>CM056052.1:238907219-240367643 GCA_029574335.1 Rana kukunoris | reverse complement strand
ATTTTGAACAATTTATCCACTATTATCACACTTTACTACTGTACAATGAGTGAAAAAAAAAAAGATGTGCTTCTGACTTTTGTTATACAGATGGGATTTCAGCATGTTTGTATCGTAAATTTTTTCACTGCCATAAAAAATGAAAATATACTTTTATATGTCATCTTGTATACAAGGACATTAATAATTTGTTTTAAAATCGGCTTGTAAAGCATCCTCTGTCTCCTCGTCCTCTGTCACCCAAGCTGACACTAGGGTGCAGTCCACCACAGCTGCCAGAGTGGCTTATTCTGCCTCCTTGTCCACAGCTACTCCTGCCATAGCCCCAGCATTCGGCATGGAGGAGTCAGCTGAATTATTTGAACACAGCACCAGCCATTTGCTTCTTGATTATGCACAGACATTGCTTGATTGTGATGTTTGTTCTAAATACAGGAAGGGAGTAACAGAAGAGAGATAAGAACACGATAAAAAACAAATTGAAACCGGTCTCCTAAATCCTCAGGCACTCCAGTTCATACGGCATGGAGGTGGATGAATGGATGATGGTCACTGACCGACTTGAGCAGCCAGATAGACTGAGGGAAATGAGCACAACAGAACCAGCAAAGACCAGGAAGCTCCTAACAGAGACCTACACCAGCCCTTAAATTCCTATCTGTGGTGGAGCTGTTATCTCCCTGGCTATTTTCCATTTCTCAGCTGTGTGGGCCTTTTTTAGCACATGTGCAGCCAATTGCACTGTTAATTACAAATCAAGCTATCGCAAATCAGATCAAGTGAGGCAAAAACACTGCCATTTGAGTACCACATGCTTCCAAGGCATAACCTCCCACCACTCACCTTGGGGCACCTCAAAGCAACACACAAGAACACTCCTCCTCACTCCTCACCTTTCATGTCTGCCCCCGCTGTATCTCAGGACCTCTCAGCAGGCTCCACTGACATGGATGATGGTATAGCGAAGGGTGTCACAGTTTACGACCAGTGAGAAAGCTGGAGTACTTGAGTCTGGTTATAGATACAGCCAAATAAAAAGTATTTTTGCCTCAGACAAAAGTCAGGGCTATAAGAGATCTGGTCCATGTGGTCAAGGGAAAAAAGGATCCTTCCATTCGCCTTTGCATGAGGTAATAAAGATGGTGGCTTCATTCAAAACGGTTCCCTATGCCCAATTTCATTCAAGACTGTTGCAAAACAGTATTCTGACTGCCTGGAACAAGAAAATCCTAGCCTTGGATTACCAATGTATCAGTTGGTGGTTGATAGCCAGAAATTTGCAGAAGGAGAAATCCTTCATGTCAGCAACCTGGAAGGTTGTAACAACTGATGACAGACTCTTAGGCTGGGGAGCAGTTCTGGAGGAGACCACTGTCCAGGGGAAGTGGTCAGAGTCTGAAAAGCCTTGCCCATCAATATCCTAGAGATTTGGGAGGTGCGTCTGGCCCTAATGGCCTGGACTCTCAGATTACAAGTTTGTCCCATCGGGATACAATCCGACAATGCCACAGCAGTGGCTTACATCAACCACCAAGGGGGCACCAAGTAACACAGCCCAAAGGGAAGTGAACCATATTCTGGCTTGGGCAGAGAAGCATGTACCTTGCCTATCTGCAAGAGAGTTGGCAGGTGATTTCTTCACCCGCCAACAATTGTTCCTGGGAGAATGGTCTCTGCATCATGAAATGTTTTCAGTCATTTGCCAAAAATGGGGCACCCAAGACATAGATCTAGGTTCAACAAAAAGTTGGACAACTTTTTGTCAAGGACAATATATCCGCTCGCATGTGGGACATACAGTATGTGTTAGTAACCCCTTGTGATCAGTTTTCACAAATGTATGCGTTCTCCCCAGTTCTGCTTCTATGCATGATCAAGAAGTAACGGAAGCCGGTAATACTAGTAGCCCCAGCATGGCCCAGAAGATCCTGGTATGCAGGGATTGTAAGGTTGGCAGTAGGGAACCCTGTGGACTCTTCCGCCCTGTCCAGACTTGCTTTCGAAAGGACCAGTGTTCTATCCTGCCTTATAGATGTTAATTTAATGGTGTGGCTATTGAAGCCCACATTTTAAAGAATCAGGGGCTTTTAGGCTCAGTAGTAGCTGCCCTGAATAATGCAAGGAAGCTGGCTTCCAGAGCAATGTATTATAGGGTCTGGAGGGGCCTATGTTTCCTGGTGTGAAACCAAAGGATGGCATCCTCGGATGTATGTCATAAGAAGAATTCTTGCCTTCCTACAGTTGAGGGTAGAAGTAAAGCTAGCCTTGAGCACAATCAAGAGTCAGATCTCGGCCTTGTCAGTATTCTCTCAAAGGCCGATTGCTTCGCATTCTTTGATCCGGGCCTTTATACATTGTGGTAACTCGTATAATTCTGCCAGTTGGGTCACCCTTGTGCCCATGGAATTTGAATCTAGTTTTATCGGCATTACAAAGACAACCCTTGGAGCCGATGCACCATATTCCCTTGATCCTTTTGACAAGGAAGTTGGTTTTTTTGATTGCAATAACCCCGGCAAGGAGAGTATCAGAATTGTCAGCTTTCTCTTGTAAAAAGCATACTTAATTATTCATAATGATAAGGTTGGTGTTGCGTCCTCAACCAACCTTTCTGATTAAGATAGTGTTCAGTTTTCACTTGAACCAAGATGTTTCCCTGCCTTCCTTTTTTCCGGGTTCCTTATTCTCCAGAGGAAAAACTGTTACATTCTCTCAATGTAGTGAGAGCTGTCAGGCTCTATCTAAAGGTGACAGTTCAGATACGGCAAACTGATGCTTTGTTTGTGCTGCCAGAAGGGCCCAGGAAAGGGCAGGCAGCGTCAAAATTTACTATTTCAAAGTGGATTTGTCAAGTTATAATTCAGGCGTATGGTTTGAAAAGAAGGGCCTTTTCAAGTTAGAGTGCACTTTACCAGAGTAGTGAGTGCTTCATAGGCGGTGTATCACCAAGCCTCTATGACTCCAGGCTGCAACTTGGTCGTCAGTCCATACATTCACTAAATGTTATCACTTGGCAAGAGGATGCTGCTTTTGGGCGCAGTGTACTGCAGGCAGCAGAATAGGTCCTCACTTCTGATGGTGGCCTGCTTTTATTTGTGTCTCTCTCCCCTCAGAGGCATTGCTTTGGGACATCCCACATAGTAATTATGGCTGCTCTGTGTCCCGTGATGTACGATAAAGAAAATAGGATTTTTATAACAGTTTACCTGTAAAATCCTTTTTTTGGAGTACATCATGGGACACAGATGTCCCTTCACTCTTATTAGGATATATATATATATATATATATATATATATATATATATATATATATATATATATATATATTGCTTTGCTACAAAAACTGAGGTTTTTCCTGTATGGGAGGGGTTACATATAAAAACAAATTTGGATTTCTTCGGAAGTACTGTATAAAGGGCACATGATTGACAAGATATCTTGAGTGTCTGGAGACCTGAACCTTATTGGTCCGCCTGCAACCTTACCCTTGTGAGCTGCAACTGGATATAGATCCGGGGAGCGATCTACATTACAGGCTTTTTTAAGCTTGCTTTTTGGTAAGCACACAACTTATGGGGTGGAGGTGCACGATTGCTGGTGGCGTTATCACTCTTTTTATATCTACTCATCAGTGTTGTTTATTACAAAGACTTTCTATCTTTATGGGATTATTGGATCATTCCTTTAGATCCTCTGAGGACTGTTTTTTTGTACTTGTTGTTTCACAGGTTGAGTGGTGTTTTCAATAGTTTTTAATCACGATCAACATTTTTTTAGTACAGGTTTTATATTATTTGTTATTTCTAGATGTGAATATCTCATGTTTTTGACTGCTGCTGTTTTCTTTTTCTTAAATTTATTATTTGCATTAGGGTAGCACGGAATTTCTTATTCTATATTTATATAGAGGGGGACTTCCTGACTTTGGGTGCCAATTTCCATTCACCTATAGGTGGTGTATAACCCACATAGTAATTACTATGGCTTCTCTGTGTCCCGTGATGTACTCCAAGAGAAGGATTTTTCAGATAAGCTGTTCTAAAAATTCTTTTTTTATTTCTAATTAAGTTTATATATGCTTTCTGCTTTTATGGTTTTTTTTTGTGTTCCTTGTACTGCTGGCAGCTTTTTTAAATCTGGAGTCCTTGCCCCCCCCATGCCCCTGCAGCCATAATATCCTGTTGGGGTAAATATGATTGGCTGCACCTGTCCCAGACACTTATGTGTGCAGCAACCCCCCTCAGCCCCCCTAATACTTACCTAAGCCAAATCTTGATCCAGCAATATGCATGAGTGCCTCGGCAGTCTGGGATTCTCCCTCCTTATTGGCTGAGTCACCACAGCGGCACCACTGGCTCCAGCTGCTGTCAAAGTCAGTTAGCCAATGATAACAGAGAGGGGGCGTGGCCAAATTGTTGCTCTGTGTCTCAATGGACACACAGAGCTGCAGTTTTGCTAGGATGCCCCCTAGCAAGCTGTTTGCTATGGGGTCACTTGACAGGAGGGAGGGGCTAGGAGCACCAGTGAGGCACTAAAGAAGAGGGTGATTTGGGCACAGAGCACATAAGCATAACATTGTTATTTTTAAAGAAAAAAATAGACTTTAGTATCACTTCAAAGGTACATTAAAGAAAATACATACATGTTATACTTACCTGTTCTGTGCAATGATTTTGCAAAGAGCACCCCTGATCCTCCTCTTCTCGGGTCCCCTGCCAGTGCTCCTGGCTCATCCTCCTCTCCAAGTTCCCCCATAGAAAGCTGCTCTCATGCACATCGCTGAATCGTGATTGGACTCAGGTAAGTATTAGAGGGGCTGGGGGGCTGCATACTAAAGATTTTTTAGATATATATAGAATGCATGAAGGTAGAAAAAAACTTCAGCCTTTAGAACCATTTTAAAATATTTCTTTAGACTTTCCCAATGTAATAAAACAAAATATTCTTGTGTAGAGAGCTACTTGTATGCCTCTGTACCCTAGATAAGTTATCCTGCTAATTTATGTACAGTATTTATATACTGTGTGTTGATTTGTTTACTTAACACATACACAAGGCATGACAAAATTCCCACTGCATCTTCATAAACAGTGGAAACTTGAAGGAAAATCATTTAGGATTTTTAATCTGTTTTATATTGAATTTAATTTCATTTTTGTCTCTCTTCATCTATTATTTCGTTTTATCTGTATGTGTAGATTGCACAGCTACATGGTCTCCCAGTGTGTTCAGCAAAGCATTTGGCTTATTAGAGCATATCTGGACATTTATTCAGAGTAATTGGTATTGTACCACAGCTGCGATTCAGTGCATTCAAATACCAGGAGGGATTTGACATCTCACTAACAACTCAAAGCAATTGTACAGAAGGAAACTTACAAGCACTCTTGTTGTGGTAGAAATACTGTATATATGTTTTGTGAAATACTTTACAGTTGGTAATATTATGACTGCCTTTAAAGACAATGGGCCAGATTCACAGAGCCGTAACTCCTGTCTAACTTGTGTTAGACCGGAGTACTTTCTAATTACACGCGTTTTTTCACTAGTTTGAATCCTCAAACCATGAAAAGACGGCTTTGCGCTTCAATCCGACTGGCTTACGTGTTCGTACGCCTTCGGATCTACGCTGCAATAAAATTGCGGCCGCTGGGTGGAGTTCCCGTCGTTTTCCGCGTCGGGGTATGCAAATTCGCTTTTGCAGACTATCCACGAAATTACGAACGTCTATCGCAATCTCTTACGGCAGGGGTCTCCAAACGTTTTACTTCGAGGGCCACATTTTACTGTATTCATATATTTGCGGGCCAAAAAAAAACAGTTATTTATATAAATGAATCTGCAGCAGCAGAATAGAATAGAATTTGACAGGCTGCCGGCAGGAGAGCTGGATGGCACACCTGTATCCTCAGATTAAACCGAAATGTCGTAAACTCATGCACAGGGATAACCCTCCAGCGTTCACAAGGCCTTACATCTGTGTTACCGTGACACACACTGCCCATACATTTGGTCCCCATCAGAGTTTCCCAACACATTTGTGTCCCCATCAGAGACCCCTGCTCATTAATGTCCCCATCAGAGATCCCTGCACAATAATGTCCCCATCAGAGACCCCTGCACAATAATGTCCCCATCAAAGACCCCCCCACAAACATTAATGTCCCTATCAGAGACCCCCCACACACAAAAGTCTCCATCAGAGACCCCCACAAACATTAATGTCCCCATCAGAGACCCCCACAAACATTAATGTCCCTATCAGAGACCCCCCACAAACATTAATGTCCCCATCAGAGACCCCCACAAACCTTAATGTCCCCATCAGAGACCCCACAAACATTAATGTCCCCATCAGAGACCCCCACGCACAATAATGTCCCCATCAGAGATCCCTGCACAATAATGTCCCCATCAGAGACCCCCCCACAAACATCAATGTCCCTATCAGAGACCCCCCACACACAAAGTCTCCATCAGAGACCCCCCCACAAACATTAATGTCCCCATCAGAGACCCCCACAAACCTTAATGTCCCCATCAGAGACCCCCACAAACATTAATGTCCCCATCAGAGACCCCCACGCACAATAATGTCCCCATCAGAGATCCCTCCACAATAATGTCCCCATCAGAGACCCCTGCACAATAATGTCCCCATCAGAGACCCCCCCACAAACATTAATGTCCCTATCAGAGACCCCCCACACACAAAGTCTCCATCAGAGACCCCCCCACAAACATTAATGTCCCCATCAGAGACCCCCACAAACCTTAATGTCCCCATCAGAGACCCCCACAAACAATGTCCCCATCAGAGACCCCCACAAACATTAATGTCCCCATCAGAGACCCCCACGCACAATAATGTCCCCATCAGAGACCCCCACGCACAATAATGTCCCCATCAGAGACCCCCACGCACAATAATGTGCCCATCAGAGACCCCCACGCACAATAATGTGCCCATCAGAGACCCCCACGCACAATAATGTGCCCATCAGAGACCCCCACACACAGTAATGTCCCCATCAGAGACCACCTGCACAATAATGTCCCCATCAGAGACCCCCACACACAGTAATGTCCCCATCAGAGACCACCTGCACAAAAATGTTCCCATCAGAGGCCCCCACAAACATTAATGTCCCCATCAGAGACCCCCTGCACATTAATGTCCCCCATCATAGACCGCCACACACAATAATATCCCCATCAGAGACCTCCACGCACATTAATGTCCCCATCAGAGACCCCCACGCACAATAATGTCCCCATCAGAGACCCCCCCTACACATTAATGTACCCTTCATAGACCCCTGCACAATTGCCCCCTTATAGCATCCACATTTGCGTCCTTCATCAGAGCCACATCTCCACATTTAGGTCCCCATCAGAGAGCCCCACCACAGCACTTACATGTCAGTCCCAGTAATAACGATGCCCGGCTTCAGTGCAGCTCTGCTGTATCTCCCGGCTCCCGCCCGGCTGTTACACAGGCACGTGGTATGCAGACAGACAGTGGCGAGAGAGCTAGGAGGTACAGCAGGTCCTAGCAAACAGCTGCTTAGTGAGGCGCCGAGTTGACTTGCTAGGTCACGTTGCGCGAGTATGCAGCGCGCGTCCTGCTCCCCAACATAGCTTCAGAAGAGAGCGACACTGCAGTGAGTCTGAGGACTCAAGCTGCGGGCCGGAAAAAACGTCCCAGCGGGCCGGATGTGGCCCGCGGGCGGTAGTTTGGAGACCCCTGTCTTACGGCATCTTTAGTCATCTTTTTGCTGCGTAAAACTATACCAGCTTTTTGCTGGTCTAATATATGACAGCCCATGTTAAGTATGGCCGTCGTTCCCGCGTCAAATATCAACGTTTTCCGACGTCTTTTTTTATTTTTGACGTAAAACGTCCGGGAATAGGAATGTCCGTAAACGACACTACTCAAACAACGAATGACGTATCGACGTTATTTCGCGCAATGCAGGGCGGGAAATTTCTGAACGGAGCATGCGCAGTTCGATCGCTGCGGGGACGCACCTAATTTAAATGCTTCATGCCCCCTAATCGCGTATTTCGATTACGCGGCGAGAAATAGACTACGCCGCCGTATCGTATGGGCAAAAATCTACCAGAATTCGTTCTAGAGCCTGGTAAAATACGGCTGCGTAGCGAATCTCGGATACGCTGCGCAAATGTACGTGTACCTGAATCTGGCCCAATGGTTGTAACAGTATTTTCACATGTTTAGTTGCTCCAGAAATAACGGTTCAAATCAAATCGGTTCAAGCTTTCTTTTGGTGATATTTAATCAGTGCTGTTTTTTTTTTTTTACTTAGAATCTAAGTGGTATTACTAAATGCTGTCTGGCTACATTAAAACCAGTATATGTATGCTTTGATCGGCTCTGTCCAATAACAGACGATCACATGTAAACACGGAAGTTAATTAATGCCAGTAATTGGCTCTCATCGCCTCACACTGATAGAGTGTGTGGTGAGGAGAGCAAATCAGTGGCATCTCCTCACAGAAGAGAGCAAGACAGGTAATCAGGGCACTGATGATCAGTGCCCTGATTACAATAAAGCTCCAGCAGTGCCAGCAATCAGTGCCCACCATTGCCCACCAGTGCCAGCAATCAGTGCCCACCAATGCCAGCAATAAGTGCCCATTAGTGATGCCAGTCAGTGCTGGCTTTCAGTGCCCATCAGTGCCACCTATCAGTGCTTCCCATTAATGCCCATCAGTGCTGCCCATTAATGCCTATCAGTGCTGCCTATCAGTTCCAAACAGTAATGCCCATCAGTGCCACCCATCAATGCCACCTATTCATTCTGCATGTCAGTGACCACCAGGGAGATAGAAAGTAAACCCTGGTGGGTTTTCTTCCTTTTTCCTTCCCTTCAAAGAAAAAGCTAGTATGCACACTTGTTTAGGCCCTGATATTGCAGTCCACATCTCACTCTGCCCTCTGCAGATCTACAGTGACCATCAGTGAGAGGTACCAAGAAGTCTAAGGGGAAAATACACTGTGAGATTGCAGCACATTAACGACTACTGATTGGCCAAAGCATGCACCTGACCTGCATGCTTTGGTTAATCACAGCGTGCTCTGCTGTGAGAGCCATGATTGGCTAAAGGCAGGGTACCTTTGGCCAATCATGGTTCAGGGGGCTAAGTCCACACCCCACACTATGTAAGGCTGCTTACATAGCGGCCATGCATAGTGTAATAAATGAGAGCATAAAAATGTAATTTCTAAAGGAAACATTTTCATTTAAAACTGCTTGTGCCTGTAATGTTTTGGCAGATCCTAGAAAAATACATACAAATCATGGGAAACAGGGGCTTGAGTCCCCCCACCTCAGTCCAGACCTCTGGGTCTGGCATGGATTAAGGGTAAACCAGCATAAAAATAAAAAAAATTGTGTGGGGTCCCCTTAAAAATCCATACCAGTCCCTTCAGGTGGGGGGATGAGGCCACATGCCCTCAACATGGGGAGGGTGCTTTGGGGTCCCCCCAAAACACATTATCCCCATGTCGATGGGACAAGGGCCTCTTCCCCACAATCCTTGCTTGGTAGTTGTAAGAGTCTGCGGGCGGGGGACATATCAGAATCTGGAAGCCCCCTTTAACAAGGGGGCCCCGATTCCAGCGCCCTCCATGTGAATGGGTATCAGGTACATTGTACCCCTACACATTCACAAAAAAAAAAGTGTCAAAAAAGTCAAAATGACAGGAGACAGTTTTTGACATTTCTTTTATTTAAAAAAAAGTGTCCTGCGATGTCCATGTCACATGACGTCAGAAGGGGCAGTGTCACCCCGTTATATAACGGGGTGGCCCTGCCATTAGCTATATAACAGCTGTGATTGTGAAAAGGCTGCAGTTAGCGGGGTGCCTCTTATGAAGACAATAATAATCTCAATATATTACAGCCACGAGCAGTTTATTTTTTTTCCTTTAGAAATGTCAAATGTCAACATGGGAAAGATGCGCTACTTTACAGGCAGACTAAGAAGACCCCCCAGGCAAGATATTTAAGGGAATATTTTATCTTTATGTATCTTTTTAAGCATTATAAAAATCACTGCTCCTGAAAAAACTTTTTTGCATTGATACATGTCCCCTGGGGCAGGAACTAGGTCCCCAAACACTTTTTTTATGTCAATAACTTGCACATAATCCTTTAAAATTAGCACTTTTGATTTTTCACGTTCGTGTTCCATATACTTTAACGGTGTTTGCACAAAAGGTTTTGCCTATTCGCATGTTCTGTTGCAAACTGAACCGAGGGTGTTCGGCTCATCCCTGCATCTCATCCCTGCATCTCATCCACCTTTAGCCAGTTCCCAGGAGTGGTCCCTGGAGGACTGACGTATCAGGTTGACATTCATCAGATTTCAGATAGGTGAGCAGCATTTGATCATCCATTGTTGTGCTTAATGTTGGTTAAAGCTGTTTGGAGACACTACTGCCTATTGTGGAGCATTCTGAAGGTGACTATCCCATTGGCTCTTACTGCTGTCAATCACAGCCAGTGAGCCAATGAGGAGAGAGTGGGGTGGTGGTGCTGAGCAGTGGCTCTATGTGTTCAATGGATGCATAGAGCAGGACTTAGGAGAGAGCATGCACCAGAGCCCCCATAGAAAGCGGCTTGCTATTGGCGAACATTGGTCAAGGAGGAGTCAAGAGCACCAGTGGGGGAGCCAAGAAAAGGAGGATCAGGGCTGCTCTGTGCAAAACCACTGAACACAGTAGGTAAGTATAACATGTTTTTTTTTGTAAAGCAAAACCTATAATACCACTTTAAGTAGGGTCTAGAGAGTGTGGTTAGGCCCCCAGCAGTTAGCTGCAGGCCTCTTGCTACATATTGTTTTTTTTTTGCTGCATCAATTGCTTTATTGCCTGCAGTGTTGTTCCCCACTCCCTAGTTAATGCCGGCCATACTCACCTTATTGTACCATTACATATTTCTATTGGAAAACATTAGGGGAACCTAATATTTCGAGCAACTCATTTGGAGGCATTGCTACAATTAGATTGCATTTCTTATTACATTTATTTATTAGAAAAAAAAATATGTTTTTGTATGCCATTAGAATGCTGTTGCTGTAACAAAACAGGATCAGCACTGTGATTAGTGGAGATAATACCTAACACTTACTATTTATTTCAAGCACAAAATTGATTTAAAAATTGAATATTTGCATGCATTATAATTAATTATTCTCTACATTTGCATTTAGCAAAAGCATGAAAGTGTGGGAGAAAATGTAAAAAATATATAGTTTGTCCAAAGGTTTATTCTTTGTGTTATAATAACGCTACAAGCAATATGTTTAAGTAAATTATGTGAATTAAAAAAACAGATTGCTGCATGAAATTTAAATGTGTGTCATATTTTACTTTTAAATCAGAATACTATATTAGTAAATGATCTTAATTTTTGCTATATATAAATACAAACTACAGTGGTGTGACAGCCAATCACTGCGAGTCTTGGCAGAACCTTGCTCTCTAAGGAGCCTGGGTTTTAAGTGTTATCCAGCCAGCATAGCCTGTGAATTCCTTGGAGGTTAGAAAGATGTACAGAGGATAGAAGTCTGGGTTGAGCAGTATATTTTAGGTATCATGTGTCTCCTTACACTCATTCTCATGTCTGCAATCCCAAATAATAGCTTTATTAAAGTTCATCTACAAACTGACCCATATTTATCTACCCTACTAGAAAAAACATGGATGAGGAAGATAATGCCATGACCATACTGCAACCAAGACCTACTGCAAAGTGTCCTTTAACAAAGAGGAAAAGGGCGATGATGAGGTGGCAGACCATCAGTGGGTGCCAAAAATGAAAGAGAAGGAGAGTACTAAGGGAGTGGTAGGACAGGTGCAATGGCATTTTGTCAAGGGGCAGTGGCCGCTTGAAGAGGATAAGTAGGAGCACCTAAGCTATCTGGTGATACTGCTCCACAGGTGCAGGCCACTATTATTCCCAGAGGCTTTATTAACATATCTGCTGCTGAAATTACCCTAAATCACCCCATGACCAGCATCTTAATGTCTGTTTGGTAAAACTGCTAGTTTTGCAGCTTATATTATTTCAGCTCATGGAATCACCCTCTTTGATGGATTTTGGGTTGTGCTACACCACAGGGGCAGGTACTCAGCAGCCATTATTTTTCCAAGAAGGCCAGAAGAGTACTGTAACGGTTACCACCGCTTACAACCTTCCATCCATCCACGACAAGCTTATCTGACACACTCCGACAATATTGCATACACGATCCATATCCTTTCCCAGAATAAACGAGACAGCGCTCCGTTCTTGCTTCCAAAGATATGACAATTTATTAGTATTTTCTCAGCTTCTTATATCCAGTACAGCATAATACAGTTAATCACAGGACAATGCAATCTCCACCCCCCTATTCACTCACTGAGGATAATTCTTTAATTGGCAGCTAGACATGACGGCACCGTATTATCAATAGGGTTCAATTAACCCTGAATAGTAACACAGACATCTTTATCACACAATGGCAGTGAGAGTGGGTGCAATCCACACCTTCAGATATTTCAATAGCATATACAAAGGTATGACTCACTGGCTGGCTGACCTGAATTAACACCTTTCAAAAGCATGTGTGCCCAGATTGCATAGCTAACAGCTTTTGATATTTGAAGACATCCTGCAAACCTGGATTATTATTAATGTCCCTTATTAATGTCTTCTGTAACATATGAATTATGATTCTTTGTCACCCTATGGCCCTAGTGGACATAAGGTGACCCTAGACATAGGAATATCTCAGACTGTCACGGTGCATTCCGTTACAAGTACATATGACCACAAACGTGGTCCAGTAAACATGGTCAGGCATTGATTGAATAGTGTTTCCATCTGTAGTAAAAAAGAGATCATTTTAATCAGCAGATCTCTTTATGGATATCTGTCTCACATTTGAAATCTTGTAAACTCAGTGAGAACTGTATGCTTATGCCTGTAAATAAGTTGTCCCCAGCAACAGACCTGTGTATTATAACTATGCTAGCAACGAAGTCTGCACTGACACTGGAAAGTTTTTCTACTTTTTAGCAGAATCTTCTTCAGACATAGTTCTTAGTTTGTCTAGTATAGGGTGGCAGACACTCATTCCTTTAGTGACCAAACATGCCCAAAACATCTAAATAATCATATATATATAAATTCATAGATTTGTCTAAGGCCGCGTACACACAATCGAACATGTCCGCTGAAACTGGTCCGCAGACCAGTTTCAGCGGACATATCCAATCGTGTGTACAGCCTAGCGGACAGGTTTCCAGCGGACAAAAGTTTGAAAAAAATGCTTTAAAACTTGTCCGCTGTAAACCTGTCCGTCGGACATGTCCGCTGGTTAGTACGCCTAACCAGCGGACCGAAATCCCCCACATGCGTCGAATGGATTCGACGAATGGGTGGGAGCATTTTACTTTCTGGTTTGCGGATGTCGCGGCGTCAACGTCACCGCCACCGCCACGTCACTGCGCAGGCTTTTGGTTTGATCGTGTGTACACACCAAAAGATCCCCGGAGAAACCTGTCCGCGGACCGTTTTCATCGGACATGTCTCCTCGTGTGTACGCGGCCTAAGATTTCCTATGTCAACTGAGTAGACTTTTACAAAGACTCATTATGTAAATGTAGTACATCTATATCTAGCCTATTTTAGGTATTCAACACTGGGTACTCATACCCCTGTTTCTATATAACATCCCCTTAACATCTAGGCTATTTCCCTTTACATCTGCCAAACCATCCAAGCACAGGGGTGATGGTTTTGGATATTGTTTATCTTGTTCCAGGGTTGTGATATGCCCCCTTATCCACCTTTGTCATGTAATGGGGCGGGGGCTGACCTTTGCACATCGGCATCATGCTAGCACGCCCAAAATGGATGGACTCCTGGACTGGAAGCGGGAGTTCCTCTTGTCCTCTACACTGCTATAACATTAGTGTATGATGCTGGCGGGGATCCGCCCCAAGGCATGGGTACATCAGCTGGCACAGGCAGGCAGCTAACTGCATTTGTTTCCATCATGATGAGACAATACTTGTATCTCCTCCTTAGACTTCAGGTATGGAGGGAACTCCCCAGGGCTACAAACACACACACGCACACATACACACACGTGCTTACACTTACACACATGTTCACATACACATCTATGCATATATATACACATACGTGCTTGCATTGTTAGGACATTGGCACTCCATTATTGGATGTGCCCATATCAATTTATCACATTTACTTCCCTTCTTATCAACAGCTAATTTTTTTGTTGACACAATGGCAATCATTGATGCAGCCATACACACATTATTTACGTTTAACCCATGTACACATTTGGTAAACACTAGGGCCCAGATTCACGTAGATCGGCGCATTATCGGTCCGGCGTAGCGCACCACTTTTCCGTTAGACTTGCGCAATCTAGCCGCGTAATCCCGCGATTCACGTAGCTTTTACGCAAGAGATTGCGCAAGCGTAAGGTTTTTTCCGGAGGCGTAAGGAGGAGTAATACAAATTGGGAAGGACGTGGGCGTGTTACATTGAAATGAGCCGTGACCCCATGCAAATGAAGGGCCGGCCGACTCGCGCATGCGCGCGTGAAGGAAACCATGTCAGCTCCGTTGTGCGCATGCTCACAACTCGGGAGCGGCGCAATCAGTGAAATTGGAAATGGACTAGGGCAATGTTGTGAACTACGCAGACAGCATAAATAGACACACACAAACGCCCTTCCATTGCAAAAGTACATCCCTTTGTGTCCCTTCCCATTGAATCAAGTGCTTTTGCTCTGTTGTTCGTTAGAGTGTGTTTTGTACAGTAGTTGTGAGATTAGTGTTCTGTGTGATCTAGTGCTTGTTGGTAGTTTTGTGAAAGTGTATTTTGATAAGTGTTTGAGACTGTTTGTTTGATTGATAGATTTCTGAGCGTTTGTTTTCTTGCTTTATTTTTTCATCTGATTTTTTTGTGTCTGTTTCTTGCTGAGTGCTAGTGTGATTTTTGGCTGTTCTTTTTCTCTTTGTGTGTGTTCTTGTCTGATTGGTTGTGCTTGTATTTGTGACAGATTTTTGGTGACTGCTAGTGAGTTTGTTTGGAAGTATGACTGAGAGAAAAAGAAAGCTGAATTTTACAGTGGGGGAAAAAAGAATTCTTGCCCGGGCCATTACCGACTATGGGCGTTTTCTCCACGGCCCGCAGAGTGCCACCACCACCCCGGCCAGGAGGAGGGAGATATTGGATATGATCACGGAGCAGGTCAATTCAGCGGGGGAGGGGGAGACACGGACCCGCTCTGGGATTGAAAAGAAAATAAATGACCTCCGGCGTGAGGTGAAAAAAAAACTGGCCGCAATAAATGCCCATGCCAGGGGCACAGGAGGGGGTCCACCATGCCGGGTTAGATTTACAGCGACGGAGCGTGTGGTGGCCCTGACCTTTCACCGGCATGAAGTGGAGGGCCTGCCAGGCTTTGACACAAGTCCGGTCCCCGCGGTGCCAGGTAAGGTTTTTATTTCTCTCAGGTGTGTAGCATGTGTGGGGGAGGGGGTGAAAGGGAATATGTGGCAAGTGTGTGGATCCTCCAACCTGTGAATGTTTTGTGTCATCCACAGCTGTGCAGGAGGGTGCAGGGCCATCTGGACTGACCGCTCCAACCCCAGGACAGCAGCCTAATGAGGCCCCCCCAACAAGGCCAGAGTCCGCAGAGGAGTAACAAGAGGAGGGGGAGGATCATGCGGAGGACGATCATGAGGAGGAGGAGAATCATGAGGAGGAGGAGTCCATGGAAGGCACTGGCCGTTTGGTTTCTGCGGACTCTTCCCCTCTGGCTGCAAGAAGCCTGCCCTCCCTAAGGGTGAGCCCCCCCCCCTCCTCCCCCAACATGGCTCCCCTCACAAGGGCCTCCCCTTCTCCCCGGCCACAACCCTCAGCTGGAGCCAGGAGGTCATCCCAGAGCACCAGGGGGGCGCCCAATCTCCTGCCCGCCTGTCTGAGAAGGAACCTGGCCACCCAGACCCGCCTTCTGAGACAGCTCTGCCAGACTATGGGGCGGGTGGATCAGAGCCTGTCCTTCATCAATGATAGGCTGGGTAACCTGGACTCCCACTCCCGGGCCTCCACAACCTGCCTAAATGACCTGCAAACTACAGCAGCAGGCGTTGGGCAGGATGTGAGGGCCCTTACCCAGGCTATCCAGGGCAACACGGCAACACTTGGTGCTGCCCTGGACAGAATAGCCGTGGCCTTGGAGGGCAGGCCGCCAGGTGGGCAGATCTCAGGGGCTGCTCCTCCTTCCCCGGCTTTTCCCCTCCCCCATGCGTCTCCCCTGAGGGTCCGGGGCCGTGGCCGGGGGCGCCCCAGGCGTGGCTCAGGCAGAGGGCATTAATTTTTTTTCCCCCCTTTTTTGGGTTTGAATGCATTTTTATTTTTGTTCTCTGCCTTTTTTTTTTTCTATGCTTTTTTTTTTTTTTTGGCTTTTTTTATTTTTTTGCTGACATTTTTGGCATATTTTGGGTTGTGAATGATGTTTGAATGTGGGGGTGACATTCCTGCTGGAAAAGGGGTGTCATCCTCAATTTGGGTGAAGAAGGGTTCCCCAGGACCAGGGAGAAGTGATTCCCAGGTCCGTGTGAATGGTGTATGAATGTACAGTGACATAATTGGAGCCTTGACGTGGCGTTACTGCTCACCAGTCTTGCATGGTGGACTGGTGCCAATCCAATTTGATGAGGATGTGGGGTGTGTGTGCTAGGGACCACAGTGATGTGCATGCATGCATTCTCATAGTGCCATGATTAATGTGTGTGTTTAACGTGCAAAGATGCATAATGTGAGCTGGCATGAGATGGGGTCATGAGATGGGGTACCAGTGCATATGCAGAGTCACCTTGAAGGGAAAAGACAGGAGGATGTTAGTAGTGCATGTGCCACTTATGAGGTGTGCATCACGGGAGGGGATAGTCATGCCTGACTCCCATGTCACTCACCAACCAGCCAGCTGTCCCCATACATGTTCTGTTTGAAATCTGTGGGGATGGGGCTCTGATTGTATATGTAGCTGTCATGGGTGTCATGGGTGGTGTCATGTGTTGGGCTGCTGATGTCCTCCTGCAAGGTTGTGGTAATTCCATGATGGCATGAGGGGTGAATCTGAAGATGCGAGACACCTCAGAATCTCTCATGCCAAAGATGTCTATGCGTGTGTGATATATCAAGTGAAGAGTGAGGGGCTTGTATCAGATAAGAATATTGTATTAGATTAGATTAAATTGTAAATTTTATATAAGCAAAAAAAAAAAAAAAACATCTCCCGTGCCCTCCTTAGTGCCATCCTCCGTGCCCTCATCCTTCTTTGTTCATCTAAAGTCAGTAGTATAGCTATGCGCGACGATGCCCCTGGCATGTTGGCATACAGATTGTTGGGCAACACGTGTGACTGCTGAACTCCTCACTAACAGTGTTGCTTTATCTGACAATTAGACTTTTTTTCAAAATTTAGACCAGCTTTTAGGTCCTCTAACTTTAGACAGAACATTTTGCAGTTGCGCACATCGCGTAGCCTGCGCAGCAACTGCGTTTTTTTGTGAATCCCCGTAACTCCCTCATTAGCATATTTGACTAGCAAATCAATGGTGTGTCTAGCGCAGTTTTGCGCGAAGGGAAGCGAATGTCTAATTCAATTACGCCGGACCAAAAAACGTAGATTTCTGGCGTATATTGTTTTGTGAATCGCGTCCAACTATACGCACGCGCACATTTAGACTTACACACGCGCAACAGCAGTTGCGCAGGCGTAATCGCTCTGTGAATCTGGGCCTAGATTTTTTTCACAGAATCACATTATCCTTTCTTTACTTATTGATTATCTATATTTCTATTCTTCCTTTTTTTCACTCAATTCTATTTAACTTTTTCTCATTATTATTATCTTTTTATTTATATCTAATTTTATTATTCATTATTTGTATTGTATATCATTTTTTTTTGTATACTTGTCTTCAAGCAGTCATTAATATTTATTCACAGCACTGGGTCCATGTTTCTACTCCAAGCCACCCCTTCCCACTTTAGGAGCTGCTGGGTTACTCTATAGGTAAAGTACAAATTGCCAGATCTAGCTTTTCTTTTTTCATTTAGAGAGCATAATACATAATTTGTTGCTTTATTTACCCATTTATCTATTTTGTAGCTAAATTCATGCATCCCACTCCTCATGATTGGCTTTAAAGGCCATAAAAAACATTAAGTCTACACTCAAGGGTGCCAAGTCAAGCTTGCCTACAATCATGAGTTTGTTATTTTTGTACTATATATTGCTTGTATTTATTATGATAATTATTTTGAATTCATTATGTCATTATATTTATTCTGCTGTTTGTACCAATCATGTCCATTTATGATCAATATTAAATATGTTATTATTATATTAATTGTGTATACCCCATGCATTGTATATTTTTATATTATGCATCATATATCATATTTATTTATCAATTTATTAAAATCATCAATTTAATACATTATATTTCTATTGACTGCCCTTTGGGGATTGTGACATTCAACCTCTTTATATTTAGGTACTTAATTCATTCATTTCTATCAACAAAGACATGCCTCGTGAAAAGTCCCAAATCCATTCTCTTATTTTTTCATATATATTTAGTGATGGAGCCATGCCTTAGCCGTGCTTGGGTATTAATAGGTCACTTAGTTCTCCGGACATAGATTTAGACATAGATTTTCAACTTTTCAGGTTCACTGGGAGATACAAGACATTGTGGTTGATTTAATAAAACGAAGAGTGTGAAATCTGGTGCAGATTGCACTCTGCAGTTTTAGTAAATCAACCACATTGCCATAGGTTTTCCGCAAGACTATTGCATTAGGGTATGCACCCCAAAGCCCAAACACACATCCGTGTGTGCGTGTGTGTGTATGTATATATATATATATATATATATATATATATATATATATATATATATATATATATATATAGTGCCTTAAAAGAGTATTCATACCCCTTGACATTTTCCAAATTTTGTCATATTGCAACCAAAAACATGAATGTATTTTATTGGGATTTTATGTGATATACCAACACAAAGTGGCACACAATTGTGAAGTGGAAGGAAAATGTCTGAAAAGTGTGGCGTTTAAAGCAGGGTTAGGTTTTAAAAAAATATTCCAAGCTTTGAACATCTCATGGTGCAATGTTCAATCGATCATCCGAAAATGGAAAGGGTATGGCACAATTGCAAACCTACCAAGACATGGCCGTCCACCTAAACTGACAGGCTGGGCAAGGAGAGCATTAATCAGAGAAGCAGACAAGAGGCCCATGGTAACTCTGGAGGAGTTACAGAGATCCACAGTTCAGATAGTAGAATCTGTCCATAGGGCAACTATTAGTCGTGCTTTCTACAAATCTGGCCTTTATGGAAGAGTGACAAGAAGAAAGCCATTGTCGAAAGAAAGCCATTAGAAGTCTAGTTTGCAGTTTATGAGAAGCCACGTGGGGGACACAGCAAACATGTGGAAGAAGGTGCTATGGTCAGGTGAGATCAAAATGTTACTTTTTGGCCTAAAAGCAAAACACTATGGCCCGGATTCACGTAGGACTTACGCCGACATATCTGGAGATACGCCGTCGTAAGTACAAATGTGCGCCGTCGTATCTCTGCGCCGATTCTCTAAGCTAGATATGTCCAAAAAATAGGCTTAAGTGGGCCGACGTAACTTGCCTACGCCGGCGTATCGTGGGCGCATAGTTACGATGGACGCATTCGGCGTACCCATTTTAAATATGCAAATGAGTAACATACGCCGATTCACAAACGTACTTGCGCCCGGCGCATGTTTTAAGCGATTTGCGTAAAGTTATTCCCCATATTGGAGGCGCAACTCATGCAAAGGTATGGACCAGGGAACGAACACCGTCGATTTTTACGTCGTTTACGTAGTACATGAATAGGGCTGTGCTTAGGTTACGTTCACGTCGTAGGCAGTGTTTTGACGTATCTTAGGCAGTTATTTCGACGTGACTGTAAGCATGCGCACTGGGATGCGTCCAAGATACGACGCATGCGCAGTTCGTTTTTTGAAGCTCAGCCTATCATTTGCATGGGGTCACGCTTCATTTAAATATATCACGCCCACTTCCACCTACTTTGACTTACGTCGGCTTACGCCGATGACCATACGCTACGCCGGCGCAATGTTGGGAGCATTTGCTTTGTGAATTCCACTATACGTAGCGCCAGCGTAGCGTAAAGAAGATGCGCCGAGGTACGTGAATCTACCCCTATGTGTGGCAGAAAACTAACACTGTACGTCATCCTGAACATGCCCATCCCCATTGTAAAACATGGCGGTGACAGCATCATGCTGTGGGGATGTTTTTCTTTAGTAGGGACAGGGAAGCTGGGCAGAGTTGTTGGGATGGTGGATGGAACCAAATACAGAGCAATTGTAGGAGAAAACATGTAAGGCCCCATACACACGATCGGACATATCCGATGAAAACGGTCCGCGGACCATTTCCATCGGATATGTCCGATCGGGAGTTTGATCCGATGGCGTGTACACACCATCGGATCAAATTCCCCGCCGCCGGACGGCGCGGTGACGTGGTGGTGACGCGGCGGTGACGTTGACGCCGCCGCGTCACCGCCACGTTACCGCACCAGGAAGTAAAACACTTCCGCGCATGCGCCGAATCCATTCGGCAGCGGCGCGGCGGCGGTGGGGGACGACATGTCTGCTGGTAAGTGTACTAACCAGCAGACATGTCGGGCGGACAGATCCCCACCGGATAGATTTCAAAGCTTGCTTTGAAATCTGTCGGGTGGAGAAATCTGTCCGCTAGCCCATACACACGAGCGGAGATGTCTGCTGAAACGGTCCATCGGACCGTTTTCAGCGGGCATTTCCCCTCGTGTGTACGCGGCCTTAGAGTCTGCCAAAGACTTGAGATTGGGGTGGAGGTTCACCTTCCAGCAGAACAATGACCCTAAACATACAATGGTTTAGATCAAAGCATATTCATGTGTTAGAATAGCCCAGTAAAAGTCCAGACCTAAATCTGTGACAATACGTGAAAATTGCTGTTCACAGATGCTCTCCATCCAATCTGACAGAGCTTGAGCTATTTTGCAAAGAAGAATGGGCAAAACTTTTACTCTCTAGATGTGCAAAGCTGGTAAAACATACCCAAAAAGACTTGCAGCTGTAATTGCAGCGAAAGGTGGCTCTACAAAAGGGCTGAATACAAATGCATGCCACACTTTTCAGGAATTTATTTGTCAAAAATTTGGAAAAACATTTATTGTTTTCTTTCCACTTCACAATTATGTGCCACTTTCTGTTGGCCCAGGCACACCTGTCACACCCTGTGTGCACGCATATGCCCATTCACTAGCAATTGACCCATGCAATTCATTCATACTTGAAAGCAAGGTTATCACACTATGGGATTGATTTATTAAGGGCAAATAGACGGGTGCATTTTGTAAAGAGCAGTTGCACTTCCATCGTCCAATCATATGCTAGCAAAAATGCTGTTATTTTAATCTTCCTTGCACATGAATGCGTATTCTTTGCAAAGTGAAGCCTTACCTCATTTACTAAGCTCTGGAGCAACTATGCTTGCAGAGTGCAATTGCACTTTGCAATGTGCACAATATATTTGCCTTTAGTAAATCAATCCTTGTATGTCAAGTTTATCAGAAAGAGATTTTGTGTATATCTGAGAAAAATATATCCTGAAAAAAATATATGTGGACTGTTGGATACTTTCATCCTTACTTGTTTCTAGGACCAATACTGGCAGGCATCAGCATGACACAGCTGCCCCATTCTTACATACATCTGTTGGATAATTCAATTTCAAAGGATATAATGAAACAGAGAAGGTTATTTACTAAAGGCAAATCCACTTTTGCACTGAAAGTGCACTTGGAAGTGCAGTTGCTGTAAATCTGCGGGGTAGATCTAAAATGAGGGGAAGCTCTGCTGTTTTTATTATCCAAGCTAAAAAAAAGGATTTTTATAACAGCTAACCTGTAAAATCATTTTCTTGGAGTACATCACAGGACACAGAGCCATAATAATAACTAAATGGGTTATATTCCACCTTCAACTGATTGGGCACTGGCATACCCAAGACAAGAAGTTCCCCTCTATATAACCCCTACCATACAGGGAGTACCTCAGCTTTTGTAGAAAAGAAATAAGTATCCCAACAAGAGGGGATGGAGCTTTGTGTCCAGTGATGTACACCAAGAAAAGGATTTTACAGGTAAGCTGTTATAAAAATCATATTTTCTTTTTCATACATCATGGGACACAGAGCCATAATAATAATTAAATGGGATGTCCCAGAGCAATGCTAACTTGAGGGGAGGGGGACACAGATCAAGGCAGACCGCCATCAGACGTGAGGACCTATACTGCTGCCTGCAATACACTGCACCCAAAAGCGGCATCCTCATGCCCTCTTACATCCATCTGATAGAATCTAGTGAATGTATGAACTGAAGACCAAGTTGCAGCCTAGCAGATCAGAGCCCTGGAGGCCTGGTAATGCACTGCCCATGAAGCACTTACTGCTCTGGTAGAGTGTGCTCTCACATTAAAAGGAGGAACTTTCCTTTTCAAACCATACGCCTGAACAATAACTTGTCAAATCAACTTAGAGATAGTAGATTTTGACGCTGCCTGGCCCTACTTGGGACCTTCTGGCAGCAGAAACAAACATCAGTTTTCCATATCTGAGCCGTCGCCTTGAGATAGACCTTGATTACTCTGACTACATCAAGAGAGTGCAATCATTTTTCTTCCGTAGAACGCGGTTCTGGAAAAAAGGAAGGCAGGGCAGCATCCTGGTTCAGATGGAACCCTGACTACACTTTAGGCAGAAAGGTTGGGTGAGGACGCAACACTACTCTGTCCCTGTAGATAATTAAATATGGCTCTTCACAGGAAAAAATATGCCAATTCTGATAACCTTCTAGCAGAGGATATAGCAACTAGAAAAAAAAGATTTCCTTGTCAAAAGGACCAAGGAAACGTGACGTATTGGTTTAAAAGGCTGCCTTTGTAATACAGACAAAACTAAATTCAAATTCCACGGGCACAAGGGAGATTTAACTGGTGGATTCAAGTGCATCACCACTTGAATAAAGACCCAACCAGGGAATGTGAGGCAAGTGGCCTTTGAAAAAACACTGATAAGGCCGAGACATGTCCCTTAATGGTACTCAAGGCCAGCTTAATTTCCACCCCAACTGTAGAAAGGCAAAGATTCTACCAATGATATATTTCTGAGGTTGCCAACCCTTGGATTCACACCAGGACACATATGCCTTCCAGATTCTGTAATAAATAAGCCTATTGGCTGGCTTCCTAACATTAACCAGTGGAGAGGACTGAACCTGAGAGCACTTAAGTCTTTAAGGCGGCGTACACACGATCGGATATATCCGATGAAAACGGTCCGCGGACCATTTCCATCGGATATGTCCGATCGGGAGTTTGATCCGATGGCGTGTACACACCATCGGATCAAATTCCCCGCCGCCGGACGGCGCGGTGACGTGGCGGTGACGTTGACGCCGCCGCGTCACCACCACGTCACCGCCACGTCACCGCACCAGGAAGTAAAAGACTTCCGCGCATGCGCCGAATCCATTCGGCAGCGGCGCGGCGGCGGTGGGGGCCGACATGTCCTGGTAAGTGTACTAACCAGAGACATGCGGGCGGACAGATTCCCACCGGATAGATTTCAAAGCATGCTTTGAAATCTGTCGGGTGGAGAAATCTGTCCGCTAGTCATACACACGGCGGAGAGTCTGCTGAAACGGTCCATCGGACCGTTTTCAGCGGACATACCCCTGTGTGTACCCGCCTAAGACATAGGCCTCAACTGTCATGTCATTTAGACTTTGTAGGAAGGATGGAATACTGGACCCTGCGAGAGCAGGTCTGGACCAGGGAAGAACCCATGGGTCACTACGCTTATCATGATCTCTGTATACCAGGGTCTCGCTGGGGCTACGGGGACCACTGGTTTTCTTTCCTCCTTGATCCTGTGAAGAAGTCACGGTAGGAGCTGAACCAGAGGGAATGCATAAATCAGTGAAAACTGATCCCAAGGGATTACTAACACATCCGTCCTGCATGTAAGTGTGTCCCTTGTCCTTAACAGAAAGCTGTCTAACTTCTTTTTTAACCTGGAGGCCAATATATCTACATCTGGGGTACCCCACTTTTGGCATATGGCCAGAAAGATGTCGGGATGGAGGGACCATACCCCTGGGAAAAACTGCTGGCGGCTTAAGTAATCCGCCTGCAAATTCTCTACTCTCGGAATGAAGACCGCCGATAGGCAGGGTACATGCCACTCTGCCCAAATCAGAATATGATTCACCTCCCTCTGGGTGGCGAGACTCCTGGTGCCCCCTTGGTGATTCATATAGGCCACTGCTGTGGCATTGTCAGATTGTATTCAGACAGGACAATCCTGTAACCTGTGCGTCCAGGCCCTCAGGGCAAGGTCTTTTTAGTTTCGGACCATTTTCCCTGGACCGTAGCCTCTTCTAGGACTGCTCCCCAGCCAAAAAGGCTGGCATTTGTTGTCACAACCTTCCAGACAACTGAAATGAAGGATTTACCCTTCTGCAAATTTTTGGTTACTAACCACCAACTGAGGCTTCCGGTGCACCTCTGGTGCCAGATACACTGGCAAATCCAAGACTTGAATCCTTTTGTTCCAAGCTGACAGGATGCTGTTTTGCAATGGCCTTGAATGAAACTGTGCATATTTAACAGCCTCAAATGAGGCTACCATCTTCCCTAATAACCTCATGCAAAGGCGAACGGAAGAATTCTATATATTAGACTGTGCTGAGCACATTTTGGTTCAAGCGTGCCACTGACTTATCCACCAATAGCAAGTTATCCAGATAAGCCATTACCACTATTCCCTGAGCCCTTAGCCTTGTCAGGAGCGGGGGCAGAACCTTTATAAATATCCAGGGTACTGTCGCTAGACCGAAGGGTAGAGTCACAAATTGAAAGTGGAAATATAGACACATGCAGATATGCATCTTTGATGTCTATTGAAGCTAGAAGTTCTCCCCTTTGTAGGGTGGAAAACACTGAGCATATTGACTCCATGCGAAAAGAGTGGGTGTTTAGGACTTGATTTAGATCCTTGAGTTTTAGAATGGGCACTGACATTTCCATTTGGTTTTGGAACCGTAGATAGGTTGAATAAAACCCTGCTCCTGTCAGGGAATTTATATGATTACCCCTTGGGACAGCAAGTGGTCTAATGCTAGAAATAAGGGCCTTCTTTTTACCAGGTCATTGGGAACACTCAATTTAGATTGCGAAAGTTCCTGAAATTTCAGCTTGTAACCCAGAGATACTGTGGAGATGACCCATCTGTCCTGAATCTCTTCCTGCCAAGCCCTTGAGATTAGCAGAAGCCTTCCCCCCACTCGATCGAGCAGGAGTGCCCCTTCATAAGGAGGCCTTGGGGCTCTGTTTTACAGACTTCTGCCCCAGGGTTTCTTCTGACCCTAAGCTTGGCCTTGGGAGTTACCTCTTGAACCTGGCTGAGGAGGCTGTCGCTACTGCCTGGAGGCTGTTCCCCCCTGTGACTGGGGAAAGAGAATGCTTAAAAGAAGGATGTTTACTCTTTCTTTTGACTGGTAAAAGGGTAGTTTTACCACTTGAAATCTTTTGGATGTATTTGTCTAAATCATCCCCAAATAAGCGTTCCCCATGAAAAGGAAAACCAGACAAAAGCTTCTTGCATGGTGCTTCAGCTGACCAATGCTTCAGCCACAGAATCTTGTGCATATGAACTAGCAGGAGAGCAAGGCAAGATGCTTGCTGAATAGAATATTTAACTACTTCCCGACCGCCCACCGCAGTTATACGTCATGACTTTGGAGATGGATATCTCGATAACGGCAGCAGCTGCTGCCACAACCGAGATATCCATCTCTTCTGTGGGCGGTCGGGTAAACGATAATGGTGGTCTCCACAGCGGATTCGCCGCAAGATCGCCGTTATCGGTGGTGGGCGAGCGTCCCCCCCCTCCCGCTGCGCTCCCGCGCCCTCCGCCGCTTACCGGAGCCGTCGGTAGCGGCGGAGGCGATCGGGTGCGCTCGTCTGCTCAGTGGGGATGCGAGTGAGGGAAAAATTTCCCTCGTCCATCCCCGTAGCTCTGCTGGGCGGAAGTGACATCAAAACGTCAGTTCCGCCCAGCGTCTTAAAGAGAATTTTTTTTTTAAATGTCATTTGAAAAATGACATTTTACATTTTAGATTTTTTTTTGCATTTAAGCCTAAATATGAGATCTGAGGTCTTTTTGACCCCAGATCTCATATTTAAGAAGACCTGTCATGCTTTTTTTCTATTACAAGGGATGTTTACATTCCTTGTAATAGGAATAAAAGTTAGAATTTTTTTATTTTTTTTATTTTAGTGTTAAAAATTGGTAAAATAAATACAAATAAATACGAAACAACATTTTTTTTTTAAATCGCCCCGTCCCGACGAGCTCGCGCGCAGAAGCGAACGCATACGCGAGTAGCGCCCGCATATGAAAACGGTGTTCAAACCACACAAGTGAGGTATCGCCGTGATCGTTAGAGCAAGAGCAATAATTCTAGCCATAGACCTCCTCTGTATCTCAAAAAATGCAACCTGAAGAATTTTTTAAACATCGCCTATCGAAATTTTTAAGGGTAAAAGTTTGACGCCATGCCACGAGCGGGCGCAATTTTTAAGCGTGACATGTTGGGTATCATTTTACTCGGCGTAACATTATCTTTCACAATATGTAAAAAAATTGGGCCAAATTTATTGTTGTCTTATTTTTTAATTAAAAAAAGTGAATTTTTTCCAAAAAAAGTGCGCTGGTAAGACCGCTGCGCAAATACGGTGTAACAAAAAGTATTGCAATGACTGCCATTTTTTTCTCTAGAGTGTTAGAAAAAAATATATATAATGTTTGGGGGTTTTAAGTAATTTTATAGCAAAAAAAATGTTTTAGTCTCGTAAACACCGAATCTGAAAAACAGGCTCGGGGCTAAAGTGGTTAATAGCATACAATTTTAATAACCTGCTTCATTTGATCCTTTAGGGATTGACACATGCCAATCACCGTTACAGCAGGCTGAGCTATTGTGCCGGCCATGGCAAAAGAGGTTTTAAGTAAAGATTCCAGCTTTTTTTCCCACTGGATCTCTAAACACCTGCACATTGTCTACTGGACATACAAGAGATAGCAGCGTCTACTTTCTGGTACACCCCATCTCCTGGTGAATTTCTCCTCCATGGGATAAATTAAGGAAAACTCTTTAGGAGTAGGGATGAGCCGAACACCCCCCCGGTTTGCACCAGAACCTTTGAACGGACCGAACATTCGCGCAAACATTTAGAACCCCATTGAAGTCTATGGGACTCGAACGTTCAAATTCAAAAGTGCTAATTTTAAAGCCTAATATGCAAGTTATTGTCATAAAACGGGTTTGAGAACCCGGGTCTTGCCCCAGAGAACATGTATTAATGGAAAAAAAGTTTTAAAAACTGTCGTTTTTTCTGGAGCAATGATTTTAATGATGCTTGAAGTAAAAAAAATTGAAAAATTCCTTTGACCTCCCTGGCGGTATGATTCTGTCTGGAATTACTTACCAAAAGCGGTACAATTTTTTGCATGGAAATTTGGCGTTTTATACTGTAGGCCTGCAATTCTTAGGAATAATTCGCTTAAATCTGTCCAAACAAGACATGATAAAGTTTGAAAAACAAAATCATACATTTTTATATAATAAATAACTATAAATAATTATAACAAATAATAATGTAAGTATAGTAAAAAATATTCAATAATGTAATCAACTCAAAAACACTGAAATTTGCTCAGTTGCAGAATTGTCGCTGTCATTATTTATTTTTTTTATGACGGATTTCCCCACAAATCGATATCGCTCAATTCTGCAAGTGATTATAATTTATTATCGCTGATTTCTAGCTGATCTAAAAACATTTTTGACATAAAGGGACACTTTTGGTTGCTATGGACAATCTACAGTTTCCAGGCAGAAAGAAGGGGGGTGTGTATTTTTTACATACAGTACTGTAATCTATAAGATTACAGTATACTGTATGTAATGTGTTTGTTTACATTTTTGAATATGGCGCCGTTCTCCGCCCCCGTGCGTCGTAACGTCGCAGGGAACGGAGATCGGCGGCACACGGGGACACTGTGTGAATCGAGCGAGGACCCGCTCGCTCACACAACGTGGATGCATCACTGGATCCAGGAACAAGGTAAGCCAGCACGCGCTGCATGCTCTGCATAGCTACCCCGAGCGTGACTCGGGGATACAGATTTTAGCAAAAAAAAAACACTAGGAGGGTTAAATATCGTACCTGCTGGGTGTTACTATAAGAAAAAAGTAGTTTAAAACTGCTTGCGGCTTTAATGTAATGTCTGCAATATGTGTATTATGACACCGGCGCAACTAAGGCCTCGTACACACGATCAAATCTGTCCGCTGGAAACGGTCTGCTGGACCGTTTCAGCAGACAGATTCGATTGTGTGTACGGCCGAGCCGACGGATTTGGCCACCCGACAGATTTCAAAGCATGCTGGGAATCATGCTGGGCATGCTGGCATGTCGGGTGGGAATCCGTCCGCCCGACATGTCTGCTGGTTAGTACACTTACCAGCAGACATGTCGTCTCGCACCGGCGCCAAATGGATTTGGCGCATGCGCGGAAGTGTTTTACTTCCTGGTGCGGTGACGTGGCGGCGTCAACGTCACCGCCACGTCACCGACACGTCAGCGTGCCGTCTGCTGGCGGGGATTTTGGTTTGCTCGTGTGTACACGCGAGCAAACCAAAATCCCAGCAGACAGATTTGTTCAAATCTGTCGGACAGACAGATTTGAACAAATCTGTCTGCTCGTGTGTACGAGGCCTAAGTGTTTGATATAAACCTATAAATCCTATAATTCCAATCTGCTGCAGTTATTATAAACACATGTGACAAGTGAAAAAATTGAAAGGATAAATTGTGTATATGTTGACATATACTACCGCGCTGATTGCCTAAACCCAAATTTTCCAAGTCCATGAAAATATATAAATAAACAAAACATCCATGAACACCAGTGCTGACTCAAAACATATTAATAAATTATAAAAATTATAAAAAATACGATCCTATTGGTGCGTACTGTTGCACCTATATAACAGTCCTTAGTCCTTTAATTTTTATCCCCAAGTGTAGAAAACGTGCTCTATGCTGTGGAAAAAATGTTCTCCATGACTTTGCACCCTTGTAGTGTCACCACCACCTCTAGTCAAAGATTGCGCTCACCAGATCATAGAAGGGAAACAGCCTGCAATATCCTTAAGCAGCGGTTCCACACGATCCTCGATCATATGTATCAGACCCAAGTAACTCTTTGGGCCACATTCAGAGAGCCATTACGCCTGTCTAACTGGTGTTAGACAGGAGTAATTTCAAATTTTGCGCACCGTATCACTAGTTTGAATCCTCAAACCATGATACGGCGGCGTTGGGTTTCGATCTGACAGGCTTACGTCTTCGTACGCCTTCGGATCTACGCTGCGATCTTTTTGCGGCCGCTGGGTGGAGTTTGCGTCGTTTTCAGCGTCGGGGTATGCAAATGAGCTTTTTCCGGCGATCCACGAAGTTACGAGCGTCGTTCGCAATCGCGTACGTCATTTTTTTCACTACGTAAAGTTAAACCAGCTATTGGCTGGTCTAACGTTACGCGGCCCATGTTAAGTATGGCCGTCGTTCCCGCGTCGACTTTCAATTTATTTTTTATTTTTTGCGTAAGTCTTCCGGCAATAGGAATGTCCGTAAACGACGCTACTCAAAAAAAATGACGTAACAACGTGATTTCGCGCAATGCACGACGGGAAATTTCTGAACGGAGCATGCGCAGTTCGATCGCCGCGGAGACGCGCTTAATTTAAATGCCTCACGCCCCCTATTCGCGTAGTTTGATTCCGCCGGGAGAAATACACTACGCCGCCGTACCTTACGGGCCAAAATCTCTCTGAATTCCTCCTAGAGCCAGGTAAAGTATGGCGGCGTAGAGTATCTCTGATACTCTGCGGGAATCTAATTCTTTCTGAATCTGGCCCTTTGTGTTCACCTCTTATGGCTCCCCCCAAAAAAAAAAAGCCTCTTATGGTGTAATAAAGTTTAAGACCAGTTTATTTGTACTAAGAAAGCTTAAAAAATCTCACTCACATGTTCCAATGCCCAGCCGGCATTAGCTAGTCCAGCGTTACTGTTTGTGCAGCGTACGGCGTGCGTTCCAAGCCTGTTGAACCGCATCCAGAACGAGGCTTGGAATGCACGCCGAACGCTGCACAAACAGTAACGCTATCTATATCTGTAGGATTTGCCTTTAGTAAAAAAAAAACTCTGGGGGGGGGGGGGTATTGCTGAATGATGATAGACTAAACAGACCACATGCATTTGAAAATGTTGATGTGATTATGCCCATAGTGTAAAGACTAAAGGTATTCTTTATCTTTAGAATCACTAGTGTCTATGCCATATGCATACATCTCATTGAGGGCCATTTGATAGTATATTTTAGCAGCAGACAGGCAGACCAGGATTTTAATTAGGGTTTGTTACTATGTCTCCTAGCACCCCCTCCTCCAGTCCCTGCTGAACTCACCTGCTGTAAATGTCATCTCCTGTCACCTACTGTATGTCAGATGGTAAATTGGGCTAGACACTTTAAAAACTTCACTTCACTACACAGTGCCAGAAGCTGTGTAGCACCATATTGTTTTCAATGGCTACCAGCCATTGGCCAGCACAGCCATTTGACCACACTGACCAATAACAATCTCCTCTAAACCTTTTTTACTTCTAATATTTTTTATTATTATTAATACATTTGATATTATTGATGTTATTTTATATTTTTGATTATTATTATTAGTCTATTTATACAATATTTCCACTGTTCAAATCCATACATTTGTAACCAACCACCCGAATTTCAATAGAGTAAACAAATACCCCAAAAAAAGGGTGGGACTTTAAAGGCAACTTGACCACAAATGCAGTTGATTATAAAAACAGATTTATTAGTACAATTCCATTCTATGGATATATAACATGATCATAATCGAAAAAACTTGCACAGCTTAGGTTGTATATATTTAGATGTATACGTATGTTTAGCCTAGGATTAAGGATGTGGACATCATGGAGTCCCTGACAGCCTGACTGGCTAATAGGGTTGATCACCACCATGTGATCTAGAAACCCTGGCATCTCAGGGAAGACCCTCCACGAGGCTCTCAAGCCCTTCTTCCATCGGGGATTTCGACACTCTCTAGACCCAGGAATAGCCTTGTCTGTCTACTCTTTCTAGTTCTCCTCTTTTTGTTTAGACGTTCTTGTCTTTTTTTTTACTGCACATGAGCCCAATAGGCACTTTTCTTACCTTCTTAGGTTTGGAATCACTGGCTAAGCTACTTTGAGAACTCATTGTATTGATTCCACGCTACTGGCTCGCTTGACTCCTCAGTACTGTAAGCAATATCTGGTTACAGAACTGTGTAACAATTTTATTGGTTTTACTTAAGAACCACGTGTATTCCTATGTGTGCATACTATGTTGGTTGGCTGTTGGAAGTTTGCATGATTTCCAAGGATCATTATCCTTTTCTATTTTTGTATTGTAAAATATAAAACTTCAATAAAAATTGTCAGTTATAAAAAAGAAAAGTTGTACATAACCACAGCTCGGCATTGGCGATACTCGCCCACTGGGACCCCCGTAGCAGGATCCAGCACCAAGCTCTGTTGCTCCTCCCGCAAGCACAAGAAGCACAGCCTCGTGGTGCCAATTTCCAGCGTGATCCCATCGCCGGCACCTACTGTAGTCCCTTATCCACCCACCATTTAAACATTTGTACGTCTAAAGCCGGGGAAAAATCTGGGTTGTTGAATAGATGTGTGAGGGGGCGTGCTGCTGAGACAAGGGTCGGATGATTCCTATAGCTGTCCCAGAGCACACAAGATTAAGATAGGGAAGGGGCCATTATAGGTGGTCGTTTTTTGATTGGGTACCATAATAGGTGATCAAGAGAAATTTGGTAGACTGCCTTTCTCTCAATGTTAATCCAGTCCGGTTTTTCAGTCTTTGAGTAGATCAAGGAGAGTTAAGCTAATCTTGCTGCTATAAAATATTTATGTAAGTCAGGAAGGCCAAGCCCTCCCTTATTTCTGTGAAGGAACAGGGGCCCAGATTCACAGAGCGATTACGCGTGCGCAACTGCTGTTGCGCGTGCGTAAGTCTAAATGTGCGCGTGCGTATAGTTGGACGCGATTCACAAAACAATATACGCCAGAAATCTACGTTTTTTGGTCCGGCGTAATTGAATTAGACATTCGCTTCCCTTCGTGCAAAACTGCGCTAGACACACCATTGATTTGCTAGTCAAATATGCTAATGAGGGAGTTACGGGGATCCACAAAAAAACGCAGTTGCTGCGCAGGCTACGCGATGTGCGCAACAGCAAAATGTTCTGTCTAAAGTTAGAGGACCTAAAAGCTGGTCTAAATTTTGAAAAAAAGTCTAATTGTCAGATAAAGCAACACTGTTAGTGAGGAGTTCAGCAGTCACACGTGTTGCCCAACAATCTGTATGCCAACATGCCAGGGGCATCGTCGCGCATAGCTATACTACTGACTTTAGATGAACAAAGAAGGAGGAGGGCACGGAGGATGGCACTAAGGAGGGCACGGGAGATGTTTTTTTTAATTTTTTTATTTGCTTATATAAAATTTACAATTTAAATTAATCTAATACAATATTCTTATCTGATACAAGCCCCTCACTCTTCACTTGATATATCACACACGCATAGACATCTATGGCATGAGTGATTCTGAGGTGTCTCGCATCTTCAGATTCACCCCTCATGCCATCATGGAATTACCACAACCCTGCAGGAGGACATCACCAGCCCAACACATGGCACCACCCATGACACCCATGACAGCTACATATACAATCAGAGCCCCATCCCCACAGATTTCCAACAGAACATGTATGGGGACAGCTGGCTGGTTGGTGAGTGACATGGGTGGCAGGCATGACTATCCCCTCCCGTGATGCACACCTCACAAGTGGCACATGCATGACTAACATCCTCCTGTCTTTTCCCTTCAAGGTGACTCTGCATATGCACTGGTACCCCATCTCATGACCCCATCTCATGCCAGCTCACATTATGCATCTTTGCACGTTAAACACACACATTAATCATGGCACAATGAGAATGCATGCATGCACACCACTGTGGTCCCTAGCACACACACCCCACATCCTCATCACATTGGATTGGCACCAGTCCACCATGCAGGACTTGTGAGCTGCAACGCCATGCCACGGCTCCAATTATGTCACTGTACATTCATACACCATTCACACAGACCTGGCGATCACTTCTCCACCACAAATGAGGGTGACACCCCTTTTCCCGCAGGAATATCACCCCCACATTCCAAAATCATACACAAACAGAACCAAAAAAATTAAATAAATGACGAGCAAAAATAAAAAATGCCCAGCAAAAATATAATTTAAACAAAATAACAACAAAGACATAAAAGACAAAAATCACTCTGCAAAACAGTCCCCAAATATCTCAAAGACACGTCACAAACAAACAAAAGCACCTTGCTGTATAGGGAGGGATACAAAGGGATGTACTTTTGCAAAGGAAGTGCATTTGTGTCTGTCTATTTATGCTGTCTGCGTAGTTCATAAAGTTGCCCTAGTCCATTTCCAATTTCACTGATTGCGCCGCTCCCGAGTTGTGAGCATGCGCACAACGGAGCTGACATGGTTTCCTTCACGCGCGCATGCGCGAGTCGGCCGGCCCTTCATTTGCATGGGGTCACGGCTCATTTCAATGTAACACGCCCACGTCCCTCCCAATTTGTATTACTCCTCCTTACGCCTACGGAAAAAACCTTACGTTTGCGCAAGCTCTTGCGTAAAAGCTACGTGAATCGCCGGATTACGCGGCTAGATTGCGCAAGTCTAACGGAAAAGTGGTGCGCTACGCCGGAATGATAATGCGCCGATCTACGTGAATCTGCCCCAGGGTGTTTTGAGGAATGCCATAGCCAGAGGTTCCCCAGGTGTATTTAAGTATTTTGCTCTGAAGAGTTTTTCCCAGGATGGGAAGTGACCTGAAGAAATTTAGAATTCTCAGGAGCAGGGTCATTTTGATTGAGTTAATGCTTCCCAGCCATGAAAGTTCGTATTTGGACCAGGTTTTGAGATAATTTTCTAATTTGTTATATAATGATGGGTAGTTGGGTTTTTATAGAGTTTCTGTTTGAGCTGTAAGTGTGATACCTAGATACCTTATTGAGGAATCATTCCATTCAAATTTAAACGACTGCTTAAGTGAAGATACACTTGGGGGAGGGAGCGAGACATTAAGGGCTTGCGATTTCTCGTAGTTAACCTTGAGAGTTAAAATGTTAGAGAAATTGTGCAGAGCTTGACATATATTCGGTAATGAAATTAGAGGTGATGTTACAAATAAAAGAATGTCATCTGCAAACAAACAGCATTTATGGTTTTGGTCTCCACAGGACACTCCCTTAACCACTTAAGGACCTGTTCATGTATATACATCCTTTTTTTAAAGATGGATATCCCGGTAACGGCAGCAGCTGCTGCCACAACTGAGGTATCCATCTTAAGCATGAGCGGTCCTGTAAACGTTAACGGTGGTCTCCGTGGCAGATTCGCCGCGAGATCGCCGTTATTGGCGGCGTTATCGGCGGAGCCGTCGGTAGCGGCGGAGGCGATTGGGTCCTCTCTTGTGCTGTGTGGGTAATGCGAGTGAGGGCAAGATGGCCCCCACCTGTCCCCATAGCACTGCAGGGCGGAAATGAGGTCAAAACGTCAGTCCCGCCTATGCGTCTTAAAGAAACTTTTTTTTTTTTTTTAAATTACAAAATTTTCATTTTTTTTTTTCTTTTTTGCATTTAAGTCTAAATATGAGATCTGAGGTCTTTTTGACCCCAGATCTCACATTTAAGAGGACCTGTCATGCTTTTTTCTATTACAAGGGATGTTTACATTCCTTGTAATAGGAATAAAAGTGATACATTTTTTTTTTCAATGTAAAAAATAATATAATAAATAAAAATAAATAAGAAAACAAAAAAATATTTAATTTCAAGTATCTCAACGAGCTCGCGCACAGAAGCGAATGCATACGTGAGTAGCGCCCACATATGAAAACGGTGTTCAAACTACACAAGTGAGGTATCACCGCGATCTTTAGAGCGAGAGAAATAATTCTAGCGCTAGACCTCCTCTGTAGCTCAAAAGATGCAACCTATAGAATTTTTTAAACGTCGCCTATCGAGATTTTTAAGGGTAAAAGTTTGACGCCATGCCACGAGTGGGCGCAATTTTTAAACATGACATTTTGGGTAGGGATGAGACGAACACCCCTGTGTTCGGTTCACACCAGAACGTTCGAACAGACCGCCCGTTCGCGCGAACATTTAGAACACCATTGAAGTCTATGGACTAAAGCCCAATATTCAAGTTATTGTTGGAAAACATTTTGAGAACCCGGGTCTTTCCCCAGGGAACATGTATCAATGGAATTTTTTTTCTTAAAAACTGTAGTTTTTTCTGAAGCAGCGATTTTAACCACTTAAGACTCGGACCAAAATGCAGGTAAATGATCTGGCCCCTTTTTGCGATTCGGCACTGCGTCGCTTTAACTGACAATTGCGCGGTCGTGCGACGTGGCTCCCAAACAAAATTTGCATCCTTTTCTTCCCACAAATAGAGCTTTCTTTTGGTGGTATTTGATCGCCTCTGTGATTTTTATTTTTTGCGCTATATACAAAAATAGAGCGACATTTTTGAAAAAAAATATATATTTTTTTACTTTTTGTTATAAGAAAAATCAAATAAACTAAATTTTAGTTAAACATTTAGGCCAAAATTTATTTAGCCACATGTCTTTAGTAAAAAAAAATCACAATAAAAAAAAAAATAGCTACGTAGCGGGAACAGCGACACTAATACAGCGATCAGAAAAATGATCGCTTAGTGACGCTGGCAATAGGGAGTGAAAGGGTTAACTAGGGTGGTGATCAAGGGGTTAAAACTTTATTAGGGGGGGTAGGGGGCTATCCTGAACCTAACACTAACTGCCTGTCACACTGACACTAACTGCAGTGATCATACATATAATTACTGCATTCAGTGACACTGTGACAGGGGGGAGGGGGTGGGGGGGGCGATCGGGGTGGTTAAATGTGTTTATGTGTAGTGTGTGTCAGTGTAGTGTTGTGCAGACTCACTGTGCGATGTGATCTCTCCTCAGTGGTGGTTGAAAAAAAACGCAGAGAGCAGAGATCACGTCACTTCCTCCTCCTGTGTTTACACAGGAGGAGGAAATTACACGCAGGGGAGCGCGCGCATTGGCTGAGAGCGATCGGGAGGGGGCGGACAAAAACGAACCGCCGCCCCCTCTGCACGGATCGCTCGGCCAGGTAACCGGACCGCTGTATGTACGGGGAGGTCCGATCGGTCCCCCGAACCCCCCCCAAGGCACCAACGTATATATACGTTGATGTGCCTGTCGGTGCCATTCTGCCGACGTAAATGTACATGCGGCGGTCCGCAACCAGTTAATGATGCTTAAAGTGAAAAAAAAAATGAAAAATTCCTTTAACCTCCCTGGCGGTATGATTCTTTCTGATTTTAGGCGCTGAAAGCGGTACCATTATTTGCAAGGAAATTTGGCGTTTTATACTGTAGGCTTGTAATTCTTAGGGATAACTCACTTAAATCTGACCAAACACGAGTCTAATAGGCATCCCGAATATACAATATACAAATAATAATATAATTATAATAAAAATGATTCAATAATGTAATCAACTCAAAAACACTGAAATTTGCTCAGTTGCAGAATTGTCGCTGTCATTATTTTTTTTTTTTTATGACGAATTTCCCCACAAATCGCTATCGCTCAATTCTGCAAGTGATTATAATTTATTATCGCTGTTTTCTAGCTGATCTAAAACCATTTTTGACATAAAGGGACACTTTGGTTGCTATGGACAATCTACATTTTGCAGGCAGAAAGAACAGTTTTTATTATATAAAAGGACATGCAGGGCACAGGGCAGACCACTAGGGACAAGGGGTGTGTGTATTTTTTACATACAGTACTGTAATCTATAAGATTACAGTATACTGTATGTTTTGTGTTTGTTTACTTTTTTGAATTTGGCGCCGTTCTCCGTCCCCCGTGCGTCGTAACGTCGCAGGGAATGGAGATCGACGGCACATGGGGACACTATGTGAATCGAGCGAGCACCCGCTCGCTCACACAACGTGCATGCATCGCTGGATCCAGGAACAAGGTAAGCCAGCACGCGCTGCAGGCTCTGCATAGCTACCCCGAGCGTGACTCGGGGTTACCGATAATGGCACAAAAAAAACACCCCGAGTTACGCTCGGAAATACCGCCAGGGGGTTTAAATTGTGTACCTGCTGGGTGTCTACAGTAGTGGCACATGTTTTTTCTGAGAGTAATCTCATTTTGTGCAGGGACAGTTCTCCCTGCACAAAATGAGATTACTCTCAGAAAAAATACATTTAATACTGCTTGCGGCTTTAATGTAATGTTTGGTCCCTGCAATATGGATAAAAATCATTGAAAAAAATAGCATGGGTTTCCCCACCACCACTCTCTCCAGGTCATTACAAGACCCAGTGCCAATCCTGACCTCCCTGGGGCCCTAAGCAAAATGACATGGCACATTCAAAATGAGAAGCGGGGGGAGCTGACGACAGTGACATGTCACATTAAAGAAAGTTGAGAAGTGGGGGGAGGGGGTGTTCTTCTGTCGGAAATGACTCAGCCAGCGAGTTTAGAAGCGGGGTGAGGAGGCGAAAATTACTTCTCACCAGACGGGCCTCTAGTAATTTGGGGGGCCCTTTTGCAGCTTTGCGGGCCCTAAGCGGCTTGCATAGTGAGCCTTTAGGGAGGATTGGCCCTGACAAGACCCTTTGGCCCTATATACTTTGAACAGCAGTATACAGGCGGCGCAAACAAGACAAGGACTGCAAGGACAAAGAGCCACATGCAAAGTATTGCATCAAAAATTGTTATTAGACTCCCCTGTTGAACAGGGGCAGAAAAAATGGGCCTTAGGCACAACACAACACTGCAACCCCTCACAGATACTGTAATTGGAGCGCAATAAAGAGCCACATGCAAAGTATTGCATCAAAAATTGTTATTAGACGCCCCTGTTAAACAGGGGCAGAAAGATTGGGCCTTAGGCACAACACAACACTGCAACCCCTCACAGATACTGTAATTGGAGCTCAGCAAAGAGCCACGTGCAAAGTATTGCATCAAAAATTGTTATTAGACGCCCCTGTTAAACATGGGCAGAAAAATTGGGCCTTAAGCACAACACAACACTGCATTTAGGTGCTATTAAACAGCACACGTGCAGTAACAGCAACTGCGTTTAGGTGCTATTAACCACTTCCCGCCCGGCCAATAGCAGATTTACGACCGGGAAGTGGTTATGAAATCGTGACTAGCCGTTCTCAAACGTCTAGCACGATTTCAATGCCGCGCGCGCCCGTGGGGGCGCGCAGCGCGGCGATCGTTGATGCGGGGTGTCAGTCTGACACCCTGCACCTCCGATCTCGAAACGTGTCTCCGGCGGAGGCCTCGTTACCACGTGATCAGCCGTGTCCAATCACGGCTGATCACGATGTAAACAAGGAAGAGCCGCCGACGGCTTCTTCCTCACTCGCGTCTGCACAGACGCGAGTACAGGAGAGCCGATCAGCGGCTCTCCTGACAGGGGGGTTCGCGCTGATTGTTTATCAGCACAGCCCCCCCTCGGATCGCCATACGGACCACCAGGGAGTGCCCACACTAGACCACCAGGGAACTTAAAAAAAAGGGAAAAAAAAGGACAAAAAAAAAGAGGACAAAAAAAAAGGGGGCAGTAAAAAAAAATTATGCCAATCAGTGCCCACACATGGGCACTGATTGGCAACATTGATCCATCAGTGCCACCCCTCAGTGATCATCAGTGCCACCCCAGTGTCTGTCAGTGCCACCCCACAGTGCCAATCCATGCCCAGTGCCCACCTATCAATGCCCACCTGTGCCACCTATCAGTGCCCACCTGTGCCACCTATCAGTGCCCACCTGTGCCACCTATGAGTGCCCACCTGTGCCGCCTATGAGTGCCCATATGTGCCGCCTATGAGTGCCCAGTGCTGCCTATGAGTGCCCATCAGTGCCGCCCATGAGTGCCCATCAGTGCCGCCCATGAGTGCCCATCAGTGCCACCCATGAGTGCCCATCAGTGCCCAATACCAGCGCCGCCTATCAGTGCCCATCAGTGCTACCTAATCGGTGCCCATCAGAACTACCTCATTGGTGCCCATCAGTGCCACCTCATCGGTGCCCATCAGTGCCACCATATCAGTGCCCGTAAATGAAAGAGAAAACATACTCATTTACAAAAAAATTAACAGAAAAAAATAAAAACTTTATTTTTTTTCAAAATCTTCGCTCTATTTTTAGTTGTTGCGCAAAAAAAAAAATCGCAGAGGTGATCAAATACCACCAAAAGAAAGCTCTATTTGTGGGGAAAAAAGGACGCCAATTTTGTATCATGACCGCGCAATTGTCATTCAAATTGCGACAGTGCTGAAAGCTGAAAATTGGCTTAGGCGGGAAGGTGCGTAAGTGCCTGGTATGGAAGTGGTTAAACAGCAAACGTGCAGTAACAGCAACTGCGTTTAGGTGCTATTAAACAGCACACGTGCAGTAACAGCAACTGCGTTTAGGTGCTATTAAACAGCACACGTGCAGTAACAGCAACTGCGTTTAGGTGCTATTAAACAGCACACGTGCAGTAACAGCAACTGCGTTTAGGTGCTATTAAACAGCACACGTGCAGTAACAGCAACTGCGTTTAGGTGCTATTAAACAGCAAACGTGCAGTAACAGCAACTGCGTTTAGGTGCTATTAAACAGCACACGTGCAGTAACAGCAACTGCGTTTAGGTGCTATTAAACAGCACACGTGCAGTAACAGCAACTGCGTTTAGGTGCTATTAAACAGCACATGTGCAGTAACAGCAACTGCATTTAGGTGCTATTAAACAGCAAACGTGCAGTAACAGCAACTGCGTTTAGGTGCTATTAAACAGCACACGTGCAGTAACAGCAACTGCATTTAGGTGCTATTAAACAGCACACGTCCAGTAACAGCAACTCCGTTTATGTGCTATTAAACAGCACACGTGCAGTAACAGCAACTGTGTTTAGGTGCTATTAAACAGCACACGTGCAGTAACAGCAACTGCATTTAGGTGCTATTAAACAGCAAACGTGCAGTAACAGCAACTGCGTTTAGGTGCTATTAAACAGCACACGTGCAGTAACAGCAACTCCGTTTAGGTGCTATTTACAGCACACGCACAGTAACAGCAGCTCCGTTTAGGTGCTATTAAACAGCACATGTGCAGTTACAGCAACTGTGTTTAGGTGCTATTAAACAGCACACGTGCAGTAACAGCAAGTACGTTTGGTTGCAAATAAACAGGACAAGTGCAGTAACACTGAGTACGTCTAGGTGTAAACTAAACAGCACACAGGCAATACAACATGTTCGAACCCTGCAGCTAGCACAATCTACTGCCTGACAAATAGGAATAGCTGATCTAGCTAAGCTATACAGTGTATAAATATATGTACAACTCCTGGGATGTATATATATCCTCTGCACACTGTAAATTTAACTAAACTGACTAGCATGCCTGCTCTATCTATCTATCTGGTAGAAAAGACACTGTGGGCCAGATTCACGTACATCTGCGCATTATTGGACCGGCGTAGCGCACCGCCTTTACGTTAGACTGGCGCAATGTAGCGGCGCAATCACCCTATTCTCGTCGGTTTTGCGCAGAAATTTACGCCTGCGCAACGTTATTTCAGAGGCGCAAGGCGGAGTAATTCAAATTGGGAAGGACGTGGGCTTGTGACATTGAAATGAGCCCATGCAAATGAAGGGCCGGCCGGCTCGCGCATGCGCGCTTAAAGCAGACAGCGCGGTGACGTGGCGGTGACGTTGGCGCCGCCACGTCACCGCACCAGGAAGTAAATTACTTCCACGCATTCGTCGGATCCATTCGACGCATGTGCTAGCAGATATGTCTGCTGGTTAGCGTACTAACCAGCAGACATATCGGTCCGACGGTTCCCAGCAGACAGATTTTAAAGCATGCTTTAAAATCTGTCTGCTGGCCAAATCCGTCGGCTCGCCCGTACCCACGATCGAATCTGTCTGCTGAGATGGTCTGTCAGACCGTTTTCAGCAGATAGATTTGATCGTGTGTACGCGGCCTCAGCTACAGCCAGAGCAAAGGGGTTGAATCAGAATTAATAATAAAAATTGATCAAAGCTCCTATAGGATGTTGGTAACAATCAAGTACAGTGGGGAAACGCTTAGCAATCAGAAAGTATTTTCATTACTTAGTAATATTTTCTATAGATTTACTGGATTTACAATAAAAAAAAATATTTTTGAATCAAAAGAAAATCTTAAATAAAAAGGCAATAGAAAATGACATTGACAAAAAAAAACTCATGAGCATTTTTTTTTTCGACATGTAAAAAACAACGTTTTAAAAAATGTCATTTAAACTGATCGTGTGTGGGCTTCACATCATTTTTCGGGTTCTGAAAAACGACAACATTTTTTTTTTCGAACATGCTGCTTTTTTTAACGCCTTTTTTTAAACAATGTCGTTTTTTCGGGTTGTAAAAAAGGATCGTGTGTGGGCTAAAACGACGTTAAAAACCTGCGCATGTCAGAAGCAAGTTATGAGACAGGAGCGCTCGTTCTGGTAAAACTACTATTCGTAATGGAGTAAGCACATTCATCACGCTGTAACAGACAGAAAAGCACAAATTGTCTTTTACTAACACAAAATCAACTAAAGCAGCCCAAAGGGTGGCGTCATCTGAATGGAACTTCCCTTTTATAGTGCCGTCATATGTGTTGCACGTCACCGCGCTTTGCTAGAGCATTTTTTTAACGATCGTGTGTGGGCAATGTCGTTTTAATGATGAAGTTGGAAAAAACTTTGGGCCAGATTCAGGTAGAATTAGATTCCCGCAGAGTATCAGAGATACTCTACGCCGCCATACTTTACCTGGCTCTACGAGGAATTCAGAGAGATTTTGGCCCGTAAGGTACGGCGGCGTAGTGTATTTCTCCCGGCGGAATCAAACTACGCGATTAGGTGCTATTAAACAGCACACGTGCAGTAACAGCAACTGCATTTAGGTGCTATTAAACAGCAAACGTGCAGTAACAGCAACTGCGTTTAGGTGCTATTAAACAGCACACGTGCAGTAACAGCAACTGCGTTTAGGTGCTATTAAACAGCACACGTGCAGTAACACGTATCACATATCATAAAAATGTGTAAAATATGGATGCGCTAGTGTTAACTTACAAGTGTAAACGTACAAAATCATAAATAGGTGAAACATATGAAATGATCAGGGAGAGACAAACTCCATGTGCTATAAGTCAATGGTATAAACATACATCAAATAATAAGTCCAAACCAAGTGCACATTGTGAAAGTTCCAAACAGGAACAATGTGCACTTGGTTTGGACTTATTATTTGATGTATGTTTATACCATTGACTTATAGCACATGGAGTTTGTCTCTCCCTGATCATTTCATATTTTTCACCTATTTATGATTTTGTACGTTTACACTTGTAAGTTAACACTAGCGCATCCATATTTTACAAATTTTTTTCACTGTTTGATCTGGCTACACTCGGATAGCAGCTGTGTTATTTGTTTTTTTACTTAGTGCTCTTGAGATTATTAATGTAATTAGCGCTGTAGTTCATTTTTCACATGGGTGGTGTCATGTGTTGGGCTCCTGCAGGGTTGTGCTTAATTCCATGATGGCATGAGTGGTGAATCTGAAGATGCCAGACACCTCAGAATCATGCCAAAGATGTCTATGCGTGTGTGATATATCAAGTGAAGAGTGAGGGGCTTGTATCAGATTAGATTATTATATCCATCAAGGTTTTAAAGGGCTATTGAAAGATAGTGAGACCGTGTTTGTAATTTGTATGTATGTTATGTATTGATGTATATATGTATGTATATTTTTTGTAAAAATGTTTTTTAAAGCAAAGAAAATTTTTTGTTAAAAAAAAAAATCCTCTCCCATGCCCTCCTCCGTGCCCTCCTCCTTCTTTGCTCATCTAAAGTCAGTAGTATAGCTATGAGCATGGATGCCACTGGCATGTTGGCATACAGTTTGTTGGGCAGCAAGTGTGACTGCTCAGCTCCTCACTAACAGTGTTGCTTTCTCTGACATGTAGACGAATTGTCTAATTTTATACCACCTTTTCTATGGTCTAATTTTAGACAGGCCATGCAGCAGTTGCGCACAGCGCGTAGCCTGCGCTGCACCAACGTTCTTTTGTGGATCTCCCTCATTAGCATATTTGAATAGCAAATCAATGGTGTGTCTAGCGCAGTTTTGCGCGGACGGATGCGCCTGTCTATCGAAATTACGCTGGACAAAAAAAAGTAGATTTCTTGCGTATCTCGTTTTGGGGATGCGGAGTATCGAAACGCATGCGCAAATTTAGACTTACGCCGCGCATCTCCTGTTACGCCGGCGTAATCGCTCTGTGAATCTGGCCCTGTGTCTCTATCTCTCTCTATAGGACTTCTCTCATAAACAACGCCACATCACACTACACGAGGCCACCTTGCAGGCAGCCTTTTATAGTGTGGGGCATGTACTAAACCCCCTGAGCCATAATTGGCCAAAGCCACCCTGGCTTTGGCTTTGGCCAATTATGACTTATCGTTTTTGCGCGCTGTGATTGGCCAAGCATGCGGGTCATAGTGCATGCTTGGCCAATCATCAGCACGCAATCCCGCAGTGAATTATGGGCCGTTGCGCGTCACTCAAATTTGGTGCAAACGACCCGTTTTGTTCGAATTTCGACGAACGTACGGACATTGTTCGAGTCGAAGCAAATACGGTGTGACAAAAAGTATTTCAATGATCGCCATTTTATTCTCTAGGGTGTTAGGACAAAATATATCATGTTTGGGGGTTTTAAGTATTTTCTAGCAAAAAAAAATGTTTTAGTCTTGCAAACGCCAAATCTGAAAAACACCCAAGGTCCTTAAGTGGTTAATATTTGGATTCTGACAAATAGCTATTGCCAAAGTTTCAATAGCAATCACGAAAATAAGTGGAGAAAGTGGACATCCTTGTCTGGTACCCCTTAGTATGTTCATTGGTTTAGAGTAATGTCCTCGAAGACAAATTTGTGCCTTAGGATGTGAATATAGGGAGTGTAGTATACCCATGAAGCATTCCCCAAAGCCCTGACGCTCTGAGGGCAAATATATATGATCAGGGTATTGTATTAAAGGCCTTCTGGAGGTCCAAAGATAAGAGTAGCTCCTCTTGTCTCACTCCACCCCCCCAATTAGATTGGAGTATTGAAACTACATCTATCGCCCTACGCATTTATTCTGGGCACTGCCTACCAGGGATAAAGCCTACTTGCTCTTTGTGTATGTATGTATTGATAAGGGAAGCTAAATGATTAGCCAATATTTTAGTCATAATCTCTTAATCATATAAGAGAGCATAAAAGCATATATTTAGCACAGTTTTTTTCCCTTTATAGTTTAAATACTTGATTCCAGAGGCTAGTTAAGCTGGGGCATTCCCAGAACATGTGAAGGAGGTGGGCTTTGTGTCCGTATTCTCTCCAGCATAGAGGCAAGGAGTTGGGAAACATTTTTGAAATCCTACAGGGTGTATATTGCCAACGATTTAACATTTTTATCATTAATTCCCAATGGTTAATACAGTGTGATGTGTGCTGTACAGTTTGAAATGCAAACTTCCATTGTTCATTTGTAGTATTAGTGTCCCATTTTTTAAATAGCTGATTTTTTAAATACCTTTTTGTTTTTAAGTAGATTATAATATAGTGATATACCCTTATTGTGTAAAGAGCCACTTGTGAGATGTTGCCAAACTACAGTCGGAAGGTGAGTTATAGGGGGTGGTTTAGTTTGCATAAAGTGAGCCACTCGCATGCACGTAAAAAGCATGTGATTGCGCATATTAAATTCCCTCTTTAAACAGTCCATTGATTTCGGGCCTTTATTGTGGAAAAAGTCTTGCACCGTGGTTATCCCATGGGAGGGGAATGATTTTAAGGACAACATTGGTATATTAGCTTCAATTATGCTTAGAGGGAGTTTGTAGTCTATCTCTTTGCAATTGCTAAATTGGCGGGTGAGGAGGAATCTCCAAGCCTGCAGAGAGATGGAGATAGTGGGGGAAGTTTTCCTGGCGTCCCAGGGTATCCAAGACTCTCCCATAAGGACCGCTGGGAGATCTGGTATAGGTGCTAGGGATGTTTCAATTTCCACCCAAAGCGGTATGTCAGTGGAGGAAAACCAGCATTTAGGTTGGTCAAGTCTAGTTGCCCACATGTAATTGTGGATATTGATTAGTCCCGCCCGCCCCCCCCATGCTTTTGTGGGGAATTAGGTTAGTCTGTGAGCATCTGGCTTTCTTCATGTCCCATAAGAGTTTCCATTGAAGATTAGAAAGGGCCTGTAGGTATTGTGCTGGGATGGCCATCGGGAGCACCCTGAAAATGTATAAGATCTGTGGTAAGATTAGCATTTTAAATGCTGACAATCTACCCATCCAGCATAGTTCATTTTTGGCTATTTTACTAGTTTGGGTTTCTATTTTGCTAAGAAGGGGTTTTAGGTTAGAAACCACTAGTGAGTTAGTGGTACTAGTTAGGGTGATACCTAAATATGGTAGACCCTTTTCAGTCCATGAGTATGGAAGTGATTGTTGTAACTGAAGGCAGTCTTTAGCTGGTACTCCCAAATTCAAGATGAGGGATTTGGCAAAGTTCACCTTATAGTAGGAAATGTCCCAGAATGATTTAAATAGGTCATGTGCCATAGGAAGTGATATGAGTGGCTTTGTTAACAGCAAGATCACATCGTCTGCGAACAGGTTTATAACGTGGGAGTTAGAACCAAAATGTAAACCCTTTATGCTATCATGCGTTCTGACGGTTTCCGCCATGAGGTTGAAAATTTTTGAAGACATGGGACAGCCCTGGCGGGTTCCATTGGTTATCTGAAAGGGAGTGGAGAGCATGCTGGATGTGTACAACTGTGCTGAGGGACAGGAATATAGGGCTAGAACTGCATTCAGTATGTGACCACAAAATCCGAACTTGGACTGTGTCATTGACATGTATTCCCAATGTACTCTGTCAAACGCCTTCTCTGCGTCTATGGAAAGCAGCAGAGAAGGTGTTTTGTTTTTTTCAGCATGGTGAATTATATTAATAAGTCTCCTAGTAGCATCTGAGGTTTGTCTCCCCTTCACGAAGCCCATCTGGTCCCGCTGGATAAGAGATGGGATGAAATCAGCTAGTCGTTTGGCTAGGAGTTTGACATCTGTATTCAATAGAGAGATAGGGCAAAAATTGTGTGGTGTAGTGGGTTCTTTGCCTGGTTTCGGGAGAGTGACTATGTATGCTCATAACATTTCTGGGGGAAATGACGCAGTGTCCGCCGCTTTAGTGAAGACTGTTTGCATATGAGGTGTAAGGCAAGAACTGAACATTTTAAAGTATTCATTTGAAAATCCATCAGGCCCGGGTGACTTGCCATTCAGTAATGAGGCTATGACCGCTGCTATCTCAGATGAGGTGAATGGAGAGTTTAGTGATAGAATTTGGGTCTCCGAGAGAGAAGGTAACTTTAGTTTCTGTAGGAAGGCCTGGATATTTTCAGTTGTGGGTTGATGTGTGGAGGCATCGTCTTTGATATTATACAGATTACTATAATATGTAGAAAATTGGTTTGCGATGTCTTGTGGGTTAATGATTTTGTGTTTAAGAGTGGGATGTATCAAGTGGGCAATTCTTGTTTTAGTGTGTGCCGCTTTGATCCTATTGGCTAAATATTTGCCTGCTCTGTTGGCATTGGCGTACAAATTCAGTTTCAGGTGCCTTAGGTGGTAGTCATATCGTTGGGACAGAAGTGGTCTTGGACTGCGGCTGGAGCTTATTTGTAGATTTTAATTGTTATTCAGCTATAGTGTCTTGATCACTGTGCAGCACTGTCACCTCAGCAGCACCATGCCCGCTTACCTCCATGCCTTGGTCTATCAGCCGCCCGTCAGGTGAGGAGATTCTCAATTTTTGTTTGGCCGGGCTCCTGGTGGATGGGCAGCTGTCCCTGAGGTGGACCCGCTATGCAGTAGGGCTCCTTGAGGGTGGTTAGATGGACCAGATCGGCTGTTAGATGCGCTCATGGCCCGCGGCTCTGTCTGGTTCTCTGAGGCGCCGGCGCCATTTTGTTGTAGTCCACGCGCTGTGAAGAAATATTTGAGCTTCTGGGGATTTTGCGGGTTTTTCTGCTGGCGGGTCATCTCAGCAGATGCAGCGGGCCTTGGTGGTTCAGCTTCTGCTCTTTGAGGCGTAGATGGTGCCGGTGGCTGTGGATGGCAGTGAGTCCTCTCCGAGCGGCCGAGCGGAGCTCTTAATTCAAGCGTCCATGACAGAGCTTGGTCGCCACGCCCCCCCCCCCAATTGAATCAATTCTTCTTTCAAATGATTTTTATTAAAGTTTTCTTCAAATAACATATATAAGCCGAAGTACAATAACGGCACATACCGCATCGACAACATGTCTGTACAGAGTAGGGCAATTAACAGAGATGAAAAGTAAAAACACAAATGATGAACAAATAACTAAAACAAAAAACAAACAAAAAAAAAACATATCTTTAGGGCTATGTCTGTAAATCCGATATAGTAGAACGGGCCTAGCATCCTACGTCTACATGTGGATGCGTCGGCCCTAGGAGCCGGTGAAAAACAGACAACATTATATCAATCTCCACTTATATCCAGAAACACTGGGCTTGGAAAAAATAAAGTAGAGCAGCACAGGATAAACACAAAAGGGAGGGGAAAGGAAAACAATTAAACTAAAATATAAGAAATATAAGGAACAAAAAAAGAGAAACGTCATAACATGAGATAAGTCCCAAATCAGTACAAGTGGGAGAAGGCGCACGTACAACCGGGAGATTGAGAGTATCAAATCACAGTATATACAAATATGTCCTATTGTTCAAGATGTCAGGCAATTCATGGGGTGGCACCTAACCCAAGGGATTAAATTTGGATAGCCATGGAAGCCACCAGGTATTAAATATTTGTAGTTTTTGGGATTGAATGGCAAAATGTTTCTCATAAGAATGCTGGACATTGACCCTGCGGATGACCTCAGATACCTCAGGGGCCAGATTAGATTTCCACTTAGAGGTGATCGTTAGTCTTGCGGCAATCAAAACATGAGTTACTATAATTCTAAATTGCTTAGGGACCCTGTTGATCGACAGGGAAAGGAGAGCGAGTTGAGGGGAGGGCGCCACTAAGGTGCCAGTAACAGAGGACAATAATTTGAAAACATCGCACCAAAAGTTGCGCACTACTGAGCATTCCCAAAGAATGTGGTATAAGTTTCCCCTTGAACCACATTGTCGCCAGCATAAACTGGAGTCCAGTCTAAAGATCATAGAAAGTCTTACTGGAGTAAGATATGATCTGTGAAGTATTTTTAGTGCAAGATCCCAATGGTTAGTGCAGTGGGAGTACTTGAAGCAGGAGCCTATGGCTGCTTTCCATTCTGCTGGGGAGAATGTAGAACCTAAATCCTTTTCCCAGTTGGACATGTTAGAAATTTTGAAAAATGTATCACGTTGCTGGAGTAGAGCGTAAAACCATGACAGCCCATTAGGCCTATCATGTTTAGACAACAGATAACTCCATGCGCTGCTATGGACATCGTACGAGCAGCTAGGGTGCTTAGATCTAAAATGAAGTATTTGCGCTTTAGCATATGCATGTGAAGAGGGGTTTCTGAGGAGCAGGTCTCCCCATGACTGAATACCCCCTTCCAGCCACAAATGAATATTGAGGTGCGGAATCAGAAACTCATAAATTTTGATGTTAGTGACTTCCTGATGCAATCTAGAGGCAGAGTCCGATATCCTATGCAGCGACTCCCAGACCGAGAGAGTCGCCACAATGGAGGGCAGTGAGGGGGAGGTAAACGCTATACCGGTCAGTTTGGCAAGTAATAATGAGGGAAGGTCCCTGTTTTGCACTATGGCCTTTTCGATCTGAACCCAGAGCTTCTCAGACTCCGGCTCAAACCATGCTTTCATCTGGTCCAGAACAGCGGCTTTGTAATAAGCGCTAATGTTTGGAAAACCCACACCCCCATTGGATCTATGTCTTTGGATAGAGGAGAAGGTAACTCTGGGTAGACTGCCTTTCCAAATGAATTGCCTGAACAGCTTGTCAATTGAATTGAAAAAAGCGCCTGGTAAGCATATGGGTATAGTCCTGAAATAATAAATTAGCTTAGGCAATAACAACATTTTCAGAGCCGCTATCCTCCCTAACCAGGATAGCTCATATGATGAGATATGTTGCAAATCAGCTTTAACAACAGCAGTCAGAGCAGTAAAATTAGTATCATACATGGCAGATACCGGCGATGTCAATCTAATACCAAGGTAGGGGATGGACTTAGACACCCATTGGAATGTGTATTTTTCCTTTAGTAAAGAAATGTGAAGTTTGTTAATATTGATAGGCAGTACGCATGACTTAGTGATATTGAGTTTATAGTAGGACACTGCGCTATATTCCTGGAGGATCTCAGTAAGTCTATTTAGGGATGAAGTCGGGTTGGATAAAGTAAGCACCACATCGTCGGCAAATAACCCTATCTTGTGGGAGTGATGAGCCACTTCTATTCCAGTAATAGCAACGTCTGCTCTAATTGCCTCCGCTAGAGGTTCCATTAATAAGGTGAATATTATGGGCGATAAAGGGCACCCCTGGCGCGTGCCATTAGTAATAAGGAATTTGTCAGATAGAGCGTTAGAGGTGAACACCCTTGCTGACGGAAATGAGTATAAAGCTAAGACCGCTGAAAGGATCATCCCATTGAGACCAAACTTCTGAAGAGTCGCACTGAGATAACCCCAATGGACCCTATCAAAAGCCTTCTCGGCGTCAAGGGCTAGCACCACAGTGGGTATCTTCTTGGTTTCAACTATGTGGAAAAGGTTAATTAGTCTCCTAGTGCCATCAGGGGCCTGCCTGCCTTGTACAAACCCAACCTGATCTGCCTTAACCAATCCAGGAGTAAACTTGGCCAACCTATTGGCCAATATTTTAGCATAGATCTTCAGGTCCGTATTCAATAGAGATATGGGCCTGAAGTTCTGAGGTGAGTCCGGTTGTTTACCCGGTTTAGGTAAGGTAATGATTGTGGCCTGCAACATTTCCTCGGGAAACGCAGCTGCGGTAGCAGCGTTGTTAAACAGCAGACATAGGTAAGGGACCAGGGTATTGGAAAATGTCTTGTAATATTCCGATGAAAAGCCATCGGACCCAGGGGACTTATTATTAGGCAGGGCCTGGATTGTGTCAGTAATTTCTTTGGCCAGTATGGGAGCATTAAGTAGGAGTAAATTGAATCAATTCTTGATCCCAAATTCTGAAACTCAGCTTTCAGATCTCCAGTGATTTTGGCTGCTGTTTGTGCCAGTCCTTTATCTAAAAGGTCACAAAACTTTTGAAGTAAATCCACCATTTGGTTTGCTTCATTGCTGGGAAAGGCTTCTGAGGTAACATAAACAGTTTGGACTGCAGCATTGTGTCCTGAGGCAGAAAGGGCCTAGTCAGACATTAAGTGTCCTTCGGAATTGCTCAGAGGAGGTTGGAGTGGATGTAAATACCTGAAAGAGTTCTGCCTGGTGTCCTGAGGTAAAAGTTGGTGTTGCAGAATAAATAGCCTGCTTGTGTTCAGTGAGGCAGAGTGCTTTGAGGCAGAGTGCCATTTTGGCAATGTTCGTCCGGTGATACTGGCTCAAATTGCGGCTGCAATTCCCTCTTATTTGGGGGTTCCTGGGCTGTTAAGGGTTTAGTCAGTCTAATTTGGGGGCTGTAGAGTCGCTGTGCCGTTCCCTATGAGCGCTGCTGCCTTAGGCTGGAGCGGAGCTCTCGGCTCAGGTGGCCATTTCCTGAGCTCCATGCATGCGCAACAAAATTATCTTAGTAAAATCACCATATGCATTCTGTTACTGGTTTGACTGTATCTAAGCATGCTTTGTGGATACATAGTAAATACTGTAAGAATACAGTGTGTCTGCCCACTAGAGATCAATGGGCTAGATTATGCACATAAGTCTTAGTAAATCATGTACAAATGATTGAAGTTTGTAGGTGTTCAAAATATCTAGGCAACAAGCACAATGGGATACCCCATCTGAAAGGTTTACTTTAAAAAGCCTGCAGACTTTTACCTAGCACAAAAATGTAATTAAAAAAAAAACACACTTATTATGTATTATTTTCCTAAACTATATTTATTATATGGTAAATATATACAAAAAAAAAAGTTAATTTTTTTTTTACCTTTTTATTTCTCAATTGTCATTTTTTATTATGGTATTTTTGAATTTTGTTGTAATTTTTTTTCACATGGTAATATATGTTTCTATTCTAGGGTTCTGGAAACCGCTTTGTGTTTCTACATCACTACTTCCTACTAAGTGGGAGCACTGATGGGGAAACCTGCTTGGAATTGTGGGAGGAGTTATGTCATGTTGTGATACCTAAGGAAACAGAAGATACAGTATGTGGGAACATGTGGATTTTGGGAGAAGATTCAGTTTCCCAACTGCATAGTGAAGGAATATGTAGCATACATATGTCTTCCATTTTGTATATTCAGCAGCCATTTCATATCTAATCTAGTAATACTTTTATGTACTTTCAGTTTCTATTTCCTATTTCTTGCCTCTAGTTTTGTTTTTAATGAAATCCGTTATCTAAAGATTCTGCATGACTCATGAGTGGTGTAACCTTTTAGAAGCTCCAGCCTACATCATATATATATTTTAATATATTTCCCTTTTGAGGATTGATTTAAATTAACTTCTATTATGGTGCGGGACTTTCTTTTTTTATGTACATTTGTGTTTATCCCACCAGTGCTGCTGCCTATGTTTTTTCCACTTTAAATAATTTGTCTTAGCACAGTTTTTTTTTTTTTTAATTTACATCATATACTGTATATGGTATATGGAGGGGGCGCTAATAATGAATAATAAGAGAATAAACAATAAAGTGAAATCTAATAAATGGTCCGTCTGAACCAACAATAGCAGACTTAGTGAGCAGCAACACACTGAAAATAGTGAAATAGAAATAGATTGTACAAAAAAAAAATGAATGAATAAATAAACTCAAGTCCATTCAAAGAGTGTTAGATAAAGTCCAATCAAGGCTAATCTTTCTCAGATGCAAATTGTAGAAAATGAATTGTAAAAGGTGTCCACCTTCACCAAGAAGATTTTTTCAAGCAAATCAAGGGCGTTGCGATGGGGGCTCGCTATGTCCCCAGCTTGGCTAATTTGGTTCTAAATAAATGGGAGGAAGAAACTATTTACAATGTTAACCCACCTGCCCTCATATTTTATAAAAGATATATTGATGACATCCTGCTAATGTGGGAGGGCACCAAATTAGCCCTAGACGAACTCATATTGGAAATGAATAATTATCTTTATGGTCTGAGGTTCACTGCAGAATGCAGCCTTGTCTCTATCAACTATCTGGACTTAACACTGTATAAAAAGGGGAATCAGGTTGGCACAAAAACCTATTTCAAGCCTACGGATAGAAATGGTTTTGTGCCCACCTCCAGCTGCCACCATCCTAAATGGTTGGGAGCAACCCCCAAGGGTCAATATATGCGCATAAGAAGGAACTGTGATTCAATTACTGATTACAACCTACAAGCAAACATACTCACTAAACGGTTTGCTGAAAAGGGATATCCTTTGCCTACGTTACAGGCCACTCAAGATGAGGTGTTAAGTATGGACTGTTTAACTGTGCTTGAGTCTAAGAGAAGCACCAAACGGGAGGATCAGGTGCCTTTCCTCTCTGGCTTTCACAGACAGTACAGGAATGTGGAAAATATTTTCAAAAAATTTTGGCCTATCCTATTACAGGATATAGATTTGGCCAAAATATTACCCTCCAAGCCCAATTTCATTTACAGGCGAGCTCCGGGCCTTAGAAATAAAATTGCGGCCAATGTCCAGCAACTTGCTGGACAACACGACGGTTCCTCTGCATCCATCTTCCCAAGCCTAATACGAGCCTCTCCATCGCTATTTACTAGGCTCCAATGTCCTCTGATTCCAGCAGCATATTTATATCTGGCAACAACACACCCTGCTCACAATTCTGCTCTGTCGTCAGTGGCCAGGCCAGCAGACTCGGATCATCCGGAAACCCATGCTTTTAAATACATGATCTACTGACTTGAAGTACCATACAGTTCACTAGCTGTGAATCCTGGAATACCCCTGAAGAAAGGGACTATGTCTCCCTGAAACGTCGGGACCACACAGGGCATCGCATCACACAGCAATATATGTTGAACTATATTTCATTATTTGGTATTTTTTGTATTTGTTATAGATCATGTAATCAACTTTTATCTGATACTTCTTCAATAAATTATATTGTAATACTATGTTTTCTCTAACTACATTTGACACACCACAGTGCCTTTAAAGTCCGACTAGGGGGCTTTGCCTTTATTCTTTTTGATTTCTCATTTGGATGTGGCACTTTAGAAAATCAACTCTGATAATCCTCTTCTTGACACCTGAGAGACCTCTGACCTTTCTGGATGGATCTGCATTCCATTACTGCACCCGATGTAGATCATGTAAAAATACCACCAGACAGGGAAAGAAAAAGAGCAAATTCATTTCTTTTGTCACCCAACAGGAATTCACGATAAAACCACTTATCACCTGTCATTCAGATCATGTGACTTATGTCCTAGAATGCCCGTGCAAGTTGCAATATGTGGGACGCACAACTCGTGAACTTAAAGTGCGAATCAACGAACATGTGGCGAACATAATCAAAGGGTTTACCAACCATGGTGTTTCCAAACATTTTGCAGACTGCCATGATAGGGACCCTCACAAGCTGACTTTTTATGGCATAGACAGGGTCACTAAACATTGGAGAGGCACTGACCTCAAAAAAGCTGTATAGCAAAACGAAACGGAATGGATACATCGTTTAAGGACAATGCAGCCACTAGGGTTAAACATTGAGTTGGATTTAAACTGCTTTTTAACCAATGAATAATGATTTTATTTTATTTTATTTCTCTTCTATATATTTATATTTTATACATTTATCAGCCAATCAGTGGTTATATGTGTGTATGATATTCTAAATGTGGGTTTGAACACATGTTTTTATATTTATATTATGTGGAACCTAGCATGGGTTAACTAACTGTTTGCACCTGGGAACTGAGGCTCGTCATAGGCCAACCCCACCCATTCCAACTGCTAGACCTATTTCTATGGGTCCATTATGTATCTAGGCATGCTTCCTGACGACGTGTTAATCACGAAACGTACGTCGAAGCGCCTGGATACGTAAAAACAACGCACTTCCGGTCCCGCTGGTCCCCTGGCCTGGAACGCACGCCAGCTCCCTAGCGAGGAACTCATATCCGGCTTGGACTTCACCCCAGTTCCCCAGCGAGGAACACTCATCATAGCCCATCCTGCCATGCTGACTAGCCTTAGTGCCGGGTCCTAGGCACTACTAAAGTAAGAGGCCATTTGGCTATGCTGTTTTATCTGTGACATATTTTAAATAAACTGTACTTCACTATGGTGGTTTCCCCTCTCCCTCCTTCATGAGAGTGTTTGATTCCGGGAAACATAGCGCTGCGCAGCTGAATCATTCAACTGGTTTAGTGACCAACTGCTGTATTTGACCTTTTCTAAACAATCAGGTCAACACTGTGTGGTAAGGAGCCATCCATTAGTGCACATTTGGGGGATCTTCTTGGTGAAGGTGGACACCTTTTACAATTCATTTTCTACAATTTGCATCTGAGAAAGATTAGCCTTGATTGGACTTTATCTAACACTCTTTGAATGGACTTGAGTTTATTTATTCATTTTTTTTTTTGTACAATCTATTTCTATTTCACCATTTTCAGTGTATTGCTGCTCACTAAGTCTGCTATTGTTGGTTCAGACGGACCATTTATTAGATTTCACTTTATTGTTTATTCTCTTATTATTCATTATTAGCGCCCCCTTCATATACCATTACTGTTCAGTTCAGACCTTTGATGAGGTCTCTATTTTAGGGGAGCTGCTTATTCACTATAATTATATGTTGTTGTCACATTAATTTTTATTGGCGCGAGATACCACACCTTTTATATACTGTATATGCTCTTGCTGTGAGAATAAACTTTAGATCACTCTGTGAAACTGTACTGTGTGTTGCTGCCTAAGTTTCTACAGGGTGGTCTCCAGGAATCCTGCTGAGTTCGAAGGGCACCTTATGCAAATGGGTCGAGGGTCTTCAATGGGTTGCCAGATATTTGAAGGACTTCTCCAGATTCCCCCAAGAAGGCCCCCCCCATGCACAATGGAGCCGAATCTGCCACTGTCATTGTGGTGGATGAGACTTTTGGACTTGCTGAGAACCTAATGCACCCCTACTGTGGGCATTGACCACAAATAGAAAATATTTAGTTATTGCCTAAGCCCCGCCCGAAGAAATGTGAGTTACAAACTCAAAGAACTCAGGCTTATAAAATACTGAACTTAGCATTCACAGTTTAGTAGTTTGCAAGGCATAGTTTCATAGTTCGTAATGCGGAGAAATGTATGTTACAAACTATGGAACTCTGGCATGCAAAATACTGAACTTAACATTCACAGTTCAATGGTTTGTAAGGCAGAGAAATGTACATTACAAACTTTGAAACTCTGACAATACTTAACTCAGCATTTACAGTTCAGTAGTTTGTAAGGCAGAGTTCTGTAGTCTGTAACAGGGAGAAATGTGTGTTAAAAACTATGGAACTCTGGCATACAAAATAGTGAACTCAGCATTCACAGTTCAGGAGTTTGTAAGGCAGAGCTCCGTAGTTTCTAAAAATGTAAAAATGTAAGTTACTAACTTCAGAACTCTGACTTACAAAATACTGAACTCAGCAGTCATAGTTCAGTTGTTTGTAAAGCAGATTTTCAGAGCAATGTGCATTACAAACTATGAAACTCTGGCTTACAAAGAATGTAAAGGTATCCAGTTTATAAAATACTCAACTCCATATCCACAGTTTAGTAGTTTGTAAGGCAGAGTTTCATAGTTGGTAATGCAGAGAAACATGTGTTACAAACTTTGGAACTCTGGCGTGCAAAATACTGAACTTACAGCATGAAACGGTATCCAGATTTTTGCTGCAGTGCAGCTGGCACATTCTTGGAAAGAAATAGATGACAACAAGCAATTTGAAAAAAATAAAAAAATCTATTATTTGCAATATATATCAAAACATTTTTTTTTCCAAGCAAGAAAAATGGCCACACAATGTGGCCAATGGACAAAGGTGCAGAACATGAAAAAATATAAAATTCATACACTGGGTTGAGAGTGAAAGCTGTCCTTGTAAGAAATCAAAGGGGCCTGGGGATGGTAAGGAGGAGGGAGGTGTGAAGAAGCTGTGGCTGTGGGTTAAGAAGCAGGGGGACATGGCACTGCTGGTTAGTATACAGGTGAACTCTGAGGAGTGGCAGGTGAAACAGCAAAAGAGTGAACACATCTGTTGGCAGACTGCTGCATTTTGCAGACTTGCACGCTGCAAGGTACATAGAAATTGCATTCCTGGCCTGCAGCTCTTGATCCCTGCCAAGCTCTTCAAGTCAATACCAGATATGCTGGCAATAGATAGCCCTCCCATCCCTTGACTCCGCAAAGAGATCCTGTTCAGCCAGTGCTTTGTTTTGCTGGCATACTTCCACAAGGAGACCTACAATCCTTTACACAATTTAAGACATTGCTTCTCCATATGTACTCCCATGTCCTTGTGCATGCCTGCTGTCTCCTCATTCTTTTGTTACAGAAAACTAGAGACTATAGACAATGTAAATGCCTTTTATAGATACCTAATCTGCTTGAACATTAAAGCCTGAGACTGTTTAGATCTTCCATGTGTGGCTAATGGGGAGGTCACTAGAGTTCAATGATGTTGGTGGGTTTGAAGTTAACATGTGTTGTGTGTGCCCCCCTACTGAACCATACCTGGCCACTAGGGATGAGCTTTATGTTGGAGTCGAACATGAGTTTGACTCGAACATTGCCTGTTCGCCCGTTCGGCAAACAGCAAACAATTTGGGGTGTTCGCAGCAAATTCTAAAAGCCACAGAACACCCTTTAAAAGTCTATGGGAGAAATCAAAAGTGCTAATTTTAAAGGTTAATATGCAAGTTATTGTCATAAAAAGTGTTTGGGGACCTGAGTCCTGCCCCAAGGGACATGTATCAATGCAAAAAAGTTTTAAAAATGTCTGTTTTTTTGGGAGCAATGATTAATAATACTTAAAGTGAAACAATAAAAAATATTCCTTTGGATTTCGTACCTGGGGGGTGTGTAAAGTATGGCTGTAAAGTAGCACGTGTTCCCGTGTTTAGAACTGCCCCTGCACAAAATGTAATTTCTAAAGGAAAAAAGTAGTTTAAAACTACTCGCGGCTATTCATGAATTGTCGGGTCCACGGCAATACAGATCAAAATCATTGAAAAAAAAAAACAGCAGGCCCCCCCCCCCCCCCCCAGTTCATTACCAGGCCCTTTGGTTCTGGTATGAATATTAAGGGGAACCCCGAGCGGAAAAAAAAAGCGTGGGGGTCCCAGCAAATTCCATATCAGGCCCTTCAGGTCTGGTATGGATTTTAAGGGGAACTCTGCGCCATTTAAAAAAAATGGCGTAGGGTTCCCCCCAAAAATCCATACCAGACCCTTATCCGAGCACGCAACCTAGCAGGCTGCAGGAAAAGAGGGGGGGGCGAGAAAGCGCCCCCGTCCTGCTCCGTACCAGGCCACATGCCCTCGACATGGGGAAGATGTCCTCATGTTGATGGGAACAAGGGCCTCATCCCCACAACTCTTGCCCGGTGGTTGTGGGGGTCTGTGGTGGGGGGCTTATTGAAAACTGGAAGCCCCCTTTAAAAAAGGGGACCCCCAGATCCCGCCCCCCTATGTGAATTGGTAATGGACCTACCATTTCACAAAAGAACGTGTCAAAAATGTTAAAAACCACACAGACACAGTTGGGATAATTCCTTTATTAAAAAAAAAAAAAAAACATTCAACAATGTAATCCAGTTTGTCCAGCGTTGTAATCCATTCTCAAAGTTTCGTGGTAATCTATTCTCCAGCGATGCTCCAGTCTCCACTCCACACGAAACCCTCATGACCCGTCCACGTCCTTGCATAAGAAGAAAGCCGGGGGGTTACCCAGGGACGTGGACGGGTGACCTCGCCCCGTAAAATGACAGTTTATTAAAAAAAAAAACAAGGTCCCCCGAAGTAAATCTGGCATCAATCACGATGAACACCGCCATTGGCACTCGGACCCGGACCTGTCAGTCGGCAGGTGTCTAGTGACAGTAAATAAAAAAAGGGATGGGACTATCCCATCCCTTTGTTTATTTACCATCAGTGGGAACCCAACATGTCAAACGTTAGTAGGCAAGTGTGCTGACTTGTTGTTTTTTTAGGGGGGGGGGGGGTCAGTGGCAGCCTTAATTGTGATTGATGTTGGATTTACTTTAAGGACATTGGGCTTCATTCACAGAACCAGATTGCATGTGGTGTTTAGGTGTTTTTCCAAATACCGCATGAGATCCTGAAAATGTCAATCACTACTGCTTTATGCAGTATTTACCCCTTGAAGCAAAAATGCTCGATAAATGCTGCATAAAACTGGAGTAAAAGTCAATACACAAATAATAAATTAATAACAAACTGGTTGTTAAGGAGCAGGCGGCCACCATGCCCCTAACAACCGATGAGTCATCAATTGTCAGCTGAAAGTAAAAAACTATTTCCGGCAATTAAAAAAATTAAAAACTGGAAAAAAAGGTGTGGGTCCCCCCCAAATCCATACCAGGCTCTTCGGGTCTGGTATGGATTCTGACGGAAACCCCAACACCATATTTAAAAAAAAAAAGGCATGGATCCCCCCAAAATTTATACCAGACCCTTAGCTGAGAATGCAACCTAACAGGTCAGGATAGGTAGGGGAAGAGCAAATGCCCCTCCCCCTGAATCATACCAGGCTACAAGCCATCAAATATGCCCTCTGAACTGCAGCAATGAGCTGTTTGGGAAACCTCCTTCTTGGACATGGCAGCATAAGCTACACACAGCATCTACACAGAATACAAGGGGACAGGGTCACTGGAAACTTCCTGTACTGCCGGAAATTCTGGATTGTGAGTTATCAAAGGATATTTTTTTCTTGTCGCTAGATACATTTACACTTAAAAAATGCTGAACTTCTTTCTTATATTTCTCTCTCTCCCCTTTCCTATTTCTAACTTGTTATGGACTAATAGGGTCTCAGTTGGACCGAATGAGACACATATTTTTAAAATAAGGATGACATATAAAATCCATCCATATTTTATTGGATACATTTTAGAGACTCTTTATACAGTATATTGGGTATGAATTTCAATTAATATATTCTTGACTTCTTTAATATCTCAAATCTTTTTTATTGCATTTGAAAGTTATCTACATATACATATATCTACATATATCTACCTTAAGGCCAGTTTCATCGGACCAAATTGATCGTGTGTACGACCCATCGGACCGTTGTCCATCGGACCAAAGCTTTAAAATATATGTCCGATGGACGCCTGTCCGTCGGACCAAAACGATAGTTAGTACACAAAAGCATCGGACCAAAAACCCGTGCATGCTCAGAATCAAGTCGACTAATGCTTGGAAGCATTGAACTTCATTTTTTCAGCACGTCGTTGTGTTCTACGTCACCGGGTTCTGACCCGATCAGATTTTGGACTGATGGTGTGTACGCACATCAGACCATCAGACCACTTCAGCGGTGGCCCGATGAAAACGGTCCGTCGGACTAGTCTCATCGGACCGGTCTGATCGTGTGTACGTGGCCTTACATGTGTTATTGCCCTACCCAGAAAGCAGGCAAGCACAATATCCTTTTACAAATAAATATGCATGCATTAACATCTCACATGCAATAGAGGTATATATGTTGATAAACTCTGCTCAAATTCCAAAAGTCTGATTACTGAGAGTTTAAATAAGAAATGTCTCTGCAATCATTTGTATTTAGGCCAACCTCATTTTAGAATACACTACAATGTTTCTTCAACGCTTGATTAATTGTTACATTCACTGGAATCACTGAGCATAGGAATTAAGGTTAGATCAATGTGTTCAATTTTCTACTCCTAGAGACAGGAACTCTCAGGCAAGGGTTATTATACAAAACAGTAACTAGATTGCTCCACGTTGCTAACCACAGAGCATTTATTACCTTACAGCTCATAAGACAAAAGGGAACACTAATTAACATTGCACTAAAATGTTACAGGTTGAATGTAAAGAACACACACACTTGAATGCAGAGCAAAAAAATTACACACTGGAAAAAGTTATTATCGTATGAGTTTTTCCTTTCATTTCCATATTCATAGAAAAAAAAATTAAATCGAAAAGTTATTAAGTATTTAGATGAGCTTCACTGGAAATAATGATACTGCTGTGCAGAAAAAATTATCTATTCACCTACATGTGTTTCCTGAGCTAAAGTTTACTTTACAAATATTGAAAAGATGGATAATAAATATAAAACATTTAAAAGTAAAAATCTGTAAATACATTTGAAATAAATTTGATAAGTACATATTATATATATATATATATATATATGAAATAAGAAAGAAGAAAAGAAAAGAGGAAAAAGAAAGAGAAGGTCAAGAATACTGGGGTCACATAAGGGTCTGGGCAATTAGCCCTATATTTAAACCCCTAGGTGACAAAGCTCCCAAGCAATGTATCCAAAGCCTCCGAAACCACCGCCCGGTGTCAGCATCTTCACCAATAACCTCTAAACTGAGCAACCTCAGACCAGAAGGGTTTTGGTCGTGTTTATCCAAAAAATTTAAAGGTAATGAATGTTTGTCAAAACCTTTGAGAATATTCCCTTTGTGCTACCCAAACAGAATACATAGGGTCCATATTGTATGGCCCACATAAAGAAGGCCACAGGGGCACAGCAGGCAATACACTACAAATTGTGATCCACAGTTCCTGTAACCTCCTTTCCATGCCACATGTACTGGCATGCTCCACAATTGGGGACACCCTACCTGAAACTGCCCTTTTGGTCAAACAAACTGCTCCAACACTGATTGGCTGCAGTTTTAAGTTTACAAACTCTACGTGGGGCAATATATCCCCCTCAAGTTCTTAGGTCTATGAAAGATGTCATTAGGGCATTCTGGGATAACATTGGTCAGGCAGGGATCCTGGTGGAGTATACACCAATATTTCTCTCCCTGTTTTGTACAATGATTTTGCACAGAGCAGCCCTTTTCTTTTTGGGTCCCCCACTAGCAGTCCTGGCTCTTCCCCCCTGCCGAGTGCCCCCAATAGCAAGCCCTGTAATGTGGAGACACTCAAACAGGTTCTCTCCTGAGCCACATTCCTGTGAATGGTTTGGCCACACCCCCACTCTCTCCTCATTGGCTTACTGACTGTAATTGACAGCAGCAAAAGCCAATGGCTCCCGCTGCTGTGTGAGCCAAGAGAAAGATACCAGGAAGAGCTGCTTCTCTCAAGCACATCACTGGATCAAGATGGGGCTCAGGTAAGTATGAGGGGGTGCTGAGTAGGGAGTTGCACCCAGATGTTTTTTTATCTTAATGCATAAAATGCATTAAGGGAAAAAAACTTCTGCCTTTAGAACCACTTTAATGTGGACTGGTCATGTAATTCAACAACTCTAGCTACTCTGTGTAAGGGAGAGCTCAACAGTGGCTGTGAAATCTCAGAGCTGTTACATCATCTATGGGCTCCCATGGCCCAGCCATTGACTGCGCTCCCTTCTTTTCCATGCAGCAGCCACTCAATAACACAGGGCAGCTGGAGCTGCTGAATGATGTGACTGGAATAGACTGGATTGAAAAAAGAGAAAGTACACAAATTTATTAAAAAGTGTATGCAGGGGTTAACACAGGTGGTCGGGGGCGTGACCGGATGGAGGAGTGAGGAGTGAGTGTGTGTGCTGCCGTGTGTGCTGCCGTGCGTGTCTCCTCTCCGCAACATGCTGGCTGACTAAACGCTGATCGGGCGTTTTTGAGCTCCCCTGACGGAGGAAAGCTAACTGGCGTATCCACCTGCCTCGGCCGTCACTGTGGCTCCCGGCTCCCAGCCCCATGCTGCTTGTGCTGTCTCTGCGCTGCCTTTCCGTGCAGCTCCTACCCACACAGCCTACAGGCATCCTGACTCCTGGCATCCGCTCCGCTCTATCAGCTCTAAATCATTGAGGAGGAATGCATGAGCAGGCTGGGGAGATGTCAGGCTGATAAGCTGCTTTGTGCGCTGGAATACCGGAGGGGAGAGGAGAAGGAGGGCAATGGGAACGGTCCCTGAGCGAGACGCGGAGAGTGCCTGGGGACGGAGGATCTGGGACGGCAAATGCAGCAATGATCATGGGGTATACACAGACTGTATGAGCAGATTGTCACACTGCTGTGCTTCCGCGAATAGCATAAACACTCCGGGACCTGAGGACTCTCACTTCTTTCCTAGACAGGTCACGTGAGTAACGGATTGTAGTTGAATACATTGGAATGCTAATGGAATGCCAGTACTAATGGAATGTTGATTCGCTGCTTTGCATACTTTTGTTTTCTCTCTCGCCTGCTTCTCCCCTGTTGACGGCTCTTAAAACTATATGAAAACTATATGAAGTTGCAAGAAACAGAGATACAGGATAGAAGGATTGGAGGGAGAGCGTGTAAACATAGGACTACACTGTACGTACGCATATCTGTACTCCCACTCTCTGTAATCCTGGTTAAGGACGAAAACAAAATAAAAAAATATATGTATGTACAAATCCAGCTGCATGCATATTGAACTGGTTTTCACCCTGGTCTGGCCCGGAAAGAAGGAGGAGTCTGAGTGATATCCTATAGACTCTATGCCTCTGCCCATGTCTCCATTTAGCCACACATTGATTTAAAGCTGCAGTCACTTATTTTCTACATGGAGTACAGCCCTCCTTCCTGCCCTCTTTTCTCCCCGCTCAGGAAGGGTTAAAAATCTGTACTGTGCATTACTATGCTTGGCAGGTAAACATCTATATTCACATTTACATTTTCAACCATAGCTACTCAACCACCTACTGCTGCGTGCTTTAAAAGTCTCAGAAGTTGTCCGACAGTACGGACCGGATTGATCAATTGACTTTTTGAGTGACCTCTCTCTCCTTTTGCCTTTTATTTTCTATTTTTTTTGTTGTTGTTCTCTGTTGCTTCTTATGTTGCTTTCTTCCGCTTTGCATTGTCAAGTGACTGAATAAACGCAAAGGTAAACGCAGATAGAACACCAATAGAAGGCAGCCCTTTCCAGATATAAAATGGCAACAACAACAAAAAAAGGGCAGCACAACTTGGATAGTGGGGGGCCCCAAACAACAAGGGCTAAAGAGAAAGCAACACAGGCTGCGGCAGCCGCAGCAGCCAAGCTGGAGCAATACTCTCATAACTCCATAAATTCTCCAGGCAAAGGAGCCCAGGGCCAACAAGCGCAGATTAAAAACCAGGGGGGTACGTCAGCGGATAGGAGAAGTCAGGGGCACGTGGCTTTGGGCTCAAAGTCAACAAGCAAAAAAGACCCCACGGGAGAACCTACAGGGGGCGTTACAGAAGCCCATGCAGGGGACGGTTCAATAGGCGGGGGAGAGCCCTCCCTGAAATAAATATTACTTGCTATAAACGCCTGCAGGGGGTCATTAACCAACCTAACTGACCAGATAAAGGAAATAAAGGAAGACTTGAAGACAATGAGCCAGGAGATGCTGAGAACCGAGCAAAGAGTAACGGCAGTAGAGGAGAGAGTGAGTCAAATAGAAGATGAAATGCACCCGGTAAAGCAACAGATGCAAGCAATGCAAGAGCAAATAAGGTGGCAGGCAACAAAACTTGACGAAATCGAGAATAGGTTACGCAGAAACAATATACGGGTGGTAGGCCTCCCGGAACAGAGTGAGGGTACCCATCCAGTAACTTTCCTTGAGAACTGGCTTAAAGAGTCTTTTGGGGAAAATGTTTTTTCACCTTTCTTTGGGATAGAAAGGGCCCATAGAGTTCCATTCAGAGCCTTAAAGGATGGACACCCTCGGCCTTTACTTTTGAAATTTCTCAATTACAACGACAAGGTGATAGCGCTGCAAAAGGCAAGAGAAAAGGGGGAAATTTTTTACAACGGTTCACGAATTTCTCTGTATCCGGATTTCTCCCCGGATCTAAGTAAACGCAGAGCGGAATTCACCCCAGTCAAGCGTAGTCTCTTAAAAAATAAAATTACATATGCACTATTGTACCCAGCTCGCTTGCGGATAATGACTTTAAAGGGACCCCAGATATTTGACTCACCTGGAAAAGCAGCACAGTGGCTGGAAGAAAATAAACTGCAAATAGAACAAGCATAATGATTGAACTTTGGCAGGGAGGTGTAAAGAAGGGGGCTTTTGTCTTGTTTGATAACATATACACTCCTACGTATACACATATACACATTTTTATACATATTTATACATATTTAAACACACTTTTTCATATATACACTTTATTTTTTATTTTTTTCCCCTTCTTTTTTTTTTTTTTTTTTTTTATTTATTGTATGCGGTTTTTTTTGTTTTGTTTTTTTTTTCACATAAATTTGAGGGTTGGCGGGTGTCTCCTCCTAAACCTCCCCACTTAAATGAGCGAGTGAAAAAAAAATAAAAAATTATTATGTGAAACACAAACCAGCAAAACATAGGCACTGACTAGGAATGGGGGGTCATACTCTTGGTAAATATATGCTTGGGAGGGGAGGGTGGCATGGTAGAAGGGGACACATGGGACCACAGGTGGGTATGAATGTTGCAGGGAATGTAAGGGAGGGATGGCAGATAGCGGTCGAAAATATAGCCCCTGGGGAGAGCCTAGATAGGCAAGGGAAGAGGGGGGGTGGGAGCCCAGGGGGGCAGGGGAGGGGAGGGTTGGGTGGGGAGGTGTAGGGTAGGGAACAGGGAACGGCTACTTTGCTGGTTAATGACGTTGTTGCTGCAGGAGGAGGGGAAGGGAGAGGAGAAAGGAGGAAGGGCCTACAGTGCTGTGGGTGACTATTTAGCGAGGAGCGAGAGGAATATAGCCCTCTTTTTGAGGATAAGATCCATGTACCCCATTGCTGTACATACACTCTTAGATGCAGGATAAGACACTGACTATTGTTTCCTGGAACGTGCGAGGTATGGGGGACCCAATCAAGAGGGTATCAGTTATGTCATTTCTGGATGAGAGTAAGCCAGGAATCTTGTGTCTTCAAGAGACACACCTGACTAGGGACACAATGGTCCAGCTAAATAGTCGAAAGTTCCAGTCCCAGTATCACTCAGTGTACTCCTCCTACTCGAGGGGGGTGAGCATACTGGTGGAACGGGGAGTATTGTTCTCTTGCACAGAGTCTTGTATAGATGACCAAAGACGGTATATATTTCTCTCTTGTTTAATTGCGAATAGACCATGTGTCCTGGCTAACATCTACATCCCCCCCCCGTTTAAACCTGAGGTCCTACACAAACTTTTTGAATTTACCATGGATAAAATGGGAGTCCCAGTAATAGCGGTAGGGGACTACAATGAGGTGTTGGATAGAAGCCTAGACAGATTCCCTCCTGGGAGCAAAAACAGATCACCAAGTGAGGGTCAATTGGCACGGCTCCTGGAGGAAATGGGGATCAGGGACATATGGCGAACTTATCACCCCCAGTCGCGGCAATACTCTTGCTACTCGAGCACACATCGGACGCTCTCTAGAATTGACATGGCTCTTGCTAATGAGGAAGCATTGCCCCTGGTTAGGGGGATAGAGTACGGTCCCAGAGGGGTGTCAGACCACTCTCTGCTGCTGCTGACAGTCAAGATTGGGTCCGGGTCGCCCCGTGGCGAATGGAAATTTAACCCGGGCTGGCTCGAGCTGATTGGCGATGCGGGTAACCTGGTTTTTAAAATAAAAGAATATGTACAACTCAACACGGGGTCGGCATCGACGGGGGTGGTCTGGGACTCCTTGAAGGCCTTTTTAAGAGGACTCCTGATACAGCAGGTAGCAAGAGGGAAAAGAGAAGCTAGAGACAAAGAGGGTAAACTTGGCCTCGAGGCGACTCAAGCTGAGCTGAGGTACATTAAGGAGCCCACCTCGAGTAGACAGCAAGAATGGGAAGAGAAGCAGGCAGAGTATAGAATGGCTATCACAAGAAGGTCCGAGAACAAGCAAATTCTTCAGAGACAATGCCAGTTTGGAGAGGGGGAGAAAGTAGGACGTATACTGGCCCTGCTGTGTAGAACTAACTCCCCCCCTCAAACGTCCCAGCAATTAGAACAGATATGGGTGACATTGTTACAGAAGGGCAAGCGGTGACGCAAACGTTTTGTGATTATTATAGGGTGTTGTATAAATCCACAAAGAGGGCAGGGCAAGGAGCTATGGATGCCTTTTTCCAGACAATATCAGTCCCTACACTGACAACAAAGGAGAAGCAGGAACTAGAGTCACCAATCACTTTAGAGGAAATAAAGCAAGCAGTGGCAGGAATGCCCAACCTAAAGTCTCCAGGCCCAGATGGGCTGCCAATAGAGGTATATAAACGGTATGGGGAGGTATTGCTCCCAGAATTACTGAAGACATTGGAGGGGGCAATAAGTGAGGGGTCACTCCCTAGCTCAATGGTGGAGGCGACTATTATAGTAATACATAAGGAGGGAAAAGATCCACTAGATCCCTCATCCTACCGTCCAATCTCCCTATTGTGCACCGATGTAAAGATCCTCGCTAAGGTACTCGCCACTCGGTTAAATAAGCACATTAATAAGTTAATACATCCAGACCAGACTGGCTTTATACCAGGTAGGGCAACAAGCACAAACATTAGAAGGCTTTTTTTAAATATACAAACACCAACAGACAACAAAGGGATTAGAGCGGTGCTATCCCTTGATGCCGCAAAAGCCTTTGATAGCTTGGAATGGGCATACTTGTGGAGAGTGCTAGAGGTTTTTGGCTTCGGACCCCTTTTTATTAGATGGGTTAGACTATTGTATAGTGAACCCAGGGCTAAAATCAGAATTAACAACGAGCTCTCAGAGGTGTTCCAATTAGAGAGAGGAACAAGACAGGGGTGCCCCCTATCCCCCCTTATGTTTGCCCTCGCTATGGAGCCTCTGGCAATTATGGCAAGATCGAGGACGGACGTAAGGGGGTTCAGGAGACAGGCGGGGGAAGACCGAATTGCACTATTCGCGGATGATGTGCTTTTTTTTTTGGGGAGATGTCGAGACCTCATTGGGAAGTGTAGTTAAAATGGTAGGGGAATTTGGACAGCTTTCAGGCCTGACTATCAATTGGGATAAATCTGCCCTGCTACCACTGGAACCATTTGATGTCCAGTCAATACCAGGGGTGCCCCAACTGAGCGTGGTCACCAGATTGAAATATTTAGGGATCTGGGTCACTAAGGACGTCACCCAATATGCTAACATTAATATCGCCCCATTGTTACTCAAACTAAAACAAAAGAGTGACATATGGAAACGGCTCTCGCTGTCTGTAGCAGGGCGCTGTAACCTTATTAAAATGGTATGGCAGCCACAGCTGCTATACTTGTTACATAATTCCCCGATTTGGTTAGGCCAGGTTTGGTTTAAGAAAATAGAGACGTTATTTAGAGAGTTAATATGGAGGGGGGGCCAAGCCAGGATCAGCTTGCAAACACTACAACTCCCTGTAAAAGAAGGGGGTCTGGCGGTTCCACACCCAAGGCTATATTTTGTAGCATCCCAGCTGCAACACTTGGCGGGTTGTGGAACCACAGACCACGAGTGTCCCAATAGTCGACTGCTGTTAGCAGGGAATCCGCATAAGCTATTGGTGGAAGCCTTAGAGGCAGACTTTTTCTCCCACAAATACCCAACCATAAAACTAGTCAGAAAAATATGGCAGACAACAAAGGCATCTCTGGAGTACTTCGGGGTAACCGAATTTTCCCCCATATAGAGTAACAACAATATACAGGAGGTAATAAGCATAGAGAAACCGGAGGAGTGGGAAAGACACGGGATAAATCGTTTAATACACTTGTTCGAGGGGGGAACCATGAAATTATTCTCGGATTTGGTAAGGGAATATAAGATATCTAATAAGACGTTCTATACGTACCTCCAGGTTCGCCATGCCATGCAAACCCAATTTAGATCTCAAACTGTTACATGGGTAAAGATCCCTGCCCTTATTAAAGTAATTAAGGCCAGTACATCTAAAGGCTTAATATCATTAATGTATACTCTCCTAGGGTCCAGAGCGATAAGTAGAGCGGGCCCCACCAAGAGTAGGGAGGGGTGGGAAGGCGACATAGGGGAAATGACCTCTGAACAATGGGACAAGATATTGCAACAAGGAGTATCGGTGTCATTGGCTCCATCGCAAATATTGCAAGGGGGAAGGCACAAGGGGTTACACTAGGAAATAGATATGACTTCACTATCTCTAAACAAAAACATTTTAACTGCGTGGTTCTCTAATTACGATAATTTGTTAATTGCCAATTTTGTGACTATGGCTGTGTATCTGTTTAATTGTTGTACCCTCAAAAAAAAAAAAAAAAAAAGTGTATGCAGGGTAGGTAAGAGGAGAAGGGGAGGGAACATTTTATTCAGTTTAGTCACTTGTCGACAGAACGCAGTACATATACTGCAGCAGGTCGGCTCTCTTGCATGACACTATGTACCTGTATGTCATTTTGTGTAATAGACAGCGAAGGGGGGCGCTGATTGGCCAGATGGAGGGCCAATCAACGGGTCTGGCGGCCACCTGACAGATCCCCAATTTAATAGGGAAGAACACAGTCATCTTGTGTTTCTGCTAAGCAGGAACAGGTATCTCTGTATTTATCCAGTGAGTCCATCCCCCACACAGTTAGCAAGCACCGCCTAGAGACAAACTTAACCCATTGATAGCTCCCTGGTGTTAACCCCCTTCTCTGTCAGTTTCATTAATACAGTAACAGCGCATATTTTTAGCACTGTTCACTATAATAATGTCACTGGTTCCCAAAAAAGTGTCAGTTAGGTGTTTGATTTGTTCGCTGCAATGCCGCAGTCCCGTTATACATCAATGATCGCCGCCATTACTAGTAAATAAAATGTAATAAATAAAAGTGCCATAAAAATATCCCATAGTTTGTAGATGCGATAACTTTTGCGCAAATTATTAAATGTACGCTTATTGGGATTTTTTTTACCAAAACTATGTAGCAGAATACATATTGGCTTAAACTGAAATTTTCATTTTAAAAATTGTCATTATATAGTGCCTGTGTGGTTTGCACACATTTGCAAATACATGAATGTGCTGCAGTGGCCAAGACAAGGCACCCCAGTATTACCTGCAGTCATAGCTTTATACATTTTGAGAGCCTTTATAGAAGGAGTAGATATATAATAATAGCTATAATAGATATATAATAATGGATAGATTTAGATCAGTATTTTTATATAATGGAGAGGAGAAATATGTAGGCATGTACATAAATATATATGATAACATTTTATGTAAGTTTACATTTAAGGAATTTGAAATATGGATATTGAATTATATGTTTTTTCTATTCTTCCATTTATTTCTTTGTTCTTTTTGTACTCTTCTCTGTTAATGAAAATGTAATAAAAATAGATTGAGAAAAAAGGAGATTGTAAACAAAACCTTAATTTTTTAGGATGCAATGTACTGCACAAGTCTGAAAATGCACAGACATTCACATACCAGCTAGCCTTTTTCATACACTGGTGTTTGAAATGGATATTCTATTGATAAATACTCTACTTTGTTATCTAAGGATATACATTTTGCATGCTCATTTTACTGTGAACAGATTATGTTGTTTTTTTTTTTTTTTTTGTATTATTTTTAGGTAAAATATTGAAATACACATCCCTTAGTGTAGAGACTAGAATGCACAAAACAGTATTATTTTGATGTTCAATGTGCATGCAAACCAAGACATGGTAATACCCATTGAACATTGTATGATCACTTTCATAGGATCATATTTGCTCTGTGCACATACTGTACATCCATGCTCTCATGCGAACCTGACTGTTAGGTGAATAACTGTAGAGTGGAGATCAATGGATGAAAATGTCACGCTAAGCCACATACTCACTCCTTAAAGCTGAGGTCCACCCACCACTGCTAAAATTAAAAGCCAGCAACTGCACATATTGTAGCTGCTGACTTTTAATAATAGGACACTTACCTGTCCTGGAGTCCAGCAATGTCGGCACCGCAGCTGATGTTTCTTCAGCTGTTAGGTGCATGGAGTCTCCATTGTGAGTAAGGGAACCTTACAGCTTCACGCCAGGAACCCTACTGCCCATACACATGGCTCCGCTCCTCTCTCCTACTGTACCGGTGCCAGGGGAAGGAAGAGGGAGGCCAGGCGGTAACATCAATAACCACGGCTGAGGCTCCTGGCAGTGGAACAGGATACCTGTGAAAGTATCCTGTCCCCCCTCCCCTGAAAGTTGCCAATTGTGGCACCAGAAGGGGGAAGGAGTACAACAAGTGGAAGTTCCACTTTTGGGTGGAGCTCTGATTTAAGAGGTAGAATTGTCTGAACTGCTAGACAGATGATGGTTGTCGGAGTCACAAGCCAAGGTTGATGCAGGAGAAGAGTTTTGTAGTTGGGGTCACAAGCCAGGGTCAATGCAGGAGAAGGGTTTCATAGTGGGGGCTCACAAGCCAAAGTCAATTCAAGATAGCTTGAGACAGCAGATGGAATAATTAATGGAGCACAAAAATCTGGCAAACAGCAGATGCATCGGCATAGCTTAAATCAGGAAGTTCATTGGAGGAGCAAAGAGTTCAAGGTTCAAGACAAAACAAGGTTCAAGACAGAATCATCCAAGGAATTGTTCAGGAAACTGTCCAGAAAACTGTCCAGTATTCCAGGTGGCTCATCATGAAAAGCAAGGCTCTGATTGTAAATATTGGAGGTAAACATGCTTTAACTACTCGCGGACCGCCCACCGCAGTCATACGGAGGGACGGTGGCACTGCTGGACGAAAGCACGTAGCTCTACGTCTTACCTTTAGCGGCCGCTAGGGGGCAGAAGATCAGTGATTTCCCCTAGTGAGTCCACCCCCCATACAGTTAGAACACACCCAGGAACACACTTAACCCCTTCCCTGCCCCCTAGTGTTAACCCCTTCACTGCCAATGGCATTTTTATAGTAATCCAATGCATTTTTATAGCATTGATCGCTATAAAAATGTCAATGGTCCCAAAAATGTGTCAAAAGTGTCCGATGTGTCCGCCATAATATCGCAGTACCGAAAAAAAATGCTGATCACCGCCATTACTAGTAAAAAAAAAATATTAATAAAAATGCCATAAAACTACCCCCTTTTTTGTAAACGCTATACATTTTGCGCAAACCAATCAATAAACGCTAATTGCGATTTTTTTTTAATGAAAAATATGTAGAAGAATACGTATCGGCCTAAACTGAGGAAAAAAAAAAATTTTTATATCTTTTTTGGCGATATTTATTATAGCAAAATGTAAAAAATATTGCATTTTTTTCAAAATAGTCGCTCTATTTTTGTTTATAGCGCAAAAAATAAAAACCGCAGAGATGATCAAAAACCACCAAAAGAAAGCTCTATTTGTGGGAAAAAAAGAACGCCAATTTTGTTTGGGAGCCACATCGCACGACCGCGCAATTGTCAGTTAAAGCGATGCAGTGCCGAATCACAAAAAGTGATCTGGTCTTTGACCAGCAATATGGTCCGGGGGTTAAGTGGTTAAATACTTTATGAAATTAATAAATGCAGAATCTTTTGAAAACTTAATAACTCCATCACTGCTCACTTGCTGCACAATTGATCCAAGTCATCAGGCCATTATGAAGGAGCAAGCATGCTACAAATGTGTGTCCCATCCGCCGTTCGAACACCTGGAAGTGACATCATCTCTTCGCCCAGCATGTGCCAGAGTTTACCAAGAAGTGCTGGAATCCATCAGAGTGGCCGCCAGTATTTCCACCCTGGGATATACACTCACAGCAGGACTCCTTTGGAGCTGCTCAGCAGACTTTACTGTATTAACAGAGCATTCTTCACTTTTTGCGAGTTGCAAATTTTAAGACTAATTAAACATGTTCATGTCTTTCTACAATTAAGGCACTGTTCTCTTTCTTCTTCTCCTCCACAGAGTCACTTCTATCTCTTCAAGAACTGGCTGCTTCTAAGCACCTTTGGGACATTTGGTACTAAGCACCTTTGGTACAAGCACCTTTTTCAAATTTTTCTAATACAGAGACATTTCCCATAGCATATTTGGATCTTTTGGGACCATTTTCTATTTGCCTGCATATTGTCCTTAGCCCTATTAGCACAGATTTTCTTCCCAGTTGAGCTCCAAATACCCATACATTTTACTATGTGCTGTGCCCCCCTTCTTCCCCTCTCCTTGCTTGTACAGGCTTCATTGAAAGCAGCGGAAGCCATTAGCTCCTGCTGCTGTCAGTCAAAGGAGCGGATGGGGTTTGGGGCTGAGACCCATGTGTCTATGGCTGTAAACAGCCTGACTCAGTAGCACACCCACACATGTGCCCCCCCAAAAAAATGCATACAAAAAAGAGGAAGGATGGAGATCACTGGTGGGGACCCCAGAAAAGGAGGCACGAGGCTGCTCTGTGCAATACCATTGCAGAGAGCAGGTAAATATGACATGTTTATTATTTTAATTTAATTTTGCCTTTACAACCACTTTATAAGAGAAAAAACAGAAAAATAGCATTTTCATAAGGAGGTCATCAATATCAGCCTTTATCTTTCTGTTTGTATATAGTTAGATTTTGGGGTTGTCCCGATACCGATACTAGTATTGGTATCGGGACCGATGCCGAGTATTTGCGCAAATACTCCCGATGCCTAAATAGAATACCCCCGCCGCTGCATCGCGGCGCCGAATCGAAAGTCGTCGCATCGCGCCGCCGCATCGAAAGCCGCTGCAAGGGGTTAAACGCCGTGCGGGAACATCACAGCATTCATTTGAATAGCTGTAGTTTTCCCGCCCGTATAGACACTCCCCCTTGCTCGGGATTGGATGGGTGATCGTGATCTGTCCAATCCTGAGCAAGGGGGAGTGTCTATACGAGCAGGCTATTCAAATGAATCCTGTGATTTTCTCCATGCGGCTTTCGGCGGCAAAGGTGTGGGGGAAATGGCTGAAGGGATATGGGACATGGCTGCATATGTGAGGAACATGGCTAGAGGGACATGGCTGAACGGACATTGCTGCATATGTGAGGGACATGGCTAGAGGGACATGGGACATGGCTGCATATGTGAGGGACATGGCTAGAGGGACATGGCTGAACGGACATTGCTGCATATGTGAGGGACATGGCTAGAGGGACATGGGACATTGCTGCATATGTGAGGGACATGGCTAGAGGGACATGGGACATTGCTGCATATGTGAGGGACATGGCTAGAGGGACATGGCTGAACGGACATTGCTGCATATGTGAGGGACATGGCTAGAGGGACATGGGACATTGCTGCATATGTGAGGGACATGGCTAGAGGGACATGGGACATTGCTGCATATGTGAGGGACATGGCTAGAGTGACATGGGACATTGCTGCATATGTGAGGGACATGGCTGAACGGACATTGCTGCATATGTGAGGGACATGGCTAGAGGGACATGGCTGAAGGGAAATGGCTGCATATGTGAGGGACATGGCTGAAGGGACATGGCTGTATATGAGAGGGACATGGCTGAAGGGACATGGCTGCATATGTGAGGGACATTGCTGAAGGGACATGGCTGCATATGTGAGGGACATGGCTAGAGGGACATGGCTGCATATGTGAGGGACATGGCTGAAGGGACATAGCTGCATATGTGAGGGACATGGCTGAAGGGACATGGCTGCATATGTGAGGGACATGGCTAGAGGGACATGGCTGCATATGTGAGGGACATGGCTGCATATGTGAGGGACATGGCTAGAGGGACATGGCTGAAGGGACATGGCTGCATATGTGAGGGACATGGCTAGAGGGACATGGGACATGGCTGCATATGTGAGGGACATGACTGAACGGACATTGCTGCATATGTGAGGGACATGGCTAGAGGGACATGGGACATTGCTGCATATGTGCATATAGTTAGATTTATATAATAATTTGACGAAAATATGCTTATGGTTGCTTCATGTTGTGTGTAATTTCCATTTATAAGAGCAAGGAAAGGGGGTCCATGTAAAATAAACATTTTACAATTAGCAGAGCTTGACAAGTGATTACAAAGCTTTTCAGTATGATTCAAGCTAAAAAAGGAAAACAGTTTAATCAGGCATTTAAAGCAACAAACACACATGTAAAAGGGTACAATACATTTGAATGCCAAACAGCCTGTTTTTGAAGATTGGAATTAAATGTGAGTTAACTACCTGTTGTAAGTTATGTTTGTTAACCTATAACTGAAACACAGAGTCATTGCCAAATGTACCAGTGTGATTTCATTCTATGCAAGCCAAATTTTTAGATATGATTGGATGAACCTACACAAACAAAAAATTAAAATTATTCCATAGATGGTTGTATGGCTGGTGTTTGTATACAGCCCTACTTTCGATTTTAACTGATTTTCCAATTTCAAGAAAAACACAGAACAATGTGAATAAGTGGTGTTTTCTGACTGCAGCGGGCCAGTGTGCAAGATCTAATGTTGTCTTCTTTTCCTTCCTGTGGCTAGGGTAATCTGCTTAGCTTTACAGCTAAAAAAAAAAGTAAAAATAAATAAAAACAAAACAGGAGCATAACTGGGATAATGAAAAACAAGTTCCACAAAAGATGGGTATAACAAGATTTTATGTAAAAGTGGGAGGGGCTTATTCACTTGTCTTTGAAATATGTTTATAAATGGCATGGTAGACAATAGTGTTGCTCACGAATATTCGCATTGCGAATATTGGCTACGAATATTGCATATTCGAGTATTCGCGAATAACTCGAATATTGCGGCGAATATTCGTATTTTTTCAAAATTATTTTTAAAACAGATCACATCCTAGTGATCTCCATCGACGTCTAAAAGCATTGCTGGTATGATTAGAGAGAGACCCTGGGCCGAGTAGCTGATGCGATTCTTTTATGTTGCCGAAAGATCGCATTGCGAATTTTCGGCAACATAAAAGAATCGCATCAGCTACTCGGCCCTTCTTTTGCATCAGAGCCAATCAGAATAACTTGAATATTCGGCAAAAGGAATATTGCGCGATATTCCTTTTGCTGAATATTCAAGTTATTCTGATTGGCTCTGATGCAAAAGAAGGGCGGAGAAGATAATCGCGCAATAGGAATATTGCGCGATTATCTTCTCCGCCCTTCTTTTCCCCCTTATTCTCCTTTCTTTTAAGTAGTATAGTGTAGAGTTAGTGTTTAGTGCATATTAGTTTAGTAATACAGGAAATGATCTCCGTTTATGAGAATTTCGCAATCATTTTCGCATTAGCGAAATTTCGCAACATTTTTTTGGGATAAAATTTCACGAATATTCGATATTAGCGAATATTCGCGAATATTCTTCTATATATTCGCGCAATATCGCAAAATCGAATATGGCGTATTGCGCTCAACACTAGTAGACAAGTGGTTAAATCAAGCTCACAGTTGCTGCTCAATGTAGATGTCAGAGAAGTATCAAGCCGCGTACACACGGCAGAGAAACTCGACGGGCAGAACACATCGTTCCGCCCGTCGAGGTTCTCTGCCGGCCGTCGAAATCGGTGACCCGCCCGTCGGGAATGGCAACCAGCCATTCATCCAGGCGGGCCGTCGAGCAAATAGAGAGCCTGCTCTCTATTCGCTCGACGGGATTCCCGACGGGCAGGGCGAGCCAGCAGCGTACACACGGCTGAGGTTCTCGCTGGAATGCAGCTTCCAGCGAGGTTCTCGCTGGTTTCCAGCGAGAACCTCGGTCGTGTGTACGCCGCCTCAGTCTCTCAATATTGCATATGGGAATTCATTTATATAAGTTCCACAGTTAAAGAATAGTTTATTGAAAAATTATATTAAAAAATGACAAGATGGCTGTCAGCCCAGAAAGCCTATTGTTCTACCGCTGATCTCAGTGGCCATGAGTCCAAGCCTGTCCACAGATGGAAGGGTCTTAGGTGTGTCACTGTACTAGCCAGATGCCGACTTTAATTGGAAAAGCCTGTAAGGTAGGATCAATATCGCATGCCCCAGGGGATAGCTAGTGTATAGCACAGACTATCCCCCGGGGCATGCGATATTGATCCTACCTTACAGGCTTTTCCAATTAAAGTCGTAGGCCACCTTGCATTGGATTGTCTACACTGCTAGACCTAGCTACTATATATGGATATAACTTATATTGTGGCTCCTTCCATTGCCCCGGCTCTATATGTTGTTCTGATTGCAGAACAAAACCACTCCTGTTAAGGATAAGATGCAACCTTGGCTTTTCATATACACTAAATCTCTCCCCTTTTTTGTTTTGCACTCCAAGCTCTTTTGGAACTATGCATAAACTCACTTAGCAACTGCTGCTATATCTGTGATTAAACATGATCTGCGGTGCTTTTGGAAGCCTGACGACCATTTTGATAAATGAAATATTTAATGTTCTACTGCTAAAAATTCTCCTGCCTCGTCCTGAGTAAGCCCAAAGGCAAAACGCGTAGGTGACGCACAGAGGATATTTGTCCACACTATTATATATCTTATATGGTCTTTTTTATATCAATTGTATTCTTTTGTAATAATTATATATTTTTTCGAACATTTGTTGTTCCCGTCTTGCCTCCAAAGTCCGCCCAATCGCTGACCCTCTAGCGATATTTTTTTCTATATTTCTACATTTACAGATGCTGGTAAATGTGAGTGCCTTTATGTTTTCCCTTTCCCCCTTCTTTGATTGTGGCTGTGGAGGAGGGGGGGTACAGAGAGGTGGCTGTGGAGGAGGGGGGTACTGAGAGGTGGCTGTGAATGGGGGGGGTACAGAGAAAGGTGGCTGTGGAGGAGGCGGGTACAAAGAGGTGGCTGTGGAGGAGGCGGGTACAGAGAGAGGTGGCTGTGGAGGAGGGGGGTACAGAGAGGTGGCTGTAGAGGAGGGGTACAGAGAGGTGGCTTTACAGCCACCTCTGTACCCCCTCCTCCACAACCACCTCTCTGTACCCACTCCTCCACAACCACCTCTCTGTACCCCCCTCCTCCACAACCACCTCTCTGTACCCCCCTCCTTAAAATGACTAAGATTGTATTTTTTTTCTTTTTTAATAATTATGAGGTGGCAGAGATGGGCTGCACTGGTAGGCACTAATAAGATGGCACTGATGGGCTGCACTGATGGACACTAATGGGCTGAACTGGTAGGCACTGATGAGGTTGCACTGACAGGCTGAACTGGTGGACACTAATGAGGTGGCACTGATGGACACTGATAGGCTGCTCTGGTGGGCTGCATTGGTGGGCACTGATGGACACTGATAGGATGCACTGGTGGGTACTGATGGACACTGATAGGCTGCACTCCACCTCTCCACCGTAAACAATAACCTCCTCCCCACCCTAGATTATCTGAGATAATGGAAAAAAAATTGGCCTAAAATATCTGCCGCAAAAATCGGCCTAAAATATTGGCCATCAGCCGCCCCAATTTCTAAATATCGGCATCGGTATCAGCCAGAGAAAAACCCATATCAGTCGAACTCTAGTTATTTCCCAGGCTCTCCTATTCCATTGGGGAGCCAGGGAGTAAGAAGGTGAAACTTGCAAAGCTTCCATTCCCCAATCCTTTCTGTGACTAATGACCCCAGAAGCTTTGTGCCTTACATCACTTGCAGGGTCACAGAGTCATTCCTCGGCTTGTATATCTGAGGATTCAGCTATTCTAGAACAATCTGTGCTGAAATAGCTGCATTGAAGGGCAGGGAAGGCATTTGGGGTCTAATGGATCACCAATGTCTCTATAAAGAGGACATGTCACCTGCCCATAAAAAAAATGAAAAAAGTATAAAACATAATATAATAATTATTGTATAACACATATATATATATATATATATATATATATATATATATATATATATATATATATATATATATTTAAACAGCTTTAAATACCCCTGTCACCCCTGCATTCAGCCCATATAATCAGTGCAGTGTAGGGCAAATGCCTGTCTGTAAACATTAACTTCGACACACATGTGAGATATCAATCTAAACATCAGAGTGAGGGCAATAGTTTTAGGGCCATAGTTTATAATTAACTCTAAACTGTTGAACTGTAAAGGGTTTAAATGTTTGCCTTTTGAGAATTTAATGTACCATAAGTTTTTTATGATGCCACAGGCATGTGCAATTTTATTATTTGGTATCTATTTTCTCGACACAACCCCATTTTTTATATTTAAAAAAAAAAATAGGTATAATATTTGCACATTTGCACACATGCAGGATATGAGGTAAAGTTCTACTGACTTCAATCATCCAATCATGTGTGAGCAAACAATATTAATTTTTTATTTTTTTTTGCACATGATTGGGCATTCTTTGCAAAGTGAATTTTTACTTAGCTTCACCTTATTTACTAAGTGAAAATTAATTTAGCACCTTCTGCTCTTTATTTGTGTATTTATTTATTACAGCAATTTAGTATGTTCAACCCAGTGACACAATTATGTGAGCATGAAAATCCATTTTAGCACATTATGTGACGTTATAGTTTGCAATGTAGTGCCATATTACATTTAAAAAAATTCTTAAAAAACTGTCAAAACTGCATGATATTTTTTTAGGAAGAAGCAAGTTCTTTGGCAAAAGGGTAAGTACTGTATATGTTTTGGGCAGTGCAACCAGTATAAAACAGGGAGCCCACAGGTGCATGCTAATTTGTGAAGGAAAATTAAAAGGCACTGTGCATGGGCAGAAGGAGTGGGAAAAAACATGCCTGGCCAGGAAAAACAAACACAGTAGCCCAAGACCATTTTGAGAAAGAACCCTGATCATAAGTCTTGCTTTGTTTCCTTTTTTATACATGCAAGTTCTATTAGGTAAGTGTAACGAAATATGACTGAATATACCTAGAGATTCTATATTTCTTGTATACTAATGTAAAATATTTTCTGTATCTACTGTATATATAGTGGGCCATATTCACAGAGCCATTACGCCGGCGTTACAGGAGATGCGCGGCGTAAGTCTAAATTTGCGCATGTGTTTCGATGCGCCGCATCCCCAAAATGAGATACGCAAGAAATCTACTTTTTTTGGACCGGCGTAATTTCGATAGACCGGCATATCCGTCCGCGCAAAACTGCGCTAGACACACCATTGATTTGCTATTCAAATATGCAAATGAGGGAGTTACGGGGATCCACAAAATAATGTTGGTGCAGCGCAGGCTACGCGCTTTGCGCAACAGCTGCACGTCCTGTCTAAAATTAGTCCATATAAAAGGTGGAATAAAATTAGACAATCCATCTACATGTCAGCTAAAGCAACACTGTTAGTGAGGAGCTGAGCAGTCACACTTGCTGGACAACAAACTTTATGCCAAAATGCCAGGGGCATCCTTGCTCATAGCTATACTAATGACTTTAGAGGAGCAAGGAAGGAGGAGGGCACGGAGGAGGGCACGGGAGAGGATATACCGCACACGCATAGACCTCTTTGACATGAGTGATTCTGAGGTGTATCGCATCTTCAGATTCACCCCTCATGCCATCCTGGAATTAACCATAACCCTGCAGGATGACATCACCAGCCGAACACACCGCTCACATGCAGTGCAGCCACTGGTCAAGGTCCTGGCAACACTCCATTTCCTTGCCAGTGGCTCTTTTTAAAGAACAAGTGGAGTGGTGGCTGGGATGTCACAATCCTCCATGAGCAGATGTGTGCACCAGGTTATCCCTGCAATCCTCAGACGCATGGCCAACCAAATCATCAAACCCACCACTGAGGACCTGCGGCTGAAGGCAATGACAGATTTCTACAGAATTGCCAGATTCCCACGCACCGTGGGGGCCATTGATTGCACACATGTGGCACTCCAGCCCCCCCATGAGACAGAGCACATATATCGCAATCGGAAGCATTGGCATTCCATCAACGTACAGGTGATAGTCGATGCCCAAGGCCTCATATGGCACGTCTGTGCCAAACACCCCGGATCCAGCCATGACAGCTACATATACAATCAGAGCCCCATCCCAATGGAATTTGAACAGAACGTGTATGGGGACACCTGGCTGGTTGGTGAGTGACATGGGTGGCAGGCATGACTGCCCCCCCCCCCCATGATGCACACATCACAAGGGGCACATGCATGACTAACATCCTCCTGTCTTTTCCCTTACAGGTGACTCTGCATATGCACTGGGACCCCATCTCATGACTCCTATCCGGAACCCCCAAACCCCAGGAGAGGAAAGATACAATGAAGCCCACGCCCAAACACGTGCAGTCGTGGAGCGCACCTTTGGCCTCCTGAAGTCACGTTTCCGATGCCTGGATAAGTCTGGGGGTACCCTGTTGTATTCCCCAAACTTTGTGTGCCAGATCATCGGTGCATGTTGCATGCTGCACAACTTCGCAGTGAGAAAGGGCCTGCAGATTGACCTACGTGATGACCTGACCCCTGAACCAGACAATCCCCCCTAACCGAGGCTACCCTGTCTTCTGAGGGAAGGGCAGCCAGGAGACAGCTCACATTAGGCATCTTTGCACGTTAAACACACACATTAATCATGGCGCAATGAGAATACATGCATGCACACCACTGTGGTCCCTAGCACAGACACATCACATCCTCATCAAATTGGATTAGCACAAGCCCACCATGCTGGACTTGTGAGCAGCAACGCCACGCCACGACACGGCTCCAATTATGTCACTGTACATTCATACACCATTCACACGGACCTGGGGATCACTTCCCCCTGGTCCTGGGGAACCCTTCTCCACCACAAATGAGGGTGACACCCCTTTTCCGGCAAGAATGTCACCCCCACATTCCGAAATCATTCACAACACAAAAAAAAAGTTGACCAGCAAAAAAAATAAAAAATAAAATTAAATAAAAAGTCCTGAAAAAAAAAGTCCAGAAAAAAAAAAAAAAAAGGGGGAAACCAAATTAATTCCGCTGGCGTGTCCCACGCCTGGGGCGCCCACGGCCACGGCCCCGGCTCCTCAGGGGAGACTCATGGGGAGGGGGGGGTAATCCGGGGAAGGAGAAGCAACCCCTGGTCTCTGCCCACCTGGCGGCCTGGCCTCCAAGGCCATGGCAATTCTGGTCAGGCCAGCACTTAGTGATGCCGTATTGGCCTGGATAGCCTGGGTGAGGGCCCTCACATCCTGCCCAACGTCTGCTGTAGTAGTCTGCAGTTTGTAAGAGCCAGGGAGTGGCAGTCCAGGTCCCCAAGCGTATCCTTTATGGAGGACAGGCTCTCCTCCATCCGCCCCAAAGTCTGGCTGACCTGTCCCAGATGGTGGGTCTGAAAGGCCTGGTCCCTTCTCAGATTGGCGGGCAAAACCTCGGCCACCCCCCTGGTTTTCTGGGACGACTTCCTGCCTCCAGATGATGCTTGTGGCCGGGGAGAAGGGGAGGCCCTTGGGAGGGGAGCCCTATTGCCAGAGAGAAAGACTCCTCCAAAAACAACAATCCACTGGCTGACATGACATCCTCCTCCTCCTCTAACTCCTCCTCCTCCAACTCCTCCTAAGACTCCGGCCTTGTCGGGGGTCCACATCAGGCTGTTGTCCCGGGGATGGTGCGGTCAGGCCAGATGGCCCAGCACCCTCCTGCACATCTGTGGATGACACAAAACATTCACAGGTTGGAGGATCCACACACTTGCCACATATTCCTTTCCCCCCTCCCCCACACATGCTACACACCAGATAGGAAAAAAAACTTACCTGGCATCACGGCTTCATGACTGGAGTCATAGCCAGGCAGGCCCTCCACTTGTTGTCTATTTAAGGTGTGGGCCACCGCACGCTCCTCCGCTGTCAGCCTAACAGGGCATGGTGGGCCCCCTCCAGTGCCCCTGGCATGGGCTGCTATTTTGGACAGCTTCCCACGGACCACACGCCGGAGGTCATTGATTTTCTTTACGATCCCCTCGTGTGTCCCGGTCTCCCCCCCCCAATGCATTTACCTGGTCAGTAATGTTCTGCAAAATCTCGGTCTTCCTGGCCGGGGTGGTGTTGGCACTCTCCGGGCCGTGAAGAAAACGGCCATATTGGGTAAGGGCCCGGGCAATAATTTGTTTCTCCCCCAAAGAAAAATTTCTCTTCCGCTTCCTCTCAGTCATACTCATACAACAACTCTCTCCCAAACAATCACCAAAAATCACTCTCAAAAACAAGCAGGAAAAATCAAGCAACAAAACAAACAAACAAAATCTATCAACCAAAAAGTCTCACAACCAGTCACCAAAAAACACTATCAAATATATTCTACAAAACACTAGATCAAACAGTCAACAAATATCACAAAGACAAGTCACAATGCAACAAACAACAGAACAAAAGCACCTTGCTGTATAGGAAGGGATACAAAGGGATGTACTTTTGCAAAGGAAGGGCGTTTGTGTCTGTCTATTTATGCTGTCTGCGTAGTTCACTAAGTTGCCCGGGTCCACTTCCAATTTCACTGATTGCGCCATTCCCGAGTTGGGAGCATGCGCACAGAGGTGCTGACCATGGTCTGCTTCATGTGCGCATGCGTGAGCCGGCCGGCCCTTCATTTGCATGGGGTCACGGCTCATTTCAATGAAACACGCCCACGTCCTTTCCAATTTGAATTACTCCGCCTTACGCCTCGGAATTTACGTTACACCGGCGCTAATTTCTGTGCAAATACTACGAGGATACGGTGACTGCGCCTCTACATTGCGCCGGTCTAACGTAAAGGAGGTGCGCTACGCTGGTCAAAATATGCGTCAATGTACGTGAATCTGGGCCAGTGCTTTTAAGTGACACAGCACCCAAAAAAGCTGAAGAAGCAGTTTTCTGCGAAACATGTCCAGCTGAGCTATTAAAGCGGTGTTCCGCCCAAAAAAATTATTAAAAGCCAGCAGCTACACATACTGCAGCTGCTGGCTTTTGATAATAGGACACTTACCTGTCCTGGAGTCCAGCGATGTCGACAGCTGCAGCTGATGTTTCCATCAGCTGTCGGGTGCTGTCTCTGCCATTACGGGTAAGGATATTTGGCAGTGTAGCCTTTCAGCTTCACATCAGGACCCTACTGTGCATGTGCGAGATCCTCTCCCCTCCCCGACTGGCCTGGTGGCCAGAGGAGGGAGAAGGGAGCCCCAGCCATGTCATCACCACCCATGGCTGAGGCTCCTGAAAGTGGGGAAGGATACCTGTCAAAGACAGGTATCCTGTCCCCCCTCCCCCCTAAAAGGTGGCAATGGTGGCACCAAAGGGGGAGGAACCAGATGAGCGGAAGTTCCACTTTAGGGTGGAACTCCGTTTTAACTGAAGCATATGCTATTTAATGGTGGAAGGCTTAGAAACTGGAACTAATACATATCTTGCTGTACCAAAGTTTTTTTTAGACATTTTCACTGAGTTCAGTGTTTTAATGATGTATCAATAAAGTTGGTTTGCAATTTTTTGTTTACTTGTGTTTTTGTGCCTATAAATTCCATGATTCCTGGTAACCCTCTCATTGCAAAATAATTAGGACCAGGTAATTACTCACTAGACATCCTTGTAAATGAAATTTAAATGGTGATGCACTGCTAATAAATGTTAAATAAACACACATATATATATATATATATATATATATATATATATATATATATATATATATATATAAATAATCAAAATAATAATGTGTGTCATTATACCCAACACAAAAGCTGTATCTTATGACCTTATACAGTATGGGCCAGATTCAGGTAGAGTTAGGCTGGAGTATCAGTGATACTCCAGCCTAACTGTCACTTTAAGCCGGCGTTTTTGTTTTCTGTAACCAGAAAACAAGAAACGCCGGGTTGGAGTTCCAATGCGAGCGGCGTAATTGAATTTCGCCATCGCATCGCAACTTTAATTTAAAAATAGCGCCGGGGGCGTTCCCGCTGATTAACGCCGAAAAAATATGTTAATCAGCGGGAATCGGCAATTAACGATCGTATTCGGGCGCGACGCAGTGACTTTCCGACGTTTCCGTAAGAGATACGCGGCGTAAAGATAAAGCAGCCCCCTGTTGGAATATCCTATGTTAAGTATAGCCGTCGTCATCGCGTCGAAAAAAAAAAAAATTGCGTCGCTTGCGTAAAACGTCCATGAATGGGGATTTGACGTCATTGACGTTCACTGACAGAATTTGGAGCATGCGCACTGGGATGCATTGACAGTTGACGCATGCGCAGTACGTTCGCCACGGGATCGCGCTTAGTTTAAATAATACACGCCCCGTACCCGCCCAATTTGAATTCCGCCGGCTCATTTTCGATACGCTGCCGCAACTTTAGGAGCAAGTGCTTCATGAATAACAGCACTTGCTCCTAAAATTTTGCCAGAGTAACGTAAATGAGAAACGTTACTCCAGATTAAAGATGCTCCCATCTACCTGAATCTGGCCCTATATACAAAATACTAGACATGTGCAGACTGGAATATTATGTTTCGTTTTTTCGTTTTCGTTTGGAAAATAAATTTATTTAGTTACTCCTGAAAATCGTTTTGATTTATTTCTTTTTTCGTTGGGGAATAGCTTTCGTCCGAAAATCCAATAATACTTGGTTTCTATCGAATGGTCAAAAGAATATTCGACGGAACGTCGAATCTTTACGTCGAATCGTACATTTCCGTTCGAATATTCCGCCTACAAGAATTCTAATGTTGTATGACTAGTAATAATGTCGAATCTATTTTCTCATAAATCAAAATCTAATCTCTGTAATGTCGAATCTATTATTTCTATAGTGTCGAATCTTTTTTCTATAATGTCGAATCTTTTCCCTATAATGTCGAATCTTTTCCCTATACTGTCGAATCTTTTCCCTATAATGTCGAATCTTTTCCCTATAATGTCGAATCTCTCTATATCTATTTTTTACCACAACGAAAATGAAAATAAAGCATTTTTTATGTCGGATCTTTAAATTGTTAAAACGATAACGAAAAACAGATAACAGATTTTCGGACGAAAATGCATTCTAACGAAAACGAATGCACATGTCGACAAAATACTGTGATGTTTGTGATATTCAGAAATTATGAAGTCACTCATATATAAATAATGTATGTCTTCATCTGTCTGCAATTCCAGCAATATACATAACTAACTGAAACTTACAGGAGCTAAGAAAGGACTTTTAAAAATGTATGTGCAAAGTTCCCATCCAAAAATATTTCAAGATTATTTTCATTAACATTAAGATGAGGTCACACATTTTCATTGGCATACCTTAAACATTTCACTGAACCTTTAAAGGCATGAAAGGCTTTGTTTCTTAAACAATGCTTTAAAATTATAATACACACAGTTTAAGAATTTTATTGTAGCATTCAAAGAATGACTGAGATTATTCCTAAGGCAAATGTAAGCCCTGGTGCTTAATATACTGTATTGTTTCCATTATTTTTTTCCACTCTTGCAGCTTATGACCTATAACTTTGAAATTATTTGTATATTCAAAAGACAAATGTTGGCTCTTACAAACATACTGTGGTGTATGTTTGCATCAAATGAGATCTGAAAGTGAATATAAAATGAGTATAAAAAAGATGCATCCATTACCTATGTGTATGAGCTGTCATCCAAGTCTAGTATGTACAATCCTTCATCCAGTTCATGTGTGTATTTGGCCTCATCCAGGTCTTGTGTGTATGAGCCCTCATCCAAGTTCTGTATGTACAAGCCTATATGCGGGTCCTGCCTATATAAACCTTCATCCAAGTCTTTAATGTATGAGTGCCTGCACCTAATGTACTGTATGAGTGCCAGTCAGATATAGGCCAAAACCCTTTGCTATATGTTTGAAAGTGTTAAAAAGATAATTTACAGAGTTTTCCTTATATGCTGTGTCTTCCTACTTTTTATTTTCTGCTTTCTTTTATTTATTTGTTCACTTAAGAAAAACAGTTTTAATTCAAGGTCACTGAACAAGCAGGCTATTATATTTATCATATATTAACAAGCACTCATACGTGCCATAGAGGTATTCAACTTACTTTTTAACAAACCGGACTTGACAGCATAAAAAGAACTAAAGCAAGAACATACAAGGACAAGGGTGACCAGAATAACAAATGCCTTACTTTAAGCTATGTTAATGTTAAAAACGGAAAGAATCAGAGTGCATTCAAATATAAATGGTGCATCACCAGATACCATGCTGATTACGCGATGAAACGGTAAAGAATATTAATGAATAATTGTAAGATAAATGTATTTTCTTGGTAACATCTCAATTTAAAAGGAAGATAAAAATCTATATTCTTGTTTTCACTCAGGCCACCACAGTATAATTTACAATTGTCTGATGACCATATACATGCATTAGATATGTACTAATTGGAACCCTTTAAATAAATAAATAGGGTGGGATTTACAATTATGAAACAATTTTATTTTTCTTGCATTCTTTAAAATGGCAGTGCTATTTGTTTGCCCTTTAGTATGAGGTGTGGGTCCTAGTATGGTTAACCTTTAATAGTAGCTTAATAGTTGGTAAAGATTGTGGAATCTTGAATAGTAAAAGCTTTCTAAAACAATGCTGTTTGGTAGTAATGTTTAGTAACAGAAACCTTTTTAGTAGGACATCAAACATTCTTATAGAAAGAACATTGGGCCAGATTCAGAGAGTGATTACGCCTGTCTAACTGGTGTTAGACAGGAGTAATTTCAAATTTCGCGCGCCGTATCACTAGTTTGAATCCTCAAACCATGATACGGCGGCGTTGGGCTTCGATCTGACAGGCTTACGTCTTCGTACGCCTTCGGATCTACGCTGCAATATTTTTGCTACCGCTGGGTGGAGTTCGCGTCGTTTTCAGCGTCGGGGTATGCAAATTAGCTTTTTACGGCGATCCACGAAGTTACGAGCGTCGTTCGCAATCGCCTACGGAATTTTTTCGCTACGTAAAGTTAAACCAGCTATCAGCTGGTCTAACGTTACGCGGCCCATGTTAAGTATGGCCGTCGTTCCCGCGTCGACTTTCAATTTTTTTTTTAATTTTTGCGCAAGTCGTCCGGGAATAGGAATCTCCGTAAACGACGCTACTCAAAAAAAAAATGACACAACGACGTGATTTCACGCAATTAATTTAAATGCCTCACGCCCCCTATTCGCGTAGTTTGATTCCGCCGGGAGAAATGCACTACGCCGCCGTACCTTACGGGCTAAAATCTCTCTGAATTCCTCCTAGAGCCAGGTAAAGTACGGCGGCGTAGAGTATCTCTGATACTCTGCGGGAATCTAATTCTTTCTGAATCTGGCCCCTTATGTCCTAATTTAGTCTGCAGAGGTGTTAGTGAGTAAGTCTGGATATTTTAAGTACGTGTGATATAATTATTATTATTATTATTATTTATTTTACATTTAATGACTTATGTTCATTGTCTTTCACTCCTAGGTGTCATTCTTCATGCATTATTTTATATTGTGATATATATATTTTTTTAAGGATATTGAATAATTGTACCATCTGCAAAAGGTGTCTCCCATTAGATTTTCCTTTTCTACATAATCAATGTCCAGGGAAAGTGAAGCGGTTTCTACTTTTCAAATCTTGGAAATATAATGAAGCCCCCGAGGTTTATTTGCTATTTAAAAGGTAAATGTGGCCAATTTCATACTTTATTCATTATAATATCATAAATTATATATATATATATATATATATATATATATATATATATATATACATTTAAAGAGAAAGAATAGTTTCTAACATACTTGTTAGACATATTCTGTTAATTGGTGTGCCACTATGTCTGTCATCAATATTATTTTTAGAAAATGTTAAAGATTACCATGTTCATGAGAAATTCTTAGCTTAGGTATTCAAAACATGTAGGGCCAGATTCAGGTACATTGGCGCATATTTTGACCGGAGTAGCGCACCTCATTTATGTTAGACCGGTGCAATGTAGAGGTGCAATCACCGTATCCTCATAGTATTTACGCAGAAATTTGCGCCGGTGCAACGTAATTCCCGAGGCGTAAGGTGGAGTAATTCAAATTGGGAAGGATGTGGGCGTGTTACATTGAAATGAGCCGTGACCCCATGCAAATGAAGGGCCGGCCAGATCATGCATGCGCACATGAAGCAGACCATGGTCAGCACCTCTGTGCGCATGCTCACAACTCGGGAACGGCACAATCAGTGAAATTGAAAGTGGACCCGGGCAACTTAGTGAGCTACGCAGACAGCATAAATAGACAGACACAAACGCACTTCCTTTGCAAAAGTACATCCCTTTGTATCCCTTCCTATACAGCAAGGTGCTTTTGTTCTGTTGTTTGTTCGCGTTTGTTGTTTTGTGACTTGTCTTTGTGATATTTGTTGACTGTTTGGGCTAGTGTTTTGTATAATATATTTGATAGTGTTTTTTGGTGACTGGTTGTAAGACTTTTTTGTTGATAGATTTTGTTTGTTTGTTTTGCTGCTTGATTTTTCCTGCTTGTTTTTGTGAGTGATTTTTGTTGATTGTTTGGGAGAGAGTTGTTGTATGAATATGACTGAAAGGAAGCGCAAGACCAATTTTACTTTGGGGGAGAAACAAATTATTGCCCGGGCCCTTACCCAATATGGGCATTTCCTGCACGGCCCAGAGAGTGCCAACACCACCCCGGCCAGGGAGAAGGAGATATTGCAGAACATTACCGACCAGGTAAATTCAGTGGGGGGGGAGACCCGGACACGTGAGGGGATCGTCAAGAAGATCAATGATCTCCGGCGTCTGGTCCGTGGGAAGCTGGCCAAAATTGCAGCCCATGCCAGGGGCACTGGAGGGTAGTGTTGCTCACGAATATTTGCATTGCGAATATTCGCTACGAATATTGCATATTCGAGTATTCGCGAATAACACGAATATCGCGGCGAATATTCGCTATTTTGAATATTCGTATTTTTTCAATTTTTTTTTTTAGAACAGATCACATCCTAGAGATCCCCATCGACGTCTAAAAGCATTGCTGGTATGATTAGAGACCTTGGGCCGAGTAGCTGCAGCGCTCATTTTATATTGCCGAAAAATCGCAATGCGATTATTCGGCAATAGCGATATCGCGTGATTATTTTGTATTGTAATATATCACGAATATTCTGAGCCAATCAGAGTGCTCCATTCCGCATTTCTCGAAATTTCGCAATTATTTTGTATTGTAATATATCACGAATATTCTGAGCCAATCAGAGTGCTCCATTCCGCATTTCTCGAATATTCGCAATTATTTTGTATTGTAATATATCACGAATATTCTGAGCCAATCAGAGTGCTCCATTCCGCATTTCTCGAATATTCGCAATTATTTTATATTGTAATATATCACGAATATTCTGAGCCAATCAGAGTGCTCCTTCCGCATTTCTCGAATATTCGCAATTATTTTGTATTGTAATATATCACGAATATTCTGAGACAATCAGAGTGCTCCTTCCGCATTTCTCGAATATTCGCAATTATTGTGTATTGTAATATATCACGAATATTCTGAACCAATCAGAGTGCTCCTTCCGCATTTGCCGAATATTCGCAATTATTGTGTATTGTAATATATCACGAATATTCTGAGCCAATCAGAGTGCTCCTTCCGCATTTCTCGAATATTCGCAATTATTTTGTATTGTAAAATATCACGAATATTCTGAGCCAATCAGAGTGCTCCATTCCGCATTTCTCGAAATTTCGCATTCGCATTCGCAATTCGCATTCGCATTCGCAATAGCGAAATTTCGCAATCATTTCATTTTCAAAAAATATCACGAATATTCGTATTTAGCGAATATATCTAGAATATTTGACTATATATTCGAGATATATCGCGAAATCGAATATGGCATATTCTGCTCAACACTACTGGAGGGGGCCCACCATGCCCTGTTAGGCTGACAGCGGAGGAGCGTGCGGTGGCCCAGACTTTTAACAGGCAGCAAGTGGAGGGCCTATCTGGCTTTGAGTCCAGTCAGGAGGCCGTGTGGACAGGTAAGTTTTTTTTTTTCCTATCTGGTGTGTAGCATGTGTGGGGGGGGGGGGAATATGTGGCAAGTGTGTGGATCCTCCAACCTGTGAATGTTTTGTGTCATCCACAGATGTGCAGGAGGGTGCTGGGCCATGTGGCCTGACCGCACCATCCCCGGGACACCAGCCTGATGAGGACCCCCAGACAAGGCCGGAGTCCTCGGAGGAGCTTGAGGAGGAGGAGTTTGAGTTGGAGGAGGAGGTCATGTCAGCCAGTGGCTTATTATTTTTGGAGGACTCTTCCCCTCTGGCTGGCAGCAGCCAGCCCTCCATAAGGGGTAGCCCCTCCCACTTCTCCCCCAACAGGGCTCCCCTCCCAAGGGCCTCCCCTTCTCCCCGGCCACAAGCATCATCTGGAGGCAGGAAGTCGTCCCAGAAGACCAGGGGGTGGCCGAGGTTCTGCCCGCCAATCTTAGAAGGGACCAGGCCCTTCAGACCCACCATCTGGGACAGGTCAGCCAGACTTTGGGGCGGATGGAGGAGAGCCTGTCCCCCATAAAGGATACGCTTGGGGACCTGGACTGCCACTCCCGGGCTCTTACAAACTGCCTAAACGAACTGCAGACTAGATCAGCAGGCGTTGGGCAGGATGTGAGGGCCCTCACCCAGGCTATCCAGGCCAATACGGCAACACTAAAGGCTGGCCTGAACAGAATAGCCGTGGCCTTGGAGGGCAGGCCGCCAGGTGGGCAGAGACCAGGGGCTGCTCCTCCTTCCCCGGATTACCCCCCCATGAGTCTCCCCTGAGGAGCCGGGGGGCCGTGGCCGTGGGCGCCCCAGGCGTGAGTCACGCCAGCGGCATTAATTTTGTTTCCATTTTTTTTTTTTTTTTTGTGCTGGACTTTTTTTTTTTTTTGCAGGAAATTTTTTGGTTTTTGCTGGACAATTTTTTTTTTGGGGTTGTGAATGATTTTGGAATGTGGGGGTGACATTCCTGCCGAAAAAGGGGTGTCACCCTCATTTGTGGTGGAGAAGTGATCCCCAGGTCCGTGTGAATGGTGTATGAATGTACAGTGACATAATTGGAGCCATGGCGTGGCGTTGCTGCTCACAAGTCCTGCATGGTGGGCTTGTGCTAATACAATTTGATGAGGATGTGATGTGTCTGTGCTAGGGACCACAGTGGTGTGCATGCATGCATTCTCATTGTGCCATGATTAATGTGTGTGTTTAACGTGCAAAGATGCCTAATGTGAGCTGTCTCCTGGCTGCTCTTCCCTCAAAAGACGGGGTAGCCTCGGTTAGGGGGGATTGTCTGGTTCAGGGGTCAGGTCATCACGTATGTCAAACTGCAGGCCCTTTCTCACTGCGAAGTTGTGCAGCATGCAACATGCACCGATGATCTGGCACACAAAGTTTGGGGAATACAAGAGGGTACCCCCAGACTTATCCAGGCATCGGAAACGTGATTTCAGGAGGCCAAAGGTGCGCTCCACGACTGCACGGGTTTGGGCGTGGGCTTCATTGTATCTTTCCTCTCCTGGGGTTTGGGGGTTCCGGATAGGAGTCATGAGGTGGGGTCCAAGTGCATATGCAGAGTCACCTGTAAGGGAAAAGACAGGAGGATGTTAGTAGTGCATGTGCCCCTTGTGATGTGTGCATCATGGGGGGGGACAGTCATGCCTGCCACCCATGTCACTCTCCAACCAGCCAGGTGTCCCCATACACATTCTGTTCGAATTTCATTGGGATGTAGCTGTATATGTAGCTGTCATGGCTGGATCCGGGGTGTTTGGCACGGACGTACCATATGAGGCCTTGGGCATCGACTATCACCTGTACGTTGATGGAATGCCAATGCTTCTGATTGCGGTATATGTGCTCTGTCTCACGGGGAAGCTGGAGTGCCACATGTGTGCAATCAATGGCCCCCACGGTGCGTGGGAATCTGGCAATTCTGTAGAAATCTGTCATTGCCTTCAGCCGCAGGTCCACCTGGATGGGTTTGATGATTTGGTTGGCCATGCGTCTGAGGATTGCTGGGATAACCTGGTGCACACATCTGCTCATGGAGGATTGTGACATGCAAGCCACCACTCCACTTGTTCTTTGAAAAGAGCCACTGGCAAGGAAATGGAGTGTTGCCAGGACCTTGACCAGTGGCTGCACTGCATGTGAGCGGTGTGTTGGGCTGGTGATGTCCTCCTGCAGGGTTGTGGTTAATTCCATGATGGCATGAGGGGTGAATCTGAAGATGCGATACACCTCAGAATCACTCATGCCAAAGATGTCTATGCGTGTGCGGTATATCCTCTCCCGTGCCCTCCTCCGTGCCCTCCTCCGTGCCCTCCTCCTTCTTTGCTCCCCTAAAGTCAGTAGTATAGCTATGAGCAAGGATGCCCCTGGCATGTTAACATACAGTTTGTTATCCAGCAAGTGTGACTGCTCAGCTCCTCACTAACAGTGTTGCTTTAGCTGACATGTAGACGGATTGTCTAATTTTATACCACCTTTTATATGGACTCATTTTAGACAGGACGTGCAGCTGTTGCGCACAGCGCGTAGCCTGCGCTGCACCAACTTACTTTTGTGGATCCCCGTAACTCCCTCATTTGCATATTTGAATAGCAAATCAATGGTGTGTCTAGCGCAGTTTTGCGTGCACGGATGCGCCGGTCTATCGAAATTACGCCAGTCGAAAGAAATTAGATTTCATGCGTATATCGTTTTGGGGATGCGGCGAATCGATACGCATGCGCAGATTTAGACTTACGCGCGCATCTCCTGTAACGCCGGCGTAATGGCTCTCTGAATCTGGCCCGTAATCTTTAAATAAAATGTCTACACATCTTATTGATAGGAATCTTGGAATTAAAAGAGATCCATCTGAATGAAAATGTTGGAGCTGCCAATTCTGACTTATTTTTAACGTCCTAGGCTTTAGGTATGTCACTCACTTAAAATGATATTAAACAGAGAAGTGTTATTTGCCATTCATTCTCAAAAATCATTTATAGTGTGATGATGTTATTTTTTTGAATTCTCCAAGTACCTTATTCCTGCAGGGATCTTGTGTGGTCACATGATATTTCCCTGTTATTTGGCATCTGCAAGGTAAGGCAGGAACTTCTATCACTCTGCTGATGTATGCTCTCTACCAGTGGCAGCCCATCCATAGGGGACGCACAGGCAAAGGCAGTCACAAAAAAAATGAGCCCTTAAAAAATATATAATATGAAGATCCTTTAAGTGCACTGTGTTCGGGCACATATATGTAAAATGGGGTAAAAATATTATTGAACAAAACAAAAAAAAAAGGAAAGTTTAAATACCGTAATACTTAATAAAAATAGAAATAAAATCACCAGGGAAAATAATTAATTGAATGAAGAGTTAATTAGGGCAGATTAGAGTAAAATATGGGTTAATAAGTAGCTCAACAAATGTTTTGCATTAAGTGACTTCATGTGCAAATCATACGTTTGATCTGTAGATGAATAAACAGAAAGATGCAAAATTAAACAATGTTTCATTGTAGCTTTCTGTATTTAGTGGCTGAGCAATATTGTTGACAGCTCCTGCTGCCGGGACCTTCTCTTTGTACTCGGCAATGCAGCTGTGATTAATCAGAGGTGAATTGCTGTGTACTAGGGATGAGCTAAACACTCCCCGGTTCGGTTTGCAGCAGAACATGTGAGCAGGAAAAACATTTGTTGGAACATGTGAACACTGTTAAAGTCTGTGGGACACAATCATAAAAAATCAAAAGTTCTAATTTTTAAGGCTTATATGCAAGTTATTGCCATAAAAAGTGTATGGGGACCGGGTACTGCCCTAGGGGACATGTATCAATGCAAAACAAGTTTAAAAAAACGACGTTAAAGTGAAACATTAAGAATGAAATATTCCTTTATATATAGTGCCTCGGGGGGGGGGGGTCCCTTAGTCTGCCTGTAAAGTAGTGCACCTTTTCCATGTCACAGTCCCACAACAAAATGAAATTTCTTAAGGAAAAATTGCCATTTAAAATTGCTTGTGGCTGTAATGTATTGCCAAATCCCGGCAATATACTTGCAAAAACATTGGCCCTTCAGCTCTGGTATGGATATTAACCCCCCTGGCGGGATTCCAGAGTCTGACTCTGGGTTAGATTTTCATGCTGCGAAAATAAAACGGTTCTTTCTGCCTGGAAACTGGAGATTGTCCATAGCAACCAAAAGTGTCCCTTTATGTCAAAAATGGTTTTAGATCAGCTAGAAAACAGCGATAATAAATTATAATCACTTGCAGAATTGAACGATAGCGATTTTTGGGGAAATTCGTCATAAAAAAAATAATAATGACAGCGACAATTCTGCAACTGAGAAAATTTCAGTGATTTTGAGTTGATTACATTATTGAATAATTTTTATTATAATTATATTATTATTTGTTATAATTATTTATAATTATTTATTATATTATAATTTATAATTTAAAAAAATAAATAAAAATCATACCCGAGATGCCTATTAGACTCTTGTTTGGTCAGATTTAAGTGAGTTATTCCTAAGAATTACAGGCCTACAGTATAAAACGCCAAATTTCCTTGCAAATAATGGTACCGCTTTCAGCACCTAAAATCTGAAAGAATCATACCGCCAGGGAGGTTAAGGGTCCCCCTGGGCCCCAGGCACTATATACTCTGAACTGCAGTATATATACTATGTGGCCTGCACTATACTCTCTGCAAAAAAATTGGGCCTTAGGTGTTGGTGGTGACAGAACACTGTAACCTCTCACAGTTACTCTTGTTGGAGCACAGGAACAGGCCCTGCTGTTAAATATTATTTAAAAAATTGTAATTACATGTCCCAGTTAAACAGGGGAAGAAAAATTGGGCCTTTGGTTTGGATGGGGCCACAACACTGTAACCCCTCACAGTTACTCTTGTTGGGTGCAGTAACGGGCCCTGTTGTTAAATATTATTTCAAAAATTTTAATTACATGCCCATGTTAAACAGGGGCAGACAGATTGGGCCTTGGGTGGTGGTGCCATAAACCAAAAATATTGTTGGAAGCTAGTATCATTATGATTGAGGAGGAATAGGATAGGCAACATAGATATAGACAGTCTTCGAGGGATCCCAGATCCATAGAAAATTCAATCAGTTACATCAGCATCAGGTGCTTGATAGCTGCTAAGCCAGGACTGATACATTTTTATAAATTTTTATAAATGAGAGCCTCTCAACAGAGTCTGTGGACAGGTTCACTATTTGATCCGTTACAAACCCTCCAGCAGCACTAAATGTGTGCTCAGAAATCATGCTGGATGCAGGACAGGCCAGTAGCTTGATTGCATATTGAGAAAGTTCTGGCCAGTGGTCCATCAACAAGACCCAGTAACCCAGTGGATGCTCTGTTGGAAAGGGCTCCAAGTCTTCTCTTGCCCCTAGATATTTCTGCACCATATAATGCAGATGCTGGTGATGGTTTATTGAACCTATCAGACCTTGGCACTAAGGACTGAACAATTATTTAAAGGCATCAGTCAGCCGGCCAACTTCTCCACCACTCTTCCTTTGACTGAGCGAAGCCTCAGAAACACATTGTCCAGCACCAGGAAATGGTAATCTCCCAGGGTCTGGAAATGCGTTAAAAAAACTTTTCTCTTAAGGCCTCCTGAGGATGTTTCATCCCCATTTGATTCTGTGTCCTCTGGGTAACTAAGAATCACATTATCCATAACTACCTCCTCCCAGCCATGTACAACTCTCTGGGGACTGAAAATCATCCCTTGAAGACTGCTGCGTATTATTCTCTACATCCATGATGACACAATCCTCCTCCTCCTCCTCTTCTTATGCCCTGTAAACACGATCAGTTTGTCTGATGAAAGCGGTCTGATGGATTTTTTCATTAGATATCCGATAAAGCTGACTGATGATCAGTCTTCCTACACACCATCAGTTAAAAAAACGATCGTGTCAGAACGCGGTGATGTAAAACACAACAACATGCTAAAAAAAATGAAGTTCAATGCTTCCAGGCATGCGTTGACTTGATTCTGAGCATGCATGGATTTTTAACCGATGGACGTACCCACAGACGATCGTTTTTTTCTATAGGTTTTTTATCCATTAGATAATTTTAAAACAAGTTCCTAGTTTTTTGACTGATGGATAAAAAACCGATGGGGCCCACACACGATAGGTTTGTCTGTTGAAAACGGTCCATTAGACCGTTTTCATCAGACAAACTGATTGTGTGTACGCAGCATTACTGTGTGTTTGGTGGCCCCACAGGAATGCTATCTGGATAAAGGAGGCCTTGAGAGGAAAGGAAGTCCTCTTCTTCTTCCCGCTGTTCTGCCTCAAGTGCCCTGTACATGATTCCACAAAGCGTGTGCTTCGGCAGGAAAACTAGAGGGACAGTGTTACTGATGCATGCATTGTCGCTGATCACCACCCTTGTGGCCTACTCAAATGGTGACAGTACAGCCCATCCTTGATCAGTAGCCAATGGCGTAGGAAAAAGAAGCCAAGCTCCCCTGACCCTGTCCTGGTGTAATACTCGCACATGTACTCATTGATGGCCCTCTGCTGTTTGTGCAGCCAGTCAAGCATTGCCAAAGTTGAGTTCCACCTGACGGGCAGGACACAAATGAGGTGTTTGGTGGGTAGGTTGCATTCCCTTTGAATGTCAGCCAGCCGAGCACTGGTATTGTATGACAGGTGGAAATGACCACATACTTTTCTGGCCTGCCTCAGGAGCTCTTGTAAGCCTGGGTACCTGGTCAAGAAATTCTGCACCACCAAATTCCGGATGTGTGCCAAACATGGAACATGGGTCAAGTATTCCTGTCGGAGTGCAGAGAGAAGGTTGCTGCCATTGTTGCATACAACTATTTCTGGCTGAAGTTGGCGTGGCGTCAAACACCTCTGAGCCTGCCCCTGCTCAGAAGCAGTGTGGTTTCTGTCCCCTGGGCAGATCAACTTAAGCACTGCATGACCTCTTTTAGCCTACCAGCTTTCGTAGCCCCTTGAGCACTTAGGGAGCACTGCTAGTTTTGAGGAAAATTCTGCATAAGAGGCCATAGAGAAAGAAGAGGAGGGAGGGGAGAATACAGATGTTGTGGCAGAATCACCACCAGCTTTTTGAAAGCATGGTAATGAAACAAGTTCCAACACTGAACCCTGTCCCACATCCTTCAAAGCTGCCAGTAGAGTTACCCAGTGCGCCATGATGTAAAGATAACGTTTCCTTATTTTTGTATGCACTGTACTGTACACTGTTATTACAAATTGATATATGCTTGTTTAATTATAATTTGTGATTATCATTGCTATTAAAACAATCAATACCTACCTGTTTTAAATATCATTCATGAATATCTTTGCCATTATAAAATGTATACCTACATACAAAAAAGAAGAAAGAAAAGAAAAAGATGGGACTTTTGAGACACAACATGTATCTAGAAACATATATTTATTTAATATCAAATATTCATTAAAAAAAAATGTTTTATAATAATTATCCATACAAAAATCTTAAGCTATCTCATGACAAAAAAAAACACTGGTGCGATGGAGCAAAACATTGTATCAGAAATAGATTCCTTTAAGGCAAAACACATTTCATGTACTTGAACTTCTTCAGGAGCCGTTAAAGTGCTTATTCACACAATAATCTAAACAGAAACAAACAAAAATATTATTTGTCATGGATGTATTACAGAGCATAATAAAAGATTTTAAAAACCTTTGAAGTACCACATATATCTCTCAATGTTTTAAAGACATTTTTTATTTTACACATTTACACACTTAATAGCATTATACAATGCCAAAATAATTAAAAAAAAGTGCTGCTTTCTATTCACAGGTAAGTATATTCCTCTAAGGCCGCATACACACGATCGAATTTGGTCCGGCGGACCGTTTCAGCAGACAAATCCGATCGTGTGTATGGGCTAGCGGACATGTCTGACCGGCGGACAAATTTTAAAGCATGCTTTAACCACTTGAGGCCCCGCTTATCGTGAATTGACGGCAGCTTAGTGGATCTGAATATCCAAGCTGCCGTCAATTGACGGCATTGTGTTCTCCGGCCACTGGGGGGCGCGCGCGCGCCGATGGCGGCATGCGCGCACCCGGCGCGTCCCCGAGATGCCGATGCGCGTGCCTGGCGGTCGCGATGTCCGCCAGGTACCCGCTGATCGGCAGTTTTAGAGCAGGGACGTGAAGCTCTGTGTGTTCTATGTGCCCCCCCTCCCCTTGCATTTTAGACATCTCCATCTGCTCACCCAATGGCACCACTCATCTAGTCATCTTAGTTATTTTTTGTTTCGGGCTACCCACTTAACCCATCCCTATTGTGATTAATGTTGTTGTATTGTTGCGGTTGTTTCCAGTACTATCATTGTTATCATCGTCATTATCATTATTACAATCATGATCATTATTAGAGTTATTATATTTGTATGGATCATGCTCCCTGACCATTCACAGAGAGCAATTTTTTGTCTGTGCATATCACTCTCAAAAGAATAGTGGGGCTTTTGAGGCACCGCTTATATTACTTTATGGTTTTTTCCATTTTGGTACTCCTGGAAAAAGGAAAATGTGAAATGTGAAATGTGTGAAATGTGTGAAATGTGTAAAAATTTGTAGAACTGACTCCAGCAATATCCCATCACGTGACCCGATAAGCAAAGGAAATCTGATATTGCATGTACTGAATATAGAAATATAGATGAGCCATATGTGAATATTATCATAGTATTTTGCTTTGAGTGCCTAGTGAGGAAGAAAACTTGCCTGTGAATAGAAAGCAGCACCGTATAGTAATTGGGTTTTTGTTGTAAGATGAATTTTCACGATATTCACTAAGCTAAGGGAATCTTGAATCTTAAATGAACAGTTCCTTGAATATTAAAATTAAATATTGACATTAATTTGCTTTTCAAGTAAAATAATCATTTTATAATGAATAAATAAAAATATAATTTATTTAAATTGTGCATTCAGTTTATACACATCCCGTTTATATATATATATATATATATATATATATATATATATATGTGATCACCTTCAAGAAAGGGAGGGGTGTGTGATGATGTGTCTCACATGCAGGATAATGGGAACTATTTTTCATGGACTTTCCATTAACCATCAAGATTATGGTGTCACTTATGCGAGATATAGCAACATCTTATGGAAAGTTACAGTAGTAGCAGTTGGCGCAACCCTGTATATACAGTACCTTACAACCCAGAACAGCACAGAGAAAGGAAAAAAGACAGATGTACCTCAATGAGCCAGACTCGGGATCGCATCACAGTATCCAGACAGGGAGTTACTTACCTTGTCCCCTGGATCCTGCAATGTCTCCCCGCTGTGTGTGCAAGCTGTCTCCTCGCTTTATTCTCACAGAGCCCCGAGTGCTGCCGAGCTCCGTTCCTTGAAATGTTAGGACGCACGGGGTGGAGATTGGTGCCAAATTCAAAAAAGTTAAAACACAGTACACATACAGTATGCTGTGATATTACAGATTACAGTACTGTATACAATAATGACACACCCCCTTTGTCCCTAGTGGTCTGTCCAGTGTCCTGCATGTAGAAATTGTAGATTGTCCATAGCAACCAAGAAGTGTCCCTTTATGTCAAAAGTGGTTTTAGACCGGCTAGAAAACAGCGATAATAAATTAGAATCACTTGCAGAATTGAGCGATAGTGGTTTGTGGGAAAATTTGTCATCAAACACAGTAATGACAGCGACAGTTCTGCAACTTAGCAAATTTCAGTGTTTTTTGATTTGATTACATTATTGAATAATTTGTATTATTATTATATTATTAATTGTTATAATTATTTATAGTTATTTATTATATTATAATTTTGTGTTTCAAACTTTATCATACGCGGGATGTCTACTAGACTCTTGTTTGGACATATTTAAGTGAGTTATTCCTAAGAAATACAGACCTACAATATATAAATGCAAATTTCCATGCAAAACAATTGAACTGCTTTTAGCACCAAAAATCTGAAAGAATCATACCGCCAGGGAGGTTAAGCAATCTATTATCTGGTATTCAAATGCTGACATTAGTGAAATCTATAGGATTTGGGTCTATGGATTTTACTTATAAAAAAAGGGTTGTTATTGAATGGTTGTTTTAAAAAGCCTTTAGTTCCACTGCTGTCCAAAACTATGCAAAGCTGTGCTTTGTTTGTATTTTCAAGTCACTACTATAAAGTAAAATACCCTAAAGTAATTACAATAGTTTACATCATCAAAGGATGTATAGGACATATTGAGATTTAACCACTTGCCCACCGCGCTGTAGACATTTTACTGCTACAGCGCGGTGGAGTTATCTTGGGATGACGTCCCTGGGACGTCGTCGTGCACTTCCGCGATTGCGCGTCCCCTGGGACGCGCTCGCGGAAGTGTCCGTGCTCGCCGGGTCTGCAACACGGATCACGGTAAATTGCCGCTGATAGCGGCCGTTTACCACGTGATCGCGCCGTCAACAAACCGGTGTCATTTGACCGTTCGGTACAGTGTGAGAGGAGAGGGGGGATGAGCGGGTGGCAGCAGCAGCGCTGTGGCTGGATCTGTGACAAATGCAGTCACAGATCCATCCATCCCAGCTCAGCCATCCCTGCCCCAGTACTCTGCAATACCCCAGTACCCTGCACAATACTCTGCAATACCCCAGTACTCTGCAATACCCCAGTACCCTGCAATACCCCAGTACCCTGCACAATACTCTGCAATACCCCAGTACTCTGCAATACCCCAGTACCCTGCACAATACTCTGCAATACCCCAGTACTCTGCAATACCCCAGTACCCTGCACAATACTCTGCAATACCCCAGTACTCTGCAATACCCCAGTACTCTGCAATACCCCAGTACCCTGCAATACCCCAATACCCTGCGCAATACTCTGCAATACCCCAATACCCTGCGCAATACTCTGCAATACCCCAATACTCTGCAATACCCTGCGCAATACTCTGCAATACCCCAATACCCTGCGCAATACTCTGCAATACCCCAATACCCTGTGCAATACTCTGCAATACCCCAATACCCTGCGCAATACTCTGCAATACCCCAATACCGTGCGCAATACACTGCAATACCCCAATACCCTGCGCAATACTCTGCAATACCCCAATACCCTGCGCGATACTCTGCAATACCCCAATACTCTGCAATACCCATTTTTTAAAGCACCCCTGTCCCCGTGTGCTCGCATGCAGAAGCGAACGCATACGTGAGTCCCGCCCACATATGAAAACGGTGTTTAAGCTACACATGTGAGGTATCTCTGCGAATGTTAGAGCGAGAGCAATCATTTTGGCCCTAGACCTCCTCCGTAACTAAAAACATGTAACCAATAAAAGTAATTAAAGCGTCGCCTATGGGGATTTTTAAGTAGCAAAGTTTGGCGCCATTCCATGAGTGTGCGCAATTTTGAAGTGTGACATGTTGGGTATCTATTTACTCGGCGTAACTTCATCTTTCACATTATGAAAAAAAATTGGGCTAACTTTACTGTTTTTTTTTTTTTTTAAGCACAAAACAGATATTTTTTAAAAATAAATGTCTGCGAAAATACCATGCAAGATAAAAAGTTGTAACGGCCGCCATTGTATTCTCTAGGGTCTTTGCTAAAAAAGAATATATAATGTTTTGGGGTTCTAGGTAATTTTCTAGCAAATAAATGATGATTTTTCCATGTAGGAGAGAAATGTCAGAATTGGTCTGGGTGTTCCAGAACGCCTTAAGGTGCTCCCTGCATGTTAGGCCTCTGTATGTGGCCACGCTGTCTAAAAGTCTCACACATGTGGTATCGCCATACTCAGGAGGAATAGAAGAATGTGTTTTGGGGTGTAATTTGTGGTATGCATATGCTGTGTGTGAGAAATAACCTGCTAATATGACAGAAACAAGATTATTATTTTTTTTTACAGAATTTTCAGTCGTTTTTCTTTTATAGCGCAAAAAATAAAAAACCCAGAGGTGATCAAATACCACCAAAAGAAAGCTCTATTTGTGTGAAAAAAAAGACAAAAAATTCAAATGGGTACAATGTTGTATGACTGAGTAATTGTCATTCAAATTGTGAGAGCACCGAAAGCTGAGAATTGGTCAGGAAGGGGGTTTAAGTGCCCAGTGGTCAAGTGGGTAAAGATCTTTGTGACACATACTGCATGTTTGAGGCTAAAGTACTTACCCCTGAAGGCCTCGACGTAGATTTTGATTTAAACTGTTTTATATCAAATAAATAATTTTATTTATTTAAATTTATTTTTACTATAAGATGTAGGGTAATTATGGTATATTTTTTTATTTTATGTAAACTGACCAACTGAGTCTCCCATTATAATCATGAAGTCATGTTGATTGATGTCGACTGTTTATTGTTTTATTGATTTATTGTGGGCATATTTTATTGTAATTTGTAATATATGTTGGCGGCTCGAGGGGTGGCATCGAGAGACACTCTTCTTTCTATTCTATTTAATTCCAATAATTTTAATATATATAAATATATATATATATATATATATATATATATATATATATATATATATATATATTGTCCACTAGATGGCGAGAGTTGTTTCTAGCCACTATCGTGTGACCGTTGCCTGTGAACAATAAAGATGTTTAGTTTTGTAGATTACGCGGGACATGCCACTCTGCGTGTCTACACTTTGTTGCAGGAACGTCACCTAGGAAACAATCGTGTATATATAGGCCAGCGCGCGATTCTGTAGGCTCCTCCCTGCTGAGGAAGTTGAATAACGCAATGCGTCCAGGGGCTAGGAGTCTACGGCGTGTCGCTCGCTGCTGTCCTGAGAGCCTCCAAGTTTAGATGCCTGTAACCTTTTATGCCTGAAACTCTTTGGCTAAATGTGAGTAGCCCCTTTTTATGCTAAATAAATATTTTTTTACCCAGCGGAAAGCACTTAGATCTGTGGTCTCTTCTTTTCATGTCCGGATTCATTATATGGCTGAATTATGAGGAAGCGATTACCATCCTGCTCCCTGGTTTTCTATGATTGTCATACCTGCTTGTCTGACCATCTGATAACACAGTGGTCATATGCTAAGGTGAGAGTAGCCATCTGCACTCGGTGAAGGGATTTCTCACAAGTTTGGTGTGCTATATGTCACTTGGGTGAAGAATTCTAAAAGAAGTTTTGGAGTCATCATACCTTCTTTTTTTTTTCATTCTGATTTTGGTCTGCGCTGCACTGTTTTCTATATTTATATACAGTATGTGAGCATCCTTTTAGTGTTCAAGCTGGCATTCCGGTGAATTTAAACTTTATTTTGTTTTTTTCACTAATCATTATTATTAATCATTTGTTGATCTTAATTTTTTTGCGCTGATTTTACCCTTTGTTTTCTACATACTGCATGTTGATTTAAAACATAATGTATAATGTATTTATGAAAACTTTTTGGAAAATTTATTTTTTGAAATGTTACTTAGTTGAATTTATGTGAATGGAAACACTAGAATCCATCTAGTTCCTCTAAAAGAAGAGTAATACATGGTCCATAAGTGTTTTTCTTATGTGTTTTTGAATAGCTCTTATTATTTTGAAAACATCTGTCAGTTTCTTCAGCATTTTAGGATCCTACAATTATCATTAAGAAGTTCCTTCAATTTGCAATGACATTCACTTCTGTAAAAAGGTTTAATGCATAGTCCTTTTGAAATCCTAACATAAAAGTTAGTGAAATATTTAGTTACCAACTGCATCTGAATACTCTAAAGTAGACAAATCTGGGTCACTTAAGTGAGCAAGAACACTAAAAAGGCAGAGCAAATACATTGGTTATTGTTGCATTGTTTTAAATAAGGGGCAAACAATATTATTTATACCATTTTCCTAATGATGTTTTTTTTTTAACAACAGAAATACATGTCATACTTTCAACTGCCAAGTTTTGTTCTGTTGCACATTTATTTATTTAATGTTACTTGTTTTCTCTATTTATTTAGGGCTTACATATTACACAGCACTTTACAGAGTACATAAAACTATTCACATCTGTCCATGTTGCCTGTAAAGAATCACACATACAATACACTATATTATCAAAAGTATTGGGACACCTGCCTTTACACACACATGAACTTCAATAGCATCTTAGTCAGAGGTGTATTTAGGTTTTGTGCTGCCCTAGGCCTGACTAAACTTGCGCACCCACTGATTTAAATATATCACACCCCTTCCTGTCAAAGCCACATCCCTGTCATATTCATGGGAAGAGGACAGAGGGATGCTGTGGGTGAAGGACAAAGGGACGCCCTGGGAGAAGGACAGAGGGTTGCCGTGGGTGACGGACAGAGGGATGCCGTGGGAAAAGGAGAGAGTGACGCCCCCCACAAAGTGCCGCCCTAGGCCTGGGCCTTGTTGGCCTAGGCCAGAATACATCCCTGATCTTAGTAAGTAGGGTTCAATATTGAGTTGGCCCACCCTTTGCACCTATGAGGCCGTGCACACGAGATCAGTCCATCTGATGAGAACGGTCCTAAGGACCGTTTTCATCGGTTAACCGATGAAGCTGACTGATGGTCTGATGTGCCTACACACTATCGGTTAAAAAAACGATTGTGTTAGAACGTGGTGACGTTTACGTTTTTTAACACAACGACATGCTGAAAAAAATGAAGTTCAATAATTCCAAGCATGCGTCGACTTGATTCTGAACATGCGCGGCCTTTTAACCGATGCTTTTGCATACTAACAATCGGTTTTGACTCATTGGTCAGGCGTCCATCGGTCAAATTTTATAGCAAGTTCTCTTTTTTTTGACCGAAGTATAACTGACCGATGGGGCCCACACATGATCAGTTTGGACCGATGAAACCGTCCTTCAGTCCGTTTTCATCAGTTTTGACCGATCGTGTGTACATGCCCTAAGAGTTTTAACTCTTCTGGGAAGGCTGTCCACAAGGTTTAGTAGTGTTTCTTTGGGAATGTTTGACCATTCTTCCAGAACCGCATTTGTGCGGTCATAAAATAGTGTATGTGTGATCCTCTATAGGCGACATAGACAGATGTGAATAGTTTTATGTACTCTGTGCTGTGTAATATGTCAGCTCATATGTGTGTAAAGGCAGGTGTTCCAATACTTTTGGTAATATATTTTAATACACACTAGGGCAAACTTGGGAGGAAACCATGTGATGAGAATGTGAACTGGGCACAATTTTTAGCAGCAGTGTCCTCCCTTTTCAGGACATGGCTACATTAGGACTTAATCTGACACAATTAACAATTCTTATCAGTCCACCAAGAGGACACTGCAGACCTTCTCAACCCCTCAGCCCTATTACCTAACATCAAACAAAGCAGGAAAACCAGACAATGTTTTGATTTAGCCCATCTACATCCCATTAATGGGACAATACTGTATTTTTCAGAATTTGTCAGTTTGTTTGCGCCCCCTCCAAAATTTTGAGCACTAGCCACCACTGGTGCCAAGCATGGCACATGTGTCAACTTTCCCTGTCTAAGAGCAGCCAGGAGGTTTGTGCCATAATCGTACACCACCATTGCGGGCTCAAGCTGGCGTGGTGTTCTCCGGTGTGGCTCCTGTTCAGTAGACAGACCAGCTGAAGCACTGCATGGCACCTTTTAGCCGGACTCATTGAATAGACCCTTGAACGCTTAGGGGGTACTTGTGGTTCATAGGACAATTGAGCAGAGGAGGGCATGGAGGAGGAGGAAGAGGGAGTAGAGCTGACAAATCTTGCAACACACCACTAGCTGTTTGGAGTGGCAGCACAAGAAGCTGTAGCACTGAGTCCTGTCCTGCATCCTTAAAAAATTGCAAGCAGAGTTACCCAGTGTGCTGTGAACAAAGTTTATCGTCTTTGACAATGCTTGCTGGACCACATAACAGCAGTATCGTGCACCCTGCAGATGACTGCCTTGCCCAATGATGCCATAACATTGCCTTCCACATCATGGTAGAAAGCTGGAATGGCCTTACGTAGAAAAAATAATGACTGGGAACCTGCCATTGTGGTATAGCAAATTCTGCAAAATCACATAAGGGGACAGAATCCAGCAGATGGAAAAGCAGGAGTTGTAAAGCCAGCAGCTTTGACAAGCTCTGACAAGCTGGGCATGTGGGTGGCAGTAACTGTTTTTTTTTCCAGCAGATGGAGCAGAGAAATTTGCCTGCTATAGTCTACAGCCAGTGGTGTGCTACTGGCAGATGTGCTGCAAGGACCTGGGACACTGGGCGCTATACCATTATCACTTTCAGTGGAGGCTGCTAAGAGGTCATGAGGTATAGTGGGGGTAGACCAGGAAGGTGAGGAGTAAGGAGGAGAAGAATTGCTTTAAATTTGTGTGGCTTTCAGGTGCTTTGGCCAACGGGCTGAGTGGTGGGAGTTTAAATGCTTTGTCAAGCATGTGGTACCCAATTGGTTGGTGTTTTTGCCACACTTAATGTGCTTGATTCACAGTTTGCAAATCACAACAGTGTGATCGGCTACACATGTGCTAAAAAAAGGCCCAAACAGCTGAGCTGTGGGAAGTCAGCCAGGAGATAACAGCTCCACAATCTGGTTGAATAGGGTGACTGCTCTTTACTCATCCATGATGGTTGCCTCTTTGGGGTTGTGCCTTACCCTCACTTTCCTCTGCTTTACCCAGCACCCAAGTCGCATCAGTGACCTCATTATGAACATCATTCCCTCCATCCTCACTATCACTAGAGACAACTTGGAAACACGCTGTGGTTGGGGGAACATGACTGTCAATTAGTTTTTTTTACCAGTGTTAAATGTTCAGTAATACACTGAAACATAAAGCGTTAAACATGCACTAATGCCACTGAAAAATACTTTGTTAAACGTGCCCAAATGCACTGAAATATACAATGTTAAACATGCAGTAATGCACTCAATTGTACTGCATTAAATGCACAGTAACATGTACTGAACTTTACTGCATTAAACGTGCAGTAATGCACTAAAATATTGTTTGTGTTAAACGTGTAGTAACGCACTGAAATATACAGCATTAAACATGCAGTATCGCACTGAAAAATACAGCTTTAAACATGCAGGACGCACTGAAATATACTGCGTTAAACATGCAGTTAACACACTGAAATATACACTGTTAAACAAACACTAATGCACTGAACTATACTGCGTTAAACATGCAGTAATGCACTAATATATACAGCATTAAACGTGCAGTAGCGCACTGAAATTCACAGTGTTAAACATGCAGTAACACACTACAATATACTGTGTTCTATGTGCAAAACTAAAACATTTGTTTCATTTTGTTTTGATTTGCTATTAACATTCATTTGTTTAGTTAATCTGTTTAATTATTTTTCGGAATTTGTTTTATTTATTTGTATATAAATCGATTCAAATTTGAATTTGTATCAATTTAAAATGTTTTTGAATCAATTTCAAATTGCTTTCAAAACCATCCTCTGAAATTTAATTAGAATATAAAAGAATAGAATTAAAAAAGTAGAATAGAATAGAATGGAATAGAAATAATAAACCATTTTTTTAACACAATGTTTTTATTAAGCGTTTCATATAAGCATTACAAACAAAAGAATAAAAGAGAAAAGAGATCGTTTGATACACACGAAATACACAATATACTTAATATGCACAAAATACTTCATACTTCACGCGCAATAACATGCCAGGAAGATGCCAAAATAAAAAAACAGTACCTTGTTACAATACCATTAACACAATCTTATCATTTCTTAGGCCAGAAAGACCAAGATTTGTCAAATCGACAACATTGCAGAGAATTGATTGCAATTAAACTTTCAAACGTGTAGTTCCTATGGACTACCCTTACAATATCAGATAGATTTGGAGTTATATTTGTTTTCCAAGTGCGCAGAATGGTCGTCCTTGTTTCCAGAAGGACGTGGCCGACAACCGGTCTATGCTCCATGGGGAATCGGTCTACACCTAGATGGAGGATAGCCAATGCTGGAGAGGGCTGAGCCAATATTCCTGTCAGAGAGGAAATAAAGGAAAAGACTTGGTTCCACAAACTCCGTATATTCGGACATTGCCAAAACATATGTAAAAGATTACCTATTTGACCACATCCTCTCCAGCATTGTGGTGAAAGCGCCGGATAGTATGTTGCCAGTCTGAATGGAGTATAGTGCCATCTGTTGGCAATTTTTATTGTCATCACCCAATGTCCAGCACAATGGGAGGCGCTGTGAATCTCTCTAAATAAGTCCTGCCATTGTAAGTCAGAAAAGGAGATGGCTAATTTGGATTCCCATTTGTCCATTGCAGTCGTCTTTTTGAAGGTCATTTTGTCCTGTAAGAGATTATAAAACAGCGCCGTACCTTTCTTTGAGTCGTTATTGTCAGAGTAAAAGTTCCATAGTCTGGGTGGCACGTGTATCTCTGGTTTAGTGTGTGATTTGAGGAAGTGCAGGATCCGTAGGCATGTGAACAATTTGTCATCTGGCAAATAATATTGCTCCATTGTTTGTGCTAGGGATTTGGGCATGGGACCGTCGTAGAAGTCTGATATGCGTGTAATACCATGGTTCGTTAAGTCCTTGGTTGACAGCGAAGGAATTTTAGCTTCCAATAGTGTTATTGGAAGTCTGTAGGGTATTTCCTGAGCGTCCGCCCTATTGTGTTGCGTGTGAGTCTCCATGCACTCAGCGAGACCCGTATGGGTGGAGAAAGGTTTGCAAAGTCCCATGAAGACCATTCATCACTGAGAAGTAGTAATTCTAAGTCAGTCGTGGGTGCCATGGTTTTTTCTATGTCCACCCAAAGTGGTATTTCTGTGGTACTTGTCCAATGTTTAATTTGGTCCAATCTGACAGCCCATAGATAATCAGTCAGATCTACCAACCCTGCCCCCCCCCCACCTTTCTATGTGCAATAAGGGTAGTACGAGGACATCTAGCCTTTGTCTTTCCCCAGACATATTTCCAACCCATACTAGAGAGTCTGTTAAGGAACCTTTTAGGTATATGGACCGGCAACGTGCGGAATATATATAAAATTTGTGGTAGGATTATCATTTTATAGGCCGATATCCTTCCCATCTATGAGATTTCCTTTTTTGACATTTTCTTCAATTGGGATTCCAGTTTGCTCATTAGATTAATCATATTTGTTTTAGCTAGGGTCGAGATGTTATTAGTTATGGTTATACCAAGGTATACAATGCCTTTATCACTCCAGGAATACGGCATTTGTTTTTGTAGAGAGGCACGTGTTGTGGGAGGTACTCCCAGGTCTAGAATAAGGGATTTGCCAAAGTTCTCTTTATAGTGATAGAAGGATGAGACCTGATTGATTCGGCTAAGGGTTCGATCATAAGATTAAATATAGTTGGTGAAAGGGGGCAGCCTTGTCTGGTACCATTAGTCAATGGGAAGATCTTGGACAGGAAGCCAGCCGAGTGCACCTGTGCAGATGGGCAGGAGTATAGTGCTAGTATAGCCGACAATATATGCCCTCTATAACCAAACTTGGACAGCACCATTTGCATATAGGTCCAATGGACCCTGTCGAACGCCTTCTCTGCGTCGATGGATAACAACAGAGAAGACGTTCGACTAGACACAGCAGAGTACAACACATTTACAATTCTCCTAGTAACATCGGAAGTTTGTCTCCCCCACACAAACCCCATCTGGTCTCGTTGTATAAGCGATAGACATTAATCTTTTGGACAGTAGTTTGGCATATACCTTAATATCGGAATTGAGTAAAGAGATCGGCCTGAAGTTGGCTGTGGTAGTAGGGTCTTTGCCTGGTTTGGGCAATGTAACGATGTGTGCTTTTAACATTTCTTGCGGAAAGGATGTGGACTCTGCTGCTGAGGAGAATACCGGCAGCATATATGGAGTTAGTATGTGTTTAACCACTTAAGGACCCCCGCACGCACATATACGGCCACAGAATGGCACGTACAGGCACAAGGGCGTAAATTTACGTCCCCGCCTAAGTGCGGTTCGGGGGTCCCATCGGGACCCCCTCCGCAGCGTGCGGGGGTCCCCCTGGCTCCGGGAGCGATCCGGGATCTGGGGGCGGATGTCGGCGAATACCCGCCCCCCCGCGATCGCTCCCAGCCAATGGGAGCGCGCTCCCAAACTGTCACTTCCTCCTCCTGTGTTTACACAGGAAGGAGGAAATTATGTATTCTCTCATCGCAGCGCTGTTTCCCAGCGCTGCTGATGAGAGAAGACATCACAAGTAAGTGTGCACCAACACAACACTGACACACACTCACATAGGCATATTAACCCCTTGTGATCGCCCCCCCCCCCCCCCACCCCCCTGTCACAGTGTCACTGAATGCAGTGATCTAATCACTGCATTTAGTGTCAGTGTGACAGGCAGTGTAAAAAACAGTTAGTGTTAGGTTCAGGATAGCCCCCCCACCCTCCCTAATAAAGTTTTAACCCCCTGATCACCGCCCTAGTTAACCCTTTCACTCCCTATTGCCAGCGTCACTAAGCGATCATTTTTCTGATCGCTGTATTAGTGTCGCTGTTCCCGCTAGGTAGCTATTTTTTTTTATTGCGATTTTTTTTTTTACTAAAGACATGTGGCTAAATAAATTTTGGCCTAAATGTTTGACTAAAATTTAGTTTATTTGATTTTTTTTTTAACAAAAAGTAAAAAATAGTGTTTTTTTTTCAAAAATGTCGCTCTATTTTTGTATATAGCGCAAAAAATAAAAATCGCAGAGGTGATCAAATACCACCAAAAGAAAGCTCTATTTGTGGGAAGAAAAGGACGCAAATTTTGTTTGGGAGCCACGTCGCACGACCGCGCAATTGTCTGTTAAAGCGACGCAGTGCCGAATCGCAAAAACACCTTGGGTCATTTACCAGCGTATTGGTCCGGGTCTTAAGTGGTTAAATATTTTAAGGTACTCATTAGCAAAACCATCCGGTCCTGGAGATTTACCATTCGGGAGAGTGTCTATGATCCGTTCAATTTCTGGGATCGAGAAGGGAGCGTTAAGGTGTTCAATTTGTTGTTCTGAAAGGGAAGGGAGATGTAGCCTCTGTAGGAATGAGTGTATTCTGTCTGTAGACGGCTGAAGCGTGTCGCTATCCTCTTTTAAGTTATACAATGAGCTGTAATAATCAGCAAAATGGTTTGCAATATCTTGTGGGTCAAGAATATTGTGTTGTGTCTTGGGATGAATAAGAAAGGGTATTCTGGTTTTGGTGCGTACTGCTTTCAACCTGTTCGCCAAGTACTTGCCTGCTCTGTTAGCGTTAGCATAGTAGTTCAGTTGTAAACGCCTCAGGTGTCTATCATATTGCTGGGAAAGATGTTCCCTTAACAATTCCCCGAGTGTGGCTAATTTACTCGTTAGACTCTGTGTGGGAGCTAATTTGTTCAGTGTTTCTGTTACATGAATGTCTTTAAGTAAAGTATTGATTCTTTGGGTGAGGCGTTTCTTTTCCTGAGCCCCTAATTGGATAAGAATTCCCCTCAAGTATGCCTTATGGGCATTCCAAAGCATAAAGGGATCTTGTACTGACCCTTTGTTGTCAAGGAAGACATTTTCAATATGCTGTGTTATTGTTTTATACGTATGTGGTTCTTGGAACAACTTCGGATTACAACGCCAGATGGGGGGGGGAAGAGGAGACACCACTCTCCCGCACAGACATAGAAATTACTGCATGGTCTGACCATGTTATCTCATGTATCTTAGCAGAGTCTACACATTGAAGGAGCCATTTATCCCCCAGGAACATGTCTATTCGAGAGTATGAACAATGTCTATGAGAAAAGAACGTATAGTCTCTTTCATTGGCATGGTGACATCTCCACGTATCGAACAGTTCCTCAGTGTGGAGTAGCGTTTGGAGTGATACTTTCCCCTTGGTCTGCCGTGTTGTGGTATCTATCGACAGGTCAGACACCAGATTAAAGTCCCCACATATTAGGGTGTTGCCATATTTCATAGAATTAACTTTTTTAAATACTTTCCGTATAAAGCGGAGCTGATGAGTGTTTGGGGAGTAGAGTGTGACAAATGTGTAGGGTTTGGTATTCAGGTCTCCAGTGACTATAATATATCTCCCTCCATCATCTAAAAAGGACTATTTTAACTGGAACGAAACTGAGTCACTAATGGCCATTAGAACTCCGCCCTTCTTGTGGTTGGGCGTACAGGCAAGAAAGATGTGTGGGTAATTTTTATGAGAGCAGCGTGGAGCCTTATCCCGTTGAAAGTGTGTCTCCTGTACGCAGAGCAAATCTGCTTTGTGTTTGCATGCTTCGGACCAAAGTGAGAATCTTTTCGCAGGGTGATTCAGACCCCGAGCGTTAATAGATATGCACTTGAGTTGCATTTGTAAGATAGGATAAGTGGTAGCGTGACATTGTAATGTGATTACTCACTGCGAGTCCGGTTTCCCAAACGGCAGGCTTAAACCGTGGTGTACGATGAATCACATAAGTGAAGGTTCTCCTTCTCTGCGGCCAGAAGTATCTTGAAGTTCCGTGTGCATCATAGGGTGGAAGTGGAAAAGTGAACGAAAAAAGAAAGCTGAGAACAACAAAAAAAAAAAACAGTCAACATATTGGACATAAGAAAAGGATCCTGAAACTGATCTGAGTGCAGGAAAACTGCTGATTGTCACCAGTGGGGGTAGAGGGGATAAAGTAGGCACGTAACAGACACTGATCCCCTGTCCCCAGAGAAATGTCGGTTTCGTGAAGGGTTGGTTTATGAGTTTCCACCAGCTGCGGCTTACTTTTTCTTTTTATGCAAACGCTTGTGAGATACTATTTGCCACTCGCCATGTACGTTTTGCGGGCTTGCACTTGGTAGTTGGTCAGCCATTTGTTCCGGCAAGATATTCCATTTCCTTAGGGCAGTGATCCCCTCCTCCAGTGTGGAGATCACTATTGTGGTCCCGTTGTGGGTAATGGAAAGGGTTGCTGGGTACCTCCACTTATGTATGATGTTGTGGTTTCGCAAAGCCTTGGTGATGGTCGCCAGGTTGCGACGCCTTTGCAATGTATGTTTGGAGAGGTCCGGTAGCAGCCTTATGCCAGCGTATTAAGAGGGGATATTATCTAGGTTACGGGAAGCCAGTAATATTTTTTCTTTAACATGATAGAAATGCACTCTCAGGAGGACATCTCTTGGTGTTTCATCTGGAAGAAAGGACGGCTTGTGAACCCTGTGGATTCTGTCCACAATGAGGTCCTGTACAGTCAATTCTGGTACCAGAGTGGAAAACATGACCTGGGCAAACTGCAGGAGTTGATTAGGAGGGACGGATTCCGGGACTCTGTGTAGTTTGAGGTTATTCCTCTCTAGATCTGTCCTCTAAATCTGAAATGTTATCTTTTATCCAAGCTATGTCTTCTCCCTGTGCAGCGTGGGCTTCCACCAGTACATTGTATGAGGCAGTGTAATTCTCTATCTTGTGTTCCACTCTGTCTACTCTTGCACCCAGGGCCTGCACTTCCTTATGGCAAGTATTAATCCCCCTCACGAGATCAGCATGTAATGAGGCCCTCAGAGACAGCAGCATTTCCTTCAGAGTTGTATCAGAAATAGGGGCATTAGTGGTCGGGAAGTCAGTAATGGGATCCCCCTGTCTGTCCCTGTGCTGCTGCAGCGTTGTGAGGCCTGCTTACCTCCATCTGATGCTCGGGCTGCGGCCTAGCAGGTGAGGCGGACCTCTGGCTAGATTTCACTGGGCTTCTAGTCCCAGAGGATGATTCGCTGTGGAGGGCGGCAACTCCCGAGGGACCGGGTAATGTACTGCTTCTGTTGTGTACCAGGTCTGCCGTCGGATCCGCCCGTGGATGCCGCGCGCCGCCGCCATGTTGGGGATCGGCAGCGAAGTAGCTGTCCAGCTTGCGCGGCTGCTGTGGGTCCTTGCGGCGTCTTGTCATCCTCGAGGCGTGCTTCAGGGCCCGTATGATCCGATGAGGTTGCTTTGAAGTGCGGATGGCGCTGGTGGGCTTCTGTGCTGTTAGTTTTCTCTGGCGGACGAGCAGAGCTCCCTGACTATGCGGCCATCACAGAGCTCGGACGCCACGCCCCCATAATAAACCATTTTTCAAAATTCAAATATAAACAATTCAAATTTGAATGGAATAGAAAACAAGTAGAATAGAATAGAAAATATCATAATAGTATAGAAAAAATAGGATAGAATAAATTAGGGCTGTGCAAATTAACTTTTAATTAATCGATTAAAATCTTTTTGATTGATTAAAATTCCTTTGATTGGTACTCACCTCTCTGCCGGCTTCTGGGCCTTCAGAGAGTTTCGTCGGCGGGGCTTGCCATGTCTCTCTGAAGGGCTCCTTTGCTGTGCCTTCATATCTGAATGCCGACGGGACTTTACTATCTGCCACACAAGGGCTGATACACTTCCCTCTATCACTTCACTCTATCAATCTGGGATTCTACAGCCATCCACTGGGAGTTGTGATAGTTCCCTTCATGGGACATCTACATGCCGACAGCCTGATGTTAACCTCTCCTCATCTGGATTCAGCAGTGGCATCGTTGTACCCATTTTTAAACCAGTATCATACTTAGCTACATGTTTTTATGACTGCTTTTGCTACCGTTTGGTATTACTCGCACCATTTTTACAGTTTATGTAGCTACATCGATTTTATCTCCAGTGCAATATTTATTTGGTTACCTACTTGAAGACTATAAAAGTTTTAATGCTATTCCCATCGAGCGCTGCCTTTGTGTGTTCATTTTTCCAGTTGTTGGGGCTGCACTGGGAATCAGCCTGCAAGGAGATCAGCTAAAAGTAGTTGGATCTGTATGTGCGTAATAATTAATCAAAATAAGTCGATTAATCGATTAAAAAATAAAACGATTAATCAAACACAAAAATTTTGATCAGTAACAGCGCTAGAATAAATATAACCATCTTCCTATTCTAATCTATTATTTTCTAATCTATTCAAATTCGAATTGACTCTATCTGAATTTTGGGAAATGGTTATATAATTTCTATTCTATTGTTTGTTTTTTTAAATTATATATTTTTTTTATTTGTTTACATAGTTATTTAGTGAGGTTGAAAAAAGACACACATCCATCAAGTTCAACCTGTGTGTTTGTTTTTATGTTAATATTACATTATATACCCCTGTATGCTGTGTTCATTTAGGTGTCCATCTAATGTTTTTTTGAAATTATCGATGCTCCCCGCTGAAACCACTGAAAACCGCTTGTGTAAGAGAAATTGTTTATTCTATTCTATTCTTCTCTATTCTATTCTATTTCTTTATATTCAAATTCAAAATTATTCTATTCAAGATTTGAATTTCGGAAGATCGTAATATTATTTCTTTGCTATTCTATTCTATTTTATTATGATGTTATTTTCTATTCTATTCTAATATATCCTTTTCTATTCTATTCAAATTCAAATTGATTCTATTTTAATTTTAGAATATGGCTATATTTATTCTATTCTATTCTATTTGTTTCCATTATATACTAGTTTATTTGTTCTGTTTTACTCTATTATATTCTATTATTTCATTTCCTGTTTTTTTTTTTTTTAAATTTCTATTCAATTAATTTATTTTCTGTTCTATTTTTTCTCTTTGGAAATTGGAAAACTATTTGAATTTGAAAACTTTGAATTTGAAAACATGCACTAATGAACTGAACTATACTGCATTAAACGTGCAGTAACACACTGAAAAATTCTGCATTAATCGTTCACTAAGGCACTAAAATATGCTGTGTTAAATGTGCAGTAAGGCACTGAAATATACAGCGTTAAATGTGCAGTAATGCAGTGAAATGTAGTGGGGTGAATATTACCGCGCTTACCACAAACGGGGGGGGGGGGGCAGGGAAGGAGGGTAGGTGGGTACAGCTGCTGCACTGAAGGGTGTATCAACCAAAGCAAATAAATAAAAATAGGGGGGTAGTGCTGCGCTGTGAGGGGGGGGGAGGAGGGGGTTGAGGATGGGATAAAGTGCAGAGAGGAAGTGTAGCAAAAAACTATATGTTAGGAAAGAGTAAACCTAACTAGTGATCAATAACGATCTCGAAAAATGACAGTGATATAAACAAAAAAATAAAAAAATTAATAGACGTGCTGCAATGCAGCCACAACTGGCTGTCAAAACAATGACAGTGTAAATAAACATATAGGGCCAGATTCAGGAACAGTTAGGCTGGCGGATCCAGTGATCCGCCAGCCTAACTGTGACTTTGAGCCGGCGTTTCTGTTTTCTGTAACCAGAAAACAAGAAACGCCGGGTTGAAGCTCCGATGCGAGCAGCGTAACTGAGTTTCGCCATCGCATCGTTACTTCAACTTAAAAATGGCGCCGGGGGCGTTCCCGCCGATTTACGCTCAAAAAATATGTTAATGAGCGGAAATCGGCAATTCACGATCGAATTCCGGCGCGACGCAATGACGGTACGACGTTTCCGGACGGGATACGCGGCGCATAGATATACCTACATGGGGTTGGAGTATCCTATGTTAGGTATAGGCGTCGTCATCGCGTCGGGAAAAAAAAAAATCACGTCGCTTGCGTAAAAAGTTCATGAATGGGAATGTGACGTCATTGACGTTCATTCACAGAATTTGGAGCATGCGCACGGGGATGTTTGGACACTCGACGCATGCGCAGTACGTTGGCGGCGGGATCGCGCTTAGTTAGAATACTACACGCCCCGTACCCGCCCAATTTGAATTCCGCCGGCTCATTTGCGATGCGCTGCCGCAACTTTAGGAGCAAGTGCTTCCTAAATAACATCACTTGCTCCTAAAATTTCAGCAGCGTAACGCAAATGAGATGCGTTACTCCAGAGCAAAGATGCTCTGCTCTACCTGAATCTGGCCCATAAAGTGTAAATTCCTTATACACAATCCGGTGCACAAAGTGATAAATCCAACACACAACGGTGTTGATTAGGGTGAATATCCATACAGCAGGTATCAACAAGTAAATACAAAAAATATATATTAAATAAAGTTCATAGAATGGGTGGTGTAAAAGCCAAAATGAGGTGATGACAAGTTTCAGGTGCTATCTCCAAATTAAGTAAGGATGTCCCCTTACCTTACTGCTGTAAGGTAACAGCAAAAGCAAAGCCCAGGAGCGCTTTTCTGGTTAGGTCCGCTTATGGTGTCATCCAAATAGACTGTAGTGGTGAGGATAGATCCTTCCTGGTAATCACCTCCAAACGCTAGCAGTACTCGCATCTATTAAATATTTTTTTATTTTGTTGTTTATATCACTGTAATTTTTCGAGATAGTTATTGATCACTAGTTAGGTTTACTCTTTCCTAACATATAGTTTTTTGCTACACTTCCTCTCCGCACTTTATCCCATCCTCAACCCCCTCCTTCCCCCTCCCCTCACAGCGCGGCACTACCCCCCTATTTTTATTTAAATGCAGTGAAATGTACTACACTAAACCTGCAGTAATTCACTGAAATATACTGCGGTAAACGTGCAGTAATTCACTGAAAAATACGGCATTAAATGTGCAGTAAGGCACTGCAATATACTGTGTTAAACATGCACTATCACACTGAAATATACTGCATTAAACATGCAGTAATGCACTGAAATATTCTGAATTAATTGTGCAGTAATGCACTAAAATATACTGTGTTAAACGTGCAGTTAATGCACTGAAATATACTGTGTTAAACGTGCAGTTAACACACTGAAATATACTCGGTTAACCACTTAAGGACCGCCGCAGAACTATATACGCCGACAGAATGGCACGGCTGGGCACATGGATGTATATATACAGTACATCCTCTTTAAGAGTATTTTTAACTTGCCTGAACATGTAATTTCATTTTATACAAATCTTTATACCACTGTTCTCTTGATCCCACTTTATCAATGTGGCTCACCCCTTTTTAGGTTAATTTTCCTTTAAGGTGACTCATTTTACCCATTCAGAGTTACATGCTATCCCCAAGGAGATTTTTCTCTGAAAATGTCGATTTGCCTTAAATGTGATTTGTCCCACTCGCTATATTTTTGTGACAGCCCAATTTAGGTCTCTTATTTTATTTATTTTTATGTTTTTCTTATAGCCTTTTCCTTGTTTTACTCTTTTACATCTCCTTCTCTTCTCCCCTACCTTTTTTCCACTTGACCTTATTTGATGGGCTCCTTAATTGTCCCCTCATATCCTTATGACATATAAAATCCTTACTCTTGACGGTCAGGGTTTGAACTATGCATCTAAATGACATATAGCCTTCAATTTTCTGAAGATTCAGTACATAGACATTGCCTGTCTCCAAGAAACCCACCTTTCCTCTCTATCTGCTCCACGTTACTTTAATCCCATCATATTCCTCTACCTTTTAAGCATTTGCTCATACTAAACACAGAGGGGATATTGATTAATATTCATAAATGCAGCAATTTTGTTTGGAGAGGAAACACATTTCAAACCCACAAGGTCGCTATCTACTACTACAGGATTTGGTACAAGGCTCAGAAATAACTATAATATGTTATTACACCCCTAACAAAAATCAAATTCCCTTTACACATATCTGGTATTGTATTTATATTCATTCTAAAGGCACTATGTTTTCTTGGTGGAAGCCCCATGATAATTTATTGTCACTCTCTTTAACCACTTAAGCCCTGGACCAATATGCTGCTAAATGCCCAGAGGCGTTTTTACAATTCGGCACTGCCTCGCTTTAACGAAATTTTTGAAAAACAAACTATATTTTTTACTTTTTGTTATAAGAAAAATTGAATAAACTAAATTTTACATTTTAGTCAAACATTTAGGCCAAAATTTATTTAGCCACATGTCTTTAGTAAAAAAAAAATCGCAAAAAAAAAAAAAATTAGCTACCTAGCGGCAACAGCGACACTAATACAGCGATCAGAAAAATGATCGCTTAATGACAGGCCATCTGCCTGTACGTGCCATTCTGTGGACGTACATAGTCGTGCGGCGGGCGTTAAGTGGTTAAACATATCCTCACGCACCTTTCAGGTCAACGATTGACTCTCTTTTATTCATCACTACAATTCTAGACCAACTTAAATCAATTTCTTCTGAATACATTTCCCTTAATAAAGACTCTACTGCTTGACCACTTATTCTTTGGGAAGACTACAAATCTGTATTAAGGATATACATTATCAAAATTTCCTTTACCCAATTTTTTTTAGAAAACAACACAAAATTTACTTGGAACTGAATTAGAAAATGCAACCATCTTACATAAACATAATCTCTCCAAACACAATCACATCCAACTTTATAAAATAAAAACTGAATTGAACCTCTGCCATACTGTTGATGATGAAAAACAGCTTAAGTGGACAAACCAATGTTTATATGCCCAGAGTAATATGCCCACCACTATGCTTACAAAATATCTTCATTGTTTACAATACAATTCCCACCCTATTTCCCTTCTCACCTCTAAAAACAAACTCACAAATAGGGATGAGCCGAACACCCCCGCATTCGGTTCGCACCAGAACCGTCGAACAGACCGACCGTTCGTGCGAACATTTAGAACCCCATTGAAGTCTATGGGACTCGAACGTTGGAATTCAAAAACGATAATTTTAGAGACCAATATTCAAGTTATTGTTGGAAAACGTCTTTGAGAACCCGGGTCTTGCCCCAGGGAACATGTATCAATGGAAAAAAAGTTTTAAAAACGGTTGTTTTTTCAGGAGCAAGACTCCTGAAAAAATGACCGTTTTTAAAACTTTTTTTTCCATTGATACATGTTCCCTCGGGCAAGACCCGGGTTCTCAAAGATGTTTTCACAGGCAAACTATAGACACCCAGCAGGTACAATGATTAAAGGATTTTTTTTAAGTTAAGCATCGTTAAAATCACTGCTCCAGGAGCAGTGATTTTATTGATGCTTAAATAAAAAATAAAAATAAAAATTCCTTTAAATATTGTACCTGCTGGGTGTCTATAGCTGTGATAATGTCTTTAAATAGCACAATCACCTGCCTGCCAGTAAATTAGGAAGAACTGATCTATCTAAGCTATACAGTGTATAAATATATGTACAACTCCTAGGGATGTATATATATTCTCTACACCAGGCATCCTCAAACTACGGCCCTCCAGCTGTTGCAGAACTACAAATCCCATGAGGCATTGTGAAAATCTGACATTCACAGACATGACTGAGCATGATGGGAAATGTAGTTCCTGAACAACTGGAGGGCCATAGTTTGAGGACCCCTGCTCTACACACTGTAAATTAAGCTAAACTGACTAGCCTGCCCGCCTGCTCTATCTAGCTATCTAAAAAGACAATCTCTCTGTCTCTCTGACTGCTTTCATTAACAAGCCGGAACACACTACACCAGGCCGCCCAGCAGGCGGCCTTATATAGTGTGGGGCGTGTGCTAAAGGCCTGAGCCATAACTGGCCAAAGCCACCCAGGCTTTGGCCAATTATGGCTCTTCGTTTTTTGCGCGCTGTGATTGGCCAAGCATGCGGGACATACAGCATGCTTGGCCAATCATCAGCGCCAATGCCGCAGTAAATTATGGGACATTTTGCGTCACTCGAATTTGGCGCGAACGACCGCTTTTGTTCGAATGAACAGACAATGTTTGAGTCGAACATACGTTCGTATCGAACGCGAAGCTCATCCCTACTCACTAATGACCCTACTAAAATCCCTAAATAATTCAACTCACACCTCTTTCAACTCTACAAGAATACATCTACCTTTTCTATTGATTCGGCTGAACAGTTCTTTTACTACGTTGACCTACCAGTTTTTCCATTAAAATATAAAAAAAACACTTGACTCTGAGGCCGCGTACACACGATGCAATTTATCTGCTGGAAATGGTCCGACGGACCATTTCAGCTGAAAAATCCGCTCGTCTGTAGGGGCAAGCGGACAGATTTGGACGGATTTCTCCAGTGGAAAATTTCCAAAGCATGCTTTGAAACTTTTCCGCCGGACACATGTCCGTCGGATATGTGCGCTGGTTAGTACACAAAAGCATCGGACCAAAAACCTGTGCATGCTCAGTCAAAATGAGGGGACGGGAGCACTCGTTCAGGTAAAACTCGCATTTGTTTGGGACATGGCACATTCGTCACTTAAACTATCTATATAGTGTTCCGTTTATAGCGTTTTTTTGTTCTTTGTTCTCTTGCTAGAAGAAACCTGTTCTCTTGCTGATGCTATTTTGACCGATGTCCCATACTGAAAGCTTTCATTTTTGCTTGTGTTTTTTGTATTTGACACTGTTTGCTAGCCAGATGTCCCAACATTATTTTTTGTTCTCCACATTTTTATGATGTATATTTTTACTTAATGTTGAGCGTATCATATATTTTTTTTTTTCTAACTTATGTCTTTTTTGTTGTTTCATCATTTTTTTTTTTTTTTTTTTTTAGGGGATGAAGATGGGATTAGCACATCTGTTGCTCATAATTTTTCGCGTGCAAGTGCACAAATCATAATCCAGCAGATCATTGAGTGCAGCACCGAGCTGGCCAATATGAGGGAAAGGATGGTGGTGATGGACCAAAACTTCAAAAACATCCTAGATATGTTGGGACGTATAGAAGACTGACCCCCCCTGCCCTCACTTCCGACCACCCCACTCTCAAAGATTTGATATATTTTTACATTAAAATGCGCCAAAATTTGAGGATGCACACACACACACACAGTTGGGTTTATTTATTAAAGCTAGAACGTGCAAAAGCAGCCTCACTTGGCATATAAACCAATCAGCTTCCATGTTTTGATGCAAAAGCCTAATTGAACAAGCTGAAGTTTGAAGCTGATTGGCTTCTATGCAGAAATAAGCCTGAGTTTGCACTCTTTAGTAAATAAACCCCAGTGTGTGTTCACATGTGCACTCTTTAGTAAATAAACCCCAGTGTGCGTTCACATGTGCTATCTGCCATCACAGGACATCGATTGTCTGTGCTTTGTGGGTGCAACCCCTTCCTCGCTTATCAAGTAGGTGAGAGAAAGAGGTTGCACCCACAAACCACATACATTGATCACCCATGATGGCAGATAGCACATGTGAACATTTGGCATGGGATCTCAGGCGAGAATTCACCATTTGGCCCATCACACACAGCATGTGTGCATCCTCAAATTTTGGCGTATTCCGGGGTGACATAAGACCATGTAGCCTGGGTTTTGTATGCTAACTAAAAGGTTGAACTTTGTAAGTTCCATTGTTACATATGTTTGGATAAAAAATGTATATTTTTGTAAGAAATAAAACTTTTCTAAACACGTTTTTGAAATAAAAGCCAAACATTTTTGCAAAAACACCAAATTAGAAAAAATAAAAATATTATAATCAAAAACCCAAAAAGAGTGGCTTCTTATTTCTATGCTCAATACCCAGTTTGTAGAAGAGTGACTAGAATGTGCAATTGTGTGTATTTACTAAAACCTGTTAACTAAATTGGGCACAAGAAGTGCACTAGTTTCAGAACCTGGAAGACAGATCAAAAGAGAAAAAGCAATAATGACAAACAACTGGTCGAATTATTTATTATTTATTATTTATTATTTCTTTGGAATATTTCTTTCTTTTGGGGGCCGAATTAGAAAGAAATATTAATCTGGCATAGCTATGGCCCCCCGACCCATAAAGTACTCAACATATTTGTCGCGTGCCTCACGAGCAGATTGGGTAACCGAGCCAGCGCGACCAGTTTCCAGCCCAGGAAGGGTATCTGAGGGTAGTCCTGCCTCAGCACCGATGTTGGGTAGGTACGTCTGGGAATGCCTGCGTAAAAAATTGTGCAATATGCAGCAGGCCAAAACAACCAAGTTCAATTTATATTCTGCCAGATGTATCGCTGTCTGGAACAGGCGGAACCGGCTGGCGAGTATTCCAAAGGCATTCTCTACTACCCTCCGGGCCCTGGCCAGCCTAAAGTTGAACATCCTCCTCTCCGGGGTGAGGGTCCTCTGGGGAAAAGGCCGCATTAGGTGAGGTCCAAGCCCAAAAGCCTCGTCCACTAAAAAAAACAAACGGAAGTCCTTCCACATTGTCTTCATCCGGTGGCAGTTCCAGACCACCAGATTGTAGACGCCTGTAAAATTAGGTCCGTGCGAACACTCCACCATCAGACACCCGGCCATTCTTCCCCACGTCCACATACAAAAATTCGTAGTGTGCCGACACCACCGCCATCAACACGATACTATGAAAACCTTTATAGTTGAAATAGTACGACTCCGAACGAGGTGGCGGCACTATGCGGACGTGCTTCCCCTCTATTGCCCCTCCGCAGTTAGGAAAATCACACCGCTGGGCAAAGTGGGCAGCCACAGTCTGCCATTCCTGTATGATGGCAGAACACGTCTCCGGTATGATGACCCCAAGCGCCTGGGGAGAGATGCCTGTTGAGAACTTGAGGTCCTGCAGGCTCCTCCCAGTCGCCAGGTACCGCAACGTGGCAATAAGCCTCTGCTCAGCCATAATGGCTTGGCGCATCACAGTGTCCTGCCTCGTGATATAAGGGGACAGGAGATCCAGCAGACGGTGGAAAACGGGGTCTGTCATACGGAGAAAGTTCCTGTAGTCATCAGGATTATTCTCCTGGATCTCCCTAAGCAGAGGCATATGAGAGAATCGGTCACGCTGCTGCAACCAATTCTTGGCCCAGGAACTCCTCCTCCCACTGTTCCTGTCCAAATCACTTGAATTCACACAGATTCCAGAACAAAACCCATAAACAGCACAAACTCGTGAAAAATTGCGCTGCTGCTCCATCATGGCTTCAAACCGGCAGGCTGGTCAGTCAAGAACGCACTCAAACAGAAAGCACCCCCAAATCCAGCAATACCTGCAAAGATCGCACGTCAAACAGATACGACCGTACAGGACGGCACTGCAAAGCAGAAACGCCACACACGGCGACACTGAATGACAAATACGACCCCACAAGCACACACTGAACCGAAAATACGACCTGCTAAGCGCGGCGACTGAAAAGCACAAATCAGCTCTAACCAAACCTTTGCTAACACGTAACTAGCAAAAGCGGAACAGAGGGCGGCGCCGTAGGCTTTGGCATTCCCCTTTATAGTGACGTTGTACGTGGTTTGAAACGTGTCACGTGGTGATCAAGGGGTTAAAACTTTATTAGGGGAGATACCGGGGCTACCCTGAACCTAACAGTAACTGCCTGTCACACAGACACTAAATGCAGTGATCAGTACATATATGATCACTGCATTCAGTAACACTGTGACAGGGGGGAGGGGGGGTGATCGCAAGGGGTTAATGTGCCTGCGTGTACTGGTGTCAGTGTAGTGTTGTGCAGACTTACTATGTGATGTGATCTCTCCTCAGCGGCGGTTGAAAAAAACGCCGAGAGCAGAGATCACATCACTTCCCTCTTCCTGTGTTTACACAGGAGGAGGAAGTGACACACAGACGAGCACGCACATTGGCTGGGAGCGATCCGGAGGAGGCGGACAAAAACGAACCACTGCCCCCTCAGCACGGATCGCTCGTACAGCCACCGGGACCGTCGCATGTACCGGGGGGGTCCCGATTGGACCCCCGACCCACGTCAAGGCAGCCACGTACAGGTACGTTGATGTGCCTGTCCGTGCCATTCTGCCGACGTAAATGTACATGCGGCGGTCCTTAAGTGGTTACGTAATTTCCTAGCAAAAAAAAAACTGGTTTAGTCTTGTAAACGCCAAATCGGAAAAACACCCATGGTCCTTAAGTGGTTAACCACTTAAGACCCGGACCAATATGCTGCCAAATGTCCAAAGGGGTTTTTGCGATTCGGCACTGCGTCGCTTTAACAGACAATTGCGCGGTTGTGCGACGTGGCTCCCAAACAAAATTTGCGTCCTTTACTTCCCACAAATATAGATTTCTTTGGGTGGTATTTGATCCCCTCTGCGATTTTTATTTTTTGCGCTATATACAAAAATAGAGCGACATTTTTGAAAAAAAATCAATATTTTTTACTTTTTGTTATAAGAAAAATCAAATAAACTAAATTTTAGTCAAACATTTAGGCCAAAATGTATTTAGCCACATGTCTTTAGTAAAAAAAATCTCAATAAAAAAAAAATTAGCTACCTAGCGGGAACAGCGACACTAATACAGCGATCAGAAAAATGATCGCTTAGTGACGCTGGCAATAGGGAGTGAAAGGGTTAACTAGGGCAGTGATCAAGGGGTTAAAACTTTATTAGGGGGGGTACAGGGCTACCCTGAACCTAACACTAACTGACTTTTACACTGCCTGTCACACTGACACTAAATACAGTAATCATACATGTATGATTACTGCATTCAGTGACACTGTGACAGGGGGGGGGGGGGGGGCGATCGCGTGGGTTAAATGTGTTTTTTGTGTAGTGTAGGTGCAGTGTAGTGGTGTGCAGACTTACTTGTGTGGTGATCTCTCCTCAGCGGTGGTTGAAAAAAACACAGAGGGAGAGATCACGTCGCTTCCTCCTTCCTGTGTTTACACAGGAGGAGGAAGTGCACTGCAGGGGGAGCGCGCGCATTGGCTGGGAGCGATCCGGAGGGGGCGGACAAAAACGAATAGCTGCCCCCTCTTGTCGGATTGCTCCTGCAGCCGCGCGGACCGCCGCATGTACGGGTGGGGGGTCCGATCGGACCCCCGATCCCCCCCAAGGCACCAACGTATATCTACGTTGATGTGCCTGTCGGTGCCATTCTGCCGACGTAAATGTACATGCGACGGTCCTTAAGTGGTTAAACAGGCAACTGGGCTTTCTGGTAAAGTCTCTTTTCTGACAAAATTATCTCCAGATGTATTCCAAAACCCAGGGCATGTGAAGACACCATGTCCCAATAGACCATATTCCAGGCATGACATGTTTCCACTCACATCTTTATTGGACTAATGAGCCACATCTTCCCTGTAGCTCCTTCTTCCAGTTAGCACATTTTCAACCATTGCCAATGGGGATGGCACTCTCCCAGATGAACTTTGCATGAATTGTTACAGCCTTCTTTTAAGTATCGGTCAGACGTTGCATCTGCAGGAATTTGTCATTGTTTTCGCACACATAATTTTAATAACACACGCAACGTCATGTGCAGGATTTTATTCATATTACATCAGCTATTCTATTTATATGGTTGGTTGTTTGTAACTATATCAAACTTGTAAGAACAAAAAATGCACAAACCCCATACACCTCAACTTGAGGAAAACGCCTTATTCATATTTTGATGACATTACAGAATATATTCTGCTTTTGGCAGCAATTCTATCACCAATTTTCTATGTCATTTCATTTAATAATTGCTTTTGACTGTGTGACAAGATCAATTTTCCCTTAGCCATAGTGATTTTCATCATCTCTAGTGGTTCATCTTCAAAGGGTTATATGGTGATCTTATTCCATCACTTGCATATCTCACAAAAAATTTCCAAGATATAGAAACATTTGTTATATAGCTGGGCATGTTTTTTTTAAATAGTGAAAGCATTTAAAATATATTGAATTGGACAAATCCCAAAAACATATTCCTTTAATCACAATTATAGTATATCCAATTTATATTGGTTCTTTTGGACATAGGTTTATTTGTAAGAAAGCTATAAAAATGTTGAATCTGCATCTTAGCATGTCACAAAATCAAAAGCACAGATTATTTTTTTGTGTGTAGGGAATGTGTGTAAATGTGATGGATTTTGATGTTGATTTTTTTTAAATGCCTATGAAATATATACTTAACTAAGTATTTATAAACTTGCTTAGTTAATAAAGTGAAACTTTAATCATTTTAACAACTTCAGCACTATTTTTCGCGATACGGCACTGCCTCGCTTTAACTGACAATTGTGCAGTTGTGTGACACTGCACCCAAACAAAATTGACGTCCTTTTTTTCCCCACAAATAGAGCTTTCTTTTGGTGGTATTTGATCATCTCTGCATTTTTTTATTTTTGCGCTATAAACAAGAAAAAGAGCACAATTTTGAAAAAAAAAAACACAATACTTTGTACTTTTTGCTATAATAAATATCCCCAATTTAAAAAAAAAAAAAACCCTCAGTTTAAGACGATATATATCCTTCTACATTTTTTTGGTAAAAAATTTGCAATAAGCGTATACTGATTGGTTTGCTCAAAAGTTATAGCATCTACAAAATAGGGGATAGATTTATAGCATTTTTATTATTATTTTTTTTTTAATAGTAATGGTGGCGATCTGCGATTTTTATTGGAACTGCGATATTGCAGTGGAAACATCGGACACTTTTGACACATTTGTGGGACCATTGACAATTATACAGTGATAAGTGCTATAAAAATGCACTGATTACTGTATAAATATCACTGGCAGGGAAGGGGTTAACACTAGAGAGCAATCAAGGGGTTAACTGTGTTGCCTCACTGAGTTATAACTGTAGGGGAGTATGAACACAAGATCAGTTTCCTCTCCCTGGAAAGAACCGGAATCTTGCTCTGTCACAAGTGATCGCTGCTGCCCGGCAGTCATCGCGCCCGCCGGGCACACGCATTGGCTCACACGGCAAATTGCAGGCTCGTGTGCCTCTACTGGCCAAAAGGTGAAGTGACGTAAGGTAACATCGCTTCGCCAAGCCGTGCCATTCTGCCACAGAAAAACTGCAGCGGCTGGTTTGGCAAGCAGTTAATCTTATAATCGTGTGCAAGGCAAATTACGTTTTTTATTTTCCTGAATATCAGTATTTAAAGAGAACAGATTAGCATCATTCACTTTGCTCAGTAAACATTATCTACTAGTGTAGTAAACACCAAAGACCTTTGGTCTAAACATTTTTTGTTTTGTTTGTCCCTTAAACATATAGGGGGTTATTGACAAAAGGCAAATCCACTTTTCACTGAAAGTGCACTTGTAAGTGTAAATGGCTAACATGTTTCACATTGTGAGATGCTTACTTATAGCTGAGTGAACAATGACAACATTTGTGTTTAAAACAGAGGTGGATGTAGTCTTCCACCAATCAGATTAAAGGTGCACATAAATCCATTGAACACATATAATTAAACCTTGATGTTTCACACATGTACAGTAGTAGACCAGTATGTGGGACAAGTGCAAACATAAAAGTGCGGAATCTATAAATTCAAAAACCAGAGAAACAAATGTGATATAAAGAAGACTCCATTAAAAATCTCTGATTATAACACTAAATGTGGCGACATGTCACAGAAGGTGGCCTGAGTCCATGTGTTAAAAATACCATAACCAAGATGAAAAATTGTTTTTATTAAAAATAAATCAACAATAGTGCAATAATTGGGTGTAGACGTTATAGTGTATATATGTGTGTATAAATTAATGTGTATAAACATGCAAAGTGTCACAAAATCTGCATATAATGTACATACATAAAATGTGGGCCGCATATAAGTATCTCCAAACGTAAGTATACGGATTACTGTCTCATGGTAAACCCATATAACATAAACAATAGTTTAACATTAGCCAGTAGGCAATGTCATAAAATGTGTGCATAAAGCACCAAGGAAAAGAGAGAGAAATCCAAAAATATGTAAGGAATACATGAAACACAAATAATTAAAACTATAATGTTGTATTAAAATAACATATTGTTAAAGATGGTTATGATACTAACGAAAACACCATATCATAAAAAGTCAAAGTTTTGTGGTCTGTTATAAAAAGTAATCAGATGTAATTAGCAAAACAAAAGACATATATGACATATTGGTGTACGACAAGGGCAGAACCCCTCTAAAGTTTCATCCCACTATATTTGATAAATATTTATTTGTTTAAGTTGAGCGGACTATGAAAAAAGAAAAAAAGAAGAAAAACTTTGCAAGAAAATTCTGCAAACACACTCTTACAAGAAAAACACTTTGATATTCACAATGGCTAAATGGTTAGAATTACAAGTTAAACCGATTGAGTACAATGCAAACAATATTAATATAATTTCATTGAACAATGCCGAATGTCTATCATGTATCTAAAATGAAAAGATGAGTTCTTGCTGGAAAAAACTTATTTTAAGAACCAGACAGCATGTATTAATAAAATACAGAAGTTGTTTGACAAATCTAATGATATGAGGAGACAAAAAAGGGGGTGGCTGTTGACATAGAATACGTAGATTTTGTAAAAGCGTTTGGCACAGTTCCCCACACGAGGCTAATGTTTAAGTCTACAGGCTTGAAAAATCAGTTTGTACAACGCTATAAAACTGTCTAAAAGACTGTATTCAGAGAGAAGTGGTAATGATTCATACTGTGAATTTCTTAATGGTCTAGGTTTGGTAGTGGTGTACCCCAAGGTTCAGTGTTGGGACCCTTACTTTTTGTTATATTTATAAATGATATAGGGACTGGGATTACAAACTGATTTTTCAATCCTGTAGATTTTACCTTACACTTTTACCTCCTTTCTGTCCTGGCCATTTTTAAGTTTTCAGCACTGTTAGACTTTGAGTGACAATTACTTATGCAACACTGTATAGCAGATCACCGCCATTACTAGTACAAAATAAATAAATAATAAGAACACCATCAAAATGCCATACATCTATTCCATAGTTTGTAGACGCTTTAACCACAGTTATGCCGTTATTATGCCTGTGATCTACCAGAATACTCAGATCCTTCTCCACCATTGATTGACCCAGTTGTACTCCCCCTAATATGTATGATGCATGCATATTCTTAGCCTCCAAGTGCATAACTTTACATCAACATTAAACACCTAGTTTCCCAATTAAACAGTGTATTGAGGCCGGCTTGTAAGTTGGAGACCTCCTATAAGGATGTTATACCACTGCATATTGTGTCTTCTGAAAAGACTGGTACTTTTAATCCCAGACCCTATACCTATATAATTTATAAATATATTAACCACTTAAGACCCGGACCAAAATGTAGGTAAAGGACCTTGCCCCTTTTTGCGATTCGGGACTGCTTCGTTTTAACTGACAATTGCGCGGTCGTGCGACGTGGCTCCCGAACAAAATTGGCGTCCTTTTTTTCCCACAAATAGAGCTTTCTTTTGGTGGTATTTGATCACCTCTGCGGTTTTTATTTTTTGCGCTATTAACAAAAATAGAGCGACAATTTTAAAAAAAATCCAATATTTTTTACTTTTTGCTATAATAAATATCCCCCAAAAATATATAAAAAAAATATTTTTTCCTCAGTTTAGGCCGATATGTATTCTTCTACGTATTTTTGGTAAAAAAAATCGCAATAAGCGTTTATCGGTCGGTTTTCGCAAAATTTTTTTTTTTTTTTTTTTTTTTATTAAACATTTTATTAAAGATTACACAGTACAGGGTCAAAACAGTCAAGGCCTCCATAACATAGAACATTTGTATCTAGCATTCAATTATGATACGTCACATCAATAGTCTTAGATGTAGTACAGGTAACAGGCACAAATCACAGTGAGTACAAGAACATTTAAGCATAACATCTCCTGGGCGCGTGGAATGGGTTCACAAAAGAGCGACAAACTATCAAAGCTCGAACAAACGCCCATCGGGTAAAAGTAACAAGTTTGAAGAGTGAAGGAGTTGACATTTCTTGTAAGGAATGCTATTCCCGCCGGGGCATCCCAGGTGAGAACCCAACTACGAGCGGGGAAGATGACATGGCGTAAGCGGACTAAGTAGATACCATAGAGACCACAAAATATTTCACGGCCTCCCTGCCCAACAAAGGGTTTCTCAGGACAGCCAGACTACCTAGGGAGGGAAAGGCAATGCAAACGACCCAAGGATGGAATTCTTGCCTTGGCATCGGGCCGGGTCGCGGGCTAAGTCGAAGGTTGAAGGTTACTGCTAGTTATCAAGAACAACAACTTCTTGCGACCCCTTACTGGGCATTGTCAAGAGGGAGGGTAGGGGTGGGGACGCACAGGGAAAATTGGAAGCATCGGGGGCGGGCAACCAGAGTGCGCTAAACGTCACCGTCAGTATCTACGGTCGGAGTGTCAGGGCCAACAGACCCCAAGGAATCCCTATAATGTGTCCAACAGGCCCAGGTGGTCCTGAATTTGTCATGCGTGTCTCTCGACTGGTGGATAATTCTCTCCATGTCCTCTATTTTATTTACTCTTTTAACCCATTCAGCTACAGTAGGGGGAATGGTGGTCTTCCAGTGTAGGGGGATGCATTGGGTGGCTGCATTGATGAGGTGTAGGGTGAGGGATTTGTAGTATGACTTCCTAGGGAGTGAAGTGTGGTGTAGAAGGTACTGGGCCGGGGTGAAGTCAGGGGTGTAGGTGGTGATCCGTGAGATGAGATCATGCACTCTCACCCAAAAAGGTTGTATCAAAGAGCAGTCCCACCAAACGTGCAGAAGAGAGCCGGTTTCCGCGTTGCATCTCCAGCACGTAGGGGGGACGCTAGGGAAAATTTTATGTAGCCTTTCGGGCACCCGGTACCACCTTGAGTACAGCTTAAATCTGTTCTCCTGAGCGGAAACATTAATGGATCCCTTGTGAGTGTGTTCCCATATTTGCTCCCAGTCTTCAGGGGAGAGGGAAAGTGACAGTTCTAACTCCCACGCCCGATGAGTCTTGTCATTTGGGACCGCCTTGGGCAGAAGAAGAGAATGGAGTATTGCGATCATATGAGTTAGAGGGCCCGAGTCTTTGCACAAAATCTCGAAGGGGGTGTGGTCCCTATGCCAACTGGTTGGTACCCGAGTGGTCTGAAAAAAGTGCCTGATCTGCAGAAATTTGAAGAAGGGTATGTGTAGGTTCGGGAATGTAGAGGACATCTCAGCGTGGGATAACAGGGCACCCGCTTTGAAAAATTGGCTCGCCCTAACAGGCTTGTCATCAGAGGATGCCGACCCACATATTGTATCGATGCCAGGAGGGAAATCTGGATTTTGGGTGATGGGTGTCATAGGCCCTGGGGAAGGGACTAAATCTAAAGCACGGCAGGCGGCTCTGAAGGTGGCTAGGGTGGGGCCAATTAAGGGGTGTTCCGTACACGTCTTTGGGACCGAGTTGACACTGATCCAGGGGGTGTGCGCTATCGGAAATGTGGCAAAAGAATTCTCAATGTCAACCCAATCTTTGTTTTGTCTGTGCCTGTGCCAATCAACAATCCTGGTAAGCTGGCAGGCCCTATAGTATATGGAGAGGTCCGGTAGTCCAATTCCACCCCTCAGCTTTGCAAGAACCAGTCTGTTCCAACTCAGCCGAGGGGGGCGACCCGCCCATAGAAATGACCTACAAATGCTCTTGAGGGATGCGAAATATGCCGGAGGGAGCTTTATCGGGATGGCTTGCATCAGGTATAATAGCCTGGGTAGAATGTTCATTTTTAAAATTGCCGCCCTGCCAAACCAGGAGAAGCGTCCTTTGTGCCAGGTTTTTAGGTCATCCCGAATGGCCTGGAGCGCGGGCAGAAAATTGTACGTGTATAGATCCTTGAGCACCAAAGGAAGTTTGATACCCAGGTACGCGACCGCGTTAGACTCCCAGCGAAAGGGAAAATTCTGTTGACATAGAGACACTGTAGAGCTGGGGAGGGACACGTTCAGCGCAGTCGACTTGTGGAAATTGATTTTCAGGTTGGACAGCCGGTTAAAAAGATCAAAATCCTTCAGGAGATTGGGTATGGTATTAATTGGGTCCCTCAGGAACAATAGAACGTCGTCCGCGTACGCCGCAACTTTGCATAATTTCCGGTTAATGTTGACGCCAGTTATGTCTGAGTTGTCACGCAACCTACGAAGGAAGGGTTCCAGGGTAAGTACAAAGATGATGGGGGAAAGTGGGCAACCCTGTCTGGTACCATTGGCGACGGAGAAGGCGTCCGAGAGTCGACCATTGACCCTGATCCGCGCGGTGGGGGCGGAGTACAGCGCTAGAACCATTTGAATGAGGCGACTCGGGAGGCCAAGCTTGAGTAGAGCCATGGACATATAGTCCCAGGCCACCCTGTCGAACGCCTTCTCCGCGTCCAACGATAGGATAAATCCCTTAGTGTTTGATGTCGTCAACCAGTGGTGTATGTTGATGGCCTTTATGGTGTTGTCCCGAGCTTCCCTGCCCGGGACAAAACCAACCTGATCGGATGATACAAATTTGGGAAGGAAAGGCAGCAGTCTGTTAGCAATAATTTTGGCGTAAAGCTTAACATCAACGTTCAGCAAGGAGATGGGGCGGTAGTTAGAAACTAGATTGGTGTCCTTACCCGGTTTAGGGATCAACGTTATGTGGGCTTCCAAGAGATCTCGGTTAGGGTTGGGCGCAGAGGGGAGAGCGTTAAAGGCTTTCACGAATCTAGGGAGCAGTGTGGAGGTGAAGGCCTTATAATAGCCGGCCGGTAGGCCGTCCGGGCCTGGGCTCTTCCCTGTTTTCAGCTGTTTTAGGGCAAGTAGGACATCATCTGATGTAAGTGCTGAACCTAAGTGCGATAAGTCCTCAGGGGGGACTGGAGATGGGCCATACTTGGTGAGGAATTCCTCCAGGGCTGTCTGGCGCTCCTGGGGGGCTGCAAAACCTGTTGGTTTGGGCAAGTTATATAAATTTGAAAAATATTTTACAAACTCCCGGGCTATACGATCCGTTCTGGTGATGGGTGTCCCCGACGGAGGAGTAATGGAATGGATAGTGTAACTAGCTTTTTTCTTTTGTAGGGCCGACGCCAACAGCTTCCCAGCTTTGTTTCCGAACTCATAGAATAATTTGTGAGTAAAGGCAAAATTACGTTTTAAGGTTACTTGGAGAACCTCTAGCAATTCTTCCCTAGCTTTCAATAGGGCGGAGTACGTTTGGGTCGCCAAAGTAAGCTCGTGGGCACTCTCCAACCGTTTAATCTGGTCAGACAGTTCGGACAGCCTAGCCTTTCTTAGTTTATTACGTTTGGCCGTTAATGAGATTAATTCACCCCGGATGACGCATTTGTGAGCCGCCCAGAGGGTGACCGGGGAGGTATCATCGGCGTCGTTTTCGGCGAAATATTGGGAAAGACGATCCGAGAGCAGTCTGTGGTTTTCCGGGTCAAGCAGTAGAGAATCATCCATTCTCCAGATCGGGGACTTGGTGCATTGATCGGGAAGAGCCAGGGACATGGTAATAGGGTGGTGGTCGGACAGTGTCATAGGTTCTATCGTTGCCCCTGAGAGGAAGGTAAGGCCAGATTGCGAGAGGAAGAAATGATCGATCCTGGAATATTTATTGTGTAAGGGAGAAAAAAAGGTGTAATCTGTCACCTTCGGGTTGAGTGTGCGCCACGTGTCGTGCAGAGTAAGCGTACTGAGTTGGGTTTTAATGGCACGTAATGCTCTGTAAGATAGGCAGGACGATCCATTGGACGTGTCTACTGAGGGCGATAGGGGGACATTGAAGTCCCCTCCTACTATCAATGTTCCATGCTTAAAGGCGGTCAGTTGATAGAGCGTGTCTCGAAAAAAGGACACCTGGCGCGAGTTGGGAGCATAGACATTCGCAATCGTGAACAATCTGCCGTGTAGTGTACCTTTGATAAAGATAAATCTGCCTAGCCCGTCTTTTTGGACATCGGAGACCTGGAATGGGCAGTGTTTTGAAAAGAGAATGGATACCCCCTTCGATTTTGCCTCATTATTAGAGGCATGATGGACAGTAGGGAAATAGCTGTCATGTAGCTTGGGCAAAATTTATAGCGTTTACAAAATAAGGGATAGTTTTATTGCATTTTTATTAATTAGTTTTTTTTTTTACTACTAATAGCGGCGATCAGCGATTTTTTTCGTGACTGCGACAATATGGCGGACACTTCGGACAATTTTGACACATTTTTGGGACAATTGTCATTTTCACAGCAAAAAATGCATTTAAATTGCATTGTTTACTGTGGAAATGACAGCTGCAGTTTGGGAGTTAACCACAGGTGGCGCTGTAGGGGATGTGAGACCTAGTGTGTTTGTTTACAACTGTAGGGGGGTGTGGCTGTAGGTGTGACGTCATCGATCGCGTCCCCCTATTACAGGGATGACGCGATCGATGCTGCGGCCACAGAGAAGCACGGGGAAGCCGTGTGTACACACGGCTCTCCCTGTTCTTCCGCTCCAGGGACGGATCGCCGCACTCCAGCGGCGATCGGGTCCGCGAATCCCGCGGTCCCGGTCCCGGAGTTTCGGACCGGGTCGCGGGCGCGCGCCCGCGACCCACGGCTGGGTACTAAAATCAACGTATATATACATTGATGTGCCCAGCCGTGCCATTCTGCCGACGTAAATGTGCAGTAGGCGGTCCTTAAGTGGTTAAAACATAGGTGTCACAACACCCAACCTTTGGGTACACCACTAACAACCCTAGACCATTTGGAGTATGAATTATAAACTGCTACTCTCTGAATAATAGGATTTTTTAATAGATCTTACCTGTAAAATCCTTTTCTTGGGAATACATCATGGGACACAGAGCCTTTATTACTTAATGGATTATGTAGCCACCACAGGTGATTGGACACTGGCAAACCCAATTAAAATGGAGTTCCTTCCCTATATAACCCCTCCCAAATGGAGAGTACCACAGTTTTGTAGCAAAGCAATAAGTGTTCCACATTAACTCCAAAGAGGGGTGGGAGCTCTGTGTCCTGTGATGTATTCCCAAGAAAAGGATTTTACAGGTAAGCTGTATTAAAAAATCCTATTTTCTTGATCATACATCACACAGAACCTTATTAATTAATAGGCTGTCCTATAGCAATGCTAAAATTTGAGGGGAGGGAGACACAGATCAGAATAAGACCGCCATTGAGCCATAGGATCTATACTGCTGCCTGCAGCACACTACGCCCGAAGGCGGCATCCTCATAACGTTTTGCTAGGGCCGGGGTCAGTATTTTCGTGAACACTCGAGGTGCCATAGCCAGCCCGAAAGGAAGGGCCTTGAACTGAAAGTGGCGCTGATCCACTGAAAACCTTTGAAACGTTTGGTCAGCGGGAAATATTCGCACATGTAGATATGCATCTCTGATGTCTATTGATGCCAGGAATTCTCCTCTCTGAAGGGTGGAAACAACTGAACAGACAGACTCCATGCGGAAGAAGCGAATGTTCAGAAACTGATTCAGACTTTTCAGATCTAGAATAGGTCTGACATCCCGTTTGGTTTTGGAACCGTAAATAGGTTTGAATAGAATCCTGACCCCTGATCCTCTGGGGTTAACTCCAAGATTACCCCTTGGTACAACAGATGTTCCAAGGCTTTCTTTTTTCTGGAACTTTGGCAACTCTTGATCTCAGAAAACAGGGTGGTGAAAGTTCTCTGTATTCTAGCTTGTAGCTTGAGGACACTGTGACAATAACCCACTTGTCCTGAACTTCGTTCCGCCAGGTGTTTGCAAAATGCAGCAGCCTTTCCCCCACTCGGCCCAGCGGGGGCATCCTTTCATAAGGACGTTTTGGTAATCTGTTTAGACATTGAACCCCAAGTTCTTTTCTGCCCTTGGGCTTGGCTCTGGGCTTTTTCCAGAGTGTTAGACAGGGGCAGCCGTCGCCACTGCCTGGAGACTGAGTTTCCAGGGGCTGGAGAAAGAGTAAGTTTAAATGAGGGACGCTTACACATTTTCTTAACCGGCAATAGAGTAGATTTGCCTCTGGTAATCTTTTGGATGTATTTATCCAGGTAATCTCCAAACAGGCGTTCTCCCCCAAAGGGGAACCCTGACAAGTATTTCTTGCAGGAAGCTTCAGCCTCCCAATGTTTTAACCAAAGGGACCCGCGCATGTTTACATGCAGTAGATTCAAGTGAGATGCTTGTTGAACAGAGTCCATAATCACATCAATCACAAAGCACAAGGCCTTAGGAGGGTCCTCATAAACCTCAATCTCTTCTGTAGGGAGGAGGTTAATCATCTGCTTCATTTCTTCCTTGAGGAACTCACATACACCAATGGCTGTAACTGCAGGTTGTACTACAGTCTCTACCATGGCAGAGGAGGCTTGGTATAGGGACTCCAGCGTTTTATCAGTTGGATCCGTAAAACCCTGCGCGTTGTCTGAAGGACAGGTCAGGTTTTTGTTTGCACAAGAAATAGCTGCATCAATAGCAGGTACCCCCCATTTCTTGGTGAAACCTTCCTCCATAGGATAAAGGAGGTAGAACTGCTTAGGAGGAGAAAACAGTTTATCTGGGTGAACCCAGTCATCATACATCAGTTTATCCAGCCAGGGATGAACTGGAAAGGCACATGCAGCCTATTGGGATTTCCGGGATCCCAAAGAGGAAACAGAGGGCCTAGAAGCTTCAACAGGAGGCAATTTGTAAGTGGCATGCACTATCTCTGCATAATATTGCACCTGCATCTTTAGCGACTGAGAAGTCGCAGGAAACCGCTCATCCTCTGAGTCCTCAGACTGAACATGATCCTCATCTCCAGAGAGGGATTCTTCACCCTAAGAAGGCTCATCTGAAAAGAGAGCCAGAGCAGATGAATGGGATCTACCCTGTTTTCTCTCAAGGAGGTTGCAACAATATTAGCAATCCTTCCTTCCAGGCCATCAAAAGCAACTTTTAAAGCATCCTCAGTGACGTATACAGGAGCTGCCATAGGAGAAGCTGCAAAACCAGACAAGGGTTCATCTTTTGAGACTGCTATCAGGCTGACAGAAGGGGATGGTAAACTGCAGGCAAGCTCAGAATCCTTAGCTGTACATGGGGATTTTCTGGTGCCTCTTTTACTCGCCCTAGACCCTCTTCTCAGGGCCTTACTGCAAAGCAAAGGTACTATCAACAAATACAGATGCAATCACTGTTGTGCTATAGTCTTACAATACACATATATCAGCTCACTACACAACCTGATGCTGAGTAGTGTTGCTCACGAATATTCGCATTGCGAATATTCGCTACGAATATTGCATATTCGAGTATTCGCGAATATCTCGAATATCGCGGCGAATATTCGCTATTTCGAATATTCGTATTTTTCAAATTTCGCAATAAAATTCGCAATCGCGAAATTTCGCATTCGCGAATTTCGCAATAGCGACATTTCGCAATTTTTTTTTTTATAAAATATAGCGAATATTCGTAAATATCGAATATTCGTGATATTTTATAAAAAAAAAAAAATCGCGAAATTTCGCATTAGCGAAAATTCCCATTGGCGAAAATTCGCATTTTTTTTTTTTTTTTATAAAATATCACGAATATTCGATATTAACGTATATTCGCGAATATTCTTCGAAATATTCGCGAAATATCGCGAAATCGAATATGGCGTATTCCGCTCATCACTAATGCTGAGTAGGAGTCTTAGGTTTGCCTGGTTCAATCCACAGGGATGCTTACAGCCCACAGCTCTGTGTCAATGCCACTTACTGAAGGTTTTGACGTGCTGGGCTTTTGAACCAGCTTCTTGGTGCCTGCACACAGGTGTCCAGCATTGCGCACGGGCACTAGCAACCACTTTTGGCCCTTCCCAATCCATGTCTTTATTCTGACAGAAAAGCCCTCCTCCGCCGCACATGTGTGCGCGCACGTGCCACTGTCATGGCGGCACCCAGGAGATGAGGAAGAGGGGGGGAGATTACTGGGGGGCATCTTGTGGACCCCTGTATGCATATCGTGGCAGAGTCTGCAGCGGAAAGAGGTGAGTGCTGTTATATTTGACCGACTTCACTGAGCATGTTATCCTGGAAGGCTATGTAACAAAACACCAGGTTTTGCACTTACTCCCTCCAGTGGTGAGAACCAGGAAAGACATGCTACTCCAAAGAAGATAATACATAAATAAAACTGATCTTCTTCTTAAATGATCCACGCCAGAGGAAAGCTACTAAAAGTAGTTCCAGCTTTCACCCATCACAGCGGGCATGTTTACCAAGGGTTTTATTCACCTCACTGCCAGAAACTTTTCGTGCCACAGATGTATTAGTACAGAAAAGTCTGGATTCCAGAGCCCAGACCTCTGTATAGAGACATTACAGGCAAACCTTGTTGCTTCTAACACGAGGCCTGGGTACCAACCATCTTAGGCCTTTGATTTTAGCCTGAGGAATGGATCCGGTTATAGCTCCTAGGTCTCCGCAGCCAGACCATCAAAAGAGCATTTACTTCTTAGCACATGTTGAACGTGACCAACCACCTTAACACTGAAAAAAAACTGAGGTACTCTCCATTCGGGAGGGGTTATATAGGGGAGGAACTCAATTTTAATTGGGTTTGCCAGTGTCCAATCTCCTGTGGTGACTACATAACCCACTAAGTAATTAAAGTGGTTGTAAACCCCCCAAAAAATGTTTTTTGTTTTAATGTCACAATGTAGAGTATAAGATTTCCTATCATCTGTGCCCAGTCTTGCCACACAGAGTTAATCCAGCGCTGAGTAATCCTCTTTTAAAGTTCAGTGCAAATTAATCGGACTTCAGATAAAAACCTGCCAAATTAAGTTAAGTCTGTTTCTCTGTTATTGCTTTCAGTAACAGGTTATTTACAAATCTAGCTTGGACATGTTTATCATAACAAGAGGTGATCCAAAGTTCATTGTATATTACTAGGATGTGTTATGATGATATATCACCTCATGTTATGATAAACAAAACATAACATATGATAAACATGTCCTAGCAATATTTGTAAATAACCTCTCACTCAAAGCAAGAAGAGAGATTCCGGACTTCTTGCTTTAGGCAGGGTTTTATCTGGAAGGCTGTTCGTTTTCACTGAACATAAAAGAGGATTACTCAGCGATGGATTAACTCTGTGTGGCAAGACTGGCACAAATGATAGGAAATCTTATACTCTGCATTGTGACATCAAAAAAAAAAAATTTTTTTTTTTGGGTTTACATCCACTTTAGGGCTCTGTGTCCAGTGATGTATGATCAAGAAATAGTCTTTTAGCCAGTTTTCTACCATTTACTGTAAAGTAGTAGTAGTAAGAATTATTTATAACCCAGGATGGGTTTAGGGATTATTATTTATTTTTTCCTTTGTGTTCCTTTGTGTAATTATTTAATTTGTTCCATTTAATTTTTTTATGGTATAACTTTTTTGTCAGTTTTTAGTTTGTTAGTTTTTAGTTCAATGTTTTGTGTTTTTTTATATGGTTATTTTTTTCTGTCCACGTAGATGTTAATAATTTTGTTCTACTGTTGGTTGCCCTGTTCAGTTGCAACTGGGGATATGAGGTTGGGTTGGATATATATCAGGGGTGGCCTGTCCATTAGGGGCACAGGGGTGCCACCAACCCTAATCCATGCGTTCTGCCCTTAATCTTCATGCAAGTCACTGGAAACATGGATTTCAATGTGTGGTTGTTGTTTTTTGAAGCACATTATTAGAGCCGGAGGCTTAAAAAACAGTGGGCTATTTGCTACAATATTCGCTAATGTCTTCCTGCTTCTCCACATGGCCAATCAGGAAGTGGCTCCTGAAACTCGGGTAGCCGGGAGTCTTATAACCTTTATATTATCCTTATATTAACCTTTATATTAACCTTTAAAATAACCCCATTAATTTCTCCCATAGACTTTTAAAGGGTGTTCCGTGGCTTTTTGAATTTGCCGCAAACACCCAAATTGTTCACTGTTCGGCGAACAGACAATGTTCGAGTCAAACTCATATTCGACTCAAACAGATAGTCCATACCTAATGCTGAGCATGTGCACTCAACCTCTTTGGTTGATCATGGCGAGGCCTGTTCTGAGTGGAACCTTTCCTGTTAAACTGCTGTCTATGCCAACTTGCTTCAGCTTAGTTTCAGGGTCTTGGCAATATTCTTAAAAACTAGGCTCTCTTTATGTAGAGCAACAATTCTTTTTTTTTTAGATCCTCAGAGAGTGCTGTGCAATGAGGTGCCATGTTGAACTTCCAGCGACCAGTATGAGAGAGTGAGATTGATAACACCAAATTTAACACACCAGCTCCCCATTCACACCTTATGCCGCGTACACACGGTCGTTTTTTGCGATGAAAAAAATCGTTGTTTTTTAAAACGTCAATTAAATTGATCGTGTGTGGGCAAAACGTTGTTTTTTGTCTTCAAAAAAACGACCAAAAAAAAAATTCCAACATGCTTGAATTTTTTGTGTCGTTTTTCAAAACAACCTTTTTTGTTTCACAAAAAGTCACCGTGTGCAGCAAAAACGTTGTTTAAAACGAAGTTTTTCAACCCGCGCATGCCCAGAAGCTAGTTATGAAGCGAGCATTAATGGAAAAGAGTGGTGAACGTAACCTCGCTTTTTGTGAAAAAACGATGGTGTGTGGGCAACATCGTCTTTGAAAAGTGACGTTTCAAAAACGTCGTTTTTTACTTCACAGAAAACGTCGTTTTTTTTCATCACAAAAAATGATCGTGTGTACGCGGCATAAGACCTTGTAGCACTAACATGTCAAATGACATCGGTTAGGGAAAAATGGCTATAATGGATGTGTTGAGTTATTTTGAGGGGACAGCAAATTTACTGTTATACAAGCTGTACATTTACTACTTTACATTGTAGCAAAGTGTAATTTCTTCACATTAAAAGATATAATAAAATATTTACAAAAATGTGAGGGGTGTACTCATTTTTGTGAGATATTGTATTGTATTTAGTGGTGCTGCTGGTTATTTACACTGTAATGGATTAATTTCATATGTATTATTTTTTTGGGCAAGCACAGTATTTCTTTTGTATGCATCACTCTTCCTCTGTGTTCTCTCAGCAACATGTTTTGAACACCCTAAACACTTGTGAAAATAAAAAATAGAATTAAAATAAAAACACAAAAGTACAACATAAAGTCCATATACATAAATACATAGACAATTGGGTCTTCACTGTGCACGTGCTTGCTTATATTTCTTGTGACTCTAAAGCTGTGACGGGTCAAATCTCGCTTTACACTATGGACCATAAGTCTTCTGCTCACCAGTCTCTCCTCCCTTGATCTGCAGTACTTGTTATTCCAACAACAATGCCAAGGTCCTTCTCACAGGAAATTTCCGTATAATGTCAGTGCTTACACAGCCATGGATGTCATGCTTCAGGACCTCATGCTTTTTGGAGAACCCTTTTTTTTTTACTAAAGACTAAACAAAGTATTTCTGTAACTGTTTCTTTAAAGGCTATATACTGCAATATACTAAAGAAATTATTTGGCATATTAATAATAAATTAGCGACAATTGATGTTATTTTACATTGCATACAGCTGCACCAAATTATTTTTATTCAATATTTTTATTCTCCTAGATACATGGTTTCCCTGTATAATACTAAAATAATATAGCGGTTTGAGTTTGTTGTGTATTTAATTACATTTTACACATATTAAAAGTAAATAAATGAAAATCGCATTTAAAAATGTTATTTCTTTGTACACTATGGCCCAGATTCACAAATCACTTACGCCAACGTAAATCACATTACGCTGAAGTAAGTGCAAATGAGCGTTGGCGTATTTGTGTGCCAGACCAGCAAACCAATATGCGCCTAAAAACAGGCTACACCCCGCCGACGTAGCTTGCACACGCTGGCGTAGCGTGGGCACACATATGGGTTGGACGCACGGTGCTGCTCCCATTGATTAGCCATTCAAACATGCAAATGAGGGAAATACGGCGATTCACGAACATGCGTGCACCCGGCACATGCTACGTGAGGTGCGCGTAAGTTGTACATCCGGCGTAAAGTTATTCCCCATAAAGGAGGTGCAACAGACGTGCACAGGTCAGCTGGAGAGCAGCTGCAGCAGCACTGTTACGGACGAGCTGAGCAACCACACTTGCAGGACAACACATCCGTATGCCAACATGCCAGGGGCAGCCATGGTCATAGCAGTACTGCGTCAGCAGGCATGGAGGAGGGCACAGGAGAGGATATACCGAACGCGCATGAACGTCTTTGGCACGGGGGAATCGGAGGTGTATCGCATCTTCAGATTCAGCCTTGATGCCATCCTGGAATTAGCCGCAACCCTGCATGATGAAATTACCAGCAAGACAGGACACTCACATGCAGTGCAGCCACTAGTCTAGGTACTGGCAACACTTCATTTCCTCACCAGTGGATCTTTCCAACGTACAAGTGGAGTCGTGTCTGGGATGTCACAATCCACCATGAGCAGATGCGTGCACCAGGTTGTCCCCGCAATCCTCACATGCATGTCCCACCACATCATCAAACCGACCCATGAGCATCTACGGCAGAAGGCAATGCAGGATTTATACAGAATTGCCGGATTCCCACGCACCGTCAGGCCATTGATAGCACACATGTGGAACTACGGCCCCCCATGCCACAGAGCACATATACTGCAATCGTAAGCAGTGGCATTTCATCAACGTACATGTGATAGCCGATGCCCAATGCCTCATATGGCACGTCCATGCCAAACACCCAGGGGCCAGCCACAACAGCTACATATACCGTCAAAAGAACCATCTCAACAGAATTCGAACAGAATGTGTACAGGGACAGCTGGCTGCTTGGTGAGTGACATGGGAGTCAGGCATGACTGTCTGACCCCATGATGCAGACATTACGAGGGGCACATGCACGGCTAACATCCTCCTGTCTTTTCCCTTCCAAGTGCATATGCACTTGGGCCTCATCTCCTGACTCCATACCCGAATCCCCAAACCAGAGGCGAGAGAAGATACAATGCTGCACACTTACGCACCCGTGCAGTGGTGGAGCACACATTTTGCATCCTGGAGTCCCGTTTCCGATGCCTTGATAGGTCCGGGGGGGGCCCTGTTGTATTCCCCAAACTTTGTGTGCCAGATCATCTGTGCATGTTGCGTGCTGCACAACTACACCATGAGAAAGGGCCTGGAGATTGACATACTGTATGCGATGACCTGACCCCCGAGCCACACAGTACCCCCCTTCCTGCGGCTACCCCGTCTGCTAAAGGAACAGCAGTTAGGAGTTGCCTCGTGGAACGCATCTTTGCACGTTAAACACACACACATTCATCATGGCACATGGACAATGCACGCATGCACACCACTGTGGTCCCTAGCTCACACACACCACATTGGTTTAGTCCATGTGGAGGTTCATCCCCTGGGCTGACGCTCCTGGAGCTTGTTGCAGATGTTGCCTGCATCCCCTCCAAGGCAGTGGCAATGCGAGTCAGCATGCCATTTGTCTCTGCCTGCATCTGCCTCTGCCTGACATTGTGCTGGCGCTGTAGGCACCAGTTCTGGCGACCCTCGGACTGGATAGAGGCAGTGTTGGCCTGCACGATCAAACCTCCACCACGATCCCTGCTGCTGTGGCCTGCAGCTCCCCAATAGCCATGGTGTGACGTTCCTGGGTGGCCTGAACGTCCCGTCCCTGGTCCCCAGATGTTAAAGGACCCCCTGCTACCATGTGGTGATGCATGGCATCCAGGGTCTGTGACTGGTCACAGAGGCATGTGGCCATGGCTGCGCAATTGGCATTTACCCTTCTGCAGGCAGTCAGAGATGGCCATGGTATGTTGAGCCTGTTGGTTGAGGCACTGCTGCATTGCGGCTGCGGTGCCCTGCACAGCCACTGTGCACTCAGCCTGTGTCTTTGCCGAGGACCCGACAAAGGAGGCCAGGCTGTCAGCCACTCGGTGGAGGTCGCTGGCAATATCTGCCATGTGGCGTGTCTGGCGTGCCTTTTCCCTCTCTAGCCCTTCTTGGACGGCTACACCCCTGGTCTTGCACAGAGCCTTCCTGGGAGATGTAGATGGTTGTGTCCGTCTGGACAGGGTGGCCCTGGTGGGGGTTCCTCTAGCCGGGATAGCCCTTGAAGGGGTTCCTCTGGCTGGGATAGCCCTTAAAGGGGTTCCTCTGGCTGTGGTGGCCATCGAGGGGGTTCCCCTGATGGGCATTGAGGTCGCTAGGAGGTCCACCGTCTTGGAGGGTCCGGCAAAGATGGTATCCTCATCGAGGTACAGGCATTCCTCCTGTTGGATGTCCACCTGCTCCTCCACAACAACCTCAAGAGCAGATGTGTGGGCACTCCCCTCCACCGTTGTTTTGTAGCCTCCCAGGGGGTCAGACTGAGGAAGGTGTGTTCTTGGATGGCGTGGGTCGTCCAGAAGCAGATGATGGCTCAGCTCCCTCCAGAACATCTGTGGATGACATAAAGCATTCACATGTTGGTGGACCCACACACTTGTCCCCTTGCACCCCCTCACATGCTCCACACCGGATGGGGGATGAAATACACTTACCTCTCCTCAAGTCCTGTTTGCTGGAGTCAAATCCCTCCAGGCCCTCCACCGGCTCCTGCTCCAGGCAGCTGGCTATAACCTCCTCCCCAGCTGTCAGCTTTACAGTCATAGCTGATCCACCTCCCGGGCCCCTGAGGTGCATTTTCATCTTGGCCAGCTTCTTCCTGACACGCCGACGCATGTCGTTGATTTTTTTTTGGACCTCCTTCCAGGTCCTGGTTTCATGGCCAAGGGTGTTTATCTCCAGGGTCACCTTCTGAAGGATCTCCAACTTCCTGGCCTTGCTGGTCCTCCCGCTCTGTGCACCATGGAGGTAGGTGTCATATTTTGATATGGCCGAGGTCAGGATCGCCCTCTCATCCACAGAGAAGTTCTTCTTCCTCTTCTCCCTGTCAAACTCACTATCTGACATGGCTCAGATCACAAAAGCACGTCTGCTCCAGGGAACACAAGCTGGCATACTTTTGAGCTGGACGTGCGTCTGGCTGGGTGTACTTATGTTCTCGGCGTACACGGTGGGCTGGCGTATCTTAGGTGGTTGTGCCGACGTAGTTGTGAGCAGGCGCAGAGGGGTGCTGTGCATGCATCCTGTCCAACACTCGCCCTATCATAATTTATATGTTTTGAATATCAAACAAATGAGATTTCTTTGCAAACTGATGAAAGTAGTGTACCCCCTAAAACAAGGTCGTTTACTTGTGTGTGGCGACTTCAATCAGGTCCGAGAGGTACAATTGGATTCCACATCTGCAACAAAGCACAGAGAATCCCCTCTGAAGCCATTCATAAATAATCATGACCTATTTAATGTATGGAGGTGTTTACATGGAACGGAGAGAGATTACACTTACTTCTCTCCTTTCCATGGAACTTATTCATGCATTGACCTATTTCTGACAGACAAGTGGTTGCTCCAAAATATCTGCACAACAAAAATCCACACCACGTCCTGGTCAGACCATGCCCCTGTTACAATTTACTTAGCGGATCTCTCACAGTCAAACCACACGTATCTATGGAGAGCAAACAATTACATTCTGCAACACCCTTCTTACTCTCCAGAACTTAAAGTGGAAGTAAACCCACCTATCATTTTCAGGCAAGGAAGCTGCCATCTTGGCCTCTGTTTAATCTTTAACTGCCATGATGCTGCACATGTGATCAGTTATGACACCAGCTATTGGATGGTTTGACAGTTTGGTTGAGAGCACAATCAATGTGACAGTTGGCAATCCCGGCATGCCGGAAATGTAACTGCTTTTTGAAACTGTTAGATCAATGGGCTTACTTCCGCTTTAAGAACCAATTGACGGACTATTTTGAAAACAATGTGGGTTCCGTGGCTGACCCGAACGTGGTGTGGAATGCACACAAGGCATTTATTAGAGGTGTCTTGATCAAGCTCAGCTCCCAACATAAAAGAAACAGGTTATTGCGTATAGATGCCCTTACATCACAAATAGATGAACTAGAAATGCATAACAAGGCCAACCCGCAACCAACACGATTGGCACAAATTTTATCCCTTAGACAAGAGCTCAGATTACTTCTCCTTCAATCCTTTGAGCACATTCAGAGAAAATTGAAAGCCATCTCGTACACCACATCAAACAAAGCGGGCAGGGATTTTGCCCAACGCATTAAAGGCCGCAAAACTAAAAATAAATTAGACCACCTGTATCATCCTCACACAAAAGAAATTCTTAGAGACCCTCAGAGATTAGCTGATGCCTTTAGTGATTATTACAGCGACCTATACAACTTGCAACATGACCCTGAAATGCACCAACCCACCCCAGATGATATAAACAAGTTCCTCGACCACATAACACTACCGATATTAACGACTACACAGCTGTCCTGATTGAATGACCCTTTCACAGAACGGGAGGTATTAACAACAATTGAATCACTACCCATAGGCAAATCTCCAGGCCCCGATGGCCTTACAGGGGAATACTACAAACATTTCGCTCAGCAACTAGCCCCACATTTAACTTCCCTATTCAATAATATTGCCACCTCCTCCATATTTCCAAGTGAAACCCTACAAGCAGTAATCGTTACCCTCCCTAAACCGGGGAAAGACCCAGTAATCCCTCAAAACTTCCGCCCCATATCGCTCTTGAATTTGGATCTGAAAATATATGCTAAAATGATTGCCAGATGGCTAATTACCATTATGCCAACATTGATTCACAGGGATCAATCCAGATTTACATCAGCCAGACAAACATCAGACCCCACTAGGAGGCTAATAGATATCATTCACTATGCAGAATCCAAAGTAACGCCTTCTCTGCTCCTATAGCTGGATGCAGAGAAGGCGTTCGATAGAATCCACTGGGGTTACCTTAGACAGGTCCTCACAAAGTTCGGATTCGAAGGCCAGGTCCTAAATGCCCTGTTAGCTCTATATACTACTCCTTCAGCCAGAGTATTCTCTGCGGATATGCTTTCCCGACCATTCGTCATAACCAATGGCACAAGACAGGGATGTTCGTTATCCCCATTAATTTTCAATTTACTGATAGAACTATTAGCAGAACATATAAGACAGAACCCTAAATTAACAGGATTTCAGATTGGTTCCCAACAGCACAAACTTCATTTATTCGCAGACAATGTCATCCTTATGCTAAGTAACCCTACGAACTCTCTGGTCGAGGGGATATGAAAAAAAAATTGACTTTGTAGGCACTGATTAGAAATGTTTAAAAATGTTATTTTTAATCCTTAGAAAAATACAGTACAAAACAAGATGCAAAGTCCATTTGAATAAAACATAGAATACAAGTTGTTAAAAATGGTCAAGGCACATAATACTCTTCAATGGTTCAGCAAAGTCTCCTATTACAAACTAAATGCTAGCAAATCTTATATTTTAGATCTAGGATTAGATGCTACCTCCAGAAATTTTCTACAGGCCCAATGACCCTTCATTTGGGCTGAAGGTGATATCTCATACCTGGGAGTTAAACTGACAAAATCAACGAAAAACGTATACGCTTGCAACTTTGTCTGTGGCTGCTGCGAGGCGAGCCCGAGTCAGGCTCGGAGATACCGCTTTTGGAAATCTTACCCCGAGTCAGACTCGGGAATACCGCCAGGGGGGTTAAAGGAGTACAGCTAAAGCTTGTTTGGCTGTACTTTTCCTGTGAATCACAGGAGTGCAGTTTGTTCTGCATTTCAGTGACTTGTTTTCAGCAGACAGTGGGCTGAGGCAGGCTCAGGCAAGATCATGAAAATAAAGTTGGGATCTGCCTACATGCCTGGAGTGCCAGCCCAGCACTCCAGTGTGCAAGGAGGGGGCAGAGCAGGAGAGGTGACAGACAGCAGTGGCGTAGAATGGGGGTGCAAGGGAGGCCTAGGCTCCGTGCGCAACATTTGGGGGGGTGCAATCCTGCACCATGTGTCACCCTTACTCTATACTCTAAAATTCTATTTTGTGTGACCCCGCACTCCGGCCGCCATGTTAAGACTGTGAAAGGAGTCATGTGTAGCAGGTGGGGCTGGCCTGTCTTCAATCACATGGTAGAGCAGGGCTGGCCTTCCCTGTGGCTGCTTCCGGCCGGGTCACAAATCATGTCCCCATTGCGTGGGGCAGGGCAGGCAGTCTGTGGCCGTTGTTCTGTCCTCCTCCTCTCCGGCTGGGTCACCAATCATGTCCCGGGCCGTGGGGCAGGGCAGGCAGTCTGTGGCCGCCGTCCTCTCCTCCTCTCTGACCGGGTCACCGATCATGTCCCCGGGGGCCATGTGGCAGGCAGTCTGTGGCCGCTGTCCTCCCCTCCTCTCCCGCCGGGTCACCAATCATGTCCCTCGGGCCATAAGGCAGGCAGTCTGTGGCCGCCGTCTTCTCCTCCTCTCCTCCTTTCTGGTCCAGGTCACTGATCCCTGTCAACAGGCAGCTTGGCAGTGTGACAGGTAGCAAGGGGCAGAGGCAGAGCATATGGAGAAAAAAAAAGGTAAGAGACTCACTCACTTTTTTTTTGTTTTGTTGCTGGCGGGGGAGGGGGGGTAGAAATGGTCTGGGGAGAGGGAGCAGCTGCAGACAGAAATTTAGTGTATAGTATAATGTACAGTGTAGTGTATTGTGTGTAGTGTATTGGTCTGTGGGTAGAGTATTGTGTAGCAGTCAGTATGTAGGGTATTGAGTAGTGGTCTGTGGGTAGTGTATAGTGTAGTGGTCAGTATAGCAATCAGGTAGGTCAGTGTGTAGTGTAGTGGTCAGTGTGTAACATAGTGGTCAGTGTGTAGTGGTCAGTGTGTAGTGTAGTGGTCAGCGTGTAGTCTAGTGGTCAGCGTGTAGTCTAGTGGTCAGCGTGTAGTCTAGTGGTCAGTGTGTAGTGTAGTGGTCAGTGTGTGGTGTGTAGTGGTCAGTAAGTAGTGTATTGGTCAGTGTGTGGTGTAAAGTGTAGTGGTGTGTAGTGGTCAGTGTGTAGTTTAGTGGTCAGTATAGGAATCAGGTAGGTTAGTTTGGTGTGTAGTGTAGTGGTCAGTGTAGTGTGGTGTGTAGTGTAGTGCTCAGTGTGTAGTTTAGTGGTCAGTATAGGAATCAGGTAGGTTAGTTTGGTGTGGTGTGTAGTGGTCAGTGTGGTGTGGTGTGTAGTGTAGTGGTCAGTGTGTAGTGTAGTGGTCAGTATAGGAATGAGGTAGGTTAGTGTGGTGTGTAGTGTAGTGGTCAGTATAGGAATCAGGTAGGTTAGTGTGGTGTGTAGTGGTGTGGTGTGTAGTGTAGTGGTCAGTGTATTGTGTAGTAGTATAGTGTAGTGGTCAGTGTATAGTGTATTGGTGAGTGTATAGTGTAGTGGTCAGTATAGGAATCAGGTAGATTAGTAGTCAGGTTGGTCAGTACTATTGTAGGAAGGAAAGGGACTCGGTGAGTGCGAAAAGTCCACAAGTTAGGGGGTGCAAATTACTTGCCTTGCCCCCGGCGCTGACAAGCCACGCTATGCCACTGACTGACAGTCACCAGCTCTCTGCTCAGAGAGCCCTGAGAACCGAGTGATCTGTGGTGTTAGATCGCTCAGTTCTCAGTGTTAGAGCCGGCGTGGGACAGATGCAGCATCAGATCGATGCCGCATCCACACAGGTAAGTATGATTGGGGGGGGGGGACTCAGTAGTATGCTGTAATTTTAATGACAGATCTGTAAATTTTGTATATTTATTGCAAAAATGGTGCTTGTTTTATTCTGTTTCTTTTTTTAACAATCTATGGCTGTTCCCGCAAAAAACAAACAAAGTTGATCTAATGATTTACTTCTGTTGAACAGTAATGTTGGAAAATGTCTCTTGATCAACCAGCTCCAGCTGTTGATTAGACATGTGCAGAGTGAAAAAATGTGTTTTGTTTTGTTTCAATGCGTTATTTAAATAAATGATTTTAGTTAAATTTGTTTAATTGTTTTTATTTGTTTTCGGAATTTGTTTTGTTTATTCATATTCATATTGATTTAAAGTTTCCAAATTTAAATTTAAATAGATTTGAAAAGTTTTCGAATCAATTTCGAATAGTTTTCAAATAGCTTTTCAATTTCCAAAGAGACTAAAATAGAATAGAAAAAAAAGCAATAGAATATAGAAAAAATGTAATAAAATAGAAAATAATATCACAGAAAATAATATAATGTAAAACAGGACAAAACAGAATAGAAAATAAAGCAACAGAATATAATGGAATAGAATAGAATTAAATAGAATAAAAAAATCGAATAAAACCAATATAGCCATCTTCTGAAATTCTAATAGAAAATAATAGAATACAAAAGAATAGAATTCAAAAACAATAGAATATAAATAATTTAACCATTTCCCATAAATTCAAATAAAATAGAAAATTATAGATTCAAATAGAATAGAAAATAACACAATAGTATAGAAAAAAACAACAGAATAGAACAAAATGAATATAACCATCTTTCTATTATATTCTAAACTATTATTTTCTATTCTATTCAAATTAGAATTGATTTAATTAGATTTTTGGGAAAATGGTTATATTCTTTCTATTATATTGTTTTTTTTATTCTATTTGTTTTCTATTTGTTTATTCTATTCTATCATACTCTATTGTTTTCTATTCTATTCTATTCTATTATTTTCTATTTGAAATTTGAATTTCAGAAGATGAGTATAACCCTTTTTTCTATACTATTTGTTTGTATTTTCTATTCTATTCTAATCTATTATTTTCTATTTTATTCAAATTGAAATTGATTAAATTACATTTTTTGGAATTGGTTATATTCTTTCTATTCTATTGTTTTTATGAATTCTAGTAATTTCTATTCTATTCTAGTCGGTTCTTTTATTTTCTATTATATTTTGTTCTGTTTTACTGTATTCTATTTTTTCATTTTCTGTTATATTCTTTTCTATTTTATTATATTTTTTTCTAGTCTATCCCTTTATTTTCTATTCTATTTTATTCTCTTTGGAAATTGGAAAACTATTCCAATTTGAAAACTTTTCAAATTTGAAAACTTAAACTATTTAAAAATGTATTTGCAAACTATTCGAATTGATTTAAATTCAAATGTTGTTATTCTGGAGAGAGAGAGATTCATCTAACACTAATCTTTTCCCTCTACACTTTAGCAGAGCAACCCCAAGACAGACCTTCTTCAGAAGTAATAAACCTCTTCCACTGTCTCCATACCTCAGAGTACTTTTCTTGTTGATTTTGTGCTGAAAGTGTAAGATCTTCCATCTTATTTATCTCTTTCACTTTATGAAGCGAGCATCCAACCGTGGGAGGTAACGTATTTTTCCACCTAAGTGGGATACATGTTTTGTCTGCGTTTACTAAATGTTGTAAGATAGATTTCTTATATTTTTGACAGGGATATTCATGACATGCAGTAAAAAAAAGGCTGGGTCCTCCGGTATCCTGTAATCCGTAAATCTTTGAATAATGTTCCGAACTTCCTTCCAGTAAGATGTTATTTTTGGACATGACCAAAAAATATGTAGCATCGCACCTCCGTCCTCCATACACCTCCAGCAATGATCTGTTGTTTCGGGATAACATTTATGTAGCCTCTGTGGGGTATAGTACCATCTTGTTAATATTTTATAATTCATCTCCTGAATCTTAGCACAAATAGATGATTTCATAGAGAGTTCAATCATATTTTTTCTTTAGCTAATTATAAAATTACAGTTCAGCTCTCTGTCACATTTCTCTATCCAAGATAGGTTTGGTTGTTCAGGGGGGGAGGGGGGCATCAGTAAGGTACACATTTTTGAAAGTGTATGTAACAAAGTCCCCTCCTTTGAACAGCATTCTTCAAATATGGTTACGTCTAAACCTCTCTGGTGACTTAAGTGTACAAAGAAAATGGTGGGTCTGCAGGGCATTCCAGAAAGGTAGACAGAAAGGGCCCGGGGTTCCATTAGAGCAGTTATGGATGAAAATGTAAATGTGTAGCGCTTACACAATGCTAATTATGAAAAAAAAACATTGTGAACTACTAATATATAAAACATTGACCAACGTCAAATAAATGCATACATCAATGTTAGATCAAAATATGTAGTAAAAAGTCAGTGTGGAAAAATGAGGCGTGTGTATATTACACCGCTATCAAGACACACAGACATGATAATACAACTTAGTCAATTGTGAATAAAGTCCGTATAGATCCAAAGCAATCAAGTTAATATGTAAATGAAATATAGCAGGTGACTTTCTTCAAATGTGCAGCAATCCCATCACCGAAAGTAATGCAGGCTTACCAGAGCCAATGGACTTAAGGTAACATACGCCACCAAAAGTCTGGAAAGGCTTGTAGTGATTGATATCACAGATGGTCAGTGGTAGGATCACAACTCAGCCAGTCATCAAATCCTCAGTTAGATGGATGGATGGAGGTAGGTAGGAAGCTATACCAAAGATAGGGTCCCCTAGGCTGGTGGTCTCATAAATGGTTGGGAGTATGAAGGGAGAGAAGAAAAAGTGGCCACATAGCGTGATACCGTATGGATAAATAAAAAGGTTTATTACAGCTGTCAAACTTACATTTGGCTGAGATAAAATGCGCTTGTATACAAGTGGGGCAGCAGTGGAGTCTTCCCTCCATATTTGACGTTGGTCATTGTTTTATATATTAGTAGTTCACAATGTTTTTTTTCATAATTAGCATTGTGTAAGCGCTACACATTTACATTTTCCTTGGCTTTTGGTTTTACTTCATACAAACCGTGTTAGCAGCTATTATATTCTATCTTGGCAGCGCAGTGTATCCACCAACCTTTTGAGCAGTTATGGATGGCCAGCCGTCTGATACTAAAAACTGTGATGCTCAAAAGCGATTAACTTGTCACAGAGTGGAAAAGTGATGGTCTCTCAAAACCCAGAAGAAATTCCAGGTTCCCAAGAATGGGCATTAGAGGCGAGTCCACTGTCGAGAGAGGGGTTTTAACGATCACTTGTGAACTGATTCGTATTGTAGGACCTATCAGAGAGTGTCTCTTTAGATCGGACAAAAGTTTATCGTAGCATCATGGTGCCCCTTTCAATGAAACATCAGTTTGCTCTTGTTCTATCCAAACCCAGTGTTTGTCTATTGAGTGACGATTCCAATCTATGAGTCTCCGCATGTGTACAGCCTGGTAGTATTTAAGTAAGTCTGGGAGTGCAATTCCTCCACTATGTTTAGGTCGAGATAATTGGGATCTGGGAGTGCGTAGTCACTTATGTGCCCATATCAATTTGAATAACAGGGAATGAACCTGTTTGATGTATTGAGGTGGTGTCTTAATCGGCAGAGTTTGTAATAAATATAGGTATTCGGGGAGGATACTCATCTTTAAGAGATTGCACCTAGCAAACCACGATTGTAGTACCTGATTCCATGTCTCTAAATAAATGCGTGTTCTAGTCAATAGAGGGGGGAAATAAGTTCGAAAACCCATATTGGATTAGAGGAGATTTATGTTCCCAGATATTTCAGGGCTGTGTCTGTCTACTTAAACCTAAAATTTGTCTGTAGGGTCTGTAGCCTCTCGATAGGGACATCTACCCCCATTGCCTCTGATTTGTTAAAATTGATCCGTAGATTAGACAATCTGCCATAAATTTCAAATTCATGGATAAGATAAGGCAGTGAAACCAAAGGGTTGGTGAAGGAGAAGAGAAAATCATCAGCAAAAGCTGACATTTTATGTTGCTCCTATCTTTCTCCAACCCCAGTGATGTCTGGATTCAGACGGATCCTACACAGAAACAGCTCCAGGGAGAGAACATAAAGTAAAGGTAATTGCACATTCATGCAAGTCTGTACCTAAACAAAATTAAAAAAAAATTGACACATATATAGCTTTGTTTTCGGGATGTTTGATCACCACTGTTTTTTTTTTTTATTATATACATTTTTTTTTTACTTTCCGCAATAAAAAATCCAATTCAACAAAAAATGAATTTCTTTATAAATTATAGCCAAAAAGTATTCTGCTACATGTCTATAGCAAAAAAAATACCAAATCAGTGTATGTTGATTGGTTTTGCATGAAAGTTAGAGTGTCTGAAAATAATAACTGAATTTTTTTTATACTACTAATGGCTGGGAAGGGGTTAACATCTTGGGTAATCAAAGCGTTAAATGTGTGCCTAACAATCTGTAATGTGTGCTGATTTTTATTAAAGATCTCCTCTTTGTTTGTTCAGGGATAAGAAACAGAGAAATTGTTCTCTCTCTCTCTACAGGACCCTCTATTCATTGTAAACACAGTTCTCTGGGTTGTGATTGGACACAGCCAATCAGCAGGTTCTGGCCATGAATGATTGTCTGGGAATTAACAGTGTACAATCATACGCATGCATATGCCCTTAACCTGGAAACGGGCAGTGATGTACCAGTATGTAACACAGATGATGTTGAATGAATGATGAAACGCATCTGGGTTGGATAGAACGACTGCCGATCAAGTGACGTCATCACGTCAATCGTCACTAGCGTGCGCTTGTGAGCCGGGACTTACAAACAGAGGCAGGCCGGTGAAACTGCTCTGATAACCTATGATTCCTGGACGTGATGAACTACCATATGTGATGTATAGCTCTCTATTTGTGTAATATTGTAAGTGCAATTTCAATAGATTATTGGTGTTTTAACAATAAATAGTCATACGGAATTACGCTATTGCCCATTATTCCTTTTCTCCTGCATGTGAGTACCTGCTTGAGGGGATTTTATCCTTGGTGCTTGAGAGACAAGAACCATTGTTTGTGATCATTCAAGGCTTATGTTCCAGCGCTGTCTGGTAAGAGTTATTTCAACAGGGGTGGCTTTATACCCCCCTGTTTACTACACGAGTGGAGGTGTTGGTGGCAGAGCGATAGGATTCGCTGTCATTTGCTAAGATCTTCCTCTTTGCTCTGATCACAGATTATTTTCTGGATTCTCTTCATAAAGACTTTTGAACTTTTATATGTTATATAGTACATTTTTGTTTTTTGGCTTAATATCACTTTAATGAGCCATCCCCTATAATCACAGATCTGTATGGCTCCACAATCCTTTACAACCCAAACACTAATGGGATTTTCTACAGGTGTGTCAATTCAATATTTTTGTAGATATTTGAATTTGACTACTAATGATATTTTCTGCAATGACTGCTGGCATTCTTGTGTCAGGGATCGGTTTTTACTGATGTATAAAAGATAGATAGATTAATTCCCTTAAAAATTTGTAGAAAAGTTCCACTACTCTGTAGATTAGACGTTGAGAAAATAACTGATCTGTAAAATATTTTATCATACTTTCCTATGCTTTGTGAAAAGAAAACTGAAACAAAATGGACCTGCTGTGAAATTAATATGTGCAGTTTGTCAGCGTGTCATTCTTCCATCAGTGTACAATTGAACAAGGGATGTTTAATGATGTCAGAATTCTCCACTACCTACGGTGTTAAAGTAATTTTGAAACAAGAACACAGTGGAACACATATAACACAATACAGCTGCAGTTTAACCACTTCAGCCCAGGAAGGATTTACCCCCCTTAATGACCAGGTCTTTTTTTTGTGATACAACACTGCGTTATTTTAACTGACAATTGCACGGCTGTGCAACACTGCACCAAAATAAAATTGATGTCCTTTTTTCCCCCCAAAAATAGAGCTTTCTTTTGGTGGTACTTTTATTTTTATTTTTTGCGCTATAAACAAAAAATTCCAGTCAATTTTGAAAAAAAAAACAATATTTTTTATATTTGCTATAAAACACACCAATAAAAACATAATAAAACAAATCGAATTTCTTCATCAGTTTAGTCCAATATGTATTCTGCTACATGTTTTTGGTAAAAATATCCCAATAAATATATATGCATTGGTTTGCGCAAAAGTTATAGAGTCTACAAACAATGGGACAGATTTATGGATTTTCTTTTATTGTTTTTACTAATAATGGCGGCGATGAGCAATTTTTAGTGGGACTGTGACATTGTGGTGGACAAATCAGACACTAAGTGACACTTATTGGGGACCAGTGACATCAATACAGTGATCAGTCCTAACAAAAAATGCACTGTCACTGTATAAATGACACTGGCAGGGAAGGGGTTAACATCATGGGCAATCAAAGAGCTGATGAAGAAGACGTGGACGTGCCTCCGAAATGCTCTCTGATCTGCCCACCACTCTTGTAGGCAGCTCCCCTGTCTGACAGCTCTGAACACCTGTGTGTTGAATCACCCGCCGGGTGTCCTCTGAGTCACCTCGAGGCTGCAGTTCCCGCTGCTAGACAGAGACCGTTGATCTCTGATCATACATCCCATAAATTCTAGTGGAAGTACTTCATCCTGTACCATCTTGTACCATCTTGCTGGACATTTACCTACTGAAGCACTATGTAAGTGAACCTTATACTGGATTGCTTATGCCTTTTTATAATAAATTATGCTGCACTAGGACCGACCTGGCACTTCTCTCTCTTTTTTCTACTTCTCCCTGTAATCAAAGGGTTAACTGTTTTCCCTGGGTGTGCTTTTTTACTGTGTGGGGGATGGACTGACTTGAGGAAGTGACACATCTGTCTTCCTGATTACAGGAATCCCAGATCCCTTCCTGTCTGACAGAATGACAGTCTGCCTTGTTTACAAGGCAGTGCGCTGTTCTGTGTCTCCAGTGAATGATTGTGAGTGGCCGGCGGTCATCGCGGCTGCCGGATGCGCTGATTGGCTTGCGCTGTGGATAGAGAAAATCATGTACAGGTACTTGATTTTGCACTTAAGGGCAAACCCTGCTGCAGTATATGTACATGGGGTGGTCCTTAATCCCTTGCTGCCCACTGCATGCAGATATACATCTGCAGCATGGCACGGGCAGACAAAAGAACGTATATATACTTCCCCTTTAAGAAGCAGCATTGTGGACGCGCGTGCGCCTGCCGCAAGCTCCGCGAGCCCGACCGCAAGTCCTGCGGACTCGATGTCCACGGGGATACCCGCAATTGTCTAATGGTGAGGAAGAACGGGGAAATGCTGATGTAAACCAGCATTTCCCCAGTCTTCCTAGTGACAGGACAGTGAGCACAGCTTCCTGTAATCGGAAGCGGTGATCACTGTCGTGGCACCCCCCTAAAGTTAGAAGCACTCCCTAGGCCACACTTAACAACTTCAGTGCCACCTAGTGGTTAACCCATTCACTGCCAGTGTAATTTTCACAGTAATCAGTGCATTTTTATAGCACTGGTCCCAAAAAATTGTCAAAAGTGTCTGATGCATCGGCCATAAAGTCACAGTCACGATAAAAATCACAGATCACCACCATTACTAGTAAAAAAATAAATATAATAAAAATGGCATAATTATATCCCCTATTTGTAGACCCTATAACTTTTGCACAAACCAATCAATATACGCGTATTGCAAAAAAAATTGCCAAAAATATGTCGAAGAATACGTATTGGCCTAAACTGAGGAAAAAAATATGTTTTTTTTGTAATATAATTATTGAGGATATTTATTATAGCAAAAAGTAAAAAATATAGATTTTTTTTCAAAATTGTCGCTCTATTTTTGTTTATAGTGCAAAAAATAAAAAACGCAGAGGTGATAAAATACCACCAAAAGAAAGCTCTATTTGTGGGGAAAAAATAGATCAATTTTGTTTGGGAGTCACGGCGCAATTGTCAGTTAAAGTGATGCAGTGCCGAATCGCAAAAAGTGGCCTGGACTTTGGCCTGCAAAATGGTCCGTGCATGCACCGATGACATCATTGGCGCACTACAAGGCAAATATCTCCTAAACTGCGCACATTTAAGAGAAATTTTCAGTATATATAGGTAAGCTTTATTATAGGCTTATCTATATGTAATAATCAGGGGGGGGGGGGTTTACAACCACTTTAACCTGTTCCCACTGGTCGTATGCATACATACATCCATTTTCATGGGTAGCCCCAAATGCATGCTTGTGATTGGATTCTGAGCATTTGACCACTTAAAATCCTATAGGGCTGGGGCAGGGGTGGACTGACAACCCATGGGGCCCCCAGGCAATAGAAGATTATGGGGCCCCTGGGCTTACAGATGGCCACCACGCCAGAAGGCAGTGCAGAGACAGGGCAGCTAAAATCTCAGGATATTCACATCAAAAGCATGTCGGTTTAAGACATAGCAGGGACAGATGTAAAAAAAACACAGATTTTTACAGACTGTCCCTGGTTTTATTGAGCCTGGCAACCCTAATGGGGCCCCCTAGTGGCATGGGGCCCTCGGGCAGTGTCCAAAAGTCCCAATGGTCAGTCCGCCCCTGGCTGTGGGGCAGAAAGGTCTTAAACATATATTTTTTTGCATATTAAAGTAATTTTAAAAGGCTAATAAAAAAAATAAAAAACATGTTATACTTACCTCCTCTGTGCAGTTGGTTTTACACAGAGCAGCCTGGATCCTCCTCTTCTCAGGTCCCTTTTCGCTGCTTCTAGCCCCTCCCTCCTTTGAGTGCCCCTCAGCTAGCAGCTTGCTACAGAGAGCACCCAAGTAGAGTCAGAGCTTTGTGTATCCATTCAGACATGAAGCCCCAGCCTGGCTCCACCCCCTCTCCCCCCTGATTGTCTTACTGACTTTGATTGCCAGACACAGAAGCCAATGGCACCACTGCTCAGTCTCAGCCAATCAGGATGAGTGTCCTGGATGGCTGAGGGGATCGTGGACATTGCTGGAGAGAGAAGGGGCTCAGGTAGGTAATAAGGGGGGTGCTGGAGGAGCTGCTACAGACAGAAGGTTTTTTATCTTAATGCATAGAATGCATTAAGATAAAAACAACTGTTTTAATTAGGACTTGTTGTATAACAATGCTTCTGATAAAGATGCAATATTTTGTCAAACCTTTCCAATAATTTTGCTATCAGAATGATTTGTCTTTGACCAAGAACCAGATCAACACCTTCATATGAATACAATTTAAAGTTATGTTCTGGATTCATCTAATACAGGGATATTCAAACTATGGCCCTCCAGAACTACACGTCCCATGAGGCTTTGTAAAACTCATAACAGTCACAGACATGACTAGACATAATGGGAATTGTAGTTCCTGAATAACTGGAGGACCATAGTTTGAAGGCCCTGATCTAAAACTCCTGCTTCATTTTCTGTAGACCAGCTGTAATATTTTGATGCAAGCAGGTAAGCTCATGCGTACGCATTGACGTCACCACGCTCCCACGTGACCCGATTGCACAGGCGTTCGTATCCATTCAGCTTTATGCCAGCTTTTTAAAAAATTGTAATTCTTATTTTTTGCTTGTAATGCCATCTTGAGCCTTACGAATAAATCACCTAGTTTTTTAAAGGTAATGCACATTGTTGCCTTCATTTTATTCCATTTATGGTCCACAGACTTATTTACATTGGAGGAGGAGATCTTATTCCCGCTGCTGTCTTTAGAGGGCGGAGATCCCGAGTGGTCGGATGATCCAGCTTGACCTTGGCTTCTGAGGTCCTACCTATCTGGTAAGAGTACCCAAATGCCGCGTACACACGGTCGTTTTCTGTGAAGTAAAAAACGACGTTTTTGAAACGTCACTTTTCAAAGACAATTTTGCATACACACCATCGTTTTTTCACAAAAAGCAAGGTTACGTTCACCACTCTTTTCCATTGAAGCTCGCTTCATAACTAGCTTCTGGGCATGCGCGGGTTGAAAAACGACGTTTTTGCTACACACGGTGACTTTTTGTGAAACAAAAAACGACGTTTTGAAAAACGACACAAAAAATTCAAACATGTTGGAATTTTTTTTTGGTCGTTTTTTTTAAGACAAAAAACGACGTTTTGCCCACACACAATCAATTTAAATGACATTTTAAAAAACGTCGTTTTTTTTCATCGCAAAAAACGACCGTGTGTACGCGGCATAACACTTATGTCACATCGGAGAAAGTCTTAAGTGTGGTGGCGGTGTACGGCAGCTTTGCTTTCTATCCTTCTCACCCATCTGCCTCTGTGCGGAATCTGGACATTGTCTCCTGCATTCAGGATATCTGTCTGCTCACATGTCATTTGTTGTAGTTTAAGTTTTTCTTGGACTTTTATCACGGTTGGTCTTTTCTGGACACTGATTTTCATATACGTTGCAGCACTACTTTGATGCACATATTATTGCTGATTCTTATTAGCATATTTTTCGAATAAGTATTTCATTATGTTCATCTCACATGATTTCAATTTGATGTGTTAATTTATCACTCTTGGTAATTTAACCATTGTCATTTCAATTTAACTTAGCGCAACTATATTGTCTTTTCCAAGGTAAGCTCATGCAGGTTCCCACTCTGTCACTTAAAAGAGGGAGTACAGATGCATAAAGGTCTTCTAACATGAACAAATATTGTACTATTATAATTTATTTATTGGTTAAAGTATAACTCCACTTTAGTGGAAAAAATATAGCGATGAAAAAAATGTAGCATATAAAATTTCTACACACGTTACAATTAAATGTGTCTATAAATTACCTTTCTTTTTCGATCTGCAGTGCTGCAATTTTCTGTAAAATGTATGCAAAATGGTAACCTGGAGGTGTTCTGTGCATTGTTGGTGTACAGAATCCCCCTAGAAATCAAATTTCCTGTTGTGTGTTGTGTGATTGGTAAATTCATTTTCTTAGAAATCTGCACTAAGATAAAGGTACAATTTTAGGCATTGACTGCAACAGATATTGTCCAATAATTAAACACTTCTAAAGGGATGTGGACCCTGCAACTTTTCTCACATCTGCTCTATGTTACAAAGTTTATTACAATACTTTCAATGTACATTGATCATGCAGAAGGATTTTTTTTTTCTCAACAAAAAGTGGAGTTATTATTTAACTTAAGTTGTTAATGATGCAAGTTTTGATCTTTAATAGCTTGAGTTAGCCAGTGAAGGGTATCACTTAAACTCAAAACTTTCAATTGCAAGGGCTGAAAACATGTATACATGTCTATTTACTATCAAAATTCCCTTTTTTCATTTAAATGCACTGTTATTTCATAATTTTCCTCCAATTTTAATGCAGCACAACCTGACCAGCAAAAGTGATGCTGGCATGGGGTTTGGAAACATTGCAACATTGCAACAATACGAAGCATGCTTGCACTGGTCACTTTTTTACATGATAAAAATCTTTTCTGTAAAAAATGGCATGTGCTCAAGTACAACATGTACTCCTGGTAGTTTATTAGTGTTTGTCCCAGAACCTGTCACTTTTGTGTGCAGCTTAGTCTTAATTTACAAAAATGTGAAAAATATAAATGCATGTGAAATAAAGGGATTTTTAAATACAGCTTACCTGTAAAATCCTTTTCTTGGAGTACATCACGGGACACAGAGCGGCATATTCATTACTATGTGGGTTATATGGAGTACCTTCAGGTGTGGACACTGGCAATCTCAAACAGGAAGTCCCCTCCCTATATAACCCCCTCCCCTAGAGGGAGTCCCTCAGTTTTGTAGCAAGCAGTATGCCTCCCAAAATGGTCACCCAAAAGAGGGGTGGGAGCTCTGTGTCCCGTGATGTACTCCAAGAAAAGGATTTTACAGGTAAGCTGTATTTAAAAATCCCTTTTTCTTTCTCGTACATCACGGGACACAGAGCGGCATATTCATTACTATGTGGGATGTCCGAAAGCAATGCTTTAATGAGGGGAGGGAGACATCTTCCAAAGAAGGATTCAATTTAGAGATAAACTCAAATCATAATAATAATTCCAACTTAGTCAAGAAAAAACTTTTTTTTTTTTTTTTTTTTTTTTTATAACCAAGGGTGTTTCTGATCCCGAGGATTTCAAACTGCAGCCTGTAGTACTGCCTGACCAAAGGCAGCATCCGCATTTCTTCTCACGTCTAGTTGATAAAACCTTGTAAACGTGTGGACTGATGACCACGTTGCCGCCTTGCATATCTGAGCCATAGAGATCTGATGGTGTGCTGCCCAAGAGGCGCCCATGGCCCTGGTAGAATGGGCCTTTACCGACAACGGAGGAGGCAACCTCTTCAACCCGTAGGCTTGAATGATTAATTGTCTAATCCATCTCGAGATGGTGGATTTTGCAGCTGCCTGCCCCTTCTTGGGGCCATCTGGTAGAACGAATAACACATCTGTTTTCCGGATCTTTTCTGTAGCTTTAAGATAGGCCTTCATGGCCCGGACAATATCCAAGGTATGCAGCAACCCCTCCTTTCTAGATGTAGGTTTTGGAAAGAAGGATGGAAGTACCAAATCCTGGTTCAAGTGAAATTTGGATATAACCTTTGGTAGAAAGGAAGGATGGGGCCGGAGAACTGCCCTGTCCTTATGCAGAACGAGATATGGTTCCTTACACGATAAGGCTGCTAATTCTGACACTCTCCTGGCCGAAACTATGGCGACCAAGAAAACCAACTTTCTTGTCAGTAAGAGTAAAGGAATCTCAGCCAACGGCTCAAAAGGCTGTTTCTGTAGAGTGGACAGGACAAGATTTAAGTCCCATGGACAAATTGGTGACTTGACAGGAGGATTAATACGCAAGACCCCCTGTAAGAAGGTCTTTACCAGCGAGTGGGTGGCCAGCGGCCTCTGAAACCACACTGACAGAGCTGAGATCTGTCCCTTGATTGTGCTTAGTGCCAGGCCTTTATCCACTCCTAGCTGGAGAAAACTTAACACCCTATCAATAGTATATTTGCGGGAATTCCATCTTTTGGATTCACACCAGCCTACGTAGTTCCTCCACACCCTGTAATAAATCACCCTGGAGACCGGCTTCCTAGCCCTAATCAGGGTAGGAATTACCTGCCTAGACAGGCCTCTATCCCTGAGAATCAGGGATTCAGCCTCCAGGCCGTCAAATTTAGACGCTGTAATGTAGGGTGGAGGATCGGGCCTTGTGAGAGTAGGTCTGGTTGTAGAGGAAGAGTCCAAGGGTCTCCCACTGCCATCTTCAGGACTAGTGAGTACCAAGTCCTCCGGGGCCAAGCCGGAGCTACTAGAATGACTGGCTTGTTCTCCACTCTGATCTTGCGCAACAGGCGCGGGAGTAACTGTAGTGGAGGGAATGCATATAGAAGTTTGAATTGATGCCAAGGGCAAACCAACGCGTCGGTTCCGCAGGCCATAGGATCCCTCGCTCGCGACACGAACCTGTCTAGTTTCTTGTTGAACCTGGATGCCATTATATCTACGTCCGGCATTCCCCACCTCTGGCAGATTGTCTGAAAGACCTGGGGATGCAGAGACCACTCCCCTGGCAACAGACTCTGGCGACTTAAGAAGTCTGCCTGCAGGTTGTCCACTCCGGGAATGAATATCGCCGAAATGCAGGGTACATGAACCTCTGCCCATTGAAAAATCAAGTTCACCTCCCTCTGAGCGGCCTGGCTCCTGGTTCCCCCTTGGTGGTTTATGTATGCCACCGCCGTGGCATTGTCTGACTGGATTCTCACCGGGAACCCCTTCAATCTGGAGGTCCAAGCCAGAAGGGCTAGGCGGGCAGCTCTGATTTCCAAGATATTGATGGGGAGCTGCCTCTCTGCTTTCACCCAAGTTCCCTGGCGGGAGAACCCCTCGAAGACCGCCCCCCAGCCTGCCAGGCTGGCGTCTGTGGTAACTACCTTCCAGACAACAGGGCTGAAGGATTTTCCCTTTAGAAGATTCTGAGGGTTCAACCACCAGGCCAGGCTTTGTCGGACCCTTGATGATAGCGTCAAAGGGGACTCTAAGGCATGTGCCCTCTTGCCCCAGGCTGCTAGAATGGCTGCCTGTAGGACGCGAGTGTGGATCTGAGCGTATGGTACTGCCTCGAATGTGGCCACTAGCTTGCCTAGTAATCGCATACACAGGCGAATAGTTGGACTTTTCTTGTTTAGAACCAACTGAACCAACCCCTTGATAGCTTCGATCTTTACAAGGGGCAGGAACACCTTTTGATGTTCTGTGTCTAACCTCATGCCGAGGTATTCCAACTGCTTTGTAGGCTGGAACGCTGACTTTCCCCGGTTCAGGACCCAGCCGAATTCTTCGAGGTACTGAACCGTGAGGTTTACTGCCTTTTGCAGACCCGGTCGTGAGTGATCTATGATTAAAAGGTCGTCCAAGTATGCTAGGACTGTGACCCCTTGGATCCTTAAATTGGCCAGAATTGGGGCTAGGATCTTCGTGAATACCCGGGGGGCCGTGGCCAGCCCGAAGGGGAGCGCCCTGAATTGGAAGTGTCGCTGCCCCACCGCGAAGCGTAAAAACCTTTGATGCGACTGAAAGATTGGTACATGAAGGTAAGCATCCTTTATGTCTATGGAGGCCAGAAAATCGTCCTTCTGAAGCGCGGCGGCTGCTGACCGGATGGATTCCATCCGGAAGGAACGAACCCTTAGGTAACCGTTTAACCTCTTTAGGTCCAAGATTGGCCTGACATCGCCGTTGGGCTTTGGTATGACAAAGAGGTTGGAATAGAAACCTAGGCCTTGCTCTTGGGCTGGCACTTCTATAATTACGTCCTGGCAAAGCAGGTGATCCAAAGCTGCCAGCATTGAGGCCTTCCTCGCTGGATCCCTTGGTAGCCTTGATTCTTGAAAATGAGGCGGAGGATACCTTAGAAACTCCAGTCTGTAACCTGTGGTTACAGATGCCCGGACCCATTTGTCGGGGATCTTGGCTTCCCAAACTTCTGCGAAGAAACGAAGCCTTCCCCCCACCCGCAAGAGTGGGGGCGCCCCTTCATAAGGCAGACTTAGGGGCTGTCTTTGACGGCTTGCGATACCACGGCCTCTTACCCCCAGGGGTCTGTCCCTGCGATCTACTGTTAACGTTGGATCGTGCAGGCGGCCGTCGATACTGCCTGGAATTTGAGGGCCCCGAGACAGGAAAGAGCTGCCTTTTAAATGTAGGAGCCCGGAATGTCTTTTTGACCGGTAAAAGGGTACTTTTGCCATTTGAAATAGTCTGAATATATTTATCCAGATCCTCTCCGAAGAGTCGTCCTCCATGGAAGGGAAACCCTGCCAGAAGCTTTTTGCATGGGGGCTCCGCCGCCCAGTTCTTCAACCATAAGAGCCTTCTCATGTGCACCAAACATAGTGATAAACGAGAGGCCTGCTGGATGGAATCTTTTATAGCATCTACCGCAAAACACAGAGCTCTGGGAATATCAGAAAACTCTTCTGCTTGTTGGGTAGGCATGTCCCTTAACATTACCTTTGTCTGGTCTTTTAATGCCTGACAAACTCCAATTGCAGCCACCGCTGGCTGCACCACTGCTCCTGCCGTAGCAAAGGATGCTTTTAAAAGTGTCTCTAATCTTTTATCAACTGGATCTTTAAACATGTGTATGTTTTCCACCGGGCAAGTTAGTGATTTATTCACACATGAGATGGCTGCATCCACTACTGGGAGCCTCCACCTCTTGGAGAACTTTTCCTCCATGGGGTAAATGACCGCAAACCTTTTCGGTGGCAGAAAAATCCTGTCCGGCCGTACCCAATCCCGAAAGATCAATTCCTCCAAGAGAGGATGGACCGGAAAAACTGTGTTGTTTAACGGAGCTTTCAAAGAGCCCAGAGAGGATACCGGAGGAACCTGAGGCTCTGGCAATGGTAAACTAAATGCCGAGCGGACCATGTCCGTCAAAGACTGTACCCACAGTCTTTCTGTCTGGGAGTCTGAAAATGGTTCCTCAGAGGCAGATCCCTCAATCCCTGAACCCTCTTGGTTCAGGTCTAGTTGATCCTCCTGCGATTCCAATTCCTCTGGAGAGAGAATCTCAGCATCTGAGGATACACCTCCTGGTGATGGGGATCTAACCCGTTTCTTACCAGGAATAGCTCTAGCGATCAATGTTGCTATTCTCTCTTCTAGCCCCCCTAGGGATACGGCTAGCATCTCCTCTGTGATGAACACAGGGCTGGGCTGATCTGGGCCAGCCTCCGCACCAGATCCCCCTAATGGCTCATCCAAGGCGCTTCTTAAATTAATAAGTTGCGGGGAAAGTATCGGCATATCAGAATCAGAAAGGGAACCCTTTTGTTTTTTGGTCTTTTTTGTACCCTTTGACCCCGAACCCTTGGAAGCCATAATACAAAATCGAGGGACTCCGCCCACACAACAGACTGTAGTGGGCAGGAGTACAAAAATCAGAGTTTAGGGGACAATAGACCACTAATGCCCAAAAACTGATGGGATCCCGTATGTTCTTTTTTTTTTTTTTCTTTAAATATATTATATATTTTCTTTTGACAACATACAGTGACCCCAAACTAAGTTTGCCAGCCTCCAAACCTGCTGCAAAAAAGGGGGATTTCTTGGCTTAACAAAAAAGCATTGGAACAAAGTCCACATGTACTACCCCTCTTCCGCCACCGGGAGTCACTGCTCTGCCGCTCTGCGTCCTCTCCTGTGAAAATCAGCCTCAGACTGAGCACTGACCATGCCTGCTGTCTATAACAGCACAAAGGCGCGCCCCTGTATGACGCCGCAGGCACGCCCCCACCCCCGCCCTCCTGTGTGAACGGCGCGAAAAACGTCCATAAGACGTGCGCGCGCACGCGCGCGCGCGCGTATGCCGGAAACAGGAGGAACATGGAGGAGCCGCGCTGCTGGAGATCCAGGAACGCAGAAACAGGCGGCAGATTCAAACCCCCGGCCAGGTAGGACTCTCCAAAGGCCCCTAGGGATCCTTACTAGCCCTAGGAAGAAACAGCAGGTTTAGCTAGCACACATATTTAGACAGGGGGACCTAGTGATGGGGGGGGAAAAGGTGTCATCCTGTCTCTCTTTAGACATAGTGAACAAGGTTGCCCATGCAGAGCATACTTAGGCTATCCCCCCTTTTAGGTTACCCCGGAGAGCCTGCTGTCGAACCAAGTCCCGCAGGCTCCCCCTTACCTGCTCCATGCTGCAGGATGTTTGTCCAGCAAACTGATCCAATCTTCTCCCATCTCCGTGGGTAGCGTAGTAGACCTTCAGGCCCTGGGGTCCTATGAAGGTACCCACTGTCCTGGACCTATATAGCACCCTGGCAAACAGGAACTTATGGTTTTTACAAACTCCAAGTCCTGGGCCCAGGGTCCAGCCCTCCAAAGAGGAGCATTATAGGCAAAACCCCACGGCTTGGGGCCCGGGTACTGTCCACTTTGGCACTGAGGCTCCTTGGACAGATCCGGTTAGCCCGCCCTTAATCCCAAGGATGTGGAGCAAAGCTATTCCGTGACCAACACCTAAGACACTGGCGAAAAAACTGAGGGACTCCCTCTAGGGGAGGGGGTTATATAGGGAGGGGACTTCCTGTTTGAGATTGCCAGTGTCCACACCTGAAGGTACTCCATATAACCCACATAGTAATGAATATGCCGCTCTGTGTCCCGTGATGTACGAGAAAGAAAAAAGTTACTCATCAGGTGAAACTTGTTTTTAATATCGCACATATTTAAGTGAATAACAAACCTATTTAGTGCTATTTTCTTTCTTTTTTTATTGACGTAATCTATCTCCTCTAGAAGGAACTGTGCCAAAAGAAAAACTCAGCTTACAGAAAGGCCATAAATAATATGATCATCTTCTGATTAGATCACAAGTATCAGCATTGTTCATATTTTTTTTTCCTTTTTCTATGAATATCTTTTTTGATCTCTGCCACATATACACAAGTGAATAATTTAACATACAAGAATGTAAACATGCTGGTTTATACCAATTCTTTATGATTTAGATCACTGTAGATAAACATGAATTTCTTCCACTCTCAGAATAGAGATGGATACATAGGGGCAGATTCACGTAGATCGGCGCATTATCATTCCGGCGTAGCGCACCACTTTTCCGTTAGACTTGCGCAATCTAGCCGCGTAATCCGGCGATTCACGTAGCTTTTACGCAAGAGCTTGCGCAAACGTAAGGTTTTTTCCGGAGGCGTAAGGAGGAGTAATACAAATTGGGAGGGACGTGGGCGTGTTACATTGAAATGAGCCGTGACCCCATGCAAATGAAGGGCCGGCCGACTCGCGCATGCGCGCGTGAAGGAAACCATGTCAGCTCCGTTGTGCGCATGCTCACAACTCGGGAGCGGCGCAATCATTGAAATTGGAAATGGACTAGGGCAATGTTGTGAACTACGCAGACAGCATAAATAGACACACACAAACGCCCTTCCATTGCAAAAGTACATCCCTTTGTGTCCCTTCCCATTGAATCAAGTGCTTTTGCTCTGTTGTTCGTTAGAGTGTGTTTTGTAGTTGTGAGATTAGTGTTCTGTGTGATCTTGTGCTTGTTGGTAGTTTTGTGAAAGTGTATTTTGATAAGTGTTTGAGACTGTTTGTTTGATTGATATATTTCTGAGCGTTTGTTTTCTTGCTTTTTTTTTTCATCTGATTTTTTTGTGTGTGTTTCTTGCTGAGTGCTAGTGTGATTTTTGGCTGTTCTTTTTCTCTTTGTGTGTGTTCTTGTCTGATTGGTTGTGCTTGTATTTGTGACAGATTTTTGGTGACTGCTAGTGAGTTTGTTTGGAAGTATGACTGAGAGAAAAAGAAAGCTCAATTTTACTGTGGGGGAAAAAAGAATTCTTGCCCGGGCCATTACCGACTATGGGCGTTTTCTCCACGGCCCGCAGAGTGCCACCACCACCCCGGCCAGGAGGAGGGAGATCTTGGATATGATCACAGAGCAGGTCAATTCATCGGGGGAGGGGGAGACACGGACCCGCTCTGGGATAGAAAAGAAAATAAATGACCTCCGGCGTGAGGTGAAAAAAAAACTGGCCGCAATAAATGCCCATGCCAGGGGCACAGGAGGGGGCCCACCATGCCGGGTTAGATTTTCAGAGACGGAGCGTGTGGTGGCCCTGACCTTTCACCGGCATGAAGTGGAGGGCCTGCCAGGCTTTGACACAAGTCCGGTCCCCGCGGTGCCAGGTAAGGTTTTTATTTCTCTCAGGTGTGTAGCATGTGTGGGGGAGGGGGTGAAAGGGAATATGTGGCAAGTGTGTGGATCCTCCAACCTGTGAATGTTTTGTGTCATCCACAGCTGTGCAGGAGGGTGCAGGGCCATCTGGACTGACCGCTCCAACCCCAGGACAGCAGCCTAATGAGGCCCCCCCAACAAGGCCAGAGTCCGCAGAGGAGGAACAAGAGGAGGGGGAGGATCATGCGGAGGACGATCATGAGGAGGAGCAGAATCATGAGGAGGAGGAGTCCATGGAAGGCACTGGCCCTTTGGTTTCTGCGGACTCTTCCCCTCTGGCTGCAAGAAGCCTGCCCTCCCTAAGGGTCAGCCCCCCCCCCTCCTCCCCCAACATGGCTCCCCTCACAAGGGCCTCCCCTTCTCCCCGGCCACAACCATCAGCTGGAGCCAGGAGGTCATCCCCAAGCACCAGGGGGGCGCCCAATCTCATGCCCGCCTGTCTGAGAAGGAACCTGGCCACCCAGACCCGCCTTCTGAGACAGCTCTGCCAGACTATGGGGCGGGTGGATCAGAGCCTGTCCTCCATTAATGATAGCCTGGGTAACCTGGACTCCCACTCCCGGGCCTCCACAACCTGCCTAAATGACCTGCAAACTACAGCAGCAGGCGTTGGGCAGGATGTGAGGGCCCTTACCCAGGCTATCCAGGGCAACACGGCAACACTTGGTGCTGCCCTGGACAGAATAGCCGTGGCCTTGGAGGGCAGGCCGCCAGGTGGGCAGATCTCAGGGGCTGCTCCTCCTTCCCCGGCTTTTCCCCTCCCCCATGCGTCTCCCCTGAGGGTCCGGGGCCGTGGCCGGGGGCGCCCCAGGCGTGGCTCAGGCAGAGGGCATTAATTTTTTTTTCCCCCTTTTGTTTGTTTTGAAAGCTTTTTTATTTTTGTTCTCTGCTTTTTATTGTTTTTTCTATGCAATTTTTTTTTGCTATGCATTTTTTTTGGTTTGACTTTTTTGGCATATTTTGGGTTGTGAATGATGTTTGAATGTGGGGGTGACATTCCTGCTGGAAAAGGGGTGTCACCCTCAATTTTGGTGGAGAAGGGTTCCCCAGGACCAGGGAGAAGTGATCTCCAGGTCCGTGTGAATGGTGTATGAATGTACAGTGACATAATTGGAGCCTTGACGTGGCGTTACTGCTCACCAGTCTTGCATGGTGGACTGGTGCCAATCCAATTTGATGAGGATGTGGGGTGTGTGTGCTAGGGACCATAGTGGTGTGCATGCATGCATTCTCATTGTGCCATGATTAATGTGTGTGTTTAACGTGCAAAGATGCCCAATATGAGCTGCCTCCTGACTGCTCTTCCCTCAGAAGACGGGGTATCCTCGGTTAGGGGTTGATTTTCTGGTTGGGGGGTCAGATCATCACGTAGCTCAACCTGCAGGCCCTTCCTCACTGCGAGATTGTGTAGCATGCAACATGCAGCGATGATATGGCACACGAAGTTTGGGGAATACAACAGTGTACCCCCAGACTTATCCAGGCATCGGAAACGTGACTTCAGGAGGCCAAAGGTGCGCTCCACCACTGCACGGGTTTTGATGTGTGCTTCATTGTATCGTTCCTCTCCTGGGGTTTGGGGGTTCCGGATAGGAGTCATGAGATGGGGTCCCAGTGCATATGCAGAGTCACCTGTAAAGGAAAAGACAGGAGAATGTTAGTCATGCATGTGCCACTTCTGTTGTGCATCACGGGAGGGGATAGTCATGCCTGACTCCCATGTCACTCACCAACCAGCCAGGTGTTCCCATACACGTTCTGTTCGAATTCTGTTCGGATGTGGCTTTGATTGTAGATGTAGCTGTCATGGCTGGACCCTGGGTGTTTGGCACGGACGTGCCATATAAGGCCTTGGGCATCAACTATCACCTGTACGTTGATGGAGTGCCAATTCTTCCGATTGCGGTACATGTGCTCGGTCTCATGGGGGGGCTGGAGTGCCACATGTGTGCAATCTATGGCCCCGATGGTGCGTGGGAATCTGGCAATTCGGTAGAAATCTGCCATTGCCTTGATTCGAAGCTCCTCAGTGGTGGGTTTGATGATTTGGTTGGCCAAGCGTGTGAGGATTGCAGGGACAACCTGGTGCACACATCTGCTCATGGAGGATTGTGACATCCCAGCCACCACTCCACTTGTACGCTGAAAAGAGCCACTGGCAAGGACATGGAGTGTTGCCAGGACCTTCACCAGTGGCTGCACTGCATGTGAGCGTTGTGTTGGGCTGGTGATGTCCTCCTGCAAGGTTGTGGTTAATTCCAGGATGGCATGAGGGGGGAATCTGAAGATGCGAAAGACCTCTGAATCATTCATGCCAAACAGGTGTATGCGGGTGCGGTATACCCTCTCCCGTGCCATCCTCCGTGCCCTCCTCCTTCTTTGGTCATCTATATTCACTAGTGCAGCTATGAGCGACGATGCCCCTAGCATGTTGGCAGTCAAATTGTAGTGCAACACGTGTGTGTGGTCTGCTCCTCAATAACGGTGTTGCTTTATCTGACAATTAGACTTTTTTTCAAAAGTTAGATCAGCTTTTATGTGCTCTAACTTTAGACAGGACATTTTGCAGTTGCGCACATCGCGTAGCCTGCGCAGCAACTGCGTTTTTTTGTGGATCCCCGTAACTCCCTCATTAGCATATTTGACTAGCAAATCAATGGTGTGTCTAGCGCAGTTTTGCGCGAAGGGAAGCGAATGTCTAACTCAATTACGCCGGACCAAAAAACGTAGATTTCTGGCGTATATTGTTTTGTGAATCGCGTCCAACTATACGCACGCGCACATTTAGACTTACGCACGCGCAACAGCAGTTGCGCACGCGTAATCGCTCTGTGAATCTGGGCCATTGTTTGTAGGCTGCACAGCTGCCTTTTTATATATATCAACAAGGTACTCCTTGTGTGCAATACTATGACAACAAGATTCATGTGTCTCATTTTATTTTATTTCATTTTATTTTATTTTTTGTTTATTTGGAGGGCTTTAATCCCTGAGATGAAAGAAAATAAATTATATCATAGACTGCTTCACAACAGAACAGATTTATTTTGTAATTTTGGCAATTGTTTTGTAAAATTGTTTCTTTTTTTATTTATTTGTTATGAATTATTTAGAAATGTACTAATGTTTTTTTCCCCATAAATATAACTTTTCTAAAGTGTCTTGAGCCCAATAAGTTCGTTGTTTTCCTTTGATTACATTTTACAAAAACCAAACCCAGAAAGTAAAAAAACAATTTTGCAACTGAAGCACACACTAATGTTATCATTCAGGCTCGTTCCCCTGAGTTCTCATTAGCAATACTGTGATTTGTCGTTTATTTTAGTTGATTTCCGTGATTAAATTCCTGACACTGGAACCTCTGGAAAGAAATTGTTCTTCATAGAGGAAGAATAAAGTATCAACTAGAGCACTTCTGATAAATACCTTACCCATTTCACATTTTAAGTAAACATTTTACATACCTGGACAATGAACACTGAGCATGATAAAAAAAAATGCACCAGCATTTATATAGGTATATGTTTATCATATGTTATGTTATGTTATGTTTATCATAATATGAGGTGATCCACAGTATAAAAAGTGAGAAATCCACCCCACCCCCACATAACACATCCTGGTAATATACAATGAACTATGGATCACCTCATATTATGATAAACATAACATAACATATGATAAACATGTCCAAGCTACATATGTAAATAATCTGTCACTCAAAGCAAGGAGAGAGAAACAGACTTTTTATTTAGACAGGTTTTTATCTGGAAGTCTGTTAATTTTCAGTGAACAATAAAAGAGGATTGATCAGAGCTGAATTAACTCTGTGTGGCAAGACTGGGCACAGATGATAGGAAATCTTATACTGTACACTACATTGTGACATAAAAAAAAAAAAAACACTGGCCCAGATTCACAGAGCAATTACGCCTGTCTAACTGGTGTTAGACAGGAGTAATTTCAAATCTCGCGCGCCGTATCACTAGTTTGAATCCTCAAACCATGATACGGCGGCTTCGGGCTTCGTTCCGAGAGGCTTACGTCTTCGTAAGCCTTCGGATCTACGCTGCGATATTTTTGCGGCCGCTGGGAGGAGTTCGCGTCGTTTTCATGCGTCGGGGTATGCAAATTAGTTTTTACGGCGATCCACGAAGGTACGAGTGTCCCTCGCAATCGCCTACATCATTTTTTGGCTGCGTAATGTTAGAGGAGCTTTTTGCTGGTCTAACAGTGCGTAACCCATGTAAAGTATGGCCGTCGTTCCCGCGTCGATTTGAAAATATTTTTTTTTTTTTAACGTACCTCGTTCGGGAATAGGAATGTACGTAAACGACGCTACTACGACGTGACAACGTGTTTACGCGCAATGCACGGCAAGAAATTAGCGAACGGAGCATGCGCAGTTCGATCGCCGCGGGAACGCGCCTATTTTAAATGCTTCACGCCCCCTACTCGCGCAGATGGATTGCGACGGGAGAAATACACTACGCCGCCGTCGTTTACTGGACAAAATCTACCTGGATTCCACGTAGAGCCAGGTAAAATACGGCAGCGTAGTGTATTTCTGATACTCTACGAGAATCTAATTCTCTGTGAATCTGGGCCTCTGTCTGTAACAGACCCATTTTTATTATAGAATGCCCATAGTGCTTACGTGTGGGATATTGTTATACTGTACGTTGTGTGAGGACCAAGAAACAGAGGGCAGAACAAAATGGAACAACTTACTACCGAAATACACAATGTGGACACCCAAAATAAAGCATTTCCAGCCCCTAAATGATCCTTTATGCTTTTTAAACTTTGTAATGATGTATGATTATTGCTTGCAGAGCAATTTGATAAATATTCCAAATACTTAAAAATGTCACACTATTCTACTGGAAACAAATTTGAGAGATTTTTGGTTCAAAGGATCAAAAACCGATGCACATGGGTGGAGCAGACATGCCAACTTAGAGCTCTGCTCCTGAAGGAGTGTTTCTGCTGTATTATACTGTGTCCCGGCTCAGCTTCACCCGGTAAATATTGTTACTCGGTCTGCTAATTGCCCCCGCCACTTAATGTAATGGTTGTTGGGAGTTCTCACCTGAAGATGAAGCAAAAAAACGAAAAAGGAGTGCTGCCTCATTCTTCAGTCAGAATGGCACTCCCTTTGCCCTGCTACCTCCCACTCAGTGAAATCCTCTCAGCGCTCAGTTTAAATATCCGTATATATAAAATAACTGAACCTCTCACTGATTTGAAAGCCACTGTTATGCCTATTTCAAGAACTACGGAATTCCATACCAGTCAAACGAATGGCAATGGAAAGGGTTCATAGAGCCCTCACACCTTGCAAAACTAATGGACCACTGTGCAATATTATTGCTAAATTTCACTATTTCTGTACCAAGGAACAACTTCTAGCTGCAGCTAGAGCAAAAGATTCACCGATTTTCCAGGGACATATTAACTTGTTGCTGATGTATCTCAACTCGCGACATCAAATCACCAATTAATGGGGTTTTCCATTTTCAATTTTCTTCACTTACCAAGGATCTAATAAATATGTCTGCTGTTCTGCTGAAGAACTCCAATCTTCTTTACAAAACATCCAGCTTTTAGAATGCCCTCTCAACCAAAGCAACGCACAAAATCAAATGTTTACCCGTTCCCTGCAAAAATCAGCTGGTACTGAAGGAAATAAAAGTCGCCAGGGCAATCAAAACGTGGTCATTTTTCTTCTACTACGCCAACTCCTGAGGACTCTATGGACTATCTTTTTTCTTTTTGTTCGACTCAATGTCAGGTATGTCAATATCTTTAACTTCCAACTAACTAGATGTTTGGTAAACTTTTTTTTTTTACTGACAACAGTGAGTTGTTCGCTATATTTCATTACATAGCCTCAAGCTATTATTGTTTTTGTTTGTTTTCTGTGATTTTTTTTCTGTTACTTGTATACACCTTACCCCATCCCTTTCTTACCCCGTCATATGCTTCCTCATGACACATTGATAGGTATGGAACTTTTTTGGGACAATGGGACACTTTAAGGTCATCATAGAGGACAAGGGGGCACTCTTTGTGTCTAGAGGAAAAATTATTTAATTTCTAAATGCGGAGAGGTTTCTTCACAGTAAGTTTCTTCACAGTAAGAGCTGTGAAAATCCCTCCAGAAGTGTTTTTTTTTTTTGCTTTCCTCTGGATCAACGATGGGTGAAGAATTGTGTATATTCACTAAAGATACTGTTGTAGGAGGAAAATTTAGATTTTGTGGGAATTTCAAAGACTTGGTTCAACAGCTCTCGTGATTGGCTAGCAGCCATTCAAGGGTATTCCCTTCTTTTACATGGATAGAGAGGCTAAAAAAGGAGGAGGGGTATGCCTGTATATAAAGAATAATGTACAAGTTAATGTGACAGCTGACATCACTAAGGAAGCTAGGGAGGAGGTGGAATCTCTATGGGTAGAGGTTCAAAGGGATGGAACTAAAGGAAAATAATACTGGGAGTATGTTATAGGCCCCCTAACCTGAAGGAGGAGGGTGAGGTGGACCTCCTATCACAATTTGGATTAGCAGCAAGGATGGGAAGTGTCATCATAATGGGGATCTTAATTATCCAGACATAGACTAGGCGGAAGGAAATGCGCATTCATTTAAGGCTCACCAGTTCCTAAATGTCTTGCAGGACAATTTTATGGGTCAGATGGTAGATGCACCAACTAGAAACAAAGCGTTACCAGACCTACTGATTACCAACAATACAGATCTGATCACGGATGTGGAAATACAGGGAATATTAGAAACAAGCGACCATAGATCATTTAGCTTCAGTATAAATCACACAAATAGGAAACATAGGGGAATACAAAGACATTGAATTTTAAAAGGACAAACGTCCCAATACCACGAACCTTGCTAGAAGATATAAATTGGGATAAAATCTTAGGAAAAAAGAAAACCGAGGAGAGATAGGTTTGCCATCTGTACTTGGCCCATTTAATTAGATCTGATCCAAACATAAAAGATATTGAATTAGCTGGATGTCATCATAAAGTATGTATTTTTGCAGATGAGATCTTACTCTTCATGTCATCTCCCCATATCACAGGACCTAATCTCTTCTCGGTTCTAAACCGTTTTGCACACATTTTGGGCTTAAAGTGGTTGTAAAGGTTCATGTTTTTTCACCTTAATGCATCACCTTATGACCCCCCAGTCCCCCCGTCTTACTTACCTGAGACCGTTCACATGCTGCGCTCACCCCCGACGACCTCTTCTCTGCTCAGTCTGGCTGTTAATACAGTTAGTGGCTATAGCCTCAGCTGTATCACGGGAGCACGCCCGCAAGAACTAACCCCCATGGGGGAGAGCTCCCATGAAGGGGGTTAGTTCTTGTCGGGAGGAGCCAAGACAGCCACCGAGGGACCCCAGAAAACCAGGTTCGGGGCCACTCTGTGCCAAACGAGCTGCACAGTGGAGGTAAGTAAAACATGTTTGTTATTTAAAAAATATATATTATCCTTTAAAACCCCTTTAACAGTTAACTATCAAAAATCAACCTCACTCAACATTTCCTTGCCTCCTTCAGACCTTCAGCTTGCTAAAGATTAACTTCCCTTCCTCTGGACACCTCATAGATTTCCTTACCTAGGAATATAACTCACTGTTAGGCCGCGTACACACGATCAAATCTATCTGCTGGAAACGGTTTGACAGACCGTTTCAGCAGACAGATTCGATCGTGTGTACGGGCGGACAGACAGATTTGGGCAGCCGACAGATTTTAATGCATGCTTTAAAATCTGTCTGCTGGGAATCCGTGCAAACCAAAATCCCTGCCAGCAGACGGCGCGCTGACGTGTCGGTGACGTGGCGGTGATGTTGACGCCGCCACGTCACCGCACCAGGAAGTAAAACACTTCCGTGCATGCGCCGAATCCATTCAGCACCGGTGCGAGACGACATGTCTGCTGGTAAGTGTACTAACCAGCAGACATGTCGGGCGGACGGGTTCCCACCCGATAGATTTCAAAGCATGCTTTGAAATCTGTTGGGGGGCTAAATCCGTTGGCTCGCCCGTACACACTATCGAATCTGTCTGCTGGGACGGTCTAGCAGACCGTTTCCAGCAGACAGATTTGATCGTGTGTACGCGGCCTCAGACCGATTTGAACACATGTATTTGGTCGTGTGTACGCGGCCTTAAAGTGGAGGTTCACCTAAAAAAAAAAATGTATCATTGCATTTAGGCTATTTAGTAGAATGAGAATCAGCGTTTGTTTTTTAAAAATGCTAGCGGGACATACCTTTTTCTATAAAGATGATCAACGCGGCTTCCAGGTATGGTCGTCGGTGTTGGGTGTTCCATCTCATTTTTTACAGCTTATACAGCGCAGAATTATCTCCTTTATCTGGGTAAAACAAAACCTTGAACCTCTAAATCCACTCTCTGTCTCTCACAATTCTGTGGAGGTTTTGTTCTCCCAAATATTTCTGCTTATTATCATGCTGCACATTTACCAAAAATACCATGTAATCAAAGATATTCCTTTGTGGGTAACAATTGAGTCTATTGACTTCCATATTTCAGTGTCTAACATGTTATGGTTAAGACTAACTGATCATATTTTTATTCGCGATCCTATCACAAAATATTCTTTATCCATCCTGGGACAGATTCAAAACTTCTCTTGGCCTTTAATCTCCTCATTTACAGCTTCTTTCTTTTGTTAAAAACTTTTTTTCCTGCCTGGATCGCTAATAATACTTTCAAAGCATGGAATACAGCTGATTTTTACCATTTATATAATTTGATAACTGCCTCCTCCATACATTCTTTTCCTTCTCTGTATGATAAATTTGGACTTCTTCTATTAATGTTGTTGCTGTGTAAACTAACTTTAAGGTGCTAACCCGTTGGTATTTGGTAGAATATCAAAATCCCGCTACAGCCCTATTAAACCTGAAACCTGATGGGATCACACAGAATCAATTTCACCTTCTTTTACAGCTCCTAGCAGATGCAAAACAAACCATTGCTAAGGCATGGAAAACCAAATATTTTATTATAGCTAAAAATCATACACAGAACTATTAAAGCTCTTATTCATGTTACAATGGAAGCAATCGAAAGAGATTGAATTGGTCAATTTGAGAAACTCTGGCTTCCTTGGGTTAAGCATTGTTTACCTCCAGACTTTCAGGACACACTATTATTGCATTGGTAATTTTACTCTACTTGCCTTGACTATAATTTATATTAATTTGGGATCACCTCACCACTTGTAATCCACCCCCCCCCCCCATTGCCTTCCCCCCTTATTTCTTCCTTCTTCTTCTTCTCTCTATCTACTACTATTTTTATTGTCTTCCTTTCTTTTAATATTGTGATGTACTTATATACAGATTGAGGTTGATTTACTAAAGGCTAAGCCACTCTGCACTACATGTGCACTTGAAAGTGTGCTGCATATAAATATTCATGCACATAGTTAACAATATACACTTCACAGCTTTCCTTAAGAACGACTTTACATGATTCGATGACGGAGCAACTATAGTCTCATGGCACCTGCTGATTCCAGAATCTTTCCCTTGGTGGCGCTATGTGACTTCCCCACCCAGCCATGTTACACATTTTTTTCTCACAGCAAGGTTAGGCACATTAGTTCCCTTTTTGTTATAGAAACAAGTTTTGCTGTGCAGCTGGGTACGAGACCATGTTGTCTCACTTGGATTGTTTAACTTTCAGGTTATATACTGTTACCTGATCCAGTTCACTTTTTTTCATGTTTTTCTTTCTGGATTCTTTTTTTTTCAGGTTATGGGTCATTCTCTTCCAAATTGACCCTCATGGAGAACAAGAAGTTTCCGTACCCTTGTATAATAGCAGATAGGGGATGGGGGGCTTGGCTTCCAATCTTACAGTATCCTAATCACCTACACTATATTAAGTCAGTAGAATGCATTCCCTAAATTTTACCTATGGTAATTAACTGCATTTCCCACAATGTTAAAGGTTTCAATTCCCCCATCAAAAGAAGTAAGGCCTTTGCCTTTTATAAGCAACTCAACGCTAAAATTCTTTTGATTCAGGAGGCGCACTTCTCTCAAGCCTCCCACCCCAAATTTTTTCAGAGAAATGTCCCACAGTCTTTTTATACACTTCACTCCTCGATAAGTAGGGGTGCTGCCATATTTCTACACACCTCCTTCCCGATGGAAGTGCGTCAGATATATAAGGATAAAGAAAGTAGATATGTCATAATCAAAGGGGTTATATATAACAGGCTATTGCTAGCATCTATGCCCCAAACAAATCCTCTGCCTCCTTCTTCGCATCCCTTTTTGATAACTTAGCCAAATATCAATCTCCTCACATGCTTGTTGCTGGGGACTTGAACATAGTGAAAGATTGAAAGATGCACAGCATCCACCAGTGCTTGAGCATTCCCTAAATCCCTTTCTCGTAGACTACTCGATTTCCAGTTGATTGATACTTGGAGAGCGCATAGAATGCATTAAGATTAAAAAAACTATTTTTTTCTTGAGTGAAGAATGACAACTTCTTTAGTAAATCAGTCTCAGTTAAAATAACCTTACAAGTAAAATGAAATATGTTAAATAATTAATAACCCTTAGTTACCATACTTAGTCATATTAACTTCCCTCCTACCCCCTTTTGCTATTATTTTTCCATGTTAAGAGGAAACTCAATTGGATCATGGTTAATGACAAACTCATCCTTGGATTTGTTATATCTTGGCTCTCCAATGATCTCCGGGTTGACCCTCTTCTTCTTTTATTTTCCTCATCCTCTGGTATCTAAATGTAAAATTTACATTTGGTTGGCTTTGGGGCAGTTGTGTACCCTATGACAGTCTCAGGGACTGGTGTCGGGGCTCCTTTCCCTTTATTTTCCTCTCACCCCTCCCCTCCCTCCATCCTGGCTACTGATAAGGCCGCGTACAAACGATCGGTCAAACCGATGAGAGCGGTCTGATGGACCGTTTTCAACAGACCAAACCGATCGTGTGTTGGCTCCCTCGGTTATTTATCCATCGGTTAAAAAAAAAAAAAATGTAACCGATGGATACCAAACCGATAAAAAAAAAAAAAAAACGATTGTTTATAGGCACAACCATGGGTTAAAAATCCATGCATGCTCAGAATCAAGTCGACGCATGCTTGGAAGCATTGAACTTCATTTTTTTTTAGCACGTCGTTTTGTTTTACGTCACCGCGTTCTGACACAATCGTTTTTTTTAACCGATGGTGTGTAGGCATGAATGACCATCAGTCAGCTTCATCGGTTAACTGATGGAAAAATCCATCAGACCGTTCTCATCGGTTTGACCGATCGGGTGTACAGGGCTTAAGAAGTGACTATTTGGTCTTATTATTGCTCAGGACTACGTTTTTTGTTTTATTTCATGATGACGATGGATAGTATATTTAACCCTTTAACCTGTGACCATTTTTTGTCTAATGTATGCTTTTTTCATATACTGTTGGATTATACATATCCCTTTTTGTTTATACTTTATTTGCCTATGTTTTTCTATGTCGACAACCTAAGAAAAGACTTTGTTCCAATGTTATTTATGTTACTACTAAATCTTTTCAATAAAAAAATGTAAATATAAAAATGATAGCAGAAATTTAAAAACTTCTCCGGTCAATACAGATTATACAGATGTGATAGTTGAAAAGGTTTAAGATGGTTACAAATAAGGAATTCTATTGAAAATAATTGCTTAAAGAATACTTTTTCTAAACAGTTTACAATGCCCCATACATTGTTGTGTCACCTTGTTCCCCCTGCTCTTTATCAGAGGAACAGGGAGGTAGGCAGATATAGACAGAAGACAATGCATTTTGTACATTGCTTTGACACGTAATCTCCCCAACCAATTACAGGGCTCTATCACCAGCAGCTGTTTTTAATTGGCTTTTGGCTGAACAGGGATCCCAGGGGGAGGTTGGGCAGCAGATTTAAGATTTATTTGTGGAAAAGCCCAGTTTACTGCCTACAGTTGTTAGGAATACAGCAATAAAACACACTGGTAATCAGTTATTCAAATTGTCAGAAAATATGTCTGTAACAATGGACACCATACCAGCAGCCAAAGGCAAAAGAAAGACAGTCAAGGATAGGATCTCAATTAGGACACCTGAATCCTAATGGAATTGTTTCATCTATATTTACTATTAGTTTACTATAAATATTATGCATTTTTTTTCTGAATATTTCATAAAAAATTAGCAAATCAAGAAACCTTGTACATTATCTTATTTAAAAAAAAGTGCAACATTATATAATCAGGTTTGTTCTATTCATTAGTGCTAAAGCATAACATTAATTAATACACTTATCACCATGTCTGTGCATAAAACTGTTCTGCTGGTAATTCAGAAGCCAAGATAGTAAAAACTGTGCCAGGTGCTATAAAATCTAATGATCTCCAAGCAAAGACAGAATTATGTTAACAGGAGGATAACATTTAGTTATGTCTAATGTTCTTTTCCGCTGGTGTGCATTACCAGTAGGAATGAGCTTTTGGAATAGGATGTGCACTTTAATTTCCCCTATGACTTATTACAGCAAGTAGGTATTTCAGAATTCATCTTGTATGTCCAAATTCACATTCTAGACCTGGAAATGCACATTTTGTGGATATTTATGAAACAATAAATAGGAAAAACTAGGAAAGGATTACACAATACAAGGGATATGTTTCTATTTGTTATCTAGGAAGGTATATATTCAGTGTTCTGTCAAAAAAAAAGCAATAGTTTTTCAATATCAGAGCGACTGTTTTGAGGTCTGAGGTCTGAAAAAGCCATCAAATGTATTTGAGTACAAAGACATAAAATACTATATTTTCTTTCTCCTAGGAAGCTTTCCTTTTTTTTAAAAAAAATTTGATCCAGCAACAAGCAGTCCACTACAAAGAATGTGAAAGTTAGAGCATCGACAAACTATGGTATACATATTTGAAGATTGATCAGTCCTGATGTACTGATGTCCTATCTTATTTCTTGAGGCCCTAAAATGCCAGGACAGTACAAATGCCCCCTTTTGGGAAAGTAGACAGCCTGAGGGATTCAGTAAAATCTGTGGCAAGTTTTTTTCACCATATTTTGGAAAATTAAGAAATTAAAACCTTTTTTTTTTCACATTATTTTAACATACTGTCACCAGTGCAGTAAAATGTCATAATATGACATTTTTTGTTAACTATATTTTTCTTTTTTTTAACACTTTCTTTTCTTTGTTTACTATTTTTTACATACTGTCATCAGAGTGGTTCAGCGTCAACATAGTGACACTGTACTACTCTAGATGGTTCATCAGGTTTTTTTTTTGTACACTATTATTGCTTATAACAGTGATGTCCACTGTAATAAGCAATAGTTTTAGCTGTCATTAATAACTTTAATTGTTAGGGTCTAATACGTGGGTAGTGCTCTCTCTATAAAATAATAGCTATCTCTGCTGACAGACTCCCGCTGTGTACAATCACAGTGGATGTCAGCGTGGGGGGGTATGTATTAGTGACCCTGAAACAGGCAGTGAAGTACCAATACGTTGCTTTGACTATGCAGACTGCCTATCCGCACTACATTGCAGGCAGGCGGTCTGCAAGTGGTAAATATTACTCTTTGTCGCCTTCATTTTTTGCTTTGTATTAACTTGCTGCCACAGAACACAAACTCCTGCGCACGAGTGGGATGTTCAACAAATAGTCAATAATCTGTATACGGATTTCTTCAAATGTCAAAAGGTGGAGACAAAGGCCTTCACAGTTGGGATCTGAAGAAGAGGCCTCTGATGCCTTGAAACGTGTAAGCCAACAGTGACGCTCCTCAAAAACCCCCCTACAGTCCGGAGTGTGGTTCGAGAGGTATCTATTTTATCATTTGTGACAAGCCTTGTATCACCATCCATTTGTGAGTAGATTGTATTATTATTTTTAGTCAATAAATTGTCAAATGGTAGTACACGAGGATGATGCGCCTTTCTTTTTCCTTTTTTGTAACTTGCTGCCACATGCTCATTTGATTTGTATTCTGTTTTTATTCCATGCCAGCATCATGACTCCTTCTCCCTTTTTCTGCATGTCAGGTATGCTTTGGACAATCATCATAAGGAAATGCATTGTGATCTCAGAGTGTATTATGGGCTTAACTGCAAACCCTAAATGTATACTTGGGCAGCATCCCTACATAAGATTAGGGACACAACTGGGTATCTGTAATGCAAGACAAAGAATATACTAAGAGTGTTACGAAGATGGGAATACTGGGAATGATGTGCAAGGTACCAGTTGCCTCAGACAGAAAAGAAAGTACTAAAAGCTAATTGAAAGCTGAAGCAAGAAGATAAACCAAAAAGGATTTTAAGGGAGCCAGACAATAAAGGGGATTACCAAGCTTGGCTAGTAAGGCTGGACAATTTCCTTTAGATTTACCTTCAACTATGTAGTGCAAGGGCCTGCCTGATTGCATACAAATAGAAAGCACCTCTGCTTAACCCCCTCGGTGGTATTCCCGAGTCTGGCTCGGGTGAAGATTTCAATACCAAAAGCGGTATCCCCGAGCCAGACTCGGGGCTGCCTCGCAGCATTCACAGGTACAAGTTACTTACCTTGTCCCTGGATCCTGCAATGCATCTCCGCTGTGTGAGCGAGCGGTGACCTCGCTCGATTCACACAGTGCCTGTGTGCCACCGATCTCCGTTCCCTGCGACGTTACGACACACGGGGGCAGAGAACGGCACCAAATTCAAAAAAGTAAATAAACACATTACATACAGTATACTGTAATCTTACAGATTACAGTACTGTATGTAAAAAATACACACCCCCTTTGTCCCTAGTGGTCTGCCCAGTGTTCTGAATGTACGTTTATAAAATAAAGAAATTGTGGTAGATGGCACACGATTATCAGAGCATATAATCATAATGGTCGGAATGATATATGGTCCGTAAAATATATAGGGTTTAATCAATAGTCCAATAAAAGTCCAAATAGCAATCAGAAGTTATATGCAGGCACTAGCGGCAGCAACCCTGAAGCAGAAGCAAACTCTGAAAAATATTTGTACAGAAAAGAAAGAGATGCGCCCATCTAAGTGCAGTAAACATGAAATTTAATGAGGAATGACATATAAACGACAGTATCTCAACAAGCCTCAATAGAACACAGGGAAGCAGGAAGCCTGGAAGAGCCGCTCGAGACGGCGTGCGTGTCAGCGTGGAATGCAGCTGACACGTCGCACTGGAAGTGACGTGGGGAGCCGGGTCGACCAATGGGATGACGCGTTTCACAGCTCAGCTGTTTCATCAGAGATACTGGACGTCCGGAAGAACCCCTGCTCCTGGTACCTCAGCGCCCCCATGCTCCTGTGATAGCAGATCGGGACCTAGGAACATCGGGTCAGCCATTACTTTCTACATGCCCATTTCTTTTGTGATGCTTTAGACCTATTTTTTACTGACTTTCATACTTTGTCCGGATCCGTTTCGGCATCTATTAATAATATCACTCGGTCGGACCACGCCTCTATTTCATTGTCTCTTAAAGACACATTGCTCACCAACCCATCTCTTTTGTGATGCTTGTGAGTAGCCACTTGGCTGTCGTTTATTTGTCAATCCTCATTAAATTTCATGTTTACTGCACTTAGATAGGCGCATCTCTTTCTTTTCTGTACGTTTATAAAATAAAAACTGTTCTTTCTCCCAAACTGTAGATTGTCCATAGCAACCAAAAGTGTCCCTTTATGTCAAAAGTAATTTTAGAGTAGCTAGGAAACAGCGATAATAAATTAGAATCACTTGCAGAATTGAGCGATAGCGATTTGTGGGGAAATTCGTCATAAAAAAATTAATGACAGCGACAATTCTGAAACTGAGCAAATTTCTGTGTTTTTGATTTGATTACATTATTGATTTTTTTTTTTAGATATACATTATTATTTGTTATAATTATTTATAGTTATTTATTATATTATAATTTATGATTTTGTGTTTTAAACTTTATTATACCCGGGATGTTTACTAGACTCTTGTTTGGACAGATTTAAGTGAGATATTCCTAAGAATTGCAGGCCTACAGTATAAAACGGCAAATTTCCATGCGAAATAATTGTACCGCTTTTGGTACAAATATCCAAACATAATCGTACCACCAGGGAGGTTAACAACAAGAACACTGAGCAAGGGTGTGTTGCTAGTACTACATAGAGCAAATGTAATTATACTTTAGTGAAATGCACGTGTGCTGTTTTTCCTTCAGTGCAGCAAGCTAGAGATGAGTTTTTATTGGGTTACTGGGCTAAAGTGAGATACTGAAGAGGAGGCCGAAAATTTGGTTGTCCCTTGTATTAAAAAACAGGCTGCATAGACCTACAAATCATTGGGTAGGCAAACATTTCCAATATATTTTGTTTGATCTGAGTATTTAACTCCTTGCCTTGACTTTAGCATTGCACATACTGCGAACACAGTACAGCTAGAAATTCCCCAATTTGAATAGATGGTATACTATACTGGTGGATACTCTAGTGCTAAATGTTTAGGTCACTATCCTATTTGCATTGCATGAATACCTGGAATCTAATTTTTCCTAGCAAAAGGTATCACACAAGCAATAGATGTCTAGTTTGAATAAACAATTCCAGCCATGCAGAATGATGCATATTTATTTACAACAAAGAGGTTACTAATGGAATCTGTAGTGGAAGCATGCTGTGTTGTTCAAGTTGAGTGGAAAATCAAATCTATGCACAATATCTCCAAAATGACATTAATACATCTGTCAGCACAACATGCGTTGACTGACTTATGACACTGTGCATTCAAATGGAATCCAAGTCATATCATGAGTCCCACTGCCAATGTTTAATATTGTAAGTATCACAAATATAGAAGATCTCCATTTAGCATTCTGAAAATACCAAGATGCCCAAACTGAAGTTACTGTCACGTTAAAAGGGCATCTCTTATTCACTCTAACAGACTGTGGAATGTCATGTTTCTCACCAGGATCTGACACTCTGCACAGTATCTTCTATAATTAGGAATATACACTTCAATAGTAAGAAGTAGCATGTGTTAGATGACAGCATGAACAGTTTTTGGCAAACAATTTCTTTCACAAATAATATCATTACAGATGAATCATCATTTAAATGAATGCTCACAGCTGCACAAAAAGATGCCGCTGAATGAAGACTGATTACATTAGACTGGATTTTTGCCTCTGGTTGACTTTACATATTTTCTATATGTGTTATTTCAGTAACCAAAAAAGTTATTTTAAAGAAGATGATGAACAATTTATTATGATGTCAGGGTCAAATGAGCTAAAAATTACTTGTTTTTCCAGTGGAAAAAACAGATACATTTAGCATGGGTCTTCTTCTTCACTGACACAAGTAAATTGAGGAATGATGGGTAAATGATGCTTTGAAGTTTACCTTTTTATTATTCTGTCTGCATTTTCTGTAAAAATTCAGTGTGAAAATTTTAGAACTCCTCTGTTACAGTTAGTTTAAATGTGAAGGAGTGGAAGAAGTAATATTTTACAAAACGGACGTAGGGCGGAGCGGTGTGCTGTCGTCACCCAAGAGCTCCAAACGTTCCCCCAGTAGACGGGCGTCTGGGAATTCGAGGCATTTTTTACTGCATGTTTGTAAGTGCAATACAACTTTTAATAAATCTTTTTTACTCATTTAATGCGCTATGTGGAGCTGTTATTGTTTTTTACATGGTGGGCATTGATGTTGGTGAAGTTTAATCACTTGTGGATGAGACCCAATGTTAAGGATCATATCTGTCTGAACTGCAAGACTGGGAGTGACTACCTATTATATATACCTAGTAAAAAAGGTTTATTAAAAGTTGTATTGCACTTACAAACATACAGTAAAAAATGCCTCGAATCTGATGTGCCGGCCGGTACACAAATTCCCAGACACCCGTCCACCGGGGGAACGTTTGGAGCTCTTGGGTGACGACAGCGTGCCGCTCCGCCCTACGTCCGTTTTGTAAAATATTACTTCTTCCACTCCTTCACATTTAAACTAACTGTAACAGAGAAATTCAAAAATTTTCACACTGAATTTTCACAGCAAATGCAGACAGAATAATAAAAAGGTAAACTTCAAAGCATCATTTACCCATCATTTACCCATCATTCCTCAATTTCCTAAGATAAATAATATATGCAATTTTAGGGGATGTCCAGCACCTATTAACTACTTAAGCCCTGGACCAATATGCTGCTAAATGCCCAAAGGTGTTTTACAATTCGGCACTGCGTCGTTTTAACAGACAATTACGCGGTCGTGCGGCGTGGCTCCCAAACAAAATTTGCGTCCTTTTCTTCCCTTTATTTTTTGCGATATAAACGGAAAAAGACCGAAAATTTCGAAAAAAAATATATTTTCTACTTTTTGTTATAAGAAAAATCGAATAAACTAAATTTTAGTCAAACATTTAGGCCAAAATGTATTCAGCCACATGTCTTTAGTAAAAAATATCACAATATAAAAAAAAACTACAGTAGCTACCTAGCGGCAACAGTGACACTAATACAGCGATCAGAAAACCGATCGCTTAGTGACACTGGCAATAGGGGGTGAAAGGGATAACTAGGGCAGTGATCAAGGGTTTAAACCTTTATTAGGGGGTAGGGGGCTGACCTGGACCGACCTAACACTAACTGCCTGTCACACTAGCTGTCACACTGACACTAAATGCAGTGATCAGTAAATATATGATCACTGCAATCAGTGACACTGTGACAGGGGGCTGGGGGGGGTGATGGGAAAGGGGTTAATGTGCCTATGTGTATGGTGTCAGTGTAGTGTTGGTATGACTTACTGTGTGATGTCTTCTCTCCTCTCGCCGGATCGAAAATACCGCCGAGAGGAGAGGTGACATCACTTCCTCTGCCTGTGTTTACATTACACAGGCAGAGGGCGGGCAGCGGGGGAGGAAGCGGATTCGCTGGGAGCAATTTTGAGGGGGCGGACAAAAAAGAACAGCCGCCCCCTTATCCCGGATCGCTCCCAAACACTTACCGACCGCAGCATGTAGCGGGGGGGTCCCGATCGCGCGGGAAGGCAGGGACGTACCAGTACGCCCACCTGCCTGTACGTGCCATTCTGTGGACGTACATATACATGCGGCGGGCGTTAAGTGGTTAAGTGACTTTAACCAATGCTTTATATAGTTTTGGATATAATGGGATACAGTTAGATTTTCCATAAGGTTTTTATGTCTCCTAACTTTCTATCACAGGGACAGAAAGTGGCAACCAAGCCAGGAAGTATCTGGGAAAATGAACAGACAACAATAAAAGTCGGATGGCGGTTCTAACAATCCCCACTGTGTTCATTGCTCCAAAATGTATTGACTGAAATTATACTTTAGGACAATTTGTTAATGCCACTTTACTGCTTATACTTTGTCTCTAGCTGCATTAAATTGTGAATTAAATTACGGTTACAATCTGCATTTTGGGTTGACACCTTTAATGGAGGGATTCAACCGGACTCATACAGTTGCATATGTATTTTTCAGCTTGAGCTATTGAGCTGTATGTACAGCATCCATTCTTCAACAAAGGATCAAAAAGAGAACAAGAGCGCAACATGTGAAAATCAGCCTAAAATGCCAACTGCTGTTTGGATAAAAGACTTTATAATATTTATAATAATTAAAAAAAGAGGGATCATAACAAATTAAATAAAAAAAATAAACAAAACTGTTATATAATCTTTTCAAGCATACCACTGTATGTAATACAAACGTTTTAGGCAATGAAATAATAAACTTTGTCAATAGTAATCTTTAGTAGTAATAGTAGTAATCTTTCTGTGGCATGCCTACCTAGGTTTCTGAATAATCATAGAATTATCCACAATTGTTTCCCGACCTTTCATTTCTCCATAGCTTACCACATCTCTGCAGTTATCATACAGTATGTCAGCAAGCAAAATACAAATCTTTCCCCTAAGGGAATATTCTAAAACTTTTTCAAGCATAAACATAACAGGTAATATATACAATGTGTAATGCATTACAAATGTATGCAGCACTACTAATACAACTGATATCAAACAAGCCACAAATCTAAGTCAGGTGGAGCTATATATTAGGAGAAAAGGGACACATGGAAATACTTAAGGTTATGGTTTTAAGAAGTACCTTTTGGCAAACAACACACATAAGGGAGACTTTCTGTACTAAAACTGGTGCACAAAGGATCTGGTGCAGCTGTGAATAGTAACCAATCAGTTTCTGCTTGTTCAATAAAGCTTTAACAATAAAACCTAAAATCTGACTGGTTACTATGCACACCTTTAATAGATTATGTTTGCACCAGTTTTAGTAAATCTGCCCACGTATTCACAGCTGCACCAGATTCTATGTGCACCAGTTTTATCTCCCCCATGGGGGGGTTTACCAAATTTGGTGCACACAGGATCTGGTGCAGCTGTGAATAGTAACCAATCAGCTTCTAAATTCAACTTGTTCAATTAAGCTTTGCCAACAAAACCCAGAAGCTGATTGGTTACTATGCACGGCTGCACCAGATTCTGTGTGCACCAGTTTTAGTAAATTGCCCCCTGCATTTTCAGTTTTGTGCAGTGTATGAATTTAACCCCCGCATTTTAAATAGGCTTTATTTCATTAAGCTGCTGCTATCTGCTACATTCATCTGCCAGCTACCACGCTAAGCTGCTGACACAAAGTTGTAGTGTATAGAGCCATGTTCTAAGCACTTTTGTTTGACATTTCTAGTACATGCTTAGACATAATAAAGGTTCCTCAAAATGAAAAATAGTACAGACAAATCAAATGTCATGCCTTGGCAAGCTATAGTAACCTTTTAACTAAGAACGGAAGAAATTTTTAGCCTCAATTTTCAATGTCTACATGATACTAAATGAAAGTTTATCTAATTTATACCTTTATAAATGTCAGGGTTTTAATGCTACCTTTTTGGTATTTTATAGTCCATAATATAAATCTTTCCTCCCTTCCATTCCAAAGTGAAATGGAAGTATAAGAATGTTGTTAAATTAAATATTTGTAAAAAACAAACAAGCATACATGGATCTCTGAATAACAATATGTCTAACATATATTTAATATGCCAATAACACACAATGTCAATACATGTTCAAATGTACATCTTATACAGAACAGTGAAAACTTAATGAATTCTGATATTTTTGACATTGTAACATGTTGCAGCTTTTGTGACTTTACTAAATTCCATACAGCAGGGGTGCCCAACCAGTGGTCGGGGACCACATATGGCCTGTGGAGCCCTCTGATGTGACCCGCAACCTCCTGCTCTGGGATGGAATAGAATACTGTTATTAAAGGTCATTTTTACTAAAATCACAATGTACCGTATATATTGGCACATCTGTTCTGCAGTGGTTACTGGGCTGCTTTCAAATGAATCCGCAAATGCAGAGCAGTGCACCTACGGGTTACCTGCACTGAGCCATAGACTTATGTTATTATCTCAGAGTTTGGTGAGCTTTCTGAAAGTGCACCAAACCTGCAGAATATAATAGAAATCTATTGCAAAGTGCAGTTTACGCTATGAGCCAAAGACACCCTGGCAGACAAATGACTACCATTCTGTATTGAAGTGAATTTTGGTCTTATATGTTATCAACTGTGCCAACAAAATATAGATGACATGTGGCACTGGACAGGTGGGCACAGTTTACCCTGTGAGCCAAAGACACCCTGGCAGACAAATGACTACTATTATGTATTGTAGTGAATTTTGTTTTTATATGTTATCAACTGTGCCAACAAAATATAGATGAAATGTGGCACTGGACAGGTGGGCACAGTTTACCATGTGAGCCAAAGACACCCTGGCAGACAAATGACTACTATTCTGTATTGCAGTGAATTTTGTTCTTATATGTTATCAACTGTGCGAACAAAATATAGATGAGATGTGGCACTGGACAGGTGGACACAGTAACGCTATGAGCCAAAGACACCCTGGCAGACAAATGACTACTATTCTGTATTGCAGTGAATTTTGTTCAGGTGGGCACAGTTTACGCTATGAGCCTGGGCACCTTACATTACACAGCACCCCACAGCTATGGGCCCCTTTATATAGCACCCTGCACCACTGGGCCCCTTTATATTACACAGCACCCTGCACCTCTAGTCTAGCTAAACTCAATACAGTGTATAAATATATATACAAAACCTGGAATGCATATATATCCTTTACACACTGTAACTCTAACTGACTAACCTGCCTGCCTGTCCTATCTAACTCCAAAAAAATACACTCTCTCTCTCTCTCTCTGTCTCTCTCTGTAAACCACGCAGCACAGATTAGAGAGAAAAAAAAACAGACTGATTGATTAGCCCTAAAAAGGGCTGTTTGGGGTGCTGTCAGGATGCTGTTCTAACAGCAGAGATCAGATGAGTCTTTCAGGACTGGAGTACACTGGCCTAGCTATCGCTTTCACTATAAAATCAGCAGCAGCAACACTGTCCCTCCTCTCACCAAGACTGCAGGTTCAGAATGTATCTAAAATGTATGCTGCCCTAGAGGTGGGAGGGTCAGTGAGGGGTGGTATGCTGCTGATTGGCTGGAATGTGTCTGCTGACTGTGAGGTACAGGGTCAAAGTTTGCTCAATGATGACGAATAGGGGTCGGGTCAAACATCGCATATGTTCACCGGCGGCAGCGAACGCGAACAAGCGATGTTCGCTGGTAACTGTTCGCCGGCGAACCGTTCTATACATCACTAAGTGGTGATCCCAAAATCCAGCACAAGTGTTGAAAGGTGGAAAACTGAAAACTTCAGTGTGGAGACACCTCTTGTGATTCCTAGCACCTCACCTCACCTCACAGCTGTTGCACTGACAGCCTAACAATCCTCATGTATATACACAGCAGATGATGCGATGATCCTATGTGTGGTCAGGGGACCCAGTCCCAGATGGTAGCATGTAAAAGATGATAGAGGAATATATAGTGTAACTTTGTGAACCAATATTAAGGTACAGATGGATTGCACACTATTGCACTCACTCAAAGCAATAGAATGATGGGCATATCTCCACGAGCGCCGAGCTTGCAAAACTTCCAGCGTGTCCTCTCTTATCCTTCCTTGTCTCTCTTATCCCTCCTTGTCTCACAGTTACAGCGGATTGTGCTCAGAGAATAGTAATGCAATGAAAGGAAGAGGGGAGACACATCGCATAATCCCGTAACAAGAAACACATTTATTGATAAGATCACATTAAAAAAACTCACAATTGCCACAAATCTTTAATCAGTGACATCTACTAGCCCTGAGCTTGTCTGCCTGTCATCAGATGGTGCTTGGTCTAATGCTCCAATCCTGACGCGTATCGTCACGTCACGTGACTTCATCCCGTCTGCGCTTGTGGAGATATGCTCTTCATTCTATTGCTCTGAGTGAGTGCATTAGTGTGCGATCCATCTGTACCTTAATAGAGTTACACTATATATTCCTCTGTCATCTTTTTACATGTTACCATCTGGGACTGGGTCCCCTGGCTGCACATAGGCTCATTGCATCATCTGCTGTGTGTATACATGAGGATTGTTAGGCTGTCAGTGCAACAGCTGTGAGGCCACAGACAGAAATTACACTTAATGCTCTGGATTAAGACAAGTACACACTGCAAAGGGATATGCCATATTCATATTTCATGTACAAGGTTTACAGCCACTTTAAAGTGGTTCTAAAGCCTGCAGGTTTTCTTACCTTCTTACATTCTAAGGTAAAACACATTCAGTGTGTAGCTCCCCACCAACCCCCCCCCCCCCCTTATACTCACCTGAGCCTAAGATGATTCAGCAGTGTGCACTAGAGCAAAAGCTCTCCAGGGTCTCTGCCTCCTTATTGACTGATATATAGCAGCGGCTACCTCTGATCTCAATCATAGCCAGTAAGGAGGTAGTGTCTCAGGCCCTGTACACACGGCAGAGAACCTCGACGGGCGGAACACATTGTTCCGCCCGTCGAGGTTCTTGGCCGGCCGTCAGATTCGGCGACCAGCCCATCGGGAAAGGCGACCAGCCATTCATCCCGACGGGCCGTCGAGCAAATAGAGAACCTGCTCTCTATTTCGGCTCGACGGCATTCTGTCTGCTGGTTAGCGTACTAACCAGCAGACATGTCGGGCGGACGGGTTCCCAGCCGACAGATTTCAAAGCATGCTTTGAAATCTGTCGGGTGGCCAAATCCGTCGGCTCGCCCGTACACACGGTCGAATCTGTCTGCTGGGACGGTCGGGGCCGACCGTTTCCAGCAGATAGATTTGATCGTGTGTACGCGGCCTTACAGTTATTTTAAAGGATCAAAGTATGCTTTTTTACATCAGTTCCAATCCATGTGATAAATACAAAGAATTTATTACGCTTTAATAAAACCTAGGTAGATTAAAGAAGATTTTGCGCATAAGAGGCACTATGCATGCTGCTATTGCTTACCTATCTTTCTGAAAATTCTAGTTGGCTGGCTGCCATGCTTATCTTTGGGTTCTGCCAATACTGAGAATTGTTCTCCTCGTACAAGTATGCAGATAAAGGGATACAGCTACAATCCAATATCGGCATTTGTATACTTGTTAAAAAAAGATCAATATTTCAAATAGTTTTGAAGGAAAAGCATGAGCATGGCACTTGGGAGGGGATGGGGGGTGTTAGGCACTGTTTTTCTCAGCACAAGTTTCCATTAGGACTGAGCAGCCCATGACAGTACACTTCAGACCACCATTGTTTTTCCGGTAAATATCAGAGCTACTATATTGCTTGTTTTTATGTCAACCAGTCAAGATTATATAGACTACTGTAATTGAACAATTGCAGTTTAGATTTAGATTGGAAGCCCAGGGATATTGTGTAACATTGCTCTATGTACCGTATACTATGCATCATTTATGAACACTTTGGAATACAAAATGTTACTAATTTACTAACATGTACAGTACTAGGAAAGTAATACCTAAATATCTCTTAAAATCGGAGATAAAATAACACTTTTTTGCAATTTATAAAGCAACACTACTAAAATAAAGCATGAGTTATTTCATCAAAAGAGGCTGAAGAAGAACAGCAGCACTAAGATAAAAAAAGTGGCAAAAAAAGGTAAACACATCTATTTATGAAAAAAAAACTTGGTATTTATTTATTATGCACAGAACTATGCTTTGCCAAATATGAATATAACATACATGGTCCAACAAACAATATTTCAGAACCAAAACAGAATTATGTAACAAATTAACAAATTTCTGATGTGGAACTCCAACGGAGAAAAAAACATGCATGCTCAGAATCAAGGAAACGCATACATGGGCTCGTCGTAGTGTTTTACGTCACCGTGTTTTAGATGGTCGGAATTTGGTCTGACAGTGTGTATGCAAAGACAGCTTTAAAGGAATTCCGATGAAAAATTCCAATGGATTTTACCCCATCAAAAATTCTGATTGTGTGTACAGGGCATAAGAGCAAGCATGTCTGGAAAGGGGAGGAAAGAAAGAGTGAAAAAGGGACCCAGGTGCTACAGGAACAGAGAAGTCGGGGAGAGGAAGTTAGGGAGGAAGAGAAAGGCCATAGAGAGGGACAGTGCTGCTGTAACAGATCAACCACAAGTTAAAATGCAAAAGTAAAGTTAAAATATAAAAAAATATGTAAATTGCCTTATGTCAGAATGAAAATGCAGAACAACCACTGATTCACACAAGCAGTACCTGCAAAATAAGAGTGTAACACAATCTGCTGAAGGATTAGTCATTTGTTTCTAAATTTTAATTGATTTGTGCATCATTGGAGTTTCTTTGAGCCCTGTGGCAGATTTAAGAGAGCTGCTAAGTGAAACTGCAGTTATACTGTAATTTAATGGCTGGGACTATTTTTTCCAGATAGTGAACATGCAGAGATATTATTCCGAGTTATAAATATAAGAAAATTACCTAATGATTGCTTTAATGCTTTCTGCTTTTGTTGTTTTGTTTTCTTTTTTTTTTAATACAGTATACATAATGGTTTGTCAAGCGAGAGACATTTTTCCCTCATTTAACAATTATTAGTTCTTAAGCATGGAGTTTTCAGCATGGGGGGTCATGGATTTTAAGTCCCAGATATTATCTATTATATGGACAAATTAAAAGATTGTATTTATAGTTTTCTATTATTCGGATTAAAACAATACACAATGCTTTGAATTAATCACACACCCTTGTTTTTTTTTTTTTCCATTTTGCAGTGTTACAAATTGCAAATAACATAAATGTAACTAGGATTTTTATTATTTCATTATTTCATTTGTACAATATAGTGAATACATTGGAGGTGCAAAGTTTTTATTTTTATTGGGACATATGTATACTAGTAGAGACTACGGCCAGGACTCATCGAGGCATACTGGACATACCAGCTCTACCTGACAATCCTCTGTGCAGTTCATTAACACTGAACGAGATAAAGCACAGACTCTGGGAGACTGAGCTACCTGCTCAGACACTGTTCCTGTCACAGTGCAAGTTAAGCATCACTGCAGTAGTCAGGCACAGACTTTTACTCAATGACAGTCAGTCTGCACTGTGTGTGGGTATATGTGTGATTGCATGAGTGGTAGCCCCATTTATTGGCTACCTTAAGAAGAGGGTATCGCTTAAACTCCAAACCTTAGACATAAAATGTAATTAACTCCTTCCCGTCAACAGTATGCATACATGCGGCCCGACTGAACAGGGCCGCATATATGCTAACTGGGCCCATACTAATGATTGGAACCCAGAACTCCTGGTTCTATGTCACCTGATCATTGTGATAGCTTCTGATTGGCTATCACAGTGATCAGTTACTGTACAGCTCACCCCTGTGTTTTATTTCTCTCTGAATGGAGGGAGAGATACATTGTATCTCTCTCCTTGCAGGGAAAAAGAAATATACAACAGTCTATAAAAAATAAAAATAAAGAAAAAATAACAGGATCAAGGTTTGATCAAGGTCAGTGCCAGGGTTAGTGTCTGGGTCAATGGGGGTCAAATGTCAAGATCAGGGTCATTTGCCAGGGTCAAAGGTTACATTCAGTATATTTTAGGCAGGATTTTTTAAATTAGCATCTATTAACATTTACCTCCAAAATAAAAAACCAATTTGTCCTGAAAAAAACAGATATACCGTATTTATCGGCGTATACCGCACACTTTTTTGCCCTTAAAATCAGGGCAAAATCGTGGGTGTGCGATATACGCCGATACTCGCTTCCCGCACTGTGTTTGAATCCGCCGCCGACATATACCGAGCGCAGTACACTCGGGTATACTCGGCCAGGGTCGGCTCCCATCGCAATTATGCGAGAGAAGCCGAGCGTGGCCGAGCGTGCCCGAGTGTACTGCGCTCGGTATATGTCGGCGGCGGATTCAAACACAGCGCGGGAAGCGGGGATCGATACTCGCTTCCCGCATTGTGTTTGAACGCGGCCGCCGACATATACCGAGCGCAGTACACTCGGGTACACTCGCCCATGCTCGGCTTCTCTCGCATAACCGCGAGGGGAGCCGAGCCTTGGCGAGTGTACCCGAGTGTACTGCGCTCGGTATATGTCGGCGGCGGCGTTCAAACACAGTGCGGGAAGCAGCGATCGGCACAGAGACCAGTGTGGGAGGACACCATGACGGACGCCGGACCGGACAAGGCCACCGATGGACGCCGGGCAAGAAACCAAAACTGTAAGTATTACAAAAAATTTTTTCCAGGAATGTCAGGCTAAATTAGGGGTGCACGCTATACGCCGACGTGCGTAATAGGGCGATAAATACGGTAATACACCTGGATACACAAAGTGGTTGTGATAATACTTACGTTGCAAAACTGTGTTTAGACATTAACATTTATTTTACCCTTAGGCACGAAAGAGGTAAATAGGGATGAGCCGAACACCCCCCGGTCTGGTTTGCACCAGAACCTGCTAACGGATCGAAAGTTCACACAAACTTTAAAACCCTGTTAAAGTCTATGGGACTCGAACATTCGGAATCAAAGATGCACATTTTAAAGGCTAATATGCAAGTTATTGTCCTAAAAAGGGTTTGGGGACCCGGGTCTTGCCCCAGGGAACATATATCAATGCAAAAAAAGTTTTAAAAACTAACATTTTTTTCGAGCAGTGATTTTAATGATGCTTAAAGTGAAAGAATAAAAGTGAAATATTCCTTTAAATATCGTGCCTGGGGGTGTCTACAGCATGCCTGTAAAGTGGCACGCGTTTCCCGTGTTTAGAATTGTCCCTGGACAAAATAACAATTCTAAAATAAAAAAAGGAATTTAAAACTGCTTGCGGCTTTAATATCATGTCTGGTCCCGGCAATATGGATGAAAATCATTGAAAAAGCGGCATTGGGTATCCCCCCCACCCCATCTTTTTTTGATTCTAACATTTGATATATGTATTTCTTTGAAATAGTTAGACAGCAGTCAATAGTAGTTTGATTACCAATCACTTTTTGATGGATTAATTCAGTCTATCATGCATGGTGTGAGGGCAGGCCTATCGCCTAGGGATGATATATAGTGTTTTTTTTTACCTCTAATATCAACTGTCACTGTCTCTGTTACTATATACAAATAATATAATATAAAAATATCCTCATTATATACTTTTTTTAAATATATTGGGCCGGATTCGGATACATTTTCTTATCTGTCCGGCGGCGTAGCGTTTCGTCTTTACACTACGCCTCCGCAAATATTATGGGCAAGTGCCTTATTCAGAAAGCACTTGCTCAATAATATGTGGCGGCTTAGCGTAAAGTGCACGGCAGAAGGCCGCACAATTCAAATTGTTGAAGTGGAGGCGTGATTCATGTAAATTGACTTTTTGTTTTTGGACGGCGCATGCGCGAAATCACGTCACTTTTTCTCAATGTAAACGTCGTGAACGTAAATAACGTCGAGTCCCATTCTCGAACGATTTACGCAAACGACGTAACCGACGTTCAATTCGACGCTGTCCCGACGTCCATACTTAACATTGGCTGCGCCTGCTATAGCAGGGGTAACCTTACGCCGGTCTAACGCTTACGAAAACGATGTAAAATACGACATGCCGCCGCAAGTACGTTCGGGTATCGGCGTAAATAGTTAATTTGCATATTTTACGTGTAAACCGCCATAAGCGCCACCTAGCGGCCAGCGTAAATATGCAACTAAGAGGTGTAAGTGAATTATGCCGCTCGTATCTTAGAAGAAAGCCGGCGTATCTTCTTTTCTGAATAGCAAAAAAAGATATGCCGGCTATTCTTACTATTTACGCAGCGTATCTCTTGATACGCTGACGTAAATAGTTTTCTGAATCTGGCTCATTCTCTTTAATACATATATACCTTGGGCCAGATTCACATACACTTAATATTGCGCTGCGTAATCGAAATACTCTACGCTGCCGTATTTTACCAGGCTCTACACCGAATTCTGGTAGATTTTTGCCCGTACGCTACGCCGGCGTAGTCTATTTCTCGCCGCGTAATCGAAATACGCGATTAGGGGGCGTGAAGCATTTAAATTAAGCGCGTCCCCGCGGCGATCGAACTGCACATGCCCCGTTCAGAAATTTCCCGCCGCGCATTGCGCCAAATCACGTCGTTACGTCATTCGTTGTTTGAGTAGCGTCGTTTACGAACATTCCTATTCCCGGACGACTTACGTAAAAAATAATAAAAGACGTCGGAAAACGTAGAAATTCGACGCGGGAACGACGGCCATACTTAACATGGGCTGTCGAATATTAGAGCAGCAAAAAGCTGGTATAGTGTTACGCAAAAAACAGATGACTAAAGGTGCCGTAAGAGATTGCGAATGAAGATCGTAATTTCGGGGATCGCCAGCAAAAGCTCATTTGCATACCCCGACGCGGAAAACAACGGGAAGTTCACCCAGTGGCCGCAATTTTATTGCAGCGTAGATCCGAAGGCGTACGAACACGTAATAATAAATAAATAAAAAATGCGCGTAATTTGAAATTACTCCAGTCTAACACCAGTTAGACAGGAGTAAGGGCTCTGTGAATCTGGCCCCTTGTTTCTTCTTCCTAGAATTGCTACTATCTATTCTGCTAGTTTGATCCATTCTTGTCCATTTGTAGCCTTAGGGCTCAACACCTGGCAGTTTAACCTTCCAGTAGGTGAGCTACAACCTACATGTGAATTTTTTCACATTCGATCATACCAGATCTACACTGTGATTTTGTCACGCCACCAATTACCATGTTACTGTAACGGAATGCTTGAGTTATTTGGTAACATTTGTTTGTCCTTGGTTCGTTTTCTGACCTTTTTTTTTTCATTCGCGACCTGGTGTTTTGTGTTTTCTGTTTGTTCTTTACTTTTTGTCTTTCACACTGGCGACACTGATTTGGGCTGTGACTGCATCTTTGCATTTCCTTGTCCTCAACGATGCTGGTCCCTTTTATCTGTTGCCAATTTTTTTTTTTTTTTAGATACTTTGTGTTTTCCAACGAGGAATCCCTGTGTGACTTGCTGTGCCTTCTATGTCTGATTCCAGTTACCGATCTTGGCTTGTTCTCAACTATAACTGCCTGCTTGTGACCCTGATGTTTGGCTTATCCCCTTACTATCTCTTGTTATCCTGGGCTGCTGCTTCCTCTCTATACTCCTGTAACCTACTGTGAGCGTGAGCTGGTAGACTCTGGGGGCCGCAACCTGGAGCCAGTTGCAGCACAGTCCATTCTCACCACTAGAGGCTCTGGTGAACACCTGTTGGCTCTTAGACTCCACGCCCTTGGGGACCTTATGCTCTAGCTGCCTGTGGGATCTGTGTTGGTGCTCCAGTGGACATGCCTTCCTTAACCACCTAGAGTTCCATCCGCAGCAGTCAGCTGTAGGGTCCACTTCCTTAGCGGTGCACTCCTGACCCCAACATTGTGCACCACCAAGTTCAGGACGTGGACCAAACAGGGAACATGGGTCAAGTGTCCCTGTCGGAGGGTGGAGAGGAGGTTGGTGCCATTGTTGCATACAACCATTCCGCATGGCATATTTTTGCCTGAGTGCTTGGTAGCCCCTTGAACGCCTACGGAGCACCACTGGTTCCAAAGACAAATCTGCAGAGGAAGAGGCCATAGCAAAAGAAGAGGAGGGGTGGATTAGACAGCTGTGTCAGAATCACCAATAGCATTTTGGAGGCATGATGGCGAAACAAGCTCCAACACTACTGAACCCTGTCCTGCATCCTTCCCAATTGCCAGCAGAGTTACCCAGTGCACCGTAAAAGGAAGGTCACATCCCTGCCCATGCCTGCTGGACCATGAGTCAGCGGTAATATGCACCTTACTGCTGACCGCCTTGTCCAACGAGGCCAAGACATTGCCTTCCACATGCCGGTAGAGAGCCAGAATGGCCTTCTGTGAAAATTGCCGTGGCTTGCATTTCTGACGTCATCACGCTGTTCCCAATGAGGAATTACCGAGCGCATATGAGCAGGAGAAGGAGATACAGCCGCCGGTCATCCACCGCATTGGAAATTATTTTACATCGCTGATCTTTGTCTTCATAAATGTGAGTGCAATTACCTTTTGGCACATTAAACATACGCCTCTGGTATTATGCTATGGTCTTTTTTTCTTTTGTCTCTTGTTTCCCACTGCTGAGCAAATAGAGATCATCACAGGGATCATACAGAAAGTCAGGAGGGAGACTTAAAATTCCCATGCTTATATTGACCGCCGTCACAGGGGTCAATAACACAGGGTAAGGAGACTACAACACTATTCCTGGGTGCTCTCTTGATGGATGCAGTTCTCTTAACCCTTCCCTTCCCTCTTGGAGGATTGATTCAACACATCTTTATGGGACTTATTTTTTTCACATATGTTCATATGATGTCCACCAGCAGTGTCATCTTTCACTATTAACTATACCACTGGTGAACCTTCACTCCTTGGTTATATCTGGATTCATCCTCCGTTTGTTTTATTAATTTTGCATAATTTTTCATCAGCACTTGCTTTGCAAGTTTGTGTTTGTATTTTTCATAAGCGCCATATCATTCTGTTTTTTATATGTCTTCCATGAAAATAAATGGCGTTTGGGAACCTGCCACTGAGGTACCACACATTCCACAAATTCCCGAAAGGGGACAAAGTCTACCGACTGAAAAGGCAGCAGTTGCAGTGCTAGCAATTTGGCCAAGCTAGCATTCAGACACTGAGCATGTGGATAGCTGGGACTGAATTTCTTTAGCAACTGGGTTAGGGAAATTTGCCTGCTAAAATTGGATGATGGTGTACTTGGGACACCTATTGCTATACCTTCATTCCTCTCAGTGCGGGTTTCTGAGAGCACTGGAGGTATAGTGGGGTTGGAGTGCCCAGACGAGGAGCTAGGAGAAGTCCGCCTTGTTCTTTGATGTGGGTCTTTCAAGTGCTGTTGCCAACGGACTGTATGGGAGGTTGTCATATGGACTATGCCAATGCCCTCTATCTCGAACTCCCAAAGTACCAAATCACTCGTCTGCAAGTCGTTCAAAACACAGCCACTAGACTTGTGACTGGGAAAAAACCCTGGGAATCAATCTCACCTTCGCTGAGATCCCTTCATTGGTTGCCAGTAAAAGACAGAATTGCTTTCAAAGCACTCTGTCTGACGCATAAGTGCATCCATGGGAAGGCCCCCCAATATCTATGCCAAAAAATAAAAGCTCACAACTCCAATCGCGTTCTGCAAGCCACAAACCAAAATCTACTCCAAATACCCAAAGCCAAATAAAAATCCAAAGGAGAGCGAAGATTTGCGGTTCAAGGCCCCAGACTATGGAATGCTTTACCAACCAGCATTCGGTTGGAGGAGAACCACGTGGCCTTTAGGAGAAAGATCAAAACCCATCTCTTTTGAGTTCAAAGGAGAAATGCTCAAACGAGCGCCCAGAGGCGATTCATTTTCGCATGTGCAGCGTTATATAAGTTTTTCACTCACTCACTCACTCACTCACTCACTCACTCACTCACTCACTCACTCAAAGCGACATTTCTGTACATTATTGCTGCACAGAGCAGGTAAGCATTACCTCTTTTTTTTTTACTAAAAAATGATTTAATTGAATGTCACTTTACAGTTAAATAAAGCTATTACCTTTGAGGATGTGATACAAGTCATGTAAGGATAGCTTTCCTGGTAAAAGACACATTTGCTTCTGTTAAGGTAAGCAATAGGGATTAATTGTTGGGGAGAAGATAAAGAGTTAATTGTTAGGGGGAGGGTTAGGAATGCTGCAAGGGAGACCAGCATCTATCATCCACATTGGCAGTTGTGTATTGCAACTCCTGGACCTTTCCTGGTCTCATTGGATCCGTCATTATACTGTGCCTAGAAAAAGTATTCATCCCCCTTGACATTTTCCACAATTTGTTACAATCAAAAACGTAAATGTATTTTATTGGGATTTTATGTGATAGACCAACACAAAGTGACACAAATAAATATGTGAAAAGTGTGGTGTGCATTTGTATTCAGCCCCCCTGACTCAATACTTTGTAGAACCACCTTTCACTGCAATTACAGCTGAAACACTTTTTGGGGATGTCTCTACCAGCTTTGCACATCTAGAGAGTGACATTTTTGCCCATGCTTCTTTGCAAAATAGCTCAAGCTCTGTCAGATTGGATGGGAAGCAAGGGGAGCAACTCTGGGGACAGCCCTGGAGAGATGACATATGATCAGGTAAGTGTTTAGGGATGGGGGGATGGGGCGAGGACAGTTAGTGGGGCATTTTTACCTTAAATTGGATGTAAACCCTCACATATACCAAGTAAAGAGCGCAGCCTCAGATAATACACAGAGGTTAAACAAATCCTCCTACATAAGTTTTACTTGTATATCTGCTTTCTTCAGCTTTCTATATTCTTTAGAAAGTGCAGATCGTGTTACAAATCTTGTTTCCTCATTCAGCAGTTGGAGGGCAGTCTGGGCATACACTGTGTGTAAGCTGATTGGAGAAAAGACACCCCCTTCACATTGGCAGAGGAATGAAGAAACTTGCAGAGCTGTGCTGTAAATAGATAAGCTCTCTGCTTATCTATTGCTAAGTGCCCTCCCTAACACAAATTTTCAGCTGCTTTTATCGTGTGTGTCGTGGGGCTTGTCAGAAGTTATTATGCTGATAAAAGATGAATGGAGCAGCAGAAACCCATGGGGCTTTCGAGAGAGATAAGTAAACACTACAAATATATGTGCATAGCTCAGATTTTGAGAATGAGGTTTACAACCACTTTAATGCAGAGAATGCATTAAGTTAAAAACAATTTGACTAAAGTACTATTTTAGTATGTCTTATCTCTTTATTACAGTTTATAATTTATTTATTTATTTATTTATTATTTCCTCATCCTTAAAGTGATTGTAAACTATCACTCTGTAACACAGCCCGTTCAGTTTAAAATATAAATTAAACATTTTTGTTTAGATATAAAAAAACATTATAAAATACCTTTTTTAAAAGATCACAATTTCTCTGTTCTCAGCTGTATAAGAGGTGGGGGGGGGGAAGAGAAGAGAAGCAGCAGCACACTGTGCTTCCCACTAAATGGCTGTGGGGTGTCTGGACAAATCTGATCATTGGAGGAGAGAATAGCTTTAGAACTGACCATAATTTGCTATCCTGCTTAGTGTGGTCAGTTTTTTTTAAATAGGAAAGCATTAGGACTGGCAGGAACACCAGCGATTTCACACAAAGGAAGCAATACAAAGAAAACAGGAAACGTTATTATACAAGTACTTGGTACAGCAGGCACATATCAGGAATATGAAGTGTTGTGGTAATAAATTATGCCACAGTATATTTTACTCTTTAATTGATCACTGGTTGACACTGCTGTGCCAAATCAATCATCTGCTTTTGTCTATTCTAGGACTAGAGTTCAAGTGCATACTCCCTACTTTCCTGAAGATTCATAAAAACATTTACTATAGGTACCTGGACCTCAGTTTCATGTACTTATAAAATTATATTTAATTTATGGTGCAATTATACTGTATTTCTGCTTTACATAGCAGAAAGAAACATACGGGGGAAGGAAAATATCAAGGTTAGGAGAGGAAGAATAGAGAGAAAAACGTACTAAACCTAGACCAATCTTGACAGTTAATGCTCCTGCTTACAGAACAGCTTTGAAAAATAATGAGCCTTAAAAGTGAGGTAGAAATCATTTGTAACTGCTATTACTGACAAAGGCTGATTGTTGTGCAAGCTTTAATGATATCCGGCATGTCACCTACTGCTCCTGTTTACTGTGGTTTGGTAGGTAATTCCCAACTGATGTAAAAGTCTAGAATGGAAATACATAATTTAAGCATATTAAAATCTCAACAGATCAACACATGGGCATCTCAATAGATATGAAAGGAAAAGTTGCAGAGAGGAATTTATTTGCTTACTGTTCTAGACATTAAGAATTATTAGCTTAAGCGAGAACAGAACAAGAGTGACATCTAATGGCCCTGAAAATCACCTTATTACCTGTTTTTCATTGAAATATTGTTTTTAATTTTTGTATTTTATATTGATTAAAGGGGTTGTAAAGGCTCGTGTTTTTTCTTACCTGAGCCCCTTCATCTCCTCAGCATGTCCCTGCTCTTCTCCTCTCCACGGAGTCCCAGCTTTTATTGGATAGATTGATAGTAGAGCAGCCATTGGCTTCTGCAGCTGTCAATCAAATCCAATGATGCGGGCACCGGAGGACGTTACCGAGTCATACATTTGGGGTCTATGAAGGCCGAATCAATGACTCAAGAGCGCGCCCACAAGGTAACCCCCTCGCCAGAGTGCTTTTAGTAGGGGTTATCTAATGCGGGGAGGAGACACCTATGGTCCCCAGACGAGGATATTTGGGGCCACTCTGAGTAAAACGAGCTGCACAGTGGAAGTAAGTATGACATGTTTGTTATTTAAAAAAAAAATACTTTAGTATCACTTTAACACCATACGGAAAGACAGAAAGCATTGCATTTATATTTTATTTTTTTGGGTTGATGTTTTCACTTAATGTGGGAAAAAAATACATTTTAAAATATTAAAACATTTGAATATTCAAATATGTAGAGTAAAAATGCATGACCGAATTGTCAGCTTAGTGAAGCAGTAAAAGGGCATGTGCCTAAATGCAAATAGCGGAGGCAAAGGTGTGCCTGAAAGCCATGAAGTCCTGGCACAGAACACAGATTGCAGTGTACAGCTAATTAGTAGAAAAGTACCGTATTTATTGGGGTATTGCGCGCTCCCGCGTATATCGCACACCCCTAATGTTGACCTTGAATTCCTGTAAAAAAACATTTTAGTACTTACAGTTTTGGTGTCTTGCGCGGCGTCCATTGGTGGCCTTGTCCGGTCCGGCGTCCGTCTTCGGTGTCCTCCCGGCTTCTCTAGCACTGTCTCTAGCCGAATCCCCGCTTCCCGCACTCAGTTTGAATGCCTCCACCAACATATACCGAGTGCAGTACACTCGGGTACATTCGGCAAGGCTCGGCTACGCTCGTGCTCACGCTCTGTGACGTTTATGCGTGAGCACGAGCGAAGCCGATCCTTGCCGAATGTACCCGAGTGTACTACACTCGGTATATGTCGGCAGCTCAGTTCAAACTGAGCGCGGGAAGCGGGTATCGGCATATATCGCTCACCCACGATTTTCCCCTATTTTAAGTGGAAAAAAGTGCACGGTATACGCCGATACCCCCAAAATAATTTTTTTAACTACTGCTTTGTAATTGTCAAACCTTGTAAATTAACATTTCTAACATGTCATATTTTTTTTGCGCTTTTACTTTCTTCAAAAATAGTCTTTTACTCACAGATTTTGGAAGCAGGCAGGTTCCATTTTGGCTGTGGGCATCTGAAGCCCTTCTGTGTTCATTTCCCGGACTTTTGTGCATCAGCGGTTGCTATAGCAATTTCGGGGCGTCAGCCTGTTGTAGCGGGAATACCTTCTCACCAATACCTACTTTTCCACATTGACTGTGGGACACTATGGGAGCAGGGCCGTTTGAGAAGTGGGGTGGCGTGTGATGTTGCTACCGCCGAACAGGTATGTTGCTAAAGCTGGGGAAAAAAAGTTGTTAAGCGGTGGGTTGCTGCTGCCAATGCCGCCTAACGAGCACTTGGGAAGTGGACATCGGACCTCCTCTTCCGCCGCTATTGGGAGGTATGGTAGCGGGTGCTGTCAAGTCGTCTCCTCCTCCCCCCTCAGCACAACTCAGACAGCGGCCGTGTGGGAGGAGGAGGGCTGCGGACTGTCAGAATGTTTCCTACCGCCCCCCCCCCCCTTCCTTTCTCCTGTCATCAGGAAAGATCTGCAAATAATGCGAGATCTCGGCAGCGATGTCCCAGAAACTCTTGCAAATCGCCAAGGCAATTAGGGGCGGAAGTCAAGAATAAATAAAAGAAAAAAATATATTTCTAGGCAGAAAATAAATTTAATAAATGTGATGTGAAAAGGATTAGCTAGGGAGATTGAATATAGAGAAAGTTTAGAAAATGGATGGATGCTTTAAAGTTTGCATTAATTGCATAATGCCTACAGAAGATCCCTTACAGGGCTTGAAAAATTGCATCTTTAGTAACTGTACATGGATGTAAACCCTGAGGTGACTAGTCTCAGGTGATACACCGAGATTAAACAAATCCATCTGTGTACCTTGTACCTGTTAATTTGCAGCCTTCTCTTCTCCACAGCCATTCAAAGTTCACATATCAAAGGCTATTTCTGAGCTTCCAGAAGTTGAGGACAAAGATCTGATCACAGCACAAAGCTGAGAGTGAAATCTGACTGGAGAGAATGGACACACTCCCCTCTCATAGGGAAACATGCACAGTTGTGGCTATCAATTACCAGGCTGCCTTCTGGAATTGCTTGTGTTTTTTGCCTGTGAAAAGTGAAAATATTTATGCTAATGAGGGGATTGTTTGAATGTGTTCAGGCTGGTAGAAATATATTCTGTAACTCTCATGAGCACATTTCACCCTTAAAAAAAACACTGAAAAATTTCCCAGTCACTGTGATGTATTCTGTCATAATTTTAGGGGAAATGGAAACTTTCTTCAAAATTGCTCATCCCTATTACAGTTTTTCTAGAAGTCTTGGTATATGCAGTACCAAAATAAAGACATTTTAGACCAGTTTACTGGTTTCACAGCATACGGTCAGCTGGCAAATACAGACACTCGCTGGGGAATGTTTATTAATTCTGTCACACAGCAAAGCTGTGCTACACAGTAGCAGTGAAACAGGATATGCAACTGATTTACTACAAGTTTACAGATTGAGACATAAAAACTTACAACAGCTACACTTAAAAAAGCACTGTGACAGAATTAACCCTGACCCTGGCTACCTTGTAACTGTACATCTGTTTCATCTACAATCTACAGTGATAAATCTGTTGCAGCTTCTGTCTAGAATTCCAGGCACAGAAAAACTAATGCAAATACTTTGTTAAGAGAGAGGCATTCTGATTTGCATTTAATAGTGTTGCTAATTTGCTTAATAAATTGCCTAAAACCCCTCTTTGCCACTTGCACCAGATATATAGGATTTAATTGCATGCTCGGGCTTAAAGCCTGACTCACAACAGTCCCCATTTGGGCAGGACTTTTCTGTATTCACACCTCTGTCCCACTGTCCTACCATAAAGGGGTGTTGTCCCACATAATTCTATTGATTATATGTTAATTTATGGCTCAATAGGACCTGCAGGAGTGTGAACATCCAGCACAGCCAGGCATTGGCGAGCAAGACCGCTGTATGTGCTCTTTGCAGCCCCAATGAGAGACTTCAGCTGTCAGATCCGCAGTGTGATGGCAGGTATGGGCAGGACTGCTACCCAGACCCAACCCTCTGTCAAAAAAACAGTGTATAACAAACGTGGCAGGATTCATACATTGTTGGCTGGGACAAAGTTGCAATCAGGATCAATTGTGTATTACCCTCCCCACTGTTTTTTTCAGCTTCGGTTAGCCCTGCACTCACAGTTTACCACTTTCACTTTAGAACACAGAAGCCTAGCTTCAGTAGTTGAAAGTGAAAGTAACAGCTCTGGGCTCCTTCCACAGCCTCCCTGCACTGCACTAGAGTCGACACAAGTGCTGGACTGGCTGACTGCACTATGTTCAGTATGTTCAAGGGGAAAGGATGGAGGGGGTGAGCTGCACCCTAATTCTTATCTCATTCCTGCTCAGGGAATTCAGGAGCCGAAAATGAGTGTGCACCTAGTGCACTGAAAGGGAAAAGGAAGCTGTGTCTGCAGTGGATCGAAGAGCCAGCTACAAAGCCGAGTGCTAATTTTACAAAGATAAACATGTTGAAGATGGAGGAGCTTTGGGGAGGGGAGATGAAGGCAGAGGAGAAAGGGTTGTGTATGTGTAGAGGTTATAGCTGAGGAGAGGGGCAACAGTGAGATGTGCACTTTGTATCTATCAACCTCCTGAGCCCTGCCTATATACGTAAAGCACTCCAGAGATCTGCTTCCTGTGCATATCAGACTCCTGAACCATGAACTCTGTACATACTGTAGCGCACTCCTGAACTGTGCACTCTGTACATAACATACTCCTGAACCATGCACTCTTTGTGTAATGCCCCGTAAACACGATCGGAAATTCCAACAGCAAAAGTCCGATGTGAGCTTTTGAATAGAAATTCCGACCATGTGTATGCTCCATCAGACTTTTGCTGTCAGAAGATTCTGCCAGCAAAAAAATCAGAACTGGTTCTCAAATCTTCAGACAGAAAAAAATCCTTTCGGAAAATCTGATCGTCTGTAGCAATTCCGAAGTGCAAAATTCAGACGCATGTTTGCAAACAATTTGACGCATGCTCAGAAGTTTGAAACTTAATTTTCTGGGCTTAACGTAGTGTTGTACGTCAAGCCAAGCCAAGCTTGAGCGGAATTCCGTCGGAAAAAACATTCAAGATTTTTCCAACGGAAAATCTGATCATGTGTATGGGGGATAACGCACACTTCCATCATTTATGCAAAACCATTTATAATGGAAGAAAGATTTGTATTTTTTTTTTTTATGATTGTGCTAGGGTTTGTATGTGTTGGTGAAACTCTTTCTCATGGCACAGCAATCAAAGTATATTTTATAGATACAAGGAAACCTGTGTTTTGGTTAACCATGCAGATTAAGCCCCCCCCCCCACTGTTTGGCCACATTCACTTTTGCAGTCCACAGAGCGCACCGCTGGTCGCTTCCTCCCATAAGTGTCCCTCATTCTGAAGTTCAAAAGTTGGGAGGTATGTTAAAGCATAAGCCAGAACGGCTGGGCGTGCATGGAAGGGATGCATTTAAGCATTATTAGGGGCAGAACCTTGCTAATGATGCTCAAATTGACACCAATTAGTAATAAACGGTATCATCAAGAGAAGGGGGTTTGTCTTATAACATCTTATAGATCAGGGATAAGCAATTAGCTGACCTCCAGCTGTTGCAAAACTACAAGTCCCATCATGCTTCTGGCTCTGGGTGTCATGGTTCTGGCTGTCAGTCTTGCTATGCCTCATGGGATTTGTAGTTTTGCAACATCTGGAGGTCCGCTAATTGCATATCCCTGTTATAGATGTTAGAATCAATGAGATTATACATAACAGCGATCAACAGGATTTCAAAGTGGCCCAAGCAGCCAGTTGCTGCTCCTGACTTCCCTAGAACATTTGTGAGGCCCTGAAAAGAGCCAAGAAGTGGCCATTCTCAGAATGGTCACCAATTAATATTTAAAACTAAACTTCAATTGATAAAATATGCAAATTAATGTGGATTTATTAAAGTGACACTATACTCAAGAAACTTCTCAAGAAAGTACCTTCTATTGCTCTCAGTTCCCTATAAATCTCTAAATGACTTTGTTTTGCTGCTGTGATATGGCTTTTTGTTAGAGAGTGGCTATGTTCATTCTCCATGGTCTCACTGTATGTAGGGTGCATTTGGGCCCACGCACCTACACAGATGTCAGATTGGGAACAGTGGCAGTGTCCATACAATTGATTCGTCCCAAATGACAGCATTGGGAGTTCCTGTACAAGGATGTGCAGAACATCTGTGCATTCTAATTTAGGTAAACCCGACCCTCACATGTGGTGTAGATTCATAAGCCCTGTGTGAACAAGGCCTGAGGTTTACATATAATTTAACCACTTTACGTTCCGCCCATAGTAATTGTATGTGTTCCTAAAATAACAGCTGTACCTAGTATTGAGATGCTATGATAGGCTCACAGCTATCGCAGTGTACATGGCCAATGACAGCACTATGTACCATGTGATGCCAGCTGTAGGAAAATCACAGTACACAATAGTAATCACAGCTGTTATGAATGTAACCCATTCATGACAGTTTAAAACAGTGCTGTTACAGCAATAATCACTGTAACAGCAATCAAAGTGTAAAAAATAAAAATCCCTGATAACCTCCCCAGAGTAGTACAATGTCAACATGGTGAAACTGAACTAATCAGATAAAAGTATGTAAAAAAAAATAGTAAATCAATTGAAAAAATATATGTATGTATTTATTTATCCATCCAAGTTACTATCACCAGTCAGTATCCTAGATCACACTGGCCAAATGGTGAAAAAAAAAATATTAATTTCTTAATTTTTCCAAAAAATTGTGACAAATAAAACTACAACTTCAAACAACTCACAATGCCTCTTACTAAATACCAAAAAATATATATATATATTGGATATGTTTTTTTAACAGACAGCAGAAAATATTATTTTGTTTTTCAAACTTTCTGGTCTTATTTTGTTTATGTAGTAAAAAAATAAAAAACCCAGTGGCGATCAAATACCACCGAAATAAAGTTCTATTTGTGTAAAAGAAAATATATATATGTACTGTAAATTTTATTTGCAAACAGTGTTGCATGTCCGAGCAATTGCCAGTTAAGGAAGCACAGTGCTGAATAGCAAAACATGGCCTGGTCATGAAGGGGGTTAAACATTCCAGAGGTCAAGTGGTGTGGTATGCTGGCAGGTTTCTTTAACCAGTTCCACAGTCTTTCATGTATTATTCTACCTAACCCATATGCTGTCCCCAGTATGATCTTTCGATTTCCTTTTTAATTTAATGCCAACTGGATACAAATCATCTTGACAGCAAATGTAGAATTAAAACAATATTAAGAAAAATATTCAGATAAAAAAAAAAAAAAAAAGATACCATCAGAAATATATATATTTTTTCATATTGCATCATACATATTTTTTTAGAAATTCATCTTTACCAAGTTTATTGAAGCCATCTACTGTGGCATACTGACTATGAATTCAACCGTCTGTATTCTCTTTGGTGGGAAGTATAAATGGAAACAGCAGAAAAGGAAACTGAAGCAGAAATAGAACCTATGAATGCAATGAGCAACAGAAATGATTTAAGTTTCTGGGTCTGATAGCAAATCAAGTGTAAAGTAAATGTCACATTTCTGTCATGAATGTTCTAGATGAACAAAAATTGTGAATATGAAATGATTGGCTTCAGCTACTGCACATACTTCACACAAAAAAATTGTGTGAAAAATAAAATATACTAACTAACCCTACAATTGGCTAGTCTGTAGTTGATTTGTTAAACATTATTAAAAGTAACAGTCGTTCAATATTCTAAATAAAACCTTGCAGTGCATGCAAAAAATATTGCAGTTTTGATTGCTAAACTGTAGAGTTAACCAGACATCTTTTGTCTGTAAACTGGTGATCCTCAAACACCCGTGCTGATGATGATGGAACACCCTATGCACAGAAAGCCAGAAGTGAAAAATGGCTGACGTTTCCCACAGCTACCAATCAAAGATCCTGTCTTGGAAGCCAGAATATGTTTAAAGATTTGTGATGCTGAAAGATAGGAATTTGATTACAGTATCCTTCAGAACGTACAGTCCTTCTATTGACCCCCGGAGTAGCTTTTTGTGATTATTGTGCAGGGGTTAGCATATACCGAATAAACTTGATTTTGGCATTATCGTTGTGTTTACTGGGTAGATTTAGTAGCAGATTCAATATATTGTTGCAAGGAATTGTTCTATAAACCTCAATCTTTTGGTGCCTCTAGGATACACATATGTAACACAACAATTGCATAAGGCCGCGTACACACGATCAAATCTATCTGCTGGAAACGGTCTGCCAGACCGTCTCAGCCGACAGATTCGATCGTGTGTACGGGCGAGCAGACGGATTTGGCCAGCAGACAGATTTTAAAGCCTGCTTTAAAATCTGTCTGCTGGGAACCCGTCGGACCGATATGTCTGCTGGTTAGTACTCTATGGATTCGACGAATGCGCGGAAGTGTTTTACTTCCTGGTGCGGTGACGTGGCGGCGTCAGCGTCACCACCACGTCACCGCGCTGTCTGCCGGCGGGGATTTTGGTTTGATTGTGTGTACAGCGATCAAACCAAAACAGCCAGTAGACAAATCTGATCAAATCGGTCTGTCTGACCGATTTGAGCAGATTTATTTGGTCATGTGTACGCGGCCTAAGAAATATTGGGTATCTTTGCCACAATAAGAAAAACATTTCTAGGCCATTATTTATGGTTATCTCTGAACTGATAAGATAGAAAGGTTTTTAAACCATACACTATGGATAATAATTTTTCACCATTTCACAAAGAGTTTGAAAGCTTGACATACATATTTATTTATTAAATCCATATAGATAATCATTTGGTGTGATTTTGATTGATATATATATAACCTGCGTCCTGCTTAGATGGGCCAGTTTTAAAAGATATGCATTTGTATATAAATATCGAAGCATTTTACGTCAATGAATCAAAATGATACTAATGTATTTTATATGATGCCGGTTACCAGCATACCTGAATCTTAGATATATATTCCTCGGAACAAGCATAAAAACATATACACAGCATGAAAAATAGAATATATTAATTAAAAAGCTAAGCTCAAAACACATTTGAGATACCTAGTGGTTGAAGGTGATATTACCTAAAAATCACTGGGCTCCCGGGAAAAGTTAATGATTAGGGTTTGCTTACCAATGAAAAAGAAGCCATACCTTTTGGGCAGAGCTTATTATAATTTTTATGATCTCATTGTCTGAGATAGAATTTAGAGACAAGAAAAATATTATGAAAGAAAACACACACTGGGGGGGATATGCAACCACACACACACACTTCCACACAGACTGACACCCACACACTCAAGATGACAGACACATGTAACATTCATCAATACATATCTTTATATTCATGAAGATTCCTGAACACCTGACAATTGGAACTCGGAGATCGCAAGAAGTAATTATTCTTTAACCACTTGTCCTCTGCCCACCGTCAAATGACGGCGGGCGGAGGACTCCATTATCCTGACATCACGTCATATGACGTGATGTCCTTTTAAAGCCGCGGGCGGGCGCGCGCACCCGCCGCTCTGCTGGGATCCCGTGCGAGTGCCGGGCACACGCGATTGCTCAGTAACTGAGCGGGGACGTGGAGCTCTGTATGTAAACCCCCCCTCCCCCTACAGTTAGAACACTCATAGGACACACATTTAACCCCTTCCCCGCCCCCTAGTGGTTAACCCCTTCACTGCCAGTCACATTTATACAGTAATCAATGCATATTTATAGCATTGTTCACTGTATAAATGTAAATGGTCCCAAAAATGTCAGAAAAGTGTCCGAAGTGTCCGCCATAACGTCGCAGTCCCAATAAAAAAATCGCAGATCGCCGCCATTAATAGTAAAAAAAAAAAATGCCATAAACTATCTCCTATTTTGTAAAAACTATAAATTTTGCGCAAACCAATCGATAAACGCTTATTGCATTTTTTTTTTACCAAAAATATGTAGAACAATACGTATCGGCTTAAACTGAGGAAAAAAATATTTTTTTTATATATTTTTTGGGTTATTTATTAGAGCAAAAAGTAAAAAATATAGCATTTTTTTAAAAAATGACGCTCTATTTTTGTTTATAGCGCAAAAAATAAAAACCGCAGAGGTGATCAAATACCACCAAAAGAAAGCTCTATTTGTGGGAAAAAAAGGACGCCAATTTTGTTTGGGAGCCACGTCGCACGACCGCGCAATTGTCAGTTAAAGCGACGCAGTGCCGGAAGCTTAAATTTTGTCTGGGCAGGAAGGGGGTGTAGGTGCACAGTAGGCAAGTGGTTAAGAGTATCCATCTTGAAAGCAGCCACGGCAACCATTTTTAACTCTGGTAACCAGCAATTCAGACCAGTAATCATTTTGGAATGGGTAATTATGTCATGTTGATTTTATCTCGTATTCATTTGTGTTCTCTAAAATATTGATGTATTGAATATTATAATTGATGATTATTCTCCCAAATCAATAACCGCCTTCTATATTTTCAATATATCTTTCATTATATTTTTTGCATAGTTTTCACTCCTATTGGCAAAACAAACGTCTAATTTATTTCACATTGTTAACCACTTACTTACCTGCACTATAGTAATGGTTGGACATGTAAAATACAGATGTTCTGTTTAATTGTAATTTCACAAGATTATTGATTCTACCGAGAAGTTTGTCATGGTGGTATTACGTCAAAGGTACTACACTCCCATTTTGCAGATGTTTCTACTGATTTTCAAGATTTTCATGTAACACAATCAGTATTTTAATTTCATGTAAATATTTGTTTTAGTCAACCAATAGATATAACTATTTTGTATGATTATATATCTCCGTGAATAAATATCATATGTATAGACTGTCATCATATAGATTTGTTTTTGTATCTTAAAATGATCCTCGTTAAAAATTACTCAATAATAAATACTGTGCGGGAAAACTGTCCTTAAAAAGCACAACAAGGGGAATCTGCATTGCTAAACCAAGAAATATGGGAATTACCTGCCTGGTTGTGCATTTGGCAAAAATCCTTAAGTTGCAAGATTGATTTGTTCACATACAACTACAAATTATTTGGCAGATAGAAAAGAAAAACATATGTGTATTTCAAAAGTGTGTTTAGGCAATTGCCTTGATTTTCAATTGAATTTACATTCTAGAATGTATGAGGTACTGTTATCATTCTAGATAGTATTGTATAAATACAAAAGAGTTAAACTGAGCTACAGGCTAATGCTGAAAAAAATCCTTTGTGAACATGACATAGTGACTTCCATCTTGTTTGCTGCCAATGTTTTCATTGTGAAACATATTCATGGGCCACAGCACACAACTAATCTGAATGGTAATTAAGTCTTATCTTACCTAAGCCATACATAAACTCTGTTTGTCTTTTAAAGCTCTTAACAGTTTTTTTAGATAAGAGTATAAATATCAAGCAGTTTTAACCACAAATATAACTTTTATAGCTTGCTGTTTATTTTATTAATGGTGTGCTATTAAAATGATTTTGCTTCCAGATGCCTGCTCTGTTTGGTACTTGAAGCTTAGATCAAAAATTAAAGCAATCTGAAGTGCTTAGATGAATAAAGCAACACATTTTATTAAGATATAATTGTGATCTTTTGCTCAGAAGTGTTACATCTTTATTACATACAAATTAAGTGGGATAGCTGTCTAAACATTATCTATTTTGTTTATTGTGCACATCAGTCTGTGTTCCCACTTTGTATACACCAACTAGTTGACATTTTACATCACATTCCTTGCAATCGTTCAAATAATGAATACAAGTTACAAATCATTAAGGTGAAATTCTTTATAAAGGTTGTACAAAATCCATTACGTGCCTGTATTTCCTTTTCTTTCCTAATCACTGTTTCAGCTTTCTCAAAAAACGTATACTGTATGTTCAGGAATAAGGCATTCCCCCTTGCCATTTATTGGGTAGTGCTCAGCGCCTTTGCACTCATTCGCCATGCTCAGGCACTGCCACATGGGTATTCCAAGCCCTATGCAAATACCAATTTAAGAAAGGTATCAAGTATATACTGTGTAAATTGTTGTGCTGCTTAAAACTTCTATACCACAATGCGGTAAGTAAAATAAACAATACAATTGCCCAATGTTGTCCAATGGCATTCCCAATTGTTGATAATTTTCTCTGTATATTTCATATACATTTTAAGTATTGTACCTTAACCAGTTTATTTATTCTTGAAATCTTGCCTTTTGCTTACTTTTTTGGTGATATACTTGTCAGAAAATGTGCAGAGACAATAGTTTATTTTTTTTTCCTTTTCACTTTGTACACTTGTGAACCTAAATAAGGCTAATAATAATTAATAACTTCAACAATAATAATAATAATAATAATAATAATAATAATAATAAAAATAAAAAATAAGGTTAAAAACAAAAAGATAAAAAAAAATATGTTATTCAATAGTGCATATCTGTAACATTTAATGGTCCAAGTCAATAAAAATGCATATAAACTTGTGTTCAAAGTCAATGAACCCATAACTCCAGTGTTCCACATTTATAGCAAAAACTTTTATAAACTGGTAACTTCACTTGTGTGTGGGGGCAAAACAGAAAATAAAAAAATAATAATAATATAGTGTATACAATTACGACACAAGTCATATTGTAATTTAATATTATTAAAAACGACCCTTTCTTTTCAAACTGCAGTGCTGGCATTTTCTGTAAAATGCAGTGCGATATGGCTACCTGGAGGCGTTCTGTACACCATCTGATATGCCAATTTACTGCTTGTGTGATTGGCTTGAGTGTTAGAATGCATAATGGGAACATGATCGATCAGTCATGAATTGGTCATGTGTGATTGTCTTACTGATTTTCCCAAAAGACTGCACTAAGACACAAATTGCATTTTGAGCATCCCCTGCAATAAAAATGTAATTTTTGGTGAGATACTCCCAAAGAGAAATCCCGCCTAAAGGGATGCAGACCCTGGCATTTTACTAATTAGATCCATACTGGTGCAGCAGCTGATTGATAATTACAGAACCACTCCCATACAGATTCACTTAGACCATGGGTCCTCAAACTACGGCCCTCCAGCTGTTCAGGAACTACAATTCCCATCATGCCCTAGTCATGTCTGTGAATGTCAGAGTTTTACAATGCCTCATGGGACTTGTAGTTCCGCAACAGCTGGAGGGCCGTAGTTTGAGGATCCCTGACTTAGACAGACAAACAGCCAAGTCTTCAGAATAACAAGAGGTCTGGGCTCTGTAACAAAAATTGTTAAAATCCTTCCAATGTACATAGATCACCTGGGGGGATGTTTTTTTTCTCAGCGTAAGTGGAGTTACCATTTAAGACGAGTGATCCCACAACTCCAGTGCTATGAAAATAATGTCCTTACCTTAAACAATGAACCCTTATAAGCATGCCGGTCTTATGGACATAAGCCTTGCTGGGGTAACAAGTACGGTGACGTAAAACACAACGACGTGCTGAAAAAAAATAAGTTCAATGCTTCCAAGCATTCGCTGACTTGATTCTGAGCATGCGTGGATTTTTAACCCATGGTTAAATAACCGATGGCGCCCACACACGATCGGTTTTGACTGATGAAAACGGTCCATCAGACCATTCTCATCGGTTTAACTGATCGTGTGTGTACGTGGCATTAAAAGACAAAGTTGACCTCTCTTGTATCTCCAGGCCAAGTACTGGATGTGAGACAGATAGTGCCAATGGACAGGAGGACAATGAGTGTTGGTAGAAGTTGATGGCAGAACCTTGGGCTGGAGATGCAGACAATAAAGATCCATTGGAACAGCTGTTCAGGAACAGCAGCACTGTAAGAACAACCAGCTGAGGTTAAAGGGGAAACACAATTGCCCTGCAGATTTCAATTTCACTGGAGGTACTGTTAACTGCTTCCTAGAGAGTGTGGAGATCAAAAGAACAAAAACACAATGCATTCCTTGAAGTGGTTATTTGTACTTAAAGAGGTTGTAAAGCTTTGTGTTTTTTCACCTTAATGCATCCTATGTATTAAGGTGAAAAAACACCTAGCACTCTCTGCCCCCCCCCCCCGCCCCAGAGCCCCCATTTTACTTACCTGAGCCCCGAATCTCAGTGAGTGCGATCCTGCATCGCTTCTCAATCTCTAAACAGCTCCTTATTGGATGATTAATAGCAGCCTAGCCATTGGCTCGCGCTTCTGTCAATCAAATCAATGACGTGGCGCGCCGAGGGTATCACACAGGAGTGTGCCTATAAGCTAACCCCCTTGGGAGAGCGCTTTCAGGGAGCCGCCGAGGGACCCCAGAAGACAAGGATGGGGGCCACTCTGTGCAAAATTAACTGCATAGTGGAGGTAAGTGTTTGCTATTTAAAAAAAATTCAACCTTTACATCCCCTTTAGTCAATAGTTTTTCATGCCCCAGAACTTAAGAAACACTTTATAGGCATCATGAAAATATATGGATAATCACACTTTCACATTTGTATGTGCAGGTCTTCACTAGGTGATAAAACAATAACCTTGGGAATAGCTACCGTATTTATCTTCATATAGCGCGCCCCGGCGTATGGCACACACTCCCAACCTGGAAGGGAAATTTCAGGGAAAAAAAATACTTACAGTTTGAATGCCCCTCGTCGGTGTCTTGCCCGGCGTCCATCGGCGACCTTGTCCGGTCCGGCGTCCATCTGCGAACTTGGTGGTGTCCTCACCGCTTCTCCCGCGCTGTTTTTGAGTCGATCCCTGCTTCCTGTGCTGTGTTTGAATGCCGCCGCCGCCGACATATACCGAGCGCAGTACACTCGGGTACGCTCGGCTCCTCTCGCATAAAGGCTAAGAGGCGGCACAGGGCGTGACCGCAAGGGAAGCCGAGCCTGGCCGAGTGTACCCGAGTGTACTGCGCTCGGTATATGTCGACAGCGGCGTTCAAACACAGCATGGGAAGCGGGGATTGGCGTTTATCACGCACCCACGATTTTCCCCTGATTTTAAAGGGAAAAAGTGTGCGGTATACGCCGATAAATAAGGTATGTGAATTCTGTTTCTTTACAGCAAATCAATTCCTTTTGTGCATACTAAATTATAAATAATAATTCAAACTGATAACTGCATGGAAAAGTATGTAATATAATGTGCCCCTATAATTTAAAATATATATCCAGCAAAATATACCTAACTTGGTCACCATACTGTAGCACTATTTTAGGTATCACTTTAACTGTTTTCTGATTCTTTATAGATATTTACAGTAGATCTGGAAGTCATAAATGCATTGCTCTAAACCTTGAGAAGAGCACACTTTATTAAGTAATAATTCAGTTTAGCATCTACTTTTGTGAGCAGCACTTAAAAAAGGAATTTTACAGATAATCAGGTGATTTAATCATAGATGTTGTAGACAAAAAATGGATTGCATAAAAGAAGCTAAGTCCCTATTCACATTTTCCTATTTAGGCTGTAAAATTTGTTTATAACAATCATATTCACAGTGTACAAGCTGATTAATCTTATCCTCCCTATTTCTAAAACGTGGTTTGATCTTAAAAGTTTCCTGAAGCCCAAACAACTCAGTTTTATGCTAAAACTGAAGTATGCTATCTACTTACTGCAAAGACGTAGATAAAAATTGAAAATAATGTTTTGTTACTGATGCTTTCATTTGGTTTTATGACTGTACGTGTGCATTACATTTATATAAAACATACACATCATTGGTCCAGTAAAGAAGCTGTTTGCATGCTGCAAGTGGTTCTCTTTGTACAAAGGCACACAGATGAGATCTGTTATATCAAGATTGTTACCATTATAATTAAAGAAGTTTGACAAGGTTGTTTTAAAGGTGCCTGCTTCACCCTCCCAATTCTGTATCAGAGGGTGACATGGCATAGGAGTTGTGGCACATTTTTGGAGGTGCTACAGCCCTATTCTAACCTAGTGGCTGAAGTACAGTAGTACTGTACATGTCACATTTCTCCCTAGGCCCGAAAGAAAAAGCCTTTCACTTGAAATCCCACCTAAAGTGAATTTTGTTACTGTGATTAAAGGGATTGTAAAAGGTATTTTTTTTTTTAAACAGCAAACATGTCTTTGCTTACCTGCTCTGTGCAATGGAGTTGCACAGGGCGGCCATAAACCCACCCCTTCTTAGGTCCCCTTCCGGCGCTATTGGCCCCTGTTCTCTGTCCAGTGCCCCCATGGGAAGCTGCTTCCCACGGAGGCACTTGTGCGTGCTCGCAACCGAGCCCTACTGCTGCGTCTATTGACACAGACAAAGCGACTCAGCCCTTCACTGCTCCCTCTTCAATAGCTTTGATTGACAGCACTGGGAGCCAATGGCTCCCTGTGCCCCCCGGAAATGCCAGCAAGACCCTGAAGTGAGGGAAGAGAAGAGCTGCAGATGTGTACAGCGCTGGATCGAACAAGGGCTCAGGTAAGTTAAAAGGTGGTAAGGGGGATGATGACACCTAAACATTTCTTACCTTAATGCAAGGAATTCATTAAGGTAAAAAATGTTTAGGCTTTACAACCTGAGGTCTGGTGAGAGTATAAAGAAGTGTGGCAAAACACAGTACTGCCTTATTTTCTCCAAAATTTGGTATGAAGGCAGTCAGATCATTCTCCTGTCTGTGCTAGGCATTCTGTACAGTGATGGTGTACAGAATACGTCTAAAGGGATACAGACCCGGAAGCTTTCCTCATTTGAGCTATGCAGGTGCAGCAGCTGATATATATCACACACAGCCTGTGTGATATTTTCCATGTAACATTGAACTAAATGCTGATGATGTTTGTGGATTCACATGGCTTTACCACCCTCCATTGCAAAGTACCCCCTTTGAAAGGCACCTTGTCTCAATGTTAAGAAACAAGACCCTCTGCCCCACATCTGATGCTCCAAGAATGATGGGAGGGACTTATAAAGTATCTGGAAGCCCACTTAATATTAATACTACCTTTTGCCAATTCCCAAAGAGTTAAAGGGGTTGTAAAGGTTTGTTTTTATTTTCTAAATAGGTTCCTTTAAGCTAGTGCATTGTTGGTTCACTTACCTTTTTTTTCGATTTCCCTTCTAAATTTTTTTTTCTTTGACTACTGTTTCTCCTCAGTAAGCTTGCCCCCATCATTTGACTGGGGGTTAGTCAGCCAGAACAGCTTACTGAGGAGGAAGAGGAAGTGAGGAATTCAGACAAAGAAAAAAAAACATTTAGAAGGGAAATCAAAGGAAAAGGTAAGTGAACCAACAATGTAATAGCTTAAAAGAACCTATTTAGTAAATAAAAAACAAACCTTTACAACCCCTTTAAATGTAAATAAACATTGACACCTTTAAAAAGTCCTTTAATTACATTACAATAAATATGCAATTAAAATATGTTATTAATGGGGGGGCGTGGCCGGCAGCCGAGGCGGATGGCTGTGTGAGGAGAAGGCTCCGTGTAAGCATCTTGCTTAACCCAGCGACTATTTCAGCCGACCGAGGCTCCAGCTAGCGTGGATACACTCTTGGGTCCTTCTGGGATAGAGTGGGGAAGAGAAAGAAGGAGAAGGGGCTGCGGAAACTGACCGACTTCTATCCGTCAGCTAGTACGCCTAGGCCGCAAGATGGCGCCGAGGCCTCGGACTCGCGGTACAGTCCGCGCAGCGATCGTGTCGTTGAATCGGATCCCACACACAGAGAAGACTCGCACTTCTCCCACAGCGCCAGCGGAGGCTCATCCCCGGGGGCATCCCCGATCAACAGCCCACAGAAGTTGGCCCAGAAACGATCGTCAGCCCACAGATATGCAGGTGAGCCGGGGAATGCATGCAACTCTCAGGATAGCACAAGAGACTTTGTGGAGCAGATTAATGAATTCCCCACTACTGGACAACCCCTTAGTGACACGGTAATGAGGGACATGCTGATCACTCTCAGAACATCCCTGCACAGGGATATGATGGCCTGTGTCACCCAGCTTACAGGGGAGGTGTCATCTATAGGGGAAAGGCTCTCACACGTGGAGGACAAGATGGGGGAGTTCTCAGCAGCCCATAATGAACTGGTGGATGCACATAATGACACTGAAAGTGACCTGCAAGCGATGAGAGAAAAGCTTACAGAATTAGAGGACAGGTCCAGGAGGAACAATATAAAACTTAGGGGGGTGGAGGAATCCATTGCCCCAGCTGAGCTCAGTCTCTATGTCCAGTCCTTCATCGCAGCATTGCTGCCTGACACCCCTAAAAAAGAAGTGATAGTGGATAGAGCGCATCGCCTCCCCAAACCAAAGTTTCTCCCTGATGCGGTCCCAAGAGATGTCATCACTCACATTCATTTCTTTCATGTAAAGGATGACCCCATGCGCTTCTCTAGGAAGAATCACCCACTACCTGGCCCTTATTCTGCTGTCACCATTTTTGCTGATCTGTCCAAGCACACCATGCAGGAGTGCAAGAACTTGTCGTCCATAATGAAACTGCTACAGAATCATAAAATCCCCTACTCCTGGGGCTTCCCGACTAAACTGCTTATCACGAGAGAAAACCGTAATTATGTCATTACAAACGTTGAGGACAGCCTGGCCCTTGCTAAAAAGTGGGATCTCCTTCCGGATAATCCTGGAGACTCTGTACAAGATCAAAACCTCCCGAGATTGTCCCCAGAATGGCGTAAGGCTTGATCTGACTCCTTTGGCAATCTAATATATATCACAGCTACTGCCTTGGTTATTTCTTTTTCTTTGATAGATGCTGTAACGGGGTACAAAGAGCTGTTTGTGGATTGTGCTGTATTGCGGATTGGTTTGCACTTTGTGAGACTTTTCAAGTTTTTATGTTCTGGTTTACCTTTTTTTCCCTCCTGTTCTGACTGTACCACAGGCTTGCTGCAAAACAAACTTTTCATCTATGTCGAAATCTCGTTGTATTGGAATTCCTTGTACTATGACGGACTCCTGACCAGATGTCTCTAGCGCAACAACGCCACCTTCAGGTATCATTGTATTATCTGATCCAAAATCTGATATTTTTCCAACCCATACTGAGCTCTCCTTATTTCTGCTCTGATGGCATTGTCAATCGTGTCAATGAATGTTAGCGGTCTTAACAGCCCATTTAAACAAAGCTCCATGTGGAAAGAGATGGACCGGCTTAAAGGTGATGTGGTCTGCATCCAGGAGACTCATTTCAAGTCCTCTAACCATCCAAAATGTTCGCACAGAGCATACCCTCATGTTTTTCAAGCGATGGCACCTGTGAAAAAAAGAGGGGTGATTATAGCCATTAAGCACTCTGTCGCATTTAAATTGCACAACGTCGTTTGCGACCCTAATGGGAGATACATAGTTTTAATATGTGACCTGAATCAGTCTACCTATATATATATATATACCCTGGTCAACCTGTATGCGCCAAATAAAAGACAACCAACATTTCTGGCTCCTAACTATACCCACTACTCGTGTCCTCATCGGACCTATTCTAGAATCGACCTGGTACTCTCCGACTTGACCCTGTTGCAAAGGACTATTTCGGTGAATATTCATTTGATAACTTGGTCAGATCATGCGCCAGTATCCATCTCCCTTCAAAATAAGAACACTGACCCTCCAGTTTATCTATGGAGGAACAATGTTGACATTCTTTCTGACTCTGTCCAGACTGCTAGACTGGAAGTACTGCTTAAAGAATTTTTTCATCTTAATGATACTGCTGACACCAATGTTGCATCTTTATGGTGCTTGCATAAAGCATTCAGTAGAGGTCTGTTGATACAAATGTCAGCCAGGGAAAAGAGGAGGAGCAGTGCCATCTTAAGAGCATTATAGGCCCCCGGGCAATACAGTGCACTGGGGCCCTGTCTACACAACCACGCACAAGAATTTACTGCCAAAAATCATGAAATTTACTGGCAGAACCACAATTTTTTATTGGCACTGCAAAAAAGTACCTAAAATTACAGTTTTACAAATTTCTTCATTGGCATGAAGGTTAGGTTACTGTAACTCAGCCTGATCAGAGTTTCCTCTTGCATCAGAGTCTGCAGGATTCCCCCTTACAGTGAAAGGGAACTCTTATGTAAAGGGGGACACTGCAGATCATGATGTAAGGGGGAACTCTGATGTGGAGGGGGGCTCTGGTGACCAGAGACCACCTTATAGCAGAATCCACTGCTTTCTCTTTACATCAGAGTTCCCACTTACATCACGGTCCTCAGACTGAGTTCCCCCTAGCACTGTAAGGGGGAATACTGCAGACTCTGATGTAAAGGGGAACCACCTTCTGTAGAGTAAATACACTAAGGTAAGGGGGGGCACTAATATTTTTGTATTCACTCCCCCCTTTCTTTAGCAACCACCCGCCCTTAGACTGGCCTGGTGGTGGTATCACTGACCTCCTCTCAGGTGCACCATGCAAGGCTCAGTCAGATGGCTCCAGCTTGGCTGCTCTGGTTTTATCCTATAGTCTCTTCATGTCTGACTTCTCCTGTAACCCCCATCCCAGCGGCGCTCCCACTCTTAACTCCTCTCCAGACTCTTCCTCAGAGACTGTAGACACGATACAGTTCTACAGTTCTGACCCGCCATTCTCCACCATTTTTTACTGGGGTCGCTGGGCAGCCGATGGGGGCCCCCCAGGCAAGTGGGGCCCCCGGGCAACTTCCCAGTGTGCCCAATGGAAAAGACAGCCCTGAGGAGGAGAACGGCACTGTTGCAAGGGTTACTGGAGGAAATCCAAAAATTAGAAGTTCTACACAAACAATGTCTTTCTCCTACGACTGAATCTGACTTATTTATGTGCAGGCACAAACTCCGCCTAATGCTGATTACCTCCCATCAGAAATATTTACGGCGAATTAAGGCCATGTATTAAGCTCATGGCAACAAGGCAGGGAAACTCCTGGCCAAATATATCAGGAATTGTCAACAGCGATCTAAATTACCTTTTATTAAAGATCTGCATTCAAACACATTGGTTCATCACCCAACACAAATAACCAATGCTTTCATGAAATATTACAGAGACCTTTATAATCTTCATCTAGATGCAGACACTCCACAACCCACTGACACGTCCATTAACTAATTTCTCAGTTCTGTGACTTTGCCCTCTCTGTCTCCCTCCCAACTGATGTCACTCAATGCACCTATTCTACAAAAGGAAGTCAGCGACATTATCAAAGCCCTTCCCAAAAATAAATCACCAGGTGTATATGGATTTTCCTCAGAATATTATAAAGTATTCTCTGACATATTGACCCTGTATTTATGTACAGTACCCTGTTCAACAGTGTCGCCTCCTCATTGACGTTCCCGGAAGAAATGTTGCAGGCTACTATTGTAACTTTGCCAAAGCCAGGTAAGAAGCCGGATGCCCCACAAGATTTTAGGCCTATTTCACTCTTAAATACTGATCTTAAGATCTATGCTAACATTTTAGCAAACAGATTAGCCTCTATTACTCTATTACACAACGCCATCTCCGAAAAATGTTACATTACTAATGGAACCCACCAGGGGTGTCCACTGTCCCCTATCATTTTTACGCTGATGATGGAGCCCCTGGCTGAAGCTATCAGATCTGACACGGATATATCTGGGATTGGTGTGGCTAGTGAGGTCCACAAAATAGGCTTATTCACGGACGATGTAATCTTAACTGTGACTAATCCGGCTTCTTCCCTGGCAAAAGTGCAGAAAGTATTGCATATGTTTGGTGCAGTGTAATTTTATAAGTTAAATATCGCTGAGTCTTGCATATTGCCTATAAATATTCCCAAAAAGCAAATAGCTCAACTTAAGGAAAGATTTCCGTTTCAATGGGTGACCACCTTTATCACGTATTTGGGAATTAAACTGATTTTCACTTCCACTGCTACTTATGACACTAACTTTAACTCACTTTTAGACATCATTAAAGCCGACTTGGCACACATCTCCACCTTTGAACTATCTTGGTTGGGGAAAATAGCTGCCCTAAAAATGTTCCTACTACCTAAAATTATTTATTATTTTCGTACCATCCCTATACTCATACCTGACTCCTTCTTTGCCACTATCGATAAACTGTTTAGGAAATTTGTGTGGCAGGGGAAAATGCCTAAAATTACGTTTTCAATTTTGCAGAGGCATAAATTTACGGGCGGAGCGGGCTTTCCTGTTCTTCGGCATTACTATAGAGCAGCTTTGTTGGATCAAATGAAGGCTTGGTTTGAGCCTGATTCACCTAAGTTGTGGGTGAAGATAGAGAAACTTGCTATGCATAATAGAGACCTTCCCTCCTTATTGTTGGCGAAACTGACTAACTTGCCAATGGTAGGCCCCTGGCTCCCATCTGTCGAGGCAACACTTTTAGTATGGAGCTCTATCCAATCGCAATTAGATTCTAGCACTAAAATCTGTCAACCAGTATCCCAAATTTTAGTTCTTGAACACCTTATCCCGGATCTACACACGGCCTCCTGGAGAGAGAGGAACTTTTCTACTGTCCAGGAGGTTCTTGACGATCCAGAGGCTGTGCATACGTACCCCTTCACTCAAATCAAACATTTCCAGTTGACCCAAGCTGGTTCAACTTATGCATTGCCTGTGGATGTGTGGAATTATCTCTGCACCTCTTCTCTTAAACCTAAGGGCCTTGCCTGGTTCTATTCCCTGTTACAAAATAATGATAATTTCTCCAAAACTTCTAGTATGATTAACTGGGAAAGGGATTGGGAAAGGGAGTGGCGATCTGCTATACATGCTATCTATACTTACTCTGCACTAACCACTGGGATACTTTGCTGAAAATCCTCCACAGATCTTATTTAACCCCTGGTAGACTGTCATTGATATTTCCATCAGGGAACCCTCTATGTTGGAGAATGTAAGGGTAACATTTATCACGTCTTGTGGGACTGCAAAGGCATACGCAGTTTTTGGACTGCTGTATTCAAACGAATCTCATCTGTTACAGGGTTCTTTTTACATCCGACTCCACAGGTAGCCCTCCTTAACATTAACATTGCTAATATTCCATCCCAATTTCGTAGCATAGTCATTCATATATTGATTGCTGCCCGCCTGACTATAACTTCTAAGTGGAAAACTACCTTGGCCCCCAATGTTAGTGAGGTTATTCAGAGGGTCTCCACACAATACCTGTATGAAAAGTATTTTGCAGATCAGTCTAACGTGAGTCAGTAATTTAAAATTCAATGGATTCCTTGGATCTCGAAATTCCCTGAATAAGGTGTACACTTTGTATTAAGGATTTGCCTATTCTGTGCAATTGTTTTATGGTAAAATTAGTCCCTGTGGTATGTTTTTTCGTTCCTTCCCCTTCTCCTTTCACTCTCATTCTCCCTTTTTAATTTTTTTTCCTTTGCTTTTTATTTCCATTTTCAGTAGTTCCTACTTTCATTTGTTTATCTCCGCTTTTGTGTTAGACAGTTAGTTCTCATTCTTTTGCAGGATTGAGGACCAGCCTGACTATCTCATGTTCATTTCTCATTAAGCTAGAACTGTGTGGACAAGTGTTCTACTTTCTATGGTGTTATAATAACTATATACAGTATAGAATGCATATCAGTACCTTATCTATGGAGGGTGCCATGGCTCCACAATGTACAGTAGGATGCGCGGACCTGCTAGCTTATTAAATACTTTACATGCTGTTATTATGACCTTTAATGCATACTATATCCTAATGTCTACTTGGAAATGTGTTCTTTGATTTGCATTGTATTGTTCCTTAACCTGTTGTTTTCTTTAAAAACCTTAATAAAAACTAATACAATTTTTTTTTTTATTAATGTTCCCCAAAGTAATCCACTGTCAATTAGATCATCCAGTGATCCACATCAATTATGATGCCCACCATTGTAATCCTAGTCAATCACGATGACCCATTACACGATTATGCTTACCTTCCATACTGCTGTGATAAAATGACAGATCCCTGGATCTGATGTTATATAACTACAGTGCCAGGGATCCTGATGATGTATGGTCAGGACCATATTTGATCAATGACATCACCCAAGGATCCCTAGTGCTGTGTTAGATTACTGTGCCCCAGGAATCTATCATTTCAAGTCCTCAAATATTACCACCAACGGGGCTTCCCCTCACCTGGCATGTCCCCCCTCCAAATGTTGAAAAGCTTGTGGCAAGATCTGGTACATGAAAAGAGTGATGCAAGCTTGCTGTCCTTCTATTTTTGGCTACCTAAACCTGTGAATTTTTACCACATGCCTTTTTTTTTACTTTTTTTATAATAATATGCTGTCATTTTTAAAGGATTAAATCCTATTGTTCCATAATATCAGGTGCAGCTTCTAGGCAATACCCCAATCATGTTATTTAAAACAGTTGTGGGTTTTCAGTGTTGTCCTTTAAGTTACATGAGAAGACCCTTTCCCTATTGTATGGTTGTTTTTTTAATTTTGCATTGCTACATGTGCCCCATGACAGTGCTAATGTCCCATGCCCTTTTTCAACATCAGCTTGCCTAAAAGCCTCCAGTTCGGTCTACCATTGTTTCATTTCTAAATTGGTCACCTTGCTCTCCTGTATTCTTTTTCTAGTCTCATCTGCCTCTTTAGTAGCAGCAATTGGCTGGTCCATCTCAGCCTCTTTGTGGTGCTCAAAAGAAAGTCTGATTGTGAGCAATCAGGTTTATGGTGGCCTTACATGTTTCAATTACTGATCGATTCCTCACCGCCTAATCAATAAAAATACAATCATTTTCATACACAAAGTATCTCAGTGCTTCTGATCAATGTAAAATTTATGATAATTTTCCAGTCTGGGCGATCGACTTATTTGATCAAATCAAGTCTAAACTGAGTCTAAATAAATTGGAAGGGAAGTTATGGCTATTGGATTTGATTGATTTGATTGAATCACACATCCATCAGATAAAAAAAATCACACTACTAGTGGCCACCATTACTTTGCTCTCAAGCGACATCTCCATTAGTGCGTGTGTACTCATACATACTTAGATTTACTCTGAATTAATAACCAATCATAGACTTAATGGATGACTTACACTTTTTAACATCTGTATCTAAAGGGCCCTGCAACTAAAGCAATTTGCAATAATCCCTGAATAACCTGTTCTAATGGGTAACTTGAATCCATTGGAAAACTTAGGTGTGTTCATTGTTTTCCTGTTACTTTTTAATTTACATATCAGAGTAAGATAACCATCAATTAATAGAATTGTTTGTCACAGTACATTTTCTCACATATAATTTATATGCCAGTAGCTTTGCACAGGTCTGTTTTCTGTCCTGCCAGTTAATAAATAACACATCCTAAGAATGCAGACTTTAAATATCAACTTTACAAATGATACTTTTGTGATAGTTCATCAGTAGAATATAAATGATGTTGGAATAGCATCTGTATTATCATTTAAACCATATCTGATAACATAATGGTGGTTTATTCACTGAGAATATATTTGTTTATCAGCATTCCTATAACTATTTTTTTGGCATCCATAACCTAAAGCCAGAATGTTTATCTTTTAATTACAAATTTAGCCTCGAGAGCTTGCATGTATTGTCTTTAAAGTTCTTGCTCAATGTCAGGCCAAAATTATCAAATGACAAAAAGATCCCAACATTAATGCAATAATCAGGTGTTTGGTTTCAAAATGTTAATTCAACATGCCACTTTATAAAGTTGAATCGAGGAAGTCACAGTCAGTTTCACATTAAATTATATGTGAACCCAGGCTTGACTGCTAAATGGTCAGAACAGTTGTAAATCACCAGCAGGTGTTAACCAAAGCAGATTGTAAGAACCAAAGCTTCTTGTAGATCACATGGCAAGGTAACAACACTTCTGCAACTTTGGGAGTTGGTGGGATTGGTTTTCACCCTATTCAAAGATAAGCTCGGAGAAAGTAGAACCTGGTAGGATCAACAGATATTTATTAAACAAACTAAATTAACAAGGCTGGACTGTCTTTATTTTCTTAATTTTATTTTTAATCAAGTGAGTCAATGTGGCACTAAAGATAAGAATGTATTGTCTGTGATTTTGGTTCAAATAGATAAGTAGTTGAGCATTACATACCATCATTATGCTTACAGAGTAACTTCTCTTTTGTTGAAAAACAAAACAAAAAAACAATACCCTCTGGGTGAATAATTGTAATTGCAATAATTGAGGAAAAAAAGCAATCCACTCTTGATCTTTAGCTAAATATACAGCAAATTAATTTGCAAGAATTTTAAGAAACTGTGTAAAAGATTTCTACCTTTTGTTGCTCTAAAACAAATAGCTGTCTGTTTCAACATGTCCTGTGCAGACAGAATATGAATGGGAGGGTCTAATTCATTCTAATCAACTGGTGCCCTCTTAGGCCGTGTGCACAAGATCAGTCCATCTGATGAGAACGGTCCGAAGGACCGTTTTCATCGGTTAACCGGTGAAGCTGATTGATGGTCTGATGTGCCTACACCCATCGTTTAAAAAACAATCGTGTTAGAACGCGGTGACGTTTACGTGTTTTAACACACTGACGTGATAAAAAAAACAAAGTTCAAGGCTTCCAAGCATGCGTCAACTTGATTCTGAGCATGCAAGGCCTTTTAAACGATGCTTTTGCATACTAACGATCGGTTTTAACCCATCGGTCAGGCATCCATCGGTCAAATTTTAAATTTTAAAGTTCTCTTTTTTTTGACCGAAGAATAACTGACCGATGGGGCCCACACACGATCGATTTGGACCGTTTTCATCGGTTTTGACCGATCGTGTGTACGCGGCCTAAGTGTTCTAATGAGAAAAGCTGCAGAGTCTCTGACCCTTTAGAAGTGATTAAACTAACCTATGGGGAGTATCTCACCCAAATTGAAACTCCTACTGCAGAAGATGCCTAATATTTGATTTATATCTTAGGCCTCGTACACACGACCGGTTTCCTTGGCAGAATCCATCAAGAATCCATCAAGAAACTCGGTGGAGGAAACCGGTCGTGTGTATGTTTTTCATCAAGGAAACTGTCGAAGCAAAACTCGACGAGCAAAAAAGAGAGCAAGTTCTCTTCTTCCTCGACAGGAGTCAAATTGGTTCGTCGTGTTCCTCGTCGGGCTGCTTTTCAACGAGAAACTTGAGCGTGTGTATGTTAAGAAACCCGTGCACCTTCGGTAAAAGTAGCGTTTGTAATGGAAATAGCACATTTGTCACGCTGTAACAGACTGAAAAGTGCAAATGTCTCTTACCAAACTTTTTCCTAACACGCAGTAACATGAGATTAGCAAAAGCAGCCCCTGCCGTTGTATGTGTTGAAGTCACCGCGTTTGAGAACGAGGAGATTTGGTCTTTAACGTGTGTATGCAAAGCAAGCTTGTCGAGTTCCTCCACAAGCCTAACAAGGAACTCGATGAGGAAAACGATGTGTTTTGCCCCGACGAGTTCCTCAGTCGTGTGTATGAGGCCTTAGTTCAGACATCTGGGAAAATCAGTGAGCCAATTACACAAGCAGGAAATTACATTTTGGGGGTTAGGTCTGTACACCAACGGTGTACAAAATACCTCCAGATTGCCATATTGCATTGGATTTTACATACAATTACAGTGTCTGCAGATAGAAAAAGAAAGGGAATTTTTAATAGTATTACGAGTAAAACAAATCCTAACACAAGTTTTTTCAGCTTTGACATGTGTTATAAAAACTATCATCCCCATTCCTTAGTGTATCTATGTGAATTATACCTTTCTTTTTTTCAGGTCAAATAAAAAATAATTAAGTGCCCCCGTCCCTCTCGAGCTAGTGCGCAAACGCGAATGCGTGAGTCAGTCCTGAATGCAAACTGTGAATGTCATACACATGTGAGCTATCATCACGAATGTCAGATCATGAACAGTAATTCTAACATTAGACCACCTCTGTACATCTACAGTGGGTGGCCTGGCTTCGGAAAATCACGTACCTGTAGGGGATTTTGTGCACAAGGTGTAGGGGTGAACACCCTTCCGGATTGCTGATTCCACTGTGGTTGGACACGGTGGGAGCCAATCAGCGGATCCGGTGGCCGCCGCGACCCGCCAATCGTTCACAGGAGATGTGGAGCAGTGGTTTGCCTATGTAAACAAGGCACACAGCTGATCTGTCAGTGAGGAAAAGAGACATATTCTATTTCAGCTAAGCTGAAACACAATTGCTGTTTTCCTCCAGTGTAACACCCCCCCCCCACACACACAGTAAGAAAACACTTTCCTGGGACACACTTAACCCCTCGATTGCCTCTTAGTGTTAATCCCTTCCCTGCCAGTGTCATTTACACTGGGATCAGTGCATTTTTTTAACACTGATCACTGTATTGGTGTTACTGGTCCCCAAAAAGTGTCACTTAGGGTCAGATTTGTCTGCCACAATGTCGCAGTCCCACTAAAAATCACTGATCACCGCCATTACTAATAAAAATGCAATAAATCTAACCCATAGTTTGTAGATGCAATAACTTTTGCACAAACCAATCAATAAACGCTTATTGGGATTTTTTTTTACCAAAAATATGAAGCAGGTTACATATTGGCCTAAACTGATGAAGAAATGTATTCAAAATTGCTGTTCTTATTTTTTGTTTATAGTGCAAAAAATTAAAACTGCAGAGGTGATCAAACACCACCAAAAGAAATCTCAATTTGTGGGAAAAGAGGACATCAGTTTTATTTGGGTACAGCATTGCATGGCGGCGCAATTGTCAGCTAAATCAATGCAGTGTCGTATCGCAAAAAATGGTCTGGTCAGGAAGTGGCTAAAACCTTCCTGGGCTACAGTGGTTAAAGTGTCGCCTACAGATAGTACAATTTACGTCGCTTGTCGCTGTTGTGTGGGCTTGCACAATTTTAAAGCATGACATGTTTGGTATCTATGTACTCAGTGTGACATAGTCTGTATTTTTTTCCAAAAATTTGGCTTATGTATTCTGTTTTTTGGGGGTTTCTTTGCATTAACATTTTTAAAAGTGTATTTTTCCCCAAAAAACTGTGTTTGAGAAACCATTGTGCAAATACTGTGTTACATAAAAAATTTCAAAGCCCACCTATTTATTCTATAGGCTCCGTGCTTTAAAAAAAAAAAATGTTTTAGGGTTCTAAAAAAATTTCTAACAAAAAAAAACAGATTTTCACATGTAAATCAAAAATTCCAGAAAATGCCTGGTCTTCAACTGGTAAGCCCGTTTGCAGTGTTTCTAGTTTAAACTTCATAGAGATTCACTAAGTCAGGGACCACTGGACTATTTCGTTGGCCAAAGACCAGAGGACTTTTTGCAATTTGGCACTGCGTCGCTTTAACTGACAATTGCGCGGTCATGCAACGTGGCTCCCATACAAAATTGACGTCCTTTTTTTCCCACAGATATAGCTTTCTTTTTGTGGTATTTGATCACCTCTGAGTTGTTTTTTTTTGCGCTATAAATAATAAAGCGTCAATTTTGAAAAAAAATATATTTTTTACTTTTTGCTATAATAAATATCCCCAAAAAATCTATAAAAAAGCTAATTTTTTCCACAGTTTAGGTCGATACGTATTCTTCTATATATTTTTATATAGCATCTACAAAATAAGGGATAGCTTTATGGCATTTTTATATTTTTTTTTTCACTAGTAATGGCGGCAATCAGCGATCATGGTCCTGCGGGCATGGTCACAGAGCTCGTGGCAGGGGCACACGGCGGGAATTTCAAAGTGACATGAATATCTGTTACTTTGCCCAGCCGTGCCATTCTTCCAACGTAAATGTACAGGAGCCGGTCCAGTTAACATCCATCAATATTTTGAACGTTCTATTTTTTAGCAACTTGCCCACTGGCCACTTAAACTTCCTTCCTAACCAGACCAATTTTCAGCTTTCAGTGCTCTCACATTTTGAATGACAACTACTCATGCAACACATTTTTTCACACGTATATAGCTTTCTTTTGATGGTAATTGATCACCTGTGTTTTTTTTGTGCTATAAACGAAAAAATACAATTTTTTTTTGTTTCTGTTATTACATTTTGCATATTAGTAATTTTTATTCCTAAATTTTGGCCAAAATGTATACTGCTACATACGTTTGGGAAAAAATAACCCAAATCAGTGAGAATGATTTGGTCTTTGTGAAAGTTATAGAGTCTACAAACTATGGTGCCAATCATTGAAAATTGATCACACCTGATGTATCATTTCGTGACACCCTAACAAGCCAGGATAATACAACTACTCCCCAAATGACCGCTTTTTAGAAAGCAGACATTCCAAGGTATTTAGTAAGAGGCATGGTGAGTTTTTTGATGTTGTGATTATTTTGCACAATTCTTTTCATATTTAATGATTTTTTTGTAGATATGGACTTCTGTAATTTTCTTTAAAGCATCACTCTTAGAGATGTAGGATCTGCATTAAAAGCTAAACAGACTCTATGGAGGGCTTATGTGCTGAGAGGGAATATGTTGACAATAGTAATAGTACTTCTTCTTATACAAGCTGTACACTCACTACTTTACATTGTAGCAAAGTGTAATTTCTTCAGTCTTGTCACATGAAAAGATATAATCAAATATTTACAAAAATGTGAGGGGTGTACTCACTTTTGTGAGATATTGTAAATTTTTTATGTAATTTGACTACCTATTACACTTTTGTGAGGCACTGATGGGAACTGTAGTGGTATTGAAGTGGTATGGATGAACTAATATGGCATGGATGATCACTAATGTGGCATGGATGTGGCACAGATGATCACTGATGTGGCTGAGATGAGCAATGAATGAGCCATTGATGGAGATGGGTGAGCCATGGGTGGGGATGGATGAGCTATGGATGGGGATGGATGAGCCATGAATGTGAATGGATGAGCCATGGATGGAGCATAGTTTAAGATATGGATGAAGCATGGATGGAGCATGGGTGAGCTATGGATGGATGTATGATCCATAGATGGAGCATGGACGAGCCATAGATGAATGCATGGATGAGAAATGGATGGAGCATGGATGAGCCATTGATGGGCCATGGGTGGAGCATGGATGGATGGATAAGCCATGGATGGAGCATGAATGAGCCATGGTGCTGGTCTGGAGGAGACCCACAGGACACAACAGTTGGCCAAGCTAAAATCAGACTTCATTTTGTATGAGCTCAATTGCACTGCACAAAAAAATAGGTATCAGTTTCAGTATCAATTTGTATGGGCGAGTACCTGATAAAAAGTATCGGTACTCATACTTGTTCTTAAAAATCTGGTATTGGTGCATCCCTAGTTTTTAATGCAGAGAAATCGTGTATATGAGGAGGGGTGTAAGGTATGGTATACCCCAATCAATGCTAGTCCCAAAGAAGAGGGCACTAATTCTACTGTCCTGTAAATAGCACTACTTGACATCTGAGACTGGATGGAATAGCCAAATCAGGGACACTTTGAGAGCTGTGAACTGTAAACCTACTATGATTCTTATATTCTTAAAGCACTAAACATTACCTGGATCAGTGTCTTTTACTCATGAGGCCACCAAATAACTGCTTAGTCTTAGCTTCCTGTCGCCTTCTAGTAAAAAGTTAGTAGACTGGATCCTAAAGGATGAAGTTTCAGGGGTGTCTCCGTAGTTGCAGGTATTTACCCCTGACTCTGCCACATCCAGGACCCTAATAAGCATTAATACAGATCAATGGCAATGCCTTCAGGGATGGCAGCTGAACCAGCAAGAAGTTGACAAAAAGATTTCAGTGCCAGTAAGAGAACTTTCATATGTCTCATCACTGGAGCAGAAGTAAGACTAAAGTTTTAAGATAACCTTTTCATTTTATTGAGATTTAGAACACCTCATCTGCTGTGATAATTAGTTTATGTATAAACAGACTCAGAGAATTGTTTGTTATTATACAGAAAACAAGAATATACATTCTATTCATTACTGAAATAAAATATTTCTTTATTGTTTTAATATAATCACTTATAAAAAACATACTTTGCTAAACAGCAGCACTTAGATATAAGATCAACTGTCCACAACACTGCAACAATATAATAAATTGAATTCCAAGTAAATGAATTAAATAGGATTGATAGTTTAAATAACTTAAAATGACAAAGCAAGTTACATTCAATGTAGATGCTGTTTAAAATGCAGTAATGTCAAACTGTTTTATCTTCAGTGGATGTTTTAGTAGTAGATAATTCAGTCTAATAGACCTTGTAAAGTCATAGCTTATTTACTACGGCTGTTTATGCATTCTGTAAAACTGGTGGTTGTATGTAATGTAGAAAATGTCTCAGTCAAATGACTTGACCCTGTGTGACGCCTGCAAGGCTGAAACTTGTGAATTACGTGTGATAGCTTTTTTTTTGTTACAGTCCAGTATCTATTTGGTCTTAGAATTCAATTTGAACTTGGTAATCCCTACTGATGTACAGCAGAGGCTACATGAAATTTCAGAGATAATTCAATTCTGTTCATCATAGGGGACACTTTAACCCCTTGTCAAACAATAAATCAGACAAATACATCTATAGACCCTGCAGAGTCCCTTGCCTCATCTGACAGCCATGGATTTGAGAAAATGGGACCCTGCAGTGCACGCTTTTTAGAAATGTGTTGCCTTCCTAAAACCCAGGGAGTATGCAGCAATTCTGTTTAAATTGCATCTAAAAAAACAAAAACAAAAATGTGACATATTGCAGGTTACTAATTTTTTGATGTGGTAGCTGCATTATTATTATAATTTTTTTTACAAGATTATTTCCTTTATTATTAACAAGTAATCCTGCCAGTGACACACATCTGTCCGAGTGTGACAATATTTATTTAGCATAGGTATTCATTCACCCTAGGCCAGTGATGGTGAACCTTGGCACCCCAGATGTTTTGGAACTACATTTCCCATGATGCTCTGCTACACTGCGCGTGCATGAGCATCATGGGAAATATAGTTCCAAAACATCTGGGGCGCCGTGGTTCGCCATCACTGCCCTAGACTGTTCTTCTGATTTGGCCTACAAAGACCTCCTCCTCCTCCTTTTATCTTGATTACATAGAGGGACATTGCTTTGGAGTTCAAAAAGAATAGCTGACAGTGCTGACATCATTGTTTCATTGAGTTCAGTTTAGTCCAGAGGAAGTTAGGCCGCGAACACACGTTCAAATTTATCTGCTGGAAACTGTCCGACGGACCGTTTCAGCAGACAAATTCGATCGTGTGTACGGGCGGACAGACAGGTTTTTCCAGCAGACAAATTTTAAAGCATGCTTTAAAATCTGTCTGCAGGGAACCTGTCCGTCCGGCATGTCTGCTGGTTAGTACACTAACCAGCGGACATATCTGCCCGCACATGCGTCGAATGGATTCGATGCATGCATGGAAGTTTTTTCTTCCTGGTGCGGTGACGTGGCGACGTCAACGTCACCACCACGTCACCGCGCTTGCTGCTGGCGGGGATTTTGGTTTGATCGTGTGTACACGATCAAACCAATATATCCCAGCAGACAAATCCGATCAAATTGGTCTGTCAGACCGATTTGATCAGATTTATTTAGTCGTGTGTACGCGGCCTCAGAGATTACAAGGACACCATTTTATATATATATATATATATATATATATATTTATATATATATTCTGTCACCGCATCGAAAAATATTAAATTTCAATATATTATTTTGTGTTCACAGGTTTAGATATACTTATCTAAGGATAAGGGAATTTTAGCTATAAAACTTGTCTGGAATCTTACTCCACTTCCCATGCTTTCATGTGTTCCTTCTGAGTTGAACAGGGCAGAAATAGTCAGGCACGTAAGTCACATCAGTAAGAACAGGGAACATCCAGCAAGAATAATGAACTAACAACATTCTCTATAGCAGTTCTACAATTCCATCCTTAAGCATGTGCTGGCATGAATGTGCACAGATCAGATCAAGCTGCTATTTTCCAACACCAAAGGAAAATAGTCCTTTTATCTTGCTAGTGGCAAAGGGGTGGAGGTATTGAGTGTCAGAATAAAGAAACTGCTTTTCCGCCTTTATTAAAGTAATCCTGTCAGCACAGAGCCATTTTGCTTCAGCCCCACCTTTTCACTGCTCCCCTGCCATTGCAGGTTTTTGACCAAATAGATGGGCCAAATACCTGTCTACTCCATTATACAAAATGGTTCCTCCTGCCCACTCATAAGCCCTGTAGTAATGTAGGGGTCAGCGGGAGAAACCATAGGAATAAGTAATTCCATGAAGCAGGGATTGTGGAGCAGCAAAAAGTAGTATTTTAACATAATGACCACTGCAAAGGTAGGAATATTGTCCATTACAAATCTGCTTTTACATATAAAGTGACTCTGTACTGACAAATAAATCCAGTAAGAATGTAACCAGTTTCTTAAAGTTTCAAAAACCATGTGGAAGTAGAGTACCCTTAAAGTCCATCTAAAGACATAATTTGGGGGTTTTGCTTCTTTTTTTTTTTACTTTGGGCACAGAGATAAGGAGGTAGAACACTTGTCAGGTTTGTATTGGTGTCTGCTGTTTAGGAAGATTCTCTTTATTTGTCCTGATGACTACTGTCACTGGAAACCAAAATGAGAGGCAGTCAAACATTTTAAGCTGTCCCACAACAGAAACTCAGGGGGGCTTCCAACATTGAAATTCTTTCCAGTAACAGCTGTCTAGGAGAAAATTTCCTTTACTTTGAAGAGACGTTATCTAACTTACTGTTGTAACTAAAGATCATGAAAAACATTCCCTATTCTATTAAAACGTAAAATTAACACTCGTTCAACCAAAAGGAACTGCAAAAACTCATGCAACCATTCCGCTATACCGACTGGTATCTCCAAAGGAACCTTGCTAACTCTCTAGGCAACCTCAGAGTGTCTAATCTGTCGGACCCTTCTGCGTTCCTGCCACCCTGAACCACGAAGCATACACTAATTCATACCTCATTCATACCTTTATCTGTGAACTTCACCCATCGCCACTTCAGCTGCCAGTTTAATCCTGAGGTTATTGCTTGTTTAGCTATTTTAGTTCTTTATTGCATTTCTACTGCTCCGAATATTGCTTCTGCTCCTATGAGCACTGGGTTTCGTGATGCCACGTCCTCCTGGTGCTGTATCATTGATATACGGGTAATCATTGTGCTATTGGTTTGGTATGTTTTTGTTTTTATTTTTCTGTACTTTTATTCTTATGGTATTTTTCCATGAACACGGCTGTATATGTATCGATCTTACATTACTTTATTCCATTGCACTGTACAAACTCTAATAATTTTTTTTTTTTTTTAAATGTAAAATTACACTGTGACCAACCAGCAGCCTACACACGATCATTTTTCGGCATGAAAAAAAACATCGTTTTTGAAAAACGTAATTTAAAATGATCATGTGTGGGCTACACATCATTTTTCAGGTTCTGGAAAACGACATGAAAAAAAATTCGAACATGCTGCATTTTTTTACGTCGTTTTAAACGATGTAATTTTCCGGGTTGTAAAAAATGATCGTGTGTGGGCTAAAACAACGTTTTAAGCCCGTGCATGCTCAGAAGCAAGTTATGAGATGGGAGCACTCATTCTGGTAAAACTACCGTTCATAATGGAGTAATGACATTCATCGCACTATAACCGACAGAAAAGCGTGAATCGTCTTTTACTAACAAGGAATCATCTAAAGCAGCCCCAAGGCGAATAGAACTTCCTCTTTAGAGTGCCGTCATACGTGTTGTACATCACCGCGCTTTGTTCATCATTTTTTTTAAAACGATGGTGTGTGGGCAACTTCGTTTTTAATGATGAAGTTGGAAAAACGTTGTTTTTTGGACATACTGAAAAATTATCGTGTTTACTCGGCATGACTGCTGTTTTAAGATGGTTAAACTTTTTTTTCCTGTGTTGGGGAGCATATATGTTGGTATTAATATGGCTCAGCAATCAATATATGCAAGACCACTTTGCTATAGGAGTGCCAACTCATGGTTATGTATTTAAAGGTTTATTTCAAGGTTTTATTTAAAACAAAGAAAACTATGAAAGGTTTTAAAAAGTATATTGGTGGGAACTGCATCCCTGGAGAAGATTGAGCACTTTGGGTTATAAGCTCATCTCAATTTTGACAATGCAACGCTATGTCTAATGCCTCATACACACGTACAGGTTTCCTGACAGACTTTTTACCTCCAGGAAACCCGAGGGGAAAATGGAGAACCTGCTTGGTAACTTTTTCCCCCTACACATGACTGGGTTTCCCGACAGGAAAACTGCCATGAGAGCTTTGGTCAGGAATCCTGGCCGTGTATATGCTCCATCGCAGTGTTTCCCATAGGAAAACTGCCGTGTTAAAAACTGACAGAAATCCGGTGGGAAAAAAGAGAGCATACACACGGCCGGTTTTCCCAGCCAAAAGCTCTCAAGCCAGTTGTGTGTACGAGGCTTAAAGGGAATGAAGGACAGAGTAACATGTCAAAACAAACACATGCTTGCTGTCAATAAAAATTGTGGATTGAAATAATTGGAAGGAATGTATTGTTAAAACTTCAGGCCCTGTACAAGTCCCATCCCAACATTCAATCAGTGACTGCCTTAGATTATTCTTTACACCAGAGTATTCTAAGGTAAATATGAAACAAAATACCCAAAACTGAAGCATGCAGTAGGAGAATATTTCTAATCAAACAAGTAAATGGCCTAAAAAAGAATATGTTTGTTTCCAAATCTCTGATCTCTAATTTATTGAGAGCTGCCCATAAATAATTTCACACAGTGATGAATTATCTAAAGCATTATTACAAGAAGAAGTAGGCCAAATTGTTCCAGTAGGATACGGAGGACTGTACTTTACATGCATATATACCCAGTAGCAGTTAACATTGTACTGTTAAACTTTAGGTAAAGAAAGAAAACTAAAGTTAAAACTGTAAGTAAGAATTACATAGATACCACCCTTGTTTGGAGAAATTGTAAACAAACAAGTAGATATTGATATATTAACAAAGAGAAAATTATCTAGGGACATCCTTGAGTACAGATGCTATACTTTGAGGATTAATATTTCACAATGATTTTGAACATGGAGAAAAGTAAAATGTAATGAAAGGAGCTGAGAAGCTGAAAAAAATCTATAATAAATATATAGATAGTGCTGCATTTCCTGAATCATGCAGCTAAGAAGAATATTGCCTGGAGACATAATTGCCATCCATCACACCATCTTGACTTATCTACAGAGGCTTACTGCATAAGTGCTGTTCTGAGATTGCTACTATGATAATGCCATTCCTGACATTCACTGATTAAAATAGTCAGTGATTAGTTTTAATTACTGTTTAACTTTACATACTTTATGGACATGAACATCCATTATTGAGAAGTGTCAGTTTATTTCTTCCTAAGGCTATATACATTCATTAACGTACATTGAGAGAACAGCCTGTGTAACTGTAAAATGGTTTACATTATTTTCTTTAATGGTACATGATTTAGGTAAAAATAAATCCTGACAGCCCATTACGATGCTTGCAAGACACCATTAGCAGCACAGTTTTATAACTCCAAACAGCAATGCAGGATCATTGTGTTAGGGATATATATATATATATATATATATTGTAACGGAACTATGTATTTTGCCTGTACATCTATAATAATCATGCAGTGGGATATTATGAAGTGTGAGTGTCCTCTGTCAGTCTAGATGTGGATTAGAACTGAATCAGCCTGTCTCCTACAACTTCTCTTTAGGTATGCTAATGCACCTCTCTATTCCCAAAGGTGAATTGATTAATCTATTGTGTGTGTGTGAAAGACCTGTGTTTATCCTTAAGATTGTATATTGTATTCCAAATTAGCAGCCTCCTGTCAGTTGTATTGAAATAGCATGTCACTTATGTTCAGAAGAACTTGTCAGGCTTTGCGGTGCCAAAATGCTTATCCACGGATGGGATTATCTGTGATTGAAGTCTACTGAGAAAGAAATGTGGTTTTGTTTGGCCTGGTGCCAGTGTGTCTAACTTGGGTCCCCCTGTGGAGGGAGGGGGCGGAGACTTTCATTGTTCCTTGAGTACTCAGCAGTTTGTAACTAAGATATAAAAACCAAGAAATGTACCATTAAAGCTGAGTCTTCTGACCCTTCAAAACGTAGCCTGTCTCGTTTGTGAAAGGGTATGCTATGGGATTATTATTCTGTGCGTCTTACAACTGGACCTGACTCTCCTTTGGGCTCTCGTGGATGGGCGCTTATACTGGACTTGAGTGCATAGCAACTTGCCAGGGAAAAGGACGTCGCCAACGGCTGATCCCCTCTCACTACTTGGGTAGCCGTTACATATATATATATATACTGTATATATATACTGTATATAACAGCCCTCAAATTTGCCACTCACCTACTCAAACTTTGCAAGTGGAAAATGAGGGCTGGCGAGCGTGGGGGCGAGCACCGCTGGCAGGCGGGGTTAAACAGGAGCTGTAATCCCAGCTATGGGAAGGGAGGGGAAAAGAGCCGAGCTGGCCGATCTTCAGCTTTCATATGAATTTCTGGGTTCCCAGTGCTCGTCGTCACACAGTCTCACCTCCTCACCCTTCACCGCTCAAGTCACACAGCCCTGCATCCTTGCCCGGTGCATTTTATAGACAGAACACTGGTCCAATGCCGGGAGGCGCCAGATGAGGAGGACTGTGTGACGTGATCATCGCAGGGTGAGGAGGTGGGACTGTGTGACATGAGAATCTGAGTGCAAATTGGCCAGGGTCCTGCATTAGAAGTCCACAGAAGTTACCAGTTTACCCATAACATCATAGCCTTAACTGGATTTATTTCACTAGGAGATCAGGCAAAATTCTGGATTTTAGTGATTGTGCCTAAACCTATTCTGGTGGTTACTTTTTCTGTAGAGCAGTGGTTCTAAACTCCTGTCCTCAGGAGAGATGCAGACTAGCAGCAAATTATATCACCTGTATTTCAGGCTGCGTACACATGAGGAGACATGTCCGCTGAAACTGGTCTGCAGACCAGTTTCCACGGACATGTCTGATCGTGTGTACGGCCTAGCGGACAGGTTTCCAGCGGACAAAGGTTTCTAAGCATGCTTAGAAACTTGTCCGCTGGAAACCTGTCCGTCGGACATGTCCGATGGTTAGTACGCCTAACCATCGGACCGAAATCCCGCGCATGTGTCGAATTGATTCGACGCATGCGTAGAAGCATTGTACTTTCTTGTTTGCGCACGTCGCCGCGTCACCGCCACCGCCACGTCACCGCCACGTCACCGCGTTCTCTGTCTGTGGGGATTTTGGTCTGATGGTGTGTACACACATCAGACCAAAATATCCCAGGAGACATGTCCGATAAAAACGGTCCGCGGAACGTTTTCATCGGACATGTCTCCTCGTGTGTACAGGGCCTCAGTTATCTTGCATACCTGGCCTGTTTGTGGGTGCTGTAGAGTGTAATGCAGTCCTCACTCCATTTAACCTACATTTAATGCTGTGAATACTCAAAGTTGCTGAAAGTAAAGGCAGCCATACATGGATTGTAATTCTGACAGTTCACCAGGGACTGGCCAAATGTTGATCTATATATGGGCAGGGAGGTTATAAAGATCTAACAATTGACTTCTGTAGAACCACCCTTTTGGATTTTCTGATCAATGCATTCTGACAGAGTGTAAGTCCCCCTGCCGTCAGAATACAAAGACACAGTATGAGGATTCCTCCACCCACATCAAATGTGTGTGTGGATGGGGGGATATTGTTTGTTTTCTTCTTTAAAACTGCTGGTTGAATAAAAAATAAAAAACGGATCCATATATGGGCTGAGTAAGTTGAAGCATAAACTGAGCACAACCAAATCTATATAGAATGATATGCTAACAATTCTCTATAATATTCATAATTTTAGCTGTACAATTGCAATAAACAATACAATATATTTGCGTGGATTTTTTTGCAGACATCATGTTTTCCATATTTTTTAGATTCCATTATTTGGACTTATATAAATGTTTGCAGTATTGAAGCACTGGTTATAGGGCGTGTACATTGATACTTTGCAGTACTTTTCACTTTTCATTATTAAATGAATATTTGGCTCCTAGGCAATTTCTTCTCTGATTCCATACTTTTAAATTAGCCTGCAAAAAAAAAAAAAAGAAGGTGGTCAATTAGCTATTAAGAGCGTGCACTTCGATTTTAACAGGACAGCTGTAGAAATACCAAAAACTATAACTGACAGTGTGTATGTGTTGGTGTTTTTTTTTTACTAAAGAAGAAGTCCACTTAGCTTAGTGAATAATGTCATGATTTACTCACCCTAACTACCCAATCACGTGCACAACATTTTTTATTTTAAAAATAGGAATTGGCAATCTGTCTGGATGCTTCAATGGGGTCTGCTATGTAGATTTCTTGCTCTGTGTCATGATTGATGTGGTCTAGTAAACCATAAGATACAGATATGACTTAATGATATAAAAACTTTTACAAAGCCAAAGTACCGTATATACTCGAGTATAAGCCAAGATTTTCAGCCTTTTTTTGGGCTGAAAATAGCCCCCTTGGCTTACAATCAAGTCAGTGTACCTGTCGGGTCGCCGGCGTCCATTTTTCAAAAGTTGCGGCTTCCCCCCTGGTCTGTGATAGGCGTTTGACACTGTGTTCCGCTGCCGCCTATCATGGAGGTCCTCTCATCCTCGGACTTTCCCAGCAGACACTGTGTCCAGTGTTCCACCTATCATGGACGTCCTCTTGTCCGAGGATGAAATAAGGTCTGTGATTGGTGGAACACTGAACACAGTGTCTGCTGGGAAACTGAGTCCGAGGATGAGAGGACCTCCGTGATAGGCGGTAGCTAAATACAGTGTCAAACGCCTATCACGGACCAGGAGGAAGCCGCAAGTTTTAAAAAATGGACACCCGCGACCTGACAGGTACACTGACTGAATGGGAACAGGAGGAAGCTAGTTTTGAAAAATGGATGCCTACTGCCTGCAAGAATACTGGTACACTGAGGCTGCAATGGGCACAGTGAGAATGGGCAAAATAAGGCTGCAATGGGCACAGTAAGGCTACAATGGGCACAGTCAGAATGGGCACAGTAAGGCTGCAATGGGCACAGTGAGAATGGGCACAGTAAGGTTGCAAATGGGCATAGTGAGGCATGCAAATGGTCACAGTGAAACTGCAAATGGGCATTGTTGACCCTCTTTTAGGCTTACAGTAGCTGCTGAATTCTCACCCTAAGCTTATACTCGAGTCAATACGTTTTCTCATTTCTCCAGTTGTAGTAAATTCTCTCCAATTGCATGGGGACAGCTTTGACAAGTAAAAACTACACAACTTCTTTTAATTTTTGGTTGTCCTGTTAAAGCCAGAAAAGCAAATATGTGTAATCTGATATGTATTTGCTGTGAACATGCTGCCTCGGTTAAAAATATTGGATACTGGCCATGCAATAAAGCTGTGTGTGACCATTTTGAAACCTACCTGCTACAAGAACTCTCACTACAAATCCTTATTAATGTTTTACATTTGCACATGATTGGGTATTCAAACTGAATGGGAATTTTATTTTTATGTAATTGGATAATTGAAGTAAATACAGTAATCACACAATTTATTGAACAAAGCCCCCCAACTCCTTTATTAAACCAGTCTTAACAAGTGAAATAGAATGAAAAATAAATAAAAATTAATGGCAGTAGAAAAAATAAATAAAAAATAAATGATATTAAATTATAATTAAATTGAAATCAAATTATGTTTAGATTAAAATATATAATAGCAGACCATGTAAAAAATAAAATAGACATATTTAGCCAATAAACGATCTCATTTTAGAAAAAAAAATGACAAAATCTGAAAATTATAGTATATGAATATGTTTTATGACGGTTAAGTAATTTTGACAGAGTATAGAGTGTCAGGCAACATGTACTGTAGCATTAGGTATTTATGACATAAGTAAGCTAATAAGACTGGTATGTCTGCTGATCACTGAGGGGGACACACTATGAAATATTCGATGTCTTGATTAGTGAACCTGCAGAAGAAGTATGACAGAAAAAAAGAAAGCCACCTACACCTACAAGCCAATATGCACAAGCTGTTTATTTTGTTAATTAAAATACTTAAAGTTGTACATGTTGGAAACTAGATTTGGCAATATTATTCTGAGTGAGACATTTAAAGGGGTTGTAACAGCAGAAGGTTTTTATCTTAATACATTCTATGCATTAAGATAAAAAGTCTTCTGTGTGCAGCAGCCCTTAGCCCCCCCCCCCCCCCCCAATACTTACCTGAAACCCCTCTCTATCCAGCAATGTCCACAAGTGCCTTGGCTGTCCAGGACTCTTCCTCCCGATTGGCTAAGACATTGACTCCCACTGCTGTCAATCAAATTTAGATAACCAATCAGGAGAGCAAGGAGGTGGGGCCGAACCGTAGCTCCGTGTCTGCATAGACACACCGAGCTGCAGCTCAGTTTGGGTGCCCCCATGGTAAGCTGCTTGCTGTAGGGGCACTCAACAAGAGGGAGGGGACAGGAGCTCCAGCCAGAGACCCGAGAAAAGGAGGATCCGGGCTGCCCTGTGCAAAACCATTACACAGAGCAGGTAAGTATGCTATGTTTGTTAAAACAGAAACTTTACAATCATTTTAAGCTTAGGTTCACACTGTGCGATGTGGGATCCAGAGCGATTACAGCGTATGTTCCTGCATCGCATCTCTTCCTCTTTTCCATTTGTTGCCTTGTGCATTGCAAGCACCCTTGATCTCCTGAGACCACACTGATCATCCTAACATAATCCACCTGGAGCGGTAACTTTCTTTCATCGCATCTCTCCTGCAGGCAGTTCACACTGCCCTCTGCGAACCGCTGTGTTGCCACTTGCCACTCTCCGTATAGAAAAATGACAGAGGCAAAGTGGTTTAGTTATCCTGATCAGATGTCATATGACGTGATCAGGATAATAGAGCCGGCACACGCCCGCAGGGGTGCGCAGAGCGGCAATCGGAGGAGCTGTGTGTCAGTCTGACACACTGGAACTCCGATCATGGTATAAAGCCTCTGACAGAGGTTTTATACCATGTGATCAGCTGTGACCAATCACATGAACCAGGAAGTCACGTGATCCAAGAAGTGCCGGAAAACGGCTTTCCTAGGTTCATGCTGACAGGGATAGACGATCGCCAGCTCTCCCTGTCAGAGAGGGGGCATGTGCTGATAATCAGCACATTGATTATCAGCACAGCCCCCATCAAAAGGGGCCCATCAGCTGCCAATCAGTGTCCATCACCTGCTAGCCTTTCCCCCTCTATAAACGCCTGTCAGTGCCTATAAAGGTGCAGATCAGTATCCACAACAGTGCCCCATCAGTAATGCCTGTCAGTACCCCATCAAAGTGCCAATCAGTGTCACTCTGTAAAGCCTGTCAGTGGCTCCTCATCAGTGCTGCCTATCCAGTGCCACCTATCAATGCCCATCAGTGCCAACTATCAGTGGTGTTAGTGTTGCCTATCAGTGCCAATCAGTGTTTTTTTTTTTTTTCTAAATTGTCGCTCTTTTTTCATTTATAGCGCAAAAGTTTAAATCTGCACAGGTGATCAAATACCACCAAAAGAAAGCTCTATTTGTGGGAAGAAATTGATAAACATTTTGTTTGGGTACAGTTATACATGCCTGCGTAAGTGCCATTCAAAGTGCCTGGTATTGAAGTAGTTAATGACACCCCCAGATCGGTTCACAGATTGCAGTGAGAACACCCATGCAATCTGATCACAGTGCAGGGGAAAAAAGTCCCTGCACTTTCTTTTCTGCGAATCTAATGCGAGTTCAGCCATACAACTGTACACCCCTTAACTGAAAATGTCTAAATTGGGCCCAAATTGACAATATTTTGTGTGACCACCATTATTTTCCAGGCATGCCTTAACCCTCTTTGGCATGGAGTTCACCAGAGGTTTACAGGTTGCCACTAGAGTCCTCTTCAACTCCTCCATGAGGACATCACAGAGCTGGTGAATGTTAGAGACCTTGCGCGTCTCCATATTCTGTTTGAGGATGCCCCACAGATGCTCACTAGGGTTTTGGTCTGGAGATAAACTTTTCCATTCCATCACCTTAACCCTCAGCTTCTTTAGAAAAGTAATCAGAAGAAGAGGTTTTGGACAGCCGCACTCAAAAATAGGTAAAATTCAAAAATAGCCCTTTATTGTGGTAAAATAAATGGATGCACTACAAAGAAAGCATACAGTGGGAACAAAAAACAGCTGACGTGTTTTGCATTGAGCTTCAATGCTTAGTCATAGCTATATACGGTATATAACTATGACTAAGCATTGAAGCTCAATGCGAAACGCGTCAGCTGTTTTTTGTTCCCACTGTATGCTTTCTTTGTAGTTTGAATTTTACCTATTTTTGAGTGCGGCTGTCCAAAACCTCTTCTTCTGATTGCCTAGTGCATTGCCGGCACCTGCCTGGGTTCTAAACGGACATTGATTGCCTGGAGCTCACCTGGAGCGGTTGTCTTTCCCATTTGTCTTTAGAAAAGTAGTGCTAGTATTGGAGGTGTGTTTGGAGTCGTTATCATGTTGGAATACTGCCCTGCGGCACAGTCTCTGAAGGGAGGGGATCATGCTCTGCTTCAGTATGTCACAGTACATGTTGAAATTCATGGTTTCCCTTAATGAGCTGTAGCTCCAGAGTGCCTTCAGCACTCGCCCCCATGCAGCCCCAGATCATGACACTCCCACCACCATGCTTAACTGTAGTCAAGACACACTTGTCTTTGTACTCCTCACCTGGTTGCTACCACACAGGGCCAGTGCAAGGATTTTTGCCAACTAAGGCGAAGGTGCATTTTCACACGCGCACACACACACTGTCCTAATTCCATGCATGATATGTGAGGTTACCCCGAGCATTGCATTACATGGAGATAATCCCCGCCCTGTGTGATAGACTGACAGACTGACAGACTGGGGCTACCCAGGACAATGCACAGCCCTGTGCTGCATGACACCTATCTCTGCATGGTGTCCCAGATATGATATGGAATGGAATGTATAGAAATGATGATGGTCAGACTATTATAACCCAGCCTGGAGGACACAAGTAGGACATGATGGTCCTCTATATCAGGAGGCACACCTCTACTATTTCTCACTATCAGGGATCATACAGAGGAGCCCCATCACTATGTGATCAGAGGGAGCAATCAGTCCTCATCATCACACCGACATTGGGGGAGGGAAGGAGAGCATCGCCCGTGCTATGGATATGGTGCATCCATCCATACTCCACACACAGCACACTCCATGCAGACATTTCACTGTCTCTCTATCCCCCATCACTGGTATACTGACTTGGTGCAGGGCCCGGACACTGACTGTCAGCCGCTCAGACTCCTCTCTGCTATGACTGCGGAGAGCGCAGCCTTGCCGCGGACACAGATAAGGAGAGGAGGAGGGAGAGGAGCACTCTGGCGCTTAAGCACCTTCACCTTTGTGGCGCCTGGGTGAACTGCACCCTGCGCACTCTCTAGAAAGTAGAAACTGCCCTGCTGCTGCTTGCTGGAGTGCTGGTCTTGATCAGGCACATGATTTTCACCCTGTTCCCTGGCTGACGCTGGCGCCGTAAGACTAGTTCCCATGTTGCCTTGCGCTAGCGCCAGCCCTGCCACCACACACGCTTGACACCATCTAAACCAAATAACTTTATCTTGGTCTTATCAGACCACAGGATAAAAAAGAAGGAAGGGGGGGAGTGGGACATTGAATGAAGCACATAGGTTACATCAATAAAATGTATTATATATATATGTCAGTAATCTGATACATACAGGTAATCATGATACATAATTAAAATGCCCACTCTCTGAAATAATGGTGAGGGTGTGGCACTGAGGATCGAAAACTCAGGTAACAGAGTACACATGCCAGGCTCCTAACAAAGGTGTGTCATTGTGATGGACTGGTAAAGCACTGGGTGCCTTAAAAGTGCCTTCTCAACATCTTTCTCATGGTAGGTTCTGGGTATGGCCACCAAGGCAGCAATGATAAAAAACCTGGCTCTGCCAGGTTGAATGAAGGAACTTGACTGAAGAAAAAATGTCATTATAAAAAAGAAAAAAAAGGGATTGTTTGTATTTTGCTTAGGAGAAAATGCATCTGTTCTAGTACATTAGTTCTAGTACATTAACATAAAATGCGTTTTAGCTCCCCTCTTCAAAGGGAGGAATAACTTATTTAGGGGGAGGGGGAAGGGGAAGTAGATGGAATAAATAGGGGGTGCTCTTCAGGAGGGGGGTAATGGTGGTTGTTGTATTTTTATGTCTGGGGTTGTTTTTTTTATAGTGTCTAATTTTTTATTTATTTTTTTGGTGTATATGATGAGACTGGGAGGTATTATACTGTTTGTTCAACAATTTTTTTGCCAGTGTCATATTCCCTGTAAGTAACAGCATAATGTCTCAGAATTTTTTTTTCTCTGTGTCCCTTAACCACTACCCCCTCAATGACCAGGGCATTTTTTGTGTGAAAACTGAAAATTGGCATGCGATGGCATGCGATGTTGTACTTTTGTACTGTTGTACTGATTTTCCCACAAATAGAGCTTTCTTTTTGTGGTATTTGATCCCCTCTGCTGTATTTTTTTTTCACAATACACAAAAAAAGACTGACAATTTTGAAAAAAAAAAAAAAAAAAACATTTATTTTTAGTTTTTGATATAATATGATATAATTAATATCCCCAAAAATGTAAAAAAATTCTACGCAATAGACGCAATAGAGCTGCCCTGCCACAGTATAACTGCAGTGGCTGGTCGGCAAGTGGTTAATAAATGTTTATTTTAACAATTTCCTGTGTATGGGAACTCTCTCTCTACATGTAACATGTGTGTATTCTCTAACAGCCTGTGGCGGCCTGTCCATTAGTGGCGCCCGAGTGCCACCCCTGCTATTCACAGCTCTGTACAGTCCACAGCCGCCAGCCCCTATTCATGCACCTGGCCCCTTTCAGGACGCCAGATGCATGAATTATAGTGCTGGTGGAGTTTTTTGTAAAAAAGAGTGTGCTTGTGGCGCAGGCGATTACTGCTTGCCGCCCTCCCCAAAAAAAAAAAATTACCACCAGATACCACTGCTATCAGCCTCTTTTAATAAGTTATGATTTCCTGGTGGGCTCTTGTATTTTGTCAGAAAATTCCTACAGTCTTTTATGACATATGAGCAGTATCTTGGAATACGTACACATTTTCCAGCAGTCATGGCTGCAGTGATAATTGACTGTGCATAGGCATTAGGGATCCTGTTTCTTAAAAAAAATATATATGTGTACAACTAATTAACCATGCTCATTGACATTTACCAAAGAAAATGTGCAGTGCCACTGGTTTCAGTGAATGATAATGTGAATAAGAAAATTCAAGATAATATAGCTGTGATCATAAAAAAATCCAAAAAATCTGAGCATGCTGGGATTGGCCTATATATTCAGGGAACATGTGATTTCTGGGTTTAGATCTCTGGGTTTAGATCTCTGGGTATATGAATCTCGCCCGGTACCACATCAGAAATGCTCCTCACTGGGATTGAGCTGAAGCAGGGGCGGACTGACAACTCATGGGGCCCTCGGGCAATAGGAGATTATGAGGCCCCCAGGCAATAGATTATGGGGCCACACAGTACTGTATACACACACACAAATACAGTATGCATACACAGTATACACACACAGGCACACAATATAAACAGTGAGGTAAAATAATTTTGAGTGAACAAAATAGCAGCGCTAAGTTCAGTGACTGAACTTAGCGCTGCTATTTTGTTCACTCAGAATTATTTTACATCACTATTTATTTATTCAAAGTAGCTGCTTTAGGGTCTCTTTTTTCCTTTTTTTGTTTATTCTTTGGCGCAATGGGGTGTGAGAAGGTGGAAGGGCGCCTTTATATTCTTTTTTCACCATTTTTTATTAACACAATATAAACACACAGTATACATACACACACACTCAGTATACATACACACAGTATACACACACACAGTATACATACATACAGTATACACACACACACACAGTATACATACATACACAGTATACACACACAGTATACATACACACACAGTATATATACACACACTGAGAAGGTACTAGAGAGGCAGGGCATTTCAGGGACAGATGTAAATAAAAAACACAGATTTTTACATACAGTCCCTAGTTTTACTGAGGCTGACAACTCTAATGGGCCCCCTAGTGGCATGGGGCCCTCAGAGAGTGCCCGAGTGCCCCGAATGGTCAGCCCACCCCTGAGCTGAAGTGAATAAATCTCACCAGAAGCCACTCCCCACAGGCATGTAGGCATGGATTAAAACACATCCACAAGAAGGACTAGCTGCTAGCTTCACCTGTGTAGCTTTCCAGCTCCCTATAAAGCTGCTTTCACACCGATGTGCTGTGGTTTACCTGTACTATAGGCACAGCACAGTGCATCTGCAACTTTCCGGGGACGATCTCTTCTTTCTGCTGCTGGTACCACTCTGGAGACTGATAGCTGGCAAAGAGGTGGAGTGCAGTTGCTATCACACGTGGAACAGGAGCCAGCACTACAGAGAAGGCATTGGCTTATGCGGCGCTTGCTCTCGACTACAGCTCCAACTTTACAAGCAGTCCCTTTGCATTGCACTTTGTGTGATGCTCTGGTATGGTGGATCAGCAAGACCAGATCACAATCTATCAGTGAGCTGTTTGCCATCTACTGGTTGCTGACCCCCACTTTAAAGCATATCTAGTCAAAAGAACAAGCATGTTATGTATTGCAGGTAACCAGTAATTAGATTTGGTGGCTACATTTTTTTTTCCCTCAGACTATGTCAGGGCTGGACTGGGACAAAAATGTGGCCCTGGACTTCATCCAGACTGGCCATGGCCCCTGGCGGCCGGACAACTCCCGCAACCCCCCGGCCACCCAAGCCCCCTCTTCCCCTTCACTAGCCATTAGCCATTCTACTTTATTAGAGAAGAGTAGAACGGCTGGTACTGGTAGTCTTATAGGCAGTACCAGTGGGGAAGCTAGACATTATTTCACCCGGGGCAAAGAATCAGTTCAGTGCCCCCCCCCCTTATGGGACAAGATTAGGCAGAAGTGAGAAACTCCCAGGCCATAGATGTTGAGTCAGCTGTCTGTCCCCTCCCCATGCTCACCTATTGCCCCCCCTGCTCCGCTGGTCCTCCCCTTGCTTCTCTGTTCCCCCCAGGTGAGCGCTGCGGGAGGGAGAGGAGGTGAACAAGAAGGGAGAGACAGAGGAGCGGAGGGGGGAGGTGGTCCACTGTCAATGAAGCCGGCCCACTGAGCCATCGGCCCACCAGGAAACTCCCTGTAGTCCCAATGGCCAGTCCATCCCTAGACTATGTAAAAAAATATTCAAATACAGAAAAATTCCAGTATCTTTGGAACTTCCTTTGCACTGACATGACATACTAAAAATGTTATCAACTTCCCTAGCTATCTTCTGTAATAATATGACGGCTGTATATTTTTATTTATTGTAATGACTCATTGTTCCAATGGTCACTTCCATGATAACATGTATAAATCGTGCCTATAGCATATTCCTAATTCTAAAATTGTTTCACCTTATTTTTCTTATCACAGTTGCTGCTCTATACACAGCGTGTCTGATTTTTATAATGTTGGACTTAAGCTGAGGGTTTCAGAATCAAAATTATCTGAAACCTGCAGTTTTCTGCAATAATTCAAATGCAATAGCCACAAAAACACCATGATTCTTTTGAAACTCAAATATACGTCATTGCAAGTTAAAGTCAATATGAAGGTTTGTTTCCAGCAGACAATCTTTTATTACCTAAGACTGGCTGGTGACAAGTAATAAGATTTGACATGCAGTCTTATTCTAGTAAACACATGCCTTGAGCTTAGCGCAATGTATTACAGTAACACAGCAATATCAGTATGTAAATAGAAGAAAGTCTTACATTTCTAGTTACTATTGGTGTCAATACAATACGTACAGAAAACTTTTGGGCTTTAAAAATTCAGTATGACAATGGTTTGTCCCTGCAGTCTGGTTTGTAGCTTACATTTTTACACCATAGGCTTTTTTTTTTTTTTTTTTTATCAATAGAGTTTTTATTGTAGTTTACAAAATACAGAGATTATATAAAGGTAAAACGTAAATCAAGATCAAAAACAGAGATCAAAATCAAAGACAAAAAAGAAAAAAAACCAAAAACAAACATACCACTCATGTTTCATTCTAAGTAGGTCAGATCTTAACAGTAACATGGTAGGCAGAAGTTCTCATGGAAGCATACATTGGAGTAAATTATGCAGAGAAAGTATGCAATACACATGGTCAACCATATTTAGCGGTCCAGACTTCCCATTGTTTATCAAAGGAAGAGCATTTCAATGCATTGATTGCTAGCAGTCGTTCAAATGTGTGGTGTTGGTGTACTTTCCTAGTCAGGTCGGTGACGTTAAGTGTAGTGGCGTGTTTCCAATTTTGTAGTATCAGAGACCTAGCTGCTAGCAGAATGTGGGACACTACTTGTCTTGTTTTATGAGGGAAGGATTCCATACCAATGTGTAAGATAGCCAATGCTGGGTCGGGGGGGGTCAATATCCCAGTAATGTTAGATATGAGTGTGAAAGTTTGATTCCAAAAACTAGTCAGACTAGGGCATTCCCAGAGCATGTGGAATAGGTGGCCCTTGCATCCGCAATTCCTCCAGCAGAGGTGTGAAGTGTTGGGGAACATAAGTGCAAGTCTGCAGGGAGTATATTGCCAACGGTTGACAATTTTGGTCATCAATTCCCAATGGCCCGAGCAGTGGGAAGCCGTTTGTATCGCGTGGAAAGCAAATTTCCACTGGGCATCAGTAAACGTGAACCCCAGGTCTTGCTCCCATTTTATATGTGTCTTCTGTTTATGAAAGGTCTTCTTGGCTTGTAGTAAGTTATAGTATATGGCTATGCCCTTATTGTGAATGTTACCTCCCGTCAAGTGTTGCCATACTGATATTGGAAGGCAAACGTCAGGGGGTGGATGTGCCTTTAGGAAGTGTGTTACCCTTGTGCACGTAAAGAACGTACTTGCCGGTAGGCTGTGTTCTTGCAGTATTTGTTGCACTGGTTTAGGTCTCCCATCCTTCATGAAGTCGTGTACTGTGTGTATACCATATGTGTCGAAAAATTTTAGCGATATCATTGGTATATGAGCCTCCAACCATTGTAGGGGGAACTTATGCTGTACAGGTCGCCGGTTGGGGAGATGGGAGTTCAGAAGGGATCTCCATGTCTGTATTGAAGTAGCTATGGTCGGGGGTGTGGAAGTCAAATTCCACGGTATCCATGAATCCCCTAGAAGGAGTGATGGGAGGTCATGCGTGGGGGCCAGGTCTTTCTCAATGTCCACCCATAGTGGTGCGTCAGAGGGGAGGAACCAGTACTTGAGTTGATCAAGCCTAGTCGCCTTGAGGTAGTCTTGAATGTCCACCAATCCTGCTCCCCCCACACTTTTATGAGGTAGTAGGGTGGTGCGTGAGCACCGTGCTCGTTTTGTGCCCCACAGAAAACGCCATTGAATATTGGAGAGTGCTTTGGTGTATTTTGGGGCAATGGCAATCGGTAGGGATCTAAAAATGTACAAAATCTGTGGCAATATGAGCATTTTGAAGGCGGCCAACCTACCCATCCAGGACAATTCTTTATGGGACAGTCCAATAACCTGTGTATTAAGTTTCTGTAACAGCGTTTTTAGATTAGTATCTGCTAGGGATCTAGTGGAGTTGGTCACTTTGATGCCCAGGTATGTTATAGTGTCGTCATTCCATACATAAGGGAGTTTTTGGTGCAGGTGGAGGCGGTCCGCTGTTGATAGGCCTAGGTTCAGTATGTATGATTTGGTGAAGTTCACCTTGTAGTAAGATATTTCCCCAAAGGAAACCAGTGCGTCATGTGCTTTAGGTAATGAAGTGAGCGGGTCTGTCAGCATCAATATTACGTCATCTGCAAACAGGTTTATGACATGGTGAGTCGAGCCTATTTTGAACCCTCGTATGTCTGCCAGCGACCGGATAGTCTCCGCCAGGGGTTCAATCATGAGATTAAATATCGTTGGAGATAACGGACATCCCTGGCGTGTCCCATTGGAGATATGAAATGGCACTGACAGCATACTGGATGTGTACACCCTTGCAGAGGGGCATGAATACAAAGCCAGTATTGCGTCTCTAATATGTCCATCAAACCCAAATTTGGATAGAGTCGCTTGCATATAACCCCAGTGGACCCTATCGAACGCCTTCTCCGCGTCTATGGAAAGCAGCAGAGAAGGCGTTCGAGTATTTTCAGCGTGGTGAATAACATTGATTATCCTCCTGGTTGCGTCTGAGGTCTGCCGTCCCCTCACAAAACCCATCTGGTCGCGCTTAATGAGGGATGGTATGAGATCTGCTAGGCGTTTGGCCAGAATTTTGGCATAAATTTTTACGTCCGTATTCAGGAGTGAAATTGGCCGGAAGTTGGAGGGAGTGTTTGGTTCTTTACCTGGCTTAGGAAGGGTAACTATGTAGGCTTGTAACATTTCAGGGGGAAACGATGCTGTGTTTGCGGCTTTATTGAAAATGGATTGCATATGGGGAGCCAGAAGGTGACCAAAAATTTTAAAATATTCATTCGAAAACCCATCCGGTCCCGGGGATTTACCATTAGGTAGGGTGGCTATCGCATTTTCTACCTCAGAGGTGGTGAATTGTGAGTTTAAGGAGAGAAGTTGTGGGTCTGAGAGAGAGGGTAGGCTAATCCGCTGTAGGAAATCTGAAATTTGCGATGGCGTGGGTTGATGGGTGGAGGGATCGTTTTTAATGTTGTATAAGCTACCATAGTAATCAGCGAATTGATCCGCTATCTTCTGAGGGTCGGTAATTTTATGTTTAAGGGTGGGATGGATTAAGTGGTCAATTCTCGATTTCGTGCGAGTTGCTTTTAGTCTATTGGCCAGATATTTGCCCGCTCTGTTCGCGTTAGCGTATGAGTTAAGTTTGAGTTTTCTAAGGTGATAATCATATTGTTGGGTCAATAGATCTTTAAGCGAGGTTCTCAACTTGGAGAGTTTCGCTGAGAGAGTCTGGTTGGGTGACTGCTTATTCTTTGTTTCTAGCTCATGTATGTCAGCAAGGATAGAGTCAAGTTTGTTTGTGCGTCTTCGTTTTTCCCTAGCGCCTAGTTGAATCATTATGCCCCTGGTGAACGCCTTATGGGCGCTCCAGAGGGTAAAGGGATCGTCTACTGAGTGAGCATTGTTAAGGAAGAATTCTGCAAGATGTTTGGATATTTGGTCAGAGATTTGAGGCTCTTGCATTAGTCGGACATTATTGCGCCAGATGGGGGGGGAGGGGGAGGCAGCCTGGTCAGCAATGGATATTGTCACCGCTGCGTGGTCGGACCACGTTATGTCGTGAATCCGGGCCGCAGATACCCTTTGTAGCAACCACTTATCCACCAAGAACAGGTCAATACGTGAATAGGAGCAATGTCTATGTGAAAAAAAAGTATAGTCTCTCAAGCTCTCATGTAGGCATCTCCACGCATCATATAGTTCCTCTCTGTGCATCAAACTACCCAGTTGCGTGGAACCTTTATAGTTCTTTGAGGACGTATCCAGGCTTGGGTCAATAATGAGATTAAAGTCCCCACACATTAGAAGGTTTCCGTATTGTTGAGCCTTAACTTTCCGTAGCAGCCTGCCAAGAAAGCGGGTCTGGTGTGAGTTTGGGGCGTATAAGGCCACTATTGTGAAAGGCTGTGAGTTAATGTCCCCCTTCAAAATGATGTACCTGCCGTTGGGGTCAGGAGTGACTTCCTGTAAGTGGAAAGACAAGGTATTCCTGATAGCTAGTAGTACCCCTCCCTTCTTACGGCCAGGTGTGCAAGCCAAGAAAACATGTGGAAAGTCCTTGTGGGAACATTTAGGGGCATTAAATTCCTGAAAATGAGTTTCCTGGACGCACAGGATATCCGCGTTGCGTGTTTTCGCCTCGGTCCACATGGACATCCTTTTAGCAGGGTGGTTAAGACCCCGTGCATTAATAGTTAAACAGGTAATAGGCATAGTGCTGTTTGTGAGCGGTCTGACATGTCATAAGGTGATCGTACTCACTGTGACCCGGGATGGTGGCTTGAAGGAGGATGTGTTCTCCGGTTGCTTCCAAGAGGAGACGATGGTGTAGTTCTGGTTTTTCAACTTCAACAAAAAAAATGGTATGAGAAAAAAACATAAACAAAAACACTTGAATAGAAAGAACGATAAGAAAGAGATCCATAAACTGATCCATGTGCAGGTATGACTGCTGCTAAAGATTTAGGGGGAGAAAAAACAGGGATTAGTGTGTATAACCCCTGTAGCCAGAGAGAGTATCTATGTATACTCGTAGTGATTCACACGTTACCACCGTGTTTTGTTTTAGAAGAACGTTTACGTGTGACCAGCTGCCAATCCTCTTGTAATGGGGCGAGTGGCGCAGAAGGAGTCGGAGCCATTGAAGGTGTCTGGTCCGGTAGTATACCCCACTGGCGTAGCATCGCTAAGCCCTCATCTAACGTGGATATGGGGACTGACGTACCGTCATGGGTGATCACCAATTTTGCCGGGTATTTCCACTTGTGAGCAATGTTGTGGTTCCTCAGCGCTTTGGTTATTGTCGCCAGGTTGCGGCGTTGTTGTAGGGTATGTCTGGACAGATCAGGGAGTATTTGAAGGTCAGTGTAGGGAGGGTGCCTGTTTTCTGTTCTGCGAGATGCCACCATGATCTGCTCCTTGACATGGTAGAAGTGTACCCTAAGCAACACGTCCCTGGGAGTGGAATCTGGCAGGAAGGAGGGCTTAGGTATGCGATGTATGCGATCCACAATGAGATCATGAGGAGACAAGGAGGGTAGCAGAGTAGAAAAGAATGCTTGGGTGTAGGATAGAAGTTGCGTAGTGGGGACTGATTCGGGGACCCCCCTTAATTTAAGGTTGTTCCTTCTGGAGCGGTCTTCTAAATCTGCCACTTTGTTTTTCAGCCAAGCAAGTTCATCACTATGGTGGCTATGGGCATCCACCATGTTGTTGAAGGATGATGTGAGGTTCCCCACACACTGCTCCACCTGATCTACCCTGTCTCCTATGGCCTGTACCTCCTTGCGGCAGTTACTTATGCCAGCCATCATGTCAGTATGCAGGGACGCTTTGAGGGACATCAACATTTCTTTTAAAAATGTCTCAGACACAGGCCTGTCTGATGTGGGGAATGCAGCCATTGGGTCAATTATCGCGGGCAGCTGCGTCCCCTCAGGAGCCTGAGGCCTGCTTATCTCCATACCTGGGTCTCTGGATGGTCTATCAGGGGAGGCAGTTCTCATCTTTTGTTTCACCGGGCTCCTGGTGGAGGGACTGGAGCTGCCCGAGGACGAGTTGCTTTGCTGGGAGCTGTGCTGTCCCGAGTGACGTCCGGACGCTGCTGCAGCTCGTGTCTCCTGCTCTGTCCCCGGCGCGGCGGCGCCATCTTGTGTGTTCCCGCGTGTCGCGAAGAAGTCCGTGACTTTCTTCGGGGACTGGGTGTTTTTCCGCTGGCGGGTCATCCCGGCGTGTGCAGCGGGACCTGAGGGTCCGATCGGTGCCGGTCTTTCGTCGGTAGGTGCGGTGGGATTGTTTGTCTCTCTCGTGGCTGGACGGAGCTCCTGTGTTACGCGGCCATGTTGGAGCTCGGTCGCCACGCCCCCCACCATAGGCTTTTTTTTATAGTTACAATGTTTCTTTTTCTGACAAACCCTGACAAACAAATGATCCATACTGAGTTTCTACTCACGCTATCTCTCTTTGTACTTGAATATATATATATATATATTTAGAAAAATGTTTAAATGAAAATATTGTAGGAAAATGCATCTTTTTCAGAAGACAATGGGCATGTAGGAAGTTGAGAGTACCAGGAAGGAAGCTAACAATGAAATATACCCATTTGTTCAGGTTCAATGCATGCCTGCTGCTGCACTGTTACCATACAAGGGAGCATCATGGTTACTTATGCAGTAGAACAGATTATGAGGTTGATTTACTAAAACTGGAGAGTGCAAAATCTGGTGCAGCTTTGTATAGAAACAAATGAGCTTCTTGGTTTTATTGGCAAAGCCTAATTGAAGAAATTGAAGTTCAAAGCTGGTTGGCTACCATGCACAACTGCACCAGATGTTGCACTCTCCAGGTTTGGTAAGTCAACCCCCAGGTTTCTACATTCAAGTTAGTTGTCAGACCTTCTGCTGAGAACCAACGTTATGCTAGGGAGAGGGCAGAAAAGTACTGTAGATAAAAGTGATCAAAACATGTATAAAATAGGCAAAAAAAATTAAAGTAAACAAAGTTAGCAGAATGTTTTGTAAAGGGTGTACAATACATGTATAGGGCACTGTGGACCAATAATTAACCACTGGGTTTTTCATTTTTTGCTAAACTAATGAAAAAACTAAAAGCCTTTTTCATAGTTTGTTATAACATTTTGTAAACAGGTAATTTTTCTCATTCACTGATTTGCGCTGATGAGGCACCACTGATGGGCACTAAAAGGCAGTGCTGATGAACACTGATAGGTGGCACTGATGGGCACTGATTGGTGGAACTGATGGGCACTGATAGGTGGCACTGATGGGCACTGATAGGTGGCACTGATGGGCACTGATAGGTAGAACTGATGGGCAATGATGAGGCAGCACTGATGAGGCTGCACTGATAGGCGGCACTGATAGGCGGCACTGAAGGGTATTGAGATGTGGCACTGATAGGCAGCACTGATAGGTGGCACTGATGGACATTGATAGGTATCACTGATGGGCACACATAGGCGACACTGGTGGGCACTGGTAGGCAGCACTGACGGGCACTGATTAGAAGCATTGATGAGCACTGATAGGTGGCACCGATCAGCACTGATTGGCAGCACTAGTGGGCACTGATTGGCAGCACTGGTGCACTAATTGTCAGCACTGGTGGGGCTGAAATTATAATCAGGACACTAATAATCGGTGCCCTGATTATCAGTGCCAATGCCCCTTTAACATAAGACAGTTAACGACTTTCATCTTCTCTCCTCACGCTAACAGTGTGAGGAAAGAAAATCCAATAACCGGCTTGTGTTTACATCCTGTGATCAGCTGTCTTTGGCTGACAGCTGAACACATGGTAAAGGGTTGCTGTGATTGGTCCTTTACCTCGATCTGTAATCAGCTGAGTGCAAAGGACTCAGCGATCACAGAGCCTGACGCCCCCTACGCCGTGCGGGTAGTGCGATCACAGAAGGACATCCACATATGCCCTCCTGGCAATCTAAACAAACCCCCGTCTTTTGGCTATAGTGCGGACAGGAACTAATTAAGTTAACAGACTGTAGATATGATGGAGTAGAAAGAGTAGGCAACAAATGGGGAAGAGTGTTCACAAGAGAATGAGTAGGACAGAGTGGGCAGAAGATAGGGTGGACAAAGTGGTGTGCACTTGCTTTTATTTGATGCATGTTTTTTTGTGGCCATTTTGAGGCCATTTGGACAGAATATGTAGAGGATACAGTAGGCACAATATTTAATTAACAGATTGTACAGAAGGTAGAGTAGACAGAACAGGCAAAGAATTGAGTGGGGGTGTTTGCAAGAGGATGAGGAGAACAAAGTAGGTAGAACACAGAGCAAACAAGAATGGCGCTAAATTGAGTGGACAGAGTGGGGTGCAAGGTAGAGTATATAGAGTTGATGGAAAATTGATCAGGGCAGAGCTGGCAGCATTTGAAGTACATGAATTAGAGAGAAAGGTGTAGAAACAGTGAGCAGAAAATGGCATATTTCAAAAGGGTGAACAATTGGGTGAAATATGGACCATACAGAATAGGAGATAGCCAGAGTACACTTGGTGGGTGGAAGACAGAGAAGATAGAATGGGCAGAAGATGGAATGATCAGGGATGGTGGAAGATGGCACTAAAATAATAAATGACAGAGCTAATAAAGCTTGAATGTATACTTTTACACTGAAGGTTTCATAAGCATTTTGTGTGTTTTGTATTAGTTGAATCATGTTGCATTATGATGACATTAAATTACATTGTTTTGATGGACATCAACAATATTCAAGTCACTTTGAGCTTAGATATGTTACTTGAATTTGTATTGTTTTATATAATATGTACTTGGTCGATTTATTGTACATTACCTAAACTTTTTTCAGTAAACCTTTACTGTGAAAATAAATAAATAGAGTAAATAACATTGGTCTATTGATTTGCAATATATCAATATACTGTATTTATTGGCGTATAACACTCACTTTTTTCCCCTGCAAATAGAGGGTAAACTGTGCCTGCGTGTTATACACAGGGGGCTGTGGAACGTTTTTTTCCCTGAAACTTCCCTCTTAAAGTTAGGGTGCGTGTTATACGCCTGTGCGTGTTATACGCCGATAAATATGGTACAGTAAATAGCCACATAAATTAAATTTATAGTCACATTTAGCAATATTTTTTGTTAAAGGATGACGTTTCCAAGAGGTCAGGATTGGGTGTCCTTGGGACATACAATGATTGTAAACCATATTATCTTTTGTTTATTATTAAAATAAAAAATATGCTATACTGTACTGGTATTGGTATTGCACAAAGCAGTCTCTTACCTCTTTTTATGGAGTTCCCCGATAGGGCTGTCTTCTCCTCCCTTCCTGTGTGTACCCATAGCAGGCTATGTTCTCTGTGTTGGGGAGCCAATGGCCTGTGCTGCTTGTAGTGTAGCGTGTGATTTTAGGAAGAGAGAGCAGCCCTGCACAGCACAGTGCTGGATCAAGAGAGGACTCAGGTAAGTGTATTGTGGGAGGATGGTGAAAATGCAGTGGAGGTTTTATTTAGAGTTTATAACCACTTTAAAATGTAACTGGAATGTAAGTAAAAATGTGTGATAACTGTTGGTTTACAGCAGACATTCTCAGTCAGATTTATGTGGACATCTAGGATTCTTCCAGATATTGCAAGAGGTTCCTTGAGCTGTGGCTGATTGACTTCTCATCTGAGTATGCCTAAATAGTTCTTGTACCAATGACCATTAACTTTTTAGCTGTTTCTCAGGTTGGCATTTTGACTAGAACTGTAAGCGGACATTCGTCCCACTGGCCACCAGTTAAATCATTTTTACCAGGGGTTCCCCTAGGCCTGACAATTATTTCAAGGGTTTCTCTGAGGTAAAAAGTTTGAGAAAGACCGGTTTAGGGTGTTTTCATTTTGCTTAAATAAATCATGCTTGTTTATGCGTTTTTTCTAAGACATCAGGAGCTTAATATGTAAAGTCTGGAGGAAAGAAGGAAACATGGATACATGAATGAAACCTTTAAATACATCTAAAGGGTGAATACGGTCCAGAAGGGCAGTATTTTTAATATGACGCTGAGTCAAGAACATGAAGCATGACCCAAAGTAGCAAGAGGAAAGTTAAAAACTCATTTTAGAAAGTATTATTTTACTGAAAGAGTCATTGATGCTTGAAAAAGACTTCTAGCGGAGCTAATGAGTCAGTCAACAGTATGTGGATTCAAACATGCTTGGGATAAACATGGATCTATACGCAGTAAAAAAATAAATAGAATAAAAGTTAAAAAAAACATGAAAGCATAGAAAAAAAATGGGACAGCCTCGATGGACCACAAGTTTTTCTGCCGTCACACACTTCCATGTTTCTATGTTTCTTCAAAAGAAGTGGCAAGTTCCATAGCAACCACTATGCATTAATCATATTTCTTACACATTAAAAACCATATAGATGTACATTTTTGCTTACTACCCTTCTGTTTTCTTTACAAAACTGACCTAAAGTATAGTACTACTTGTCAGTTCAGACATGAATACAAATAATTTGTCAAAAATCTTGGAAGTGTACATGAATAGAGTAATTGCCAATTTGCCAGTGATACAGAGAGCCAAGGAAGTTCATGTATTTGAGATACAGAAATAATTACTCTTTTCCAGTATGGTTACCTGCTCATTCACAGTTCTCTGTGAATCAAAATAATTATTTTCCCATATTGGCCCTTTTATATACTGTGCAGGTTATTTGCATCTATTATGACATTTGTGTGATAACAAAATTTGCTGAGCATCTGCTTATTTTAATCAATAGGACTGTCCCTGTAAATATTAGTTGTGCTTTTACAAGTGCAGTCAAAATTGAAGATGAAATAAAATGACACAATGAAAGCCTGTTTGTATATTATATTGTGCAACTGAAAAAACAGTTACATCCAAAGGCTTCAAATGACAAACCCACTAACTCATAAAGCAGACATAAGATGTCTTCTAGAATAAATCTACTTTCTGTCCCGGCCCTGCAAGAAGAAGTTAATGGCCTCACATGCGCAATTGTAATTCAGCATCTATGATGAAAGCAGCAGAATACAAATTGTACTTGCAAACCCCCAAGTATGACCTACTTTAGTAGGTACAAAATAGTCCGCTCCTTCCTTTTATTGCCTTACTGTTTATACTCACCAGAATGTCATATGACATCCTTGGGTTGAAGTGCTGATATCTGAATTATGCCTGATATCATTCAGATATCTGTGTTTTCAGCCAGTGATTTCCTTTAATCTAAAAGCCACAAAATTATTTCAGACATTGGATTGCTTTTACAGGCAGGAGATGTCTCCCCCTCTGGTGCCTTTCTGGGCTCTCCTGTGTGATCAGGAGGCCAGATTAATAATCCGGCGGTGTTGCCGGATTACCATAGAGCTGGCCATGGTCTGGATGGTCCCCAGTCATCTCTATGACCCTGGGAGGCCGGAAGCGACATCATGATGTTACTTCCGGCACTTTTTTTTTTACCTGGAAAGCAGAGATTGATGTTTTTTTTTTTTAACTCATCCTTTCCATGGTAGAGAAAATATACCATAGATGTCTCCATAAAGAGGACCTGGCATGCTTTATTTCTGTTACAAGGGATATTTAATACTCTTGTAATATAAATAAAGTGTTAAAAAAAGTTAAAGGGACAGTGTAAAGGTAAATAAATAATAATAAACAAAAATGTTTTAACTGCTTGAGATCCTGCCTATTGTCTAAAAATGGCCACAAGGTGGCTTTTAATTGCCGGGAAGATGTCTTTAGATGTCCTCGGCCCCTCCGGCCACTGGGGGGTGTGCGAGCACCGCCGGAGGCGCGCGCCCGCTGCATCACTGAGATGCCGATGCACGTGCCCGGCGGCCGCAATGGCGGTTACACAGACAAGGACGTGGATCTGTGTGTGTAAACACACAGATTCACGTCCTGTCAGGGAGAGAGGAGACCAATGCTGTGTCCCTTGTACATAGAGACACAGATCAGTCACCTCCCCCAGTCAGTCACCTCCCCAGTCAGAAACACAATGCAGGGTGCACATTTAACCCCTTCCTTGCCCCCTAGTGTTAATCCCTTCCTTGCCAGTCACATTTATACAGTAATTAGTGCATATTTATAGCACTAATCGCTGTATAAATGTGAATCGTCCCAAAAATGTGTCAAAAGGGTCCGATGTATCCGCCATAAGCTCGCAGTCCCAATAAAAATTGCAGATCGCCGCCATTACTAGTGAAAAAATAATAATAATAAAAAAAATCTGTCCCCTATTTTATAGGTGCTATAACTTTTGCGCAAAGCAGTCGCTAATTGCTTTTTTTTTTTTACCAAAAATATGTAGAAGAATACGTATCAGCCTAAACTGAGGAAAAAAAAGTTGTTTTTATATTTTTGGGGGATATTTGTTATAGCAAAAATTGTCGCTCTTTTTTAGTTTATAGCGCAAAAAATTAAAACCGCAGAGGTGATCAAATACCACCAAAGGAAAGCTCTATTTGTGGGAAAAAAAGGATGTCAATTTTATTTGGGAGCGCAATTGTCAGTTAAAGCGAAGCAGTGCCGGAAGCTGAAATTTCACCTGGGCAGGAGGGGTTATATGTTGTTAAATTGCAAGTGGTTAAATTGCCCACCTTCCCTCACACACACAGAAGTAAACACATACGTAGGTTGTGCTTGCATATGTAAACAGTGTTAAAACCATACATGTGAAGTATCGCCATGAACGTTAGAGCGAGAGCAATAATTCTAGCACAAGACCTCCTCTGTAACGCTAAAAAGGGGAACCTGTAAACATTTTTCAAGTGTAGTCTATGGAGATTTTTAAATAACAAAAGTGTGTGCAATTTTAAAGTGTGACATGTTAGGATAGTCCATGAAAGTGGAAAAAAATTGCGTTTGAAAAACATGACAACATGTGTGTCATGGCAACTATTGCCATTTTATTCACTAGGGTCTCTGCTAAATAATATATGTATATAATGTTTGGGGGTTCTGAGTAATTTTCTAGCCAAAACAATTATGATTTTTACATGTAGAAGAAGAATTACAGAATTGTCCTGGTATAGAAGTGGTTAAAGCAGAACCAACCCATACCTGAACACCACAATCTGCAAATGCTATTTAAAGAAGAGTTCCAGGCTTCTTTTATGTTTATTAAAAGTCATCAGCTACAAAAAGTGTAGCTGCTGGCTTTTAATAAACAGACACATCACCTGCTCCACGGTCCAGTGCCGCTCCGCCCGGAGCTCCGCTCCTCTCCCTCCTTTCCGGACGACATCTTCATCCTTAGTGTGAGCACCCGGCCGTGACAGCTTTCAGCTTCACAGCCAGGCACTCACTGTGCATGCGCGAGCGGCGATGTGCTCTGAGATTGGTCAGACGATCGCCGTAGGCGATATGACGTATTGCATAAGCGGTCCCTGGGCGGAAGGAGGAATTGGGAGAGGAAGTCCCACTCCTACTGAAGCCCCCACTCCCCCCCAAAAAAATTACATGCCAAATGTGGCATGTAAGGGGGCGAGGAGTGGATTAAGCGGAAGTTCCACTTTTGCTGAGAAATCACTTTGAAAAACACCCCTTTAGCATTTCTAGTCATGGAATCCATCTTTCCTGAGCTCAGGCATGCAGCCAGGAAGGTGCGCTAATAATGTCTCTCCTCCTCATCTGATATATAACATCATTTTAAACTAGGCCATAAACCAGGCAGCAACTGAAGAAATGTAAAAAAAAAGAAAAAGGAAAACATGAAAATATACTATGCCTCCCTGTCTATTTACTAATGCAAACAACATAAGGATTAAAATAGCCAATGCTGATTGAGAGAGTTTAGTTCTGCTTTAAAGCAAACTCTTCTTAATAGTCCATTGACCAAGTTCAGGAGATTGTAAGAAAGGGTAGAGAGATAATCAGTAACAGAGTGTTTTATAACTACTAGATATTTTAGAGGGTCTGTGTTTGTAGGTCAGGTCTGCATACTAAGTATGCAGATATACCAAGCAACTAACAAGGTATTTATCATATTATTATATTAGCTGCTTGGATTAATGCAAATTGGTCCCATATTACAGTGTTGCAGAGCAAAAGTAAATTTTAAAGTTGCCTTTTATAAAATAAATTACTGTCAATATTATGTAGTACCCTCTAGTGTGTGCTAGACAGAGCGGGAGCTAAGCCTGAGCTGTGAATCTGGGTCAGGATTCAGGGAGTCAGGGCTGGATGACTTATCTTGACAGTCTCTCTGGTGCCTTCTCCTGTTTCTAGGACATTGGATAATGGGTAGAGGTTAGTAGGAGCTGTCCTGAATATGTATGGAGCCTCAGCCAATCCCCACGAGCTGTCTGGAAGGGGGCTGAGAACACTCCCTAAATAGACATGGGCCATGCCAACAGTGGCAGTCGGGTAGAAGATGGAGATACAGTGCTGAGGAGGCTGACAGTGCCCCTCAGGGGTGCCCTCTAGTCTGTGTGTGTGTGTGGGGGGGGGAGGGTCCTGTCTTGGGTTGGGGCTTGGGTGCTGGAAGGATCCTACCACATCACATGGGGGAAGCCTATCCTGAAGGCATGGGAGCAAAAGAGAGGACAGCGTTAGTGGATCAGCACTGCTGGGGACTTACAAGGGGAGGAGACTGCCACATGTTTCCAGTTCTCCCTGAAGACAGCGGTGTGCTTAAGTCTTCACCCTTCCCCAGGAGATCTCTCAAGAGTCAGCCAGGTGGGCCGGTGAGAGAACTAGCAGAGTGGGCTGGTGAAGAGTCAGTCTGGAGGACTGGTGTGGAGAAGTTAGTCTGGAGGGCTTGTGAAAGGGGCAGCTGCAGCCATGTGGTGCTCGAATCAGTAGCCACAGGAGGAAATGTGCAACTGTTTCACTGACATCTGCTACGCTTCTCTCTCTGTAAGGGACCGTCGCTGGATCTGATTAGGAGCCTGCCAGATCAATTAACAGTGATTCAGTTGGGGTCAGCAAGCACGTGTATGCAGGAAGAGTGTAAAGGAGACTGTATATAGACTATATATAGAAAGATGCCCCTATAGTTGTTGTCAAAGTTTTGCTGAAGTCAAGCAGGGATCCCATAATCTCCCATCCCTATCCAAGATATTAATAAATAACAAAACCAAAGTCACCGATTGTTCTCTGACAGTGAAAAGTCGGTGTGCCTGTCTGTGCCGGAGTGGGGGATCCAAGTTCATCTGCGGCTCCTTAGGGGGTGTGCTAGAATCAAAAGCGGGCAACTCATGGGGCCCTCAGGCAATAGATTATGGGGCCACACAGTACTGTATACACACACAGTATACATACACATAGTATGCATACACACACACACAGTATACATACACACACACACACAGTATACATACACACACTGAGAAGGTACTGAGAAAGGGGGGGCATTTCAGGGACAGATTAAAAAAAAACACAGACTTTTACATACAGTCCCGGGTTTTACTGAAGCTGGCAACCCTAATGGGGCCCCTAGTGGCATGGGGCCCTCAGGCAGTTCTCGAGTGCCCGAATGGTCAGTCTGCCCCTGGCTACAATTTATTTAAATATTTTTAGTCAAAAATGTGCAGAAAGCTGTAAAGAAACTGTTTATCTACACCACTTTTTTTCATCTTTCCTCTATGATGTAAATCAAAATAATCCCACTTTATAAAGAGGATGTTGTCAACTTTCGACAAAGCAGTGTGTAGAAATGTAGATACATGTTTTTCATACCTTTTTCAACTTTGTATTTCATCTTCTTTTCTACAGTTTCAATGTCTTTTTCTTGTCCATGTCGGTATTTAACTGGCCGACTGGTGGCAACTACCTGAAAAAAGTATAGTTTGTGTCAGTGCATACATTGCATACTAGCATACAAATTAGCATTTTGAGAGGGTCAGGTAGCACACTCCATACAATTTACAAAATTTTAGGGATCCATGTATGATTAAAAATAATGTGTGTTCTGTTCTGACCTTTAAAGAATAAATAAAGCAAATAATAATATAACAGTGCGTTTCTTTTGGTATGATCCTCTTAAACACATCTTTTTATTTTCACCTTTTTATTCCTCTGACCTTCTATTCCAAAAGTGTAGCAAAATATTTTCAACTCAAGCTGTAGTTTTCCAAAGGATTTATACAATGACACCATTATTCTGTCACCTTGTCATCTATATCATGCTTTATGCATGAAAATATCTTATTATTTCCTGCAGCTTCCGTGTGACATTGACAGTAAAGCACAACAGCTGCCTCTATGAGCTTTGAGTCACTCTTTTGAAAGCATTGACCTTATTGTCTACTGTTCAGCTGTAGGTCTTGTATGTGTTTTATTATGCTTATAAGGTTACAATTGTGCTCATTCTGCAAGCACTGTTTAGGCCAAGAACATTTTTACCTAAATAGTAAAATAAAGGTAATTTCAGATTTGGATTAATGTTCATTGTTTCCATCAAGTTAATCTTGTCCTATGTTTAGGAGCCTCCAAGTTGTATGTCACTTTAAATAGTTCATTTGGGCCAAGCTGGCCCAGGCAAACTACTGTATTTATCGGCGTATAACACGCACAGGTGTATAACACGCACCCTAACTTTAAGAGGGAAGTCTCAGGAAAAAAACTTCCCACAGCTCCCTGCGTATAACACGCAGGCACAGTTTACCCTCTATTTTCAGGGTAAAAAAGTGAGTGCTAGGCTGCGTACACACGATTAGACCGGTCCGATGAAACTGGCCTTAAGGCCAGTTTCATCAGACCAAATTGATCGTGTGTATGGCCCATCGGACCGTTGTCCATTGGACCAATGTTTCAAAATGCTTTGCTTTAAAATCTGTCTGATGGACACCTGACCGTCAGACCAAAACGATGGTTAGTACACAAAAGCATCGGACCAAAAACATGTGCACGCTCAGAATCAAGTTGACGCATGCTTGGAAGCATTGAACTTCCTTTTTTCAGCACATCGGTGTGTTCTACGTCACCGCGTTCTAGTCTGATCGGATTTTTGGTCTGATGGTGTGTACACACATCAGACCATCAGACCACTTCAGCCTGGTCCAATGAAAATGGTCCGTCGGACCATTCTCATCGGACCAGTCTGATCGTGTGTACGTGGCCTAAGAGGAGAGATTAGCTCACTAGGATTTTAAATAGTTTAGGATGATAGAGGTTATGGAACTCATAAGCTTTCACTGTCCCATTAGTGTAGATGTACACTTTAAAGCACTCTAATGCTTCTAGTGATTTTTTAGGAGTGCTCCTAAGAGTATGCTCAAAACCTCTCAAAATGCATCAGCATTTTAAAGAAGTTTTTGTTTTTATTTTATGCCCATGTGTATTTCCTTACTTTTTTTGCACATTGGTCATTGGTGTTCAAACTTTTCAAGACCAAATAATCAACCAGAACATTTTACAGAACCTCACCTCAAACACGCACACAGGATGCACTACACCAAGTTGATGGCTCCCAATGACCCTCCAGTGCAATACAAATTGCAAATAATAGTCACTAATTATAAATGAGGTATGGACAGAAGCAATTTAATATATTAGTATAGGTAATTGAATGTGGTTATGTGGAAAAAAATGTGTATAGTTTGCGCCACAGGAAAACAATAATATTTCTCCCGACTAAAGGGTAGAATTAAATACAATTAAACCTAAATACATTAAATATACCAGTTTAAGAGCTGCCACCTAAAAATTTTCAGTGTGTGAAAATACAAATGGAAATCAAAAGTGAAGGGGCGCTGGGTAACACAACATCAAATTATGTCTATATGAATATACATAAAAAATGTGCAATCTTTAGAAAAACATATATTGGTGATATAGTGTCCATATGGTGAAATAAACCATAAAAAATGATGAATAGTGTATAAGTCCAAATAGTGCTAAATGATAAGCACCAAAAGATTCTCAAATCAACCAAACACGTGAATATTGCAGTTCTTGAACCTCCACCATAAATTTGCACCCGGTGAGATCAATAGAAATGGCTCCTTACCAATATTAGTAGACTCTTTTAATTAAAAAAGAAGTCATAAAACGCTTGTGTCATAAGAATGACTCGGAGTAATCCAGATAAGCACGTTCAGATGGTCCAACATTCATATAAGTAGAAACAAAAGAGCAATCATAGTGAAATACTGTTTATTAAAATAATTTTAAAAAGTAACATGCCAAATGGCTGCTTACTCGAAATTGTGCCCTGATCCCGGCACTGAGGCTTTATGGCGTTTTTCGATATTCAATCGAATCCTACAGATTGCGATATGATACGGTGCTCCGTCGCGCTGGTGGTCTCACTAGCCGGCGTACGTTATACCATCGAATTGCCGTTACATTCGGAGATAGGTCGAAAATCCGTCGCACTGCTGTTTCGATAGTCGGCGTGCGTTCCACCGTCGGAAACCAACGGACCCGGAAATCGGAAGTGGTAGGGAAAGCGTGACTGGTTAGCGCCTCGACGTACGTTTCGTTGGTTTACGTCATCAGGAAGCGTAACCAGTCACGCTATGGTGTCGAATTTAACCCAAAGGTCTATTGTGATTGATAGGAGGACCAGCCAATCGGAAAAAGCCTATGTAAAAACCTTAATCAAAAAAGCCTCGGTCCCGTTATCATATACCATGCAATTGTATATATCAACAACACCTGCTATACAATCCAATTGGTAATACTGATACATATATCCAATGTTACATACATGCAACATTATTGCTCCATGGTGTATAATACATAACACAATGCCAATAACTGGCAGTATATTTAAACTGAATTGATGTTGCTCTACAACATTATATTTTGAATTAGCAATTAAAATTACATTACAAATAGTAAAAATAATAATAAAAATTATTTTTAAACGTAAAAAAATATAATAACAAATTAGAGCAAATTGGAGTACCCCTATGAGAAACCAGCATTACTATTAATGACTCAATGTATATTATGTAGTGCGGCTACTCCTACAATACCCATTGCTACCAATCAGGTGTACTAGCTGTACTAAAACTTGATAATTAGTACTGATAGTTGGAAAGAACTTTACTCCCCAACTTTTAGGGATGATCTTTTTACTTGTTACTCAAAAAGCAGTTGAGGTCTAGTTCTACATTCAAGCCTTGAGGTTGCATGACACGAAGGCGATGTATCCATAATGTCTCATTTTGGGATACCGCCTTAGTGAGATCTGAACCTCGCCAGTGACTTGTCACTTTATCTATCCCATAGAACGTCATTTGTCGAGGGTCTTTGTTATGACACAGATCAAAATGTTTTGAAACACTATGGTTAGGATAACCATTTATGATGTTTGCCACATGTTCATTTATACGCACTTTTAGTTCTCTAGTGGTGCGCCCTACATACTGCAAGTGGCAAGGGCACTCGATGACGTATGTCACAAATCTGGAATGACAGGTGATAAGTGGTTTGATTTTAAATTCTTGCTGTGTGACATTGCATTTAAACTGAAGTTTTTTCTTGCCCTGTCTTTTTGATATTTTACAAGATCTACACCTGGTGCAATAATAGAAACCGGGGGTATCCAGAAAGGTAAGAGGTTTTTCTGGGGGGTCTGGAACATTATGTGCTACCATATTTCTCAAACCAGGGGCTTTGGTGTAAATAAATTTTGGTTTGGCTGGTAGTACTGTAGCCAAATCATTGTCTTTCAATAGTATTGGCCAAAATTGTTTAATGACTTTTTCCACACTTTTATATTCTCTATGAAACCCTGTAAGGAATGTTATCTCTCCATGAAAAGGAGCCTTAGTTTTTGGAGCTAACAGAACTGACCTTTCCATTGTCAATACTTCTTTTTTCGTAGTTTCGAGGCTTTGGGCATTATACCCCTTTTCTACAAATTTGTCTACCAGCATATTTGCCTGTACGTCAAAATCAGTGATCTGGTCACAGTTCCGACGTATACGCATTAATTGGCTTTTGGGGACACCCCCCAGCCATTTTGGATGGTGGCAGCTAGAAAGTGCAACATACCCATTCCGGTCTGTCGGTTTGAAGTAGGTTTTGGTACTGATTGAATTACCTCTTTTTGTTAGCGTTAAATCCAGATAGTTAATAGTAGATAAGTTGAATTCTGCTGTAAATTTTAGCTCATATTGGTTGCTGTTCATTGCCATTATGAAGTTCTCCAATGAGGGTAAATTCCCCTCCCAAAACAGTATGATATCGTCGATATAGCGTTTATAGTACAGGAGAGCTTTGTTTTCCTCTTTGTATATTGTTTCCCTTTCCCACCTATTAAGAACCAAATTGGCTACACTCGGCGCGTATCTAGCGCCCATGGCGACTCCTTTTGTTTGATTATAATACTTATTCTGCGCCCAAAAATAATTATTACCCATGGCCTGTTTCAAGCCCTGTATAATGAACTGAATTTGAATCGTTTGAAGGTCAGTACCTGTTTCTAAAGATTCGGTGACTGCTATAATAGCATCAGACTGCTTTATGTTTGTATACAGGGATTCCACATCCACTGTTACTAACCATGTATCCGTGGTTACCCGTATTGTGGCTAGTGCATTTATCAGCTGGGTGCTGTCCTTCAAATACGATTGGCCTTTTTGTACTAGTGGTTGCAAATATTGATCGAGGTATTCCCCCAATCTGGAGTAAAGTGACCCGATCCCACTAACAATGGGTCGGCCTGGAGGGTTGGTATTGCTTTTATGTATTTTTGGCGCGATGTACAGTACCGGAGTACGTGGTACCTCGGGCACTAAATATAGTGCTTCTTGTGGGGTAAGAATAGTTTTTGAGACTCCTTCGTCAACCCAAGTTTTTAGTTGCGCTTTTAATCTACATACTGGGTCACTTAATAATGGCGTGTAGGTGTTGGTGTCATCCAGCAGCCGCTGAACTTCCTTGTAGTAATTTTCTTTCGTGAGTACTACCACACCCCCCCCTTTGTCTGCAGTGCGCACCACTATGTTTTTGTTCTTCTCTAATTTTGTAATACCTTCCCTCAACAGTCTATTGGGTTTGGAATTTTTGGTATCTAAAGATCTAATTTCTTCCTGCACCATATTCCTGAATACTTGTATGTGATGGTGTGTGCCTTTTTTGGGATTAAAGGTGGAATTATTTTTTAAATTAGTATGTTGATACCCCGTGGTGTCAACCTGGGTGGTATTCATAATTTGTTGAGCAAAATGTTTTTTAATATTCAACTTTCTAACAAATTTCTCCACATCGATAAATACCTCAAATTTATCCATGTGTTTATCTGGTGCGAATTTCATACCCTTTGAGAGAACTTCCAATTCTGCATTGGTAAAGTCAATTCCCGCTAGGTTATAGATCCCCTCATTTAATCGTCTCGTGGTCTTTTTCTTTCGGGTTCCCCCTCTCTTACCTCTTTTTCTATAATTTTTCCAAGCTGGTGGGGGACGGGACTGGCGATTTTGTATGGCTCTTTCCAGCCTCTCCATTCCCCCCCTCCCCGCGGTTGGTTGTTTTGGTAATATGAGGCTCGCCCTCTGTGGTTACCTCTATGTCCCCGTGGGGGTCTGGGTGCGTACTGGCTAGGGCCCTGATTATAATAATAGTAATTATCCTCACCCCCTCTGTCATCTAATGGGGCATACCTACTGTAAGTAGGTGCACCATATGGGGGGTACATGTTATGGGTTTGTGGGTACTGTGGGGTCTGGTTAATAGGTGGTCGGTTCCTATCTACCATTGGGTATGGGCCTTTTGTTTTGTTGGGGCCTTTCGGATGTTTTTTAGGGGTACTGGTGTTTTTATTGGATTTATCCATACCTTGGGTAGTCCCTGTCCGCACTTCTTGTCCTATCTCTCCAGTTATTGGTTTTGGTTGTGTTGGATCTAAATCTGACTGCCATTTGTATACCTTATGTTCATCATAATCTATGATGTCTCTCTGGTATTTTTTCAGTTTCTTTTGTTTGATTTCACCATCATACTTAGACAGATGTACCTGTAAGGTTTGGGATCTGTCTGAGAACTCCTGGGAGCCCATATGCGGTCTCATTTGCTCTCTGAGATCCGCTATATTGGCCTCCAAAAGTACATTTTTGGACCTGCGCCTTCGAATCATTAGTTGTAATAACTTCTGTTCACAAGCGTTAAAGAATTGGAACCATTCATCTGTCTGTGTGAGGTCCTCAATCCCATCGCCCGGGTGTACATCCCATCTCAACCTACGTGGTGTGAGATTTTTTGAGATATACATCTCAAATGATGCAATGTCCCACCACAGACGAATTTGTTTTTCTAAATCAAATTGTAATTTTTTGAAACCTCTCTCCAAATCTAAATTAGGAGTGGGTTGTTGCAGAAATATTTCTTCTACATTGATCTCACGACCTTGCATAAAATTAAAAACATCCATGTCTGCAATACACCAAACTAAAAAATTATTAGTTAAATTATGTGGAAAAAAATGTGTATAGTTTGCGCCACAGGAAAACAATAATATTTCTCCCGACTAAAGGGTAGAATTAAATACAATTAAACCTAAATACATTAAATATACCAGTTTAAGAGCTGCCACCTAAAAATTTTCAGTGTGTGAAAATACAAATGGAAATCAAAAGTGAAGGGGCGCTGGGTAACACAACATCAAATTATGTCTATATGAATATACATAAAAAATGTGCAATCTTTAGAAAAACATATATTGGTGATATAGTGTCCATATGGTGAAATAAACCATAAAAAATGATGAATAGTGTATAAGTCCAAATAGTGCTAAATGATAAGCACCAAAAGATTCTCAAATCAACCAAACACGTGAATATTGCAGTTCTTGAACCTCCACCATAAATTTGCACCCGGTGAGATCAATAGAAATGGCTCCTTACCAATATTAGTAGACTCTTTTAATTAAAAAAGAAGTCATAAAACGCTTGTGTCATAAGAATGACTCGGAGTAATCCAGATAAGCACGTTCAGATGGTCCAACATTCATATAAGTAGAAACAAAAGAGCAATCATAGTGAAATACTGTTTATTAAAATAATTTTAAAAAGTAACATGCCAAATGGCTGCTTACTCGAAATTGTGCCCTGATCCCGGCACTGAGGCTTTATGGCGTTTTTCGATATTCAATCGAATCCTACAGATTGCGATATGATACGGTGCTCCGTCGCGCTGGTGGTCTCACTAGCCGGCGTACGTTATACCATCGAATTGCCGTTACATTCGGAGATAGGTCGAAAATCCGTCGCACTGCTGTTTCGATAGTCGGCGTGCGTTCCACCGTCGGAAACCAACGGACCCGGAAATCGGAAGTGGTAGGGAAAGCGTGACTGGTTAGCGCCTCGACGTACGTTTCGTTGGTTTACGTCATCAGGAAGCGTAACCAGTCACGCTATGGTGTCGAATTTAACCCAAAGGTCTATTGTGATTGATAGGAGGACCAGCCAATCGGAAAAAGCCTATGTAAAAACCTTAATCAAAAAAGCCTCGGTCCCGTTATCATATACCATGCAATTGTATATATCAACAACACCTGCTATACAATCCAATTGGTAATACTGATACATATATCCAATGTTACATACATGCAACATTATTGCTCCATGGTGTATAATACATAACACAATGCCAATAACTGGCAGTATATTTAAACTGAATTGATGTTGCTCTACAACATTATATTTTGAATTAGCAATTAAAATTACATTACAAATAGTAAAAATAATAATAAAAATTATTTTTAAACGTAAAAAAATATAATAACAAATTAGAGCAAATTGGAGTACCCCTATGAGAAACCAGCATTACTATTAATGACTCAATGTATATTATGTAGTGCGGCTACTCCTACAATACCCATTGCTACCAATCAGGTGTACTAGCTGTACTAAAACTTGATAATTAGTACTGATAGTTGGAAAGAACTTTACTCCCCAACTTTTAGGGATGATCTTTTTACTTGTTACTCAAAAAGCAGTTGAGGTCTAGTTCTACATTCAAGCCTTGAGGTTGCATGACACGAAGGCGATGTATCCATAATGTCTCATTTTGGGATACCGCCTTAGTGAGATCTGAACCTCGCCAGTGACTTGTCACTTTATCTATCCCATAGAACGTCATTTGTCGAGGGTCTTTGTTATGACACAGATCAAAATGTTTTGAAACACTATGGTTAGGATAACCATTTATGATGTTTGCCACATGTTCATTTATACGCACTTTTAGTTCTCTAGTGGTGCGCCCTACATACTGCAAGTGGCAAGGGCACTCGATGACGTATGTCACAAATCTGGAATGACAGGTGATAAGTGGTTTGATTTTAAATTCTTGCTGTGTGACATTGCATTTAAACTGAAGTTTTTTCTTGCCCTGTCTTTTTGATATTTTACAAGATCTACACCTGGTGCAATAATAGAAACCGGGGGTATCCAGAAAGGTAAGAGGTTTTTCTGGGGGGTCTGGAACATTATGTGCTACCATATTTCTCAAACCAGGGGCTTTGGTGTAAATAAATTTTGGTTTGGCTGGTAGTACTGTAGCCAAATCATTGTCTTTCAATAGTATTGGCCAAAATTGTTTAATGACTTTTTCCACACTTTTATATTCTCTATGAAACCCTGTAAGGAATGTTATCTCTCCATGAAAAGGAGCCTTAGTTTTTGGAGCTAACAGAACTGACCTTTCCATTGTCAATACTTCTTTTTTCGTAGTTTCGAGGCTTTGGGCATTATACCCCTTTTCTACAAATTTGTCTACCAGCATATTTGCCTGTACGTCAAAATCAGTGATCTGGTCACAGTTCCGACGTATACGCATTAATTGGCTTTTGGGGACACCCCCCAGCCATTTTGGATGGTGGCAGCTAGAAAGTGCAACATACCCATTCCGGTCTGTCGGTTTGAAGTAGGTTTTGGTACTGATTGAATTACCTCTTTTTGTTAGCGTTAAATCCAGATAGTTAATAGTAGATAAGTTGAATTCTGCTGTAAATTTTAGCTCATATTGGTTGCTGTTCATTGCCATTATGAAGTTCTCCAATGAGGGTAAATTCCCCTCCCAAAACAGTATGATATCGTCGATATAGCGTTTATAGTACAGGAGAGCTTTGTTTTCCTCTTTGTATATTGTTTCCCTTTCCCACCTATTAAGAACCAAATTGGCTACACTCGGCGCGTATCTAGCGCCCATGGCGACTCCTTTTGTTTGATTATAATACTTATTCTGCGCCCAAAAATAATTATTACCCATGGCCTGTTTCAAGCCCTGTATAATGAACTGAATTTGAATCGTTTGAAGGTCAGTACCTGTTTCTAAAGATTCGGTGACTGCTATAATAGCATCAGACTGCTTTATGTTTGTATACAGGGATTCCACATCCACTGTTACTAACCATGTATCCGTGGTTACCCGTATTGTGGCTAGTGCATTTATCAGCTGGGTGCTGTCCTTCAAATACGATTGGCCTTTTTGTACTAGTGGTTGCAAATATTGATCGAGGTATTCCCCCAATCTGGAGTAAAGTGACCCGATCCCACTAACAATGGGTCGGCCTGGAGGGTTGGTATTGCTTTTATGTATTTTTGGCGCGATGTACAGTACCGGAGTACGTGGTACCTCGGGCACTAAATATAGTGCTTCTTGTGGGGTAAGAATAGTTTTTGAGACTCCTTCGTCAACCCAAGTTTTTAGTTGCGCTTTTAATCTACATACTGGGTCACTTAATAATGGCGTGTAGGTGTTGGTGTCATCCAGCAGCCGCTGAACTTCCTTGTAGTAATTTTCTTTCGTGAGTACTACCACACCCCCCCCCTTTGTCTGCAGTGCGCACCACTATGTTTTTGTTCTTCTCTAATTTTGTAATACCTTCCCTCAACAGTCTATTGGGTTTGGAATTTTTGGTATCTAAAGATCTAATTTCTTCCTGCACCATATTCCTGAATACTTGTATGTGATGGTGTGTGCCTTTTTTGGGATTAAAGGTGGAATTATTTTTTAAATTAGTATGTTGATACCCCGTGGTGTCAACCTGGGTGGTATTCATAATTTGTTGAGCAAAATGTTTTTTAATATTCAACTTTCTAACAAATTTCTCCACATCGATAAATACCTCAAATTTATCCATGTGTTTATCTGGTGCGAATTTCATACCCTTTGAGAGAACTTCCAATTCTGCATTGGTAAAGTCAATTCCCGCTAGGTTATAGATCCCCTCATTTAATCGTCTCGTGGTCTTTTTCTTTCGGGTTCCCCCTCTCTTACCTCTTTTTCTATAATTTTTCCAAGCTGGTGGGGGACGGGACTGGCGATTTTGTATGGCTCTTTCCAGCCTCTCCATTCCCCCCCTCCCCGCGGTTGGTTGTTTTGGTAATATGAGGCTCGCCCTCTGTGGTTACCTCTATGTCCCCGTGGGGGTCTGGGTGCGTACTGGCTAGGGCCCTGATTATAATAATAGTAATTATCCTCACCCCCTCTGTCATCTAATGGGGCATACCTACTGTAAGTAGGTGCACCATATGGGGGGTACATGTTATGGGTTTGTGGGTACTGTGGGGTCTGGTTAATAGGTGGTCGGTTCCTATCTACCATTGGGTATGGGCCTTTTGTTTTGTTGGGGCCTTTCGGATGTTTTTTAGGGGTACTGGTGTTTTTATTGGATTTATCCATACCTTGGGTAGTCCCTGTCCGCACTTCTTGTCCTATCTCTCCAGTTATTGGTTTTGGTTGTGTTGGATCTAAATCTGACTGCCATTTGTATACCTTATGTTCATCATAATCTATGATGTCTCTCTGGTATTTTTTCAGTTTCTTTTGTTTGATTTCACCATCATACTTAGACAGATGTACCTGTAAGGTTTGGGATCTGTCTGAGAACTCCTGGGAGCCCATATGCGGTCTCATTTGCTCTCTGAGATCCGCTATATTGGCCTCCAAAAGTACATTTTTGGACCTGCGCCTTCGAATCATTAGTTGTAATAACTTCTGTTCACAAGCGTTAAAGAATTGGAACCATTCATCTGTCTGTGTGAGGTCCTCAATCCCATCGCCCGGGTGTACATCCCATCTCAACCTACGTGGTGTGAGATTTTTTGAGATATACATCTCAAATGATGCAATGTCCCACCACAGACGAATTTGTTTTTCTAAATCAAATTGTAATTTTTTGAAACCTCTCTCCAAATCTAAATTAGGAGTGGGTTGTTGCAGAAATATTTCTTCTACATTGATCTCACGACCTTGCATAAAATTAAAAACATCCATGTCTGCAATACACCAAACTAAAAAATTATTAGTTAAATTATGTGGAAAAAAATGTGTATAGTTTGCGCCACAGGAAAACAATAATATTTCTCCCGACTAAAGGGTAGAATTAAATACAATTAAACCTAAATACATTAAATATACCAGTTTAAGAGCTGCCACCTAAAAATTTTCAGTGTGTGAAAATACAAATGGAAATCAAAAGTGAAGGGGCGCTGGGTAACACAACATCAAATTATGTCTATATGAATATACATAAAAAATGTGCAATCTTTAGAAAAACATATATTGGTGATATAGTGTCCATATGGTGAAATAAACCATAAAAAATGATGAATAGTGTATAAGTCCAAATAGTGCTAAATGATAAGCACCAAAAGATTCTCAAATCAACCAAACACGTGAATATTGCAGTTCTTGAACCTCCACCATAAATTTGCACCCGGTGAGATCAATAGAAATGGCTCCTTACCAATATTAGTAGACTCTTTTAATTAAAAAAGAAGTCATAAAACGCTTGTGTCATAAGAATGACTCGGAGTAATCCAGATAAGCACGTTCAGATGGTCCAACATTCATATAAGTAGAAACAAAAGAGCAATCATAGTGAAATACTGTTTATTAAAATAATTTTAAAAAGTAACATGCCAAATGGCTGCTTACTCGAAATTGTGCCCTGATCCCGGCACTGAGGCTTTATGGCGTTTTTCGATATTCAATCGAATCCTACAGATTGCGATATGATACGGTGCTCCGTCGCGCTGGTGGTCTCACTAGCCGGCGTACGTTATACCATCGAATTGCCGTTACATTCGGAGATAGGTCGAAAATCCGTCGCACTGCTGTTTCGATAGTCGGCGTGCGTTCCACCGTCGGAAACCAACGGACCCGGAAATCGGAAGTGGTAGGGAAAGCGTGACTGGTTAGCGCCTCGACGTACGTTTCGTTGGTTTACGTCATCAGGAAGCGTAACCAGTCACGCTATGGTGTCGAATTTAACCCAAAGGTCTATTGTGATTGATAGGAGGACCAGCCAATCGGAAAAAGCCTATGTAAAAACCTTAATCAAAAAAGCCTCGGTCCCGTTATCATATACCATGCAATTGTATATATCAACAACACCTGCTATACAATCCAATTGGTAATACTGATACATATATCCAATGTTACATACATGCAACATTATTGCTCCATGGTGTATAATACATAACACAATGCCAATAACTGGCAGTATATTTAAACTGAATTGATGTTGCTCTACAACATTATATTTTGAATTAGCAATTAAAATTACATTACAAATAGTAAAAATAATAATAAAAATTATTTTTAAACGTAAAAAAATATAATAACAAATTAGAGCAAATTGGAGTACCCCTATGAGAAACCAGCATTACTATTAATGACTCAATGTATATTATGTAGTGCGGCTACTCCTACAATACCCATTGCTACCAATCAGGTGTACTAGCTGTACTAAAACTTGATAATTAGTACTGATAGTTGGAAAGAACTTTACTCCCCAACTTTTAGGGATGATCTTTTTACTTGTTACTCAAAAAGCAGTTGAGGTCTAGTTCTACATTCAAGCCTTGAGGTTGCATGACACGAAGGCGATGTATCCATAATGTCTCATTTTGGGATACCGCCTTAGTGAGATCTGAACCTCGCCAGTGACTTGTCACTTTATCTATCCCATAGAACGTCATTTGTCGAGGGTCTTTGTTATGACACAGATCAAAATGTTTTGAAACACTATGGTTAGGATAACCATTTATGATGTTTGCCACATGTTCATTTATACGCACTTTTAGTTCTCTAGTGGTGCGCCCTACATACTGCAAGTGGCAAGGGCACTCGATGACGTATGTCACAAATCTGGAATGACAGGTGATAAGTGGTTTGATTTTAAATTCTTGCTGTGTGACATTGCATTTAAACTGAAGTTTTTTCTTGCCCTGTCTTTTTGATATTTTACAAGATCTACACCTGGTGCAATAATAGAAACCGGGGGTATCCAGAAAGGTAAGAGGTTTTTCTGGGGGGTCTGGAACATTATGTGCTACCATATTTCTCAAACCAGGGGCTTTGGTGTAAATAAATTTTGGTTTGGCTGGTAGTACTGTAGCCAAATCATTGTCTTTCAATAGTATTGGCCAAAATTGTTTAATGACTTTTTCCACACTTTTATATTCTCTATGAAACCCTGTAAGGAATGTTATCTCTCCATGAAAAGGAGCCTTAGTTTTTGGAGCTAACAGAACTGACCTTTCCATTGTCAATACTTCTTTTTTCGTAGTTTCGAGGCTTTGGGCATTATACCCCTTTTCTACAAATTTGTCTACCAGCATATTTGCCTGTACGTCAAAATCAGTGATCTGGTCACAGTTCCGACGTATACGCATTAATTGGCTTTTGGGGACACCCCCCAGCCATTTTGGATGGTGGCAGCTAGAAAGTGCAACATACCCATTCCGGTCTGTCGGTTTGAAGTAGGTTTTGGTACTGATTGAATTACCTCTTTTTGTTAGCGTTAAATCCAGATAGTTAATAGTAGATAAGTTGAATTCTGCTGTAAATTTTAGCTCATATTGGTTGCTGTTCATTGCCATTATGAAGTTCTCCAATGAGGGTAAATTCCCCTCCCAAAACAGTATGATATCGTCGATATAGCGTTTATAGTACAGGAGAGCTTTGTTTTCCTCTTTGTATATTGTTTCCCTTTCCCACCTATTAAGAACCAAATTGGCTACACTCGGCGCGTATCTAGCGCCCATGGCGACTCCTTTTGTTTGATTATAATACTTATTCTGCGCCCAAAAATAATTATTACCCATGGCCTGTTTCAAGCCCTGTATAATGAACTGAATTTGAATCGTTTGAAGGTCAGTACCTGTTTCTAAAGATTCGGTGACTGCTATAATAGCATCAGACTGCTTTATGTTTGTATACAGGGATTCCACATCCACTGTTACTAACCATGTATCCGTGGTTACCCGTATTGTGGCTAGTGCATTTATCAGCTGGGTGCTGTCCTTCAAATACGATTGGCCTTTTTGTACTAGTGGTTGCAAATATTGATCGAGGTATTCCCCCAATCTGGAGTAAAGTGACCCGATCCCACTAACAATGGGTCGGCCTGGAGGGTTGGTATTGCTTTTATGTATTTTTGGCGCGATGTACAGTACCGGAGTACGTGGTACCTCGGGCACTAAATATAGTGCTTCTTGTGGGGTAAGAATAGTTTTTGAGACTCCTTCGTCAACCCAAGTTTTTAGTTGCGCTTTTAATCTACATACTGGGTCACTTAATAATGGCGTGTAGGTGTTGGTGTCATCCAGCAGCCGCTGAACTTCCTTGTAGTAATTTTCTTTCGTGAGTACTACCACACCCCCCCCTTTGTCTGCAGTGCGCACCACTATGTTTTTGTTCTTCTCTAATTTTGTAATACCTTCCCTCAACAGTCTATTGGGTTTGGAATTTTTGGTATCTAAAGATCTAATTTCTTCCTGCACCATATTCCTGAATACTTGTATGTGATGGTGTGTGCCTTTTTTGGGATTAAAGGTGGAATTATTTTTTAAATTAGTATGTTGATACCCCGTGGTGTCAACCTGGGTGGTATTCATAATTTGTTGAGCAAAATGTTTTTTAATATTCAACTTTCTAACAAATTTCTCCACATCGATAAATACCTCAAATTTATCCATGTGTTTATCTGGTGCGAATTTCATACCCTTTGAGAGAACTTCCAATTCTGCATTGGTAAAGTCAATTCCCGCTAGGTTATAGATCCCCTCATTTAATCGTCTTGTGGTCTTTTTCTTTCGGGTTCCCCCTCTCTTACCTCTTTTTCTATAATTTTTCCAAGCTGGTGGGGGACGGGACTGGCGATTTTGTATGGCTCTTTCCAGCCTCTCCATTCCCCCCCTCCCCGCGGTTGGTTGTTTTGGTAATATGAGGCTCGCCCTCTGTGGTTACCTCTATGTCCCCGTGGGGGTCTGGGTGCGTACTGGCTAGGGCCCTGATTATAATAATAGTAATTATCCTCACCCCCTCTGTCATCTAATGGGGCATACCTACTGTAAGTAGGTGCACCATATGGGGGGTACATGTTATGGGTTTGTGGGTACTGTGGGGTCTGGTTAATAGGTGGTCGGTTCCTATCTACCATTGGGTATGGGCCTTTTGTTTTGTTGGGGCCTTTCGGATGTTTTTTAGGGGTACTGGTGTTTTTATTGGATTTATCCATACCTTGGGTAGTCCCTGTCCGCACTTCTTGTCCTATCTCTCCAGTTATTGGTTTTGGTTGTGTTGGATCTAAATCTGACTGCCATTTGTATACCTTATGTTCATCATAATCTATGATGTCTCTCTGGTATTTTTTCAGTTTCTTTTGTTTGATTTCACCATCATACTTAGACAGATGTACCTGTAAGGTTTGGGATCTGTCTGAGAACTCCTGGGAGCCCATATGCGGTCTCATTTGCTCTCTGAGATCCGCTATATTGGCCTCCAAAAGTACATTTTTGGACCTGCGCCTTCGAATCATTAGTTGTAATAACTTCTGTTCACAAGCGTTAAAGAATTGGAACCATTCATCTGTCTGTGTGAGGTCCTCAATCCCATCGCCCGGGTGTACATCCCATCTCAACCTACGTGGTGTGAGATTTTTTGAGATATACATCTCAAATGATGCAATGTCCCACCACAGACGAATTTGTTTTTCTAAATCAAATTGTAATTTTTTTTTTGAAACCTCTCTCCAAATCTAAATTAGGAGTGGGTTGTTGCAGAAATATTTCTTCTACATTGATCTCACGACCTTGCATAAAATTAAAAACATCCATGTCTGCAATACACCAAACTAAAAAATTATTAGTTAAATTATGTGGAAAAAAATGTGTATAGTTTGCGCCACAGGAAAACAATAATATTTCTCCCGACTAAAGGGTAGAATTAAATACAATTAAACCTAAATACATTAAATATACCAGTTTAAGAGCTGCCACCTAAAAAATTTCAGTGTGTGAAAATACAAATGGAAATCAAAAGTGAAGGGGCGCTGGGTAACACAACATCAAATTATGTCTATATGAATATACATAAAAAATGTGCAATCTTTAGAAAAACATATATTGGTGATATAGTGTCCATATGGTGAAATAAACCATAAAAAATGATGAATAGTGTATAAGTCCAAATAGTGCTAAATGATAAGCACCAAAAGATTCTCAAATCAACCAAACACGTGAATATTGCAGTTCTTGAACCTCCACCATAAATTTGCACCCGGTGAGATCAATAGAAATGGCTCCTTACCAATATTAGTAGACTCTTTTAATTAAAAAAGAAGTCATAAAACGCTTGTGTCATAAGAATGACTCGGAGTAATCCAGATAAGCACGTTCAGATGGTCCAACATTCATATAAGTAGAAACAAAAGAGCAATCATAGTGAAATACTGTTTATTAAAATAATTTTAAAAAGTAACATGCCAAATGGCTGCTTACTCGAAATTGTGCCCTGATCCCGGCACTGAGGCTTTATGGCGTTTTTCGATATTCAATCGAATCCTACAGATTGCGATATGATACGGTGCTCCGTCGCGCTGGTGGTCTCACTAGCCGGCGTACGTTATACCATCGAATTGCCGTTACATTCGGAGATAGGTCGAAAATCCGTCGCACTGCTGTTTCGATAGTCGGCGTGCGTTCCACCGTCGGAAACCAACGGACCCGGAAATCGGAAGTGGTAGGGAAAGCGTGACTGGTTAGCGCCTCGACGTACGTTTCGTTGGTTTACGTCATCAGGAAGCGTAACCAGTCACGCTATGGTGTCGAATTTAACCCAAAGGTCTATTGTGATTGATAGGAGGACCAGCCAATCGGAAAAAGCCTATGTAAAAACCTTAATCAAAAAAGCCTCGGTCCCGTTATCATATACCATGCAATTGTATATATCAACAACACCTGCTATACAATCCAATTGGTAATACTGATACATATATCCAATGTTACATACATGCAACATTATTGCTCCATGGTGTATAATACATAACACAATGCCAATAACTGGCAGTATATTTAAACTGAATTGATGTTGCTCTACAACATTATATTTTGAATTAGCAATTAAAATTACATTACAAATAGTAAAAATAATAATAAAAATTATTTTTAAACGTAAAAAAATATAATAACAAATTAGAGCAAATTGGAGTACCCCTATGAGAAACCAGCATTACTATTAATGACTCAATGTATATTATGTAGTGCGGCTACTCCTACAATACCCATTGCTACCAATCAGGTGTACTAGCTGTACTAAAACTTGATAATTAGTACTGATAGTTGGAAAGAACTTTACTCCCCAACTTTTAGGGATGATCTTTTTACTTGTTACTCAAAAAGCAGTTGAGGTCTAGTTCTACATTCAAGCCTTGAGGTTGCATGACACGAAGGCGATGTATCCATAATGTCTCATTTTGGGATACCGCCTTAGTGAGATCTGAACCTCGCCAGTGACTTGTCACTTTATCTATCCCATAGAACGTCATTTGTCGAGGGTCTTTGTTATGACACAGATCAAAATGTTTTGAAACACTATGGTTAGGATAACCATTTATGATGTTTGCCACATGTTCATTTATACGCACTTTTAGTTCTCTAGTGGTGCGCCCTACATACTGCAAGTGGCAAGGGCACTCGATGACGTATGTCACAAATCTGGAATGACAGGTGATAAGTGGTTTGATTTTAAATTCTTGCTGTGTGACATTGCATTTAAACTGAAGTTTTTTCTTGCCCTGTCTTTTTGATATTTTACAAGATCTACACCTGGTGCAATAATAGAAACCGGGGGTATCCAGAAAGGTAAGAGGTTTTTCTGGGGGGTCTGGAACATTATGTGCTACCATATTTCTCAAACCAGGGGCTTTGGTGTAAATAAATTTTGGTTTGGCTGGTAGTACTGTAGCCAAATCATTGTCTTTCAATAGTATTGGCCAAAATTGTTTAATGACTTTTTCCACACTTTTATATTCTCTATGAAACCCTGTAAGGAATGTTATCTCTCCATGAAAAGGAGCCTTAGTTTTTGGAGCTAACAGAACTGACCTTTCCATTGTCAATACTTCTTTTTTCGTAGTTTCGAGGCTTTGGGCATTATACCCCTTTTCTACAAATTTGTCTACCAGCATATTTGCCTGTACGTCAAAATCAGTGATCTGGTCACAGTTCCGACGTATACGCATTAATTGGCTTTTGGGGACACCCCCCAGCCATTTTGGATGGTGGCAGCTAGAAAGTGCAACATACCCATTCCGGTCTGTCGGTTTGAAGTAGGTTTTGGTACTGATTGAATTACCTCTTTTTGTTAGCGTTAAATCCAGATAGTTAATAGTAGATAAGTTGAATTCTGCTGTAAATTTTAGCTCATATTGGTTGCTGTTCATTGCCATTATGAAGTTCTCCAATGAGGGTAAATTCCCCTCCCAAAACAGTATGATATCGTCGATATAGCGTTTATAGTACAGGAGAGCTTTGTTTTCCTCTTTGTATATTGTTTCCCTTTCCCACCTATTAAGAACCAAATTGGCTACACTCGGCGCGTATCTAGCGCCCATGGCGACTCCTTTTGTTTGATTATAATACTTATTCTGCGCCCAAAAATAATTATTACCCATGGCCTGTTTCAAGCCCTGTATAATGAACTGAATTTGAATCGTTTGAAGGTCAGTACCTGTTTCTAAAGATTCGGTGACTGCTATAATAGCATCAGACTGCTTTATGTTTGTATACAGGGATTCCACATCCACTGTTACTAACCATGTATCCGTGGTTACCCGTATTGTGGCTAGTGCATTTATCAGCTGGGTGCTGTCCTTCAAATACGATTGGCCTTTTTGTACTAGTGGTTGCAAATATTGATCGAGGTATTCCCCAATCTGGAGTAAAGTGACCCGATCCCACTAACAATGGGTCGGCCTGGAGGGTTGGTATTGCTTTTATGTATTTTTGGCGCGATGTACAGTACCGGAGTACGTGGTACCTCGGGCACTAAATATAGTGCTTCTTGTGGGGTAAGAATAGTTTTTGAGACTCCTTCGTCAACCCAAGTTTTTAGTTGCGCTTTTAATCTACATACTGGGTCACTTAATAATGGCGTGTAGGTGTTGGTGTCATCCAGCAGCCGCTGAACTTCCTTGTAGTAATTTTCTTTCGTGAGTACTACCACACCCCCCCCCCTTTGTCTGCAGTGCGCACCACTATGTTTTTGTTCTTCTCTAATTTTGTAATACCTTCCCTCAACAGTCTATTGGGTTTGGAATTTTTGGTATCTAAAGATCTAATTTCTTCCTGCACCATATTCCTGAATACTTGTATGTGATGGTGTGTGCCTTTTTTGGGATTAAAGGTGGAATTATTTTTTAAATTAGTATGTTGATACCCCGTGGTGTCAACCTGGGTGGTATTCATAATTTGTTGAGCAAAATGTTTTTTAATATTCAACTTTCTAACAAATTTCTCCACATCGATAAATACCTCAAATTTATCCATGTGTTTATCTGGTGCGAATTTCATACCCTTTGAGAGAACTTCCAATTCTGCATTGGTAAAGTCAATTCCCGCTAGGTTATAGATCCCCTCATTTAATCGTCTCGTGGTCTTTTTCTTTCGGGTTCCCCCTCTCTTACCTCTTTTTCTATAATTTTTCCAAGCTGGTGGGGGACGGGACTGGCGATTTTGTATGGCTCTTTCCAGCCTCTCCATTCCCCCCCTCCCCGCGGTTGGTTGTTTTGGTAATATGAGGCTCGCCCTCTGTGGTTACCTCTATGTCCCCGTGGGGGTCTGGGTGCGTACTGGCTAGGGCCCTGATTATAATAATAGTAATTATCCTCACCCCCTCTGTCATCTAATGGGGCATACCTACTGTAAGTAGGTGCACCATATGGGGGGTACATGTTATGGGTTTGTGGGTACTGTGGGGTCTGGTTAATAGGTGGTCGGTTCCTATCTACCATTGGGTATGGGCCTTTTGTTTTGTTGGGGCCTTTCGGATGTTTTTTAGGGGTACTGGTGTTTTTATTGGATTTATCCATACCTTGGGTAGTCCCTGTCCGCACTTCTTGTCCTATCTCTCCAGTTATTGGTTTTGGTTGTGTTGGATCTAAATCTGACTGCCATTTGTATACCTTATGTTCATCATAATCTATGATGTCTCTCTGGTATTTTTTCAGTTTCTTTTGTTTGATTTCACCATCATACTTAGACAGATGTACCTGTAAGGTTTGGGATCTGTCTGAGAACTCCTGGGAGCCCATATGCGGTCTCATTTGCTCTCTGAGATCCGCTATATTGGCCTCCAAAAGTACATTTTTGGACCTGCGCCTTCGAATCATTAGTTGTAATAACTTCTGTTCACAAGCGTTAAAGAATTGGAACCATTCATCTGTCTGTGTGAGGTCCTCAATCCCATCGCCCGGGTGTACATCCCATCTCAACCTACGTGGTGTGAGATTTTTTGAGATATACATCTCAAATGATGCAATGTCCCACCACAGACGAATTTGTTTTTCTAAATCAAATTGTAATTTTTTGAAACCTCTCTCCAAATCTAAATTAGGAGTGGGTTGTTGCAGAAATATTTCTTCTACATTGATCTCACGACCTTGCATAAAATTAAAAACATCCATGTCTGCAATACACCAAACTAAAAAATTATTAGTTAAATTATGTGGAAAAAAATGTGTATAGTTTGCGCCACAGGAAAACAATAATATTTCTCCCGACTAAAGGGTAGAATTAAATACAATTAAACCTAAATACATTAAATATACCAGTTTAAGAGCTGCCACCTAAAAATTTTCAGTGTGTGAAAATACAAATGGAAATCAAAAGTGAAGGGGCGCTGGGTAACACAACATCAAATTATGTCTATATGAATATACATAAAAAATGTGCAATCTTTAGAAAAACATATATTGGTGATATAGTGTCCATATGGTGAAATAAACCATAAAAAATGATGAATAGTGTATAAGTCCAAATAGTGCTAAATGATAAGCACCAAAAGATTCTCAAATCAACCAAACACGTGAATATTGCAGTTCTTGAACCTCCACCATAAATTTGCACCCGGTGAGATCAATAGAAATGGCTCCTTACCAATATTAGTAGACTCTTTTAATTAAAAAAGAAGTCATAAAACGCTTGTGTCATAAGAATGACTCGGAGTAATCCAGATAAGCACGTTCAGATGGTCCAACATTCATATAAGTAGAAACAAAAGAGCAATCATAGTGAAATACTGTTTATTAAAATAATTTTAAAAAGTAACATGCCAAATGGCTGCTTACTCGAAATTGTGCCCTGATCCCGGCACTGAGGCTTTATGGCGTTTTTCGATATTCAATCGAATCCTACAGATTGCGATATGATACGGTGCTCCGTCGCGCTGGTGGTCTCACTAGCCGGCGTACGTTATACCATCGAATTGCCGTTACATTCGGAGATAGGTCGAAAATCCGTCGCACTGCTGTTTCGATAGTCGGCGTGCGTTCCACCGTCGGAAACCAACGGACCCGGAAATCGGAAGTGGTAGGGAAAGCGTGACTGGTTAGCGCCTCGACGTACGTTTCGTTGGTTTACGTCATCAGGAAGCGTAACCAGTCACGCTATGGTGTCGAATTTAACCCAAAGGTCTATTGTGATTGATAGGAGGACCAGCCAATCGGAAAAAGCCTATGTAAAAACCTTAATCAAAAAAGCCTCGGTCCCGTTATCATATACCATGCAATTGTATATATCAACAACACCTGCTATACAATCCAATTGGTAATACTGATACATATATCCAATGTTACATACATGCAACATTATTGCTCCATGGTGTATAATACATAACACAATGCCAATAACTGGCAGTATATTTAAACTGAATTGATGTTGCTCTACAACATTATATTTTGAATTAGCAATTAAAATTACATTACAAATAGTAAAAATAATAATAAAAATTATTTTTAAACGTAAAAAAATATAATAACAAATTAGAGCAAATTGGAGTACCCCTATGAGAAACCAGCATTACTATTAATGACTCAATGTATATTATGTAGTGCGGCTACTCCTACAATACCCATTGCTACCAATCAGGTGTACTAGCTGTACTAAAACTTGATAATTAGTACTGATAGTTGGAAAGAACTTTACTCCCCAACTTTTAGGGATGATCTTTTTACTTGTTACTCAAAAAGCAGTTGAGGTCTAGTTCTACATTCAAGCCTTGAGGTTGCATGACACGAAGGCGATGTATCCATAATGTCTCATTTTGGGATACCGCCTTAGTGAGATCTGAACCTCGCCAGTGACTTGTCACTTTATCTATCCCATAGAACGTCATTTGTCGAGGGTCTTTGTTATGACACAGATCAAAATGTTTTGAAACACTATGGTTAGGATAACCATTTATGATGTTTGCCACATGTTCATTTATACGCACTTTTAGTTCTCTAGTGGTGCGCCCTACATACTGCAAGTGGCAAGGGCACTCGATGACGTATGTCACAAATCTGGAATGACAGGTGATAAGTGGTTTGATTTTAAATTCTTGCTGTGTGACATTGCATTTAAACTGAAGTTTTTTCTTGCCCTGTCTTTTTGATATTTTACAAGATCTACACCTGGTGCAATAATAGAAACCGGGGGTATCCAGAAAGGTAAGAGGTTTTTCTGGGGGGTCTGGAACATTATGTGCTACCATATTTCTCAAACCAGGGGCTTTGGTGTAAATAAATTTTGGTTTGGCTGGTAGTACTGTAGCCAAATCATTGTCTTTCAATAGTATTGGCCAAAATTGTTTAATGACTTTTTCCACACTTTTATATTCTCTATGAAACCCTGTAAGGAATGTTATCTCTCCATGAAAAGGAGCCTTAGTTTTTGGAGCTAACAGAACTGACCTTTCCATTGTCAATACTTCTTTTTTCGTAGTTTCGAGGCTTTGGGCATTATACCCCTTTTCTACAAATTTGTCTACCAGCATATTTGCCTGTACGTCAAAATCAGTGATCTGGTCACAGTTCCGACGTATACGCATTAATTGGCTTTTGGGGACACCCCCCAGCCATTTTGGATGGTGGCAGCTAGAAAGTGCAACATACCCATTCCGGTCTGTCGGTTTGAAGTAGGTTTTGGTACTGATTGAATTACCTCTTTTTGTTAGCGTTAAATCCAGATAGTTAATAGTAGATAAGTTGAATTCTGCTGTAAATTTTAGCTCATATTGGTTGCTGTTCATTGCCATTATGAAGTTCTCCAATGAGGGTAAATTCCCCTCCCAAAACAGTATGATATCGTCGATATAGCGTTTATAGTACAGGAGAGCTTTGTTTTCCTCTTTGTATATTGTTTCCCTTTCCCACCTATTAAGAACCAAATTGGCTACACTCGGCGCGTATCTAGCGCCCATGGCGACTCCTTTTGTTTGATTATAATACTTATTCTGCGCCCAAAAATAATTATTACCCATGGCCTGTTTCAAGCCCTGTATAATGAACTGAATTTGAATCGTTTGAAGGTCAGTACCTGTTTCTAAAGATTCGGTGACTGCTATAATAGCATCAGACTGCTTTATGTTTGTATACAGGGATTCCACATCCACTGTTACTAACCATGTATCCGTGGTTACCCGTATTGTGGCTAGTGCATTTATCAGCTGGGTGCTGTCCTTCAAATACGATTGGCCTTTTTGTACTAGTGGTTGCAAATATTGATCGAGGTATTCCCCAATCTGGAGTAAAGTGACCCGATCCCACTAACAATGGGTCGGCCTGGAGGGTTGGTATTGCTTTTATGTATTTTTGGCGCGATGTACAGTACCGGAGTACGTGGTACCTCGGGCACTAAATATAGTGCTTCTTGTGGGGTAAGAATAGTTTTTGAGACTCCTTCGTCAACCCAAGTTTTTAGTTGCGCTTTTAATCTACATACTGGGTCACTTAATAATGGCGTGTAGGTGTTGGTGTCATCCAGCAGCCGCTGAACTTCCTTGTAGTAATTTTCTTTCGTGAGTACTACCACACCCCCCCCTTTGTCTGCAGTGCGCACCACTATGTTTTTGTTCTTCTCTAATTTTGTAATACCTTCCCTCAACAGTCTATTGGGTTTGGAATTTTTGGTATCTAAAGATCTAATTTCTTCCTGCACCATATTCCTGAATACTTGTATGTGATGGTGTGTGCCTTTTTTGGGATTAAAGGTGGAATTATTTTTTAAATTAGTATGTTGATACCCCGTGGTGTCAACCTGGGTGGTATTCATAATTTGTTGAGCAAAATGTTTTTTAATATTCAACTTTCTAACAAATTTCTCCACATCGATAAATACCTCAAATTTATCCATGTGTTTATCTGGTGCGAATTTCATACCCTTTGAGAGAACTTCCAATTCTGCATTGGTAAAGTCAATTCCCGCTAGGTTATAGATCCCCTCATTTAATCGTCTCGTGGTCTTTTTCTTTCGGGTTCCCCCTCTCTTACCTCTTTTTCTATAATTTTTCCAAGCTGGTGGGGGACGGGACTGGCGATTTTGTATGGCTCTTTCCAGCCTCTCCATTCCCCCCCTCCCCGCGGTTGGTTGTTTTGGTAATATGAGGCTCGCCCTCTGTGGTTACCTCTATGTCCCCGTGGGGGTCTGGGTGCGTACTGGCTAGGGCCCTGATTATAATAATAGTAATTATCCTCACCCCCTCTGTCATCTAATGGGGCATACCTACTGTAAGTAGGTGCACCATATGGGGGGTACATGTTATGGGTTTGTGGGTACTGTGGGGTCTGGTTAATAGGTGGTCGGTTCCTATCTACCATTGGGTATGGGCCTTTTGTTTTGTTGGGGCCTTTCGGATGTTTTTTAGGGGTACTGGTGTTTTTATTGGATTTATCCATACCTTGGGTAGTCCCTGTCCGCACTTCTTGTCCTATCTCTCCAGTTATTGGTTTTGGTTGTGTTGGATCTAAATCTGACTGCCATTTGTATACCTTATGTTCATCATAATCTATGATGTCTCTCTGGTATTTTTTCAGTTTCTTTTGTTTGATTTCACCATCATACTTAGACAGATGTACCTGTAAGGTTTGGGATCTGTCTGAGAACTCCTGGGAGCCCATATGCGGTCTCATTTGCTCTCTGAGATCCGCTATATTGGCCTCCAAAAGTACATTTTTGGACCTGCGCCTTCGAATCATTAGTTGTAATAACTTCTGTTCACAAGCGTTAAAGAATTGGAACCATTCATCTGTCTGTGTGAGGTCCTCAATCCCATCGCCCGGGTGTACATCCCATCTCAACCTACGTGGTGTGAGATTTTTTGAGATATACATCTCAAATGATGCAATGTCCCACCACAGACGAATTTGTTTTTCTAAATCAAATTGTAATTTTTTTTTTGAAACCTCTCTCCAAATCTAAATTAGGAGTGGGTTGTTGCAGAAATATTTCTTCTACATTGATCTCACGACCTTGCATAAAATTAAAAACATCCATGTCTGCAATACACCAAACTAAAAAATTATTAGTTAAATTATGTGGAAAAAAATGTGTATAGTTTGCGCCACAGGAAAACAATAATATTTCTCCCGACTAAAGGGTAGAATTAAATACAATTAAACCTAAATACATTAAATATACCAGTTTAAGAGCTGCCACCTAAAAATTTTCAGTGTGTGAAAATACAAATGGAAATCAAAAGTGAAGGGGCGCTGGGTAACACAACATCAAATTATGTCTATATGAATATACATAAAAAATGTGCAATCTTTAGAAAAACATATATTGGTGATATAGTGTCCATATGGTGAAATAAACCATAAAAAATGATGAATAGTGTATAAGTCCAAATAGTGCTAAATGATAAGCACCAAAAGATTCTCAAATCAACCAAACACGTGAATATTGCAGTTCTTGAACCTCCACCATAAATTTGCACCCGGTGAGATCAATAGAAATGGCTCCTTACCAATATTAGTAGACTCTTTTAATTAAAAAAGAAGTCATAAAACGCTTGTGTCATAAGAATGACTCGGAGTAATCCAGATAAGCACGTTCAGATGGTCCAACATTCATATAAGTAGAAACAAAAGAGCAATCATAGTGAAATACTGTTTATTAAAATAATTTTAAAAAGTAACATGCCAAATGGCTGCTTACTCGAAATTGTGCCCTGATCCCGGCACTGAGGCTTTATGGCGTTTTTCGATATTCAATCGAATCCTACAGATTGCGATATGATACGGTGCTCCGTCGCGCTGGTGGTCTCACTAGCCGGCGTACGTTATACCATCGAATTGCCGTTACATTCGGAGATAGGTCGAAAATCCGTCGCACTGCTGTTTCGATAGTCGGCGTGCGTTCCACCGTCGGAAACCAACGGACCCGGAAATCGGAAGTGGTAGGGAAAGCGTGACTGGTTAGCGCCTCGACGTACGTTTCGTTGGTTTACGTCATCAGGAAGCGTAACCAGTCACGCTATGGTGTCGAATTTAACCCAAAGGTCTATTGTGATTGATAGGAGGACCAGCCAATCGGAAAAAGCCTATGTAAAAACCTTAATCAAAAAAGCCTCGGTCCCGTTATCATATACCATGCAATTGTATATATCAACAACACCTGCTATACAATCCAATTGGTAATACTGATACATATATCCAATGTTACATACATGCAACATTATTGCTCCATGGTGTATAATACATAACACAATGCCAATAACTGGCAGTATATTTAAACTGAATTGATGTTGCTCTACAACATTATATTTTGAATTAGCAATTAAAATTACATTACAAATAGTAAAAATAATAATAAAAATTATTTTTAAACGTAAAAAAATATAATAACAAATTAGAGCAAATTGGAGTACCCCTATGAGAAACCAGCATTACTATTAATGACTCAATGTATATTATGTAGTGCGGCTACTCCTACAATACCCATTGCTACCAATCAGGTGTACTAGCTGTACTAAAACTTGATAATTAGTACTGATAGTTGGAAAGAACTTTACTCCCCAACTTTTAGGGATGATCTTTTTACTTGTTACTCAAAAAGCAGTTGAGGTCTAGTTCTACATTCAAGCCTTGAGGTTGCATGACACGAAGGCGATGTATCCATAATGTCTCATTTTGGGATACCGCCTTAGTGAGATCTGAACCTCGCCAGTGACTTGTCACTTTATCTATCCCATAGAACGTCATTTGTCGAGGGTCTTTGTTATGACACAGATCAAAATGTTTTGAAACACTATGGTTAGGATAACCATTTATGATGTTTGCCACATGTTCATTTATACGCACTTTTAGTTCTCTAGTGGTGCGCCCTACATACTGCAAGTGGCAAGGGCACTCGATGACGTATGTCACAAATCTGGAATGACAGGTGATAAGTGGTTTGATTTTAAATTCTTGCTGTGTGACATTGCATTTAAACTGAAGTTTTTTCTTGCCCTGTCTTTTTGATATTTTACAAGATCTACACCTGGTGCAATAATAGAAACCGGGGGTATCCAGAAAGGTAAGAGGTTTTTCTGGGGGGTCTGGAACATTATGTGCTACCATATTTCTCAAACCAGGGGCTTTGGTGTAAATAAATTTTGGTTTGGCTGGTAGTACTGTAGCCAAATCATTGTCTTTCAATAGTATTGGCCAAAATTGTTTAATGACTTTTTCCACACTTTTATATTCTCTATGAAACCCTGTAAGGAATGTTATCTCTCCATGAAAAGGAGCCTTAGTTTTTGGAGCTAACAGAACTGACCTTTCCATTGTCAATACTTCTTTTTTCGTAGTTTCGAGGCTTTGGGCATTATACCCCTTTTCTACAAATTTGTCTACCAGCATATTTGCCTGTACGTCAAAATCAGTGATCTGGTCACAGTTCCGACGTATACGCATTAATTGGCTTTTGGGGACACCCCCCAGCCATTTTGGATGGTGGCAGCTAGAAAGTGCAACATACCCATTCCGGTCTGTCGGTTTGAAGTAGGTTTTGGTACTGATTGAATTACCTCTTTTTGTTAGCGTTAAATCCAGATAGTTAATAGTAGATAAGTTGAATTCTGCTGTAAATTTTAGCTCATATTGGTTGCTGTTCATTGCCATTATGAAGTTCTCCAATGAGGGTAAATTCCCCTCCCAAAACAGTATGATATCGTCGATATAGCGTTTATAGTACAGGAGAGCTTTGTTTTCCTCTTTGTATATTGTTTCCCTTTCCCACCTATTAAGAACCAAATTGGCTACACTCGGCGCGTATCTAGCGCCCATGGCGACTCCTTTTGTTTGATTATAATACTTATTCTGCGCCCAAAAATAATTATTACCCATGGCCTGTTTCAAGCCCTGTATAATGAACTGAATTTGAATCGTTTGAAGGTCAGTACCTGTTTCTAAAGATTCGGTGACTGCTATAATAGCATCAGACTGCTTTATGTTTGTATACAGGGATTCCACATCCACTGTTACTAACCATGTATCCGTGGTTACCCGTATTGTGGCTAGTGCATTTATCAGCTGGGTGCTGTCCTTCAAATACGATTGGCCTTTTTGTACTAGTGGTTGCAAATATTGATCGAGGTATTCCCCCAATCTGGAGTAAAGTGACCCGATCCCACTAACAATGGGTCGGCCTGGAGGGTTGGTATTGCTTTTATGTATTTTTGGCGCGATGTACAGTACCGGAGTACGTGGTACCTCGGGCACTAAATATAGTGCTTCTTGTGGGGTAAGAATAGTTTTTGAGACTCCTTCGTCAACCCAAGTTTTTAGTTGCGCTTTTAATCTACATACTGGGTCACTTAATAATGGCGTGTAGGTGTTGGTGTCATCCAGCAGCCGCTGAACTTCCTTGTAGTAATTTTCTTTCGTGAGTACTACCACACCCCCCCCTTTGTCTGCAGTGCGCACCACTATGTTTTTGTTCTTCTCTAATTTTGTAATACCTTCCCTCAACAGTCTATTGGGTTTGGAATTTTTGGTATCTAAAGATCTAATTTCTTCCTGCACCATATTCCTGAATACTTGTATGTGATGGTGTGTGCCTTTTTTGGGATTAAAGGTGGAATTATTTTTTAAATTAGTATGTTGATACCCCGTGGTGTCAACCTGGGTGGTATTCATAATTTGTTGAGCAAAATGTTTTTTAATATTCAACTTTCTAACAAATTTCTCCACATCGATAAATACCTCAAATTTATCCATGTGTTTATCTGGTGCGAATTTCATACCCTTTGAGAGAACTTCCAATTCTGCATTGGTAAAGTCAATTCCCGCTAGGTTATAGATCCCCTCATTTAATCGTCTCGTGGTCTTTTTCTTTCGGGTTCCCCCTCTCTTACCTCTTTTTCTATAATTTTTCCAAGCTGGTGGGGGACGGGACTGGCGATTTTGTATGGCTCTTTCCAGCCTCTCCATTCCCCCCCTCCCCGCGGTTGGTTGTTTTGGTAATATGAGGCTCGCCCTCTGTGGTTACCTCTATGTCCCCGTGGGGGTCTGGGTGCGTACTGGCTAGGGCCCTGATTATAATAATAGTAATTATCCTCACCCCCTCTGTCATCTAATGGGGCATACCTACTGTAAGTAGGTGCACCATATGGGGGGTACATGTTATGGGTTTGTGGGTACTGTGGGGTCTGGTTAATAGGTGGTCGGTTCCTATCTACCATTGGGTATGGGCCTTTTGTTTTGTTGGGGCCTTTCGGATGTTTTTTAGGGGTACTGGTGTTTTTATTGGATTTATCCGCACCAGATAAACACATGGATAAATTTGAGGTATTTATCGATGTGGAGAAATTTGTTAGAAAGTTGAATATTAAAAAACATTTTGCTCAACAAATTATGAATACCACCCAGGTTGACACCACGGGGTATCAACATACTAATTTAAAAAATAATTCCACCTTTAATCCCAAAAAAGGCACACACCATCACATACAAGTATTCAGGAATATGGTGCAGGAAGAAATTAGATCTTTAGATACCAAAAATTCCAAACCCAATAGACTGTTGAGGGAAGGTATTACAAAATTAGAGAAGAACAAAAACATAGTGGTGCGCACTGCAGACAAAGGGGGGGGTGTGGTAGTACTCACGAAAGAAAATTACTACAAGGAAGTTCAGCGGCTGCTGGATGACACCAACACCTACACGCCATTATTAAGTGACCCAGTATGTAGATTAAAAGCGCAACTAAAAACTTGGGTTGACGAAGGAGTCTCAAAAACTATTCTTACCCCACAAGAAGCACTATATTTAGTGCCCGAGGTACCACGTACTCCGGTACTGTACATCGCGCCAAAAATACATAAAAGCAATACCAACCCTCCAGGCCGACCCATTGTTAGTGGGATCGGGTCACTTTACTCCAGATTGGGGGAATACCTCGATCAATATTTGCAACCACTAGTACAAAAAGGCCAATCGTATTTGAAGGACAGCACCCAGCTGATAAATGCACTAGCCACAATACGGGTAACCACGGATACATGGTTAGTAACAGTGGATGTGGAATCCCTGTATACAAACATAAAGCAGTCTGATGCTATTATAGCAGTCACCGAATCTTTAGAAACAGGTACTGACCTTCAAACGATTCAAATTCAGTTCATTATACAGGGCTTGAAACAGGCCATGGGTAATAATTATTTTTGGGCGCAGAATAAGTATTATAATCAAACAAAAGGAGTCGCCATGGGCGCTAGATACGCGCCGAGTGTAGCCAATTTGGTTCTTAATAGGTGGGAAAGGGAAACAATATACAAAGAGGAAAACAAAGCTCTCCTGTACTATAAACGCTATATCGACGATATCATACTGTTTTGGGAGGGGAATTTACCCTCATTGGAGAACTTCATAATGGCAATGAACAGCAACCAATATGAGCTAAAATTTACAGCAGAATTCAACTTATCTACTATTAACTATCTGGATTTAACGCTAACAAAAAGAGGTAATTCAATCAGTACCAAAACCTACTTCAAACCGACAGACCGGAATGGGTATGTTGCACTTTCTAGCTGCCACCATCCAAAATGGCTGGGGGGTGTCCCCAAAAGCCAATTAATGCGTATACGTCGGAACTGTGACCAGATCACTGATTTTGACGTACAGGCAAATATGCTGGTAGACAAATTTGTAGAAAAGGGGTATAATGCCCAAAGCCTCGAAACTACGAAAAAAAGAAGTATTGACAATGGAAAGGTCAGTTCTGTTAGCTCCAAAAACTAAGGCTCCTTTTCATGGAGAGATAACATTCCTTACAGGGTTTCATAGAGAATATAAAAGTGTGGAAAAAGTCATTAAACAATTTTGGCCAATACTATTGAAAGACAATGATTTGGCTACAGTACTACCAGCCAAACCAAAATTTATTTACACCAAAGCCCCTGGTTTGAGAAATATGGTAGCACATAATGTTCCAGACCCCCCAGAAAAACCTCTTACCTTTCTGGATACCCCCGGTTTCTATTATTGCACCAGGTGTAGATCTTGTAAAATATCAAAAAGACAGGGCAAGAAAAAACTTCAGTTTAAATGCAATGTCACACAGCAAGAATTTAAAATCAAACCACTTATCACCTGTCATTCCAGATTTGTGACATACGTCATCGAGTGCCCTTGCCACTTGCAGTATGTAGGGCGCACCACTAGAGAACTAAAAGTGCGTATAAATGAACATGTGGCAAACATCATAAATGGTTATCCTAACCATAGTGTTTCAAAACATTTTGATCTGTGTCATAACAAAGACCCTCGACAAATGACGTTCTATGGGATAGATAAAGTGACAAGTCACTGGCGAGGTTCAGATCTCACTAAGGCGGTATCCCAAAATGAGACATTATGGATACATCGCCTTCGTGTCATGCAACCTCAAGGCTTGAATGTAGAACTAGACCTCAACTGCTTTTTGAGTAACAAGTAAAAAGATCATCCCTAAAAGTTGGGGAGTAAAGTTCTTTCCAACTATCAGTACTAATTATCAAGTTTTAGTACAGCTAGTACACCTGATTGGTAGCAATGGGTATTGTAGGAGTAGCCGCACTACATAATATACATTGAGTCATTAATAGTAATGCTGGTTTCTCATAGGGGTACTCCAATTTGCTCTAATTTGTTATTATATTTTTTTACGTTTAAAAATAATTTTTATTATTATTTTTACTATTTGTAATGTAATTTTAATTGCTAATTCAAAATATAATGTTGTAGAGCAACATCAATTCAGTTTAAATATACTGCCAGTTATTGGCATTGTGTTATGTATTATACACCATGGAGCAATAATGTTGCATGTATGTAACATTGGATATATGTATCAGTATTACCAATTGGATTGTATAGCAGGTGTTGTTGATATATACAATTGCATGGTATATGATAACGGGACCGAGGCTTTTTTGATTAAGGTTTTTACATAGGCTTTTTCCGATTGGCTGGTCCTCCTATCAATCACAATAGACCTTTGGGTTAAATTCGACACCATAGCGTGACTGGTTACGCTTCCTGATGACGTAAACCAACGAAACGTACGTCGAGGCGCTAACCAGTCACGCTTTCCCTACCACTTCCGATTTCCGGGTCCGTTGGTTTCCGACGGTGGAACGCACGCCGACTATCGAAACAGCAGTGCGACGGATTTTCGACCTATCTCCGAATGTAACGGCAATTCGATGGTATAACGTACGCCGGCTAGTGAGACCACCAGCGCGACGGAGCACCGTATCATATCGCAATCTGTAGGATTCGATTGAATATCGAAAAACGCCATAAAGCCTCAGTGCCGGGATCAGGGCACAATTTCGAGTAAGCAGCCATTTGGCATGTTACTTTTTAAAATTATTTTAATAAACAGTATTTCACTATGATTGCTCTTTTGTTTCTACTTATATGAATGTTGGACCATCTGAACGTGCTTATCTGGATTACTCCGAGTCATTCTTATGACACAAGCGTTTTATGACTTCTTTTTTAATTAAAAGAGTCTACTAATATTGGTAAGGAGCCATTTCTATTGATCTCACCGGGTGCAAATTTATGGTGGAGGTTCAAGAACTGCAATATTCACGTGTTTGGTTGATTTGAGAATCTTTTGGTGCTTATCATTTAGCACTATTTGGACTTATACACTATTCATCATTTTTTATGGTTTATTTCACCATATGGACACTATATCACCAATATATGTTTTTCTAAAGATTGCACATTTTTTATGTATATTCATATAGACATAATTTGATGTTGTGTTACCCAGCGCCCCTTCACTTTTGATTTCCAATTGAATGTGGTTGTTGAATCTGAAGATGCTGAAGCTGAATTTGCCCCATCCTTTTGCTCTATGATGAAGGAGTTCCCACAGGTGGTCAAACTTGGTAAGCATGCTTCTTCCCAGCGTGTGGTGTATAGGTGTACCCAGGGCTGGAGTGGGACTCATTTTCAGCCCTGGAGTTTCATGGCTTAGACCAGCCCACTTTTGTTCACGACATTACATTTAGGAGTGCGTTTTGTACAGAGTGCGTGGTTCAGGAGTGCAATTTGTACAGAGTGCATGGTTCAGGAGTGCGGTGGTACAGGAGTGCGATTTGTACAGAGTGCATGGTTCAGGAGTGCGTTTTGTACAGGGTGCGTGGTTCAGGAGTGCGTTTTGTACAGAGTGCGTGGTTCAGGAGTGCGTTTTGTACAGAGTGCGTGGTTCAGGAGTGCGTTACGTACAGAGTGAAGGGTTCAAGTTTGCTTATGTACAGCTCTGTCCCCAAATTTCTGCCCCCCCCCCACAGTGCAGAGCGCCCCTCTCTCTCTTTTACATTACACAGCACCCTGCACCTCTGGGCCCCTTTACATTACACAGCACCCTGCCACTCTGGACCACTTTACATTACACAGCACCCCGTATATTAGAGAGAGAGAGGTGAGAGAGAGAGGTGTGAGAGAGAGAGAGAAAGAGAGAGGTGAGAGAGAGAGGTGAGAGAGAGAGGTGAGAGAGAGAGGTGAGAGAGAGAGAGGTGAGAGAGAGAGAAAAATGAGAGAGAGAGACAGAGAGAGAGAGAGAGAGAGAGAAAGAGAGAGAGAGATGAGAGAGATATGAAAGAGAGAGAGAGATATGAGAGAGAGAGATAGATATGAGAGAGAGAGATAGATATGAGAGAGAGAGAGATATGAGAGAGAGAGAGATATGAGAGAGAGAGAGAGAGAGAGAGAGAGAGAGAGAGAGAGAGAGATATGAGAGAGAGAGAGAGAGATATGAGAGAGAGAGATATGAGAGAGAGAGAGAGAGAGAAAGAGAGAGAGAGAGATATGAGAGAAAGAGATATGAGAGAGAGAGAGAGAGATATGAGAGAGAGAGAGAGAGAGAGAGAGAGAGAGAGATGAGAGAGAGAGATATGAGAGAGAGAGATATGAGAGAGAGAGAGATATGAGAGAGAGAGATATGAGAGAGAGAGAGATATGAGAGAGAGATATGAGAGAGAGAGAGATAGAGAGAGAGGGATGAGAGAGAGAGAGGTGAGAGAGAGAGGTGAGAGAGAGAGGTGAGAGAGAGAGGTGAGAGAGAGAGAGGTGAGAGAGAGAGAGGTGAGAGAGAGAGAGGTGAGAGAGAGAGAGGTGAGAGAGAGAGGTGAGAGAGAGAGAGAGGCGAAAGAGAGAGAGGTAGAGAGGTCAAAGAGAGCTCAGGGGGAGGGGGTCAGAGTGAGAGAGGGGTGGTCAAAGAGAGCTCAGGGGGAGGGGTCAGAGTGAGAAAGGGGGGGTCAAAGAGAGCTCAGGGGGAGAGGGGGGTCAGAGTGAGAGAGGAGTGGTCAAAGAGATCTCAGGGGGAGATGGTGGGTCATAGTGAGAGAGGGGGGTCAAAGAGAGCTCAGGGGGAGAGGGGGGGTCAGAGTGAGAGAGGGGGTTAAAGAGAGCTCAGGGGGAGAGGGGGGTCAGAGTGAGAGAGGGGGGGTCAAAGAGAGCTCAGGGGGAGAGGGGGGGTCAGAGTGAGAGAGGGGGGTCAAAGAGCTCAGGGAGAGAGGGGGGTCAGAGTGAGAGAGGGGGGTCAAAGAGAGCTCAGGGGGTGAGGGGGGTCATAGTGAGAAAGGGTGGGGGTCAAAGAGAGCTCAGGGGAGAGGGTGGGTCAGAGTGAGAGAGGGGGTGTCAAAGAGAGCTCAGGGGGAGAGGGGGGTCAGAGTGAGAGAGGGGGGGTCAATGAGAGCTCAGGGGGAGATGGGGGGTCATAGTGAGAGAGGGGGGTCAAAGAGAGCTCAGGGGGAGAGGGGGAGTCAGAGTGAGAGAGGGGGGGGGGTCAAAGAGAGCTCAGGGGGAGAGGGGGGGTCAGAGTGAGAGAGGGGGGGTCAAAGAGAGCTCAGGGGGAGAGGGGGGCCAGAGTGAGAGGGGGGGGTCAAAGAGAGCTCAGGGGGAGAGGGGGGGTCAGAGTGAGAGAGGGGGGTCAAAGAGAGCTCAGGGGGAGAGAGGGGGGGTCAGAGTGAGAAAGGGGGGTCAAAGAGAGCTCAGGGGGAGAGGGGTGTCAGAGTGAGAGAGGGGGTCAAAGAGAGCTCAGGGGGAGAGAGGGGTCAGAGTGAGAGAGGGGGGTCAAAGAGAGCTCAGGGGGAGAGGGGGGTCAGAGTGAGAGAGGGGGGGGGTCGAAGAGAGCTCAGGGGGAGATGGGGGGGTCATAGTGAGGGGGGTCAAAGAGAGCTCAGGGGAGATGGGGGGTCATAGTGAGAGAGGGGGTCAAAGAGAGCTCAGGGGGAGAGGGGGGTCAGAGTGAGAGATGGGGGGTCAAAGAGAGCTCAGGGGAGAAGGGGGGTCAGAGTGAGAGAGGGGGGTCAAATAGAGCTCAGGGGGAGAGGGGGGGTCAGAGTGAGAGAGGGGGGGTCAGAGAGAGCTCAGGGGAGAGGGGGGGTCAGAGTGAGAGGGGGGGTCAAAGAGAGCTCAGGGGGAGAGGGGGGGGGGTCAGAGTGAGAAAGGGGGGAGAGAGAGGGAGCAGGGTCTGGTCGATGAACATGCTCACTCACTTGGAATATTTCCTGGGGCTGGCTCACTGGTTCATTCAGCAGTCAGTGTGGATGCCTGTTTTTAATCTTCCCGCCCAACCCCCCTTCTTCACAGACGAACACACTCGGACAGCCCCCACTCGTGCAGCTCTCTGCTCTTAAGCGGCCGGTGATTGGCCAGACCGGGTGCATGTCATACCAGAGGCGGAGCCTCCGCCTCTGATATGACATGCACCCGGCCTGGCCAATCACCGGCCGTTTAATCCGGACGCTACAGGCCACCGCGCCGGGGGCTAAATTTTTAAGGGAGCCAGAAGGCGGCCGCGGGACCGGCCCGCAACCGGCCCGCAACCAGACCAGCCCACCAGCAAATTGTCCCGGTTCTCCCGATTAGCCACTCCGGGCCTGGGTGCACCACAAGGTTGTGTACTGAGCCCCATTCTTTACTTTCTATATACTGAAGATTGTATCCCTTGCCTTTTGACAAACAGTATCATCAAATTTTCAGATGATACCACCATAGTAGGTTGCATCACAAGAGTGGATGAGAAGCATCAACAAGTGAATCACACTGGATCAGGTCTGGATTTACTCCCTTTGCCGCCCCAAAGCTGGGTCCTTCAGTGCCGCCCCCGCCCAAATAAAACTGAAAGTCCCCCAACCCATGCCCACCATCACTGCTGCCTTACTGTGCCCTTATTGCAGCCTTCCTCACCATCATTGATGCCTTACTGTGCCCTTATTGCAGCCCCCCCTAACCATCATTACAACCCCCTCACCATCATTACATCCCCCCTCACCATCATTACAGGCTTACTGTGCCAAACAATGTAGCCTCACCAGTCAGTGTGTGCATTACACACATTGGGCATCTCCTGCTCCTGCTGTGTCTCTGATCTCACTGTGAAAAGTTTGAACGTGCTGTGATAAAAGTCCCTCCCTCCTCCTAGACCAACTTGTGTGATAGACAGAACACTGCTTCTATCACACCCTCCTCTAGGAGGAGGTGGGACTTTTATCACAGCACGTCCAAACTTTTTACAGTGAGCACCATGACACAGCAGTCTCCGTCTATGTGTTACAACCTGCGCCGCCCTTGCACCCACTGCCGCCCCGAGGCCTGGCCTCAGTGTCCTTGTTGGGAATCTGAACAGTACAATAATAAAATAATTGTCATCACAGAGCAAGATTTACAGCATGTACAGTATCAGTGTATGCAGACATGACCCACTCCATATATAAGGCTTCATATAGACAGTCGTACATTTTTTACTGATGTTATTACGTGCATTTTCTAGGAGAAAAGTACCTGTGTAATGATCAGTAAAATATTTGTGCATAGATGCGTTTAAACACATTTGTTTAGACTTAATTCACACACTTACAAACGCATGCAAATGCGTTTATTTGCGTGAGCGCGTAAAGTGCATGTTCTTAGATGCAGATTTTGGGATTCTGTGATACGGACCTGAATGCAGTGCATGTTTATAAACCTGTGTGAATGTCTGACAACAACCAACACAGCAAAGTTGGAGCACCTGAATCAGCTGTGTGGTGTCCTCCAATTGACAGCCTCTACTCACAGACACTGCCACTAATAGATTTTCAGACTCCACCTTTTCCTCATCTGATGGCAGCATCTAAGAAATTTGGATGTGTTCAGGCCAACTCATCCCACCCAACTTTGTTTATACTCTTGATAATAAGCCCACCTAGCCAATGGACTGAATATGTCCCAACAGCAGCTCCATGCACAAAACCATGCTCATCTGCATAAGACAAGCCAATAAACTATTTATAATAAATGTAAGAACAAAACAGCACAAAAGGTTAGTGGAGCTGTCTCTGGTGACAGCTCAACCATACCCAAAGAGATGGTGCAACTGCACACAGCACAGGTTCAATAGACCTCAGGTTCTAGTCCAACTGCAAGCACATAACTGTATCAACTAAACTGTATCAAAATAAAAACAGAAGTAATACATTTACATTATTAGACATTGCCAATCTAAGGAAGAAGTGGGGCCTTAAAGTGGATGTAAACCCAAAATTATTATTATTTTTTTTTGATGTCACAATGTAGAGTATAAGATTTCCTATCATCTGTGCCCAGTCTTGCCACACAGAGTTAATCCAGCGCTGAGTAATCCTCGTTTAAAGTGCAGTGCAAATTAACAGAATTCCAGATAAAAACCTGCCAAATTATAAAGTCCGCTTCTCTGTTATTGCTTTCAGTAACAGGTTATTTACATATCTAGCTTGGACATGTTTTATGTTTTGTGTATCATAAAAAGAGGTGATCCAAAGTTCATTGCATATTACTAGGATGTGTTATGATGTTATATCACCTCATGTTATGATAAACAAAACATAACATATGATAAACATGTCATAGCTAGATATGTAAATAACCTCTCACTCAAAGCAAGAAGAGAGAAAACTGACTTTTTTATTTAGGCAGGGTTTTATCTGGAAGGCTGTTCATTTTCACTGATCATAAAAGAGGATTTCTCAGATCCGTATTAACTCTGTGTGGCAAGACTGGGCACATATGATAGAAAATCTTATACTCTACATTGTGACATAAAAAAATATATATATTTTTTGAGGTTTACATCCACTTTAAAACAAGTTAGTGACGGTGTCTGTAAGTTGGGACTGTCTCATGGAGGACTCTATACAGCGGGTTCAGGTGTTCTATCCTTGCAGCATGGATCGTTGTCAGCCTTTGTTCATTCAGGTACGTTTCCACTAATATTGATGCTGGCTTTTATACAGAGAGAGAGAGTCAAGTCTGCATACGCTGATCCATGCTGTGAATCTTGCTCTGTGATGACAGCTCTCAGCTTTTGTGAGGGAAATCCTTTGTCTTTTACTATTGTCAATACATTTTTAACCTGTACTATCCAGTGTGTTTTTCTTGTTGTTTCGTAGATTTATTAAAGGAGTTGAGAACATTCACTTAAACAATTGAAGATTTAATAAATTTACCTCGTTATCTACAGAGTGCAGATTAACCACTTGCCGACTGCTGCACCCCGATATATGTTGGCAGAATGTACCTCCCCTTTAAGAAGCTGTGTGCACCCCGATATACATTGGCAGAATGTACGTTATCTTTAAGAAGCAGTGTGGTGGGCACGCATCGCTGCAATCTCCGTTACCGTGCCCGTGGGCCCCGTGAACTTGATGTTCGCCGGGGGCCCACGATCGTGTCACAGTAATCAGTGCATTTTTATAGCACTGATCACTGTATAAATGACAATGGTCCCAAAATAGCATCAAAAGTGTCTGATGTGTCCGCCATAATGTCGCAGTCACGAAAAAAAGTTGCAGATCGCCGCCAATACTAGTAAAAAAAAAATATAAGAAAAATGCCATAATTCTATCCCCTATTTTGTAGACGCTGTAACTTTTGCGCAAGCCAATCAATATAAGCTTATTGCTAATTTTTTTAACCAAAAATATGTAGAAGAATACATATTGGCCTAAACCAGTGTTTCTCAATTCCAGTCCTCACGCCCCCCCAACAGGTCATGTTTTCAGGATTTCCCTCAGATGAAAAGGCTGTGGGAATTACTAAGGCAGTGAAACTGATCAAATCACCTGTGCAAAATAATGGAAATCCTGAAAACCTGACCTGTTTGGGGGGGGCGTGAGGACTGGAATTGAGAAACACTGCCCTAAACTGAGGATTTATTTTTTTTCTAGATATTTTTTGGGGATATTTATTAAAGCAAAAAGTAAAAAATATTCCTTTTTTATTCAAATTGTCACTCTTTTTTTGTTAACCTCCCTGGCGGTATGATTCTTTCAGATTTTAGGTGCTAAAAGCGGTACCATTATTTGCAAGGGAATTTGGCGTTTTATACTGTAGGCTTGTAATTCTTAGGAATAACTCACTGAAATCTATCCAAACAAGAGTCTAATAGGCATCCTGGGTATGATTTTTTTTTTTTTCTTATTAAAAATTATAATATAATAAATAATTATAAAAAATTATAACAAATAATAATATAATTATAGTAAAAAGTATTCAATAATGTAATCAAATCAAAATCACTGAAATTTGCTCAGTTGCAGAATTTTTGCTGTCATTATTTTTTTTTTTTTATGACGAATTTCCCCATAAATCGCTATCGCTAAATTCTGCAAGTGATTCTGATTTATTATCGCTGTTTTTTAGCTGCTCTAAAACAATTTTTGCCATAAAGGGACACTTTTGGTTGCTATGGGCAATCTACAGTTTGCAGGGAGAAAGAACAGTTTTTATTATATAAAATGACATGTAGTGTACAGGGCAGACCACTAGGGACATGGGGGGTGTGTATTTTTTACATACAGTACTGTAATCTATAAGATTACAGTGTACTGTATGTATAGTGTTTGTTTACTTTTTTAAATTTGGCGCCGTTCCCCCCCCTACGTCGCGACGCTCGCAGGGAAGGGAATCGGCGGAACACACAGCATCAGGCGGACATCCGCCCGCCGTGTACTGCGGGGATTCATCGCTGGATCGCAGAGAAAAGGTAAGTAAACTTTTTTCTGCATCCAGCGAGGTAAGCGCGTGTGTGGCACGGGGTTACCGATCTTAGCTTAAAAATCTCACCCCGTGCCACACACGGGAAGACCGCCAGGGAGGTTAATAGCGCAAAAAATAGAAACCGCAGAGGTGATGAAATAGCAACAAAAGAAAGCTCTATTTGTGGGGAAAGAAAAGGACGTCAAATTTGTTCGGGTGTAGCGTCGCACGACCACACAATTGTCAGTTAAAGTGACGCAGTGCTGAATCGCAAAAAATGGCACGGTCATTGGGCAGGTAAATCCTCCAGGGCTGAAGTGGTTAAATACATACAATTCTTAGATGCATTTGTATTACCGTATTTTTCGCTCTATAAGACGCACCTGACCATAAGACGCACCTAGGTTTTAGAGGAGAAAAACCAGAAAAAAATATATATTTTGAACCAAATGGTGTACTAAAATATTTACCAGTGCCCATGAAATGCAGCCTAACCATTGCCAATAATGCAGCCTGTGCCATTATTGCGACCTGACCTGTGGCACTACAAGTCCCAGTAGAGCAGGTTGGCATATTTCAGTCCCCACAGAGGCACTACATGTCCCAGCAGAACAGAGGCACTATAAGTCCCAGCAGAGCAGGTTGGCATATTTTAGCCCCCCACAGAGGCACTACAAGTCCCAGCAGAGCAGGTTGGCATATTTCAGTCCCCCACAGAGATACTACAAGTCCCAGCAGAGCAGGTTGCCGTATCCCTCCTACAGAGGCACTACAAGTCCCAGCAGAGCAGGTTGGCATATTTCAGCCCCCCACAGAGGCACTATAACTCCCAGCAGAGCAGGTTGGCATATTTCAGTCCCCACAGAGGCACTACAAGTCCCAGCATAACAGAGGCACTACAAGTCCCAGCAGAACAGAGGCACTTCAAGTCCCAGCAGAGCAGGTTGCCATATTTCAGCCCCCACAGCGGCACTATAACTCCCAGCAGAGCATGTTGCTATATCCCCCCACAGAGGCACTACAAGTCCCAGCAGAGCGGGCTGTCACCTGTCCTCCAAACACAGCATTAGGAGACTGCACACACTCACTCCTTGGCTGCCATAAACTCCTGCCCACTCTCCCCTTACAATGGTGTCCTACCTCATGTCGCTCTGCATAGTGGGGCAGTGGGTATGATCTCCCCTCCTCCTCTCAAGACACGTCCCGGCTCACAGACCCTGGCCGCGAGTGTGCACCGAATGGAATACTTAATCCGTGCGGGCGGAAGCCGCGGGAAACCCGGGACTCGGAAGTACAGGTGGGGGGGGCATCTTCGTGCGGGGGGGGCGGCGTCAGCTTTTTTGCCGGCAGTAACGGGGGCATTGACAGCGGCGGCGGGGAGCGGTGCCTGATTTACATTCGGACTATAAGACGCAGAGACATTTTCATCCATATTTTTTGGGGGAAAAAGTGCGTCTTATAGTCCGAAAAATACGGTATTTTTAGGCTTTATTTCTTCTACTTTCACCTAGTGACCGGGCCAGTAAATCTGTTGTTTTCCAGAACAAGCTCTCTTTGCAGATGTATCTGTTACAGGGATGAGACAAGCCATTCAACACTGGCAATGACAATGATCAGCTTTTATTCATTTATAAAAAATCTTTCTCCCAAAAGGAAAAAAAAAATGTTAGCTGGGGTTTGGCTTCAATTAGCTGTATCTAAATCTGCTAGTACATCTAACAATCCCCTACTCCCAGAATAACAATGTTGTTGTCCAAAGGTGCCCCCTGTACTCATTCATCCTGAGTGGGAGCACTTTAATACAGGAGGAATTTTATTGGGCAGATCACCAGGTGAAAACAGAGAGAAAAAGCATGAAAAAAAATAAGAAACCGAATGCTGCCACTACATCTAGTGATTGGTAAGCTGCAATCCATTAAAAAAAATGTTTTGGATTTATTACCGCTATAGGTCTGTGAGCCCGTATATATGCTTAATTGTGTTTGTGCTGGGAATGCACTGCATAGCACACCTCCAGCACAGATACCTGGCTCTCACTGACAGCCCTGGATTTTCCTTCTCCCATTGAATGGAAAAAAGATACATTGCATCTTTTTCTCCTTGCTGAAAAAGAAATGGTGAATAAAGAGGTGTGTGAAAAAAGAAGAAAAGCAAAAATAGCTAGATCAGGGTTTGATTAGGGTCAGAGTTAGGGATATGGTCAAGGTTACGATTAGGGTTAAAGTGAGGTTCCAACCACAATTAGCATGTTTTAAATGTATGTCCTTTCATCATGCATTTTTATAATATAATTCGGTCACTTACTATTTTACAATCCACCACTGCTCCGCATAGTTATTCAAAAAAGATCCACACCGTTGTCATTTTGCTTGTGGGCATTGTGAAGCCCACAAGCACTTACTTCCTGGAAGTCTTGGATGGGGAGTTATAATGGGGTAGCACACTGCATCCTGGGAAATTATGACACACATTTCCCAGGAGCATTAGCGTGCTGAGGAGCCTAGGGAGATGATGTCAGAATAAGTAATTAAGCCAGATCACCGTTCTTTGAGAGGGGAAGATGGAGAGCTTGTGCTTCTGCTGAGCAGGAACACAGATCCCTGTCTTTTGCCCAGTCAAAGGATCCCCCCAAAGTTAGAAAGCACTCCCAAGGAACACATTTAACCCTTTCATTACCCCTGATGTTAACATCTTCCCTGCCAGTGTCATTACTACAGTGACATTTTTTTTTTAGCACTGATCACTGTATTGGTGTCAATGTCCCCACAAAATGTCACTTAGTGTCAGATATGTCTGCCGCAATGTCGCAGTCCTGTATAAAATCACTGATCGATGCCATTACTAGTAAAAAATAAAAAACTATTTAATTCCATAAATCTGTCCCATAGTTTGTAGATGCTAGAACTTTTGCGCAAACATGTAGCAGAATACATATTGACCTAAATTGATGATTGATTTTTATTTTTTAATTATTGGATATGTTGTATAGCTTTAAGTAAAAAATATTGTTTTTTATTTAAAATTGTCGGTCTTTTTTTGATTATAGCGCAAAAAATAACCGCAGAGGTGCTCAAATATCACCAATAGAAAGCTCTATTTGTGAGGGGGGAAAAGGATATCAATTTTATGTTTAAAGTTTTGCACAACTGCGCAATTGTCAGTTAAATTAACACAGTGCCTTATCGCAAAAATTGGCTTGGTCATGAAGGGGGTAAAACATTCTGGAGCTGAGGAGGTTAATGAGGCGGAAGATGAAAATCTCGAGGGGGAGAGGGCCAGCCCCACATTTTCTACAGAGCATTTACACATGCCTAACTATACACAATGGGCCAGATTCACAGAGCGATTACGCCTGCGTAACAGGAGATGCGTGGCGTAAGTCTAAATGTGCGCGTGCGTTTCGATGCACGGCATCCCCAAAACGAGATACGCAAGAAATCTACTTTTTTTTGTCCGGCGTAATTTAGTTAGACAGGCGCATCCGTCCGCGCAAAACTGCGCTAGACAGACCATTGATTTGCTAGTCAAATATGCTAATGAGGGACTTACGGGGATCCACAAAAGAACGTTGGGGCAGCACAGGCTACGCAGTGTGCTCAACAGCAAAATGTCCTGTCTAAAATTAGACCATATAAAAGCTGGTCTAAAAAGAAAAAAAACTTCTACATGTCAGATAAAGCAACACTGTTAGTGAGGAGCTCAGCAGTCACACGTGTTGCTCAACTATCTGTATGCCAACATGCCAGGGGCATCGTCGCGCATAGCTATACTACTGACTTTAGATGAGCAAAGACGGAGGAGGGCACGGAGGATGGCACGGGAGAGGATATACCGCACACGCATAGACCTCTTTGGCATGAGTGATTCTGAGGTGTATCGCATCTTCAGATTCACCCCTCAAGCCATCCTGGAATTAACCACAACCTTGCAGGAGGACATCACTAGCCGAACACACCGCTCACATGCAGTGCAGCCACTGGTCAAGGTCATGGCAACACTCCATTTCCTTGCCAGTGGCTCTTTTCAGCGTACAAGTGGAGTTGTGGCTGGGATGTCACAATCCTCCATGAGCAGATGTGTGCACCAAGTTGTCCCTGCAATCCTCAGACGCATGGCCAACCAAATCATCAAACCCACCACTGAGGACCTGCGGCTGAAGGCAATGACAGATTTCTACAGAATTGCCAGATTCCCACGCACCGTGGGGGCCATTGATTGCACACATGTGGCACTCCAGCCCCCCCAGGAGACAGAGCACATATACCACAATCGGAAGCATTGGCATTCCATCAACGTACAGGTGATAGTCGATGCCCAAGGCCTCATATGGCACGTCCGTGCCAAACACCCAGGGTCCAGCCATGACAGCTACATATACAATCAGAGCCCCATCCGAATGGAATTCGAACAGAACGTGTATGGGGACACCTGGCTGGTTGGTAAGTGACATGGGTGGCAGGCATGAAGGAACGGGTTCTGTTTAAGACTGGTTGCATGGTGCACAGGGCTACCCATGGCAAGGGGCCAGTGTACCTGCAGGATAAATTCACCAAATATGTGCCTAACCGTACCTTAAGGTCGGCTAAATCAGAAACTTTGATGATCCCTAAATTTCGAAAGAAAAAATGCGGAGGGAGGACGAGTGCGGTTCAGGGAGCACTGTTTTGGAACTCCCTGCCTCTAAAATTAAGGCTTGAGAATGATCATTTTAAGTTCAGGAAGCTTCTAAAAACTGAGCTTTTTAGTCGAGCCTATGGAATCACATAGGTTTATAGTTTTTTTCTTTTGATCTGCCAACCATTTTAAAAATTGATTTGTTCCGCTGCCTGTGTGTCTTTTTGGTTGTTGCTGTATTGTTGTTCTTGGCGCATCGAGGCCTACGGGTAACTGACTGCGTTTGTACTATTTTGTACTATTTTGTACTTTTAAGAATTTTAATAAATGACTGTACCCCCCCCATGATGCACACATCACAAGGGGCACATGCATGACTAACATCCTCCTGCCTTTTCCCTTACAGGTGACTCTGCATATCCACTGGGACCCCATCTCATGACTCCTTTCCGGAACCCCCAAACCCCAGGAGAAGAAAGATACAATCAATCCCACACCCAAACCCGTGCAGTGGTGGAGCGCACCTTTGGCCTCCTGAAGTCACGTTTCCGATGCCTGGATAAGTCTGGGGGTACCCTCTTGTATTCCCCAAACTTTGTGTGCCATATCATCGGTGCCTGTTGCCTGCTGCACAACTTTGCAGTGAGAAAGGGGCTGCAGATTGACCTACGTGATGACCTGACCCCCCAACCAGACAATCCCCCCCTAACCGAGGTTACCCCGTCTTCTGAGGGAAGAGCAGCCAGGAGACAGCTCACATTGGGCATCTTTGCACGTTAAACACACACATTAATCATGGCACAATGAGAATGCATGCATGCACACCACTGTGGTCCCTAGCACACACACCCCACATCCTCATCAAATTGGATTGGCACCAGTCCACCATGCAGGACTTGTGAGCAGCAACGCCACTCCAAGGCTCCAATTATGTCACTGTACATTCATACACCATTCACACGGACCTGGGGATCACTTCTCCCTGGTCCTGGGGAACCCTTCTCCACCAAAATTGAGGGTGACACCCCTTTTCCGGCAGGAATGTCACCCCCACATTCAAACTGCATTCACAACCCCAAAAAAAAATTACCAGCAAAATCAAAAAATGCCCATCAAAAAAAAAAAAGGGGGAAAAACAAATTAGTGCCCTTGACGTGAGCCACGCCTGGGGCGCCCCTGGCCACGGCCACGGCCCCGGCTCCTCTGGGGAGACTCATGGGGGAGGGGGTAAACCGGGGAAGGAGGAGAAGCCCCTGGTCTCTGCCCACCTGGCGGCCTGCCCTCCAAGGCCACGGCTATTCTGTCCAGGGCAGCACCAAGTGTTGCCGTGTTGGCCTGGATAGCCTGGGTAAGGGCCCTCACATCCTGCCCAACGCCTGCTGATGTAGTCTGCAGGTCGTTAAGGCAGTTTGTGAAAGCCCGGGAGTGGCAGTCCAGGTTCCCAAGCGTATCATTGATGGAGGACAGGCTCTCCTCCATCCGCACCAATGTCTGGCTGACCTGTCCCAGATGGCGGGTCTGGAGAAACTGGTCCCTTCTCAGAGTGGCGGGCAGGAGATCGGCCACCCCCCTGGTCTTCTGGGTCGCCTTCCTGCCTCCAGCTGATGCTTGTGGCCGGGGAGAAGGGGAGGCCCTTGGGAGGGGAGCCATGTTGGGGGAGGAGGGGGGGGCTCCCCCTTAGGGAGGGCTGGCTGCTGCCAGCCAGAGGGGAACGGTCCTCCAACAACAATAGGCCAGTGCCTGACATGGACTCCACCTCCTCCTCAACCTCCTCCTCTTCAACCTCCTCCTCCTCTTCAACCTCCTCCGCGGACTCCGGCCTTGTCGGGGGGGCCTCATTAGGCTGCTGTCCTGGGGACGGTGCAGTCAGGCCAGATGGCCCAGCACCCTCCTGCACATCTGTGGATGACACAAAACATTCACAGGTTGGACGATCCACACACTTGCCACATATTCGCTTTCACCCCCTCCCCCACACATGCTACACACCTGATAGGGCAAAATAAACTTACCTGGCATCACGCCTTCATGACTTGAGTCATAGCCGGGCAGGCCCTCCACTTCTTGCCTATGAAAGGTCTGGGCCACCGCACGCTCCTCCACTGTCAGCCTAACAGGGCATGGTGGGCCCCCTCCTGTGACCCTGGCATGGGCAAGCATTCTGGCCAGCTTCTTTTTGACCAGACGCCGGAGGTCATTAATCTTTTTCTCAATCCCAGACCGGTTCCGTGTCTCCCCCTCCCCCGCTGAATTCACCTGGTCAGTGATTGTGACAGAACCCAATGTCACTGTATGTCTTGGAAGGGACTGTGCGCATGCCTCCTACCGACAGACTATAGCCCGGAAAGATACTGGAGACCTGAAGCTGGCATTAATGTAATGTAATGTTACAGCCCTTCTCCCCCACCCCCCCTCTTGTTGCTGGACACATAGACAATGAAGAGTGGACTGCAGACATCTCTCCGCAGGGGGTGTGTATTGAGAAGCCAGGCTGCCTGCTTACCATAATCTCATTAGGTATCTGTACACTGTTTCAATGTCCAAATGTTCTGTTCCCATTTATTGTTCTTTGTCCCCCTCCCCTCATAGACAAGGCTAAGGGGAGTGTCCCTAAATGTGTGCAAAACTGTATGGTTTGGAAATTGAATAAACAGTTATGCTCTGGACGGGTAACACTCAACATGTGTGGATTGTCTCATGATTGAGGGGTTAAGGGCTGGTTATGGCAAATCTGCAGGGTGCGTTTGGAGGACAGGAGACACAGGTCTGGCGGATGTGCCCACCTGGGGTATCTGAGATCCGTCACAGTGGTGGCAGCAGTGGGACGTCTCCTGCAGTCCAGGACATCCAAACCACCACCAGGATTCAAGATCTGGGCAGCTGCCGAGGAGCGATACGGGGACCAGCCAGCATGAGAGCGGAGTTCGGGAGGAGGCTGCAAGGCATGCAGAAGAAACACCAGGGACCAGTGACAGAGCGCACCATGCTCGGCTGGGAGGATGTGATCCGCCGGCAACTCTGGCATGAGGCGCTAAGCTACGAGCGGCGCCAGCAGGGGAAGATCCTTCCTTCCTCCTCAGAGATGTACTGGACACAGCAAATTGGATCATCGCTCTGCTGGTTTTTTTTGCCTTCCTCTGGATCAACTGTGGGTATGGAGTTGGGTGTATGGGAGGATGTACTGTGTTTTACTTTGTTTTATTTTTATTTTTTTTTATGGTTGAACTGGATGGACTTGTGTCTTTTTTCAACCTGACTAACTATGTAACTATGTAACTATGTACTGTGCGCGAGAGGTGTTCCTGAGGGAACGACCGCGAGATGATTGGAAGATGGAGCTCGGAAGATTGGTCCAGGAGGAGATGAAGCTAGACACCAGCTACAGAGCCCTCCGGTGGTTCGCGGCTCAACTTTGGCCAAGTACAGCAGATGGCAGCCCAACAGAAGGCGTTGGCTATGGCGGCGTGGGGCTGCTCCATCAAAAAATGTACGGAGACCCAGACTTTGGGAGCGATGAGGAGTGGCGGCTGGAAAACATCCTGGACTCCCGAGATGAGGTGCTGGACCTCCCCGAAGGGGCATGTGACCTGGAGGAATTGGAGTTCCTGGTTGAGCAGGAATTTGAGCTCGAAATTGCCTACAAGCGGCTGTTTGATGGTGATCAGCAGCCTGGCATGGCTCCTGTTGCCTGGGACTGTCCGGGAGAAATAGCAGACAGTCACAAAGATGAGGAGCAAATGGAGCCAGGGATGACCCTACAGGGGGTGTGTATTGAGAAGCCAGGCTGCCTGCTTACCATAATCTCATTAGGTATCTGTACACTGTTTCAATGTCCAAATGTTCTGTTCCCATTTATTGTTCTTTGTCCCCCTCCCCTCATAGACAAGGCTAAGGGGAGTGTCCCTAAATGTGTACAAAACTGTATGGTTGGGAAATTGAATAAACAGTTAAGCTCTGGACGGGTAACACTCAACATGTGTGGATTGTCTCGTAATTGAGGGGTTAAGGGCTGGTTATGGCGAATCTGCAGGCTGCGGGTGCGTTTGGAGGACAGGAGACACAGGTCTGGCGGATGTGCCCACCTGGGGTATCTGAGATCCGTCACAGTGATCATGTCCAAAATCTCTCTCCTCCTGGCCGGGGTGGTGTTGGCACTGTCCGGGCCATGGAGAAACGCCCATAATCGGATTCGGAAATGGCCCGGGGAAGAATTTGTTTCCCCCTCAAAGAAAAATTTAATTTTCTCTTCCTCTCAGTCATACTGAAAAAAAAACACTCCCAGTCAACAAAAATCACTCACAAAAACAAGCACGACCAATCAAGCAAGAAAACAAACAAACAAAAAAATATCAAACAAAAACTCTCACCAACACTCAGCAAAAAGCAGTCACAAAAACAAACAGGAACAATCAAGCAAGAAAACAAACAGAAAAATATCAAACAAAATATCTCACAAACACTTAGCAAAAAACACTTTCAAATATCTTCTAACAAACACAAGATCACACAGTACACAAATCTGACAAATACAAATCACAACGCAACTAACTAAGGAACAAAAGAACCTTGCTGTATAGGGAGGGATACAAAGGGATGTACTTTTGCAATGGAAGTGCGTTTGTGTGTGTCTATTTATGCTGTCTGCGTAGTTCATGATTTTGCCCTAGTCCATTTCCAATTTCACTGATTGCGCCGTTCCCGAGTTGTGAGCATGCGCATTTGCATGGGGTCACGGCTCATTTCAATGTAACACGCCCACGTCCTTCCCAATTTGGATTACTCCGCCTTGCTCCTCAAAAATAACGTTGCGTAGGTGCTATTTTCTGCGTAAAAGCGACGAGAATAGGGTGATTGCGCGGCTACATTGCGCAAGTCTAACGTAAAGGCGGTGCGCTACGCCGGTCCAATAATGCGCAGATGTACCTGAATCTGGCCCAATGTTCTTTTACTACTGTCTGCACTAACTGCATTATACTTACTAACTTGGTGCTGCTACTTGAAAAAACTGTATACCACCTCCTAAAGTATAACTTTAGCCTTTTTTTTTGTTTTCTCTTGTGACTTTTTATTACAATTCATTGTGAGTATTTCCCCTCATTTTCTGTCACAGAGACACAAAACTAAGTTAGAAGAAATTCCCTAAAAATGACAGGAAATCCTACCATTTGCGGTGGGGGCAACTGCTGTAAAATGTTGGATTATTTGACACTTTCTATAATGGTGACAACTGCCTTCAGAATAGAATGTGAGGAGAAATCTCTCCAATGGGCATACAGATCAAAATAGAAAGAAACATTTTAACTCTTCCATACTCTAGCCAACACATGCAACAAATACTTAGAGTGATATTAAAAGTATTTTTTTTTTTGTTAAATAACAAACATGTTATACTTGCTTGCTCTGTGCAATTGTTTTGCACAGAGCAGCCATGGTTTACCTTTACTGAAGGTTTTATGAAGTTAAAAAAAAAAAAACCTTCAGCCTTTAAAACCACTTTAAATTTATACCAGATAAACAGAATGTCATGCACACAAAGATCCATGGTAGTACTGGCACTATTTTAATAGATTGGTTGTGGGTAGTATACAGTAGTTGAAAATCTATTATTGTGCTTATTATTCAAGCTTTGTAACTTAATTTATACTTTGGAATTGGCAGGGCTATTTAACGTGAGTAAAACCCCACAGTCCTGTGGACCCCAGGATAGTCCCGATGTCTTGCTGCCCGTCTATGTAATACATTTTTTGTATTTACCAATTATAGTCCCTCTTTATCGCTAGCGCTAAACGTCTTTCACCTCTCCATACATCACTATGTATAAAAACATCACACTCATTCACCTTCTATAAGCTCCTACCTATCATGTTCCTTCACTCATTAGTTTCTCCCTTCAGCCTCTGGTCTTGTTTCTCTTAGTGCAGTACCAATATGTATGTACCTACCAATCTAAGTGTGTCCCCAGACCCGTCCCCTACAGTAGCTTTGGAGATGGGCAGTGTTAGATTAGAAAGGGTTATGTGTGAGCACCTGTCAATACAGGTACATCTTTAGACCACTCCCTTACAGGGGCTCTGTGGATTGGCATTGTTAGGTTAGGGAATTGTGGTGGAAAGGTGTGTACCCCCCCCCCCCCATTTTCCTATAACACCAATTTTTTTGCCCACTGACATTATTGAGGCACATTTTTCATCCCACTGACCAAAGGCATTTTTTCTTTTCATTGACACCGGTATATTTTTTCTTCCCACTAACCTCTGATACTGGCCATTTTTTCCACCCACATAGTCTATTTTTCCTTCTCACTGACCATTGATAGCTAGTCATTTTTTTCCCCTATGACCACTGAGGCGGCGTACACACGGCAGGGAATCTCGACGGGCAGAACACATCGTTCCACCCGTCGAGGTTCCCTGCCGGCCGTCGAAATTGGTGACCCGCCCGTCGGGAATGGCAACCAGCCATTCTTCCAGGCGGGCCGTCGAGGAAATAGAGAGCGTGCTCTCTATTTCTGCTCGACGGGCTTCCCGACGGGAAGCTCGCCGAGACCGTACACACGGCCGAGGTCCTCGCTGGAATGCACATTCCAGCGAGGTTCTCGCTGGTTTTCAGCGAGAACCTCGGCCGCGTGTACGCCGCCTGACACAGAGTCATTTTTTCCTCCCACTGACCACTGACACCAGAAAACATTTACTCCTACTGAACATTACTCTTAGATTATATTCAAAGTGATTATAAAAGCATTTTTTTCCTCTTACAATAAAAAATAAGTTATACTTACCTGCCTTATGCAATGATATTGCAAAGAAAGGCCCCAAACCTTCACTTCTGGAGTCCCCTGCCAGCTTCTCCACTCCTCTTCTGTGAGTGATCCCTTAGAAAGCCGGCTTCTATGAGGGCACTTGTGCAGCCTTCCTCCCAAGCTGGGCTGTGTCCTTCCATAGACACACACAGTGTGACTAGGCCATGCCGCTGGTTCCCCCCTCACATAATCTGATTGAGAGCAGCAGGAGACAATGGCTATTACTGCTGCCTCTGTGTCCTATGAGAGAAAGAGGACAGAGCGCTGTTGCATGGCTCTCAAGGTCACATCTAATATTTAGCATAATGAAGCCATGTGCACTTTGTGATGAGGGACACTTTTTCTATAAATGCAATACCAATAAATTTCAGTATTTGCTATGAGGTTGTTTCCTTAACATGTATTAATTATTTATCGATGCCCTGATTTATTTATTTTTAAATAGCAAACTCTATAGAAGTAAATGACATCTATAGAGTTTGCCATTTAAAAATTAAAATACTATGGGTTAGTGGACAGAAACTGAATGTGCTAATTATAATATTCACAAATATTAATGTAAAATGATTAGAGAAAATCCTAAATGTTCATCTGATAATCCAATCGATTTTAAGACCCTATTTGGTGGACCCAACTCTCCGATCTAGAACCATTGTCAGCTTTCAGCTCCTGTCCTAGTGACAGATGGTGTCCAGGGCTAAAAATAAGAAAAACATATAACCCTAATGTTTTATTTTACCATGTGCATTTGCCTTTGTTTCATGCATCAATTCAGATAATGTAACTGCTTTTCTTAATTATCCTTTCCTCCTCAATTACACATTTATAGGCCTCATGTCCTTGTCACAGATATCACACGTAGTTGTTTATCTAGGCCACATAACACCTTCAAGTGACTGAATAGAGGCTACTTATCTGAAAGATAGTCGAATTCTATGAACACATAAAGGTAGAAAAGATTAAAGGCAGAACAAAATATGACAATAAACCATTACGGTATTAGTTTATATGCGTGTGTTGTTTTTCTAACAGAAGTCCATTATCTGTGGGCCTCTATCTTGAAGCACTTGAGAAGCCTATTCAGCATGTTGCTGTGTGTTCCAGTTAATTGTAGCTGTATTACAGGAGATAACAATGCTAAGGAGCAGACAGGTTCCTCAGTCTTTTAGGGCTTTAGTTGAAACTACTGAAAAATGAATTGGTGTCTGGGCTGACAATATTAAAAATGATATCTGGCAAAAGTGAATATAACCAATCAAAAGTGTAAATCACATATAATAATAATAATAATAATAATAATAATAATAAAAAAAGATATGACCTATCTTTAGGAAAGACAAAAATGGTCTGGAAATGCTCTTTTTCTTAGCTTGTAGTAGGCTGGACGTGAATTGCTGCTTCTAAGCAATTTACTCCATGAACTTGTGTAAATGAATACAACTTTGGTCACAACAACAAAGTTACTCCTGGGCCCGACTCCATGCACCTGTCTGCCTTTTATAACTACTAGTAGGGATGAGCCTAATGTTCGAGTCGAACGTAAGTGACTCGAACATTGGGTGTTCGCCTGTTCGCCGAATAGCAAAGAATTTGGGGTGTTTGCGGCAAATTCGAAAGCCGAACACCCTTTAAAACTCTATAAGAGAAATCAAAATTGCTAATTTTAATGGTTAATATGCAACTTATTATCATAAAAAGTGTTTGGGGACCTGGGTCCTGGCCCAGGGGACATGTATCAATGCAAAAAAAGTTTTCAAAACAGGAAACCCCTGTTGCATCAGAGGGGGGCGGGGTCACCCATACATGTCACTAGGTATCATGTGCAGATCAGTCCACTTTCTGCCTAAAAGTGAATGCCCAAGCAGTCCTCTCAAGCATGGGCTGTGTATGAAACAGCAATGACATCACAAGCAGGAGCTGTTTGCTTTCTTGTTGTACATTCACAAATGTCAACATTTATTGCATTTTAGCGCTGCTACACTGTATCATGTGACTCAAACTTTGAGAAGGAAATAAACCACTCAAAAATACCCATAGTAGAGCAGCTCACTTCCACAATCAACCTTTTTGTAAAATCCATTCCAGACTGCCATTCTCATATGTGGATCTGGATCATAGACAGATGCATCAAAATGGAAATCAGAGCTTCTTTCTCAGGGAATAGGTGCAGGAACTCAACCACAACCCCCCCCCCCCCGGTGCTACCTCAAAGGGTGGGTGTGCTGCGTTCTGGCAGAAAAAAAATTGAAGTACTGCTTAAAAACGTTAAAAGGTTACACTCCCATTGGCTGAAATATTGTAAGCATGTCATAAATCCAGGGCTTTTTTTTTTCTTTACTCTGTGCGTTACTTTAAGGTCCTCCCACTTATTCATTTGGTCACACCCACCCTTTGAGGTAGCACAGGGAAGGGGGTCTGTGGTTGAGTTCCTGCACCTATTCTCTGATAAAAAAAAGCCCTGCATAAATTCCATAAGACACTACAAAATCACACCCTGGGACAACAAACCAGTCACTCCCATAGCTCAGTGCCTGATTTGTGATGCCGGAGCGTGAGTTTGTAGCATTTGGATTATAAAAAAGGGCTTTTAAAGCGGAGGTTCACCCAAAAATTAACTATCTGCCATTCGATCCAGCATACTGCTGACATCTGCAGTATGCTGGGGTTTTTTTTGTACTTATCTTTTTATCAGGCTTTCTTATCTGGCTCCGAGCGGGGATTCCTGCAGGGAATAGGTGTTCCTAAGGCAAGCCTAGTTGATTGACGGGCTAGTAAAGCGCGTCACGCCTTTCGAAAATAGCCAAAGTGACACTCGGCTGTTTACGGCGCTATACGGCGCCTGCGCCTGCCGTGTAGAGCTGACTACGCAGGCGCCGTAAATTGCTGAGCATCACTTTGGCTATTTTCGGAAGGTGTGACGTGCTTTACTAGCCTGTCAATCGACTAGGCTTGCCTTAGGAACGCCTATACCCGGGAGGAATCCCCACTCGGTGCCAGATAAGAAAGCCTGATAAAACGATAAGTACAAAAAAAAAAACCCAGCATACTGCACATGTCAGCAGTATGCTGGATCTAATGGTAGAAGGTAGTTGATTTAGGGTGAACCTCCGCTTTAAGTGCTTCCAATACACTAGTTGGAAAAATCCTAATCGAGTTCAACCTATGTGGGTGTTTTTGATTTTCAAATGCCTCTTGGGTGTCTAATCAAGGACTTATACGGATGTTTTATGGACTATACTTTATTTATGATTGATGTTTTGTATATATCCTGGTATGATATTCACGTGTTTATATTTGCATGTGTTTGAGTAGGCCCACCTTTGCTATTGATAAGATAAATGACTAAACTAAATTGTTAATATTATAAATAGTAAGAAAAGCAGTGAGGAAGCAATTTTGGCAGCACAAGGGTATATGTTCACTACTAAAATCCTAAATACTTGCCAAATTATACAGAATTTTTGGGCTAAAACATTCTTTCTCAAGCCTCTTTTTGCTGAGTAGATTAGTGTACAGAAAGAGATTTGTGATAGCAGCATTGTAAGTACAAGCTATCCGTTTGTGGTGGTGGGGAAATTTTACTGTTTCTCTTTTCACCCTTATGTAAAGCAGGAAAAGCCATGGCTTCTTGTAGTACAAGAATTGTGCCATTATTATTTTTTACAATAAGTGATTCCTATGCCCCGTACACACGATCGGAATTTCCGATGGAAAAAGTCAGATGGACTTTTTCTATCGGAAATTCCGACCGTGTGTATGCCCTATCGGATTATTTCCATCGGAAATTCTTTGGAATTCCCGCAGAGTTTAGATACATGTTCTCTTTTACTCCGATGGAATTTTGTCAGAATTCTGATGTGATTTTGGTCGGACAAAGGTCTGATCGTGTGTACGGGGCATAAGTTATAGTTTAGTCTTACAAATGTGGAATTGAGAGCCTGAGTGTAAACAGAAATATTATCTAAATGTTAGCTAACAGATGTATCTGTTATTAGTGAACTTTACTAACTATATGGCAGTACAAATGGCTGGAAAGTCCACGTTGTGCTGGTGCTGCATGCTACCATGAAATGCCCCTATCAGCACAGTTGTACTGTAATCTGATTGCTAACTACACCTTTTGAGCCCAATTATTTCATGACAAAATTTGAACTGCATTAAAATGAAATTCTTACACTGTAACATGTCTATACATGATTGGACGTTTGAAGTGAATGTAAATTAATTTCTCTACACTTAACTTTACTCTACACATTAGTAAATAAAGCAGAACTTATGATGGAAGCAGATGGAGAAGATCAGAGAAGAGTCACTACACTTTCTAAAGTTCAAATGTCTATTTTTCACTGCAAACTCTTGTTTGGAGGAGAGTACACTAACTTGTTAGTGCATCTGAAGCAAAAAGCAAATGTTATCCATATTTGTATTCATATTATCAACAACCCATGTTTAACACAATTAAAGGGATGTAAACCCAACAGTTTATATGCCTGGTATGTGCCTGTGATACCATGTAGTTGTATGGAAATGTATCCTGTTCTCTTTGTATTGCTTCCTTTGTGTGAAATCCCTGGTGTTCCTGCCAGTACCTCTGCTTTCCTATTAAAAATGGACCACACTAAGCAAGGGAGTACACCATAGTCAGTTATCTGGCTTTGTTGGGAGCTTAGTGGATTCTATTTACTAAAACTGGTGCACACAGAATCTGGTGCACCTGTGCATAGTAGTGACCAATCAGCTTCCAGGTTTTGTTGTCAAAGCTTAATTGAACAAGCTAGAGTTACAAGTTAGAAGCTGATTGGTTACTATTCACAACTACATCAGATTCTGTGTACACCAGTTTAAGTAAATCTCCCCCAGTGTGCCCTCCTCCAATGATCGGACTTGTCTTGACAACCCCCCTGCACAGCCTTTTACTGGGAAGGTTAGTGTGCTGCTCTATCTCCTCCCCAAGCTCTAATGCAGCTGTGAACAGAGGATATGTGATCACTCATGAAAAAGGGAAAACATGTATATATATATATATATATATATATATATATATATACACACACACACACACAAATGTCTTGCCTTTTATTTCTTTATTTAACCACTTCAATACAGGGCACTTTCACCCCCTTCCTGCACAGGCCAATTTTCAGCTTTCAGGCTACGTACACACGATCAGACCGGTCCGATGAAACTGGTCTGAAGACCAGTTTCATCGGACCAAATTGATCGTGTGTACGGCCCATCGGACCGTTGTCCGTCGGACCAAAGTTTTAAAACTTGCTTTAAAATCTGTCTGACCAAAATGATGATTAGTACACAAAAGCATTGGACCAAAAACCTGCACATGCTCAGAATCAAGTCGACGCATTGAACTTTGTTTTTTCAGCACGTCGTTGTGTTCTACGTCACCACGTTCTGGCCCGATGGGATTTTGGACTGATGGTGTGTACGCACATCAGACCATCAGACCACTTCAGCGGTGGCCCGATGAAAACGGTCTGTCGGACCATTCTCATTGGACCAGTCTGATCCTGTGTACAGGGCCTAATACGCCAATATATACAGTATTTCATTTACTAGTAAATGCAGCTGCTGATAGTGCTGTTTAAACTGTATATAGCATCAGCTACATACAGTATACACGGGTGTGCTTCAGTAGCAGGGAAAAGACTTCCCCTACCATTTCTGGAAAAAATGCAATCAGGCTAGGCTCCGGCGAGCTATTTATAGTAAGCCTTGTGTCATTATGAATAAATATAAGGCTTACTCTGATTGGCGAAGGTCAGGGTTGTGACATCATGCACCTGCTTTTATTTGAGCCCAACTCAATGTTGTTCCAGAAATGGGATGGGAAGTCACTTTGCTGCTGCCAGAACACACCGGTCTGTCGGACCAGTCTCATCGGACCGGTCTGATCGTGTGTACATGGCCTCGGTGCTGTCGCAATTTAAATGACAATTGCGTAATCACACAAATAGAGGGCCAGATTCACAGAGCGATTACGCCGGCGTAACAGGAGATGCGCGGCGTAAGTCTAAATGTGCGCGTGCGTTTCGATGCACGGCATCCCCAAAACGAGATACGCAAGAAATCTACTTTTTTTTGTCCAGCGTAATTTCGTTAGACAGGCGCATCCGTCCGTGCAAAACTTCGCTAGACAGACCATTGATTTGCTAGTCAAATATGCTAATAAGGGACTTACGGGGATCCACACAATACGTTGGGGCAGCGCAGGCTACGCGATGTGGGCAACAGCAAAATGTCCTGTCTAAAATTAGACCATAGAAAAGCTGGTCTAAAAAAAGAAAAATCGTCTACATGTCAGAGAAAGCAACACTGTTAGTGAGGAGCTCAGCAGTCACACGTGTTGCACAACAATCTGTATGCCAACATGCCAGGGGCATCGTCGCGCATAGCTATACTACTGACTTTAGATGAGCAAAGAAGGAGGAGGGCACTGAGGAGGGCACTGAGGAGGGCACTGAGGAGGGCACAGGATTTTTTTTTTTTTAACTTTTTTTTTGCTTATATAAACTTTACCATTTAATCTAATCTAATACAATATTCTTATCTGATACAAGCCCCTCACTCTTCACTTGATATATCACACATGCATAGACATCTATGGCATGAGTGATTCTGAGGTGTATCGCATCTTCAGATTCACCCCTCATGCCATCATGGAATTAACCACAACCCTGCAGGAGGACATCACCAGCCCAACACATGACACTACCCATGTCACCCATGACAGCTACATATACAATCAGAGCCCCATCCCCACAGATTGCGAACAGAACATGTATGGGGACAGCTGGCTGGTTGGTGAGTGACATGGGTGGCAGGCATGACTGCCCCCCCCCATGATGCACACATCACAAGGGGCACATGCACGACTAACATCCTCCTGTCTTTTCCCTTCAAGGTGACTCTGCATATGCACTGGGACCCCATCTCATGACCCCATCTCATGCCAGCTCACATTGTGCATCTTTGCACGTTAAACACACACATTAATCATGGCACAATGAGAATGCATGCATGCACACCACTGTGGTCCCTAGCACACACACCCCACATCCTCATCACATTGGATTGGCACAAGCCCACCATGCAGGACTTGTGAGCAGCAACGCCATGCCATGGCTCCAATTATGTCACTGTACATTCATACACCATTCACACAGACCTGGGTTTCACTTCTCCACCACAAATGAGGGTGACACCCCTTTTCCCGCAGGAATATCACCCCCACATTCCAAAATCATACACAAACAGAACCAAAAAAATAAAATAAATGACGTGCAAAAATAAAAAATGCCCAGCAAAAATATAATTTAAACAAAATAACAACAAAGAAAACACATAAAAGACAAAAATCACTCTGCAAAACAGTCCCCAAATATCTCAAAGACACGTCACAAACAAACAAACAAACGCTAATAGAACAAAAGCACCTTGCTGTATAGGAAGGGATACAAAGGGATGTACTTTTGCAAAGGAAGTGCGTTTGTGTCTGTCTATTTATGCTGTCTGCGTAGTTCACTAAGTTGCCCTAGTCCACTTCCAATTTCACTGATTGCGCCGTTCCCGAGTTGTGAGCATGTGCACAGAGATGCTGACCATGGTCTGCTTCAAGCGCGCATGCGCGAGCCGCCCGGCCCTTCATTTGCATGGGGTCACGGCTCATTTGAATGTAACACGCCCACGTCCTTCCCAATTTGTAATACTCCGCCTTACGCCTCTGAAATAACGTTACGCATGCGCAATTTTGTGCGTAAAAGCGACGAGAATAGGGTGATTGTGCGGCTACATTGCGCAAGTCTAACGTAAAGGCGGTGCGCTACGCCGGTCCAATAATGCGCAGATGTACCTGAATCTGGCCCAGAGCTTTCTTCTGGTGGTATTTAATCACTGCTGGGTTTCTTATTTTTTGCAAAAGAAAGACCAAAAATTTGAAAAAATAAACTTTTCTTTGTTTCTGTCAGTACATTTTGTAAATAAGTAATGATGGGTGCTGATGAGGCAGCACTGATGGGTACTCATAGGCTTCACTGATGGGCACTGATGATATGGCTTTTATGGGCACTGATGAGGCGGCACTTATGGGCACTGATTAGGTGGCACTGATGAGGACGCACTAATATGCCGCACTAATGGGCACTGATAGGTGGCACTGATAGGCGGCACTGATGAGCACTTATAGACGGCACTGATTGGTGGCACTGGTGGGCACTGATGAGCATGAATAGGTGGCACTGATGGATGGCACTGATGGATGGCAGTGATGGACAGTGAAAGGCATTAGTGACTGGCATCACTAATGGGCACTGATTGGTGTCATTGAGGGGCACTAATTGGTGGCACTGATGGGTGGCACTGATGGGTGTCAGTGATGGACACTGAAAGGCAGCAGTGACTGTCATCACTAATGGGCACTGATTGGTGTCATTGAGGGGCATTGATTGGTGGCACTGTAGGGCACTGATTGATGGCACTGGGGGCTTTACTGTAATCAGAGCCCTGATTACATGTCTATGTGTTCCCTGGGAGAAGATGCCGCTAATCAGCTCTCCTCGCCACACACTCTGTCAGTGTGAGGCGTTGAGATTTGATCACTGGCACATCCATACACGTCTGACTGGCTGTGATTGGATACAGCCCATCACATGGTAAAAGAGCCACGTTTTCTACGCTTTACAGAGATTGGGATTGCGCCGTGTCCTAGCAACAATGTGTCGTTCTGGGCGCCATCTTATAACGTCCACCCAGAACGAGAGCCGCACTGTCCCTCCGTCATTTGAAGGTGGGCAGGCGGCCAAACGGTTAAACTGAATGTGTTGTTTTAGAAGGTGAGGGTTTGCAATTACTTTAAGTAAGAATAGGGTTGTGGGTGCCATGATAACTCCTGCTTGTCAAGGGGGGCACGATTTATAAATGTATCCTTTGATTGGGGTTGACAAATCTTACATCATTGTGACAACAAACACAGCAAAAGAAGAACAAGAACATATTTCTGCATATAAATAAAAGCTTGTAGCATTCTGTTTTTAAATGGGATGGAGGTTGGAGTGACAGATTCTCCACATACCCCTCCCTGTTTCAGTTGTCACATTTTCATTCAATAGAAAGGCAGTTTTGGGCTTTAGCTGAATTGATTTATAAGGGTCATGAAGTTTTTACAGACCAGCAGATTTTCTTAGAAATTTCCATTAGAAAATTCACAACCAGGTTCCGTAGATAATTACTTGTTAAATGACCAAAGCTTTGCATAAAGGGACATTCTCCTTTTCCATATTGCTATATGAACTAACATAGAAAGCTTACTAATTTTGCCTTTTAATTGTTTTCTTACTTTCTGCTTTATTCTCTTTTCAGCTATTGCAAATTTGAAATCATATTTTCAAGGAGAAAAGCACTTAACTGAATAATGAGTTGATCAAACAGATTGTTGTTTATTAAACTGGACATTTAATTCGTAATTTGCTTGCTTAAAACTGTAAAATATAGAGGTCATACTTGCATGGCATGGCAGTTTAATTAATTGGATTTCATTTTTGTAAGTTAACTTTAAAAAAAAAGTAAAATTATGGTATAGCATTTTATTTATTGCTTCTAGTATTTGATTCACATTGGTTACCTTGGAAAGTGCAGCATTGCTCATACCAAATCAAACAGGCAAACTAGGTGAAGAAATAAGGATCTAATGATTTATCTTGCATTGTATTTTTAATTTACTTGCCATTTCCATTTATTTTGATCCAATAAAAATAATGAGACTGGGGTTTTTCTTATAATTGGGTGTAAGAATGAAAGATTTATTGATGCATAATTATAACATGGATATATGTGTATTGGTCTCTTAGCCCTCGTACACACGACCGAGAATCTCGTTGTAAAAAGACAAAGTCAAGACAAAATCTCGTCGTTCTCAAACGCGGTGACGTACAGCACGTACGACGGCACTATAAAGGGGAAGTTTGATTCCACTGGCGCCACCCTTGGGGCTGCTTTTGCTAATCTCATGTTACCGCGTGTTAGTAAAAGTTTGGTGAGAGACGATTCACGCTTTTCAGTCTGTTACTGCGTGACAAATGTGCTAGCTCCATTACGAACGCTACTTTTACCAAAGGTGCGCTCCTGTCTCATACTTTATTCTGAGCATGCGCGGGTTTCTAAGCATACACACAAATGTGTTTCTCGTCGTAAATCAGCCTGACGAGAAACACGACGAGGAAATTAAGACTCCCGACGAGAAAAAAGAGAACATGTTCTCTTTTTTTCTCATCGAGATCCACGACAGTTTTCTCAACGAAAAACATACACACGACCGTTTTTCTCGGCAAAAATGCTCTGCCAGCATTTTTCTTGATGGATTTTGCCAAGGAAAATGGTCGTGTGTACGAGACCTCACTCCCTGACATAGTTTAACCGCTTAATGACCGCCGCATGTATATATACGTCCACAGAATGGCACGTACAGGCAGATGGATGTACCGGCACGTCCCTGCCTTCCTGTGGGTCAGGGGGTCCAATCGGGACCCCCTCCGCTACATACGGCGGTCGGTAAGCCTCTGGGAGCGATCCGGCATGAGGGGGCGGCTGTTCGCTTCTGTCCGCCCCCTTGCTAACGCTCCCAGCAAATCCGCTCCCCCCCCCCCTCTGCCCGCCCTCTGCCTGTGTAATGTAAACACAGGCAGTGCCAGTGTCACAAAGCGATTGGTTTTCTGATCGCTGTATTAGTGTCACTGTTGCCGCTAGGTAGCTAGTTTTTTTATATATTGAGATTTTTTTTTACTAAAGACATGTGGCTGAATAAATTTTGGCCTACATTTTTGACTAAAATTTAGTTTATTCGATTTTTCTTATAACAAAAATTAGAAAATATAATTTTTTTTTCCAAATTTTCTGTCTTTTTCCATTTATATCGCAAACAATTAAAATCGCAGAGACAATCAAATACTATAAAAAGAAAGCTCTATTTGTGGGAAGAAAAGGACGCAAATTTTGTTTGGGAACCACGTCGCACGATCCGCACAATTGTCTGTTAAAGCGACGCAGTGCCGAATTGTAAAAACACCTTTGGGCATTTAGCAGCATATTGGTCCGGGGCTTAAGTGGTTAAAACTGACAGACCTACACACTAACCCACTTTTGTTGTATTGTGAGTCCATAAAATAGCCAAAACCATCCTTATATTTTGCCTCTATTCATTTTACCATTCAATATATGTTATGTTCTATTCTTTTTCCATTTTGTTTTAGAAATTTTTAATTTCCTACTTTAAATATTTTTTAGATCCCCCCCCCAGCCTTATACAATTCTGTGGTTCTTATAGGCACTGCCAATGAGCAGAATGGTGAGATATAGACATCGGTAGTTTAATCTTTATGAGAACTATAAAATCTTATATGGTCAGTGCATCATGACTAAGTGGTTAGACAGGAGTATCTTATATCCAGTAACCAGAATAAAGAAAACAGTAATCAGAATATTATGCTGGAATGATGGCAAATATATCATTTCTGTGGAATACTAATGCTAACCGCATCAGAGGTTAGTTATTTCATTTTTATTATAATATTTTTTTTTTCAACATGGATGGTGAACCACATTCTATATCTATTTACGGAATGATTGATTGTGTATTTGTTTTTTGTTTTTTATATTAGTTATAACATTTGTATAATTTAAACTTTTTAGGAGATGTCACAGCTTAGCACTATCTATTACATGCCATAAAACGTGTTTAACGGTTTCAGTTCTATTACTCTATTAACCACTTGCTTACTGGGCACTTAAAACCACTTCCTGCCCAGACCAATTTTTCAGCTTTCAGCCCTCTCACTCTTTGAACGACAATTGTGCGGTCATGTAACACTGTACTTAAATTTAAAAAATACCCACAAACAGAGCTTTCTTTTGGTGATATTTGATCATCTCTGGGTTTTTGATTTTTTTGTTAAAATGAAAAAAGACAGAACATTTAAAAAAAAGAAATAGTTTTATATTTTGTTATAAAATTTTGCAAACAGGTAATTTTTCTCCTTCATTGATGTATGCTGATAAGGCTACATTGATGGGCACTAATACGGTGGCACTGATAGGCGGCACTGGTGGGCACTGAGAGGTGGCACAGGTGGGTGGCACTGATGGGCACTGATGGGTGGCACTGAAGGGCATTGATAGGTGGCACTGATGGGCACTGATAGGTATCAGTAATGGGCACTGGAAGGTGACACTGATAGGCAGCACTGCTAGATGGCACTGATTGGCACCACTGGTGGGAATTGATAGGTGACACTCTTGGGCATTGATAGGTGGCACTGATATTCACTGGTGGGCACTGATTGATGGCACTGTGGGCACTGGCAGGTGGCATTGGCAGGTGGTAATGGTTGTCACAGATGAGGCGGCTGTGCCTCTTCCACTTCAGGACTTTCAACAGAAGCCAGTGATCTGCTTTTTTCTCCCCACGCGGTCTGCGTGAGGAGAAAAAAAATGATTACGAGTTTCTGTTTACATCACATGATCAGCGGTCATTGGCTGACAGCAGATCATGTGGTAAGGGGCCGGGATCTAAAGAGGTTAAGTAATATGTATCAGCTTTTTTCAGTGCATTTTTAGTGATTTGATAAACATTTGAAAAACTATTGTAAAGCCTAAAAAAAACAATAATGCCTTTTGTTTTGTTCTACAGGTCATTTTGTTATCAAAAATGTATGGTTGTGGGGGTCTTTTACAAACTCTGAAAGCCGTAAGTTAAATTGTTTATTTACAGTTTTGTGCAATTTTTACCATTTCACAAAAAGGTGCAATTTGAAATTTCCAAATATTTGTTGTTAATTAACTCAATACAGTTTAATTGTTTATATTTATTTGGATTTCAGGTGGCATTTTGTACATTTTGCAGTGTGTGTGTCCACTAATAATGATTGTAATGTATTTTTGTGTTCTATCTCAACAGTTATAATGAAGTACTTCTTTAACTAGATGCCGACCGCCCGCCGTCATATTACTGCGGGACGGTGGCACTACTGAAAAAAATGCTGATCGCCACCATTACTAGTAAAAAAAAATATTAATAAAAATGCCATAAAACGACCCCCTATATTGTAAACGCTATAACTTTTGCGCAAACCAATCAATAAACGCTTATTGCGATTTTTTTAATGAAAAATATGTAGAAGAAAATGTATCGGCCTAAACTGAGGAAAAAAAATGTTTTTTTATATATTTTTGGGGGATATTTATTATAGCAAAAAGTAAAAAATATTGATTTTTTCTCAAAATTGTCGCTCTATTTTTGTTTATAGCGAAAAAAATAAAAACCACAGAGGTGATCAAATACCACCAAAAGAAAGCTCTATTTGTGGGAAAAAAAGGACGCCAATTTTGTTTGGGAGTCACATCGCACGACCGCAAAATTGTCAGTTAAAGCGACGCAGTGCCGAATCACAAAAAGTGCTCTGGCCATTGGACAGCAATATGGTCCGGGGGAAAAGTGGTTAAGGTGCACTCAGTGAGGTAAATAAAAAAAAAATATTTTCGTGTGCAGAAAAGACTATTTATCCTGGTGTTTATGTGTGTCTGTGAGACTGTTAGTTGTGGCATAGTAGTTAAGAGTATTTTGTGGGTACTGTGGCATATGTGTATACAAGGACTAGGCTTAGGTTCTGTTTAAAGCCACTCTGAATGTTAGATGCAACCTAACCTTGACCACCAGTTATAAGTTAGGTACATGAAATCTTTTATAATACTAGTCAGGTTCACATTTTGTCACACTGTTTTGACTTTTTCACTGTATAGCCAAGCGGAATACTTGTTATGGGCATTGTTACAATTTACATGTTGTTTATATTTTTTAAATATTGATTCTTTTAGTTTCTTTTTTTTACTTTGATATTCTTTATTGAGTTTTTTTTATTTGCGTTTATTTTCTTAACATACATCGTTGTGAATATAGTTATAAATATAGCGCGTCTTCAGACCTTGGTTGTGCCCCATTTACCCCTACCCCTTCCCCCCACCCTTCTTATTTATACCACGCTAGTGCACTCTATATTATGGCTTTCTCTATTCTCTTTTTACACAACTGTCACCATGTTTACTCTAAGGCATGGGTCTTCAAACTACGGCCCTCCAGTTGTTCAGGAACTACAATTCCCATAATGCCTAGTCATGTCTGTGAAGGTCAGTGTGTTACAGTGCCTCATGGGATGTGTAGTTCTACAACATCTGGAGGGCCGTAGTTTGAGGATCCCTGCTCTAAGGCCTCGCACACACGATCGGACATATCCGATGAAAACGGTCCGCGGACCATCTCCATCGGATATGTCCGATCTGGAGTTTGATCCGATGGCGTGTACACACCATCGGATCAAATTCCCCGCCGGAGGACGGCGCGGTGACGTGTCGGCGACGCGGCGGCGGCGACGTTGACGCTGCCACATCACCGCTACGTCACGCACCAGGAAGTAAACACTTCCGCGCGCATGCGTCGGATCCATTCACAGGACACGACGCATGTGTGGGAGGACATGTCCGCTGGTTTACCGTACTAACCAGCCGACATATCCGACGGACAGGTTTGTAGCGGACAAACCCCAAAGCATGCTTTGAAATTTGTCCGATGGACAAATCTGTCCGCTAGCCCATACACACGATCGGAGATGTCCGCCGAAACGGTCCATCGGACCGTCCTCAGCGGACATATCCCCTCGTGTGCACGAGGCCCAAGAGTTTTCTCCCTCTCTCTTGCCGTTACCTCTCCCTTCTGCCCAGACCTCTCCCCAACAGCCTGGTATGATTACTCTCCCCGCCCTAGGGTGGACATCCCATTCTGCTCAGCCAGGGCGCCCACAGCTTTTTGAATTTTTCAAAGTTGCCCTGTCTAGTTAAGGTTACTTTCTCCTTCCATACTGTGGCATTAATCGTGTTTACCCATTCTACAATTGTAGGCGCTTTCTCTGATTGCCACTTTTGTGCTATTAGTTTCCTGGCTTGGAACAAACATCTCACAGCCGCTACTGCACTGCCCCTCTCTCCTCCATACCTCCCAACAAGCAAACCCTAGCCTCCAGTTCCAGATCTATCCCGAAAGTTGTATTTATTATCTCTAATACATTACCCCAGTATCTATATAGTTTCGGGCATTTCCACATCATATGGATAAGGTCACCAGTGTTTTGGCACCTGGGACATTTATCATCTACTTTTCTCCCAAAGTTGTATAACCTCTTTGGGGTATAATAAACCCTGTGAAGTAAAAACAAGTGGGAAACTCTCTGTGACGGGGCTAGTGACACCAATTTCCCCGTCTCGAGGATCTGTTCCCATTGCTCATCTGTTATGTGGCCTATATCCTCTTCCCATCTTTGTTTGTTTTTACCTGGACTTGCTCCCCCAATCGCCCCCTCGCTAATCTTTGCATATAGCTCTGATATAATTCCCTTGGTGCTCTCGGAATTAATTAGCCGTTGGAAATGGGGGATTTTTTGCCCTCTTGCCGGGTCCGTCTTGAATTGGGCCTGTAGGGCATGTCTGACCTGCAGGTAAGTATAAAACAGGGAGTTTGGTATATCATATTCTTCCCTTAATGTTGCAAAAGATTTCAATGTGTCCCCTATATATAGTTGTTCCAGCCTAGTTATTCCTAGCTTTTCCCATTCTTTCACTTTTCCCATTTTTACAATCTCCTGCAGGTTTTTGTTTTCCCATAGAGGGGAGTATTCTGTTAGCCCCTTATACCCCAAAGCTGCCTTACCTGCCTGCCATGTTCTTTTAACCAGACACAGTGTCGCGTTCTTATCCGGGAAAGAATCAGCCTCCAGGGTTTCTATTATAGATCTATGTGGGGACCCCATTAACATAATTTTCCCACTAGAATTCCCTCCTCCTTCGGAACCGCATCCTCCCAGATGCTGTAATTGGGCTGCTAAAAAATAGCTACGGGGGTGTGGAACCGCCAGGCCACCCTTATTTGTTGGCAATTGCAATGTCCGTAGACTGATCCTGGCCTTCCTCTTCTTCCAAATTAACTCCCTAAAAAGGGTCTCTATTTTTTTAAACCATGCCTTTCCTATCCACACCGGTGAATTGTGGAATACATAAAGTAGTTGTGGCACCCAGATCATCTTTATAAGATTACATCTTCCGGCTACCGATAAGGGAAGTCTTCCCCAGATATCCGCTTTCCTTTTGAATTTAAGCAAGAGTGGCTCAAGGTTATTACTGATGTACTGTTCTGGATCGCGGGTTACGACTATCCCCAGATAGTCCATTTTTTCCACTATTTTCAGCTGGGGGATTTCTGCACATGTCGTATTACCCACTAAGTCCACCGGTAAAAGAACTGATTTTTCCCAATTAATCACTAAGCCCGAGAGTTGTCCAAATGCCTCCACTATCTCTAATGCCATTTTTAAGGACTTTGTTGAGTCCCCCAGAAAGAGCAGGATGTCATCTGCATAAAGTGCAGTTTTTTCCTCTCCTGCCCTTCTCTGGAACCCCTGTATGTCCTGGCTATTTCTAATCGCAATTGTCAATGGCTCTACTGCTAGAGCAAACAGGAGGGGATACAGGGGACAACCCTGCCTTGTACCCCTTTCTAACTTAAACGTCCGTGACTGTTCGTTATTAATTTTTATCTTCGCGCTTGGAGAATTGTAGAGCGTTTTTATCCACCCAATGAAAGTAGGGCCAAATCCAAATTTTTCCAGGACAAGCCAGAGGTAGTCCCACTCTAGACTATCAAACGCCTTGGTGGCATCCAGGGACAAGATGGATTTGTCACCCACATTTTCGGTTGGCGTTTGTAGATTCAGATACAACCTTCTGATGTTAACGCTAGTTGATCGGTTTGGTATAAAACCAGACTGATCTGGGTGTATTAATTTCTGAATACATTTATTTATCCTGGCCGCCAGCACCCTGGCCAATATTTTTACATCGGAGCACAATAAAGATATTGGCCTATAAGATGCTGTATTTAATTGGTCCTTCCCTACTTTCTGCAACACTATTATGGTGGCTTCTGACATTGAGGTAGGGAGCCTCCCCCCTTCCAGTGCCCAGTTTAACGCCTTAAGTAGTTCTGGGAGCAGCACCTCACTGTACTGTTTGTAAATTTCTACTGGTAAACCATCAGGTCCAGGGGACTTCTGATTGGTCATCCCCCCCAGGGCCTGTTGTAATTCCTCTAAGGTTATTGGGACTTCTATGGAAATTCTATCCTCCACTAATAGAACTGGTGTTTCTATTCCCCTTAGGAACTCATTCGTTTGGGGCAACTCATCCCTTGTTTTTGATTTATACAGCTCCTGATAGTATGCCACAAATGTGTCCAAAATTACTGACGTTTGAGAGGATATCTCACCTCCCACTGTCCTAATTGCGGGTATGTTGGAGGGGGACAAGTTAGTTTTAGCTAGAAGTGCCAATGTGTGGCCTACACTCTCCCCTTCCGCGAAAAAGCTCTGACTCTGAAATAGGCGTTTATTCTCCACTTTCCTATTGATTGCCACCTTATACTCCTGTTGTTTCTCGAGCCATCTTTTTTGTTTGATCAATGAGGGGTCTTCTACATATTGTTTTTCTGCTTCCATGACTTCTTTCCTAATTTTCTCTTCCCAATCCCTGGGGTTTTTCTTAATCTTGGCAACCTGCTGGATCAATAAACCCCTAAGGAAGGCCTTTAGGGCATCCCAAACCACTCCCACCGGTGCTGTTCCTGAGTTAAAGTTCAAAAATTCTCTTAATTTACTACTTATTTCCTCCGATTTTCCCATCAGTTCCAACCAGAATGGGCTTATTTTCCAATTGTTTGTAGGCCTCTGCCTCCCTATATTCAGCGTCAGCACCAATGGGGAGTGGTCCGACACCCCCCTTGGATAATAAGCTATTTCACCCATTAACTGCAGACTCTCCCAGTTCCCCAGGGCCATGTCTATTCTGGACAAAGTATGGTATGAGCTTGAGAAACTGGAGTACTGACGTGTATCTGGATATTTTGTTCTCCACATATCGCGCCATCCAACTTCCTCCAGGAACTGGTTTAAGTGTCCTTCCCCCCTGCTGTCGCCACTTGTCCCTGGTGGGAATCTGTCCCTTGTTCTGTTCAATGTCACATTAAAGTCCCTACCACTATTACAGGAATGTTTTCCTTATTTGTTACAAATTCCATTAATTTATACAGGATCTCCATTTTAAAGGGTGGAGGAATATAGACATTGGCCAGTACATAAGGTGCATTCTCTATTAAGCAATGCATGAAAATATAACGACCCAGTTCATCTATTTTGAGCTCTCTGCATGCAAAAGACACCCCTTTTTTCACCATTATACTCACACCCCTAGAATAGGAGGAGTGGACCGAGTGGTACTGACATTGATATTTTCTGTTTGTTAGCTTTAATTTTGTTTCCTTTGTTAGGTGAGTCTCTTGCAGGCAAATTAGCTCCACTCCATGCCACTCAAGCGTGGAAAAGATTGCTGCTCTTTTAACCGGGTCGCCCATCCCCCGAACATTCCAGGAGCCGATTTTGAGTGTTTTCGGCCTCATGTCACCAGAACAAACTTAATGAAAATGACAAGTGTGGCCCTGGACATATAGGAGAGGACCACTTAACAATGCTCATGGGAGTGGGTACCACCTCCAATCGAAGCAGCAAAGGAAAGAAGGTCCTACAAGGCAACATCCGGGGTGGCAGATGAATAATAATTCCACCATGTCTGAGAGAGGGGGAGAGATGGAGCAGAAAGGCCAGGAGGACAAATTTGCTCCGTCTTCGTCCTCCTGCCCCTCTCCACTATCTCTGCCTCTGATCCATCAGAGAAACCTTCAACAGATTGACTTTCTTAAATGTACTTTTCAAAAAATGTGTGTATCTCCCAAAGCTCATAGACTCAACCTTCCCTTTACCTTGTTCTGTAATTATAATGTTGAATGTGATATTCGTGCTTTTGTGCCGTTTTAACCCTCCCCCCCTCCCCTGAAACCACCCCTCCTCCCTCCCTCCCTTTTCCCTTGCCTATCTAGGTCCTCCCCAGGAGCTGTGCTTGTGACCGCTATCTGCCATCCCTCTCTTACATACTCTACAACATCCATTCCAACCTGTGAACCCATGTGTTCCCTCCCACCGTACCCCAATCCCTTTCTATAATGCTTATTTACTACAGTATAGCCCCCTCATTCTAGCCGGTGCCTATATTATATTGTAATAACATGTGTTACAACTTTCCATACCTTTGTGCGCTTAGTTATTTAAAAAAAATTAAATTTAAAAACTTAAAGACCCCATGTAATCCCTCCTGTCATTCACCCCTACCTTCCAGGAGCGTTTGTTTTCCACGGATATGACCTCCCCTTTCTAATCAGTGCCTATATTGCCTATATTGTAATGACTTGTGATTCTCATAATTCCTCTTTGCGTCCCTTCGTGTAATTACTCATTTACTCATTTTAATGTGTTTAAGATTGAGAGTCCCCCCCCCCTCAAAAAAAAAAAAAAAAAGAGGGGGGTGTTTAGGAGGAAAAGCCCTCCAGCCCCCAAAGTAATGGGGGCGAGAAAACCCCAAAAAAGAGAAAGAGAGACAATGTGTTTAAATATGCATAAAAGTGTTTGTATGCGTATGTATAAAAGTGGATATGTATTGAAAAAAAAAAAAAGGAAAAACCCCATCACAGCAGCAGAAGGGTGAAGTCCAAGGCCTCTTAACAAGGTCTAGTCCCTTCCTTTACTCCTCCCCGCCAGTATTCAGTCAATTTGCTTGTTCTATTTGAGATTTATTCTCTTCCAGCCACTGTGCTGCTTTTCCTGGTGAATCGAATAGCAGGGGTCCCTTTAAAGTCATTATTCGTAAACGTGCTGGATACAATAGTGCGTATGTGATTTTATTTTTTAAAAGACTACGCTTGATTGGTGTGAATTCCGCTCTGCGTTTGCTTAGTTCAGGGGAAAAATCTGAATACAGAGAGATTCGTGAACCGTTATAGAAAATTTCCCCCTTCTCTCTTGCTTTTTGCAGCGCTGTCACCTTATCATTATAATTAAGGAATTTCAAAAGTAAAGGCCGAGGGTGCCCATCCTTTAAGGCTCGGAATGGGACTCTGTGAGCCCTTTCTATCCCAAAAAATGGTGAGAAAACATTTTCCCCAAAAGTCTCTCTAAACCAGTTCTCGAAGAAAGTTGCTGGGTGGGCACCCTCGCTCTGTTCCGGGAGACCTACCACCCGTATGTTGTTTCTGCGTAACCTATTCTCGATTTCATCGAGTTTAGATGCCTGCCATCCTATTTGCTCCTGCATTGCTTGCATCTGTTGCTTTAACGGGTGCATTTTGTCTTCTACTTGGCTCACTCTCTCCTCTACTGCCGTTATTCTTTGCCCAGTTCTCTGCATCTCTTGGCTCATTGTCTTCAGCTCTTCCTTTATTTCTTTTGTCTGGTCCGTTAGATTACTCAGTGACCCCTTGCAGGCATTTATAGCAAGTAATATTTCTTTCAGGGAGGGCTCCCCCCCACCTGTTGAACCATCCCCTATGGGGGTTTCTATAGTGGTTTTTGCATTAGTCAGCATACCCCCGGGAGGTTCTCCTATGGGGTCTTTTTTACTTGTTAGCTTTGAGGCCGGAGCCCCGTGGCCCTGGCTTCTCCTGTCCGCTGATGTACCCCCTTGGTTCTTAATCTGCGCTTGTTGGCTCTGGGCCCCTTTACCTGGAGAGTTTGAAGAAGTATGTGAGTACTGCTCCAACTTGGCTGCTGCAGCTGCCGCTGCCTGTGTCGCTTTCTCTTTAGACCTTGTTGCTTGGGGCCCCCCACTCTCCAAGTTATGTTGCCCCTTTTTTGTTGTTGCTGCTGCCATTTTGTGTCCGGGAGGGACTACCTTCCGTTAGTATTCTGTTTGTGTTTGCGTTTATCCAAGCATTTAGCAATGCAGAATAGGAGAGGCAAAGTATGAAGCAAAAAGAGGGCAAAAAAAAGAGAAAAGGGGATCCCTATGAAGCGTGGCCAACCCGAGCGTGATTCCACTAGGCGCCAGACACTGCCAATTCTTTCACCAGATCAACCCCCGCTTTTGACCGTCCGAATATAACTTTAGACTGGTCTCCGGTGTTTCCTGTGGAAGCCAACCAGGGGGTGAGGTGAGGTACTATTTAAAAACCTCACAAGATTTGTCACCGACACTAATCAAGATATAGAGGAAAAGAGAGAGGGAATCGGAGCAATTTTCCCTCTGTTGGCAAACCCAACATGCAACGATTTGACACAAAAAAAAGGAAAAATGTTGTGAATAAACAGTCCTAGTTATCCTTGTGTCCACAATCCTGGATTTCTGTCTGGCTTCCTCTGATTTTTATAGATGTATACTACACATGTCTATATGCATATATTTTTAACTTTGCCCAACAAAAAGGAGCCAGAGGGCAGCAAGAGGGCAGCTGGGATGGTAATGTGGAAGGATAAAAAAGATTGCAATTCTAACGAAGCTCAATAGATCCGTAGGTCAATGAATCAGTCCAGTCCACTCTATCAAACAACATCAAAGTCTTTCACAGCAATCGGTAATTGAGTGGTTATAAATGTTGATATGCCAAGCACAAAAATACACAGTATCACCAGCACCAGCATAAACAAAGCACACAACCAGAGACAGATCTTGGGAAGTTCAAAAGTAGAGGTGTATTGCTATAACCGCTCTTGCAACAACTGCTCTTATATCGATACTGCCGCCATGTTATAGCTCCTGCCTGTGCTTCTAAGCATAGGATTGACAATTGCTAGTTAACACAGTCACTTTGCAATGTGGCACATACCAGGGATTCTTTGATGCGTGGCTCACACCGACCCGTTCTTGCTTCATTTGTCTATGCCGTTTTTTTTTTTTTCAGCACAGCGTGCCGGGTTGAACTCCTCACCTCCCGCAGCGTTCTCCTCCTTGTGACGCTGTCCTGTTCGGCTTACTGTGTGCTGTACTGTGCGGGGATCGCTCAGGTGCTGCTGCTCCTGCTAATGCGTCGAATCCCCTGCCAACATGCCGACAAGCAGACCCGTCTCCCTTGGTAGAGAGGGGAGGGGGGGAGAGGGGGGATGAGTGGCACTTCACTGCAGCATGTACGGTCCCGGATCTGGGGCTGCCACGGTGGGAGACGGCTGGAACTCACACAGGGATCCTCTCCTCCTCACATTACACTCACATCACGCTCCCTCACATCCGGTCACTCCCTCGCGATTCTTTTAGTTTCTAATAGGTTTTGCTGTCATATTTCAGGTTGTCAGTAAAAAATGTACTATGCGGTTATTTTTCCTTGGTGGAAAGGTGCAGCAGACAATGGGCCAGCAATTAAACCCCACAACCCCCTATAATCTTCTATTTATTATGTAACTAGCAAGCACAAACTAATGCCACTGAAAGCTACAGAAAAGCACCCTCAATTTTTGCCTCAGCAGAAGGGCCCAAAGTATGAGCTTGCACACAGGTCCATTGCTTCATTAAACACCTCTGGTCAAAACGTCTATTTATAGTCTCCAGTGAAAGTGCTTGAGACAGAGTGAAAATACAGGAGAACAGTTGAGAGATGGACACAAACTCCCTAGACAGCATGAGGAGAGGAGAAGAGAGTCAATAACCGGCTTCTATAAAAGGGACATGATTAGCAGTGACCCAATTATCAATGCAGTGCCCATCTGTGCTTCCAGTCTGTGCCCACCAGTGCTGCCAATCAATGCCACCAGTGATGCCAATAAGTGCCCATCAATGCCTCCTCCTCATTGTCACCCATCAGTACCGCCTTTCAGTGCCCATCAGTGCCACCAATCAGTGCCCATCAGTGCCGCCTATCAGGACCCATCAGTGCCCATCAGTGTGACCTATCAGTGCATCCTTATCAGTGCCCACCAGTGCCTCCTCATCAGTGCCCACCAATATCTCCTAATCAGTGCCCATCAGTGCTGCCTCATCATTGCCCATTGGTGCAGCCTCATCAGTGCCCATCAGTGCCGCCTCATCAGTGCCCATCAGTGCCCATCAGTGCAGCCTCATTAGTGAACATCAGTGAAGGATAACTATGAAAAAAAATGTTTTGTTTCTTCAAAATATTCGCTCTTTATTTAGCAGAAAATAAAAAACCCAGTAGTGATAAAATACCACCAAAAAAAGCTCTATTTGTGTGAAAAAAAATTATAACAATTTTGTTTGAGTACAGGGTTGCATGTAGCAGAGCTACAGTACTGAAAGCTGAAAATTGGCCTGTGCAGGAAGGGGGTAAAAGTGTCCAGTATTCAAGTGGTTATGCTCTTTGCCTACTATTATCCAGTACTATACAGTAACATATGCAATGCATTTTTTTCTATGTTCAAATCTATATACATAATGGATAGAAACATTAACATATGTCCCTTTTTCATTACATCATAACCAACTTTATTCCAACCTAAAATTGTCCAGTATTCAAGTGGTTATGCTCTTTGCCTACTATTATCCAGTACTATACAGTAACATATGCAAAGGATTTTCTTCTATGTTCTATTGTATATACATAGTGGATAGAAACATTAACATATTTTTCTTTTTCATTACATCATAACCGACTTTATTCCAACCTAAAATTCATACCTGGGAATTTATGAAAGTCAGTGGGACTGAGAATGGGGGTGGGACAGAGAGTGGTGTAGGGGGCATAGCTAATAGTGCCATGTCGTGCCATCTAGTGCACTGTTTTAAATTGTGGGTGTGACTAAATTGTGCAAGCAATATGAGGAACTTGGTAAAAGCTCCTCATATTGGGGCATGGTAAAATGAAACCCAAGGATAATCTGGGTCAAGATTGTATAATTAGAGTGCAGGGGTCATGAGTTTATAATGGTAATATCACAGCCAAGGATTATAAAAACAAAGCTACCTCACATTAGTGGATTACAAATATTGGAGCAAAACAACCATAGTAAGGCACCAGCACCTACCTATAAAACGACTGCTATTCACTACAAGCTATTCAACTGACACACAATACACACTCTTTTGCAGATGTAATGGCACCAAATCTACAGGAGTTAATTACTACAGCTAACAAGTCACATTTCACATGTATTATCAATAGTATTTTCACACAAAACAGTGTCATTAGCATATACAATGAAAGATCTTAGGAGCAGACTTAATTAGTACAATAGACAATTAAATATCTTAGGAGCCCGACTCTATTAACACCTCACAGTATGTGTCCCCACATGAATGAATACTCTATTGACCTGTTCAGAAGGCACAACTTGTAATATTCTTCCATACATGAAGGAATATATTGTGAATTACTGTTCCATGCTAAACCAATTCAAGATATGTCCATTATTTCCTGGCTCAATCTGTGCCCAAAAGTGACTCCTATTACAAATGTAAATATATGTTTTGGGCCTGGAGTTATTCCAATAGCCAGTTAGATTGATTTGGATTGGAATATTGGTATGGTGGCTGAAACACATCTCTTGTATCAGATTCATAGGTAATATTATTTCTAAATATTAAGGCTCGGTTCACACAGCCGTGCTGTGAATTTGTTCAGTTTTTTGTCCTGTGTGAGGTGCGAATTCACAGTAAATTTACCGCAAATTTACCACGATTTTACCGTGAATATCAGGAGTTGGACATAGCTGCGATTGATGTTCTTTTTTTTCACAAAAATGTATGTTCTAGCCAATGAAATCATAATGTAAAACAAAAAAGGTGTTAATTTCCTGTGTACTTCCTGTTTTTTGTGGAGAGTAGTGGAATTCGCACATATGTGAACCATCAATGCGATTCCAGAATGATTTACATTGATGTCTATGGAGACTAAATTCACAACGCAATGCTGTAAACTCGCACAAGACCCTGAACGACCGCCATTGAAAACAATGACTTTATGGATGACATGCAAATTTAGAATGTTTTTGACGCTTCACTTTCGTTATGAACTCGCATCAGTGTGAACCGGGCCTTAAGTGGTTGCAAAGGCCTTCGTTTTTTTTACACTAAGGCCGCGTACACACAATCAAACATGTCCGCTGAAACTGGTCTGCCGACCAGTTTCAGCGGACATATCCGATCGTGTGTACGACCAAGCGGACAGGTTTTTCCAGCGGACAAATTTCAAAGCATGCTTTGAAATTTGTCCGCTGGAAACCTGTCCGTCGGACATGTCCGCTGGTTAGTACGCCTAACCAGCGGACATAAATGGATTCGACGCATGCGTGGAAGTATTTTATTTCCTGGAGTGTTGACGTGGCGGCGTCAACGTCACCGTCACGTCACCGCGTCCTCAGTCCAAGGGGATTTTCGTCCGATGGTGTGTACACGCCATCGGACCAAAATCCGAGGAGACATGTCCGCTGGAAATGGTCCGTCGGACATGTTTCAGCGGACATGTCTCCCTGTGTGTACGCGGCCTAATACATTCTCTGCATTAAGGTAAACACCGTTTTATGTACAGTTTCACTCCCAGCCCCCCTAAATACTTACCTGGGCTCGATCTTGATCTATCGCTGTGCCCAAGTGTAGCGGCGCTGCTCTCTCTCTCCTTCCTCACTGGACAATCAAATCCAGGGAGCGGTGGCAGGGCCAAGATCAAGCCTGCACATGTGCCACAATAGAGGGTGGATTCCTATGGTGGCACACAGAGAAGAGAAGAGGATAAGCCCAGAGCACCGACAGGAAACCCCAGAAGAGGAGAATCAGGGCCACTTTGTGCAAAACTATTGCACAGAGCAGGTAAGTATAACATGTTTGTTATTTTTTCTCCCAAAAAAAAAAAGAATCATTACAATCACTTTGAACATTGGAACATATTTTGGTTGTTATTGTCGATACACACAGGTTTGTACATACAGGGAAAATTCGGAACTTGAGAAATTGTTCATCTTATGTTTGTTAAGCTGGATCTTTGGGCATATCTATTTTATACTAGCTACAAGAGATGAGACCATTGCTGACAGTAGGAGCATACATATACTATTATTTTTATTGTTTAGCATGAAATGTTACTTTCATAGGTGTCATGTCAAATAACTCTAAAATGTTTAATATTTTTTAAACATAACACATTTTTAGAGATACCATTGGTGATCCATTATGCAGCAGGCACAGACATACAAAGGAATTGCTCATGAAACATAGCTGCTGTTGTATATGACACAATATTGAATATCTAAATGAGCTGCAAATTAGGTCCATCAAGCATGTTTTAGTCATATAATTCAAAGTTAGTCAATACACAGAATGGTATCCTGATTTTATCGCTGCCATCCATCACATTTCTGATCAATGCACTGTTGCTATTTTTTTTACACATTATTAAGCCACCAACTAATGACCAGTGGAAGTAGCATTGCTTAAATGTTAATAAATAGAAGTTATTTTTATGTTGTATTAGCATGTATTAGAGTGCTACAATAGATATGGTAGATAGATAGATAGATAGATAGATAGATAGATAGATAGATAGATAGATAGATAGATAGATAGATAGATAGATAGATAGATAGATAGATAGATAGAGATACCATGCTAACTTTAAATTATGTCACCCACTCTGAAAACTGAAAGCTGTAAAGGGTCTAAATTGCTTTGGCCACCATGTAAGGGAACTAGGGGCTATATTATTCCTGTACTTTGCCACATTTCATTAGAAGCCAAGCACATAAATTAACATGGCTTTAGGATTCTTCGTAGGCATGACATACTGTACATGGTGACACTGCCACTAGCATCCCTTGATGACATCATGTCACAAATACACTTTCAGATGTCATCTTGCATTCATGCCTGGTACACTAAGGTTTCTGTGCTCCCCATACGTCAAATGCATTCCACTAGTATGTGTATTTTCTCATCAGTTCCCACAAAATTCATATACTTCAGCAATAGATGGAGCTCAGAACAGATATAAAGGTTATGAGAAAAAAGCTCCTGCGCTTTTGTGTGTGTCAGCCCATCAGGGTGGCATGAACAGTGGTTTATGTGGTTGACAGGAGATCAGTGTTAACATGTGCAATGACAATGAACACATTTTACATTACCATTCTAAAATAGAGAGGGATGTGCAATGGTTTGCTGCATATTGGCAGTATGGGGACTTGGTGACAGCTGCAATACCACAAAGGAATAACACTGCTCATCTGAGCTGGCCTTAACTCAATTTTTTATATTGCAGAAAGCAGGCTTATCTGATGAGAATGTAAGACTATATTGCACATTTTTATATATTTATTATTATTATGGTAAACAAAATATAACCATATCCATATTGTTTTTATTTAAACAATCAACTACATGTTTAATTTTAATATGGAATTTTATTTTTGCCTATTATTGCTTTAAAATTTCCATGTCATACCTGAGTGTGTAATATTTGTTGTGAATTATATGGCTTACAGACAATTAGTAATAATAGCAAATTGCAATATTTATGGTAACAGGTATAAGTATTCTCTGACTTCTTTCTTTTTCTTATCTTTAAGCTCAGCATATCCCTGTTTTTTATGCATCACCAGAAGTGATCTAAGTCATGTATCTCAATATTATTTCCATTTCAAGTAAATTAGACAGCAGTGGAAGGTGTGCAATCAGCTGTCCTGAGTACTTTACATTGTGTTATCAATGGAATATTTGATGAGTGACTTTTCTGTTCAAAGCTGCTGTTTCAGACTTGCTGCTATAAATTTTTGTTCTGTTGATGCCACCTTGAGGTCTGCTTGTGTAAAACAACATATTTTTTGTTGAGGTTTCTTTCAAAACACTTTAAATATGTTTTACGTCTTATCAAAGCAGCCAATTCATGTCAATCTTATTTGAAAAATGCATAGGTTAAAATGTATTACACAAGATAAAGTATTATGCCAATATCTGTCAGGACTACAGACTAAATGAAAGTGAGTTTCTATCCACCAAGATTAAATTAGGACCAATGATGATATAAAAAAATAAAATATGTTCTCACAGAAATCCCTCCATTGTGAACTTGAATACATAGCTAGGAACCTGAAATAAGAAGTGGCAAAGCTCTGTCTAATTTAGAGATGGACTTTGCTAAGAATTACATTGTCAAGAGCAGCTTGTATCTCTACCACCACTAAGGCCCCATACACACGAGCAGACAGATTTGTTCAAATCGGTCGGGCAGACCGATTTGAACAAATCTGTCTGCTGGGGACGTATTGGTTTGATCCTGTACACACGATCAAACCAAAATCCCCACCGGCAGACGGCGCGGTGACGTGGCGGTGACGTTGACGCCGCCACGTCACCACACCAGGAAGTAAATCACTTCCGCGCATGCGTCAAATCCATTTGACGCGTGTGCGAGAAGACATGTCTGCTGGTTAGCGTACTAACCAGCAGACATGTCGGGCAGACGGGTTCCCAGCCGACAGATTTGAAAGCATGCTTTCAAATCTGTCGGCTGGCCAAATCTGTCTGTTTGCCCGTACACACGATCGAATCTGTCTGCTGGAATGGTCTGGCAGACCGTTTCCAGCAGACAGATTTGGTCGTGTGTACGCGGCCTAAGACATTTGGATGAAGGGATTCTATTTAAACCCAAAACTGGTAGTAAATAGCAGGACAGCCTGTTGACAACCTCCCCCCTGGAATGAGCTAGTAAGACAGTTATTCTGTTTGTTTGCCCATTTTGAGTTTCTGTAAGGTGCTCATATCTAACTTGCAGCCACACGACCATAAGTAAAATTACATCTGGGGTCACTCTGAGAGACCATGTGCTCTCTCAATAATCAGCAGAACTACACTGCATTTGCATATACAAAATGAACATAAGAACAATAATCTTATGTACGAATGCCATGGCTCCTTCTTATGACTTTCATTCCAGTCCTGCCTTTGCCCATTATGTTTGCAAGGTTACTGTATGACTAGCTAAACACAAAAGAGAGTAGCAAGGTCTGACTCTTTAGAAATGAGTTAGAAGTTGTATTGTTGATGACAAAATTAATCATATACTGGCTTCTTATAGCTTATACCTAAATTACCTTTAGGGTAGCTTCACCACATCTCACAGTTTTGCCCAATTGATGTGGCCTTATTAAACACAAATAATGGTATCCTACTTCCCTGATAATTTAGTTTATCAGAACTTGGCTAATTTGCATGCTTTCCCATTATTTTGCCCTGTATGGTCTTTTTTGTCTGTGTGCATTCATGTCAAATGCAAACAAATCTCTTATTTGCTTTTTACAGTTGAACACATTGGGGTTGATTTACTAAAAATGGAGAGTGCATAATCTGGTGCAGCTGTGTATGGTAGCCAATAAGCTTCTAACTTCATCTAGTTCAATAAAGCTTTGACAAAAAAAAAAATAATAACTGGAAGCTGATTGGTTTCTCTGTAGAGCTGCTCCAGACTTTGCACTCTCCATTTTTAGTAAATCAATCCCATAGTTTGCAGGTGCTAGAGGAAGACAGGGAAACCTGTATAACTGCTGGGTTGGGCTCTACTGACAGAAAATGCCTGGTGGTCTTAAGCCACGTACACACAATCGGTTTTCCCGGCAGGAAAACTGCCAGGAGAGCTTTTGACCGGGAAAACCGGATGTGTGTATGCTTCCTCGCAGTTTTCCCATCTGGGAACAGCCGGGAATCTCAGTAGGAAAATAGAGAACCTGCTCTCTATTTTCCTGTTGGGATTCCCAGTGTTTTTTTTCCCGCCAGATCTACTACTTACCTATGAGAAACACTGCGAGGCAGTGCTGATGGAGCATACACATGGTCGGGATTTCCAGCCAAAGGCAATGGCTCCATGGCAATTTTCCTGCTTGGTTCTCGGCTTTCCCCTCGGTTTTCTCAGCAGACTTTTTACGGCTGAGAAAACCGAGCGTGTGTACAGGGCTTTGGACTTTTCTTCACCTCTTTCTGAAGATGTCAGAGCCTTCTGACAAGTTAAAGTATAATAAAAGGCTTTTTTTTTTTTTTTTAGCTTTTAATAGAATGAAGAGGGATTAGAATACCTTTCAAGTTTTTATTAATGTCTGTGCCCCTGTTAGGAGATTCACCCTCTCTATTTTGCCTGATTACTAAGATCACAGAAAGTAAAAATGAAAGAAAATCACACATTTTGGGTTCTCTCCAGAACAGTATTAGAATGGAAATCTCTGAATGAGGACACTTGTTCTAGTGAATGTGGTGATAACCATAAATTTCTTCACTTCCTGTTGTGGCTATGGGACAGGAAGTGAAGGGAAATCCACCAAAGGAACACAAATTGCAAAAAACCTGACATGAATTATAATTCTCCCTTGGGCTATTCAAAATAAAATAGTTTTGCCTTTAGTTCTACTTTATGATATTGGCGTGTATTAGCCTCCTGCAGCCTTTAGGTTCTTTCTCGTTTTGTTTTTAGCACGGCGTCTGCAAAGAAATGAGGAGGATTTGTGTGGTAGTAGAACAACCCTAATAAACACCCAGTTGCTGGCAAACACCTAGGGTAATTGCACAGCATATCTATTGAGCTTGTACTTATTAGTGATGAGCGGAATACGCCATATTCGATTTCGCAATATTTCGCGAATATTTCGAAGAATATTCACGAATATTCGTTAATATCGAATATTCGTGATATTTTATAAAAAAAATAAAAATTGCGAAATTTCGCCAATGCGAAATTTCGCTATTTTTTTTATATATATATTTTTTTATATATATATATTTTTTATATATATATAAAAAAAAAATTGCAAAATTTCGCTAGTGCGAATGCGAAATTAATTGCGAAATTGATTGCGAAATTTGAAAAAATACGAATATTCACTGCGATATTCGAGTTATTCGCGAATACTCGAATATGCAATATTCGTAGCGAATATTTGCAATGCGAATATTCGTGAGCAACACTAGTACTTATCTGCATAGGTCAACACAGACTTAAAGGGAATGTAAAGTCAGAAGTTTTTTTTATCTTAATGCATTCTATGCATTATAATAAAAAGCCTTCTGTGTGCAGCAACCCCCCTCAGCCCCCTAATACTAACCTGAGCCCCCTCTCTTTCCAGCGATGCCCAGGAGTGCCTTGACCGTCGAGGAACTCTCCCTCCTGATTGGCTGAGACACAGCAGCAGAATTCAGTGGCTCATTTAGCCAATTAGGAGAGGGTGAGGCCAAACTACAGCTCTTTGTCTGAATGGACACAAGGAGCTGAGGCTCAGGTGCCCCCATAGCATGCTGCTTGCTATTGGGGCACTCAGCAGGAGGGAGGGAGGGCCCAGGAGAGCCAGTGAGGGACCGGAAAAAAGAGGGATTTGGGCTGCCCTGTGCAAAACCGCTACACAGAGCTTGTAAATTTACCATGTTTATTATTTTAAGAGAGAAAAAAAACAAGACTTTAAAATCACTTTAGTGAAAAGGCACATAGAAAACAATGTTTTTCTGTGCCCTGTTTACACCATTATGCTCCAAAGAATGAAGCATTTCTGCATTTTTACGCAACTCACTTTACCTAACCATGTCACCGAAGTGCGTTGCAACACAATGCAGTGCATAACCTTGAATGAAGTGTAATTTTGATAAACCTAAATTGTGTGATGCGTTGTAGCAATGTACCAGCGTATACATGTTAATGGATGTAAGTTGTCTTAGAACCTCTGTTAAGCTTCCCTGCTAGGTATTTTCACAATATCTCTATTTTTCCTGGTGACTGAAGCAGCAAGTTACGTTTATATTAGATCTATTACCAGAGCAAGAGGTGAGGGTGATGGAGACTCTGCTTACTTTGTAGAAATGTTCTCCTGCTTCTTACTGCATTTCCAGGGCAAAATGTAAAAAAAAATGTTCCCTAGGGGACACAGCCAGCAAAAAAAGACTAACATATTCCTACTTTATCCAAGGCTAAAAAAAAAATTGATTATCATTAGACATGTGCATTCATTTTCGTGACGAAAATCAGTTTTTTTCGTTATCGTTTGTTAAAACGATAACGAAAAAAACAGATTTTCGTCCGAAAATGCACTCTAACGAAAATGAATGCACATGTCTAATGATAATCAATTTTTTTTTTTAGCTCAAGAAACGAAAACCGAAAGATCCGACATAAAAAATGCTTTATTTTCGTTTTCGTTGCGGTAAAAATTTGATTCGACATTACAGGGAAAAGATTCGACATTATAGGGAAAAGATTTGACATTATAGGGAAAAGATTCGACATTATAGAGTAAAGATTCAACACTATAGAATTAATAGATTCGACATTACAGAGATTAGATTTCGATCTATGAGAAAATAGATTCGACATTATTACTAGTCATACAACATTAGAATTCTTGTAGGCGGAATATTCGAACGGAAATGTACGATTCAACGTAAAGATTCGAAGTTCCGTCGTATTTTCTTTTGACCATTCAACAGAAACCAAGTATTATTGGATTATCGTACGAAAGCTAAAAACAAAATAAATCAAAACGATTTTCGGGAGTAACTAAATAAATGTATTTTCCAAACGAAAACGAAAAAAACGAAACAAAATATTCCACTCTGCACATGTCTAATTATCATTACACTAGAAATTGTTATTAAACCCAAAAGCAAACAATAATTGAAGCTGGGTCCTCTGCTGGCTGTGTGCCCACACACTCTTTTCAGAAAGCTGTATTATATTGTTTTTTTTATTTAGTTTATTTGCTTCAAATATGTGCTCATATAATTCCTTTCCATATTTTGACAACGCTTAACCACGCTTAACCACTTAAAGTGGAGGTTCACCCAAAAATCAACTCTCTGACATTAGATCCAGCATACTGCTAACATCTGCAGTATGCTGGGGTTTTACATTTTTTTGTACTTATCGTTTTATGAGCCGTTGTTATCCGGCTCTGAGCGGGGAATCCTGCGGGGAATGGGTGTTCCTAAGCCAAGAGGGGTTGATTGACGGGCTGCTATTTTCGGGTATTTTCAGAAGGCGTGACTCGCCTTAGCAGCCCGTCAATCGACTCCTTTTGGTTTAGGAACGCCCATTCCCCGCAGGATTCCCCGCTCGGAGCCGGATAACAACGGATCATAAAACGATAAGTACAAAAAATAAATTAAAAAAAAACAGCATAATGCAGATTTTAGCAGGATGCTGGATCTAATGTCAGAGAGTTGATTTTTGGGTGAACCTCCGCTTTAAGGACCACCTCCTGCACATACACGTCGGCAGAATGGCACGGCTGGGCACAAGCATGTACCTGTACGTCCTCTTTAAGTGCCCAGCCATGGGCACGCACCCGCGACCGGTTCCGAAGCTTCGCAACCGCGGCCGCGGGACCCGCGGACCCGATTGCTGCCGGAGTCCCGTGATGTAAACACAGCTTCCCCGTTCTTCACTATGGCGCTGTCATTGACCGTCTGTTCCCTGATATAGGGAAAGTCGATCAATGATGTCACACATCCAGCCCTGCCCGCCTACAGTTAGAAACACATATGAGGTCACACTTAACCCCTTCAGCGCCCCCTAGTGGTTAACTCCCAAACTGCAATTGTCATTTTCACAGTAAACAATGCATTTTTATAGCATTTTTTGCTGTGAAAATGACCCCAAAAATGTGTCAAAATTGTCCAATGTGTCCGCCATAATGTCGCAGTCACGAAAAAAATCACTGATCACCGTAGTTATAAAAATGCAATAAAACTATCCCCTATTATGTAAATGCTATACATTTTGCTATAAAGTTTGTGCAATCCAATCAATAAACGCTTATTGGGATTTTTTTTACCAAAAGTAGGTAGAAGAATACGTATCGGCCTAAACTGAGGAAACATTTTTTTTATATATATATATATATTTGGGGGATATTTATTATAGCAAAAAGCTCTATTTTTGTTTATAGCGCAAAAAATAAAAACCGCAGAGGTGATCACATACCACCAAAAGAAAGCTCTATTTGTGGGAAATAAAGGACGCCAATTTTGTTTGGGAGCCACGTCGCACAACCACGCAATTGTCAGTTAAAGCAACGCAGTGCCGAATCGCAAAAAGGGGCCGGGTCCTTTACCTGCATTTTGGTCCAGTTCTTAAGTGGTTAAAGTGGAGTTACATACTTTTAGTGTTTATTAAAAGTCAGCAGCTACAAAAAGTGTAGCTGCTGACTTTTAATAAATAGACACTTACCTGCTCCACGGTCCAGCGACGTGGCCGCCCAGGGCTCTGTTCCTCTCCCCCTCTCGGTGCCTCCATTCATAGCTGTGCTCTATGAGTGGACAGGCTATCTTCTGGGACCTGTCACGTGTCCCTGGAGATCGCCTAAAGGGAGGGACCACCTAAGGAGAGAAGAGAAGTCGTTGAGGCGGAAGGAGGAAGTTGGACAGGAAGTCCCACTCCTAACGAAGCCCCCCCCCCAAAAAAAATGACATGCTAAATGTGGCATGTAAGGGGGCGAGGAGTGCTTAAAGGGTTTGTAAAGATTTTTTTTTATCTTAATAGCTTCCTTGACCCTAATGCAGTGCTGTTTTCATGTCCTCTTTGTTCGTTTTTGCTCTCAAGTTGCTGTAATTCTTCTCTGATCTCCACACTTCCTGGTTGTCTGTTTCCTGATCACCACAGTACTGGGAGCTTTCTCTCTGTAGTCACTAATCTGTCTGTCTAAAACCCCTCAGCACCGATCACTTTCGTTTTACAAACTATCACTGGCTCTGTATTGGCTCTGTGGCTCTGTACATCAGAGAACCAGGAAACAACATGCAAAAACAAAACTAAACTGCAGGTACATTATATGATTGATTTTTATCTATTTTTAATCATTTTTAAAAGGAATCAGTTAACTATTTTGTCTCTATACCCTGTAAACAGTCATTTTAGCAAAAATAATTTTTCCTTTACAACTCCTTTAAAGCAGAAGTTCCACTTTTGGGTGGAACTCCGCTTTAATTTAGTTGCAATGTTGTAAACCTACTGTCTCTTTCCAAGTTGAAACTAAAAGCAGCTATGCTGACACACTGGGTCGATTTACCAAAACTGGAGATTGCAAAATCCGGTGCAGCCATGCACTGCACCAGACTTCAGCTTGTTCAGCTAACTTCGCGTACACACGGTCGTTTTTTGTGATGAAATAAAATGACTTTTTTAAAAATGTCATTTAAAATGATCGTGTGTGGGCTTCACATCGTTTTTTGTCTTCTAAAAAACGACCAAAAAAAATTCGAACATGCTTCAATTTTTTATGTAGTTTTTCAAAATGTCATTTTTTGTGTCATAAAAAATGATCTTGTGTGGGCTAAAACGACATCTCAGAAGCAAGTTATGAGATGGGAGCTTCAATGGAACAGAGTGCCGTCATACGCGCTTTGCTAGAGCATTTTCAGAAAATGATGGTGTGTAGGCAACGTCGTTTTTTATGATGAAGTTAGAAAAACTTTTTTTCATCATTTTGTTTCATCACAAAAAACGATCGGCATAAGAGTTTGCTGGATGTGTACACAGCAGGGAGACAAAATACAAACAAAGCTAGGGCAAACTATATTTTAATTTAAAAGAAAAATATATAGGGCCAGATTCAGGTAGATGGGCGAATCTTTATTTTGGAGTAACGTTTGTCATTTACGTTACTCCGCCGAAACTTTAGGAGCAAGTACTGTTATTCACATAGCACTTGCTCCTAAAGTTGCGGCGGCATAGCGAAAATGAGCCGGCGGAATACAAATTGGGCTGGTAGGGGGCGTGTATTATTTAAACTAGGCGCGATCCCGCGGCGAACGTACTGCGCATGCGTCGACTGTCAGTGCACATGCTCCAAATTCTGTCAGTGAACGTCAATGACGTCAATCCCCATTCACGGACGTTTTACGCAAACGATGCTAAACTTTTTAAATTCGACGCGATGACGGCGGCCATACTTAACATAGGATACTCCACCTAGGGGGCATTTTTTCTTTATGCTGCGTATCGCTTACGGAAACGTCGGAAAGTAACTGCGTCGGGCCCGCGTACGATCGTGAATTTCCGTCTCTCGCTGAATTACATATTCTTGGCGTAAAGCAGCGGGAACGCCCCGAGCGCCCATTTTAAAATTGCAGTTCCGATACGACGGCAAAATACAATTACGCCGCTCGTATCTGAACTCAATCCCGGCGTATCTTGTTTTCTGACTACAGAAAACAGATAAGCCGGCTCAAAGTGAGAGTTATGCTGGCGAATCACTGATACTCCAGCGTAACTCTACCTGAATCTGGCCCATAACGTATTTATCCGCGTATAACACGCAGAGGCGTATAACACATGCCCTAACTTTAAGAGGGAAGTTTCATGAAAAAAAACTTTACACAGACCCCTGTGTATAACACACAGGCACAGTTTACCCTCTATTTTCAGGGTAAAAAAGTGAGTGTTATACACCAATAAATACAGTATATTGTAACTCTTTTTTTTTTAGTTTTTTTAGCGTGATGTACAAAACAAAGATTTTTTTTGAAAAATAAATAAAATAAATTCCATTTATACATAACAAATATTCTCTAATAAGATAATAGTCAGATTTAAAATTGTATTCCCCAACCCCCATTTTTTGAATGTCAAAAATTAATTGTAGCACAGAAAAAATGTCATTGTAAGTCAACTCCTCTTACACTTAGATATTATATTAGTTTAGAAATACATTTTTTGGAAGGGGTGGCGGTGTTGGTGTCATAATCTGCTATGGGGAAAATGTCACCAGTGAAAGTTTAGAAAGATGTGAGAAATTTGCGATGCCAACAGGTTCTTATCTAAAATTGAAGTATCAACTTTGAGCCATTAAACAGTATTGTATTCAGTGATCAGACCTTGTGTGTTATTCTAAATGTTTCAGGTTATGGCATCCATAAAGTATAGCATGTATGTGTATTTTGAAAACATGGGCCCAGATTCACAGAGCGATTACGCCTGCGCAACAGGAGATGCGTGTGCGTAAGTCGAAATGTGCGCGTGCGTTTCAATGCACGGCATCCCCAAAACGAGATACGCAAGAAATCTACTTTTTTTGGTCTGGCGTAATTTCGTTAGACAGGCACATCCGTCCGCGCAAAACTGCGCTAGACAGACCATTGATTTGCTAGTCAAATATGCTAATGAGGGACTTACGGGGATCCACAAAAGAACGTTGGGGCAGCGCAGGCGACGCAGTGTGCGCAACAGCAAAATGTCCTGTCTAAAATTAGAGCATATAAAAGCTGGTCTAAAAAGAGAAAAAAGTCTACTTAAAGCAACACTGTTAGTGAGGAGCTCAGCAGTCACACGTGTTGCACAACAATCTGTATGCCAACATGCCAGGGGCATCGTCGCACATAGCTATACTACTGACTTTAGATGAACAAAGAAGGATGAGGGCACGGAGGATGGCACGGAGGATGGCACGGGAGAGGATATACCGCACCCGCATAGACCTGTTTGGCATGAGTGATTCTGAGGTGTATCGCATCTTCAGATTCACCCCTCATGTCATCCTGGAATTAACCACAACCCTGCAGGAGGACATCACCAGCCGAACACAATGCTCACATGCAGTGCAGCCACTGGTCAAGGTCATGGCAACACTCCATTTCCTTGCCAGTGGCTCTTTTCAGCGTACAAGTGGAGTGGTGGCTGGGATGTCACAATCGTCCATGAGGAGATGTGTGCACCAGGTTGTCCCTGCAATCCTTAGACGCATGGCCAACCAAATCATCAGACCCACCACTGAGGACCTGCGGCTGAAGGCAATGACAGATTTCTACAGAATTGCCAGATTCCCACGCACTGTGGGGGCCATTGATTGCACACATGTGGCACTCCAGCCCCCCCAGGAGACAGAGCACATGTACCGCAATCGGAAGCATTGGCATTCCATCAACGTACAGGTGATAGTCGATGCCCAAGGCCTCATATGGCACGTCCGTGCCAAACACCCAGGGTCCAGCCATGACAGCTAAATATACAATCAATGCCACATCCGAATGGAATTCGATCAGAACGTGTATGGGGACACCTGGCTGGTTGGTGAGTGACATGGGTGGCAGGCATGACTATCCCCTCCCATGATGCACACATCACAAGGGGCACATGCATGACTAACATCCTCCTGTCTTTTCCCTTACAGTTGACTCTGCATATCCACTGGGACCCCATCTCATGACTCCTATCCGGAACCCCCAAACCCCAGGAGAGGAAAGATACAATCAAGCACATGCCCAAACACGAGCAGTGGTGGAGCGCACCTTTGGCCTCCTGAAATCACGTTTCCGATGCCTGGATAAGTCTGGGGGTACCCTCTTGTTTTCCCCAAACTTTGTGTGCCAGATCATCGGTGCATGTTGCATGCTGCACAACTTCGCAGAAAGAAAGGGCCTGCAGATTGACCTACGTGATGACCTGACCCCTGAACCAGACAATCCCCCCCTAACCGAGGGTCCCCCGTCTTCTGAGGGAAGAGCAGCCAGGAGACAGCTCACATTGGGCATCTTTGCACATTAAACACACACATTAATCATGGCACAATCAGAATGCATGCATGCACACCACTGTGGTCCCTAGCACACACACCCCACATCCACATCAAATTGGATTGGCACCAGTCCACCATGCAGGACTTGTGAGCAGCAACGCCACGCCAAGGCTCCAATTATGTCACTGTACATTCATACACCATTCACACGGACCTGGGGATCACTTCTCCCTGGTCCTGGGGAACCCTTCTCCACCAAAATTGAGGGTGACACCCCTTTTCCGGCAGGAATGTCACCCCCACATTCAAACAGCATTCACAAACCAAAAAAAAAAAGACCAGCAAAATGAAAAATTTTCCAGCAAAAAAAAAAGGGGAAAAAATCAATTATTGCCCTTTACGTGAGCCACGCCTGGGGCGCCCCCGACCACGGCCCCGGCTCCTCAGGGGAGACTCATGGGGAGGGGCAAAACTGGGGAAGGAGGAGCAGCCCCTGATCTCTGCCTACCTGGCGGCCTGCCCTCCAAGGCCACGGCTATTCTGTCCAGGGCAGCACCAAGTGTTGCCGTGTTGGCCTGGATAGCCTGGGTAAGGGCCCTCACATCCTGCCCAACGCCTGCTGATGTAGTCTGCAGGTCGTTTAGGCAGGTTGTGAAAGCCCGGGAGTGGGAGTCCAGGTTCCCCAGCGTATCCTTGATGGAGGACAGGCTCTCCTCCATCCGCACCAATGTCTGGCTGACCTATTCCAGATGGCGGATCTGAAGGGCCAACCCCGTGGTGTTCTGGGACGAAATCCTGCCTCCAGCTGATGCTTGTGGCCGGGGAGAAGGGGAGGCCCTTGGGAGGGGAGCCATGTTGGGGGAGGAGGGGGGGCTCCCCCTTAGGGAGGGCTGCCTGTTGCCAGCCAGAGGGGAAGAGTCCTCAAAAACCAAAAGTCCAGTGCCTGACATGGACTCCTCCTCCTCATGATTCTCCTCCTCCTTTTGAACCTCCTCCGTGGACTCCGGCCTTGTTGGGGGGGCCTCATTAGGCTGCTGTCCTGGGGATGGTGCAGTCAGGCCAGATGGCCCTGCACCCTCCTGCACATCTGTGGATGACACAAAACATTCACAGGTTGGAGGATCCACACACTTGCCACATATTCCCTTTCACCCCCTCCCCCACACATGCTACACACCTGATATTAAAAAAAATACTTACCTGGCACCACGGGCTCCGGACTTGAGTCAAAGCCGGGCAGGCCCTCAACTTCATGCCGATGAAAGGTCAGGGCCACCGCACGCTCCTCCGCTGTTAGCCTAATACGGCATGGTGGGCCCCCTCCTGTGCCCCTGGCATGGGCATGCATTTTGGACAGCTTCTGTTTGACCAGTCGCCGGAGGTCATTAATTTTTTTGTCAATCCCAGGTCCGTGTCTCCCCCTCCCCCGCTGAATTGACCTGCTCAGTGATGAGGTCCAAAATCTCCCTCCTCCTGGCCGGGTGGTGTTGGCACTGTCTGGGCCGTGGAGGAAACGCCCATAATCGCTAATGGCCCGGGCAAGAATTCTTTTTTCCCCCACAGTAAAATTGAGCTTTCCCTTTCTCTCTGTCATACTTCCAAAAAAACTCACTCCCAGTCAACAAAAATCACTCACAAAAACAAGCACAACCAATCAAGCAAGAACACACACACACACACAAAGAGAAAACCAACACCCAAAAAATCACACAAGCACTCAGCAAGAAACAGTCACAAAAACAAACAGCAAAAAATCAGCAAGAAAACAAACGAACAGAAATATATCAAACAAACAGTCACTCAAACACTTATCAAAAAACACTTTCAAAGATCTACTAACAAACACTTGATCACACAGAACACTAATCTGACAACTACAAAACACAACGCAACAAACAACAGGACAAAAGCACTTGGTGAAATGGGAAGGGACAAAGGGGTGTACTTTTGCAATGCAATTGCAAAGTGTCTGTCTATTTATGCTGTTTGCGTAGTTCACAAAGTTGCCCTAGTCCATTTACAATTTCACTGATTGCACCGCTCCCGAGTTGTGAGCATGCGCACAGCGGAGCTGACCATGGTCTCCTTCAAGCGCGCATGCGCGAGCCGGCCGGCCCTTCATTTGCATGGGGTCACGGCTCATTTCAATGTAACACGCCCACGTCCTTCCCAATTTGTATTACTCCGCCTTACGCCTCAGAAAAAACGTTACGCATGCGCAATTTCCTGCGCAAAAGCTACGAGAATAGGGTGATTTTGCTGCAAAATTGCGCAAGTCTAACGTAAAGGCGGTGCGCTACGCCGGTCCAATAATGCGCAGATGTACGTGAATCTGGGCCATGGTGCCTAGTATGTAATTAAATGTTTAATATTCAGAATTTCTAAAAGGAATAGGGACAGAAAATCACTTTAATGCCATTAACTAGATCAACATGTACTGCAATATATGATCTAGCAGTATTTGTTTTAATAAAGAAGTAGCCAAACCTATAGTTATATCTATCCTTTTAATTTGCAACATTGTCTTAAAACTGAACTCTAGGTAGATATAAAAGGCTGATGTGGCCTGTATTCATTAAAGTGGTTGTAAACCCACTTAAAAAAAAAAAACACCTGCAAGACAAAGGCATAATGAGCTAGTATGCATAGCATACTAGCTCATTATGTAATACTCACCTGGTGATTTTTGTCACTCAACAATTGTGGCAAAATTGCGTTTTTGGTGTCCCTTAAGAAATAATGGCATTGCAAACATATTCCTGTGTTTTGCTGCAATTCTGGAATCATGGGCAGAATCTTGCAATTCTGACCATAATTCCAGTACGCTCAGGTGTGAATGGAGAGTAAATGTATTTTTAACATAAGCATGGTAAGTATATGAACAAGTATCAGTCTCTTGCACCTCCTGAAAGGGGAAATGCAGCATAAGGAACCAATTATGTGTCCTGCAGTACTGTGCTAACAAGGAACATGCTAAAAGGAGGAAAGAGTAGAGTGACAAAGAGATGTAAAGAGATATTTCAGGTATGATAGTAAGGCAAGCCTTAACCACTTCAATACCAGGTACATACACCTGCTTCCTGCCCAAGCCAAGTTTCAGCTTTCAAACACTGTTTAAATGACAATTGCGCGGTCATGCTACACTGTACCCAAACAGATTTTTTTTAATTTTGTTCCCACATAAAAGAGCTTATTTTTGGTGGTATTTGATCACCTGTGCGTTTTTTTTTGCTAAACAAATAAAAAAATACTGAAAATGTTGTAAATAAGTACGTTTTCTCCTTCACTGTTGGGCACTGATGAGGCGGCGCTGACGGGTACTGATAAGGCGGCACTGATGAAGTGCCACCAATGAGGTGGCACTGATGGGCACTGACATTGGGCACTGATATACAGCACTCATTGGCACTGGTAGGCGGCACTTATGGGTGGCACTGATGGGCACTCATGGGTGGCACTGGTGGGCACTGATAGGTGACACTGATGGGCACTGAAAGACTGAAATTATGGGTACTTATGGGTGGCACTGCTGGGCACTGATATGTGGCACTGCTGGGCACTGATATGTGGCACTGATGGGCACTGATATGCGGCACTGATATATGGCACTGATAGGCATCCCTGGTGGCACTAGTACTGGTAGGCATTGTGGATGGGCAATGATTGGCAGCTGCCTGGGCATTGATTGGCAGCAGCCTGGGCACAGATTGGCATTTCCCTGGTGGTCTAGGGGGCATACCTGGTGGTCCAGTGTGGATGGCCATCCCTGGTGATCCCAGCACCATCCTGGTGGTCCTGGGTGGGCATTCGAGGGGAGGCTGCACTGATAAACAATCAGCACAGACCTCCCCTGTCAGGAGAGCAGCCAATCCACTCTACTCTACTCGCGTCTCTCAGACGTGAGTGAGGAAAAGACGAAAACGGCTCTTCCTGTTTACATTGTAATCAGCCGTGATTGTACACAGCTAATTATGTGGTATTTTGCTATAGGCCGGGCGGGAAATAGTTAAAAAATAAGAAATTTGTTACAATAGTCCTTTTATACAGTATACAGGCATACCCCACTTTTAAGTACACAATGGGGTTTATTTACTAAAGCTGGAAAGTGAAAAATCAGGCTCACTTCTGCATAAAAACCAATGAGCTTCTAACCCCAGCTTGTTCAATTAGGCTTTGGTTATAAAACTTGGAAGCTCATTGGTTTCTATGCAGAAGTGAGACAGATTTTGCACTTTCCAGCTTTAGTAAATAAACCCCATTGCGTACTTAAAAGTGGGGTATGCCTGTACACTACAGGCAATTTAGTATATGCTGTTTTCCATCCAAAGCATTTCTTGGAACAAAGTCCACTTCTTCAAGGATGCCAGGAGGGACAGTCCTCCAGAGGGATAGTCTTCAGCCTGAGGCACTTTTGACTGGACATAAGAACATTCTTTATTAGTTCATTGCACCTGATGCAAGGTCATCTTTATAAACCTAGGCTTGTATGCATCCAATGTTATCTGTTACTACTTTTAAGGACAGGTGGAACCCCTTCTTGGGTTGGGGATATTTAACCACTCCCTCATAGGATTCCAGCAGCCATTGGCTCCCACTGGTGTCAATCAAAGTCAGCAAGCCAATTAGGAGAGAGAGGGGGCAGGGCAACGCTGCGGCTCCGCTCCCTGTCTGATTGCATTAGTATATACTGTATGTAAGGGTTTACAACCGCTTTGAAGTAGTTCTGAATATGTGTGCTTTTTTGTGAACATTTTATAATGTTATTGTAGTTATTGCATGCCATTTACCAATCTGCCACAAATGTCAATTGTCCCAGATGTTACATAGACTTTTCAGGACACTAGGAAGCTCAATTGAAAACTTAATTTAAGTACTAGGACTATAACAATACATGAACTGAAGAAATGTTAAGGTTTGTTTTATATTCTCCTTAAAAGCTAGAATTTTGAACTTGTTCTATTTTTTCAAGCATGTATACTGCAAACAAACATCTTTCAATAGCAGGTATTTTTATAAATAAAAGCTTTAAAAAAATGCACTTGTGGCTCTACTGAAATCCTCTTCAATAGGATAGCATGAAATAAGTCAGGATGTTTTTAAAGCTGACTGTCATCTCCACATTTTCCATTTCTATCTATTGCACAATACTCCATATTTATCAAGTTGTGTCTTTTAAAAAGTTTTTTTTCTAAATGTTCCCTTTTTATCTTTCAAGCTTGCATCCTTCCTTATATTACTGAATTCTACTCCCGAAGGTAACACTCTCTTCTCCTCTATTGACCACTGCAATTTCTTTGAGAATTTCTACATTATATTTATCAGATCCCTTTTCAGTCCATCACTTTCTGACAGCTATTTTTTTTTTTTTTTTTATTACTTATTCAGTAAAATCCAGCTGCACGAATCTGACAAAGATTAAATCTGCACTTTTTCTCTTTATGAATTCCCTAAAAGGAAATATTGACAAAATCTCCATCATGCTCATTGAAAAAAAAAAAGAAAAAAACACCTTTGTGCTCAGGCGGTATTAAAGATTGCAGCTTTCAGATGTATACTCTTATATTTATACTCTGCAATATTGCTTCTTTAATTTTTCATCTCTCTCTTCGATAAGTGTTAGCTATTTTTGATGTGCCGGTGCTGCCGATAAAGTATTTTGTCATATACATCTATAATTACATATTGAACAGATAAAGTGTTTTGTGAAGTAAATATTAAAGATCTATAACATGTGCCGTGCTTTTTTTGCCATGTCTCCATAGCCTGAAGGGTTTTAGAGTATGCCTTTTTCTATAACAGCAAACACTAAAGACTGTAGCATGTGGACCTCCAACTCAATGGTGATACCTTGATACATCTTGCAAAGGCTTCATACTCCACACTTCAGTGAAGGACATAGGCTATAAGTCTGATAAATGAAGCTGGAGGATCACATACCTTATACTAAGTGTCATTTCAAGGTATATTATCAGATGTGATAATAATTCTTATTTCATCAAAGAGACGGGAATTTCAATCTTTTTTCTTCACTTGTAAGCTTGTAAGTGAAGGTTCATGCATTATTAAGCCATGGCATTTTCCCTTGCAGTTTTATCAACTGATTCAGGCAGCTTTGTCAATAGTTGGATTGGCTAATTTTCTGTGTTATGATTGTCAGGACCAGATGAAAGGCTAGTTATTGCATAGTATACAGTACAGTGCTGCTGTTTAGTGATGATGAGTAAAACTCATGAATTAGCAAACTACACAATTTTTTGTGTTGTTGTACACTAAATTCAAATGTGTCACTTTTACATTGTGTTGCACTGAATACAACAAAATCAATTGGGTCATGTTCAATGCCACAAATTCTAAATAAAATACTGACAATTTGTATCTTATGAAAGTGAGCTCATTAAGACTGAGGCCTTGTACACACAACCGTTTTCATCGACAGAATCCATCAAGAAACTTGGTGGCAGAGCTTTTTTGCCAAGGAAACGGTTGTGTGTATGTTTTTCATCGAGAAAATTGTCGTGGAACTCGATGAGAAAAAAAAAGAACAAGTTCTCTTTTTCCTCGTCGGGAGTCTCAATTTCCTTGTCGTGTTCCTTGTAGGACTGGTTTTCGAAGAGAAACACGTTCATGTGTATGCTTAGAAACCTGCACATGCTCAGAAGGGTGGCGCCAGTGGAATCAAACTTCCCCTTTATAGTGCCGTCGTACATGTTTTACATCACCGCGTTTGAGAACGACGAGATTTTGTCTTGACAGTGTGTACGCAAAGAAAGCTTGTCAAGAAACTCGTTGAGGAAAACGATGTTTAATTTACGACGAGTTCCTCGGTCGTGTGTACGAGGTCTAACTCTCTTTTGGAGCATAGAGATAAACTGGCGCAGACAGGTTTTTCCAAAGTGTCTTGTGTGCATTCTAAAAGTGGTGCAGCATGAGTTAGAATCAAGTACAAGTTCTAGACAGGTGTATGAATTTGGCGCATGCTGTGCCACTTTTGCAACACATAAGAGGCACGTTTGCAAAATATGTCTGCACAAGTCCTTATGAATTCCAGGTATGTGTTTACCTATTTTTTTATTTGTTATTTCAATTTAAATATTCATTGAAAATATTTAACAATAAGTAAAGCTTGTTAAAGCCTGATACTCAATAAAACATTCAAAATAAGATCACAGCCAAGTGGTTCCTCACAACTCAGTCTTAAAGCTTGGAGTGGTCCCAGCCAGTATTGTTTTAAATACAACATGGTTTATTTGTTTTAACCAGGTATTTAGTGTAGTTATATTCCCTGTGCTGTTTGTTTGTTTGACCTTGTAAAAATGGGCACACATGGTGTGGTTGCAGTTTGTAGTGTCATGGCTGATCATCTCCCCATGTCCATGTATTGCTTCAGGGACAAGACAATTTCCTGTTCCAGGTGACACAGCATCCAGTCCATGCCTTGTCATGGATAGTGATGAGCGGAATACGCCATATTCGATTTCGCAAATATATAGAAGAATATTCGCGAATATTCGTTAATATCGAATATTCGTGATATTTTGTCAAAAAAAAAAATTGCGAAGTTTCGCTAATGCGAAATTTCGCTAGTGCGAATGCGAAATTGATTGCGAAATTCTCGTCAACACGCGAAAACGGAGATCATTTCCTGGATTACTAAACTAATATGCACTAAACACTAACTCTACTTAGACAAACTTATATGACTAAAACTAAAGCTAATTTTTTTTTTTTTTATACACAAAACACAGAAGGGAGGAGAACGTATTCGCGAATATTCGTTAATATCGAATATTCGTGATATTTTATAAAAAAAAATAAAAATAGCGAAATTTCTCTAATGCGAAAGCGAAATTGATTGCGAAATTTCGCTATTTTTTTTTTTGATAAAATATCACGAATATTCGATATTAACGAATATTCGCAATATTTTATAAAAAAAAAAATAGCAAAATTTCGCTAATGCAAAAGCGAAATTGATTGCGAAATTCTCGTCAACACGCGAAAACGGAGATCATTTCCTGGATTACTAAACTAATAGGCACTAAACACTAACTCTACTTACACAAACTTATATGACTAAAACTAAAGCTAATTTTTTTTTTTTTTTTATACACAAAACACAGAAGGGCAGAGAACGTATTCGCGAATATTCGTAATACGAATATTCGCATTGCAAATATTCGGCAACATAAAAGGATCGCCTCAGCTACTCGGCCCAGGGTCTCTAATCATACCAGCAATGCTTTTAGACGTCGATGGAGATCAGATCACTAGGATGTGATCTGTTTTAAAAATAAGTTTGAAAAAATACGAATATTCGCAATAGCGAATATTCACCGCGATATTCGAGTTATTCGCGAATACTCGAATATGCAATATTCGTAACGAATATTCGCAATGTGAATATTCGTGAGCAACACTAGTCATGGATTGGATGTTGTGTTGTATCACAAATGTGGCAGTGCTAATGTAAAAGATACATGATGTATCTTTGAATGTTCTTCCTGTTTATTGACTAATAATAAGAAAAGTGTGGCACTAGCTGATATATGGAATTTAAAAAATGTCAATGTGTGTGATCATCTCTCATAAAACTTCAAGCGGTGCTCCACCACAAAACGTGCATGAGAAATACTAGCTCACCAAATCTAAAAATCATAAAAAACTACAATTTTAATTACTGCATTATCAAAAAAATTGAGTGAAAATTGGAAGCCAAGCTTGTGAGATACACACAAAACATACACCTTTCAATAATTAAGTCATGCTAGACTCCTGAATCGTAACAAATAAGTGTGATAAAAAATTATATTGAGTATCACAAAAAAAGTCCATCAAATCGAAGGAAATATCATAACAAATCAGTGTAATAAAATGTCACAAGAAATAAAAAATCAATTCCATCCAATTAAAGAAGAATCAGTGAAAAAACTGACAAACGATACACCCAAGGAATGTGACAGGAGAGAGATGACTTTCATCACTACATACACGGTTGCTTACCGACTTTCAATGATCTCCTATCACAGGAGATCACACGCACTTTTGGCTTAATACCCAGCCCGGGCCTTTGTCAGGCCTCTGTCAGAGGCTCCTTACCAAAATCGGAGATGCAGTGTGTCAGACTGACACGTCGCATAAGCGATCGATGCGCTGCGCACCCCCGCTTGCGTGCACCTGTATGTAATCGTGCTGAACATCATATGGTGCCCAGTCAGCATAACAGAACCACCGCCCGGCCGTCAATCTGCTGTAGGCTGGGCAGGAAGTGGTTAAACATGAATTTACTTTGTGAATGTTAATGGGGTCCAAATTTAAAGTGAGGTTCAAGGTAAAAAACTCAAACACTTACCTGTAACCTCTCTTGATCCAGCGCTGTGCCCATCTGCCACAGCACTGGCTCTCTGCCTTTACAGGACAGAGTAGTGGGAGCCATTGGCTCCTGCTGCTGTCAGTCAAATCCTATGAGAAGGGAGTGAGAGCCTCAATGTATGTGTCTATGGATGCACACAGCCCAGCTCTGGAGCACACCCGGAGACGACTTGCTATGGGGGTACACGCAGAAGTGGAGGAGCGCTGGTGGGGGGCTCCAGAAGGTAAGGTATCTTTATGTGCAATATGCCTGCACCAAGCAGGTAAGTATAAACCTTTTTTTTAGTTTAAGGTAGAATATCACATAGGTTTAATATCACATAAAGATCAATAACATAGCCACAAGACTGAAAATCACCCATGCAGTTTGACCTTTGTGGCTTTATGTAAAAGTACATCCAACTTGAACAAAAATGTTTCAATTAAAACACTGCCTCTTACAGACTACCAGCTAAATTGCTTTAATGTTAGGTCAGGGCTTTTTTGTTATACAGCTGGTTGCTGATTTCCTTTTTTTCTAACTCTGGACTTAAGCCTGAAAAAGTGAAGGTCAATGTAATCCTATGTTCCAAGGAAGACATATTTGAAGCTGACTAAACCTGTCTCAAAATTTGTGTAATTTTAACCACTCTTTTCACATCAAGAAAAAGGTTTTATGTGGATTTTGGCTATCAATGTAACAAGAGTACTGCTTCTCATATGAAAATTACTGAACATCACATAGATGCCAATGCAATAATATGATATGGTTTAAGAGAAAAAGAAAGGTCTGGTAAATGACTTAAAGATACAAAGTGATATTTAAGGGCCACCTTCGCCTACAACTGACATGATGAACTCTTTTTACAGCTGTATTTTCAAAACATTATTTACCTGAAATTACAGGGAATTCATCAGGAAAACTGAGCTAATAATTGTGGTATCATGGGTCTTGGGTAAAGGTAAAAGAAGCCAGTATGTGATTCAACTGCTCATCGTTCAAATAAAAATGTTAGCTTTGGGATAAAAATCCACAAACCATTAAGGGCCCATTAACATTGCTGTGTTGTTGTAATGTACACTAAAAAGTGAATTTTAATGCTCATTACTACAACACACAGTAAAACATGAAACACGCTGGTGCATTGCAGTGTCTTTCATTTTGGATGGAATCCCAATAAACACAGGCAGTGTAGCACAACACAAAATATGCCTCGGAGAGCATTGACAACCCATTCTAAATGAATGACTGCCTTAAAAAAAAGCACATTAACACACAAAACATCACCCACTAATATGTGTGGAATAATGCAGTGCAGCAGCCTAAATGGGTGCTAGAACAAGTTAGGATTGATCTCTGATTTCTCTTATTTAGGAAGTACTCAATACCTTAAAGAAGAACTCCAGCTTTGGGTGCACATCCCACACACCGGCGCACCCCCACTTCCTGAAGCACCAAGGTCCTTCATTTTAAAAACAAAGCCCTCTATTTATAAAAAATTTCATGCAGCCTTGACATCACAGGTCCTTTCTCTTCATTTGTGATGGTGACAGGCATTCCTCCTAGACTGAGTCTTGGAGTACTGTGAGACTGTAAATCTTCCAGGAGGATGTGCCAACGACAGGCTGGACCCACAGAAAACGGGCAGAATGATGTGTGTATCTAAACCACCTCAAATCTCACATTTTCTGCCCCCTCCCCCTATCCCCATAAATAAAATTAAAGTTAGACATACACCAGTTAGGCCTACTATCCCTACTTAACCTCTTAATCACCAAGGACGTCCATTGACGTCCTCGGCTTTGTGCAGGGATATCTGAATGATGCCTGCAGCTACAGGCATCATTCAGATATCGCCGTCTTCAGCCGGCGATTCTGTGCACCATAACGTCCCCCCCACCGCCATCCGGTGCTTCTCCGAGCTCTCCCGTGCAATCGGGGGCCCGGATAGTGAATCGGCCAGCGCTCGCTGAAGAGCCATAGAGATGACTGGTGACCAGAGGGTCACAGTCATCTCCTATGACCGTCGGAGGACCGGGCACGACGTTATGACTTAATGCCCGGTACCCGGAAGTAAACAAAGCCGCAATCGCGGCTGTCGGCATGTGATCGTGATTTTTTTTCACCGATTTCATGCTTGTAAGCCTGGAGGAGAGATGTGGGGTCTTATTAACCCCACATCTCTCCATAAAAAGGACCTGTCACAGTAAATTATATTACAAGGGATGTTTACATTCCTTGTAATAGGAATAAAAATGATTAAAAGAAAATGTAAAAAAAAGTGTAAAAATAAAAAATGAAGTAAAAATAAAAGAAAAAAGAAAACATATTTTTTTTAAAACGCCCCGGTCCCGGTCGCTCACGTGCAGATGCGAACACGCATGAAAGTCCCGCCCACATGTGAGGTATCATCGCGTGTGTTAGAGCGTGTGCAACAATTCTAGCACTAGATCTCCTCTGTAACTCAAAAATAGTATCTATGTGATAAAGTGTAGCGCTAATAAGTTACGTCATGTGTGTGATCATCAAGGTAAAAAAGTAATGAATATAAAGTGACAATGGTAAGATATGCAAATACCATACAAAAGGTGCTAAGAAAACAAAAAAAAACAATAATCAATGGATGTCCATAAACATCAAAGTGATAATGTCCAAATAAGATTGAAAATGTTGGTCAAGTCTTGGCCTGGTGTATGGACGTGATACTAAAACAAAGTAATGTCCAAAAGTGAAAATTCCTTGATAAAAGTGAAGAAATCCCACCATGTGAAGATTGAAAGCTTACCAGAAGCTATGGACTCATAGAAACGTATATTCCTAGAGTCATGACAGCTTGATGATCAGTTTGAACTGGAACAAGGTCTCATCAGGGTACAGGATAATCACCGATGGCTCTGGTGGGGCTATCTTGTCGCCGATGAGTTAGTCACTCGAGATGATGAGTCTTTAGGACTGGTGGTTAATACTCCATAGAGGTTTACGAAGGGTTGAGAGAAAGAGGAGGAGGAAGCAACATAGTGTGATATCGCAAGGATATAAAAATGTAATAAGCAATGCACTTACATATTGGTGAAGATATGGCACATGAGAAAATGTACAGTGGCAGCAGTAAAGTCGTCCCTGATGCGTTTCATGTAAATACACGTTATCAAAGGGTATCAATATACAGTGGCCACTCTGAATATATACAGAAATACACCCCATAATGAGAGTCCAACTCACGTGTTGTGATGAGCGCCGTGCGTTGTTACTTCCGGGTGAGAGCAGGATGGCATGGCAGCGTGCGTTCCAAGCCTCAATGTGGTGATAGTGTGCGAGTTGTGCAATGCATATAGGAGAAAGAGATGCATTTCAATGAGGGGGCGGAGACAAGGTTGGATCGGACTTGCCATCGAATCAAACAGCTAACGAGGACGTGCGTTCCAACATTCAAAGCCGGATACTGTGCTATGAGCAGCGCGTATACGGCCACGCCCACATGCGACGCGATGCGCCAGCGCCGAAAAGACCGGAACTGAAGTTATGCGTTCCAGCCCTCAGCGCTAGGCGGCTGTGTGCATTCCAAGCAGCCAGTGATGCTGCACAGGCGATACTATCTCATGACGCCAATATTACAACGCCGACAGCGATGATGGAGCCATTGGAAATTTGGCCTACTCAAAATTGAGCACCAGATCTAAACAATATATGTCAAAAGACTCCATCACAGCAAAAGCAACAGATTAAAAATAAATCAATTGCTAAATGTTAAAATACATTATAAAAAAGACATATATGAAAACTTTAAAATATGAGCTAAAAAACATAGCATTCTATGGCGGTACAGATAGTATACCACCTAATAGTGAGATATAGAGTCAGATACACTGTATAGACTGAAATTCACTGTAAATAGGTAGAAAATATATTACAGGTCAGATATACAGTAACCGGAAACAAAAGTTGGACTTTCAAACTGAGAAAGTACAAAAAATGAGTTCAACAATATATTATAATATCTATAATCTCATATGCAATGTGAATGGTTAAAATAAACATAACATGAAATGGTATGTATGAAAGAGTGGTTAAAATATGAAAATTGACATACTAGCCATTGAAATCAATGGGAAATTACGATAATGAGCAAAAATGAAGAAAAGGCATAAATTTGGGTTTACCACAAGGAAAATTGAAGAGGTACCATACAAAGGGTAGCCTCAGGACCTGTCTATGAATGAATCGATGTCCCAATCGACATTTAAACCAAAGGGCTGGTAAGACTGGAGTTCAAAAATCCAAAAAGTTTCTAGGCGTGACACGCCCCTAGTCCTAGCTCCACCTCTCCATGGAGCTATGTACCTATCAATGATTACAAATTCGGTACCTGTAGGGTCTTTGTTGTGACACTGCCTGTAATGCCTAGGGACTGTGTGGTCGGTGTCACCCCCCTTAATAAAAGCAATATGTTCACCGACGTGAACTGAAAAGGTCCTGATCGTGCGGCCGACATATTGTTTGCCGCAGGGACAAGTAATGAGGTAGACAATATAATTAGTTTCACACGTGCAAAATTGCTTAATCTTATACCGTTTATGAGTTGTGGTGGAAGCAAAATGCGTAGTCTTACGTCTACCTAATGCATTGTGTTGGCATACTTTGCATTTTTTACATGGAAAAAAAAACACTAAATCGTGAAAAAAAGAAGTTCTAACTGGCGGATTGATAATGTTAGGTGCAATCCAGCATTGTAATGAAGATGCTCCTCTGTAGACTACTTTAGCGCGTTCTGGCAGTAAGGGACTGAGTACATTGTCGTTCTTCAAAATGTCCCAATATTTGTTGATAATATTCTTAACTTGCTTATGTTGAATAGAATATGATGTAGTCAAAGTAAATTTAAAACTCTCATCGGCTAGGGGCTTAGGTTTGGCTACGGTTAGCGATGATCTATCGGTTGACAATGCTCTCTGAATGTCAAGGTCAACGTCGCCAACTGAGTATCCCGTGTCAATGAACCGTTTTTTGAGCATATCTGCTTGTAGCAAAAAGGATTTGCTATCAGTGCAGTTTCGCCGTAATCTAAGGAACTGACTCCGGGGGACAGAACGAAGCCAGGAACTGTGGTGGCAACTATCCATAGGGATAAACCCGTTACGGTCAGTGGGTTTAAAATAAGTCTGGAAGTTAAACTTCCGGTTAACCAGTTCTGAGGGCTGGAACGCATAACTTCAGTTCCGGTCTTCTTGACGCTGGCGCATCGCGTCGCATGTGGGCGTATAGCACAGTATCCGGCTTTGGATGTTGGAACGCACGTCCTCGTTAGCTGTTTGATTCGATGGCAAGTCCGATCCAACCTTGTCTTCGCCCCCTCATTGAAATGCATCTCTTTCTCCTATATGCGTCGCACAACTCGCACACTATCACCACATTGAGGCTTGGAACGCACGCTGCCATGCCATCCTGCTCTCACCCGGAAGTAACAACGCACGGCGCTCATCACAACATGTGAGTTGGACTCTCATTATGGGGTGTATTTCTGTATATTTTCAGAGTGGCCACTGTATATTGATACCCTTTGATAACGTGCATTTACATGAAACGCGCCAGGGACAACTTTACTGCTGCCACTGTACATTTTCTCATGTGCCATATCTTCACCAATATGTAAGTGCATTGCTTATTACATTTTTATATCCTTGCGATATCACACTATGTTGCTTCCTCCTCCTCTTTCTCTCAACCCTTCGTAAACCTCTATGGAGTATTAACCACCAGTCCTAAAGACTCATCATCTCGAGTGACTAACTCATCGGCGACAAGATAGCCCCACCAGAGCCATCGGTGATTATCCTGTACCCTGATGAGACCTTGTTCCAGTTCAAACTGATCATCAAGCTGTCATGACTCTAGGAATATACGTTTCTATGAGTCCATAGCTTCTGGTAAGCTTTCAATCTTCACGGTGGTGGGATTTCTTCACTTTTATCAAGGAATTTTCACTTTTGGACATTACTTTGTTTTAGTATCACATCCATACACCAGGCCAAGACTTGACCAACATTTTCAATCTTATTTGGACATTATCACTTTGATGTTTATAGACATCCATTGATTATTGTTTTTTTTTTGTTTTCTTAGCACCTTTTGTATGGTATTTGCATATCTTACCATTGTCACTTTATATTCATTACTTTTTTACCTTGATGATCACACACATGAGGTAACTTATTAGCGCTACACTTTATCACATAGATCCATTCCTTGCTTTTTTTTCGATTAGCCGTGTCTAGCAGCTCATTCCTTTTATCGATCTCTAGCAGCGCAGTATTTCCCATATACCAATTTTTGTAACTCAAAAATAGTAACCTGTAAAAAAAATGAAAGCGTTGCCTATGGAGATTTTTAAGTACCGAAGTTTGGCGCCATTCCATGAGTGTGCGCAATTTTAAAGCGTGACATGTTAGGTATCTATTTACTCGGCGTAACATCGTCTTTCACATTATATAAAAAAATTGGGCTAAATGTTTTGTTATTTTTTAATTCGTTTGAAAATTATTGCGCAAATACTGTGCGAGAAAAAAAGTTGCAATGACCGCCATTTTATTCCCTAGGGTGTCTGGTAAAAAAAAAATATATAATGTTTGGGGGTTCTGATAAATTTTCTAGCAAAAAAAAATTTGATTTTTACATGAAGGAGAAAAGTGCCAAAATAGGCCCGGTGATCAAGTGGTTAAAATTGTCCCACTGCTGGACAATTTTACACTGCTTTATTTTCTGCAGTATTTAATTTTTTTGTAGTAAGACCTCAGACAGTGCTCCTTGTCTTTAGTAAATATGGCCATAGCTTGCTGATTAAAATTGTCCTGCTGCTCAGCAATTGTACACTACAATATTATATAGAGTCTCTTAATTCATGTAGTAAAACTCCTACCTTTTCTGTTTTTCTCTAGGACAATTCAGCCAATTCCCTCTTATTAAAAATGCCCTGCTCCTGGACAATTTTACAATGTTGTTTTATCTGTAGCCTCTTCATTCCTGTAAAGAGCTTGATAAAAATTGGGCACCAGCAGGACAGAATTGCATAAGTGAGAACAGGCACAGCCATTGAAAGCTACTGGACAAGTTCTAATCACTGGTTCAAAGCAGATATTTTACCATTTGATAAAGAAGTGTTGGTGCTATATTTGAAGCATTTTTCAAACTATAATGAATCAGGTTGGGGTGCTACTGCTGTATGTAACTCAAGCTAATTGTAAAAGAAAATAAAAATAAATTCTTCATGTAAACATGCATGGCCACTGTGTATGCTGGCACTAAGACTGTCCATTAAAATTGTATTGTTTCCTAGCACATACAGATTTAAATTGCTATATTTTAAAATTTTCCTTGTACATGATTGAGTATTAACCATTTTAGCTCCGGAAGGATTTCCTGACCAGGCCATTTTTTGCGATACGGCACTGCGTTATTTTAACTGACAATTACAAGTCGTGGAACACTGTACCCAAACCAAATTTATGTCCTTTTTCCCACAATTAGAGCTTTCTTTTGGTGGTATTTTTTGTACTCCATGCGATTTTATTTTTTTGTCCAATAAACCGACAATTTTGAAAAAAAAAATTAAAAATAATTACTTTCTGCTATAATACATAACCCAAAAAACATTAAAAAAATGCATTCATCAGTTTAGATCAATATGTATTCTGCTACATATTTTTGGGGGAAAAAATTGCAATAAGAGTGTATTGATTGTTTTTTCCGTAAATGTTATAGTGTCTACAAAATAGAGAAAAGATTCAGGGACTTTTTATATGTTTTATTGTTTTTACTAGTAATGGCGGTGATCTGCGGTTTTTAGCGTGACTGTGACATTGCGGTGGACAAATCTGACCCTAAGTGACACCAGTGACACCAATACAGTGATCAGTGCTATAAAAATGCACTGATCAATGTATAAATGGCACTGGCAGGGAAGGGGTTAACACTACTGGGGATCAAAGGGTTAAGTGTTCCCTAGGGAGGTGCTTTCTAACTGTCAGGGGATAGGCCCCCTGAGAGTAGAGCGAGATCGCTGTAGCTCATCACTTGGAACAGCTGATCTCTCTCTCCTCCCCTGTCAGAATGGTGATCCACCTTGTTTACAAAGGCAGATCCCCATTCTGCCACTTTTTCCAGCCGGGCAAGCTCACGCGATGCTTGCCAGGTGTGAGCATGCCTCTGGCGGCGGACATGCGCCCGCAAAAGCCAGTGCACAAACTGATGTACCATTACGTCGCTTCAAGCAACCGAGCCACCTTACCGCAGTATAGCTGGTTGGCAACTGGTTAATTGCATAGTGAATCCTCACCACATTCCCTATGTGCTGGGGAAACTTATTTTGTAAAGTGCAGGCTCCCTTGCAAAGTGTGCAGCCTTTAGTAAATCACCCCTTTGTGAATTTTCAATGTTGTCCTTGAAGTCAAATGACAAGACCCTTTTCCCATTGTACAGTATTTTTATTATTATTGTTTTTTGTTTTTTTCATTGATGCATGTTCCTCATGTCAGTGCTCAGCTTCCAATGTCTTTTTTGGTGGTAGCTTAATGGCCATATTTACCAAAAAGATTCACTGACCCCTTAGTGACTTAAACTCGGCCAGAATCGCCCAACACTACTCCCATTATAGCAAAACTAATAGCGTGTTTTACTGTCTGTGACTCTGTTGGGAAATTTCCCACTTTTTCTTCTGTTTTGTCAGGTGTCGGACAGAACTAGTGGGTGGAAAATGTTCCCTACATAGAACACAGAAAGCAATAAACCTTTTTGTATTTTGGGTAGAGTGGAGAAGGTTTGGAACCTTTTTCTGTTTTTTTATTGCAGTCTCCCTCAAAAGTATTTATCCTCACCCCCTGTCTTTGTCACTGTGATCAAGCGACGGGAGATCTCTGCAATAGGTTTCATACATAAATAAAAACGATTATAGTGGAATGAGCAAGCATTAGAAGCATTGTCAGGTTATACATCTGCTGAAGCTAGGAAACTTTTCCTCTCTTCCTCTTTGAATGACTGTGGAATGACTGTGGTCAACAGAGCATGAAGAAAAGTGAAATCTCCCTAGAGGAAAAACAAACATAAAGAAACACCAAGACGTGAAGTACTTGTTAGCAAACAGAATGTGCTAAAGTTTATGTTCTATGTTTTAATGCTGTCATTGAAATCTGTTACCACAGTATGTTATCATTCAGAAATAAAGAATGTTCCCAAAAAAAAACAAAAAAAACAAGAGAGGTTTTAAAGGTCCAACCCTTTGTGTCCAAAACAAAAACAAAATATCTTGGCTGGAGGTACAGTATACATGTTTATATTCTTTGCACATTTGCAGTATTCATTTTTTTCTGTTTGCACTTCATTTGTTTGGCAACAGAGCAGTGTGAAACACATACTGTTAAATGTGTTTTGACACAGACACGGCATAAGGTGAATCTTAAGTGATGTTGCTGTATATATATATCAGGTGTTACAATGTGTCAGACACTTTTCTTTCTTCCCTTGTTTTACTACTGCAGATTTTACAAACAAAACTATGCCATCTAAAATGCATCTACATGTATTACTGCAAGCATTGTTGTTCACAGTTATAAAGAGTGCATATAAACCCTAACAATAAACTTTTGGTCTGTTATATACAATTGAAAGTGTTTTGCTATATTCAAGGTTCTTTTTCACCTGGAACCTGGCGGAAATCTTTTCTGCCACCTCTGGCAGCCCTTTCCTCTCCAACCTGTCACTGAACACATCCTGACACTTTCTCTATCGGTTTCTGTGTGCTATAGACAGACACTCAGGGCATATATCAGTTGGTGCCCTGGGTCCCTAAGCCACAAGTGCCACATTTTGTTTACTTAGGTGGTGTTTCAAGAGGCAGCTCCTGTCTCACCCTACCTGTCAGATCTGTGTAGCACAGAGCTGAGTGAAGTGTTTTGAAACTTCTCCTCGGCTCTGTGCAACAGGTCTGATAGATCGAGAGTGCACTGAGTGGAAAATAAAAAAAATCCATGCACACCTGGCTTCTGAGAGGAGGTGAGGGAAAGCTGTGGAGGAGGAGAAGGGGAGGGAGGCAGAGAGGCATATGTGGGAAGATGACAGCTGGGGAGTGGGGAAATTGTGAAAACAGCTGGGAATGGCAGTGGGGATGAATTTGTGAAAATAAGTAAATGCTGTAAAGGAAAGGGGGAACAGGTTGTGCAAAGCAAGCTGTAGACAGGGGAAGATCAGGGGAAGAAGAGGTGAGCTGCAGATGGGGAAAGAAGAGGTTAGCTGTGCACAGGGGAAGAAGAAGTGAGCTGTGGTCAGTGAAAGAAGAGGTGAGCTGCAGATGGGGAAAGAAGAAGTGAGCTGTAGACAAGAGAAAGAGGAAGTGAGCTGTGGCCAGGGGGAAGAAGAAGTGAGCTGCGGATGGGGAAAGAAGAGGTGAGCTGTAGAAAAGGTTAAGAAGAGGTGAGCTGTGGATGGGGGAAGAAGAAGTGAGCTGTAGACAAGGGTAAGAAGAAGTAAGCTGTGGCCAGGGAGAAGAAGTCAGCTGTGGACAGGGGGGAAAAGAAGTGAGCTGCAGATGGGGTAAGCTGTGGAAAAGGTAAAGAAGAAGTGAGCTGTGGACAGGGGAAGAAGAAGTAAGCTGTAGACAAGGCAAATAAGACATGAGCTGCGGATGTTGAAAGAAGAGGTGAGCTGTGAAAAAGGTAAAGAAGAGGTGAGCTGTGCAGGGGGAAGAAGAAGTGAGCCGTGGACAGGGTGGGAGAGGTGGGTTGTGGATGGGTAAAGAAGAGATGATCTGTGGATGGGGGAAGAAGAAGTGAGCTGTGGCCAGAGGGAAGAAGAAGTGAGCTGTGGACAGGGGGAAGAATAAGTGAGCTGCAGATGGGGAAATAAAAGGTGAGCTGTGGAAAAGGTAAAGAAGAGGTGAGCTGTGGACAGGGAAAGAAGAAGTGAGCTGTACTGTAGACAAGGGAAAGAAGAAGTGAGCTGTGGCCAGGGGAAGAAGAATTGAGCTGTGGACAGAGGAAAGAAGAAGTGAGCTGTAGACAGCGGGAAGAAGAAGTAAGATTTGGACATGGGGAAGAAGAGGTAATCTGTGGACAGAGGAAAGAAGAAGTGAGCTGTGGACAGGGGGAAGAAGTGAGCTGTGGACAGGAAAAGTGTGGATATGGGGAAGAAGAGTTGAGCTGTAGACAGGGTAAAAAATAAGTGAGCTGTGGGTAGGGGGAAGAAGAAGTGAGCTGTGGATAGGGGGAAGAAGAAGTAAGCTGTGGATAGGGGGATGAAGAAGTGAGCTGTGGATAGGGGGAAGAAGAAGTAAGCTGTGGACAGGGGGAAGAAGAAGTGAGATGTGGATAAGGGAAGAATAAGTAAGCTATGAACAAGGGAAAGAAGAGATGAGCTGTTGATGGGGGATTAGAAGAGGTGAGCTGTGGACAGGGTGGGAGAAGAAGTGTGCTGTGGATGGGAGAAGAAAAGGTGAACTATGGATGAGGGGCATAGGTGAACTCTGGACGGGCGGCCCAGATGTCAGCAATGGATGGTTACATTAACCACTTAAGGACCCCCGCACGCACATATACGGCCACAGAATGGCACGTACAGGCACAAGGGCGTAAATTTACGTCCCCGCCTAAGTGCGGTTCGGGGGTCCCATCGGGACCCCCTCCGCGGCGTGCGGGGGTCCCCCTGGCTCCGGGAGCGATCCGGGACGAGCAGGCGGATGCCGGCGTTTACCCGCCCCCCCGCGATCGCTCCCAGCCAATGCGCGCGCTCCCAGCTCCTGTCACTTCCTCCTCCTGTGTTTACACAGGAAGGAGGAAATTATGTAATCTCTCATCGCAGCGGTGTTTCCCACCGCTGCTGATGAGAGAAGACATCACAAGTAAGTGTGCACCAACACAATACTGACACACACTCACATAGGCACATTAACCCCTTGTGATCGCCCCCCCCCCACCCCCCTGTCACAGTGTCACTGAATGCAGTGATCTAATCACTGCATTTAGTGTCAGTGTGACAGGCAGTGTAAAAAACAGTTAGTGTTAGGTTCAGGATAGCCCCCCCACCCCCCCTAATAAAGTTTTAACCCCCTGATCACCGCCCTAGTTAACCCTTTCACTCCCTATTGCCAGCGTCACTAAGCGATCATTTTTCTGATCGCTGTATTAGTGTCGCTGTTCCCGCTAGGTAGCTATTTTTTTTTATTGCGATTTTTTTTTTTACTAAAGACATGTGGCTAAATAAATTTTGGCCTAAATGTTTGACTAAAATTTAGTTTATTTGATTTTTTTTTTAACAAAAAGTAAAAAATGTCGCTCTATTTTTGTATATAGCGCAAAAAATAAAAATCGCAGAGGTGATCAAATACCACCAAAAGAAAGCTCTATTTGTGGGAAGAAAAGGACGCAAATTTTGTTTGGGAGCCACGTCGCACGACCGCGCAATTGTCCGTTAAAGCGACGCAGTGCCGAATCGCAAAAACACCTTGGGTCATTTACTGTACCAGCGTATTGGTCCGGGTCTTAAGTGGTTAAAGGAGATATGTAAGTACTGTTAGTTGTGCTTATTTTTTTCTGTGCCCTGTGTGCTACACATACCTCAGAATGTGCAGATTTGGCACCACTTTACTTCTCTTCACTTTACTTATTTAAGATTGGGGGATGAGAGCTGGATGGGAGGTTGAGTTCCTGCACCTATTCTCTGAGAAAAAAAAGCCCTGACTATATCTGTTTTAAAGTGTAAAATACTTATTAATCTTGTCAAAAATGTTGTCATTCCCTGTAGTGAGCTAACAACAGACTGTGATGCAGTGAAATTCCAAACTTTTCAGACCTGCCAAGCTTATCTCTGTGGATTACAAAGGGTTTTACACTAGGATGACAATTAACCTCTTGCCGACCACCGCATGACTATTTACGTTGAAAGAATGGCACAGGCAGGCAGATTGGCATACAGGTATGTCCCTTTAAATCTGCCGCCCAGCGAGCGAGCATGCGTGCGGGTCCCAGGAACCCGATGTTGACCGCGATTGCGGTCGGCAAGGGCAGAACAGGGGAATGCCTTCGTAACCAAGGCATTCCCCTATTCTGCCTAGTGACACGGTCACTGATGACCGTTCCTCGTGATCGGGAACGGTCATCAGTCATGTGTCACGTGTAGCCACACCCCCTAACAGTAAGAATCACTTCCTAGGGAACACTTAGCGCTACCTAGTGGTTAACCCCTTCACTGCCAGTGTAATTTTTACAATAATCAGTGCATTTGTATAACACTGATCGCTGTAAAAATGACAATGGTCCCAAAATATTGTCAAAAAGTGTCCGATGTGTCCACAATAATGTAGCAATCCCGATTAAAATCGCTGATCACCACCATAACTATTAAAAACATTTTTTTTATAAAAATTACATAAAATAGTCACCTATTTTGTAGACGCTATAACTTTTACGCAACCCAATCAATAAACGCTTATTGCAATTTGTTATACCAAAAATATGTAGAAAAATACGTATCAGCCTAAACAAAACTATTTTTGTTTATAGCACGAAAAATAAAAATCGCAGAGGTGATCAACAATCGCAGAGGTGATCAACCAAAAGAAAGCTCTATTTGTGGGAAAAAAAGGACGTCAATTTTGTTTGGGAGCCACATCGCGCGACCGTGCAATTGTCAGTTAAAGCGACGCAGTGCCGAATCGCAAAAAGTGGCCTGGCCTTTGACCACCAACATGGTCTGGGGCTGAAGCGGTTAAATGCATTGTTCCACATTGTAGTTATTTTGGTAAAAGCGCAGGGCTTTGCTTCCTCATGTCAGTGTGCACCCCCTTACCCTATGCCCAGTTGTCTAATAAATGGTGGAGGGATATTCAAAAAGCAGCAGAGGTGCAGAAATCTCAAAACTACAGAATAAATGACAGATAGACAAAGCAGAGAGATCCTTGGACTGCAGGTCCTCAGGTACAGCTTCTTCTCCAGGGGGTGAGCAGTACCAAATATCAAGCCTAATCTCGTGAGTCAGAGGCAAGGTGCATTAGGTCATTTCACCCTGCAGATATACAGCTTTAAAGCTCAGGAAATTCACAATTATTTTTCTTGAGAAAAATCAAGGCAAATGGTAAATTTTCAAGGTACTTCCTAGATTCTGTTATAAAATAGCAAATCTTTTTGAGATAAAGTTTACTTTAAAGTTGAACTCCAGGCAGGAAGACATAATAACATACCAAATAATGCAGTTATGTGTTACTTCAGAATAATTTGATTTATTTTTAATGCAGTTAGTATGAGAACTATAATTTTTATTATACAGGATTTATATAGCACCATCAGTTTTCACAGCGCTTTACAAATTGAGGGCATACATTACAGTTACAATACAAGTCAATACAGGAGGAATCAGAAGGCCCTGCTCATTTGACTTGGTATCAGCCTCTAGCCCCTGCACAGCAGAATGTGAGAGGCAGAGGTAGCAATAAGAGCTAAGCAGGTGTTGCTGTGTGCAAATGTGCTAGCAAAAAAGGAGAAGGGTATGAGCTCACCATCTGCTCATCAGATGTGACTAGGTTGAAATGCTTAAAGTGACCCTGTTACCGGAACCAAAACTATAAATCATTATTTATTAAGAAGACCTCTAAACTTATAAGTGTGTTGGATTCTTTTCTTTTTGGCTGCCCTCTGTTGCTCCTTACCCAGTTAGGCCGCGTACACACGACCAAATAAATCTGCTCAAATCGGCCGGACAGACCGATTTGATCAGATTTGTCTGCTGGCTGTTTTGGTTTGATCGCTGTACACACGATCAAACCAAAATCCCCGCCAGCAGACAGCGCGGTGACGTAGCGGTGACGTTGACGCCGCCACGTCACCGCACCAGGAAGTAAAACACTTCCGCGCATGCGTCGAATCCATTTGACACATGTGCGGGCAGATATGTCTGCTGGTTAGCGTACTAACCAGCAGACATATCGGTCCGACGGGTTCCCAGCAGACAGATTTTAAAGCAGGCTTTAAAATCTGTCTTCTGGAAAAATCCGTCTGCTCGCCCGTACACACGATCAAATCTGTCTGCTGAGACGGTCTGTCAGACCGTTTCCAGCAGATAGATTTGATCGTGTGTACGCGGCCTTATGTTGCACTGCAGCCCCATGCAACAGAAGAAAGATTTGTTGGATGAACACAGCACCCCTAGGGAGCTTCTGATGTAGACCACAACCTCCACACCCCTCACTGTAACTACTGTACGTGGGATGGCATTTCATAGAAAAAACACAATGGGACCCCATTATCTCTAAACTCCATCACAATAGCAATATCTCTTATTACTTTAATGGTTGTATGTATGCCATTATTTATACTGCTTACCAATACAGTACTAAAATAAGGTACATTTTAGATAAAATATTCAATAGGGCTAGAAAATATGATTTGTAAGGAGAAGAGAGAAAATGCTTGAACGTGTTGCACAATGGGACACATTGCAACACCTCAAGTAAACAGACTGTAAAAACTCTTGTAAGATTCATTTTTTTTTTTTTTACAGCATGAATGCCAGCACGCATTTCATCTATGATTCCCACTGAGCCATGTGTTAAAATATCTGAGAGGAAAGAAAGGATACTCTAAACTTGTTAATATGCTAAGTATGTTAGCTTCAAACTTCATTTTGCAGTATGATTATAATTAAACCACCACCTGTAAGTTAAAGTAGTAGTAAAGGAAAAAAAAATTGGCCTAAAATTAATGTCTGCAAGGTAGACAGACGGAATAGTGTAATGATTCTGTTAAAAACGAGTAAATACCTATTAAATTCCTTCATCTATATCACCTCCGGCGTTCTAGTTTCTGTTCTCTCATTCACTTCCTGGTTTGCATCACTTGTTCATGTAAGAACTACATTTCCCAGTATGAATTGCAGCACGCCCAGTAATTCACACCTCCTTGAAGTCTCTTACACCGTAGAGAGCGTCTTGCCACACAGATGTAGTTCCCAGGAGGGGGCGAGCACGTTACTGACCACCGCAGTAAAGTCTCCCTTCACGGTGGTCAGTAAAATCAGACAAGCAGGAAGTTAACAGAACAGAGAAGAAATAGAGCAACTTCTGAGCAAAAACAAACAATCAATAAGGAAGTGAAAAGAGGAATGTCTGCAGGTAAAGGATGCTTATTTTGAAAAAAAATTCTTTACAACCCCTTTAAATGTAATTTCAGTTTATTATTTTTATATCTAGCAGTTGCTGTATGTAACATTTTTGAGCTTGACTTACCAAAGTAATAGAGCTTGTTCAATTATGAAAGTGAAAGTTAACTTACATTTTTTGAAACAATGAAGCAAATGTATCATAGCACAGAGTGGTACTGTGGATACATTAAAATAATACACCTGCCACGTCCTCATGTAAAGTGTCAAGAAAGAAAAAATAGGAGGGATTATTTTAGGACTTTGTAGGCACAGTAACAGACCATATTTTATAGAAAAATATAAAATGTATTAGAATAATTTACATAAAATTAAATTCTCAAGAACCTTTGTATAGCATCATACTTAGACAAACATTCAAAAAGAATCAGAAAACATTAATATAGTTAATGGAGAAACCATAACCATAACAGAAATGTCCTGGAAGTATGGTTCAACACTGAATTTTTGCTTTCTTACAATCTATACAATCTGGTGCACTGTACTGTTTTATCTCTGTCTAGGGCAGTCATGTTCAAAGTCCGGCCCGAAGGCCAATTGCGGCCAATGTTTTGGTTTAATATGGCCTATCAGGATCTCACGATCTCTCGGACATCACAGGATTTGGTACGTTCCTTCTCCCTGAGCTGTGTCTTTACCACACACAGCCACAAAAGCAGGCAAATCATCTTTGCTGCAACTGAGGAGAACCTGCACTTTCCATCTTTATTCAGGACAGGAGACAATAGACAATAGTCCAGAAGGGCACAAAGGGCTAAAAGTAAAACAGACCAAAGTAGTGCATGCGTGGCTCTCGATCATGGCGGACATGTTCTAAGTCAGCTCCGGGCTCCGTCCAATCTCCCAGACCTCTGTACAGCGACGATAGACATCAGAAACATCGGGGGTAAGCCTGACTACACTCTCTCTTTCTCGGGCACTCCATGGGAAAGGCTGGCCAGCAGTGGCACTGCTACAATCCACTGTTTGAGTGGGATCCGACATGGACCGGTATGTTACTTGGCCGCAATCCTCGGCCTTATGTTCCCGTTGACCCATTCGCTACGATGGATCCCTTACTGGGGACGGAGGAAGATGGGAACCCTCCTCCCCCTGTGATAAAGGTCTCTGGCCTCATATTCTCCTATGCACCAGCAGTACTCACCCCAAACATCCTAGATGCCAAATTGGATGCCAAACTACAGTTTCTGATTCAGCAAATCACCCAATCCATTTTGGCCGAGGTGAGCAAGATTCTGCAGAACTGAGGGGAGAAATCACCCAAATTGGGGAACGCACAGACACACTAGAAAGAGCATAAATTTGACAAAATGGTGAACTATGTACAGGCCATAGAAGAGGAGAATTCCAACCTTAAACACTCTGGGCCAGATTCAGGTAGAGTTAGGCTGGCGTATCTGTGATACTCCAGCCTAACTGTCACTTTAAGCCGGTGTTTCTGTTTTCTGTAACCAGAAAACAAGAAACACCGGGTTGGAGTTCCGATGCGATCGGCGCAATTGAATTTCGCCATCGCATCGCAACTTTAATTTAAAAATGGCGCCGGGGGCGTTCCCGCGACGCAGTGACTTTCCGACGTTTCCGTAAGCGATACGCGGCGTAAAGATAAAGCAGCCCCCTAGTGGCGTATCCTATGTTAAGTATAGGCGTCGTCATCGCGTCGGAAAAAAAAAATCGCGTTGTTTGCGTAAAACTTTCATGAATGGTAATGTGACGTCATTGACGTTCACTGACAGAATTTGGAGCATGCGCACTGGGATGCATTGACACTCGACGCATGCGCAGTACGTTCGCCGCGGGATCGCGCTTAGTTTAAATAATACACGCCCCGTACCCGCCCAATTTGAATTCCGCCGGCTCATTTGCGATGCGCTGCCGCAACTTTAGGAGCAAGTGCTTCATGAATAACAGCACTTGCTCCTAAAATTTCGGCAGCGTAACGTAAATGAGAAGCGTTACTCCAGAGCAAAGATGCTCCCATCTACCTGAATCTGGCCCTCTGTCTCCCAGCTGCAGCAGGAGGACTTAGAGAACAGAGAAAGAAGACAGAATCTCCGCTTCCGTGGCATCCCTGAAACAGTGGAAAATTCCGCTGTGCCTGGACACACAAAAAGCCTTTGACAGGTTGAGTTAGCCCTATATGTTCTCTACCCTGTGTACATTTGGATTCAAAGGCCCCTTTTTCAAAGCTTTAGAGGCTCTATACTCACGAGTTACAAGGTTCAGATGTCATCCTTTTTGTCACCTGGCCTCCCCATGACCAATGGTACTCGGCAGGGGTGTCTCTTGTCCCTATTACTTTTCATTTTATGCCTGGAACTCCTTGCAGAGTCCATCCGATCACATCCTGACATTCGTGGGATGGTGATGCGACAAAGGGTATACAAGCTATCGCTGTTTGCGGATGACATACTGTTCCTATTACAAATCCGCTATTGTCCCTCCCCTCACTGCATAGTCTCTTGTCCTCATTCAGCGCCACTACACTACAATACAAAACCAAAGCTCTCCTTCTACATATACCACCTTCTCGCCTATCTCAACTCAAAGAATACTACCCCTATAGGTGGTGCTCCACCTCTCTTAAATACCTGGGAGTTCACATTACTCCCACTTACGTCTCCCTTTTCCCCCGTAAATTACCCCCCCCCCCCCCCCATTGCAGATATGAATGAATCGTTACAAAGTTGAAATAAATACCCCCTATCCCTCCTAGGCAGGGTTAATATGTTGAAAATGTCCATTCTACCTAGGCTTTTATACTACTTTGAGACCTTGCCTGTTAACATACCTCTTTCCCAACTTAAGGCCATTCAGAGAAGTTTCCAGAAATGTATTTGGAATGGTAAGGCTCATTGCATTGCAAGTTTGTTGGTTCTCGCCTTGAGATCTAGGGGGGTCTGGGGGCACTGGATATTATTAAATACTATTACGCCTCACACCTAAGGGTCATCATCTCCTGGTCCAGCATGCAGGCTCCTAGCCACTGGGCTGACATTGAGAAAAGGGTGTTATACCCATTCACCCATGTTCCTTAGTCTGGTCCTCTTCGTCCCATATACAGTGCAGAAAATAAGTATTTGAACACCCTGCTATTTTGCAAGTTCTCCCACTTGGAAATCATGGAGGGGTCTGAAATTGTCATTGTAGGTGCATGTCCACTGTGAGAGACATATTCAAAAAGAAAAATTCCAGAAATCACAATTTATGAATTTTTAACTATTTATTTGTATGATACAGCTGCAAAGAAGTATTTGAACACCTATATATGGAAAGGCTCCTGCGCTACCGAGGGGGATGGGTTGGGGGGAAGTTGGGCTGGGAGGTGGACTGGGGATACTGCAGCAGACCCCTGACACTCTGTCCTGGGCAGAGAGAAAATAGCATATAGAAAGGGAGGGGGTGGTGTCTGCGCTGAAGTGGTGAAGGGGGAGGGGGGAGAGTTATGTGGATGTGGGTGGGAATGGGGCAGGTGACTGGATGAGTGGATGGTGACTAAAGGTGAATTTAGGACAACATAATAACCAACATTATGAAATAGACACTGTGAATAGATATACACAATAAAGGTGATTACCAATAAATCCAAAAAATGACAACAAAAAACACTAGCCGGTGCAATGTGAAACCAATGGAGAACCTTGAATTAAACACAATACTAAATCCAAACAGACTGTAAGACCAGAGAAAATTCCATGGGGAAATGCCTCTGGATCCACAAAATTATGAATAAATGAATAAATAAAGTCTCTGGTGAAAAAAACAAAATGTCCAGGGAAGTCCAGAGTGAAATAGTGGTGCCAGGAAAGGGTGACAGCAGAAAACACCTCAGGTGGTCCCCAGCTCCTCACCTCAAGGCTATTGCACGGATAGCCCAAACCAGCACCTCCCGGTGGAGGACAGTGATCCCTCAGCAGAGCAAGCAGCAGAAGCACTCCTCAGCAGTAAAAGACATATAAAGCAGATAAAAGCGGGTGAGTGACAGTACAAAAACGTCTGTGTGGACAGCTTGTGACACTCATACATCCACTCACCACGGGGTGATGGATGGTGGGCCTATCTCCCACGAACAGCGAGTTCGTTCTTGATCTGGAACTAGTGGCAGGTACCCTCTTCTAAGATTGGCCAGATAGTCACTCAAAGCAATGGAACATCAGGTGGCATACATGATGAAACAGAAACAGACCATAGCGCAATCCCGCAAGGTAAAAAACACATTTATTCAAAGAATAACACTCACATTTAAAACAATCCAATGGGGCATAAAAACAAACGGACGTCAGGTGGGACACTCTGCGTCAGGCGTATGGACTCTGTGGCTCCTCGATCCCTACGCGTCTCGTCACACCACGTGACTTCCTTAGGGTATGATGCTGGTGAGACTTCCTAATCTTAAATACACTGCCCGAATGTCCGCTTTACTGGGCGCATGGCGGCCATTTTCCCGTAGCCCGCACTCGTAATTGGGTAATGGATGCATACTGTGATGATCGCCATCTTGCCTGTGACACTTCCTATTTGCAAGTAGGAGTGGCTCCAGGGATGGACATAGAGTGATAGGGTGTAGAGCGGAATGGGCGGATCTGTGTCTGGTGTGATAACACCAGAGTAACATAGGCATATAGATACACTGCCCGGATGTCCGCTGTACTGGGTGCATGGCGGCCATTTTCCCGTAGCCTACACTCATGATAGAGTGTTGGATTTACATCCTATAGTGGTCGCCATTTTGCCTGGGACACTTCCTATTTATAGGTAGGAGTGACTTCAGAAAGGGGCACACTCGTGATTGGATGTGAGGCGGAGTGGGCAGGTCTGGGTCTGGTGTAATTACCATATAATACCAACAGAGTGACATTACCAAATAACCAATTTCCAATCGAAGACTGGAGAGGTATGGCAAATTATTAAAATCTAAATCTAATTCTATTTTATTTCTATTTATTCTTTAATTTTATTTCCAATTTTGGAAAAAAGGAATCGATCTTATATCATCCATCTCCTCCTCTCGGTTTTTAGATTTTAATAATTTGCCATACCTCTCCAGTCTTCGATTGGAAATTGGTTATTTGGTAATGTCACTCTGTTGGTATTATATGGAAATTACACCAGACCCAGACCTGCCCACTCCGCCTCACATCCAATCACGAGTGTGCCCCTTTCTGAAGTCACTCCTACCTATAAATAGGAAGTGTCCCAGGCAAAATGGCGACCACTATAGGATGTAAATCCAACACTCTATCATCAGTGTAGGCTACGGGAAAATGGCCGCCATGCGCCCAGTACAGCGGACATCCGGGCAGTGTATCTATATGCCTATGTTACTCTGGTGTTATCACACCAGACACAGATCCGCCCATTCCACTCTACACCCTATCACTCTATGTCCATCCCTGGAGCCACTCCTACTTGCAAATAGGAAGTGTCACAGGCAAGATGGCGATCATCACAGTATGCATCCATTACCCAATCACGAGTGCGGGCTACAGGAAAATGGCCGCCAATGCGCCCAGTAAAGCGGCCATTCGGGCAGTGTATTTAAGATTAGGAAGTCTCACCAGCATCATCCCCTAAGGAAGTCACATGGTGTAACGAAACGCGTTGGGATCGAGGAGCCACAGAGTCCATACGCCTGACGCAGAGTTGTCCCACCTGACGTCCGTTTGTTTTTATGCCCCATTGGATCGTTTTAAATGTGAGTGTTATTCTTTGAATAAATGTGTTTTTTACCTTGCGGGATTGCGCTATGGTCTGTTTCTCTTTCATCATGTATGCCACCTGATGTTCCATTGCTTTGAGTGACTATCTGGCCAATCTTAGAAGAGGGTACCTGCCACTAGTTCCAGATCAAGAACGAACTCGCTGTTCGTGGGAGATAGGCCCACCATCCATCACCCCGTGGTGAGTGGATGTATGAGTGTCACAAGCTGTCCACGCAGACGTTTTTGTACTGTCACTCACCCGCTTTTATCTGCTTTATATGTCTTTTACTGCTGAGGAGTGCTTCTGCTGCTTGCTCTGCTGAGGGATCACTGTCCTCCACCGGGAGGTGCTGGTTTGGGCTATCCATGCAATAGCCTTGAGGTGAGGAGCTGGGGACCACCTGAGGTGTTTTCTGCTGTCACCCTTTCCTGGCACCACTATTTCACTCTGGACTTTCCTGGACATTTTGTTTTTTTCACCAGAGACTTTATTTATTCATTTATTCATAATTTTGTGGATCCAGAGGCATTTCCCCATGGAATTTTCTCTGGTCTTACAGTCTGTTTGGATTTAGTATTGTGTTTAATTCAAGGTTCTCCATTGGTTTCACATTGCACCGGCTAGTGTTTTTTGTTGTAATTTTTTGGATTTATTGGTAATCACCTTTATTGTGTATATCTATTCACAGTGTCTATTTCATAATGTTGGTTATTATGTTGTCCTAAATTCACCTTTATTCACCATCCACTCATCCAGTCACCTGCCCCATTCCCACCCACATCCACATAACTCTCCCCCTCCCCCTTCACCACTTCAGCGCAGACATCACCCCCTCCCCTTCTATTTGAACACCTGTCTATCAGCTAGAATTCTGACCCTCAAAGACCTGTTAGTCTGCCTTTAAAATGTCTACCTCCACTCCATTTATTATCCTAAATTAGATGCACCTGTTTGAGGTCATTTAGCTGCATAAAGACACCTGTCCACCCCATACAATCAGTAAGAATCCAACTACTAAGATGGCCAAGACCAAAGAGCTGTCCAAAGACACTAGAGACAAAATTGTACACCTCCACAAGGTTGGAAAGGGCTACGGGGAAATTGCCAAGCAGCTTGGTGAAAAAAGGTCCACTGTTGGAGCAATTATTAGAAAATGGAAGAAGCTAAACATGACTGTCAATCTCCCTCGGACTGGGGCTCCATGCAAACGGGTAGGATCTGGTCAATGACCTGAAAAGAGCTGGGACCACCGTTTCCAAGGTTACTGTTGGTAATACACTAAGACGTCATGGTTTGAAATCATGCATGGCACGGAAGGTTCCCCTGCTTAAACCAGCACATGTCAAGGCCCGTCTTAAGTTTGCCAATGACCATTTGGATGATCCAGAGGAGTCATGGGAGAAAGTCATGTGGTCAGATGAGACCAAAATAGAACTTTTTGGTCATAATTCCACTAACCGTGTTTAGAGGAAGAAGAATGATGAGTACCATCCCAAGAACACCATCCCTACTGTGAAGCATGGGGGTGGTAGCATCATGCTTTGGGGGTGTTTTTCTGCACATGGGCCAGGGCGACTGCACTGTATTAAGGAGAGGATGACCGGGGCCATGTATTGCGAGATTTTGGGCAACAACCTCCTTCCCTCAGTTAGAGCTTTGAAGATGGGTCGAGGCTGGGTCTTCCAACATGACAATGACCCGAAGCACACAGCCAGGATAACCAAGGAGTGGCTCTGTAAGAAGCATATCAAGGTTCTGGCGTGGCCTAGCCAGTCTCCAGACCTAAACCCAATAGAGAATCTTTGGAGGGAGCTCAAACTCCGTGTTTCTCAGCGACAGCCTAGAAACCTGACTGATCTAGAGAAGATCTGTGTGGAGGAGTGGGCCAAAATCCCTCCTCCAGTGTGTGCAAACCTGGTGAAAAACTACAAGAAACGTTTGACCTCTGTAATTGCAAACAAAGGCTACTGTACCAAATATTAACATTGATTTTCTCAGGTGTTCAAATACTTATTTGCAGCTGTATCATACAAATAAATAGTTTAAAAAAATCATACATTGTGATTTCTGGAATTTTTATTTTTGATTATGTCTCTCACAGTGGACATGCACCTACGATGACAATTTCAGACCCCTCCATGATTTCCAAGTGGGAGAACTTGCAAAATAGCAGGGTGTTCAAATACTTATTTTCTGCACTGTAGATCCCATTTTTAGACGTCAAAGTATTGCACCTATAAATTTCACACTAACCGTATGGCGTAAATGCCTTAAGAATTGTGCTCTATCCTCCCCCTGTTCCCCCCTTATGAATGTGTTATTTAACCCGTCTATACCTGATAACCTATCCCCAGGACATATTCTCCCTTGGATAAATAATTCCTTATTTCAACTCGGGAACTAAGTCCACCCAATCTCTAGTAGGCTTCATACTTTAGACACCCTCTGTGATAAGTTTGACATACCTTTGCATCTGTTCCATTTGTATTTGCAAATTAGGCATTTCTTTCACTCCCAAGCCCCGCTCTCGATCCTTGATAAACCCACTGCTTTTGAATATCTATGTGCACAGGGACCCACCAATTACATTTGGTTTCCTCTATTTACCATATCCTCCAGGAGTCAATCCCCCTCACTGAAGTCACGCACTTATACATGAGAAGATGGGCCCATCTGATAGGTAGGCCCATCAGCTCCCAGATGTGGGATAGGATCTGGTCCTCCACTTTTAAGTCTTCCAAATGTGTCTTGCAGAGGGAGACATGCATCAAGATCCTCATGCTTTGGTATAAGACTCCTGAAGTCATTCATAAGTATGACCCTTTCGACCTCAGCTAAATGCTGGCGTTGCAGACTAGCCATAGGTTCTTTATTTTAAATTTTTTGGAAATGTGCTCTGATACACCCCTTCTGGCATGAAGTAATGACACTAATACAGAAAGTGGTGGAGGTATCTCTCCCGCTTGATCCACTACATTACTTACTGGGCCTCCCTTTCTCAGGTATTACTAAAAAAGACAACCGGCAGCATTTCTTATATCCTCCTAGCTGATAAGAGACTTATTCCCTTGTGCTGGTTATCTAAGGCCGTGTACACACGATCTAATTTGTCCGCTGAAACTGGTCCGACGGACCAGTTCAGCAGACAAATGCGATCGTGTGTACGGGCTAGCGGACATGTCTGACCGGCGGACAAATTTTAAAGCATGCTTTAAAATGTGTCCGCCGGAGACATGTCCGTCGCATATGTCCGCTGGTTAGTACACTAACCAGCGGACATATCTGCCCGCACAAGCGTTGAATGGATGCGACGCAGCCTTGGACATTATTTACTTCCTGGTGCTGTGACGTGGCGGTGTCAATGTCACCGCCACGTCACCGCGCTGTCTGCGGGCGGGGATTTTAATCCGATGGTGTGTACACGCCATCGGACCAAAATCCGGAGGAGACATGTCCGCTGGAAACGGTCCGTCGGACAGTTTCAGCGGACATGTCCCTCCGTGTGTACGCGGCCTCACATTCCCCCTCCATGGTCCAGACTTCTCAAACTAATTGCTGAAACTCGAAGAATACTTGATGGCCACTGTACATGATACTATTCCCCAATTTGACAAAATCTGTGAGCCTTGGGATTGATTGAAATATGGGACACCTTTGCTATGTATCGTGTCCTGAAGGGTCCGTGTTCCACTCTCTGAGTTTACTTGCAGGATTTCCCTCCCACACCCTTTCCAGGTACGCACTAAACGGTACCCCCTAGAGTATCCTGACCATACTTGTATACCCTAAATTAGCTCTGCTTTACACGTTTAACCTCTGTATACGGTATTTCTTTGTTTTGTTTATGAGTTGATGTTTAATCTTTTTTTTGGGGGGGCTATGCCCTGTGGTTTGCCTTTATGGACATTTCTGTGTTTTACATATCTTATGTATTATTCCTTAAATTTAAACGTTCTATAAATTTTTCCTTTGTGAAATTTAAAAAAAATACAATTATAAAAAAAAAGACCAAAGTTTATTACATGAGGCTACAATACACTGCCTGACACATATTTCAGCTTCCTGGATTTTTTTTTTCATCTGGCCTTCAGATATGAGGGGGGGGGGGGGGGGCAATCCTTGATATTTAATTTGTTCCTTTTTTGGGGGCTATTACACAAATTATTGTAAAGAGCGTCCTAGGAATCTGGTCACTGTCATAAGGGACACGTGTTGATGCTAAAATTAGAATAAAAAAATAATAATTTAAAGCAGGGAAAGAACCTTTGCATGCAACTGCAAGGGCTACATTAAAGATAAAAATATTATTTAAACTACAGGTTTGCGGGGACACTTTAAAGCTATACGTGGGGTTATGAAACAGCACAATGTACACTGACAGTCTCTGAGATATCGTAGTGTGGAAGCTCATATTTAGCTGTTGAATTTATTTATTGTATTTGCTTTTAGGTGTAGCTTATATACAACAGCACTCCTGCCTTATTCCAGTTTAGAAATAAAAATGGTTGGTTTATAAGGAACACATACAGTATGTCAACGAGAATAATGTTGTCCTCCAACTGCTTAACTCACATACTGTTTGTATAATGCTTGTTATGTGAAGGTTGATATATCCCCCAGGAGCCTGTCCGCCTTCCTCCTTATTCTCCCTTCCAGCACCCTCAAACTTCCCCTTCTTGGCCTAATAATGGGAGCATCTGGCACCATATACAAAACCAATGTTATCTCCAGACTGGGTCTACACTGGAACCCTGTGATTAGCAGATTCTGCTGCAAGTGGATAAGCAGATGTTTTGTTCTTTTTATTTTCTTTCAAACCGTGGACTCAGAATATGATTTTTTTGTTTACTTGACAAAAAAAAACATGATTTAAAAAACAAAAAACAACAAAAAATACCCCAAAATAAAAAAGGACAGTTGAAAACATTTTAGCTTCAATAGGCTTAAAAATCAGAAGCACTTGATGGAAGTGTTCCTACAATAAAAATGATAACTTTGCACTTGAGAAACAGCTACAAAATAGAAAATTCCCAGTGAGAAGACAACATGTTTTTAAGCCTAAATATAACTCAAATTCAAAAACATGGCTGGAGGTCTCCTGCAAACAATTTCTGAGACACTGCTACTAAAAAAACTATTCCAGTGCGAGGGTAACACACTTTTAGACTAGGCATCAAATTCAGGGACGCATGGCAGAAGTTTTCTTGTAAAAACTATAGCTTTGCAGCTGAGACTACATAAAAATAAAAACAAAAGAGGCTACTTAAAACAATTATCTGTTAGGCCGCGTACACACGATGAGACATGTCGGCTCAAACATGTCCGACGGACCGTTTCCAGCGGACATGTCTCATCGGATTTTGGTCCGATGGCGTGTACACACCATTGGAAGAAAATCCCTTCGGGCTGAGGACGCGGTGATGTGGCGGTAACGTTGATGCCGCCACGTCACCACTCCAGGAAGTAAAATACTTCCACGCATGCGTCAAATCCATTCGACTCATGCGCGGAGATTTCTGTCCGCTGGTTAGTGTACTAACCAGCGGACAAATCCGACGGACATGTCTCCGGCGGACAAATTTCAAAGCATGCTTTGAAATGTGTCCGCTGGGAAAACATGTCCGCTAGCCCGTACACACGATCGGAGATGTCTGCTGAAACGGTCCGTCGGACCAGTTTCAGCAGATAAATTTGATCGTGTGTACGCGGCCTAAGATGTTATTAACCACTTGACCTCCGAAAGGTAAATTTTTCTGCCATCTTAAGAAAAACTGTGTAGTGCCAAAGTAAATGAACAGCGATGAAATGGGAACACTGTGTTATAAATGGACAACACATTGAAATAAAGTCCAAAAAACATCAGCACTGGGGTCATATTAGCTGAGTGAGGGAGATAAAATGAATAAGAAGAGAAACACTGTGTGTTTGCTTTGGAAGAATAAATTACTTCTAATGTTGGGTGTACCACTTGCCTTGAGATTGAAAAACTTGAAAGGGTGCTTGGACTGAAAAAAGGTTGAAAAACACTGGTCTACAATAATGTAAGTGCAATTCTTTTTAATAAAGCGTTTCCTGACCACTCTGTTTTTCCTGACCACCCTGTGTTTTCTGACCACCCTGAATAAAAGGGTCAATGGTGGAGTTGAGCGGACACCTGGACATTTGGGTTCGGCGGGTTCGGCCGAACTTCGGAAAAAAGTCTGGGTTCGGGATCCGAACTTGACCCCGAACCCGATTGAAGTCAATGGGGACCCGGACTTTTGACTACTAAAATGTCTCTAAAAAACGAAGGGAAAGGAATAGAGGGCTGCAAATGGCAGCAACATGTCAGTAATAGCATGGCAAATACTTTGCAATCAAATGTGGATAAGGAAATAACTTAAAATAACATAAAATACATTACCCGCTTAAGGCCCGCGCTATAGCCGAAGGGCGGCTTCAGCGCGGACCTGAAAATCCAGGAGGACGTCAATTGACGTCCTCCCCTTTGCTCGTTCCCCGCGCGCTCCTGAGCACGCAGCGGGAAAATTCTGTGGTGGTCATGTCCCTTGGACACAGCCAATTACAGATCGCCGCGAACGGCCAATCAGAGTGGCTGTTTGCGATGCGATCTGTGCGGCCAATGAGACATGATCTTAAATGTAAACATATGAGACCATCTCTCATTGCCGCCTCTCCCTCCTCACACAGAGACAGCGTGTGAGGAGGGAGAAATATCTGTGAGTGAAACATTGTTACAGAGTTGTTACAGTGCCCATACAATGCCATACAGTGCCATCCCAGTGCCATCCCAGTGCCACCTCACCAGTGCCATCCCTGTGCCACCTCATCAGTGCCCCCCTGTGCCACCAATCAGTGCCCACCTGTGCCACCTCATTAGTGCCCACCTGTGCCACCTCATCAGTGCCCACCTGTGCCGCCAATTAGTGCTCATCTGTGCTGCCAATCAGTGCCCACCTGTGTCGCCTCATCTGTGCTGCCTCATCAGTGCCATCTCAGTGCCCACCTGTGCCAATCAGTGTCCATCTGTGCTGCCTCATCAGTGCCACCTCAGTGCCCACCTGCTCCGCCAATCAGTGCCCACCTGTTCCGTCAATCAGTGCCCACCTGTGCTGCCAACCAGTGCCCGCCTGTGCCGCCTCATCTGTCCTGGCTCATCAGTGCCATCTCAGTGCCCACCTGTGCCTATCAGTGTCCATCTGTGCCGCCTCATCAGTGCACATCTGTGCCGCCTCATCAGTGCACATATGCTCCGCCAATTATTGCCCATCTGCTCCACCTCATCAGTGCCCATCTGCTCCACCTCATCAGTGCCCATCTGCTCCGCCCATCAGTGCCCATCTGCTCCGCCAATCAGTGCCCATATGCTCCACCTCATCAGTGCCCATCTGCTCCACCTCATCGGTGCCCATCTGCTCCACCTCATCGGTGCCCATCTGCTCCACCTCATCAGTGCCCATCAGTAAAGGCTTAGCACACACCTGTTTAGTTGCACCAGCAACTATGTCAAAAAGATCCTATTCCGCCTGGCGGCCGCGATGTCCGGCAGGCACCCACGATTGCCCAAAATCATTGGAAGGACTGTGGATCTGTGTGTGTAAACACACAGATCCACGGTCCTGTCAGGTGAGGAGACCGATGTGTGTTCCCAGTACAGAGGAACACACATCGGTCTCCCCCTACAGTTAGAATCACACATTAGGTAATACATTTAACCCCTTCAGCGCCCCCTAGTTTTAACCCCTTACCTGCCAGTCACATTTATACAGTAATTAGTGCTGTTTTATAGCACTAATCGCTGTATAAATGTGAATGGTCCAAAAAATGTGTCAAAAGTGTCCGATATGTTCATCGCAATGTCACGGTCACAATAAAAATTGCAGATTGTCGCCATTACTAGTAAAAAAGAGATCAGGCTGCCTGCAGGAGGGGGGATACAAGACCAGTCACCCTGCACAAGTAGGGAGAGCAGCGGTGACTGTACTTTATTACATGAAACTTCTGCCGAGTGTCAAAGTTTCATGTCAGATTACTGTACAGATCTAGATGAAATACACAAAGCACACCAAGATTCAAAAACTCATATGCCTCTTGTAATAAGACAATATATTTTTATCCTTCAGTTCAACTTCAAATATCATGTTGGAAATCTAATACCTGCAAACAGAAAAATAAACGAAGGGACAATGTTTTTCTTGGCCATCAGTTTTTGGCCAAAATAAAGTTTACAGCTTTCAGTTATGGTGTTTTGTATCTGATTTGAACATTAACTCAACACATACATAGCAGAACGTATCGGGATGATTTACATAGTTTCATGGCATGATAATAGAATATAGATATATTTGTATATTATTGTTATAACTTGATGTAATATTTAAATGTAAAAGAGAGAATACAAACTAAATGTTGAACTCCAGTCAAGCCGGTAAATATAAAAATTAAATACATATATTGTATTTATACACTCAATGCATTAATAAACCCTTTGTGTGTAGCAGCCTTCCCAGCCCCCCTCCCCCCCCCCCAATACTTACCCATCTCTCTAGCGATGTCCACGAATGACTAAGCTGTCCGAGACAATCCTGCGGCGGTCAATCAAAGTCAATCAGCCAAACAGGGTAGATGGGGGGGTTGGGTCAGGGCTCTGTGTCTGAATGGACACACAGAGCTGTGACTCGGCTCCAGTGTCCCTATAGAAAGCTGCTAACTGAGGACAGAGGGGGCAAGTAGAACATGTTTGTTACTAAAAAAAAAAAAAAACTTTACAATCACTTTAAGTTACTTTCAGGTACTTGAACAGCTTGTATTAATAAAATGCATTTAAGGATGCATCAATAAATAGAAAATTAAATTGATGTGTCTTATATAACCTGGGGTTCCGATTTAAACAGTTTACACAATGTGCCAGGGTACCAGACCGAAAAAGATCTAGATATGTCCAAACATGACTGTGTGCTGTTCTGTGCTAAGCTGTCACAGCTTTTACCTTTGTTTTATGGGTAGTTATAAAATAAAAGAATAATAACAAAATAATGTCAAAACTAGTGATGAGCGGAATACGCCATATTCGATTTCGCGATATTTCGCGAATATTCGTTAATATCGAATATTCGTGATATTTTATCAAAAAAAAAAAATTGTGAAATTTCGCTAATGCGAAATTTCGCCAGTGCGAATGCGAAATTGATTGCGAAATTCTCGTCAACACGCGAAAACGGAGATCATTTCCTGGATTACTAAACTAATAGGCACTAAACACTAACTCTACTTACACAAACTTATATGACTAAACTAAAGCTAATTTTTTTTTTTTTAAATATACACAAAACACAGAAGGGCAGAGAACGCATTCGCGAATTTTCGTAATACGAATATTCGCATTGCGAATATTCGGCAACATAAAAGTATCGCCTCAGCCCAGGGTCTCTAATCATACCAGCAATGCTTTTAGACAACGATGGAGATCACTAGGATGTGATCTGTTTTAAAAATAAATTTCAAAAATACGAATATTCGCAATAGCGAATATTCACTGCGATATTCGATTTATTCGCGAATACTCGAATATGCAATATTCGTAACGAATATTCGCAATGCAAATATTCGTGAGCAACACTAGTCAAAACATAATTAGGATGGGTTGATAAAAAAATAAAAATAAGCATGATAGAAAAAAAAAACATTTATGAATTCAGCTTAGAAATCTTCTTACACTGAATCTTTTGGCAAGGCTATGGACATGCAAGTATTAATACACCTTTAGGTACACCTTGTTTTTACCAGGTAGGACCCCCTTTTGCCCTCAGAACTTTCTTAATTCTGTATGGCAAAGATTTAACAATGTGTTGGAAACAATTTTAGAGATTTTGGTCCATATTGGAATACAGTGAACTCATTGTCATTTTCAAAAAATCAGCTGGTCCTGACTTGACAGCCATGTGGATGCATGGCTCAGAATGAACACTCTGGGCCAGATCCACAAAGAATTACGCCGGTGTACCTACAGAAACACCGGCATAATTCTAATTTCCCGCCGGCGTATCATTGTTTATGTATCCAGAAAACATGATACGCCTGAATTACGCTAAGAGACAACTGGCATAAGTATATTACACCGTCGTCTCTTAGTTGTAGTGTTACGCTGGACGCTAGGGGCGCTCCCATCAGATTTCCACGTCGAATATGCAAATAGCGAGTTACGCTAATCCACGAATGTACGAGCGGCCGACGCGTTCCTTTTACGCCGTTTGCGTAAGAGTATCTCTGGCATAAAGCTACCCCTGCTATATGGAGGTGTACGCAATGTTAAGTATGGACGTTGGGCCAGCGTCATTCACGTCGTTTGCGTAACCTGTTCGCGAATAGGGAATTGTGTAAGTTACGGACACGTCGTTTGTATTTACTATTTGTGACATGATTTCACGCATGCACACTCGGTTACGTCCACTAACGGTGCATGCGCAGTGTAAAACAAGCGCCATTTGCGTCGGGTCATTATAATAAAACACGCCCCCCCTAGTAAATTTGAATTACACCCGTGAACGCCGGCCCATTTACACTACGCCGCCGTAAGTTACAGCGGCATTTCTTTGAGGATAAGGAAAACGCTGCTGTGACTTACAGTGGCATAGCATAAATGGGACACGCCGCACGGGCGGCCAACGTATGTGGATCTGACCCTTTGTGTTTTAGGGATGCGTACCCACACCTGCACGGCAGACAAGTCTGGACCAGCAGCTGTGTTCATGCAGCCACTGTGTATCAATAGTCATGAATAAGACTGCCTGCACACAGATACTGTACATGGAACACCTGTGCATCTGATACTGGCAAAGACAGTGCTTTGCATGGATATATGTATAAGTTTGTCTGTGTATATGATGATGCTTAAATGTGACACTGATACTGGCCAACTTTTGTAAAGGGTGAAGAAGAATTCCAGGTATAAATATTTTTACATATTTACATTGGTTCAGCTTTGACCAATGTAACTATGCATATACCATACCTCTGGGATCCTTAGAGAATCTGGAAATGACTGTAGTAGGCACCCCAACTACAGAGATGTTCACTAGATTCTGGGTTCAATGCTCAGGGCCAGTTGCCTAGATGTATTGTGAACACAAGACTGCTGGGAAAAGGCAAATCTCAGTGCATGCAAAGTGTTCTCTGATAGGACAAGGTAGAAATGTGAGAAGGTGGTGTCATGCTCTTCACCTGGTGCAATTAGAGAAGTGGCCAACTTTCTGTGTTCACAATACAGTGGGGCAGCCACTCAGAAAGGGACTTTGAAGTTGGTGTAGATGTCTGTAGTTGGGATGCACAGTACAGTTATTTCCAGTTTCTATAAGGACCCCAGAGGTATGGTATATGCATATTTACATTGACCCAAGCTGTGTCAAGGAAAAGGACAGACTAAAAAAAAATGTAACATGTATTTTTGGTTATTTTAAATACTCCTTTACATATTATAAACCAATGTTAAATGATACATCCTAGTAACTGAACTAGAATCGCACAATAAAGACTGTAATTCTAGATTATTCTATCCACATTATAGAAAAGCACTAAAAATTCATTTTGCCATTCCACAATATTAAAAGCACAGTAATGCACAGTTTATCAGAGAATATATTTAGCTAACTAAAACTGTCATTACTAATAAAAGAGAGCATCAGGAAGCACTCTCTGTTCCATAATTGCATATGGTCCTTATGATCACTGATTACCATAATGCCCTTCAACCACTTCCAGGAAACAGTGCTAAAATGCTCATGAGTTAAACATTGAGGCTTGAGAAGCTCAATGAAATTTTGTAAATCCTGTGAAAAATCAAGTGATGACTTAGCTCTGCTGGAGTAAAGAGTCAGTTGATGCACGTTACTGTATTTATGGCTTCTTTGGAAGAATTTAAATGAGGCAAGTGATATTTTAAAATCTTTTCCATTGTTTTCTTATATTGAAGATAGAGGGTGAAGCTTGTGATGACATTGTTTTGCACCCACCCAATTCATAATTTTTTTGTTGCCTTTAGTGAGGAACACTTTATTTGGAAACCCACATTTTAATCTGGGGTTCAAGTGGATGGACAGATATAGAAATGCATTCTTTTTTGGAAGATAGCAACAAACAAAACCCCCACATATTACATTGATTTAACATGACATTCAGGAATGTTTTTAATTTAGCTTACAGAATAAGTCAACCAAACCATAACGATCTGTGTTGTAACCTCACTACAATACATTCTACCATAGTTTCCACCCACCCTGGAGTTTTGGGCATTGATTTGCACCCATTTATCCTTTTGCATTTGACATAAAATAAAGTTAATGAAAATATAATGTAGAGAGTGGGTCCCATTTACACTGCTTAAAGCAGGTTTAATCACTTATGAAAATACATATTTTATGTAGTTTAACTCTCTAGTATCAAAAACCAGCATATTTGTTTTCTATGAATTCACCATTTAATTTCAGAATTACATAAATGAATTATGTTCAAGTATCTGGCTCTGGTGTAAAAAAGTATTTTCTTTTGCTTGTAGAAATGCATAGGCCAAGGTAATCAGTGGATTAACAATAAAAAAGAGGGGTGTGCTTCCGCGCCAAAATTAAAATTGAGTTGAAATAAAAATATACTAAATAAAGCTACTCCTCTAAACAGTGATGAACTGTGATTGTAATAAAAATAAAAAAATGGAGGGCGCTAAAGATTCCTATAAGGAACAAAAGGTGATTATAGTGTATATAATACCATGAATAGTGAATCACCTATGAGGGTGACCACAGTGACTAATTAATAAACAAAAATCAACAGGTGATGTGAACAATTAATATGTGAACGTCCCAATAAGAAGTGAAATTAAGTCCAACAGCCAAAGCAATAGAAACAACACATGAAGGAGATTCTTCCAGAAATGTCATGCAATCTGAGTCCAACGTGATAGTAATGCCTTCACATACGCAGCTTCACCCGAAGTGCTCAGGATTTATATTGCGCTTACCACAACATATGGATTACTTTAATGAAGAAGATAGTCATAAACCGCTGAACAGGATAAGTGCCTGCACACTAGATGGCATGGACTGCAACTGGGACTCCAACCCCATAGACAAAATGTGGTCAAACCAAGAAAACAAAGGGGAACTCATAGCATAATTCCATTTATTTAAAACGCATTAGAACCAATTGAGCTGAGTGGCCTCTTACTTTAAAAAGTGCCTGCCCGACGCTGGAGCTGTAAGCGTTGCAGATTCCTAGATAGCGACCCCGCTCTTGTGGCAATAAACTTGCGGCGTGGTGTCCTGTAGCTCTGCTAGCTTCTCAGATGCCGGGACTGACTGGTGAATAGATGTGACCAGGTACTTGCCGCCGACGTATGTTTCGTGTGTAACACGTCATCAGGGGTCCATATGTTGTGGTAAGCGCAATATAAATCCTGAGCACTTCGGGTGAATGCATTAAGGTGAAAAACCTTGAGGGTTTACAACCCTTTTAAATTGTATTGTCTCTTAAATATTGTCGTTCATACGGCTTTTGTTTCTTGTACAATTTTGAAGTAAACATTTTTATAAAAAAAACGTTATAAAAGTCAACATTATGCAATATTTGCAAATATGCTTTTTTTATTTGCAGTACTTGAAGAGCCTTAAAGTATCAGTGATATTATATGTTTGTGATGAAGTAAATGTTAATTTAAAAAGAAATAATAAATAATAGATAGATCTCTATCATAAGTCTTTACTACTTGAATCCTGAATATAGATAACATTTATGTACATACTATGAAGTTTTTTTTTATGAATCTACATAAAAAAAAGAAGTCCCTATTTGTAAAATAGAAACCTTTTCCAGAAATATATAAGAATAATGATAGCTGCGCTGTGGGAAAGGGGAGGGGGGAGAGGTGGTGGGTGAAACGTGGAAAGAGAAAGGGGTACGTGGAGTGGAAAAAATAAATACAGTGGAAAAAAAAAAAACTAGGATACTGCTAACTCTAGCAGTAAAAACTCAGTGCATGTAAACTGATACATAAAAAAAAATCCAAATAAGTAACAATGGTGAACACACATGTTGAAAGTCACAAACAGGAACATATATCATAAATAATGTCCCAGAAAAAAACACAAGGTAAAATGCTCCAACAATAAGTGTCTGAATTAAACACCTCCACCAAAGATGCAGCGTGCTGTAAAAAAATCTTCAGTGATGACCACCACTATGTGCACTAGCAGCTCACCTCACTGCTGTTTGAACCAAACAGCTAAAATGACGCAGATCTGGATGCATATGGAAACTGTCAGACAATCTCTCCTCTATTTCTGAAATGGTCTCAGTGGCCTATATGTATCATGAAAAGACACAAACACAAGGTCATATAGCGTGACACTGTGAGGGAACCCCAATAATGGATAGGAGTAGGTCTCAAGATGATGCACTCACTTGAAAAATGTAAAAGCGGGCGTCAATCCACAAACACCAAACTCGTATCACCCTCAGAGTGTCAGCCTGGTGTGGACTAAGGATTCGCTCTTTTGGTGGTATTTGATTACCTCTGTAATTCGGCTTTGCTCTCTCCAATCTTCAGTATAACCTTCCTCTTTCTTTCCCTCTTATACCAGAGATTGGAGAGGGCAGAGCCGAATTACAGAGTTCTCCACCATTTTGCATATTCACTTTTCCAGAAATATTAACCATATAAGAATATCATTTTTATTGAGTACAAGTAAAAAAAATTATTTAGCCATTGTTGACAATGGGAGTCAGCTCTTTTAAGTGAGCCATGACACCCTGGGTCAATAGGAGGTGCTCCCGATCATGTGGCACTGGCTGCATATAACTAGCTGCACAGTACTGCTGTCATCAGGAACAAATCCCCATCATTGGTAGATGACATGACTTGTCGATAACAGCTTGGTCATAGTTCTGGGAAAGCTGATGGAACATGCCCTAGAACAACACAGCAACTCATATGTGTGGCAGGTGGACATTAAGACCCACCTACTCTGTTACTACACACTGCATATGTGTATTGCTATCATAAAGGGTTTAAATATCAGTATTCTGCTGACATTCAGAATGAAACTACCCCTTAAAGTATATGTTTACCTTTGGGGGTGAAACATGTAACATGCTCCCGCTCCTGCAGCTTCTCCTTAATTCACCTACTAAATGTAACAGCGGGCCAGGGCTCTTCTTCCTGCACATGCTGTCACAATTTGAAAAGAACACAGCATCATTCATTCACAGAGTTCTGTTACTGAATGAACTACAACAACCGACAGTTTTTGTGGCTAATGGCTCGTCTTTCTCAATGAACTACCAGGGCACTGGTGGGCAACTAGCAGTTCATTGATTCTTTACTGAATGAACTACAACAACCGACAGTTTTTGTGGCTAATGGCTCGTCTTTCTCAATGAACTACCAGGGCACTGGTGGGCAACTAGCAGTTCATTGATTCTTCCTGTCATTCAGTAACTGCCTGCCCATACAAGGTACAGGCAGACAGCTACACAGACGGTCTGCAGGAGCCTGACATTGCACCTGCAATCTGCTGATTGTGAGTTTTAATGTTTTACAGGCTCCTAATAAAAAATAATAAAGTCACATTTTTTTACCTGTAAAAAATGCAACTTTATTATTGTCTTTAGAAAGGTAAACGTTTCCTTTAAAGCGGAAGTAAACCCATCCATAAAACAGTTTCAAACCATCCAATGTCTGGTGTCATAACTGATCACATGTGCAGCATCATGGCAGTTGAAGATTAAACAGAGGCAAAGATGGCAGCTTCCTTGGCTGAAAACGATAGGGGGTTTACTTACACTTTAAGGCTTAGGAGGGAATAAAAATATGATAATTTAAAACCAAAGTGTTTTTTCTTTTTTTTTTTCTCTTTTTTTTTTTTAAAGTGTATTTTTGTGCGTGAACTCGAGAGAGAGGAGCCGGACTGCAGGAGTTGGGAGTAGGCAGACCCTCCCCCCGGAGGCAATCGCCATCCTTCTCCATGCCCCTGGTGGCAATGGCGGGTGTGAAGGGGGGCCTCCCACTCACCCCGCCCTACCTGCTCCTCTTGGGAGCCCAACTGGGGCCCAACGGGACCCCAATGGGGCAGAGGGACTCCCCCTATGAGGGAGTGAGGGGGCCTAGCCCACCCAGCCAGCCCCGTAGGTCCTTCGCCTCTCTTTATTTTAAGAGACCGCATGGCCAAAGTGCATGTGTTTTAAACCAATTTTGTGTGCGTGCAAGTGTGGTGGTTTTTGTGGGGGGGGGGGGTGGGCGTACTAAGCACAGGCGTACCTTGCATAGCACACCCACCGGGACCGGGCAGACACCAAACTAATCACATGTAGCCGAGACCGGGATGGGCTGCAATGAATTGTCAGCGCAGTGCCAATCACGTTGAGCCACCACAGCTCCCCCAAAGTGTTTTTTCAACACCAGTGGATACCCTTTTTTGTTTTCCTTTAGTAAAACACTATCAGCTGGGAATTTGCTTCTTTTGTTTGTTTTTGTTTTTTTACGTCCACTGGAATCTAATAAAAAAAGAAAAGAATCCACACAGCAGGCTTACACAAATGTAAAATAATTCAGGTTCTATTGGAAGATTTAAATGTGTAAGTGTGAATGCTAGCAGTAGCTCTAATGCTCATAACATCATTATTTTGATTTCTGGTATAGTAGCCCTTCAAGTCATATTTATCTAGCATAAAAAATGAGATAATTTGTAAGTAAAGTGCATAGTAAGGGTGCCCAATAGATGTGCAAAGTAGAACATTAGCATGCATGAGTGAGAAAAGGACAAGACAAGGAAAATAAAAGTGATTTAATGCAGAAAAGGCACAGGTGTCTATTTCAGTTTATTAGCACAAAGCAAGGAAAACAACATTAGGTGATTCCAATATGGCCAAGTGACACTGCATTACAGGGAAATGTTTAATTTCCAATGATGCATACATAGACATAATCTGATATTTGTACTGGTTGATATGACAATAACACATCTGGTAAGCTTAGCTATGGGCTATGCTTGTTTTCCAAACTCCATGGAAGCTGTGTGCTGCTTTTCACTGCTTTATATTAAACTAAGACCAGATAAGAATAAATTAAACCTTTGAATTAAATCCTCTTTGAGAACATACACATTGGGTGGCTGAGGAGAAGATTATAAAGTTTTCTCGTAGACAAAACTGCAATTAAGTTGACGCTTGTTTTTCTCTTGCTGGACTGTTAATATCAGTAAACTACAAAACTTTTAAACTACCTCCAGAGGGTCAGGATTTATTTCCTGCCAACTGTGTAATTCAATGGCAAATAGCATCAGGGCGTGTGAAGCTTGCTATTATGACTTAATGAATCATACTGGTAGCATTTTGGCAACTGAAGTGTATGTCATGTCTTTTAAAAATACAAATTATATTATAAGCCAAATATGTAATTAACTTGGATTTGGAGATATAATAATATATTACAAGTTACAGTTGTCTAACATTCAGGCATAGAGACCTTTGGTTTATTAAGTAGACCTGTTTTAAAGGCTTTAGCTTAATCCAAAAGATTTAAGAATTTAATTGAAGTTATATCTAGTATATGTATGCTCTTTTTAACATTGTTACTTTTCTCCACAGTGATTATAGCTTTATTTTAAAAAGTAGAACATTACAAGAGCACAAAGCCAGCGGGTCTGCTTTATAAACATGTAGCAAAACTAATACTGTCAACCAGGTAGATATACTTTGATCTTATGTATTCTTACAGATTTACTTTCTGGTTGTCCTTCCTGCTCTGGGGGCTGCTGGCTTAGCTTTTTCGGGTGCAGGTGTAGGAGCAGAAGCAGGTTTAGGATCATGTGCATGTGAAGGTGCGGGTTTAGACATCTGAGTAGGTTTAACTTCCGGTAAGTCTTCACCATATTTGTATACACTTACAGTAATATCCACTGTTTCGCCACCATACTTGTTTCTAACATTAATGCCATATTTTCCAGAGTCATCTGAGGACACATCTTTTATTGTTAGGCTGGCATACTTTCCTTGGTCAAGTGTGGATAGAAAATGGTCAGTTATCTCAAGATCCCTGTCATTCTTCAGCCATGTCACTTCTGGATCAGGGTTTCCAAAGACCGTGCAAGTAAGATTCAATGTCTGAAAATGCAACAAAATAGTATTATTATCATTATTATTATAAGGGATATTAAACATGTACATTAACTAGATGACCTGATAATTATTCATCTGATTTTTCCTTAAAAACTGAACTCAAGGCAAACAGATAAATACACATATGAACTATGATAAAAGGGTAACTAATGCGCAAACCATGAGGGTAACAAGCTAACTCTAAAAACAAATAAAAAGCAGCTGCCAATATGTGCAATACAATAAATTATGTATCCAATTAAACTCATGCCTAATTTGCCTGTGCAAATTTGCAAATAGGCAAATACAAATAAAAGTAAAAACATAAATATAATAAAGTGAAAAAAATTGTTAATAATATGTGCCCAAATAATTCCTGTGCATAGAATTGTGTGATTAACCGCTTCCACACCTGGCGCCGCAGGTTTACGGTGGTAGGTTGGCTCTGCTGGGTGAGAGCACGTAATATAATGTTGCCTCGCCCAGCAGCCACTAGGGGCCACTAGGGGCGCCCCCGACTCCCGTGCGTGTGCCCGGCAGGTGCACTAAACGGAATATCAGTGATTTCTCTTAGTCAGTCCACCCCCCCTACAGTTAGAACACACCCAGGAAGATACTTAACCCCTTCCCCGCCCCCTAGTGTTAACCGCTTCACTGCTAGTGGCATTTTTATAGTAATCAATGCATTATTATAGCAGTGATCGCTATAAAAATGCCAATGGTCCCAAAAATGTGTCAAAAGTGTCCGATGTGTCCGCCATAATGTCGCAGTACCGAAAAAAATTGATGATTGCCGCCATTACTAGTAAAAAAAAATATTAATAAAAATGCCATAAAACTACCCCCTATTTTGTAAACGCTATAACTTTTGCGCAAACCAATCAATAAACGCTTATTGCGATTTTTTTATGAAAAATATGTAGAAGAATACGTATTGGCCTAAACTGAGGAAAAAAATGTTTTTATATATATTTTTGGGGGATATTTATTATAGCAAAAAGTCAAAAATATTGCATTTTTTTCAAAATTGTTGCTCTATTTTCGTTTATAGCGCAAAAACTAAAAACCACAGAAGTGATCAAATACCACCAAAAGAAAGCTCTATTTGTGGGAAAAAAAGGACGCCAATTTTTTTGGCTGTGCAATAGTCAGTTAAAACTACGCAGTGCCAAATCGCAAAAAGTGCTCTGGTCGTTGACCAGCAATATGGTCCGGGGGTTAAGTGGTTAAGCAAATGTGCAAATATGTAAATAAATAAGCATCTACCTGTCTGGCTTGGACATTTTTTGCCTGGAAGCTCAGAGTTGGACTTTGCACATTAGGCTACTGTATTGGCACAGTTGTTGTTTTACACATTGTTGTGTCTGAATTAGTTGGAATCACTATTTGCACATTTATGTTGTATTATTTCTTATCTGCACCATTGATGCTTATTTATTTACATATTTGCACATTTGTTTAATTACGCAATCCTCTGCACAGTAATTAATTAGGCCCAGATTTTGACTATGTGTTGCACTTTATTATATTTATGTTTTTATTTGTATTTGCCTATTTGCACAGGAAAATTGGGCACAAGTTTAATTGGATACATAATTTATTGTATTGCATGTACTGCTGATTTGCACAGGATCACTTGGCACGTTATAATTTATATATCATTTACTATATTGTTTGATTTAGTAAGCTCCACCTTTACTCCCTTTACACATATAAACTACATACTGTACTGTAATAAGAATTTCTCAATAATATTTAAAATGTCAAATATATGGTTCCTCATACTGGATTAACACAACTATGAATAATATGTATGTAGAAACACTTGTGAGTAAAATGATAAGATAGTGAGCACATACGCAATATATACTTTTAACAAAAGTTTTTACTAAACCCAAGGTAACCTGAAATCTGAAGAGTACTCAGTTTTAGGATTTTAGAATTGCACACTCGATCTATACAACAAGGTTCAGTAAAAGAACTGTGGGCACCTCTCCCATATTCTTGTTGTAAAATACGACAGGGCTAGTGATGAGCTTTATGTTCGAGTCAAACACGAGTATGACTCGAACATTGGCTGTTTGCCCGTTCAGCGAACAGCGAACAATTTGGGGTGTTTGCGGCAAATTTGAAAAAAGCAGTGGAACACCCTTTAAAAGTCTATGGGAGAAATCAAGTGTTAATCTTAAAGGTTAATATGCAAGTTATTGTCATAAAAAGTGTTTGGGGACCTGAGTCCTGCCCCAGGGGACATGTATCAATGCAAAAAATGTTTTAAAAATTTCAGTTTTTTCTGGGTCAGTGATTTTAATAATGCTTAAAGTGAAACAATAAAAGTGAAATATTCCTTTAAATGTTGTACCTGGGGGCTGTCTATAGTATGCTTGTAAAGTAGCGCATGTTTCCCATGTTTAGAACTATCCCTGCACAAAATGTAATTTATAAAGGAAAAAAAGTAATTAAAGCACTCGTGGCTATTCATGAATTGTCGGGTCCCGGCAAGTCATTGAAAAAAATGGCAGGGGTTTCCCTTTGGGTCTGGTATGAATACTAAGGGTAACCCTGAACAAAAAAAAAAGCATGGTGTTCCCCCCAAAAATCCATACCAGACCCTTATCTGCATGCTACCTGGTAGGCCGCAGGAAAAGAGTGGGGTTGAGAGAGCACCCCCCTCCTGAACCGTACCAGGTCACATGCCCTCAACATGGGGAAGATGTCCCCATGTTGATGGGGACAAGGGCCTCATCCCCACAACCCTTGCCTGGTGGCTGTGGGGGTCTGTGGGGGTCTGTGGGTGGGGGGCTTATCGGAATATGGAAGCCCCCTTTAACAAAGGAGACCCCCAGATCCCGCCCCCCCCCATGTAAATTGGTAAGGGTTACCCAATGATGTGGACGGGTGACCCTGCCCCCTCTTACGTGTCATGGGGGTTTCGTTCCTGGAAACCCCGTGACACGTAGTGGAGACTGGAGTGGAGACTGGAGCATCACTGGAGAATGGATCATCATTGGACATGGAGATACGGGATTACATCGCTGGACAGACATCGAAAGACTGGATTACATCGCTGGAATTTATTTTCATTTTTTTTTTATTTTTAATAAAGGACTTGTCTTAAACCGTCTCCTGTGATTTTTAACATTTTCACATGGGTACGATGTACCCCTTACCAATTCACATAGGGGGGCGGGATCTGGGGGTCCCCTTTGTTAAAGGTGGCTTCAAGATTCTGATAAGCCCCCCACCCCCAGACCCCCACAAACACCGGGCAAGGGTTGTGGGGATGAGGCCCTTGTTCCCATCAACATGGGGACATTCAATCTTAACCCCTTCTCTATTTCCCTTAATACTTATTTTTCTGTAACTCCAAAGAAAATGGTTTGGGTTTGGTTTTGAATTCAGTTTTTACTTTTAGGTATTATCTCTTTTTATTGTAGTCTATTCTGCATGTTTTCATGCATATTTATCATATTATGCATGATTGTTTTCACTTTTGTTTAATGCTGAATGTGCAAGTCTAAAATGTAATTATTTATTTAGCATCTTAATAACAGTATGAGAAATGTTGGTGTTTGTGAGTGTTATGTGTGCTGGTTTAATACATCGTTCCTTTTTGTAGCTTACAGACAATTCATTTTAATGCATTTCCTTCTAGCTCTGTCTTTGTTAATACCAAAAGGTCCAATGTTCTTTAACGTTGTATAATAAGCCTCGGCTGATATCTTTAAAGCTTTTATGAATGCTTACAAGAATCCCCTTAAGGCAATATATTGTACAAAATAATTTAAAAGCAAGACTTGCACTACTTCAAATAAAACAGGCCTTCCCTTGCTACACTTTGCTGCCAAGAAAAATTTTAGAGGCACTGAAGAACTTTTCAGCTTTTATGAACAATGTCAATGTGTATCCCAAAATGTTGAAAACGTAGTTACTGGTGTTAATGATCATCAGTTGCAGTAATTGATGTTGTCTGTTAGTGAATAACCAGTATAAACATACAGGAGAATCTTAAATCAGAAGTACAGTTAAACCTTGGATTGCAAGCATAATTCATTCCAGAAGCATGCTTGTAATCCAAAGCACTTGTATATCAAAGTGAATTTCCCCATAAGAAAGAATGAAAACTCAGATGATTCGTTCCACAGTCATTTATTTATAAGTGCTTCTGTTTATAATCCATATAAAAAGATAATAGCAATGTTACCAGGTTGCGCAACTATAAAATGTTCATCCACAAATGACAACCTCCACATAGGGATTAGAAGCAAAATCCAGCAGGAGCTACAGAGTATAAAACAGAAGAGAGGTGCCTCTAAAGCCTTGTACACACGGTCGGACATCCAACATATTTTCCTTGGATTTTTGTCCGAAGGGAGTTGTCTGGTCACACCCATAGCATACACACGCTCTGACTTTTCTGCAAACGTTTTTAAAACTTTCTCAACATCACATGGTTTTTCTGCTCTTTACCGCCACCCTTTGGTTAACTTCTGCTATTGTTGGTTGATTTTAACATTGGTTCTGATCATGCGTATTTGCACTTTGTTCAAAAGGCTTGCTGTACACGTGGTCAAGGCACCATTAGACTTTTGTTGCCTTAGGCCCCCTTCACATTTATACGACTTGTCTCACGATTTTGTACTGCAAAATCGAATGACAAGTCATTCTCCATGATTTTCAATGAACACCATTCATACTGGCACAACTTTAAGTAGTGCCGACTTCAAAGTAGTCCCTGCACTACTTTGGTCCGATTTTGATGCCACTTACACAGACATTCATTGAAATCGCGGCCGCACCGCGGCAAAGTCGCGGTAAAATCCCGGCCGCAAATCGCGGCAAAATCGCGCGACTTTGAAGTCCTACAAGTGTGAAAGGGACCTAAAAGTTTGTCCGTTTGCAGACCAAACTTTTTGTCCGATGAAACCCGAAAAAGTTGGTACGATGGCATGTACACACGATTGGACAAATTTGAAAACTAAGTAGCAATATAATTACATTTAATAAAGGTACTACATTTAGCAACTCACATGATTAAAAGAAGCACATCTAAGTATGCAGGCATCCGGGGTAAAGCTGCGCACATAGATCATCCTCTGCACCATCGGCTCTCACCGCTGCCAGTTTGCAATCGTGACATGGAAGACTACCCTACAGTAGAATGATCTAAAAGTGAAGCATGAAGCACTTGTGGAAGGGATGACATCAATGGCGGTGCGGAGGACAGTCTATGTGGACAGCTTTACCCAGAAGCCTGCACACTTAGATGTGTCTGTTTTAATCATGAACCATGTGTGTTGCTAAATGTTGTACCTTCATTAAATGTAACCATATTGCTACACTTAGAGGCACCTCTCTTCTCTTTTACACTCAGTTGTGATGTGACGCTACTTGTATATCAAGACATCACTTGGTTATCAAGTCAAAAATTATTTAAAAAAAATAGCTTGTCTTGCAAAACACTCTCAAACCAGGTTACTCTCAATTCAAGGTTTTACTGTATAAATAACATGTCAAATGTTTTACCTGTCAAAAGATTTGTAATTTTGGATAGCTGATTTTGCAATTTACTCACCTTTCTACCTCCAGGCTGACCACTTAACAGTGAATCACCAACATACCTTTGCCCAATTAGCAGGGAGCTGAACTAAAAAGAACTGTTATTATCAGAGTTCCGTGTATCACAAGAACAACTGTCCAAAAAATAAAAACTACTTGGAAGGTAATGCGACAAATGTATGTATATATACAACGTACTTCAATTGTGAATTTAGCTCCTTGCCTGGCTTTCTATTTAAATATATATATATATATATATATATATATATATATATATACATACATACACACAATATAATTTTTTATGTAATGTTTTCATGGTGTTTATTTTTGCATTAATCAGATACATGTGGACCAGAATAAATAACATGCTCTATAAAGAAAATGGCTGTTAAAAGTCAGAGCAGGATTTGTTTCTTTTTCATCTAATGCCTCGTACACACGATCACTCAAATCTTGGCTGAACTTCCGAACGTCAAGAACGCGGTGACGTACAACAAGCCGAGATCAATAAAGTTCAATAGGCAGTTCAGCTCTTCTGATTGATTCTGAGCATGCACGTTTTTGTGCGCGTCGTAATTGCATACAGACAAACGCGATTCGGGATAAGATTTTTTCCTGTCACGAAAATTGAGATCCTGCTCTCTTTCTTTTCGTGGCAGGAAAACTGACAGAAAAAGTGTGAAGGAGCATACACACGGTCGGTTTTTCTGACAAAAACCTCACATCGCACTTTTCCTGTCAGGAAACCCGATCGTGTGTACGAGGCATTAGTCTTCTGTCTGTGCCATTGCTCTCAATGATGTATATCATGAGACAGCGCTAGGTCAATATCAAACTGTTTTTTATTTGCTTTTTGCGATAAGAGAATTGGGGCTGGTGTATTTGTGTTATCCCCCACTATACTGATGTTCAATAATGTTAGAGGCAAACTAAATAGTAATACAGTTGGAAAAAATATGAAAACTGTACATTTTTTATATTGGTTTCATACCTTGCTTTCCATTATAGTTACCACATCAGGGAGCCCACCAATTACTTTACCACGGTCTGAAGATTAAAAACAAACATACTGATTATTACCACAGGTCTACTGTTTTAGAGTGCCTACTACTTAAGGAAAACAACATGTGAAATCATTTTACTTCAAAGCATATAAGGTGTAGTGCAAATATTGCATATGGTCTCAGATATAAGCATTTTGAGCTCCCTAAGGCCCCTTTCACACAGGGTAGACTCTGTTAAGATCAGCAGGGGATCAGCTCAAAGAAACACTGTTCAATTTATGCATAGTGGACAGGGACAGAGTCTTTCCTTTATGGATGGCTGGGTGTAAACAGGTTTTGCTGTCTATTTACACCAAACTACCTCAGATCCAATCTGCCTACACAGAGGAGGACAGGTCCTCCTCTGTCTGTTTTTAGCAGACCGGATCAGATTGGAGGTAGGCGGGTGTAAATGGACACAAGTCTGTTTACACTCACCAGTCCATAGGACAGATGGACCTGATCATAATAGTCATGTGAAAGATGGCCATAGAAGGCTTTCTGTGCATAGAAAAAAGTAACATTACTCCTAATTAGTACTACTACTAATGTCTCCACACACAATTTTAACAATGGTAAATTGGATCTGTCCAGTAATTTTAAAATTTGCCAGTTCTAATTGTTTTAGGTATTAAAGAGAGAAGTTCATTTTAACCCTAATATTTAAACATCTGACATCCACATTTATTTACAAAAGCTGTGGATGTTGAATTTTGGTCTCTTTTCGTATTTTTAAAACATCATTCATGGTTTCATTATCTACCATGCATGTTTTATGAACTTTGGGAGCTGTTAATATAAGTGCGAAATTGCACAATGCAGCTTTTGCTAATTGGGGCTTTGAGCTCATTATTACAATAATTTGCAATATACATTTAAAGATTATTAATATACACTAATACAGGGTTACTGAACTGCACTCATTTGCACTAATATTAATGAATAAACAAAGATAATTGCCTATAAAGCTTTTTCAGACTATTGCTAAAATACATTATGTTCTTTGTGGGAAGGAAACTATGTGTATGTATAGAAATAAAAAAAAAACATATAGATAAAGTAAAATACTGCAGATTTTATACTGCAGTTTTTTAGCATGATGGATAAAAATATTAGTCAACAAGGTAAATATTTCATTATAATAAACATAATAAGGACCATGCCAGTTTTTCAGTGTGGACATATGTATAGTATTAAACATAACATAGGATATGATAGTCCATTATTTATATATAATATGCACTCACTCTTCTCAGCAAAGGCTGCAGCCCTGTAGGGTAAAAAAAAAAGTAATTGTTTAACATAATATTTAATAAATCATATCCTGCACACAAAATAATGAATTTCAAACGTACTTAAGTCTCTGGAATTCAGCATAGGCTTCATCAAAAGCTGGAATTAAAAAGCAGATGTGTCATTTTGTTACCATGACAACAATAAGTATAGAAGCAGTAACAGAAGTTGTGGTTCTATTTTAAAAGACAGCGGAATGAAAAAAAAAGGGCAACATCATTTTTTTTAGCTTTTCACATACCAGTGCTAATCTAGAAAAATCCTATAAAAATGTCACGGATATGTAAGATATTACCTTGCCCTGATAAATCAACTGTTCTCTTAAAGGATGTTTTAGCTTCAAATATTTCAAATGTATATTTTCCTTTGTCCTTCTCAGTAGGTTCACAGATCTGCAGCCAGGCATATTCATCGGTGCCTCCAATTCTCATCTTCTCACTTGAAGAAATCTTTGACTCCCTGTGGATGAGAAATTGCACACAAATAAGGTGTATTCACACATATATAAAGGACATAAGTATACTAGCCAGCTGTGTGCAATTTCCAGAATAGTGGCAGATATTATGTTATTTTATATATGTCTCTGTTTTTCAATTTTTTATTCATTAAAAAGGTACATTTCTTAAAGATCCTATATGTATAATATGATGTCCACACTAAACTATTATTTATATGGTAGAAAGAAGTTGGCCTTTTTTTAAGCACACGACAGCTACTTACTGTATTTATTGGCATATAACACTCTCTATTTTTACCCTGAAAATAGAGGGTAAACTGTGCATGCCTGTTATACGCAGGGGGCTGTGGAAAGTTTTTTTCCTGAAACTTCCCTCTAAGGCTGCGTACACACATATTTTGGTTTGATCAGTGTACACACAATCAGACCAAAATCCCCTCGGACAGATAGCGCGGTGACGTGGCGGTGACGTTGACGCCGCCACGTCACCACTTCAGAAAGTAAAATACTTCCACGCATGCGTCGAATCCATTCGGCGCATGCGGGAGATTTTTGTCCGCTGGTTAGGTGGGTTTCCAGCAGACAAGTTTTAAAGCATGCTTTAAAACTTGTCTGCTGGAAAAACCTGTCTGCTCGCCCGTACACACGATCGGATTTGTCTGCTGAAACGGTCCGTCGTTTGTGTTTACACACATAGCTCCCGGTCCCCGCTCTGTAAAGAGCGATCGCGTGTGCCCGGCGGCGATCGTACCGCCGCTTTAATGCGGACGTATATCTACGGGAGAGCCACCGTCCCGCAGTAATATGACGGCGGGCGGTCGGCAACAGGTTAATAATGCTTAAAGTGAATCAAAAAAAGTTAAATAAAAAAAAAGTTAAAAATTCCTTTAAATTTCATACCTGGAGGGTGTCTATAGTATGCTTGTAAAGTGGCACACTTTCCCTGTGTTTATAACAGTCCCTGCACAAAATGAAATTTCTAGAGGAAATAAGTCATTTAAAACTACTCGCAGCTATAATGAATTGTCGAGTCCCGGCAATACAGATAAAAGTCATTGAAAAAAACGCATGTGTCCTTGCAGTCTGGTATGGAATTTTGGGGAACCACACGCAATATTTAAAAAAATTGTTGATTCAGGGTTCCCCTTAATATTCATACCAGATCCAAGAGGCCTGGTAATGGACTGGGGGGGGGGGGCGCACATGCCGTTTTTTTCAATTTATTTTATCTTACTTTATTACTTAACTTGCATATTAACCTTTAAAATTAGCACTTTAGATTTCTCCCGAAAACTTTTAAAGGGTGTTCCGCGGCTTTCGAATTCGCTGCGAACACCCTAAATTGTTCACTATTCCGTGAATAGGCGAACATCTGGCTCATTCCTACTAGCCAAGAACCGGATACTATAGGACAGGAGTGTCAAACTGGCAGCCCTCCAGAGAAAATTAATCTTTATCTGAACAAGGTAATGACTTATGTGATGCGGGATAAGCTCTGTAAACTTTCCAGGCTTAACCTCCAGACATAATGTATATATACAGCGAGTTTAAACATGTCAGTGCTTATACAGTTTGTGCTTAAAGCGGATGGCCCATCAAAAAAAAATATTAAAAGCCAGCAGCTACAAATACTGCAGCTGCTGATTTTAATATTAGGACACTTACCTGTCCTGAAGTCCAGCGCCGTCCGCAGTAGAGGATGAGCGATCGCTCGTTTCTCTGCTGCTCCCCCCTCCATCCACGGTGAGGGAACCAGGAAGTGAAGCGCTCCGGCTTCACTGCCCGGTTCCCTACGGCGGATGCGCGAGTCGCGCTGCGCCCGCCGATTGGCCCCCACTGTGTGCTGGGAGCTAAGTGTTCCCAGCACACAACGGGGGGGGGGCGACGGGATGTCAGAAAAAAACCCGTCTTTTGCCCGAGACGTGTGGCCGGAAGTGGGTGCAAATACCTGTCTTAAGACAGGTATCTGCACCCCCCTCCCCCCTGAAAGGTGTCAAATGTGACACCGGAGGGAGGAGGGTTCCGATCAGCAGAACTTCACTTTAGGGTGGAGCTCCGCTTTAAATTGCTTTAAAACCTTGGATGAGCGGTGACTCCAATATTGACTTGCTAGAAACTACTGATGTCCACCCAGTGCTGAAATATCAGCACCATATACTTGAGATACCCTTTTAAATTTGAGAAGGAGAATAAATAAGGATTGACTGTTCAAGAAAAATAATAATTTAGCAGGAAGGACTCTCAAAGACAGCAGTTTAAATGTAGGCCTGCTCCCATTGTATTTTACTAGAGAGAGAAGAAACTTTCTGCAAAATGGTTTATTGGCAGACCACAATCGTGGGTCCAGTTATGTACCAATAACTCTCTTTTTGCAGAAGTAAAGCTGCCTTTTAAAGTAACAATGGAAAACTTAAACAATAACTATCTAAATAATGTCATTTTCACGCATCACTGAGATACATTTCAGCAACATTATAGTTAATCTGCAAAAAGGGAACATTTTTGCTTGAAAACAAAGAGTCACCCCTGCAGTCATTTCCTTTCTAATTGGCACTGCTGTGTACAGCGTTTAGCATTGCAATAATGGCAGACTTTGAAAGAAATAATCTGAACCCATCATTAGCCTAGAAGATGAGAAACTACAGACTCTTGTAAATTAATGAACATTACTCAAGTTAGGCACTCTTAGATAACTGAGGCATGCTTTGGAAATGAAGGTCTACGTTGCTCTGTAAACAGATGCTTAATTTAATTTTCTTAAGTTTCCTACATAAGCTAAACACACATGTACCTAATGATAAAAGTTAGAATGTGAGCACTAATAGGTTAACATAAAACTCAGCAAATCACTGCTAACACAATCTAAAACAGACTTGCAATCAAAATAACGACAACCTGCCGAACCTAATTAATAGTATATCATTGGGGTAGACTGCAAAAAGAGTGTTGTAAAACAATATAAAAGTATACTTAGTTCATCCCAGACTTCTAAGGGAAACAAAGATGGCATGCCAATGCATACTTCCCAATTGTTTGGGATGGGAATGAGGCACACATACTAGAAAATATATGTAGACACCCCCTGCCTTGCCACCTTAAAGGAGAATTATGCAAAAACGTGATAATTTAAATCCACAATGCCTTTTTTTTTACCATTACCATTCATTTATACAGGCTTTTGAAATTTACAAATGCAACAGTTTAGAAATTGGATGAAAGGCTTAGCACTGGGAAACACTTTTTGAAAGATAAAAAGTGCATTTTATGTAAAATGAGGCACAAATTAATAGGAAAGAGGGACATTGTTCCAAATCAGGGACAGTCCCTTAAAATCAGTGACAGTTGGGAGCTACAGTATGCCAACGTCTTTCAAGAGCATTAAAGAAGATTCCTTCACTGAATATTTAGTGAATGTCCCATTGTCTGGTTCATAAATATAGGGTTTCATCAACAATTGGCTCTTGAAGAAGCCTGCTTCTGTGTAATTTTAACAGAGCCTCAGATAGAAGCAAAAACCCAACAGAGGTTCTACTCCTTCCCCATAGTATCCAAAATTATAAAAAAAAGAACGACATTTAGCTGTGCTTAAATTTTAGGCACTGTGGACCCATTTAAACACATTTTATAATATTGATTCTGAGTTTTCAGTAACACAATAATAAGGGGTTTTATGATAGAACTGTGTATGCTTTTTTTTTATATATACATAGCTTAAAGTCAATAATACATGCTTATTTCTTAATGCAGTCCTGACGTTTGCACTGTTATTTGCATAATGTTGCTATATTGGTTGCAAATTTACAACAATTAGATTCTAAAATCCAGTGTAGATACACTTTTTAAATTAAATTTACGTATAGCAAAAGTAATTTGATAGGTTAGAAATAGTTCCCAAGTGTTGTACATGTATCTTTTATGTATTAAATATCATTGTATGCAATTACAGTTAATTCCCACTACAATTTAGAAGGTCTGTTATTTACTTCATAAAATATGTGCTCTAATTATTTAATATGAAGCTGACTTTTTCCATCACAGTCAAGTTAAATCCTGAAAGTGTCTATAATTTCATTTGGAATATGTATGTGTCCTTAGGCTTGTCATCACTAATTTAGAGAAGTGGCTCTAAATGTTCTTGTTTTCCCCCCTGACCACAGATATCAATATCGCCAACAGTGCTTGTGTTTTCCCTGAGCAAAACATGAAAGCACACGGAAAGAGAAGATCATTCATCACATGAGTAAATAAGCTACTGTCTATAAGCAAGAAATACATATTTTATAATGTAAAGGAAAGAAAGCTGAAGTTCAGATGTTGTGACCATTCAGGGCATACTACTGGGTTTAGTCAGGTCCAAAAGCTGACATTCCGGACTACACTTGCATAGCCACCTGCTTTAGCAATATGGCATTGACAAGAATTATTAATAATAGTGATTGTGTTTTAGTCATTCAAGCAATCTAAACAACAGCTGAATGGACTTTGGATGAGGTGTAGGTTTACCACTATCATGGGTTCAAGGTAAATCCTGTGGAATCCAAATTGATAGTCCTTAAAAAAGTAAGTGTCGGTTCACCCTGCATATTATTTTTTACCAAAATGCACTGCATGACATTTGAACTATGACTAGCAGGCTTAAAATAGCAAATATGGGGAATTATGGATAAGCCAACTCTCCTACTACTGTTTAAAAAAGAAGGGCACATAAGAGCCATTATGTCTGTGGATTGGAAACTGTATCCTCTGCAATATTGTATGTTATTTCTTGCAGTAAAGTCCAAGCCTGTGCCTTTTGCCCTTGCTATCTAAAATTGTTGGCTAATTTTACATTGTTATGTCATGTGTAGTCTATTAATTCTTGTAATAAAATACCTATCTTCTCTTTCACTATTACAGCTATTAGTGTTTGTAAACCCTAATAATGAACTTCTCTTATTTGCTCCCTTTTTGGTCTGTCTAATATACCAGTGGCATTTTATTATATCTGTTTGATAAGTGCAAAAAACTGTTGGTTAGAAATTCAGAGTTCTATGTCCTTTGCACACTTCTTGTGTTATCTCAAACAGCTGTCCTTGTTCTTATTTTGGATGACAAAATGCCTGTTATTTTGTTGAGATTTGAAAGTGAGTATGGTTGACTAGTTTAGAAAAAAACACAGGGCAGGGCTGACAACACTCTGTTAATAACTGATGGCACTTCTGGCAGAGAAACACGTTTTTTTTTTCTTTTAAGAAATAAGCCAGCAGAAATGTACAGCATGTATTTAAAATGTCCTACTGTGGGCACGTTTTACATTTCTGTATCATCTAAGGTCTCTTAATTCCTAAAGAGGTAGTAAAATCCACTTGGTCACTTGTACCTACAGGAAAGCTCATATTAAAGCTGACCTGTGGATACAATTAAATATCTCGTAAATATGTACTGTTTAAGAGCTATTCACAAGTTCTGCAGCCGGTGAGGTTGCCGCTGCATGTGCACTGTGCTCTGAATTGGGGGCACACTAAATGTGCCATCGACCCTGAGCGATGCGTTATGATCGTGACTCCTGTGCGCAGTGACGTTATTGTGCCGAAATTAAAACGGTCAGAGCCCACAAACCCTGAAGAAGACTGGGTGAAAAAGTCCTGGCAGCAGTCAAAGTGCACCACTGTAGGGATCTGTTTTACAGGTAAGTCTGTCATAATAATCTAGTATACACTGCATACTAGCATATTATGACATTAACTTGCAGGGGGGTCAGTATTTTTTTTTGTTGTTGAAGACTTCACTACCTCTTTAAAGCAGAGCTCCGCCTTTAACAAAATATTAAAAGCCAGCAACTACAAATACTGCAGCTGCTGACTTTCAATATATGGAAACTTACTTGTCCTGGAGTCCAGCGATGTCTGCAGCAGAAGACGAGCAATCGCTCGTCTATCTACTGCCCCCACTGCCATCCTCGGTGAGGGAATCAGGAAGTGAAGCATTTCGGCTTACTGCCCGATTCCCGATTCGCGCAGCGCCGTCCTCACTGGTCCCCGCTGTGTTCTGCGAGCCGAATGTTTCCCAAAACACAACGGGCGAGGGCAGAAAGTGGCACACTACCCGCACTACCCGCAGGGAGAGGACTCCCGGAAGTTGGTGCAAATACCTTACAAAGGTATCTGCACCCCCCTGAAAGGTGTCAAATGTGACACCGGAGGGGTGTTCCCATGAGCGGAAGTTCCACTTTAGCTTTACTTTGACAAAAGCTTAATAGAAATTGGCCATTAGCAGGACAGTTTTTCTTCAGAGAAAACAGAGACAGCCTCAGCAAACCATTGGCCAAAGCGAGTGACTATCATTTGATAAAAAATAATGTGTTACTGTTAAAGCTACCTGGGATTTCATTTTTTATTTTTTTTATACCTGAAATGAATAAGATTGAGGTGCAGTTGCTGTATGTAGGCAAAGCTAATTGTACAAGAAAAAATATAAATTTCACAGCCAAATATGCAATGCCAGTGTATGAGGTCACTGAGACTGTGAAAACTGTACTTTTCCCTAACACCACATACAGTTTTTAGGAATCAGCCAAACTGTTTGTTTTTTTAAAAGATTTTGTGTATTTTCGACGTTGTCCTGAAAACAACATGAAAAGTTAGTGCCTTGCTTCCTATGCCTATTTTGAGAGTAGTTTTCCTAGTATGCCTCGTACACACGACCAATTTTGCGTTGAAAAAAAAAACAATCATTTTTCCCAACGGAATTGCCTTGCATACACACGGTCACACAAAAGTCCAGTGAACTTTTGACTGTCAAGAACACAGTGACGTAAAAGACTACGATGAGCTGACAAAAGGAAGTTCTATGCTTCAGAGCATGCGTTGAATTGATTCCGAGCATGCACATTTTTTTCATACAGACGAATGGTTTTCCCGCTCAGATTTTTTCCTGACGGGAAAAAATAAATCCTGCTCTCTTTTTTTCCGGCAGTTTTCCCGTCAGAAAAACTCAGATGGAGCATACACACGGTCGGAATTCCTGGCCAAAAGCTCTCATCGCAGTTTTTCCGACGGGGAAACCCGGTCGTGTGTATGAGGCATAAGCCTTAAAAATTATCAAACTTTAGCTTTGGTTTCCCAAATTTAAAACAGAACTCACAGAACGTTTGGTAAGCGAGCAGACTCACCCACCACTAGAAGGGACACCCATTGTTGGTTAGATAGGAATGTAAGGAATCCCCAAGGCCGCGTACACACGATCGAACATGTCAAAAGCTTCTTAGCATGCTTAGAAACTTGTCCGCTGGAAACCAGTCTGTCGGACATGTGTACTAACCAGTACACACTATGTGTACTAACTAGTTGTACTAACCAGCGGACCGAAATCCCCCGCATGCGTTGAATGGATTTGACGCATGCGTGGAAGCTTTTTACTTCCTTGTCTTCGCACATCGCGGCGACAACGTCACCGCCACGTCACCGCGTTCTCTGTCCACGGGGATTTTGGTCTGATGGTGTGTACACACATCAGACCAAATTATCCCAAAATGTCCCAGGAGACATGTCCGATGAAAACGGTCCGCTTTCATCAGACATGTCTCCTCGTGTGTATGCGGCCTAAGGGTGTGTCAGGGCTGAGCTCTCAGTCCATCCTTCTCTGTGCTCAGGTTGCTCAGCTGTCAGTTAATTGCCAGTACTCATCTTTCCACACCTGTTGATCATCTCCTGTTTGTCAGTCAAGCTCACATCCAGCCCCCTTCTGGCTATTTAAACTGCCTTGTTCATTTCATCAATTGCCTTTGCCTTGGTCAACATATCTAGAGAGTCTGCTGTGTTCCTAGTGAAGACTGGCCTGGCTGACATCCCTTCTGGTTCCTGATCCTGTCTGCTGCTTCTGACAATGCTGATATCTGTCTTCCTGATTTCCTGGCTTATTCTGACTACCTGATTTGGCTACCGAACCCTGGCTATGTTTTGACTACAATTACCAGTGATACCATTTTTTCCATGATATTAACTGCATGTTTACTGCTTTTTCTGTTTCCATCTGTTTCATGATTCCTGACAGGCTGCCTATACAATGCACGTTTCTTTCTTTCAAACACAGTTTGAAGGAAACAAAATTGTTTGATTCCCCCATCAACACAATCAGTGTCTTGTTGGGGGAATCCCTCTTGCTGTGCTATTGTATTCTAACAGTGGGAGGTTTCCCAGCTGTCAAAATACAATGATCATTGCTGCCAGATATAGCCAGTGTCAGCAATTGTACAAAAAAAAACTCAACAGTGCAATTGTATTAAAGTAGATCGATAGATCAACTTTAGCGTAACCAGCCTGTTTATAGAAGAATCAAACATTTTCTGGTTCCTGCTGAACAGGCTGCATTGCGATCCATCTATGATCAGCTTAACTGTTGGGGGGTCTTTTGATAGCTTTCACATGTATGATGAATGATGATACAATAGATTCTGCCTGTCCATAGATTCAAGCTGAGTAATATTTTATTTCTTATATTTCTAAATGTCTAAAGATTTCAAGCTAGATAACAGCTGTTGATAGATAAAAGCTCCAAAACCCTTGGACTTAGTTAAAACATTGATTGGCCAGATACTCTAACCTGGTCATAAATATGTGTGTCATTGTCTGTCAATAGTAATTTTTGCTTTGTAGGCATGAATACCATATTTCAATCTCGTTTTATTAAATGTTGCTCCATTATCCTACTACTGATACTTATTAGGTATACAGAGCTACAGTTTAGTGAAAATCTGTTGAAATATAAATAATAAAAGTACAGTCGCTGACTTATTTTTAACCTCTTATGGACCGCCGCATGTACATTTACGTTGGCAGAATGGCACCAACAGGCACATCAACGTATATATACGTTGGTGCCTAGACGTAGGTCGGGGGTCCGATCGGGACCCCCCCGGTACATGCGGCGGTCCGGTTACCTGGCCGAGCGATCCATGCTGAGGGGGCGGCGGTTCATTTTTGCTCGCCCCCTCCGGATCGCTCCCAGCCAATCCGCGCGCTCCCCCTGCGTGTCATTTCCTCCTCCTGTGTAAACACAGGAGGAGGAAGTGATGTGATCTCTGCGGTTTTTTTCAACCGCCGCTGAGGAGAGATCACAACACACAGTAAGTCTGCACAACACTACACTGACACCAGTACACGCAGGCAGACTTAACCCCTTACGATCACCCTCCCCCCTGTCACAGTGTCACTGAATGCAGTGATCATATGTATGATCACTCCAGTTAGTGTCAGTGTGACAGGCAGCTAGTGTTAGGTCCAGGGTAGCCCCCGTACCCCCCCAATAAAGTTTTAACCCCTTGATAACCGCCCTAGTTAACCCTTTCACTCCCTATTGCCAGTGTCACTAAGTGATCATTTTTCTGATTGCTTTATTAGTGTCGCTGTTCCCGCTAGGTAGCTATTTTTTTTTTATTGCGATTTTTTTTTTACTAAAGACATGTGGCTAAATAAATTGTGACCTAAATGTTTGACTAAAATTTAGTTTATTTGATTTTTCTTATAACAAAAAGTAAAAAATATTTTTTTTTTCAAAATGTTCGCTCTATTTTTGTTTATAGCGCAAAAAATAAAAATCGCAGAGGCGATCAAATACCACCAAAAGAAATCTCTATTTGTGGGAAGAAAAGGACGCCAATTTTGTTTGGGAGCCACGTCGCACGACTGCGCAATTGTCAGTTAAAGCGACGCAGTGCCGAATCGCAAAAAGGGGCCTGGTCCTTTACCTGCATTTTGGTCCGGGTCTTAAGTGGTTAAAGATGCATGTCTTGGGGCTGTCATCCATATCTTACATCACTGTTTATTCGGTTACTAACCAAGAACACGTTTATGTATATTTAAGATGTCAGGTTACTAGTTTATTCTATTTGAACTTTCATGTATATTTGCATCAACTTAAAGGCTAAGTTCACCCTTTTTTTTTCTAAAATCCAGCTCCCCTATGTACCAATATACCAATAATATGTCTCTGTTTCACAAAAATACAAGCTGCCTTTGGTTTTGAAGACCAGGTCTCACCTCCATCCATGGCTGTAGTTTGCAGATCACTTTAGAAACTTCCTGGTAGACAGAGGACAGACACACAGGATGGACCAGCCAGTATGAGCCAGAAAAGATTTTACCAGCTGTCCTCATTAGCACACCTTCACACATCAACAACATTTTCATAACACCCCCAGCAATCCTCCAAGTATGAATTTGCCTGACTTCCCCAGCGTCCCTTCAGACGGGTTAAGGGTGCATGCTACATTCCCTGGGGCCACATGCAGCCCAGTGGTCATCAACCCTGTCCTCATGGGGTTTGCAAGATAACTGAAATACATCACAGGTGATATAATTTGCTGCTCGGTAATTGCAGTATTCTAGTGTGCATCTCCCCAAGGTACAGTAATACATAAAACCTGGCCTGTTAGTGGGCCCTGAGGACAGGGTTGATGACCACTGGCCCATGGGACATCCCCAATGTAGTGCAAGTGCCTGTCTGATTGTAAAGAGATTGTACAATCAGACTGTATATTGTATGGCCACATTTATACACCTAAAATTACAGAGTTTCACTTTCAGTGCCATTGTTAATGGCACACCAAACACAGAAGAAAACACACATTTTGCCACATAAAAAAACCAAGGGACAAATACAGTAACAAATTTACAAAAATGTCCTATGAGCTACTTTACTAGGTGGATCACAGCCCATTGAAATCTACTGGCTGCCCTATGTGTGTCACTGGAAAACGAGCCAAAACACATGCGCTTCCACTACTCTAGGTGTGAATGAGGCCTGAAAGTGAAAGTGATGTGTTTACAGAAGAACAATGAGGCTCCATTCACATCTATGTGTTTCCAAACGCATAGCAAGCTGCACAAAAAATCTGCGCTTTGCCATGCGTTTCATAAATGCTGCCCAAGTGCAGCAAACACACTTAAAACTGCACCACTAAAAAATAGTTCTGCAGTAGTCTATTCTGGTGAATGGGCTGCCCTGACAAGTGAAAACACTCCAAAACACACAAAACAAATGCATGCAGGAATGTGAGTTTTTGTTAGGTGGAGATGTGAATGAGGCCTTATGATTGAGGGTCACCGTCCACTCCCTCCTATGTACTTGTATAAACATTCAATACACTAGGCAATCTCTGTACAATTTCCTTTAGATTTACCAGAACTATGGAATATGGAATAGTTCAGAACTATGGAATAGAGGACACACCTGATTCAATTTGTAGCAAATCAGGACCTTGTATTACATAGCTGATGGGAGATCTAAAAGAAATTGTACAATCAGATTGTATAGGAAGTGGGTAGAAGGTGGTATTGTGGAGGTGTGGTCCAGACTAATGAACACACCCTATCACACCCTCTTCTGTGATGCAACAAGGAAGTGATTGGCTTCTGGGAGATAACCTAACAGGAAGTGAATGCTGATACAAGCTACAGGAAGTGAAGAAATATGCAAATCCATTCAAAGATTCAAACAAAACTGACAAGATTCTAATCCTCCTGTGGAAGATGTAAGTGAGAGAAAAGCACATTGGGATGGCTGGGCCAGGAATGGCTTTGGAAAACACTTCTAGTTATTATGAAAAGAGAAATTCTGCCGGAAAACCCTCTAAAGAGGGTTCCATATGAGGGGTTCAAAATATCATGTGAATGAGGTAAGTAAGAGAAAAGCACATTGGTAGGGCTGGGTCAGGAATGCCATTGAAAAATGCTTCTATTTATTATGAAAAGTGAAATTCTGCAGAAAAAGGTGAACTTATGCTTTAAGTTGTTTCATTTACTATGATGATATGAAGGCAAATTACATTTCTGATTACTTATTTCAAAGAAAAACAAATGTAGTCAGACTACTATGAGTTAAGACAACCTAGAGCTTGTTCAACATGATAAGGAACATTGTTAATAGACTCCATACCTCTGGTACCAGGACACTTTCATGTCTTCTGAGAAGTATTTCATGGAACAATGGAATCTAATTCCTTCTGGTGTGCAGTGGATTTTCAGCTCAGAAGCGGATGATCCTAAAAAAATGAATAAGAAACACTACATGATATCATGTCCTTTTATCCTTGCTTAGAAATGTTGTTTGGGAAGGCAGAAAAGCACAGTAGTTCTCTGGTAGGTTTAGCAAGAAGAGCTATTTTCATCAATGCACAGATGTATCCTTTGTAAGCTTCAGTTATATTTGAAATAGTTTAAATAACTGACTTTGATGCATTTTTTGGACAGTCCTTCTTCAAGGATGCAGACAGCTAGAATAAGACATTATAGTTTTCAGTTTTTTAAGGTTATTATTCTTTCAAAACCACCTTATTTTTACTTCTTAACAATAATCTTTCAAACACAACATGCCTTGGTGTGTATTTTTCTTTATAAAATGATAAACACTCAGTAATTTCAGTAATTATCTTTATAATAGACTTTATCTTCCGAGAGCCATAACAAGATATTTCAATGTGTCTGTATCTCCTAGCATTAGGAGATTATTAACATTATATATCACTATATAAAAAAAAACATAGTTTAATTGGTTTTTGGCAATGTAAATCACTTCTGCTACTTCGCGCTCTCAGTGTTAACATAATGGTCATTCTCTGTTTTTAGTTACTTTAAATATGATTAAGAATGACAATATAATACACAATTGTCAAAAGTCAGTCCATAAACATGCTTTGGCATATACTTTATGGAAATATGTAAAATGTAGTTTCAACAAGAAACATTAACCACTTAACAACCGAAGGCCGTTATTTAACGTCCTCGACTTTGTGCGGTGATATCTGAATGATGCCGATTCTGTGCACGATAAGAATGATCCAAGTGGCAGTTCCACCGCTTAACTGTTCTTATAGGCGGCAGGAGGGGACGCCCCCCTCCCGCCGTCATCTGGTGCATCCCCGGGCTCTCCCGTGCCATCGGGGGCCTGGAGAACAAATCAGCCAGCGCTGCCTGGGAAGAATAGAGATGGTCACCAGTCATCTCTTTGACCGCTGAAGGCCCGGGCGCGACGTTATGACGTCACGCCCAGTACCCGGAAGTAAACAAAGCCGCAATTGCAGCTGTCGGCATGTTACCAGTGACATTTTTTCCACGGATTTCATGTTTGTAAGCCTGGAGGAGAGATGTGGATTCTTATTGACCCCACATCTCTCCATAAAGAGGACCTTTCACCGTGATTCCTATTACAAGGGATGTCTGCTAAAAAAAATATATAATGTTTGGGGGTTTTGATTAATTTTCTAGCAAAAAAAATTTGATTTTTACATGAAGAGAGAAGTGCCAAAATAGGCCCGTTGTCAAGTGGTTAGGTGTAAATTACATGTTATCATAGAAACATTGCAAATCCATATCCGTATGGCTGGGGTGTGCATCTTATGGGTTGTTTTCCTAATGGGGTCTCAGAGTTCTGCAGATTTTCTGCAGTCCCATTTATATTTGATGCATTAGCAACTGTTTTGGACTATATCTTATTTTATCTTCAAGAACAATAGCAATCTAACACCTCCACCCTACTGTATAATTATAGTTCTTCTGGCAATAAATCACCGAACTGTCAACTGTCCTTTTGATCAAGTTACTGACAGCTAACTTCTGACAAAGTGTTTTCAAGTGCACCTGTGCCAAGGCCATGGACATTATATTATTTATGTATTTGTAATATGTGGAAAAAGAACTTTAATACAAGCCATTTCTGGTCTCTTTAGAAGCATGTAATGTGAAGTAATTCATTCTTAAATATTCTTGAATCCCTCAATGTAGACTCCAAAATCTAATTCTAGTCAGTGTCTAACAACATCTGCTATGTCTTTACATTGGAAGGTTGGCATGCTACCAAGATTTTGCTTACATATAAAGTAAAATGCAAAAAAGGTTTCTGATTTCTGGGCCTTTGTTGTGAATTTATCCACAATGCCTATATTTTTAAAGTAATGTGTTTAAGTGTTTTACTGTTTCAGAATATATAAAGACTTTAATATGCATATCCTAGGAACAGGCTTACTATTAAATAAATAGACTTGTATACGCTGACAATTAAAACTAGTGATAAGGAGATCAGTTTACTCAAACTAAGATCCACAGCAAATCAGATTGGATATTCATAACTGGTAAATGGCTTATTTGGACCACTTCATGTGTGGGAACTTTCAATGGGGAACCCACATACCAAAACAAATATTGGATTTCTATAAATCACATAGATCATTGTGGGGTGATTATCAGTCTCTATTCCTCCAAATCAGTGTACAGGGAGTTAGTGATATTCTGGCATGACTAAATAAAATATAAGTCATAGCTGAACCATTCACCAAATCTAAACCTAACTAAATGTGTAGCCCAATAGTGTTCTTCTATTGCATCAGGCAGGACTATAGAATGTATCTTGAGAAACTATTATATTCTTTTCGTAAAGTAGCAATATGTAATATGTAGCCAGGTAAAATCATATGGGACTACTTTCTGAAAAGTAATGTAAAGAAAATAGAAACAAAACGTGTAGCTGCCTCTAATGAGCCATAAGGTGTCATCTTTCAAAAGAAAATAGAAATCCTATTGGATGTTGTTGATATATCATTATTTCAATTTCATGCTATTTATGGCTGAAATAGTTCCTACATTTCTCTATAATGTATTTTTGAACAACTCAGCATCTCAATAGACTATTTTGTTGACAATTTACGTGTGCTTACTCTGCCTTTCCAGCCTGCACATGTGTATATCTCCTTGAAAAACTGAACATAAAAATACACATTAGTCAGCAAAACTTTCATAATACAGATGCACTAAGGAGCATTAGCATATTCATTTTTAGACCCAGTAAAAGAAAATTTAAAATGAGGTAAAACACTTTAAAATTCATTTTGAGCAAGAGCTTTGCAATTACTCAGGGGAGGCTGAGAATGGAAGGAAGAAAATTAAAAAGATAAGATACAGTTTATATTCAAGTGTCTACGGAACCGGTATTGCAATAAAGGTTTGTCTTCTACAATTGCTAACAGACTGAATGGTATTAAGGCTTTTTAAAATCTATTATGCAATATCAAAGTCAAATGTGGATCATGACTTACAAAATGTCATATGTTGCACAATATACAACACAGAATACAAATCCAGACGCAGCAAAACCAGCTGTCTCTTTTACTCTAACAGAAAATAACCAAATACATGCAGTCACTACAAAACTATGGCTTCCATTTGTGTTCTTATTGCTATGAAACTAAACAAACAGACATCCAATTAGCTATGGCTAGCCACTTATTATTTAAATGTTTTCTTGCCCTGTAGTAGCCTTTTGGCTTTTATGTGGGGCTCCAAGTGTCAGTTTGTTATAGTTCTAATATAGACAATTTACCCCAAAAAGAGATATTTACTGTGAGATGGCACTGGAATCAAGCACTCATTTAGTCAGGTTTGGATCGCAGCTTATGATAGCCCATAAAATAGTTACTACTTTAGTTTTACACTTTAGATTACATTCCAAGCCTATGGTGGGTCTTCCAATAAAAGAAGTTTAATGCTTTATGGTAATGATTCCTTACCAGAATTCACTAGTAGGTGACATATAAACAAATATATTAAATAGTGCCTCACAGTGCTCTGTAAAACAAACAATCAATAAACCCATATTATGCCACACATAATTTTTTCAATGTAAAAAATATTAAAAGCAGCTGTGTATGTCCATAAAAAATGTCAATAAAAGTTCTTAAATTATCAATGTAAGTGTCTGTTATAATTATCTTCCACTTTTTTTGCCACAATTTGTGAATCACTGTAATATCTCTTCCACCATGTGTTGTACAAAACCCATCACCAACATTCCAATACTCTCACCTTGTGATATAACCCAATACAAATCAAATCTTGTGCGCTTTTCCTTTAACCGCTTCAATACCAGGCTTTTATACCACCTCCATACCGGGCCTATTCTGACACTTCTCTCCTACATGTAATAATCATCATTCTTTTGCTAGAAAATTACACAGTACCCCCAAACATTATATATGTTTTTTTTAGCAGACACCCTAGGGAATAAAATGGCGGTCATTCCAAAGTTTTATCTTGCACGGTATTTACGCAATTATTTTTCAAACGCCTTTTTTTTGTAAAAAAATTGTTTTATGAACTAAAAAAATAACAAAACAGTAAAGTTAGCCCAATTTTTTTGTATTATGTGAAAGATTATGTTACACTGAGTAAATAGATACCCAACATGTCACGCTTTAATTATGCGCACACTCATGGAATGGCGCCAAACTTCGGTACTTAAAAATCTCCATAGGCAACGCTTTATTTATTTTTTACAGGTTACAGTTTAGATTTACAGAGGAGATCTAGTGCTAGATTCGTTGCTGGCACTCTAACGCACGCGGCGATACCTCACTTATGTGGTTTAAACGGCGTTTACATATGTCGGCGGGACTTGCGTGTGCGTTCGCTTCTGCACGCGAGCTATCGGGGACAGGGGCGTTTTAATTTTTTTTTTATCTTTTATTTATTTTTTTTACTTATTTTTTATTTATTTTTACACTTTTTTTCATTTTTTTTTCCACTTTTATTCCTATTACAAGGAATGTAAACATCCCTTGTAATAGGAAATGTGTGTGACAGGTCCTCTTTATGGAGAGATGTGGGGTCAATAAGACCTCACATCTCTCCTCCAGGCTGGAAACCATGAGATTGGTGAAAAAAAATTCACCGATCTCATGAATGGGGGCTTACAGTCGCAATTGCGGCTTTGTTTACTTACGGGGACCCGGGCGTGACGTCATCAGATCGCGCCCGGGTCCTCCGACGGTCATAGAGATGACTGGTGACCATCTGGTCACCAGTCATCTCTATGCTTCCTGCCGCCGCCGCCGATTCGTTCTCCGGGCCCCCGAAAGCACAGGAAAGCCCGGAGAAGCACCGGATGGCGGCGGGAGGGGGGGGATGTCCCCTCCCGCGGCCTGTAAGAACGATCAAGCGGCGGAACCGCCGCTATGATCATTCTTACATTGTGCAGAATCGTCGGCTGAAGAAGAGGATATCTGGATGATGCCTCTGGCTGCAGGCATCATCCAGATATTCGCCTGCAATGCCCAGGCCGTCAATTGACGGCCACTTAGGATGGTAAATCCCATCCCAGGCCGTCAATTTTCTATGGCTGGGTATTGAAGTGGTTAAAGAGGGTGTTATATATCAGAAAAGTTATTCTCCTCTGCTCAATACGGATCTACTTCAATCTACCCCCATTTTTAGGAAACCTTCAATGGTTATATATAGGAGGCGGCCCAGTTCTATTTTTCCATGTTCCTTAACTATTACTGAACCGGCATCCCAGTCCAAAAAGTAGATGGTGACCCTGGATGATGTCTGAACAAACATGGTACCATCTTTCTAGTATGTGGAATATAACTATATTATATATATATATATATATATGCACAGGTTTCTGTGTGTATATGTATATATATATATATATATACATATATATATATATATATATATATATATATATATATATATATATGTATATACATATATATACAAAACTGGTTTTGAGGCACTCATGGATCTTGTAGGGTCTCGATCTTCCTCCTCTCCAAGACCCAGATTTCCTTGGATGAGCACATATACATATATATATATATATTTATGGTCGTGGCCCTCTGACCGAGAGAGATGTGGATCACATAAACACGCAACAAGACTTACAACATAAATAGACCTGAAGTGTGCCTTGGTGGTCTGGTCAGTATGCCAAGAAAAGGGGGCATACCCAAAGTAGGTAATGGGTAGTTGTTGAAGAAGGATATGCTGAGAAGTGCCCTGAAAAAGGGAAGGGTGGGAGGGTGTCGAATGCGATTGAATGCGCAGACTCACGGACAGGAGGTGAGCTGGAAAGAGTCGGCCCAGTGACGTGTAGTACTGCACACTGAACCAACAAAGAGCATGTGTGAGTGGGCTGCTTAAATACCCTCCGGGCTCCTCCCATAAACTCAGGCCACCATACTGGCCTTCTAATATATACACACAGTATAATTAACAGAACAATATTTGCTATTGTCTTCCTGATTCTCCTCCCAGCCAATCAGGAAGCAGGTACTGAGGCTTGATTGGCCAGGGAGTCTTAGGACTACCAATCGTGTCTCAGGAAACACTGGCCAATCGTAACCCAGGACACACTTCCTGCTCAGCATGGAGGAGAAGCAATGGCCCAGCTCTTCATTCCCCCTGCCACCTATGTTAAGCTTAATCGCTGCCTTCCCATTCATCTCCCTAGGGGGTGGATGGCGATGGTTTGTCACCCCCACAGTAAATATTTAGAACCAGCGTCTACTGTCATACAGGCCTCTGTGCTTCTCTATGCAATGTAGGCAGATTGTGCCTGGTGAGAGGGGTCAGCGTTTTCCAGAGAATATTACAGCATCCTACCTTGGTGCTTTTCTCAAGAGCCCTTGTTGGGGGGCGTCCTTTCGCATGGGCACGCTGGGCAGGGTTTTTTTTTTTCTGTTGTGTTCTTTCCTTGCAGATGTGTACATTGTCTGACATTTACCCCTCTTTCTTGATCTTCCAACATCAAATGTATACATCTATGATACTATGAGTGTACACTGAGCCAAATGGTTTCTACTATCCATCGTACTAATTCATACTCTCCTTTGCATATTTGAAATGACTCAGTGCACATTCTGCTAGTGTGTAATATGCTTATATTTATGCTTGCTCAAATGTGTTTTTTTCTATTATTATTTTTTGATTGATGTGATAAGTAGATATTTATAACTCTGTAAAGCTGTATGGCATGTCATCTTTGTAATGGATGAATTCTCTGATGGTTTGCAGACTCCACCCTTTAATAATTTTTTAACTATATTGATTATTATTTTTTAAATTGTCTGATCAGTAGGTTTTGGACCATCTGGTAGTGTCGAGTCTCCCCAGCACGTAGGAGCCTCTGTCTGGCTTTTTGTCATTCAGGCTCCAGTACTCTTTTCTGAGTGTTTTCTGGCGGTTACGCTGCCTGGGAGTTAACTTCTCCTATACGCATGCGCTCTGGCGATTTCCAACATTCCAGATATTACCGCCCGCTATACGTGCTGGCGGTCACGTCAACGTGTGATGTTGCCACATTTTTTGACATGGTGGCACCGGACGCTGCGAGGATCGGGGGATTGCGCGGGCACAGACCGCGATGTGCACACCTGATGCGCAGTTAATACTGGGGGGACCAAGTTCATTGGCCCCTTGCATATACCTACAATTTTGTCTTTGCCTCTCACCTGGCACCAAATCTGGGCCAGTCTGATAGGCTGACAAGCATCAGCTGTTCTATTTATACCTGGCTGTGTCATTTTCTTACTGCTGCATGGCCAGGATCCATGCATCTTGTTATAATCCACAAACTAAGGTGTGAGAATCTTCTGCTGTTTTGCACTAGCACACCAAGCTCTGCTTGGCTGGTCGGTATGTACTCACATCCACCAGTTCTTTGGTTTGTGCTGTTGGCATTTTTACTTTATTATTATTTTTTTCTTCCTTTCCTCCATACCGTATATATACTTATACATAATAATTTATTTCAATAGATTTCACCGCACTCTGCTTGCATCTATCCTCGTGAGATTTGACACACTGCATGGTTCCATCTCTCTGCTGATCTTATATCTGACCCCTTTTGTCTAATATTCCAAACCTCAATGGAACAATAACACTACGTCCACCTTTTTAAAGGGCCAGACTTTTTAAAGGGCAAGACCCTTTTTACATATATACTTTTTATTTATTTTTTCATCATTTATGGCTATACGCATTATACTTGTGCTGAGCTTCCCCAGAGATTCATCCAACCAGACATGCTCAGTTCATCCACATGTCTAAATATCATCATATGATGTAAGTACTATGTATTTTTTCTAGTCACTAAATAGAATGTATTTGATGTTGGACATAATGTCTGTAGCGTTTCCTTGTGTACATTTGTGAGTCAGGCAGAGTGTCTTGAAAGTCACCCGGTCCTGGACAGCCAGCCAGTGGAGGGACCTCAAGTCCGGTGAGATTGGTTCCCACGTTTTTTTACCTGTTACCAGTCTGGCTGCCGTGTTTGGGACGACTTGTAGATGTGAAATCTATTATTTGGGTAGTCCTAAGTAGAGGGAGTTTGGGTAGTCGAGTCGTGAGTTGATGATTGTTCCCACCACTACTGCTGTGTCTTCTTCCGGGATGAAGAGGACGAGTCTACGTAGCATGCGGAGCAGATGATGAGCCCCGCTGACAACTGATCCTATTTGTGCATCCATCGTCATGTCTGAGTCAGAGATGACTCAGAGACTTTTGGCTTTGTTGCTTGGCATGATGGTTTGTCCGAGGATGGTGGGTGGTGTCCATGTGGTCCTAGAATTGGATTTCCAATTTGCGTGAAGGATAAGTATGTATGACAATTCCTTTGTTTTAAATGAATTTTTTCAATTGTTTGTATATTGTGATTATCATGATTTATACCAAATAAAGGTTTCTATTTTTATATACTTTTTGATAATTACGTCCTATTATTAAAATCCGTACCATCCCAGGGGCTTTTTTCTCCTACAAATTTTGCGGGGATGTGATTGTGATTCGTTGGAATTGCATAACAACTGATCTAGCCTTATTCTTTTTTCTTTAAACTGTCATAGTGTATATCCAAATACTTTATGGTTACATTTATTTAGCTCACACCAGTAATGGACAAATCAGTATGATGACCAGATGAATCAGTGAATTGCAAACAAACCATTCTATCCAATCAAATGTATACATATAGATTTGTCCATGTTCAAGGTATCAATCAACAATACATCTTGACTGCTTGGATTTCTAAATGTCATAGTTCTCTGCAATAATGCAAATACTTAATAGAATCCAAAAGTTATGAATCATGAACTCCACTGTTTTGATCATACTTACTAATTAACTTAATTGAAAAAGCCAAGGAATGTGTGAGGCCAAAGACCTTCTGGGGTGGATTTACTAAAACTGGAGATAGAAGCTGATTGGTTACCATGCACTGCTGCACCAGTTTTTGCTCTCTCCGATTTTAGTAAATTGACCCATCTGTGCTCTAGAGAGACTGCTTGTTAAAATAGGTGTTGCCATAAATACCTAACTATTCTCTCTTAGCACATCTGACTAAGAATCTTCAGCTCGTGGCTATCAGAACTGTGTGAATGATCTGAGGGCTATAAGATATTAAATTGAACTTCTCTGTGAGCAAAAAGTAAAGGCTAAATTCTTCCTTGTAAAATTACTTTAAAGTGCCAAATCCTGTGCCTACAGAGTTGTATATCTGCAGCGAAAAGAGCACTGCTACTTCTGACTGCTACTCATCAAAGATTTTTAGTGATATTTGGTTCTGCAATTACTGTGCTGCTTGCTGAAAGGAAAGCTGTACACGAATGCCTGCACTGCATGCATCTCCTCATTTCTGCCTCTGCTTCATCCATTCTGTGAATCTATGCTTCCTAAGTTTCTTCTGTTGTGTGTTGGACATATACCAGTTTTCAGCTCACTATTTATCAGGGGTTAGCCTTTACTACAGAAGCCACCCCTACACAAAGACATAGTGAAGAGCAAAGCATAGTATGCTGGTAGGGATCAGCTTTAGGGATCATATAGGTAATATTGGTGCCCAGTCATTTGCCCTATGTTTGCCATATTTGGACACTGCTACCAGAGATCAGGTCCTCTTTCACTGCATCTAATAGACAACTGACTTTAGTAAACATGTGAAAAAACGTTGTGCCATGAGTACCCCTTATTTATACATGTTTACAAATAAAGAAATTACGTACCTATTTATATTCTCAAAGGTATTTACTGAGCTATCATTGCATGGAGCCTTATCATTCCATTGGTGACCCCTAAAATGGACTGCTCTGCAACTGACTATTGATGTATTTTGCTTGAGTGCTTTTTGTTTAATCATATGTAAATGGAATAAGAAAGAAATATTGCCTTACCACTGACTTTGCTCATTCCAAGAATAATGTCTTCATACACTGGGGAGAGAAAAAGCATTTATAAACACAGAAACTCAAAAGAAAATATAAATACATAAGAGCCAGAACAATATGGTACAAACACATCTACAGAAGGGCAATTTCCTTTTTAATCAAGCACATGATGGCATGACATGCAATAAAGTCCCACATTATTCATCATCATTCAAATCTTGTGTATAAAATGCCAGATTAGTTATTTGACTTTGTTTACGCAGCAGAATTATAATTGCTGCTCTAAAATGTTTAGTCAGGTAAATGTCTATAGAAATATAATTCTTGCTGTAGTGTATGCTTAGTAAAATGTTGCATATATTGTTGGGATGGAAACTGCATATACTGTATAAATGTATAATTTTTTATGATATGTACTGTAATGCATAGTAATGTCAAATACTATATTAGCGTTACCATCTTTCATTATATAAATATACCATGCAATTCATGTGTGTAAAGATTTCAATCATTCTATGTACACATAAAATACACATTGAGGTTGATTTACTAAAACTGGTATATATTTGACAGGGTTGAATGAGTAGGATTGCTGAGAATTAATAACTTGAAATTCCTCTTCACAGATATTGTCATGCAAATGAGATTTTTAAAAACTTTCTGTAGTTTAATGAGAAATCTAATGAACATAGGGCAGCCTATGACAAGTTAGCTTTTGGAAAATGAGCACAATTACCATATTTAGTGGCATATAACACACCTTTTTCCCCTGAAGACAGAGGGTAAACAGTGCCTGCGTGTTATACGCCACATTTTTTTTTTTACTAATGGAGCAGGTGGTCAAACCCTTTCCATACACTGCTCCTCCTGTGTCAGTGTCATTGTAAAACAAAGCTTGTAAATATCTCAGTTCATTCTGGCTGCTCTCTTCCTCCCGCTCCTCTTTAGATTGGTGGAGGAGAGCGGTCACATGACCATCTATGTAACATCAGAGGAGAGCAGTCATGTGACCAGGTCAGTAAAAAAACTGAGCTAATGAGGTATATGTAGGCTTTGTTTTACAATGAGTGACACAGCAGGAGCAGTGTAGAAGGGGCTGGCAGTGATTTCTTCTTACCCATAGAGTATGCTGGTAGTGCTGTTCCAGAAGACTGGGGGTCTCCTGGGAGTGCAGGGGAAGGGGGCTGTATACTCGATGGGGGATGTGTACTGTGCAGGGGGCTGTATACTGGATGGGGAGCTGTGTACTGTGCAGGGGGAGGGGGCTGTGTACTGGATGGGGGCTGTGTAGTGGGGAGGGGGGCTATGTACTGGATGGGGGGCTGTGTACTGTGCAGGGGGATGGGGGCTGTGTACTGGATGGGGGGCTGTGCACTCGTTGGGGGGCTGTGTACTGTGCATGTGGAGGGGGACTGTGTACTGTAGAGGGGACTGTGAAAACATTTTGTCCTTAAATGTTCCTCTTAAAATTGGGGTGCGTGTTATAGACTGACAAATACAGTAATTAAATGAATTACAGCATACTCAAATTGGAATTCTATTATTTTGCCATGCCTTGTCATCACACAATACAAACGTATTGTGGCTATGCTGTTAGGTATGCTATAAAGTAATGGGAGTTATATATCAGACAGGAGGCTCATATCTTGCATGTATCTTTCTTTATTAAATGCTCATAGCAGAAAAAAAAATTCTTCATATTTTATGTAATTTATTAAAACTTTTTCACATAAAATGGTGGAAAAGGGAACTACATTTCCCAGCAGTCCCAGCAAGTCTAAGCCACTCCTCCCGGTGGTATGTATATAAGGGACTGCCCTGGTGTACTTCTTCCTCTTTCTTTCTGCTCATGGCAAGAAAAGATAACTACACTAGCCTAATCCTTATTAGGGTGATGGAATTTGTTTATGGTATTATTATTATTATCATTATCACTGATTATTGTTACTGATATTTGTGTTCTTTGGGATTCTTGAGTTCTGGGGGTTCCCCCCTCCCCTTTCTCTCTCCCGATTTTACTACTTCGCTGGCTTTTTCCTGTACTGTCTGTGGAGAGACAGTTACGAGTTCTATCTTTTGTTTATTTGCTCCCCCCCCCTTTTTTATCGTTGTCCCAATCTTCCGGTTGGGATACGTTACAGTTCGGATGCATTGTTCCCCTCTTTAGCACCCTTACCTGGTGTATTTCCCTCACGGCTGTTCACATAGAGCTCCGTTATCTCGCGAGATTACGCCATCTTGCTAAGGCGTCATCTCGCCTGGCCTCAGATTCGACACGGAGCCGCATCTGCAGGCGCGCGCGCACCCTCTCTCTCTCCCGCGCGTCACTTTTAGGGGCGGGAGAGAGGGATCCATGCCAACCACTTAGATTCTTCCTGTGGTCTCACGAGACTAGGATTCTAGCCTGGCCCGCGCTCCCCTCGCTATACACCAGATAGCGGCGAGCGGTGCATGGTCCAGGTCACGGCCCTGTCAGTTCCCTCCATAAGATAAGTCCCTATAGATTTATATTTCCATCCAGAAAACGGAACTCAGTGCCTGTTACTTAGAACAATATCAGGCAGTTTCCTTGCTGTATATATAGTGAACGGAGCACTCATAACAGAGTGGTCCGTTTTTTAGGTGTCTATACAGAGACTTATTTACTGACTTCAGGGACATTTCATAATGGCAGAGCGATCTGGACTTACCCAAAATGATCACTCAAGTCCAGGTTTAAACCCTGAGACTCCGCAGCTACTAACTGCAACCCAGATACAAGAGCTCATAACTAGCTCCATCCAGGCTGCCTTGGCACATAACTTTAACCCCCACAATGCTCAAACAGAGGTGGTTAAAAAGGGCAAGGTCCCTTACAAACGCAAGCACTTAAACACTTGCACCGACTCCCCGGCAGGGGAAGTACAATCCATGCATGAGGCAGGACCCTCCACGGCCTGCCGACCCACCCAGCCATCCTGACAATGAGCGACCCTTGTTATCCAAGGAGTTTCCCCAAAAGAAGTTTAAACCTGTTCACCGGGCTAAACCGGACTCATTTAATGAGGACTCAGATTATGATGCATCTGAAGGATCACTGTTGTCAGCAGCTGATGACTCTGAATCCGATCAAGAGGAGGCTGGGCAGATGGCTAGTGAGATAGAAGCCAATTCGGACATACCACCCGAAACAATTTTGGACTCCCTAGGGGAACCATTTTTTAACCCGGAAAATATTTCACACCCCAGATCCGGGGATTGGGCTCCCCTTCCGCAAGTTTCCCAATATGTGGAACACTGGACAAGGAGAACCTTAGATAGAACTAACAGAAATAAACTGAGAGCGGAATGTCCCAGACCGTCCATCCCAAAAAAGGTGACGGCTACACCTGAAATTGACCCGGTATTACTCAAATACTTAACAAAATCAGGCAAATATGCGAAGAAGGGCATAGAACGTTCTTTCAAAACGATCCAAGATCGTATTTTAGACATCTTAGGTCCCTTGACAAAAATACTGAATTTGTCTGAACAGGCGGCCTCCACTGACAGTTCAGTGGACTTAGTTCAACTGAGAGGATGGGCACAACGGGCCATCTGCCTGTTAGGCTCAGCCAACATGACCTGCGCTATAGAACGACGCAGGTCCATTTTGATGAAACTCGACCCACAGCTCTCACACTTAGCGGAGTCAGAACCTGGCCCCTCAGCAGAAGGTCTCCTATTCGGAGATGATTTGATGATAAACATCAATAGATTTGTGGGCCTCTTTAATAGCCTAGACAAGGCCCAAACGTCCCTAAAGAAGTCCGGCTATACTTCTAAGGTTTTTAACAAGGCCGGCAGAGGAAGAGGCCAATCTGCCGGCCGAGGCAATTACTACAGGGCCTATCCAAGGACACCCGCTCGAGCTTACGCAACCTTACAGCAACAGTACCCGGTGGCACAACCAGCTCCATTCTTCCCGCCTAGAGGAGGCCCATGGAGAGGGCGCGGTGGCAGAGGTTTCCCCAGATCCCGTCCACCCACCGGTAAGTGTATTTACGAATTACCATACACATATACCTATAGGGGGCAGGCTGAGACATTTTACCCACGTCTGGTACACGATTACAGCAGACGCTTGGATACTGACCGCTATAGCGGGCTACCAAATAGACTTTATATCTCAACCGATCATGTCTATACAACCCCAGCCCACGCATCTTTCAGCCCAAAATGTGCACCTCATAGACGAGGAACTGCAGAATCTCATCTCAAAGCAGGCGGTGGTAGAAGTAGACCCTTTCTCTCCCGGGTTTGTGAGCAACCTCTTCTTAGTAAGGAAGAAAGATGGAGGTTTCCGACCGGTGATCAATTTGAAGGAATTAAACCAATTCGTGACATACCGCCACTTCAAAATGGAGGGCATACATTTATTGAGAGATCTCCTCATCCTGGGGGATTGGCTGGTCAAGATAGATCTCAAAGATGCGTACCTAACGATCCCTATGCACCAATCCTCTCAAAAAGATTCCAATGGAGAGATCGTATGTGGCAGTTCACTTGCCTACCCTTCAGCCTATCATCAGCCCCATGGTGCTTCACCAAAATAATGAAACCTGTGGTGGCTGCACTACGATGCAGAGGAGTCCGCCTGATAATTTATCTAGACGATCTTCTAATTCAAAGACACTAGCCGAGCTACACAAGCGTTGGACAGTGTCACTCTTATTGGAACTGGGTTTCCTTATCAATCATTCAAAGTCCGTTCTAACTCCAGCTCAGGAGATGGAGTTTTTAAGCTTCTCTGTGGACACCAGACAGGCAGTCTTACGACTACCAAAGTCCAAACTGACTTTGATCAGGAAGGAAATCAGAGCGGTTTTGCGCAAAGGTCAGGTATCATTAAGAGTCCTCTCACGAGTAGTCGGACTTCTATCGTCCTCCATTCAAGCAATTTTCCCAGCCCCATTACATCATCGGGCCTTACAACACCTCAGGACCCTCCATTTACGGCAAGGTCTCCGTTATTCAGACAAGGTCACCCTTTGTTCGGAATGGGAGGAGGAATTGCGGTGGTGGCTTCGACATGCCGTCGAATGGAACGGCAAGACTATCTTCAGCTCTCGACCGGACATCATCTTAGAATCAGATGCGAGTCGACAGGGCTGGGGAGCTCGTTGTGGCAAACACACCACAGGAGGGACTTGGTCCGTAGACGAATCATCCCTCCACATCAATGCGTTGGAACTACTAGCGGCACTCTTTGCCGTCAGGAGTTTTCTCTCTCAGAGGTCCAACTGTTGCGTTCTTTTACGCATGGACAATGTAGCGGCGGTGCAATATATCAATCGCCTAGGGGGCGCGAGATCCAAGATGTTAGCGGACATCGCATCTGAATTCTGGAATTTCTGCCTATCTCGCAACATTATCCCGATGGCGGAATACATTCCAGGGGTTTCCAACTGTGTGGCAGACTGGAACTCCCGATATCTCACGGATTCCAGCGATTGGACGTTGGACAGATCGGTTTTTCAAGTACTACAGGATCTCTGGGGCCCGTTTCACACAGATCTGTTCGCCTCGAAACTCAACCGGCAGTTAGTCCGCTTTTACAGCTGGAGACCGGATCCGGAAGCAGTAGCTGTGGACGCGTTTCTCCAACAGTGGCCCGAGGGGATACATTACGCGTTTCCCCCCTTCACGCTGATCACAAGGCTTCTCCCTCACATACTCTATCAGAAGGCGATGCTTGTCCTGATCACCCCGTGGTGGCCGACAAAACCATGGTTCCCTCTGATTCTGGGAATGTCAATCGAATACCCCAGGCTCCTTCCCCATTCCACACATCTACTGACAAATCCGACCAAGGGCCTACATCCATTACTTCTGGGAGACAAAATGCTTCTCCTGGCCTGGTTGGTTTCGGGGTGCCAGAATCTGGTACAGACCTTTCACAATCAGCTAGAGACCTCCTCACCTTGGCCTGGGCCCCAGGGACTAGATCGGCATACCGATCTGCCTGGGGATTATGGATTCGTTGGTGTGATAGACGACAGATTAATCCCGTTCAGGCCCCTGTCTCCTCGGTGGTAAACTACCTAGCAGAATCGTACGAGTCGGGAAAATCCTATAGTTCCCTCAATGTCTATAGGTCTGCTATCTCGGCATATCATTGTCCGGTAGATTGTTCGCCTGTCGGTCAACACCCTTTGGTATGTCGCTTACTTTGCGGCGTTAAATATACACGCCCTCCGCGTCCACGCTACCAGTCCACCTGGGATGTTTCCAGGGTTCTTCAGCTGTTTTCCTCATGGGAAGACAACGATCAACTCTCTTTAAAAACTCTCTCCCTTAAACTTACCATGCTACTATGTCTAATTTCCATAAAAAGAATCTTGGATGTGAGAGCCCTAGATATTTCTAGGCGTCAATTCTCGCCGGATGGAGTTAGGTTTTCTGTGGTGCGCAGAACCAAGACGAAATTACACTCGGTGTTCTACCCACTATTCTTATCGCATCCGCGCTGATGCGTGGTACGCTGCCTCCATGCATATGAGTTGCGCACATCAACTCTACGTTCTCCAAACTATTCACAAGTGTTAATCTCCTATGTACAACCACATCATCCGGTATCGTCAGCCACTCTGGCTAGATGGGTGAGACTCGTGATGGCGATGTCAGGTATAGATGTATCGCTCTTTGGCGCACACTCGACCAGTGGGGCTATGGCCACTAAGGTGGTTACGTCAGGGGGTTCTCTATTAGACCTCTTATTAGCAGCTGACTGGTCGTCAGAATCGACTTTTCGCCAATTTTACTTTAGACCAGAGGATCATATCTTTTTATCTGTCATTAACTCTTAGGTAGGGTGTCATTCTTATCTGTTACCGCGATTCATCTAATGAGTGTTTTGGATATGACATGTATAACCGTCTTATTTATGCTATTACAGGTTATTTATATTTATAGCTTTGAACTTGCAAGATATGAGCCTCCTGTCTGATATATAATTCGAGATTTTCCTAGCTTGTGACGGAAAATATTAGTTATATGAAGACAGGAGGCGAGTATCTTCCCTCCCGACCCACCCTATCACGGATATTTCTTTATTCTCTTTTCAGGATATTGAATCTCAATACCAAGCTCTCGTTGGCGCTTAGGCAGTGGGTTCCTGGGTCCCCGTTGGGACGAAGTTTGTTCCGTTTCTCTGTTTGGAGTCCTGGACAGCGCGGTTGCTGTCCATTGGTTGCTTTGTTTCGGCACCACCACTAGAGGGACCGACCGTCCGAAGACTTGTGTGTGAAGTTTTCTTAGATTTATCCTGTTCCGGTATTCGCTCAAGAAAGAGGAAGAAGTACACCAGGGCAGTCCCTTATATACATACCACCGGGAGGAGTGGCTTAGACTTGCTGGGACTGCTGGGAAATGTAGTTCCCTTTTCCACCATTTTATGTGAAAAAGTTTTAATAAATTACATAAAATATGAAGAAATTTTTTTTCTGCTATGAGCATTTAATAAAGAAAGATAAATGCAAGATACTCGCCTCCTGTCTTCATATAACTAATATTTTCCGTCACAAGCTAGGAAAATCTCAAATTATAGGGAGATACTATACAAATTAAAGCGCTAAAAAATACCTAAAAGTTTCTAAATATTAAACAATATATTCGTGATACAGAAAATAGGGGAAGTTACACGGCACACCAAGGAAGCGTCCGAGTACCGACCATCGCATGTGTAGTGTGTTTTTGAAGTGACGAGTGACGAGTGACACGAACGGAGCAGGGGGTGAGGCTGCCGGTTTTTATTTAGGTCCGCTGTGACCATAATGCAATAAGATAATCACCTGTGAGGAACCCGCTGCTTAGTTCACTATTGAAGTGCTTTGATTTGCTGTATCTAATGTGAGTGCAATGTGTGAAGCTTTTTTACTGATTTTAATAAAAAGGTTTGATATACTTCACCATTGAAGTAACTTTACTTTTCATGTGAAACAACAACACGGCTTTTGAGAATCACTGGTGGAATTGATCAGTTTGTGTGGAGAAATATTTTGCTGTTTGTGCCAAGCATGAGAATGCAAGGCATATCGCATTGGTAAGCGCAATTCCTATGGGTGTGGAGTCACTGAGTACTTTGGTGTGGTGAAAGGTCTCAAATTTAGAAGATTTCTTGAAGATTTGTTTTCCTTTGGACACTTTAATTGTTTACACCTGGAATATTATCACTTTTGGATTTTCTATGTGGACGCTTTTTTCACATATATTTATAAACATTTTTCACGTTTTTATATATTCCTGCATTCCTCACAATATTTTCTGTATCACCAATATATTGTTTAATATTTAGAAACTTTTGGGTATTTTTTAGCGCTACTATTTTGTTCATTCAGAATTTTTGGTACACGTTATTATTATTTTAAGTAGCTGCTTTTTTTAAGGTTCGCACAGTAATTGGCGCAGTGAGGTGGAAGTAATCAGAAGGAGCGCCTATTATTCTTTTTTTTTCACTATTTGTTTAGTATACAAATTATAGACCAGAAAAACATTTATTATTCTTATCAACAGCACCTAAACATTCCCTGCTTACTACTTGCCAGAACTTATGATGTAGCTACAAAAATAACTCCTGGCTTATTCAAATTGTTCATAATGTGCTAGGCACAAGCTCACAAACCATATCTACAGTATATATAGGATAAGCTTCAAACAAATGTATTTAGAGTGGGCGATAACATGTAAAATGGATCCTACAACACACTTTTTTGTTTTAGCTACCAAAAAGCTACCAAAAGGTTTAATGAAAAGTTGTTGTGTTTTTTGTTTTGTTTTTATATTATATTATATATATATGTATTATATATTTTACTGTTTATAGAATTACAGTCTACAGACATATAAATCCATGCAGCAGCTTATTGTACATATGCACAGAGACAGCAAAATGACCTTTTCTCGTACAAATGGGGAAAGCTGAAGACTTTTCTTGGTAAGCTTAGGGTACCTAAGTACACTGCCAACATGCATTATATATATATATATATATATATATATGTGTGTGTGTGTGTGTTACTTCTTTTCATAAAAAATAATATAACAAATGCATATTTACTTTTTCCAGATAGTTCAAGAATAGACACATCTTGGCCTCTGTCATCTTTTAGTGTTGCTTTGTATTCACCTTGATCTTTTTTTGTCAACTGTAAAAAAATAACATTTGTCAACTGTTTTTATTTTACATTTAGAATCATCATAAAAAGAAATAGACTACTCATCTGTACACCTATAGAAAAAACAGTATTGAGCTGTCTGTAAACAAGCTTCTGGCCCAATATACAGAACACTGCGAGGGTTAGATTTTAAAATATTACCTTAGGAATGCGGAATATGCACACTCCGTGTTCCAGATCAGGAGCATCCGATGCTTCTGTTGGTATCTCATCCTTGTACCATTTAAACACTGTTTCCTTCTTTATATTTGCCACCTGTAAAATTAAAATAAAATTGCATGTATTTCATCCAGACACTGCCATTTCCTCCCTCAACTCAAAAACATTTAGGTAGATTCACTTGTCTTTCTTCCAGGTACTTCTGTTTCCTCCCGTAACCCAAAAATGTACCGGAAAAGTTACTGATGTCTGATAAAAGTGCACCTAATTTGTGTGTAAGTGTGTTTCTGATTGTGGTAGGAACAATACACTGTAATCTACTTCAGGTAGATGTTATATAAATGCAGGAAATAAAGAATGTTCCCAGAGAGACACTGTAAAGCCTCGTACACACGGGTCAGAATCTCGTCAGGAAAAAAAAACGTTGTTTTTCCTGACGAGATTCTTGGCTAGAATCTCTTGCCGCCCGAATGTATAGATGCTTCTTTCAAAAGAAACGCGGTTCTTTTGAAAGGCAAGAACACGGTGACGTCTTCGCGTACGATGAGCAATCGCTTGTTACATTCGATGCCGTCGCCGCCATCTTGCTGCACCCTACCTATGCCTAGGAAGCTACCGTGTGTCAAAGTCATTTCAAGCATGCACAGGTTTCCACGGCGACAGATAAGTATACACACTCTTGGGTTTCTCGGCAGGAAGTAATTTCCTGCTTCTGCCAAAATGGCTTTCTCCACACAGAGATACAGTACACAACATAGCTTTAATGGGAAAAGATCGGCTGTAGTCCTTTGCCATTGGCCTGCCTTTTTCAACTCAGCTACCTGAGTTCAGTTCCTCTTAAATACCAACTAACAAAATACAATGGTTTCCATATATAGTGCCTTGAAAAAGTATTCAAAACCCTTGACATTTTCCACATTTTGTCATGTTACAACCAAAACATTTAAATGTATTGTATTGGGATTTTATGCGATAGACCAACACAAAGTGGCACAAAATTGGGAAGTGGAAGGAAAATGATAAATGTTTTTTAAAATGTTTTACAAATAAATATCTGAAAAGTGTGGATTGCATTTTTATTCAGCCCCCTTTACTCGGACCCCCTAACTAAAATATAGTGAAACAAATTGCCATCAGAAGTGACCTAATTAGTAAATAGAGCCCACTCTGTGTAATTTAATCTCAGTATAAATACAGCTGTTCTGTGAAGCCCTCAGAGGTTTGCTAAAGACCCTTAGGGAACCAACAGCATCATGAAGGCCAAGGAACACACCAGATAGGTCAGGGATAAAGTTGTGGAGAACTTTAAAGCAGGTTAAGGTTATAAAAAAAAAACAAGCTTTGAACATCTTACAGAGGAAAGAATATGGCACAACTGCAAACCTACTAAGAAATAGCTGTCCACCTAAACTGACAGCCTGGGCAAGGACAGCATTAATCAGAGAATCAGCCAAGAGGCTCATGGTAACTCTGGAGGAGCTGCAGAGATCCACAGTTTAGGTGGGAGACTATAAAAAAGAAAGCCATTATTGAAAGAAAGCCAAAAGAAGTCCTGTTTGCAGTTTGCGAGAAGCCATGTGAGGGACACAGCAAACATGTGGAAGAAGGTGCTCTGGTTACCCTGAACACATCGTCCACACCATGAAACATGGTGGTAGCAGCATCATGTTGTGGGAATGCTTTTCTTTAGCAGGGACAGGGAAGCTGGTCAGAGTTGATGGGAAGATGGATGCAGCCAAATACAGGGCAATCTTAGAAGAAGATCCTGTTAGAGTCTGCAAAAGACTTGAAACTGGGGCAGAGGTTTGCCTTCCAGCAGGACAATGACCCTAAACATACAGCCAGAGCTACAATGGAATGGTTTAGATTAAAGGGAATTCATGTGTTAGACTAGTCCAGTAAAAGTCCAAACCTAAATCCAATTGAAAATCTGTAGCAAGACTTGAAAATTGCTATTCATAGATGCTCTCCATCCAATCTGACACTGCTTGAGATATTTCGTAAAGCAGAAAATGTCACTCTCCATATGTGCAAAGCTGGCAGAGACATGCCCAAAAAGAATTGTAGTTGTAATAATTGCAGCAAAATGTGGTTCTACAAAGTATTTTTCACAATTATGTGCCACTAGGTCTTGGTCTATCACATAAAATCCCAATAAAATATATTTACATTTTTGGTTGTAACGTGACAAAATGTGGAAAATTTCAAGGGGTATTAAAATGTTTTCAAGGCACTGTAGAATATCAATATTGTATGATAACAATACAAACTAACCTATATTAATAGCTGGTGGCATTGAAGCTCCAAGTTCAGCTAAAAGTCAGTTGTATGAGGGTTGGTGTTACTTCAGAAACAAGTCACAATTATTAACAGGAAATCTACTTCACAGGTGATTTAGGGTTCCCTAGTATCAAGTGTGAGTACAAATGCCCCCCATCCCTTACTTTCCTGCCAGTCACAGAGTGCTGGACCTGAGCATGCTTACATGCTCACCTCTGCCAGCCACACCATAGTGATAATGATCCATGCTTTCATGGTCTGTGAGTGTTCAGTGATCGATATAGATTATATATCACACATGTACTGTGCCCAAGTACAAAGGAACCATGATTACTTCTTTCAAGTGGACCAGGGCATGGTACTCAAATGAACTAGAAACTTGGGGTCAAATGTACTTTGGCACAGTACATACACCCTAGTGTGAATATATAAACTAAATCTCATGCTAGTAAGTACAAGTTTATAGTTTGTAAATATTTTATTTGTAACATATCATAAAATCAACATGCTACATTTTACTGCCAGTTCACAGTTAGTTTAGCCCTATTCTCCTGTTTTATGAAATCTTTGAATTATATTATCTTCAATTAATTTAGGGGCAAAGCTTGACTGCTGAATTCATAATACAAATAGAACGCTGTATTAGATATTACCCTGAGAATTAATTTCCAGTGCACAAAAAAGAGAAGTTGAAAAGTTTGATATATACTGTGTAAATATATATAAATATATATAGCTAAGTGCTTGGCTAAGAATATAGAGTGAGTGAAACACTTGCTGCTGTTGCTCTCTATAGTTACTGCCCTGTGTTTCTGAACTGGTTAATACTGTATCTGTTTCCAGCAAGGGGAAAGAGCTGATTAGCAAGAAGCGTTCAACAGACTGAGACAGACAACACTGCATTATGGTAATTGTAGTCCAGAAAAGAGATTCTACTCTGGAAGTCAAGAGTTTTTGAATTACATTCCCCAAAGAGAGACTGTCAGGGAAAGTGCTGCATTTTCCTGGACTGTATTGGTTACATTTAGAGAGTGAACATCTCTGTCCAGTGTGCATCGCGTGTTACAGACTGAGCCCTTTAGGAACTGACTATACAGTTATCTAGTAGCTTTATTCCCTACCTACAAGTTTTACTGGGACTGTACTGATATCCACCACTGGGAAAACTGGGCCCCAACACTAGCTGGCTGAAGAAATTGGACAAAGCACTGCCTTCCCCATAGCTGCTCCACAGAGACCTTTGCCAGTTGCTTATTTCAAGAGGTACCTCTAAGAGTGCACTCTATACCAGTTATAGTATTCTATTTCCTTCAACAGGAGGTCTATCAATTCCCCCCTATCATAATACAGGATAGGAGAATATAAAGCTGAATAGCACTCAACAAAATGTTGCATAACAGAGCCTATACATGGTACACTGACTGGAGCCCTCTGATCTGCCACCAGCATTGCTAATAATGTGCCATATTTGTGACCATTTTCAAAAAGTGATTTAGCTCTAAGAAGCAACGTAGTGCACACAAGGTTTGTGTCAAACAAAGCAAGCTGACACTTAGCTCCCTCCAAGGATGCACAAAGTGGCATCCCCAGGGGCAACTGCGTATTCCACGTCCAGCGTACATTCTTCAGACTGCAACCTCTCCTTTTCCGCAGCATTTTCTTTACAGACAGCCTTGATGCCAGATATATATTGCCCTCTCATTACCACTTTAAAAGTGTCCCAAACTACCATATCTGCAGCAGAGGAAGAATTGTCATCCCAGACCTCAGACATAGGTACTTGTATTTGTTGTGTCACCTGCTCCACCTGCATCCAACCAGGCAAAAACCGCCATGCACTTCCTCCAAACCTAGCCGCCAATGAAAGGGTTATCAACAGAGGGTTAAGTTATAGTATTCTTAACCACACTGCAGTTATTGCTTATATGTACTGTTTATTGCTGACTAATGAGTTGATTTCAGTCTAGTGATACAGCACTTTATTCTAAGTTAATTTGGCATAGTGATTATACTGTCTAAAAGACTGTGTCTGAATCTACTTTTTATCTGCTCATTTATGTTTATACCACCATTTTATCTAAACCATACTAATATTATTGATTTCATTAACCACTATATAGTCCTGTGTTTATACTGGCACTAATTCACATCTGCCTTTAAAGTATCTGTGCTTGTGTTCTTATAAGTGTGTGCAGCTATTTTCATTCAACCAGGTGTGTCAGAGGGGCTGATGACATTCACTGATTCAAGGCAAAGAACAGAGAAAAATCAACCACATGGCTCCTTCGGGGAGGGGGGGGTATATATTACACTGAATATATTATTTTCCTTACATACAATGCTCACATTACAAGACTATCTCTTTCTGACATACAAAACATTTTTGTCGAAGGAATTCATCACAGGCTAGCTACATCAATAGAACAGAACAGAAAACAATAGATGTTTTTTTTTTAATAGAACATGAGAAGTTAAGCTGTTAACCATACAGTACCTTGCAAACAAGTAGAACTTCACATTCCTCTGATATCTCAAAGTACAAATATTCCTGGAAATGGGGGCCTGTACATTGGAGAAATTACACTAGGTATCAGAAACAGCTTTGGTTTGATTATTATTTATTTGTACATGTATTCGCTGAACTGATAGTAATTCTTTCCTTAAATCAGGTCTGTTTACTGGCTGATCATTGATACTTCTTAGTTGTACTGTATACAGGCATACCCCACTATTAAGTACACAATGGAGTTTATTTACTATCGTTAGAGACCAAAATCAGGCTAATTTCTGCATAGAAACCAATGGGCTTCTAGGTTTTATTACCAGGCTTAATTGAACAAGCTGGGTTTAGAAGCTCATTGGTTTCTATGTAGAAGTGAGCCTGATTTTGCTCTTTCCAGCGATAGTAAATAAGCCCCATTGTGTACTTAAAAGTGGGGTATGCCTATATTATACCTGTGTATACCTTTACATTGGGCATAAGAGGAAATTATGACATATGGCTCCAGTAAGTCAGTTTCTTGTAACAACTTCGCTGTTTGGATTGCTGATAAAGAATAAGTATGGAGAGAATCATTTAAAAAGGGTTTAATATGTATGATGAGTGTTGAAATCACAGATGTTGAACCCTAACATATTGAGGGTAGGGCAGAAGGAAGCCACAAATATGTAGAAGTCAGATATAAAATGCAGTCTGCTTCTGATATAGAGTGAAAAACCCAATAGAATGCACATACACTCCAGCAAATCCCAGAATTCCTATCCAAATATGAACAGTATAACAATATCTGGTTAAAGCAGAATTACTGCTACCACTGTCACTGCAGGAAATGGTCATGGGTGCCTCCATATTGTAAGAATATGTCAACCTGGTAGATTGTTCTCAGCTGTGGCAAATGGGATTACTAAGCCTCTCTGACTTCGATGCACCCCAACATATATAATATCTGATCAAATCCTGCAAACAGATATTCTGAAAACATGGCTATAGCCATGTCTGCAACAAAACAATGATAGATAATGGTAAATCAGGAAGTCCAGTAGTGTCTTTTAATTTTTTGAGATAAGTTGTACAGCATCTGAAGTTAAACTCTTGCATCAGCACCTAACTTTTTAGAGCCACTAGTAAACATAACATATTGCATAATAACAGCATCACATCAAAATGATGAACTATGTCACATTAATTCTGTGAAATATATGAATGATTACATTCTATAAAATGTCATGAAACTAATTTTAAAATGTTGGATATGATGAGGGTGTACGAAGCACTTTCATCAGAGCTATTACCATAAGGGAATGAATAGACAGTACCTTTCCACTTTACGTTAAGTGTAATGGTGTGTGTTCAAATTCCATTTTAAATGATAAATTCCAGCAATTACTGAAGGAGAAACTCATAGCATAATTTTTTTACGATTTACTGCAGTTGTGCCACTCTAATGAACCTGCCTCTTTAACGCAGGTGTGATATGGATAACACTTTAACCCCTACAACTAAAAGGCAGGACGTAATTTCATACTATTTTCTGTTTATCGTGTTTCAATATTAACAAGCTGTGTTGAATGCATGTTAATTAGAGCAGCACTTGTTGAACTGTAAAAACAGATTTAATTGATGCAATACTTATTATTATTCCATTATACCTTGCTTTCTAATGTATTCCTTCCTCTGGAACTCAGCTTCCGCTAGTACTGCCTTGAAGGCTGTGAATGTAAAGATAAAATGCATTAGAACTAAGCAATGTGCATAGATAAAAAAAAGACAAATTAAATATACAATGACAAGTAAAATCATTCCTAAATGTTACTTTTATTCTCAGAGAATAATAGCAAAGGCATTTTTGCATTACTAATGTTTTACATTGAAAAGCGTGGGTAATCTGCACTTCCCCCCACTGAAAATAAAAAAATCTGTGCAATCTGTGCAAAAAAAAAAGGGGTCAGAGAAGGGTTAACAAAAAAACACAAATGCTTGACCCACTACACACAGTGGGCCAGATTCTCAAAAGAGATCCGATGGTGTATCTCAAGATACACCGTCGTATCTCTGTTTTTTGGCCCGGGTATCTATGCGTGTGATTCCTAGAATCACTTACGCATAGATACGGCATAGATCTGACAGGTGTAAGACACTTACACCGTCGGTTTCCTAGATGTAATTCTACGCTGGCCGCTAGGTGGCCTTTACGTTGATTTCTCATTTGACTATGCAAATGAGCCTAATACGCCGATTCCCGAATGTTTTTGCACCGCCTCGTCGTCATTTACATCGTTTCCGTAAGCGTAAGGTTACCCCTTCTATATAAGGGGCAACCTTACGTCAGTCCGCCGTATGCCATGTTAAGTATGGCATCGGGACAGCGTTTTTTTTTTTCCGTAGTTTACGTCGTTTTACTAAGTCGTTCGCGAATAGGCCTTTACGTCAATGACGCTCACGTCGGCTTCATTGACGTTTTCCGTCTTGAGCTGGAGCATGCGCACTGGGCTATTTTTATGGCCGGCGCATGCGCAGTTCGATTGGCGCGGGGGCGCGCTTAATTTAAATACAAGCCCCCCCTTTGAATTACGCGGCCATACGCCGGGCCATTTACACTACGCCACCGCAAATTGCGGAGCAAGTGCTTGAAGAATACGCCACGTGCTCCAGTAAGTTGCGGCGGCGTAGTGTAAATGGCATACGCTACGCCGCTGCGGATTCTAAGTGAATCTGGCCCTAAGTGCTAATTAAGTGTTTCCAATTCACCAAGAGGAAACAATAAAAGTTAAACAGAGACAAAAATCTCTAAAAAGTGGTGCAAACAATACAAAAAGCTGGAATATACAGCTATAGAGACATGTAAACTGTGGTAGAAATTGTGCAACCAAAAAAAAATAGAAAGATAAGTGAATATATCTTGCGATGAAGAAAATTTACAAACCAATGCAACTTTGTATACATGCAACATTTATATATCCCCCTGTGCCAAGCGCAGGGGGTGAATCTAAAAATAAATGTCCACTGATATTTTTGCTGATGTGATGTATTCTTAAACACTTTAATACCGGCCCATCGTCATATGACGTCCACAGATGGGATCTCCCATCCTGGGTGGACGTCATATGACGTCCTGGGCTTTGCGGGGGGATATCTGAATGATGCCTGCAGCTAGAGGTATCATTCAGATATGCATGTCTTTAGCCGGCGATCCTGCACACCATAAGAATGATCAAACCGCTTGATCATTCTTATAGGCGGTGGGAGGAGACATCCCCCTCCCCCTGCCATCCGGTGCTTCTCCGGGCTTTCCCGTGCCATCGGGGACCCGGAGAAGGAATCGTCCGGCGCAGGCAGGAAGCACTGAGATGACCGTCGGAGGCCCGGGCGCGATGTGATGACGTCACGGCCGGGTACCCATAAGTAAACAAAGCCGCGATTAACACTGATCATGGTTGCGCAATTACTAATGTTTTATATTAACTCGTTGATATAAGGGCACATTCTCGTTTTTAATGTTCTTGAAAAATTTAACCTGTAAACTGTAAATTCTGCTGCAAAAAAAAAAAATACACATTTATTTATTAGAGGTATCTATAGTACCAACTGTTGTATGCAGCACTTTACATATATTGGACTATTCAAATCAGTCCCTGCCTTCAAGAAGCTTACAATCTACGGTCTCTCTACCTCACATGCATACATACACAAGATTACTTTGTAATCAAAAGCCAATTTAGCTACCATCATGATTTGGAGTGTGGAAGTAAACCCACATAAGCACAATGTGAACATGCAAACTCTATGCAGCTAGCGTCATCATAGTTAGATTTAAACCAATGACCATAGGGCTGCAAGGCTAACTAACCATTCTGTTTGTTTTAACAAAAGAGGCACAGGCTTTTTTAGTACAGAAAGTGATAGGCAATCTTCCTAGCAGAGACACGTGCAGTAATAAACGCTTGTTAGGTGATTACCCACTCTGCTAAAACCAAAGTGTTTTTTTGTTCTCTTTCTAGATAAATTTCAAGACAAGAAGTAAGGAATATTTTCAGAAAGGACACAGGAAAGTGAAAATGTCATCAGTGGTTTTAGCTCTTCCAACTGTGTTTTTTGCTTAAAGAGGAACTTCGCCCTCACCTAGCTATTTTATTTTATTTTTTAATTCTCTGTCACTGTGCTTCCTTGCCACCATTTTGTCCCAAAATCTTGCGTATGCACATACACACTAAATCATCTATGAGACCCAGAAGAGCCAGAACATCCCGCATGTGCAGACACACCAGGCTGCTCTGCGAGGTGCTATAGACTCCATAGTGTGTCTGTACCCACACAAGATCACACGTCATTCTCCCAGAGAACAATGGTGGAGAAAGTAACTATGTAAAAATTAAAAACATTTAAATAAAAAATCACAATTGTGTAAGAGGCAGGAGGAGCAGGCAGAAAATAAACAGCCATATTAATGGGCGAAGGTCTGCTTTAAGTTACATGAAAAACCTTAAAGTAGAACCTCATCCAAAAGGGAACATTTGTGATTTAAGTATCCCCCCCCTGCAAAAAATCAACATGTCATTTTTTGGGGGAGAGCAGGTATCTAGTTTTGACAGGTACCCAAGTGGAAGTTCTCCTCTCCCCTTAGTCTTCTGTGACATGTCACAGGTCCCAGAAGTCTATTCAGAAAGCACAGCACGGTTCACGCATGCACAGTAGGCAGCCAGCTGTCAAGCCACAAGCTAGCACTGGGAACCTGAAGGCTAGTGAAGAACTAATCCAAGTTAGGATAGTGCTGGTTCCCTGTACAGGTTAGTGTCCTGTTATTAAACGTCAACAGCTAGAGGATTTGTAGCTACTGACTTTTAATTGTTTTTTCTAGAGTGAAGAACCTCTTTAACAGTTTTAATGCTTATAATCAACTCCAAAATGACGACTAGCATTTCATGTAATTCTACAGTTTTATTCACGTTCATACAGATATCCATACCATCTCCAATGAGAACTAATGAAGACTGGTTCTTGGCTTTTCCATCCTGAATTTGTACAGTGTATGTGCCCTCATTTTCAACTGTAAATCTGTCCATGACCATCTCAATAACTCCAGCAGACTTATCGAACTTTATACAATGGCTCTATAAAATAAGATGCAGTACACAGTGTGACTATTCACATTTCAATTTAGAATACAATCATACAATTTTACCTTGTACATTTCAGCCACTGTAATATATCAAGTAAGATCATACTGATTTGTCTGAAAGATCACTTTTATATTTCTTTATGTAGACTGCAGATAAAAGATAGACCCATATACATACCAAACATACAGTGCCTTGAAAAATTATTCATATCCCTTGAAATTGTCTACATTTTGTCATGTTAAAACCAAAAACATAAATGTATTTTATTGGGATTTTATGTGATAGATCAACATAAAGTGGCACATAATTGTGAGGTGGAAGGAACATGATAAGTGGTTTTCAAATCTTTTTACAAATACATATGTGAAAAGTGTGGCATGCATTTCTTTTCAGCCCCCCTGGGTCAATACTTTGTAGAACCACCTTTCACTGCAATTGCAGCTGCAAGTCTTTTTTTGGGGGGATGTCTCTACCAGCTTTGCACATCTAGAGAGTGACATTTTTGCCCATTCTTCTTTGCAAAATAGCTCAAGCTCTGTCAGATTGAATGGAGAGTGTCTGTGAAAAGCAATTTTCAAGTCCTGCCACAGATTATCAATTGGATTTAGGTCTGAGCCATTCTAACACATATATATGTTTTGATCTAAACCATTCCATTGTAGCTCTGGCTGTATGTTTAGGGTAGTTGTCCTGATGGAAAGTGAACCTCCGCCCTGTATTTGGCTGCATCCATCTTCCCATCAACTCTGACCAGCTTCCATGTCCCTGCTAATGAAAAGAATCTCCACAACATGATTCTGCCACCACCATGTTTCACGGTGGGGATGGTGTGTTCAGGGTGATGTGCAGTCCTAGTTTTGTGCCACACAGAGTGTTTTGCTTTTAGGCCAAAAAGTTCAATTTTGGTCTCATCTGACCAGAGCATCTTCTTCCATATGTACAGGTTAGTGTGTCCCCCATATGGCTGCTTGTAAACTGCAAATGTGGCTTTTTATGGCAATTCTTCTTGCCAATCTTCCATAAAGGCCAGATTTGTGGAGTGCACAACTAATAGTTGTCCTGTAAACAGATACTTCCACCTGAGCTGTGGATCTCTGCAGCTCCTCCAGAGTTACCATGGGCCTTTTGGCTGCTTCTCTGATGAATGCTTTCCTTGCCCGGGAGTTTAGATGGACGGCCATGGCTTGATAGGTTTGCAGTTGTGCCATACTCTTTCCATTTTCAGATGATGGATTGAACAGTGCTCTGTGAGATGTTCAAAGCTTGGGATATTTTTTTTTAAAGCCTAACCCTTCTTTAAAATTCTCCACAACTTTATCCCTGGCCTGTCTGGTGTGTGCCTTGGCCTTCATGATGCTGTTTGTTCACTAATGTTCTCTAAAGCCGTGTACACACGATCGGTCCAAAATCAGATGGCTTGCTTTAAAATTGAACAGATGGACGGCTAACCGATAGGTCAAAACCGATCGTTAGCACGCACGAGCATTGGTTAAAAATCCATGCATGCTCAGAATCAAGTCAAAGCATGCTTTGAGGCATTCAACTTTGTTTTTTTTGATCACGTTGTTGTGTTTTACATCACCGCATTCTGACACGATCGGTTCATGAACCGATGGTGTGTAGGCACATCAGTCCATCAGTCAGCTTCATCGGTGAACCGTTGAAAACGGTCCGTTGGACCGTTCTAATCGGATGGACCGATCATGTGTACAAGGCTTAACAAACCTCTGAGGGTTTCACAAAACAGCTATATTTACACTGAGATTAAATGACACACAGGTGGACTCTATTTACTAATCAGGTGAAGCCTGAAGGCAATTGGTTCCACTAGATTTTAATTAGGGGCATCGGAGTAAAGGGGGCTGAATACAAATGCACGCCACACTTTTCAGATTTGTCTTTGCAAAAAATATTTGAAAACCATTTAAAATGTTTCCCCATACTTCACGATTATGTGCCACTTTGTATTGATCTATCACATAAAATCCCAATAAAATAAATGTATGTTTTTGGTGGTAACATGACAAAATGTGGACAATTTTAAGGGGCAAGAATACTTTTTCAAGGCACTGTGTATGAGAGGATATGTTTTATCTGTATGTTCTGACATATCTAATAACAATCTTGGTGCGTTGGAAAGGGCACTTAGGCCTATTTATCTTGTAGGAAGCCAGATAGCTAATCTCTGAAATGGTTTCAGTGTTGGCATCTTTCAAAACTCCAAACTTGTGTTTTTGGGTGTACAGTAAACAAAATGTATGGATAGACAGAGTTATCATCTGCTAGAAGAATCCCAACAAATTTAAGACGCATTCTGTGAACTTAACCCAAAGACTTATCGTATATACTGTAGGAAAATTTTTATTAAATAATAAACTTACAATTCTGTTTGAGTTTTAGTCTTAGACCTCCTGTATAGTTTTAATGCTTACATCATAATGAAGAATTTAAGAATCTCTGTAGATGGCTACTAACTATTCTCCATTTAGGAGATGTCAAACTGAGCAGTGTTGCATGCCAACACAACTAAAATGATTGCATGCAGCGCACATCATTAATTGATTCATAAAGTTAGCATTATTAGCAAGCATGTTGAAACAGAAACACATCTCTCCTGATTTTGAATTAATTGAAAGAGAAATGATTAGGAACTAGTCATTACTATCTTTCGGTTACCCTGTAGGATTCACTGTGGATGTTCTCAGTCATATAACATAGCCTTTATCTATTCATATTTGTGTTTGTCCAATAACTCTTACAGAGCACACCTTGTCTCTATACTTTAATTTGCCTTATAGTCATAAATGATTTGTGTAATACTTCCCATAGCCATTTTAGCAGTGGGCTTTCATAATGACTATAAATTGACATAGCAATAGCACTCAAGCATGGCAAAGCAAATGTAACTGGTTATAGAATGCTTTATTTCTAAACTGATTTGTACATTTGTTTTGTGCCCATATTCACAATGTTGTTTCAAAGCTTTAAATATATGGCATTGTGATTTTTTATTTAATGGATTGTGACAAGGATTAATGAACTCATTCATCTCCAAATAATACCCCATGAAACCTTTTCCAAAAGCATTCTAATATTGTATAATAATTTGCTATGGTGGATGCGGCAAAGTACTCGCCATCCTTATTAGTTTACAATGATCAGGCTATTTATATTTAGAGAGCTTTGTTATGCCAATAAGTTTCTGGAACAAACCTAATTAATGATGGATTTATAAGAACTCAAAGTATTATATCCTCTGCACAACAAATCAACCTTTCCAACTAAAGCACTGTATGCAAGAAATTCACATTGTGTTACAAAACAGACATTGCTTTAGGTGAAAGAAAACAATAATCATATCTACTCCTTGAGGGGAAAACACAAATATATTTAGAGATTATGTAACAGATCAATATTAGCTGCAGCTTATTATACAGATCAATATCCAAATACCTGCACACTTCTTTTTGGCAAAGAAAATATTACAATAATCCTTTGCTGATACTGCTGTACATTAACTGTTTATATTGTAAGAAGACATTGGATTTTGGAAAACTGGATTCATTTGATTCTGGTACTTTGCAACTGTGTTGTGAGTCATCAGATTATCCTGAAAGCAATTGGTGTAATTCTTCTTAAGGGACCCATAGCCCATTCCATTGCAATAAGCTACGATATTAAGAGGAAGTAAGATTTGTGCAGAGAAACAGCATTTTTTACAGTGGTAAATTGAAAGTCAATTAAAGTGATATCAGCAGGGATAACGAAGGATACGCACCTCACTGTTTTTAATCTCAACATCATTCACAACAAACCGGTAGTTTGTTTCTGCAGAGAGGTGTTGGGATTCAATCCAGAAGCGTACCCTGCCTTTTTCCAATATTTCATAAGTCAGTTCTGACTTAAGAGGAATAGCTAAAATAGAAAACAAGTTGTGCTTGTTAATAAATTTTGAACTGCATTCCATACACATGGCATCTATGCATATCATGACATTAAGACAAAAAAGAGGTAGACTCTCTATAACAGTGCAGTATTTTGATCAGGCATTTTTAATCACTGTAGTGATTACCACACACAGCTAGATGCAAATAACTGTGGTGCCAACATTTATCATTTGGGACTCAATGTAGTAGATATGAGGTGCAATATCTATATTTGTTGAATTAATATGTTTCACTTATGAGTAGAATAAACACAATATTGCCAGGCCTCCCAGTAGAAGGATTCTTATAGAAAGAAGGGAAACCCTACAACAGACATTCCAATTATGAGTAGAATAAACTCAATATTTCCAGGCCTTCCAGAAGAAGGATTCTTATAGAAAGAAGGAAAACCCTACAACAGACATTCTTAACCACTTGCCGACCGCTGCACTCCGATATACGTCGGCACAATGGCAGAAGTGGGCAAATGGACATACATGTACGTCCCCATTAAATCACAGCACTGTGGGCGCGTGCGCCCACTGCATGCTCCCTGAGTTTACCTGTGGGTCCCGTGGACTCGATGTCCACCAGGGGCCATAATCATGTCATTGGAAGCAGTGATTTCTGTCATGTTGTAGTGAGACCATCCCCCATACAGTTAGAATCACTCCCTAGGACACACTTAACCCCTTGATTGCCCCCTAGTGTTTAACCTCTTTCCTGCCAGTGTCATTTGCACAGTAATAATTGCATTTTTTAGCTCTGATCGCTGTATAAATGACAATGGTCTCAACATAATGTCCAATGTGTCCACTGCATGTCGCAGTCACAATGAAAATCGCAGATCGCCACCATTGCTAATGAAAAAATAATAATAACAATGCCAAAGATCTATCCCCTGTTTTGAAGACGCTATAAGTTTTGTGCAAACCAATCAATATACGCTTATTGCAATTGTTTTTACCAAAAATATGTAGAAGAATACATAACAGCCCAAATTATATATATATATATATATATATATATATATATATATATATATATATATATATATATAGCAAAAAGTAAAAAATATAGCTTTTTTTCAAAATTGTTGCTCTTTTTTTGTTTATAGAGGTGATCAAAAACCACCAAAAAAATGCTCTATTTGTGGGGGAAAAAGGACGTCAATTTTCTTTGGGTGCAACGTCGCATGAATGCACAATTTTCAGTTAAAACGACGCAGTGCCATATCGCAAAACATGCTCTGGTGAGGAAGGGGGTAAATTCTTCCGGGGGTGAGGTGGTTAAAGACATGTAAGGATAAGGGTGTTTCATATGGCATCATTTACTTATATTTAACTATTTCCTATAGTAGTATGCACCACCATATTTAACAGAAGTTTAAAGATATGAGCTAACAAATGATGTTCCAACCGCAACCGTAAGAACGTTTATTGAGAAGATTTCTTGCACACAGGATTGGGATAAATCTGCAATATTATGCCATAATAATTGTGTCATATACTAAAGTAGCTCTAAAGTAGTTCTGACTCCATATGAGGTTCTTTTTCATCCAAAATGTGTGCATTCATTTAGTGGTAGCATTATTATGGTCACTAAATGACAAATTCATGATGTGCGAGCTGCAAGCCATTTTGGACACTAGGATGGAAGAGGCCACCCTAGCAACTGATGATGTTGATTTTGTTAACATGCCAGTGGCCACAGGGTCATTGATTGTTGTGGTGCACTATATAATGAATAACCAATGACGCTGTGCAAGAACTAAAAACTTGCTACCCCTTCAAAACAAATCCATACCAGACCATTGTCCAAGCATGCACCCTGGCTGGCTAGGAAAGAGGGAGAGGAGAGCATGCAACCTCCTCTTCTGAACTACATAATGCCACATGCCCACAACATAGGAGGTTTGTCTGCCAGAGGGCCCTATTTGCAGTGAGGAGTCAACAAGGAGGGGTTTTTATTTGGCAGATTGGTGAACATCATTATTTATCATTGACATGGATCTACATTGCTGGACAACTTGACTGATAATGGATTCACACTGTTGGACACAGGTTTTGCTTCTTTTTTTTTTCTTGTGGTGTGTTTACTTACATTTTAAAATTATTTTTTGTAAACGAGTACATCATATTCCAAAAAGCCCCCCCGACCCTTCTGTAGACCCCCACATCTACTGAGCCAGGTGGGATGAGCCAGGTGAGGAAGAGGCCTTGTTCTAATCAAAATAGATAAAAGGTTCTTTGCTGGGAAAGTAGCCCCTGGCAAGTTACCCTCCTCATGCTGAGTACACGTGGCCCCCGTTTACTGGCCAGCCAGGCTACTTGAGTGGATAAGGGTCTGGTAAGGGTTTTGAATGGGGGCACCCACCCTTTATTGTCTTGTTTATGTATGAAGTACCCCCTAAAAATACATACCAAACTCGAAGGGGCTAGTATGGATTGGGGGTGCACACATTTTTCCTCTTTTTTTACACAATCTCATTGGTTGGTAAAGTATGCCATACCAACCAATAACTGTGTGGCCACCAGCGCCCTAGAAACCAAGAATGTCATTGGTTGCTGGGATACTGGCAGCTGCAAAGTCATTAGTTGTTATAGTGCATCATAGCGTAGAGTATTTTTGATTTTTATGGTGGAGGTTCATGTTCAGGAGGGCTGTTTGGACTTCATGTTAACATTATTGATTATTATAATATCACAAATTGATTTTTATGTGGTATTTGTTTTCACATTTAATAGAAGTGTGTGCATTTAACTACAATTCAATCAACACAGAGTATTTTTGTAAGACGTTACAGGATATCCAAGTGGATAATTTAACTTAGCAGCTTTGGGGGGGGGCTGGGTTTTTGGGGTGAGTGAGCAGGGTTATTTAACCTCCCTGGCGGTATCCCCGAGCGTGACTCGGGGTGTTTTTTTTTGCTGAGATCGGTATGCCCGAGTCACGCTCGGGGTAGCCATGCAAAGCCTGCAGCGCGCGCTGTCTTACCTTCTTCCTGGATCCAGCGATGCATCCACGCTGTGTGAGCGAGTGGGTGCTCCCTTGATTCACACAGCGTCCCCGTGTGCCGCCGATCTCCGTTCCCTGCGACGTTACGACGCACGGGAGCGGAGAACGGCGCCAAATTCAAAAAAGTAAACAAACACTTTACATACAGTACAATGTAATCTTATAGATTACAGTACTGTATGTAAAAAATACACACCCCCCTTGTCCCTAGTGGTCTGTCCTGTGCCCTACATGTCCTTTTATATTATAAAAACTGTTCTTTCTGCCTGGAAACTGTAGATTGCCCATAGCAACCAAAAGTGTCCCTTTATGTCAAAAATGGTTTTAGATCAGCTAGAAAACAGCGATAATAAATTATAATCACTTTTTGTGGGGAAATTCGTCATAAAAATAAATAAATAATGACAGCAACAATTCTGCAACTGAGCAAATTTCAGTGTTTTTGAGTTGATTACATTATTGAATATTTTTTATTATAATTACATTATAATTTGTTATAATTATTTATAGTTTTTTATTATATAAAAAATTATGATTTTGTTTTTCAAACTTTATCATACCCGGGATGTCTTGTTTGGACAGATTTAAGCAAGTTATTCCTAAGAATTGCAGGCCTACAGTATAAAACGCCAAATTTCCATGCAAATAATTGTACCGCTTTTGGTACGTAATTCCAGACAGAATCATACCGCCAGGGAGGTTAAAGGAGTTTTGTCTTTTTTAATTTTGCCCTTTCAGCCTTATTAAAAAAAGCTGCTTCCTGCTGAAAGGTAATTCTTGTTTTTTTTTTTTTTTTTGCATTGGTATATAGTACCCAGGTCCCTAAAAATTTGGTGAAATTATTATTAAAATTGCTCTCTTGTTGACTCACTGACTCCCATTCATTGGGGTTCACATAATTTGCGGATGCCCTTAAACTGAACCCAAGAAGAGATCTGCCCATTGCTTTTGCTGACATTTCATCACACCAAGCTAAGACAAGAGTTCTACTTACTTGGATTTCTGATTTCATGGCTTAGAGCCATCAGGCGTTCAAGTTCTAGGACAAAAAAAAAATAGTTTACATTCATAATTTATTACCAGATCTTAAAAATTATTATATCTTAGATCATATTACCTAGGAAATATTTACAAGCAAATGCGAGTTTGTTTTATATTTTATTTTATATGTTGTACTTTATAACATGCTTCCAGCTTTGCTTTACAGTATGCTGCATTAATTTACTATTGATGTATAACAGTATACGTTATCAGAATCACAATTACCATAGGATAGAGTTAAATTTAGATTTGGCCATAGTGTCAAAAGGCAATGCTCTTACCATCGGCATCCATCACAAAGCTAGATGATATGCCATCCGTATCACTAACTGCCACTGAGTATGTACCCAAATCATCCTTGTCTGGGTCTTTAAAGTAGAGTTTGGAACTGAAAATAAAAGAAGAGCAAGAGTAATAACATATTCCCTATGTATGATGATTACATTCAGGGAACAATTTGGTGAGGATTAAAGACATACTTTTCTTCAATGGTTTCAGCTTTGAATTTTTGGTCATCACTAATTTCTTCATAAGATTTGCACCAGGTAAACTGAGATGCTTCAGAGATTTCAGAGCAATTGTATGAAAGGTAAATACTCCCTTCTTCGTCCACACCAGCAGTGATCTCCTGGACACCTGGTGCCAAAGAAAAAAGACAGTCAGTGATCCCAAAACAGTTCTACCAACACAAATGATATAGTTATAATGGTAGATCTGTCTTAATGGAGGTACATGTCATTTTGTTAAGTATGCAAATTAGAAATAAAGAAAGTTGAATGCTCTTAATTTAACTAAAGCTACGTACATTGCTTCTCAATGATATGCATACAACAATATGACTTTTTATTATTTGGTGTTGTATTGAGTTTGCTTCCTTCAGTTCTTGAAATACACATACCTGATCTTGCATGGACAAATACTGGCTCTGAGATATCAGATGGTCTACCAACTCCTGAAGCGTTAACAGCTCTGATTTGGAAAACATATGTTTTTCCTTCCTCCAGTTCTTTGACCTGGACATCAACATAAAATGAGGCTTTAAATTAAAGAACAATTCTAGGAAAGTTTTTAAAAACCTAAATTTACTCTTCTATTTCTTCAAAAGACATAAAAGAATGTTGAATGAGCCAGTATTACCTATCAGCCATTTTGTGAGTCACCACATTCCCTTTGAAAGTTGAAGTAAGGCCTACAGTATATGTTTGGTTAACTGATGAGTTAGTGTGTGTGTGTGTGTGTGTGTGTGTGTGTTAGGGGGTTTAGAAGAGCATACACAAGCATGGAAGCTAAGGATAGTTGTCACCATCTTGATGATATTCTTAGTAGCCTAAAAAGCTCTAAATAGCACATTCTTGCTATCAAGTCATAGCATAGCTGGAGTATGTGGAACTGAAAAATATAAGCCCAAAAAGAACCAAAAAATCCAGTTCTTAGTAAAAATACATTAGAGAATTGGGCCTTAAAAGCATTACTTTACTAACCTTCCCAAAATTCTACATAACTCACAACAACAGCACGGTGAATAAATGCAAGGCCATATAAATGCTTGTACTTTTGTGTTTAGAACATAGTATGCAATAAATAATAAGAGTTAGCTTGTTTGTGCTAACTGTGACTGTATTAGGTCTATAAACAGGAATACAGGAACAGGAAAGCAGAGCAAAACAAAGGTTTATTTACTAAAAGCAAATATACTTCAAGCGTATTTGCTCAAGATCTGAGGGGAAGCTCTAAAATGAGGGGAAACTGCTGATTTCCATCATCCAATCATCTACAAGCAAAAACATTTTTTTTTCCTTGCATGTGATTAAGTATTCTTTGCAAAGTGAAGCTTGACCTCATTTACTAAGGTCTGGAGTGCACAGTATATTTGCCTTCAGTAAATCAACCACAAAATCTGCCATTAAACTACTAACATGGGTACAAATGGGTTAGAAAAGTCAAATATGTTTTCAACATACTGGAATTGTCTATCAGGTATACCTTTAGGTAGCGGTTTGCTGTTGCAGTCTGGTTCACTCTTGTCCACTCTTCTGCATCCATTTCTTTGTATTCTACAAAATAGCCTGCAACAGGGCTGCTTCCTGAATATACCGGTTCTTTCCAAAGAATCACAAGAGAAGTGTTTCTGACCTCACAAAATGTAAGATCATATGCTGGCCCTGTTATAATAAGAAAACAGTGCAGAATTTGAATTTGTGTCTCTACTGCTGATAAACTATAAATTTACTGTAAACTGCATGAACTTGTAACTGTTGTGGCGTGCTTTACCAATGCAAGGTATACAGGTTCACTTCAATGGTGGCACCATTGACTACACCGTCTCACCTTTCCTACACTACCAGATATGGGTTAGCATGTGACTCCTTCCCCAGTGTACCATGTGACAAGGTGGTGCTAAAGTACCCAGTAATGACACATAGGTGAAGGAAGAGAGTCTCAACTATTTACATGGGCCTATTTTTCTCTCTAATTACTGACTGTAACAAAAATAGGTGGCATATCTATAACTAGCTAGCATTTGACTTCAGCTAAGATGATATTTTGTGGCGACACTGCCCTAAACATTGTACAGTCTCCAACTAAATTAACAATAGTTTGAGGATACAATAGGGTTGATTATCTAAAGACAAAAAGGTTGTTCACTTTCCAAAGGAGTTTTCCTTTAGTTTAGTAAATTAGGGGAATCTCTGCTGACTTCCATCGCCCAATCATGTGGAATCAAAAATACTATATTTGTTTTCCTTGAGCATGATTGGGTTTTCTTTGCAAATAGATTTTTTTACCAGATTTACAAACTAAGGAAAACATCCATTACAAAGTGAAAATTCCCTTTCTAGGTGAATAGCCTAAATGCCTTTAGTAAATTGGGACACTTCTGTCCAAAACTGCAATTTGTGCATAAATCATGAATATGACTAAATAATGAGCTACGTCCCACAGAAGAGTTAAGCAACAGAAGATATAAATATTTCTTTATATGCACATAATTATGTTATATAAGGGAATTAGAATTAAAACCAGCTTTATGTAGCAAGTATTATTATATCTGTGAAGTTATGTGTAATATGTTCCTTGTACAGTGCAATTTTTAATTCACTATCCAGATTATGTAACCCCAAACGAACACATACAGAATAACTTTAACTGCATTTTATCACATGAACCTGAAAAAGCCAATATACACTATGGCACCTCTTTGCACCAGACTGTAAATGACAGGACCCTTATCTTTCAAGCTACATGACCTCCTATTTATTTACAAATTCAGTGTGCTTCCTTTTCTCACCGAAACTAGATTTTTCAGTTGAAAATTAAGTAGCTGTACCAGGTTATGATCTAATCTTTTTTTTTTTTTTTGTTACAGAAAATAACTTGGAAATAAGCACCTCACTGTCATGAAAATATCACTCTAGGAAATGGAGTTCCTTGCTGTGCCAGCAATATATCATACAACATAATATATTTTACTTTCTTACATAGATACATATAAAATGTTTACATACATTATTCAGTAATAGAGCATTTTTTTTCTGATGCAGAATACCAGTATGTAGAGATAAAAAAGGAATGAACATGGTACTGAACTATTCTATTTTCACACCAATGATATCATGGAATCTCCAAATATGATAAACGTGGGTGTATGGTTTGCTCTGTAATGTATTGAATTGAGTATTTTAATCTCTCGCAGTGTCCAAAACTGCATCTGATATATAAACTATATGTACCTTAGCTGTTTGTTGTCACAATGGTAATGTTATTACTTTATGAGCTAAATCCAATGTACTTTATACAGAAATGGAAATTTTAGATGGATGAAGATAACATAGAGTTCACCATATGTTTGACAATTCTGCATGCTACTGCACTAAAGTTTCAAAAACTGGGATGTGCTAAATATTCTGCCTTTTGAAATTACCATCTGTTTAATGACCAGTAGCAATCAAAATAAATTATTGAAGATCATAGGCCACAGACATTTATTGTATCATTTTGTATATGTGTGTTCACCTAGGTCACACCAGGGTCCCATATAAGGGAATATGTATAGGGAATATCTAAATATATTGGAAATCCACTATAATAAGGCACAACACAATGATCAAAATGCAGTAATCCATATATTTTAAGTCAGGGGTGTCAAATTAAATTTAATTATGGTTGCCCTAAGGGCCGGTTGTATCTGTAAGACTATATCAATTCATCCAGGGATTATTTTTTGTCACATAAAAGGTGCAGGAACTCAAAGAGACTTTCTCTATTTTCTGCTACACTGCCCCCCTCCCCCCAACTAGCCTAACTGCATTGAATGGTGGGTGTGGCCAAATTGCACTAGCAATGGGATGATCTTAAAGGGGCAATAAATACCAGGAGGTATATTTAGTGTGGAGTTCAGGGGTGCCCTATGCACAGAGTGAAGTTTCAGGGGATCTGTACATACATAGTGTGGAGTTCAGAGGTGTGCTATATACATAATGCAGGGTTCAGGGGTGCGCTATGTACCAAGTGCAGGGTTCAGGGGTGTGCTACATACAGATTGAAAGGTTTAGGGGTGTGCTATGCATAGTGTGCAGGCTTTAGCTCTCTTTCACAAGATGTCCACATCTCACTTGCACCCCACCTCGGCTCTGACCTCTGCAACACTCTCCCCCAAGTAAGCAATTTTCAGCATTTGTCATGGCTATCAAATATATGCACATTATCGGTCCTAATTCCATATTAGTGTGCATAACAAGAAAGTTGAAAACTGATAAAAATGGCCTTGTATATGAAGGGATGGTAAAATAAAGAAAAATAAGTTTGAGTAGTATAGCTGTCATTGATGATATAACTTTTCTGTCACATGGGATTGTGCTCTGCTCTTGTGACATTGTGTCTTGTAATACAATATCTTGTTTTCTCTGCATGCAGAATGGTTTTTCTTGTGTCTAAGTTTCAAGTTTTACTTGTGGTAAATTTTAATGTTAGTGATGCAGCTTCCTACAATTTATCTTCTAAAACTCATCAATAATAATCATATTTTAACACAATGAAGACATAGGCCCAGATTCACAGAGCGATTACGCCTGCGCAACTGGTGTTGCGCGTGCGTAAGTCTAAATGTGCGCGTGCGTTTAAATGCGCGCGATTCAGAAAACGAATTACGCCAGAAATCTACTTTTTTTTGTCCGGCGTAATTTCGTTAGACAGACGCATCCGTCCGCGCAAAAATGCGCTAGACACACCATTGATTTGCTAGTCAAATATGCTAATGAGGGAGTTGCGGGGATCCACAAAAAACGCAGTTGCTGCGCAGGCTACGCGATGTGCGCAACAGCAAAATGTCCTGTCTAAAGTTAGAGCACCTAAAAGCTGGTCTAAAAAATGAAAAAAAGTCTACTTGTCAGATAAAGCAACACTGTTAGTGAGGAGTTCAGCAGTCACACGTGTTGCCCAACAATCTGTATGCCAACATGCCAGGGGCATCGTCGCGCATAGCTATACTACTGACTTTAGATGAACAAAGAAGGAGGAGGGCACGGAGGATGGCACTAAGGAGGGCACGGGAGATGTTTTTTTTTATTTTTTATTTGCTTATATAAAATTTACAATTTAATCTAATCTAATACAATATTCTTATCTGATACAAGCCCCTCACTCTTCACTTGATATATCACACACGCATAGACATCTTTGGCATGAGTGATTCTGAGGTGTCTCGCATCTTCAGATTCACCCCTCATGCCATCATGGAATTACCACAACCTTGCAGGAGGACATCACCAGCCCAACACATGGCACCACCCATGACACCCATGACAGCTACATATACAATCAGAGCCCCATCCCCACAGATTTTGAACAGAACATGTATGGGGCCAGCTGGCTGGTTGGTGAGTGACATGGGTGGCAGGCATGACTATCCCCTCCCGTGATGCACACCTCACAAGTGGCACATGCATGACTAACATCCTCCTGTCTTTTCCCTTCAAGGTGACTCTGCATATGCACTGGTACCCCATCTCATGACCCCATCTCATGGCAGCTCACATTATGCATCTTTGCACGTTAAACACACACATTAATCATGGCACAATGAGAATGCATGCATGCACACCACTGTGGTCCCTAGCACACACACCCCACATCCTCATCACATTGGATTGGCACCAGTCCACCATGCAGGACTTGTGAGCTGCAACGCCATGCCACGGCTCCAAATATGTCACTGTACATTCATACACCATTCACACAGACCTGGGGATCACTTCTCCACCACAAATGAGGGTGACACCCCTTTTCCCGCAGGAATATCACCCCCACATTCCAAAATCATACACAAACAGAACCAAAAAAATTAAATAAATGACGAGCAAAAATAAAAAATGCCCAGCAAAAATATAATTTAAACAAAATAACAACAAAGAAAACACATAAAAGACAAAAATCACTCTGCAAAACAGTCCTCAAATATCTCAAAGACACGTCACAAACAAACAAAAGCACCTTGCTGTAGAGGGAGGGATACAAAGGGATGTATTTTTGCAAAGGAAGTGCATTTGTGTCTGTCTATTTATGCTGTCTGCGTAGTTCATAAAGTTGCCCTAGTCCATTTCCAATTTCACTGATTGCGCCGCTCCCGAGTTGTGAGCATGCGCACATCGGAGCTGACCATGGTCTCCTTCAAGCGCGCATGCGCGAGCCGGCCGGCCCTTCATTTGCATGGGGTCACGGCTCATTTCAATGTAACACGCCCACGTCTCTCCCAATTTGTATTACTCCTCCTTACGCCTCTGGAAAAAATCTTACGCTTGCGCAATTTCCTGCGCAAAAGCTACGTGAATCGGGGGATTACGCGGCTAGATGGCGCAAGTCTAACGTAATGGCGGTCCGCTACGCCGGTCCAATAATGCGCCGATGTACGTGAATCTGGGCCATAAAGGGCAGATCCTTGACAATGAACTAAATATTAGCTTTTGGTAGCTCATGATATGAGGAACTAATTAAGTTTAGTCATTGATATATCCCATAAAACTACTCTCTTACAAAATCAAACCATGCACTGAATTATTCTTATTTCTGAGGAAACTGCTGAAGATCATTTAAGAGAATTTGTGTAGCATGCTTCAACCCCATACACAAAGTTTGAGTTTATTTATTTTTTGTTTACAAACTTTTTTATTGAGAATAAATGGTGGTACAAACCCATATAATGAACATACTGTATATACAAAAAAGATGGATACAACAAAGTTTGAGTTTAAACCAAGGCTTAGCAAGATTTAGAAATTTCTTACCAGTCACTTATTTCTCACTGGATACAATGAGTTAATGCAAGACATAGGGGCATTACTGAAGATGTATGAACAGAAAGGTCATACCTGGCTCTGGTGATGTCCATGCCTCACATTTAAAGTGTTCACTTGGATCAGAGGGAAGACCAAGCCCAGCAAGATTGGATGCAGCTATCTTAAATTCATAGAAAGCACCCTCTTCCAGATTGTCAACCTGGCAAAATTCAAGATACAAAGTGCATACTGTTACTGTAAGTAAATTACACTTTATATACATGCAAATTACATCATTAATAAATATTACTGTTGTGCAAACAAACACTTTACTCTTAAAGTATATGTAAACTCTTACAATGTAACATTCTTATTTGCTCCCTTTGATCTGTTAAATATATGATTGAAAGCATTTTTCATATAAGATCATAATTTTTCCTCCAGTCCATCAGTCCCTCCCCTCATGCCAGGAGCTATGCGTAATCCTGGACTCTGACCTGTCCTTTCAGCCCAAAATCCAATCACTGTCCAAATCTTGCAAACTTCACCTCCGAAACATCTCTAAAATATGCCCCTTTCTAACACCACTAAACAACTTATTGACTCCCTTGTTATTTCTCACCTTGGCTATTGTAACTCCCTCCTCCTTGGCCTACCTCTCCTCATGCTATCCCCTCTTCAGTCTATCATGCATGCCACTGCCAGACTCACCCCCCTTCCAACCATTCAGTGTCCACCACTTTTCTCTGCCAATCCCTCCACTGGCTTCCTATTGCCCAATGAAAAAAATTCAAAACACTAACAATAACATACAAAGCCTGTTATAACTCTGCCCCGAGCTACATTACCAATCTTATCTCAAAATACCACACAAATCGTCCTCTCTGCTCCTCCCAAGACCTTCTAGCTCCCTTGTCTCCTCCTCCCATGCTCATATACAGAGCCTTTTTAGAGCCTCTCCCATCCTATGGAACTCACTACCCCAATCTATCCAGCTATCTCCTACTCTCTCCACTTTTAGGTGATCCCTGAATACTAATTTCTTCAGGGAGGCCAATCCTACATTCAGCTAACAACCAAATCTTCTACTTTCCTCATCAGTTCATCCCTCACAGTTACTACCTTTTGTTTCACTAGCCCCTCCCCTTAGATTGTAAGCTTGCAGGAGCAGGGCCCTTCTAACCCTCTTGTATTGAATTGTACTGTTGGCGTATTGTCTCCCTTTATATTATAAAGTGCTGCGCAAACTGTTGGCACTATATAAATCCTGTATTATAATTATAATAATAATACATTTTGTTAATGTTACATAGTTGAGGGATTGAAAAAAGACACACGTACAAGTACAAGAACATCTAGTTCAACCAATAGAAAAAAAAAATAATAATAAAAAAATAATAGTAATAGTAAATTGAAAACCTCCATTTGCAGAACCCTATACCCACATATGATCAAGAGAAAGGCAATTAAAAATAAAACCTTAAAACATGGTCCAATTTGCTCCAATGAAGAACGCTATTAACAACTCACTAAGAGTGCCCATAGACTGATACTCAATATAACAATGTTAGATTAGTATTTCATGTGTTTTAGTGCCACCAGACCCTACTGTTGCCTGAATCAATTGGATAGAAAAAAAACGTGGTGCTGATTACTGTACCAACTCCATATGCCAACACCAGGAGCCTCTACATGGCTGCCTTTTCTGTACCCTCTCCCCTACAATTTATTAGCTTTGCAGAGTCATGCAGGCAAGTATATGGAGTGCTATAGAGTGGTCTCATTATCTTGTGCCTTGAGGCTGTCAAATTGTGCATCCAACTAATTGTTTATGGTTTCTTATGTTCAGTATTAGTCATATGATCTGCGAAGCCCAAACATAAAAGCTGATCCACTTGGGGAGGGCAGGAAAAAGCAAGAAAATGGAGGGCTGGGTGTAAGAAGAGAGCATATATATGGGTCATATGGAACCCTCTTTAGAGTGTTTTTCGGGCAGAATTTCTCTTTTCATAATAACTAGAAGTGTTTCCAATGCCATGTCGGACCCAGCCATCCCAATGTGCTTTTCTCTCACTTACATCATCCAAAGAATTTTTTTTGGATTTTCAGATTTCATCACTTCCTGTAGCTTATACCAGCATTCACTTCCTGTTATATCCCAGAAGCCCTCACTTTCTTGTTGCATCACAGAAGAGGGTGTGATCAGGTGTGATCGCCTCTCTGGACCACACCTCCCTCGTTAAAATATCACCTTTAACCCACTTTCTATACAACCTGATTGTACAATCTCCTTTAGCTCTCCAATCAGCTATGTAGTACAAGGGCCTAGCTGATTGGATACAAACTGAATGGATTGTTCAGGTGTGACCTCCTATTCCATAGGTCTGGTAACTCTAAAAAAAAAATGTAAAGAGATTGTAAAATCAGATTGCATAGTGTATGGCCATCTTTATACAAGTACATAGGAGGGAGTGGATGGGGACAATCAGTGTAAGGCCTTGTTCACATCTCCACATAACGAAGACTCACATTCCCGCATTCGTTTGTTTTGGGTGTTTTGGAGCATTTTCACTTGTAACGCATAGGGCAGACCATTCACTTGAATGGGCTCCCCTACTTGCAACAATCATCCCAGAGAAACTCCAGAACTATTTTTGGAGCGGTGTATGGTGTGTTACTGCAGTTTTTGATGCATTTTCCACACTTGGGGAGCCGTTAACATGATGCAAATTTCTAAAACAAATGGCAAAGCGCTAATTTTCTGTGCAGTTTGCCAGGCATTTGGAAACACATAGATGTGAATAAACCCTTATTGTTCTTGTGTAAACGCACATTTCACTTTCAGGCCCCATTTACAACTAGAGTAGTGGGAACGCATGTTTTTTGTCTTGTTTTTCTAGTGACACGCATAAGTCAGCCCATTGATTTAGAAAGGCTGCGCTACACCTGATAAAGTCACTCATTGGAAATTTTTGTAGTTTTTTAATGCATTTGTCACTCGTGGCATGTGACAAAATGTGTGTTTGGTGTGTTGTTAACAAATTACCTACACTGAAAGTGCAACTAGGTAATTTTTGGTGTATAAATGTGGCCATAAACTATACAATCTGATTGTACAAGCTCTTTAGATTTACCAAAACTATATGATAGGAGGACACACCATATACTCAATCACTCTTCAATATCTTGCACTACATCAGGGGTATCCCATGGGCTGTATGTTGTTCCAGGGAATTTAACATGCACCCTGAGCCCATCTTAAGGAGGAAGCCAGACAAATGCAAATGAAGGAATGCAGGAGGTGCTGTGACAACTTAGTTAATGGGTGAAGGTGTGCTAATGAGGTCAGCTGGTAAACTCCTTCTGGTGTCATACTGGCTAGTCTGTCCTGTCTGTATACCAGGAAGTTTCTGAAGTGATCTGCGAAATATAGCCATGGATGAGGTAGGCCTTGTTTTCAAAATCAAAGAAAACTTCTATTTTTTGTGCAACAGAGGTACAATAATGGTATATTGGTGTGTGTGTATAAATGTTGCGCAGACCCTATAAAGAAAATCAGGCAGCCAACACAACAAAGAAAGTTGTAAAAGATATAAGTGTAGCGCCAAAAGTGAAGTGATTCCACTTATGAAGTGGATATTTCAAGACAAAGGGTATGTGACCCACTTCCCACTATTAACAGGGGTGTCCCATATTCAAGTGATCTTATTCCAAAAAAACATAGATAATAAGAATATATATCTCTGTAAATGGCGTACCCGACCGGTTTCGTCTCCTTATAGACTTCTACTGGGGTGTTACTTCTACTAACACCCCAGTAGAAGTCTATAAGGAGACGAAACCGGTCGGGTACGCTGGGTCCATTCCCAATATCTTGCACATTTTTTATACATCCCTACCCACTTCATTGGGCTAGTGAAACTACTGTGCATTTACTATTCTGAGTTGTGAATTTTCTATTGTGACCAGTTTTTTCTATTTTTGGATTGAAGTGAGACACATTGCTGTGAGATTGTTTGTTTTTATAATTTTTATAAAAGATTTTTTTACACTATGAGAGCCTTTTTTCTCTCCTTTCTTTGGGTATGTTAACCTATTGATGGGTTACACCAATTTTATGTTCACGGAGTTATATCTTTGCACCCCTGGATTGCGAGCACCAGTTGAAACCTTTGAAGAGCCTTGCTGATCCTTGAAGCAATTCTTTGATGACACCACACAGAGGATAAAGGGAAGACAGCCCAATCTGTCCACGCCTTGGAGACCCTCCACCGTATGGTGAGTTACGGGTCCACAGAATCTGGTAAGAGTATTTCACCATTTTCATACTATCGAGATGTTGGATTGTAATCTCTGAGATACTTAATTCCAATTGTGTCTACTGAGAAAAGGGACTGGTATCATTGTGACCCACATGCTGGGAGGACTCACACTCTTTCCCTGTGTTCGTCCTGTAATTATCATCAGCTGACCCCAATTCAACCTCTGTGGTTTTTTGGACTATCTTAGGTGCTGTCTTTTCAAAGGACTAATTACTACTCGCAACCGTATTCATTGTGGTTTATATTATATATAATTTGAAATGCTAGCACTGTGAATACAGATTCGTCATTTATATATTGGTCCAAGTTCCATTAAGCTTGCGACCCTGAATCACATTGAATTTATACATTTATATGTTCACTTTTTTGTTTGGTTAATCATTATCCATTTACAGAGATATATATTCTTATTATCTATGTTTTTTGGAATAAGATCACTTGAATATGGGACACCCCTGTTAATAGTGGGAAATGGTATATTGGTACCTAGGGGAGCTGAATTTTAGAAAAGGTGAACTTAGCCTTTAAATTCTTTAAATCATGTGGCAAGTTGTTAATGATGTTTGTAGTATACATAAATTTAAAAATGGTGCAATAAATCAGTAAAAGTAAATAGAGTTGTATTTGGTAAAATGTGGCTGGGAGCAGATACTAAATTATAACAGCGTTGCAGGTTCCAGACAGTATAGGGGACATTGAGTTCTTCATGAACACACTTGGTCACGGGTGCATACACAGGTGAACGATGCAGGAGTATCCAAAAGCCAAAGAAACCACTTGAAAATGTTGTGATTTGCATGTTCCTGTCAATATAAACCTTATATAAAAAAATATAAAAAATAAAGTGGTGTTGCTCATATCAACCCATCAGCTATTTAGGCTATATTTCTTATTAATAGGTAAGTATTGACATCTATATAATTGACCGTTAATAGGCAGGAGCTATGCTATCTTTTGCATCCCTAAACATTCGGTTTATTAAATGAACCCTATGAAAACCAACCACTGTTTAATTATTTTTCCTTTTTTTAATATTGCGGCTGAAGCTGTATGTAATGTCCTGTTTTTAAATCATTAAAATAAATGAACAAAAGCAAATTCAACAGAGTATAATCAATAAGAACATGCTGGTTCTATGGTATTTCTCTGACTGATACTGTAATGAGCTTGTGAACGACGAGCCTGTAAACAATTGCAGTAATTATAAACAAACAACATTAAGGAAATACATTTATTGGCGGTACTATTACACAGCTCTGAAGGATATGCTTTTTGTAAATTTAATGTCTTAATAATCATAACAAAATCAGTATAATATTCTAGGGATTAGAGTTGATTTTCATTTTGGGCTTCACATCAATGTTAATGCTGCGGCAATGAGAACAAGTTAAATTCACCTTATCACTAATTCTTTAACTCAGAAAGCTTTATACTTACAAATAAAGAGTTATAAGAAAACTTACTTAATGGGCTTAAAATTGCATATGCTATATCTTGGAAACTTTTAGAGGATGATATTTTTCATTTGCCAGTATTAGCAACTTTTTTTTAATGTGTAAAAGTAACATGTTGCCATAATGTGTTTGTGTGCAACAGTTTATTTTGGCTCAGCGGATCTCTTATAATAAGACTGCCTGTTTATATCTCCACTTTCCTTATGGTCTTTTTTACTATTATTGATCCTGTTCTGAACCGCAACATTGTTTCTGTATATAACAATACTTAAAATATTTGGGGTACTCTAATTACTAGAGGCATGTGTAAACTACTACCATCATTTCACTGACCTGTTCTTAATGGTGCAGTATGGGAAAAATCGGAATAGAAAGTTCAAGTAATGGAAAATAAAAGCACTGCCCTAATAAACCAATATTGTCCATTCACAGCCTTAGGCCCGGTTCACACTGATGCGACAAACTCTCCAACTGTAGGAGCGCATGTCACATGACGTGTACAAATCAATGGTTCCCAATGAGAGCCATCTTATTTGGTCTGACACAAGTCGGTCCAACCTCAGAAAAGGTTCCCTGCATTGTTTTGGTCTGACTTTGGTTCATTGTTAGCCCATTCAATATAATTAAACTCGGGTCAAAGTCGGAACCTCATCCTAACCATCCGACTCGTGACATCCAACATGGTGATTACAGCAGCAGGAAAGGGAATTTATGTCACACTGGAATTGTTTTTATTGGTCAAAAGACTAGTCAGACTATCTCAAAGTCGGAGCAAAATTGTATCCTGTTCATTCAAGTCAGATGGAAATAGACCTGAAGTAGGACCGAAGTAGGACTGATGTCACAGGGTAAAGTAAGATACAACAGTCGTGTAGTACCAGTGTGAACCCGGCCCTAAAGTAAATGCTATAAAAAAAAGTATGCTTAAAACCACTGCTCCATCACCCCTCCCCTCCTCCTACCTATGTTGTATGGTACTGGTAAGAAAGATATGTGTATATACCTTATTTCAGACCCACTCCAATCCAGTCAAGTGATGCAGAAGCTCTGGCTTACTTGTATCATGGGACATTTAAATAAAAAGCTGAATTCCAGGAGCCGTGATGTCACTCATCAGCTTCCATTGCCCATCCTTTTTTGGTGCACCCTACCTGTACTGTACCCTACACAAGAAGCTGTATCTTTTGCATCACATGACTAGATCATGACCAGGTTTTAATCATGATGATGCAATGATGAAGAAAAAATCTGAATTAGTCTAATGATCTAAAACAGTTGATCTCAACTCCTGTCCTCATGACTCACTAACAGGCCAGATTTTAAGTATTACCTTGGAGAGATGCAGACTAGAACACTGCAATCTATGAGCAGCAAATGATATCACCTGTGATGTATTTCAGTTATCTTGCAAACCTGGCCTGTTAGTGGATCCTGAGGACAGGAGTTGAGAACCAGCAGTGTGGGCACAGTCAAGAAATTGTGACAACAAGGACAAAGTTTGCTGAAACAAAATTACCAGCTGAGGTGAAAAATCAGAAACATTTTAGAGACAGTCTGGTTGTTTTGCTCTAAAGCTGTGCTTTATAAAATTAGGGAATTTAATTCTTAAACAACAATCATGTTTACTGCAGAAAGGAAAAATATCAAGTCATGTTCTCCCTGTGCCTGTGTGGGTTTCCTCTGGGTACTCTAGTTTCCTCCCATAGTCTAAAGCTATGCTGGTAGGTTAATTGTCTCCTGTCTAAACTTGCCCTAGTATTTGTATGTATGTGCATTAAAGCGATAGTAAACCCGCTGCTGTTTTTTTTTTCATACCTGAAAAGCAAAGCCATAATGAGCTAATATGCACCGCATACTAGCTCATTATGAAATACTTATCTTGGAATGAAGTGTGGGTAACTTACCTGATCCACCCTGAGGGAGATTTCATCTTGCCTCGGCATGTCTTCCGGGTATCGCCGCTCCAGCGCAGTGATTGGCTGGAGTGGCGATGCCGTCACTCCCGCGCATGCCCATGTGAGACTTCTTTCCTGCAAAGTCCGGCGGCTGCCAGGCCTTTAGTCGAGGATCCCCACTGTGCATGGGCCGCTGCAGTCAGCGGCGCATTGCGAGGGGAATATCTCCTAAACCGTACAGGTTTAGGTGATAGTCTTTATACCTACAGGTAAGCTGTATTATAGGCTTACCTGTAGGTAAAAAGTGGTAGTACAGAGTTTACTACCACTTTAAGAACCTTAAATTGTAAGCTTATTGAGGGCAGAGAACTTATATGAATGCATAAAATATATGTAAAGTGCTGTGTAAATTGACAGTGCTATACAAGTACCTGTAAAGTCTACATCCTGCATATCATTATCATTCTTACCTCGGATAATGGGGTGAAATTGTAACTAGGTTAGGTTTAGTGTAGACTATAATTCATATGTAACACAAGAAGGCTAATTTACTAATGTAGTTTACTTAATCAACGAGTGATATTTGTTCGAGTATCATACTGTATAAAGACTGGGATTTTCTTTTCAAATGATTGCATAAATTAAGTGAATTTTGTGTTAATGTTCACAAATCTTTTAGTAGATTGGCCTTGTGGATGCTACACGTTTATCTTTGTCCTACTGTAGTTGTTAAAGTGCACCTATATGCAAATACAGGGAGTGCAGAATTATTAGGCAAATGAGTATTTTGACCACATCATCCTCTTTATGCATGTTGTCTTACTCCAAGCTGTATAGGCTCGAAAGCCTACTACCAATTAAGCATATTAGGTGATGTGCATCTCTGTAATGAGAAGGGGTGTGGTCTAATGACATCAACACTCTATATCAGGTGTGCATAATTATTGGGCAACTTCCTTTCCTTTGGCAAAATGGGTCAAAAGAAGGAATTGACAGGCTCAGAAAAGTCAAAAATAGTGAGATATCTTGCAGAGGGATGTAGCACTCTTAAAATTGCAAAGCTTTTGAAGCGTGATCATCGAACAATCAAGCGTTTCATTCAAAATAGTCAACAGGGTCACAAGAAGCGTGTGGAAAAACCAAGGTGCAAAATAACTGCCCATGAACTGAGAAAAGTCAAGCGTGCAGCTGCCAAGATGCCACTTGCCACCAGTTTGGCCATATTTCAGAGCTGCAACATCACTGGAGTGCCCAAAAGCACAAGGTGTGCAATACTCAGAGACATGGCCAAGGTAAGAAAGGCTGAAAGACGACCACCACTGAACAAGACACACAAGCTGAAACGTCAAAACTGGGCCAAGAACTATCTCAAGACTGATTTTTCTAAGGTTTTATGGACTGATGAAATGAGAGTGAGTCTTGATGGGTCAGATGGATGGGCCCGTGGCTGGATTGGTAAAGGGCAGAGAGCTCCAGTCCGACTCAGACGCCAGCAAGGTAGAGGTGGAGTACTGGTTTGGGCTAGTATCATCAAAGATGAGCTTGTGGGGCCTTTTCGGGTTGAGGATGGAGTCAAGCTCAACTCCCAGTCCTACTGCCAGTTTCTGGAAGACACCTTCTTCAAGCAGTGGTACAGGAAGAAGTCTGCATCCTTCAAGAAAAAAATGATTTTCATGCAGGACAATGCTCCATCACACGCGTCCAAGTACTCCACAGCGTGGCTGGCAAGAAAGGGTATAAAAGAAGAAAAACTAATGACATGGCCTCCTTGTTCATCTGATCTGAACCCCATTGAGAACCTGTGGTCCATCATCAAATGTGAGATTTACAAGGAGGGAAAACAGTACACCTCTCTGAACATTGTCTGGGAGGCTGTGGTTGCTGCTGCCCGCAATGTTGATGGTGAACAGATCAAAACACTGACAGAATCCATGGATGGCAGGCTTTTGAGTGTCCTTGCAAAGAAAGGTGGCTATATTGGTCACTGATTTGTTTTTGTTTTGTTTTTGAATGTCAGAAATGTATATTTGTGAATGTTGAGATATTATATTGGTTTCACTGGTAAAAATAAATAATTGAAATGGGTATATATTTGTTTTTTGTTAAGTTGCCTAATAATTATGCACAGTAATAGTCACCTGCACACACAGATATCCCCCTAAAATAGCTAAAACTAAAAACAAACTAAAAACTACTTCCAAAAATATTCAGCTTTGATATTAACCACTTAAAGACCCCCGCACGCACATATACGGCCACAACATGGCTCGTACAGGCACAAGGGCGTAAATTTACGTCCCCGCCTGAGTGCGGTTCGGAGGTCCCATCGGGACCCCCTCCGCGGCGTGCGGGGGTCTCCCTACCTCTGGGAGCGATCCGGGATCTGCGGGGGGATGTCCGTGTTTTCCGCCCCCCCCGCGATCGCTCCCAGCCAATGGGAGCGCGCTCCCAGCCTGTCACTTCCTCCTCCTGTGTTTACACAGGAAGGAGGAAATTATGTCACCTCTCATCGCAGCGCTGTTTCCCAGCGCTGCTGATGAGAGAAGACATGACAAGTAAGTGTGCACCAACACAACACTGACACACACTCACATAGGCATATTAACCCCTTGTGATCGCCCCCCCCCCACCCCCCTGTCACAGTGTCACTGAATGCAGTGATTTAATCACTGCATTTAGTGTCAGTGTGACAGGCACTGTAAAAAACAGTTAGTGTTAGGTTCAGGATAGCCCCCCCACCCCCCCTAATAAAGTTTTAACCCCCTGATCCCCGCCCTAGTTAACCCTTTCACTCCCTATTGCCAGCGTCACTAAGCGATCATTTTTCTGATCGCTGTATTAGTGTCGCTGTTCCCGCTAGGTAGCTATTTTTTTTAATTGCGATTTTTTTTTTTACTAAAGACATGTGGCTAAATAAATTTTGGCCTAAATGTTTGACTAAAATTTAGTTTATTTGATTTTTTTTTAACAAAAAGTAAAAAATAGTGGTTTTTTTTCAAAAATGTCGCTCTATTTTTGTATATAGCGCAAAAAATAAAAATCGCAGAGGTGATCAAATACCACCAAAAGAAAGCTCTATTTGTGGGAAGAAAAGGACGCAAATTTTGTTTGGGAGCCACGTCGCACGACCGCGCAATTGTCTGTTAAAGCGACGCAGTGCCGAATCGCAAAAACACCTTGGGTCATTTACCAGCGTATTGGTCCGGGTCTTAAGTGGTTAATGAGTGTTTTGGGTTCATTGAGAATTAATCCTCAAAAATACAACTTGCCTAATAATTCTGCACTCCCTGTATTATCATGAAGCTATATTACCATGCAAGCTGGTATTGATAACAGAATAATGAACCAAACTTCTAGCCTTTTCTTGAGAAACAACGTTCATTTCAGTATACTAAAAAGTCAGCTTAAGGGCCAGTTTACACTAATCCAACATGACTTTGGGAGCGCAAGTCGTATGACATGTCAAACTCAATGGTTTCCTATTAGGCTGAATCCAGCCTAAGAGCCATCTTAACTAGCCCAACCTTGAAAAAGGTTCCTGCACTACTTTGGTTTGAGATAATGGAAAAAATAAATTGCTGGATAGCCACACTCCAAATATTCACCTTTATTGAAAATCAAGGCATCCAAGGTAGGTACAGACTAACTGCACAGCCGCTGACATGTTTCACACCAGACACGGTGCTTAGTCATAGCTGACTATGCAAACAGAGCCATCACCCTGCTTTATGGTGGAGACAGCTGATCTTAGGAGAGGTAATTACCTGGAGCAGTGAACTCCCACACTACTTTGGTCTAAGTTGGGCATGATTTCAGTCCATTGATTTGAATGTAAATCACATCCAGATTGGATTATCATCTTAACTAATTCAACTTGTGGAATGCGATTTGCTCTCCAAGGAAAGTGAACCGCACACCAAAATAAATAAAAAAGACATTGTGGGGTCCCCCCCCCTTAAGACCATACCAAACCCTTCAGTCTGGTAAGGATTTTCAGGGGAAACCCCACGCCAAAAAAACAAAACGGCATGGGGTCCCCCACAAAATCTATACCAGACTCTTATTCGAGCATGCAGGATGGCCGGAAGGGCACAGTGACTCCACGGATGGATGACCACACCCCATAGCTATATAAGAACTGGCAGACAACAGAGCTGACACTATGGTGCCATTTTTGTTTGTTTTGTTTTGTTTTTTTAGGTGGCAGCAGAAGACATCACAGGAGGGAGAAGACTGGAGGAAGAAGACATCACCAAAGGGAGAAGACATCACCAGGGGGAGAAGACATTGGTGGAAAAAGACATCAGAGGAAGGAGTAGACATAAGTGGAGGGAGAAGACCAGAGGAAGAAGACACGTTGTAGCTATGACATTCTTTGTTTTTAATAAAGGACTCGTCAAAAACTGTCCCTTGTTTTTTGTAACACTACACTTTTTTTTTATTTTGGTGAATGGGTATGGGTACAATGGGGTACCCCATACTCATTCACATAGAAGGGCAGTTGGGTTGGTTTTCTATATTCCTTAGTCACACATGTGGGTACAGATCTTTTTACCGTGTTTCCCCGAAAATAAGACACCGTCTTATATTTTTTTTTTCCTCAAGAAATCACACTATGGCTTATTTTCGGGGGGTGTCTTATTTTTATTACAGAAAAAAACATACGCATACAACACTACGTCTTATTTTCGGAGATTCGCCACGTCTTATTTTCGAAGATTCGACACTACATCGCTACATCTTATTTTCGGAGGGGTGTCTTATATTTCGATCTTGTGTCGAAATTACACTACGGCTTATTTTCGGAGTACGTTTTATTTTTGGGGAAACACGGTAGTAGAAATTAAAAAATCTGAAGTGAGAGCTATTGTGTAAATATTGTTTAATTTCATATACTGTATACTGTATATATCAATAATAACAAAACATGGGATCCGCGCTCAGATATATATATATATATATATATATATATATATATATTTTTTTTTTTTCATACACACACACACATATATTATATGCATGTGTATGCATGCACAAGCATATGACTTTGTTTACTTGCTTGTTTTCCCTGCTGGTTTCATTAAAGATATGCCTACTTCACACTACATATATATATATTTTTTTCTCAGTATTTAAAATATAAAGGTTTCAATTCAGACCTTCACACTGTAGCCTATCATAAATAATCCTCATCACATCCCTTAATGTGTTTATGTTGCTGGTGGGTGGTTAATTTAAACCTGTGAGGTCATGGTTATTTTTAACAATATTTCTTGCTGAAGTCAGCAAAACATTGTATAAAAAACCCTCTGTCTTTTTTTATTTCCATTTTAATACTATAATCATATTTGCCACAAAATGAATTGTGGAAATGTAAAATTAACCTGCACCCTTGGAATTTATTACATATACTATTACAATAATACATAATTACAGAAAAAAAGATTCAAAGGATTAAAAACGAAGGAAACTATTAGATTGGCAAAGAGCTGCTCAAGAGATAAAGATTCATCACTGGGAGACAGAGTAAGCTCTAAAATAATTGTGCGAAAGTACTATTAGATCTGCTTTGTCCAAATTACTTGCAGATGTAATTTGTTTCATGAGGGTACAATGGTATATTATCTCATTGAATTCTGACAGATTGATGACTGCTAAAATCTACTAGTTGCTGTGTTCCTGGCATATGAACTCTAAATGCATCAGTCTGTCATCTAAAAAGAGTACCACAATTGTGTTAAATCCCATTTAACGTAAAGTGCTCTTTCAAGTTGCCTTCAGCTCAGCATCGTACAAAATTACTTGAATGTGGAATTTGTTTTATTTGAAACATCACACATGGTACACCAAATTCTATTTCATCATGAAATCCGTTTTTTACAATCTTTGACCAATCAAGGTACCTGCAGACATGTGGATGGCCATTCAGAGAGATAAGACAGATAAGAGTATGCTAACATTAAAGGGTAAGTTCACCTTTACAGAAAAATCTGTAAGGTACACTTTCACAGGGCTCTCTCCTCACTTACTTATTTGAAAACTAATTTGGATCAACAGAGTCAACTTCATGTTAATGTAAAAACCAACATGTATTACTTTGTGTATGCACGTTTTGTGGTAAACAGAAAAATGTGTGTAGTGCCCTGCTCCTGATGACCAGGCGCTTTGTTTAAATTTAGTCTATGTCTGAGCATGTAGTTGGCTCAGACTTTGGGATGAATAAGGCTAAATCAGCCTCTTTTCTGGCTATGGCTGTGTTTGAGGGAATTCCCACTGTTGCCTGTAGGTGGCGTTACCACCCCAGGCCAATGTTACTTTACAGTGCGCCGGGTCGGCTTAAAGGCTCTAAACTCTGTCTGGATATCCAAATACTAAATCATGTGGCAGAGGATTATTGAACAGTTCAACTTCATCACACTAAAGTCTGTAGAAGAGACGATTATTCTTTCTTTTTGTCCGTGCATCACCCCGGCTGCTAGGCCGGTGAGAGGGGCCTACCTGGGTGAGCAATACCCACTCGAAGGAAAGTGGTGAGTGTGACTTTTGAAGCTTAAAAGCTCCCCAGTGATCTGTGCAATTTTGTGTGAAATAAAGCTTAACAAAAAGTAATTGCAACTTGTGTGGACATTGAGTTTTCTATAGACTCTCATCCCCTAGACAACAAATGGTAAGGTAAAGTGCAGGCCCAAATCTAAACCAGCAGCTCCTTTGGGGGTAGTGCTACATTTGCAAATTGAAACTTTTAAGATATCAAATTGCATTATATGAAAGTAATGTATGAATGCATACACTATATTAGTTTGCTGACAAACACAGTTGGTGTAGCACAACTATTAGGCATCGTACACACGATCAAATCTGTCCGCTGGAAACGGTCTGCTGGACCGTTTCAGCAGACAGATTCGATCGTGTGTACGGCCGAGCCGACGGATTTGGCCACCCGACAGATTTCAAAGCATGCTTTGAAATCTATCGGGTGGGAATCCGTCCGCCCGACATGTCTGCTGGTTAGTACACTTACCAGCAGACATGTCGTCCCGCACCGCCGCCGAATGGATTCGGCGCATGCGCAGAAGTGTTTTACTTCCTGGTGCGGTGACGTGGCGGCGTCAACGTCACCGCCACGTCACCGACACGTCAGCGCGCCGTCTGCTGGCGGGGATTTTGGTTTGCTCGTGTGTACACGCGAGCAAACCAAAATCCCAGCGGACAGATTTGTTCAAATCTGTCGGACAGACAGATTTGAACAAATCTGTCTTCTCGTGTGTACGAGGCCTTACTCTATAGAGCAGGGGTGTCAAACTGGCGGCCCTCCAGCTGTTCCGAAACTACAAGTCCCATCATGCCTCTGCCTGTGGGAGTCATGCTTGTAACTGTTAGCCTTGCAATGCCTCATGGGACTTGTAGTTTTGCAACAGCTGGAGGGCCGCCTGTTTGACACCCCTGCTATAGAGTGTATTTATTGCCCTTGGCCCAGGTTCACATTGTTGGCGGGTTTGAAATTGTGCAAGTTCAGCTGAAACTGAAATTTCAAGCCGGCAATGCAGTCTGACTTAGGGGGGCGATTTGACAGACATCTGTGCGAATTAGCCAAATGTAGTACAAGAACTACTTTTAGTAATCAGTGCAGCGCCTCAAAGTCATTTCGAACTGTGCCATTGCCAGTAATAGTCGGCTCTTTGACATGTGATTATGTAAAATTGCCTGTCAAATCGACCCTATGTGAACGTGGGCTAAGTTTGTATTTTTGAGCAGGAGTAAGTAGGACAAGTGAAGAATGAAGATTTAGCTTTGAGAGCAAATGTTTTTCTACCACACTTTATGGAAGCTAAAATGCCATAAATTTGTTCTAAACTGAATGTCAGGGATCGGATGGGAGACTGATATGATGAGGTCGGCCTCTCTTAAATGTCCTGTCCTGGCTGCGCTGAAGGTGAGACAGAGGAAGCTGAAGGACAAGAGGGACATGAGTGCCTGGAGCAGGAGGTCCCGGGAGAACAGCTTGACAGGGTTTAGCGGCCTGGAGTAGACTGTGGTGAGCTGAGCAGGAACAAGTAACAGCCAGGCGGGTAACCGAGAATTAACAGCAACCAGGAACATAGACAGGAGCAAGGTCTCAGGGATAGCCAGGTTCATCAGCAGGCGGGCAGTGAGGTACCAAATCATAGACAGAGCCAGAGTCAGGAACGGAGCCGGGTCAGAGATGGGCATTAGTACAGGGACAGAACACAGAGCCAAGGTCAAGAGCAAGCCGGGTCTAAATACTGGGAGGACACAAAGGATCAGAGCAGGATTCAGGAACACAGCTGAAGATCAGTCAGCAAAGCACAAGAGCCCAGACTCTCTTTAAATAGGCTATCTGGTGCCAAAAGGAATTAGGCTCGTACTCGCGCCTGTGTGCCATTCTATGGCAAAGGCTATATGCTTGTGCACGTCTGTGTGCAAAACGTCTCACAGGAGTTCCCTGACACTGAATGTGCTTCAACTACTTAGAAGACAGGACAAAAGTTGTAAACTCTCATATTAAACCAATCACTGGATTGTAAATATGTAATTGTAATTTTTTTTTATTTGTTTTAAGATGTTCTTAAAGTGTATTTTCGATGGGTAAGGTAAAGGGTACTGGCAATGTTCAATAAAAATAATAATTTTTTCAACATGAAATTAAAGTTAAATATTAAAGCCTAGCTATAGTCAAAACTTGTTTTTTAGTGCTGGATAGTAGAAAGGGTTTTAGCTTTTTTAATGTTTTCTAAGGTTCTAAGTCTTACAATACAAAAACAAGTTTTGGCCGTGATGAAGGAGCGAGGGCAGGGCCCCGAGCCACCTGGTCTGTCTCAATGGACACAGACAGGGTGGCTCAGGAGTGACTTTTTATGGGGCACTTACCCAAAGGAGTAGCCTGGTGTGATGGGGGGCCCCCAGAAGAGAAGGATCTTGGCTATCGCAAAAAGCAGGTAATTATAACACGTTAATTATTTAAATTGAAAAAAAAACTGAAGGTTTAATGTTACTTTAAATTTAAATCTCTCTTTCAGTCTTGATAACTATAAGACCTAGGTGATTGAATCTTGTAAAGTTCGATGCTCTTATGAATTGAGATGGTTAAAATGAGATGGATAGCTCAGAAACCTATTGTAACTTTCTCATACTTAGGTACAACAATGTTCACAGAATGATTATATAATCATGCTTAGCAGAAGAGAGCATGGACAATGCAAGGGATGGATATATTGTTCATTGTTCACAGATGAAGTAACCAGAAGTTGAAAAAAGCACTGTGACTGTCATTAAATGGGGCAGCCATTAGCCATTTTATTGTAGGCCTTAGGTGCATCAGCTGTTCCTTGGCAATTCTTTTAAGAACTATGAAAGCATAACTTTCCAGTGGCTGGAATTTACATAGCAATGCAAAGCTCCAGGTCTAGACTTGTACATGTAAAACATTTTAAATAAAAACATCTCTTTTGTTTTACTAACCTTGTAGATTCTTTGGGTAATTAGGCTGGTATTCACTTCATGCCAGTTGAGGTGATTAGCTTCCCGTTTGTCAATGTAGTATCCAGTGATGTGAGATCCTCCAGTGAATTTGGGTAACTTCCATCCCAGCGTCATTGAATGACCATCACAGTTCAGTAGGGTAATACCGTAAGGGTGAGATGGAGCAGCTGAAAAATTACACATAGATGCTGACAATGCCACCTGATGTAAACATTTCCTATATGTACAGAGTAGCTAAAACAATCAAATTGTCCAAAAAATCGAATTGCTTAATCAGTTTTTGAACTATGAAAAATCTAATATGCTGACTACAATGTTTGCAATAATAGAACATAGTGGTGATGATGCAATAAATAGTAGTACTTCAAAGTATATGCAATTAAAATTCTAGGAAGTACTATAAGCTGTTATAGTGTGAAATATTATCTCCTATTCATTGTCATGTGTGACATACAGTATTACACTCTAAGCCTTACCCTGTGCAGAAATATTTTATCTAGCAGGACCACAATCTAAGTACCAACAGATTCATCAAAGCAATCATCACTGGGGCAGATTAAGGCTGCAGTTAACCTTTTACACGGTGGCCTCCTCCACCTGTTTTATTGGGAACATAAATCATTCACACCATCTGCAATTCTGGCCTTAAGGCCTGGTTCACACTGGTACGATTTGAGATGCGATTTGAGAAGTCAAATCGCATCTCAAATCGGCGGCATTTGCCGGCAATTGTCGGCAATGGCACCGTCCTAATCGTTGCAACGCCACATCTGCGGCACTGCGCCGATTTCAAAAAGTAGTCCCTGTACTACTTTTTGCGATTTTGGGCCACGATTTACATTGACATCTGTGCAGAAACCTGCACAGATGTCTCTGAAATCGCGTCCGAAATCAGGACTGAAAAGCGGGTGTGAAATCGTGCGAGTTCAGCTGAAATCGCACAGCTTCACTCCCGCAGCCCAGTATGAACCTGGGCTCAAGAATAAGTCCACCCTAACACTAAAATCTCTACATCTACAGACATCCATGATGTAACACTAACCCTGTAAAGAAGAAATCAGTATACAGTACATACCTTTTTTGAAGCTGATCCGACCCGATCCCACGCTGAGCTGTCAGCTGAGGCTTCATTGTGGAGGCGGGTGCTGAGAACACAGCCAACAAAGGAAGCCCCATAGTCAGTCTATGGTTGACATCCCTCACCCATTTATTTCACAGCCATTGTCAGCTTGTGTCCTCGGCAGAGCTTCCACCACAGGAGACCGGACCGGATGAGCTTAAAAAATATACAGTGTGTATACTAATTTCTCCCCCCTACAGGGCTAGATAGGTTAGAGTTAGATTGTGGAAGTTTTTAGATGTAGAGATTTTAGACTAATGCCGCGTACACTCGATCACTTTTTGTGTTAAAAAAAAAACGACGTTTTATGTGACGAAACAAAACAACGTTTTTCAAACTTCACTTTCCAAAACGACGTTGCATACACACCATCGTTTTTCCAAAATGCTCTAGCAAAGAGTGGTGACGTACACCACGTTCGACGGCACTGTGTTCCATTGAAGCTCCGTCTCATAACTTGGTTCTGAGCATGCGCGGGTTTAAAAACATTGTTTTTAATGTCGTTTTGCCCACACACCATCACTTTTTATGACACAAAAAATGACATTTTGAAAAACGACACAAAAAATTCAAGCATGTTCGAATTTTTTTTTTGCTCGTTTTTTTTGAAGACATAAAACAACGCTTTGACCACACACGATCATTTTAAATGACGTTTTTGAAAACGTCGTTTTTTTTCATCACAAAAAGTGATCGTTTGTACGCGCATTAGGGTGAACTTACCCTTTAAAGTGTTGCCGTGCCCAGACCAGAATACAACAGAGTTTTAAAATGCAGATGCCTTTACAGAGGCTAACATTTTTACATTTCTGATTAGAGCATTCAGAGGTTCAGCCTAATGTTTTAAATGATTAAATATAATACAAATTATAAATAAAAACAGTGCAAGAAAACATTTGGAGAAAGGGTATTACACAACAGTCAATAAGCAACAGTAAAATAAATGAGACTAATGCCCCGTACACACGATCCGAAAATCGTACGGAAAATGGCGCTTTCGAAACGATCGTACGATAATCGGATCGTTGGTACATCGCTTCCGAGAGCCGATCAGGACAGTTCATCCGATTTTATTCTATCGGACATGCACGGAAATTTTTTTCGTACGATGCCAGATCGTACGATTTTCGGTCAATCAGTACAGCTGTCGTTCGAAAATGCAATACAAATGCATTACAACACATGACATCACTTCCGATTTTTTATTCTGCCGTGCGAGAATTTTCGTGACTTTAGTATATTTATCAGATTCGACGTGAGATTAGCATACAAAAAAAAACGGACGATCATTCGTCCGATAATCGGGTCGTGTGTACTGGGCATTAGACTGAACAATAGTAACATTTCTGTGTAAGTCCAATCTGATATATCAGACTTACTGGCTCTCATAAATGACCTGGTGCATTATTTTATAGTTTTAATGGTAAGCTACTGCTGCAGCTGCCAATTGCAGCCATCTTCTCAGGTCTAGTGTTGAGCAGAATATGCCATATTCGATTTTGCGATATATCTCGAATATATAGTCGAATATTCGAGATATATTCGCTAAATACGAATATCCGTGATATTTTTTGGAAATCAAATGATTGCGAATTTTCGCTATTGCGAATGCGAATGCGAATGCGAATGAAATTTCGAGAAATGCGGAATGGAGCACTCTGATTGGCTCAGAATATTCGTGATATATTACAATACAAAATAATTGCGAATATTCGGCAAATGCGGAAGGAGCACTCTGATTGGCTCAGAATATTCGTGATATATTACAATACAAAATAATTGCGAATATTCGGCAAATGCGGAAGGAGCACTCTGATTGGCTCAGAATATTTGTGATATATTACAATACAAAATAATTGCGAATATTCGGCAAATGCGGAAGGAGCACTCTGATTGGCTCAGAATATTCGTGATATATTACAATACAAAATAATTGCGAATATTCGGCAAATGCGGAATGAGCACTCTGATTGGCTCAGAATATTCGTGATATATTACAATACAAAATAATTGCGAATATTCGGCAAATGCGGAAGGAGCACTCTGATTGGCTCAGAATATTCGTGATATATTACAATACAAAATAATTGTGAATATTCGGCAAATGCGGAATGGAGCACTCTGATTGGCTCAGAATATTCTTGATATTTTATCGTAATTTCGCAAGAATGCGAATGAGAAATTGATTGCGGAATTTCGACAGTAACACTCTGAAATCGAATATATGTGTTATTTTAACTAAAAACAATATTGCGAATTTCTCGAAAAATAATCGCGCGATATCGCTATTGCCGAATAATCGCATTGCGATTTTTCGGCAATATAAAATGATCACTGCAGCTACTCGGCCCAAGGTCTCTAATCATACCAGTAATGCTTTTAGACGTCGATGGGGATCTCTAGGATGTGATCTGTTCTAAAAAAAAATTGAAAAAATACGAATATTCGAAATAGCGAATATTCACCGCGAAATTCGGAATATATCGCGAATACTCTAATATGCCATATTCGAGCCGAATATTCGCAATACGAATATTCGTGAGCAACACTACTCAGGTCCCAGAAAAGGCCATTTACAGAATCAACATAATCGATTAAAGGGTCTGAGGAGTGTGCTAAAGAGGATGGAAAGTATTTTATGATTCTCAGCAGACACACCTAAATGCCAATTTTCCTAATCATTTCTATATTTCCAGGCTGCATTAGGAGGCTTTGCAGACGCTGCAAAGTACTGTTTATGATGCTGCTAAAAGTATTGTGACCCACCTGCATTTCAACGGAATGATCTACTTTGTGTCAATGTGTCATTATTTATTTAATGTGTACGTCTCTGCTGCCTAGCACAAACACGAGATTACCTACACATATCTGGGAAATTAGGGTAGAACTGTTTGCAATATAACTTCCCCATTCTTGTCATGCAGTTTAGGGTCATCAAACCTCATTATCATGTCTAATTTACATGAGGATGAATGGGTTGGTTCAAGAGGGCAGGAAGTAATGGCAAATTGATGCATAACTGGGTGTTTCGGTGACCAAGCCCTGAGCTCTGTCACTTGGGCATGGGAGAAGCAGTGATATAGACTGACCTGAAATCTACACAACTTTTTCTCAGGCTCTAGCAGGTTAATGGGAGGCATGGGAGTGAAGAAAAGCAAAATAACAACAGCAAAAGACGGGGATTCTTAAAGTAGATTTACCCAGTGAAGTGAACAGCCCCAAATGATACACAGAGAGAGTTTAAACAAATCTCCCTACATAAGTTTTACATTTACAGTTGCAATAAAAAGTATGTGAACCCTTTTGGAATGATATGGATTTCTGCACAAATTGGTCATAAAATGTGATCTGATCTTCATCTACGTAACAACAATAGACAATCACAGTCTGCTTAAACTAATAACACACAAAGAATTAAATGTTACCATGTTTTTATTGAACACACCATGTAAACATTCACAGTGCAGGTGGAAAAAGTATGTGAAGCCTTGGATTTAATAACTGGTTGAACCTCCTTTGGCAGCAATAACTTCAACCAAACGTTTTCTGTAGTTGAAGATCAGACGTGCACAATGGTCAGGAGTAATTCTTGACCATTCATCTTTACAGAACTGTTTCAGTTCAGCGAAATTCCTGGGATGTCTGGTGTGAATCGCTTTCTTGAGGTCATGCCACAGCATCTCAATCGGGTTGAGGTCAGGACTCTGACTGGGCCACTCCAGAAGGTGTATTTTCTTCTGTTTAAGCCATTCTGTTGTTGATTTACTTCTATGCTTTGGGTCGTTGTCCTATTGCAACACCCATCTTCTGTTGAGCTTCACCTGGTGGACAGATGGCCTTCAGTTCTCCTGCAAAATGTCCTGGTAAACTTGGGAATTAATTTTTTCTTCGATGATGGAAATCCGTCCAGGCCCTGATGCAGCAAAGCAGCCCCAAACCATGATGCCCCCACCACCATACTTCACAGTTGGGATGCAGTTTTGATGTAGGTGTGCTGTGCCGCTTTTTCTCCACACATGGTGTTGTGTGTTTTTTTCCAAACAACTCAACTTTGGTTTCATCTGTCCACAGAATATTTTGCCAGTACTGCTGTGGATCATCCAGGTAATCTTGTGCAAACTGTAAACGTGTAGCAATGTTTTTTTTGGACAGCGTTGGCTTCCTCTGTGGTATCCTCCCATGAAATCCATTCTTGTTTCGTGTTTTACGTATTGTAGATTTGCTAACAGGGATGTTAGCATATGCCAGAGACTTTTGTAAGTCTTTAGCTGACACTATAGGATTCTTCTTCACCTCATTAAGCAGTCTGTGCTGTGCTCTTGCAGTCATCTTTACAGGACGACCACTCCTAGGGAGAGTAGCAGCAGTGCTGAACGTTCTCCAGTTATAGACAATTTGTCTTACCGTAGACTGATGAACAGCAAGGCTTTTGGAGATACTGTTATAACCATTTCCAGCTTTATGCAAGTCAACAATTCTTAATCGTAGGTCTTCTGAGAGCTCTTTTGTGCGAGGCATCATTCACATCAGGCAATGCTTCTTGTGAAAAGCAATCCCAGAACTGATGTGTATTTTTATAGGGCAGCTTTAACCAACACCTCCAATCTCATCTCATTGATTATACTGTCAGTTGGCTGACACCTCACTCCAATTAGCTCTTGGAGATGTCATTAGATCCACCTGCACTGTGAATGTTTACATGGTGTGTTCAATAAAAACATGGTAACATTTAATTCTTTGTGTTTTATTAGTTAAAGCAGACTGTGATTGTCTATTGTTGTGACTTAGATGAAGATCAGATCACATTTTATGACCAATTTGTGCAAAAATCCATATCATTCCAAAAGGGTTCACATGTACAAATATATAATGGGTCCATATAGTGAACTTGGTGTTGAGTTATTCACTTTACGGTCAACATTGAGGACAAGGGGGCACTCTTTACATCTAGAGGAAAGGAGATTTCATCTCCAAATACGGAAAGGTTTCTTCACAGTAAGAGCTGTGAAAATGTGGAACAGACTCCCTCCAGAGGTGGTTCTGGCCAGCTCAGTAGATTGCTTTAAGAAAGGCCTGGATACTTTCCTAAATGTACATAATATAACTGAGTACTAAGATTTGTAGGTAAAGTTCATCCGGGGAAAATCTGATTGCCTCTCAGGGCATCAGGAAGGATTTTTTTCCCCTGCTGTAGCAAATTGAATCATGCTCTGCTGTTTTTTTGCCTTCCTCTGGATCAACTGTGGGTTTGGAGTTGGATTATGGGATTGTACTTTGTTTTTTATTTTGTTTGTTTATTTTTTTGTGGTTGAACTGGATGGACTTGTGTCTTTTTTCAACCTAACTATGTAACTATGTAACATACTTTTTGTGGCAACTGTATCTGCTGTCTTCATCTTTATGTACTTTTTAGAAAGTGCACATTCTGAATTTTCTCTTTCTGATTTACTTGTGGGTGTGGATTCTTGTCATACACTGTGAGACAGCATATTGAAGGAAAGGCACCCACCCCCTTCTACATAGGCAGAGACTTGCAGAGCTGTGCTGTGAATAGGCCGTCTCTCTGCTAATCTATTTATGGCACCAACCCTGACACAAAATTCAGGTTGGTTTTATCATTTCTGATGGAGAACTTGTCAGAAGTTTTCCTGCTGATAACAGAATAACAGAGCAAGAGAAAGCCACAGGACTTAGGGCTTTGAAGAGAAATAACAAAACACTGCAGACACATGTGCAGCTCAAATTTTGTTTGATCAATGGTCCTATAAGCTGTCTGGTAACTTTAACACTCACAGCCCTTTCTTAATGTAAACGCAGTCAATGTACCTGGTATACTGGGCTATCATTATTGAGGAGGGAAGGACTTATTTTTTATTATGGAAGAAAATGATAAAAATATTTGTCCAGTGCCAATCTCGCAAAAACACAGGGACAGTGTGGGTAACTGTAATGTCGATGCTCAGTGTTAATTTTAAACAAAAGCTAGTTTAAATGTGCAGTAAACAGTAAACTTGTATACAGGATAAGTATCACTTATATTATTACTCACAATCATCCCTGATTTTTTTTTTTTTTGCATTTTTTATCAAAAATCTTTCCGAAGAAAAATATGGGGGCTAAATGTCCTGACTTCTTATTCTGTTTGTGCTAATTGATTGTCTGTCATGGCAGCCCTTTGGCCTTAAAGGGTTAGTAAAGGAAATGTTGTTTTTCCTTTAAAATAACAAACATGTCATACTTATCTCCACTGTGCAGTTCATTTTGCACAGATTGGCCCCGATCCACGTCTTCTGGGGTCCCTCGGCGGCTGTCTCTGGTCCTCCCCGCAAGTACTGACCACAGTCATGCGAGAGAGCTCGCATGGTGGTGACTAATTGTGGGCGCGCTACCGTGATACAGCAAGCAGCCATAGCCGCTTACTTTATTACTCAGCCCCACCCCTCGGCGCGCCGCGTCACTGGATGTGATTGACAGCAGCACCAGCTGCGCTGCTCTCAATCCATCCTCTCTAGTGAATCAGCGGCCAGGCTGAGCGGCGAAGAGGATCTCGGGACCGAGCGCGGGACTTTCAAGGGGTCAGGTAAGTATAAGAGGGGCTCAGGGGGGGCCGGCAGCATCAGATGTTTTTTCACCTTAATGCATAGATTGTATTAAGGTGAAAAAATGTTTTACTTTACAACTCCTTTAATACTTTCTGTGATTGACCTGAAAAAAGTATATAGATCAGGAAAGTGAGAGGAAACTAAGAAGTTCTTTGTACATACTTAAGTCAGTTACTCAGAATAATTAAACATAAACGTCAATATTGCAGACAGGAAACTAAAATTTGCAGAAACAGATGTCTGCAATGACAGCCTTATTGGTTCTCTCAGAAAAGGTTTCTTGTAACAAATCAAGAACTAATCTGCATGTGAAGTTTGACATAATTACAATCACTAGTGTCACTCAGTGTCCCAGCATTTGATGAATTAATCCTTTAGTCTCCAGACAGGATAATGCTATTTTCGTGATCAGTTGACATCTTATAAACAGATCAATCACTAAAATACTGTAGTTACAACAGGTTGTGTATTCCATTTTTAACAGAAAATGAAAAAATGTTTAAGACATAGACTGACTGTATTTCTCTGTTTAGTTTCTCCCTTTAGGCCCCTTTCACACTAGTGCGATTTTTCCTCCGACTTGGGACTGTAAAGTAGCATGACAAATCGTACCCCATGATTTCCAAGAAGTATCATTCATATATGTGTGACTTGAAGTCGCAACGACTTCAAAGTAGTCCCTGTACTCGTTTGGTTTGACTTTAATGCAAATTGAGGTTCATAGACCTCAAGTTTACACAGGCATTCCCTAAAATTGCTGCAAAATCATGTCAAAATCGTGGCCATGAAATCACGTCAAAATCGTGGAAAAATTACGTGACTTTCAAGCCTCAGCAGTGTGAAAGTGGCCTTACATTTGTTTCAAGTTAAGGTGGTTGTAAACTCTGTACAACCACTTTTACCTATGGGTAAGCCTATATTAAGGCTTACCTGCAGGTGATAAAAATATCTCCTAAACCTGCATGGTTAGAAAATTTGTGGGAGAAAAAAGCCCCTGGGATAATGCAGATTGTAGCAATTAAATGGAATTGGCAAAAAGAGTATAAAAAAGTATCAAATAAACAATTTTTTTATACACTTTTTCCAATTCCATTTAATTGCTACAATCCGCATTATCCCAGTGGCTTTTTTCTCCCACAAACTTTCAAATTTTATCGGGATGTGATTGTGATGGAAAGTATCAGGACGTCCATCTACCTACGATATGATACGCCATACAGCCTCAGTGCCGGGTTCGGGGCACCCTTCCAAGTAAGGAGCCATTTGGCTTTTTTATGTAATATATTGTTTTAAATAAACAATATTATACTATTGCGGCACATCTTCTCATTTTTGTATATCCCAATTGGAGTCCTCTGAGCACAAGGGCATTTAGTCAAATAGACTGATTCAAACAGCAGGTGTATCCTGCATCAAGCACATTTGACCTCTTTTTTTAATAAAAGGGTCAACAACATTTGGTAAGCTGCCATCCATATTCTGAGCACTTTGGGTGTTTTATCACGGTTGGCAAAGGTGGATTTTTCCAGTCATTATTGGATTTTGGTCTATAGGATGAACAGATTGAAATTTGAAAGACTTTGTTTATGCTTCGAGCAATAATTCAAGGATTTTTCTTTCACTGCAGTTAATTCACACTGTCACTTATCTTAAATGTTGATTAGGTGTAGTCATTTTAGAGGCTTTTACTAGCCTGTTTTGCTTAGTGCATCAGCACTTTATTTAAGGACTTTTCTCTCACAGTAGCTATTATAGTATATCACTATCACTGTGGAATAAGTGTGGTTGTTGTATATCAGCCCATTATATTAACCATTTATTAGCAGGCACCAATATTGCCATCATTTGTCATAGGCAGGCTGGTTGTTTTGTTTGAGGTTTTTTTCACATGATTATCACACAATTTTCACAGTAATCAACATTCATTTTTAGCGTCCCCACTTTCCCTATTTAATGCCTACAATAGGCTGGGTCTTAAAGGACATGAATGGATGGAAAAAAAGTTATCTAAAAAAGAACCCTATCCAAAGCTATACAATGTATAAGAAGGATGGTTTAGTGGCCACTCTTAACTCAGCCATACAGTCCCTGCATTCAGTCCATTGACAATAGGACAAGCATTAGTCTGCATAGGGTTGACTGCTAAAGATAGCCAAACATGCATAGATTTTTTTGTTCAGCCTAACAGATTTCTCTATCATTCCTCAATGCAGATGAATGAATGTCCCCTTCCAGCTATTGTATTCTGAGTCCATGCTGGTGCCTGTTGGAATACCTGAACAGTGACTGCAGTCATTACCCATCCAACTGTTTTGTATCCCTGCTCTTTCATTTAAAGTTTGGTAAGCTGGGTGATTCGGGCCAGGCCACGCAAATATCAAATTTCAGCTGTATCAAAAAAAAAACAGCCAAATTTTGATATGTGTATAATCAGCTTAAGTTATAAAAAAAAAAAAAAAACAATTCCAACAGTCAGAGGTTTTATACCTTTTGAAATATCCCTGCAGAAGTCAGCACTGATGTTTTCCTATCTTTGTAAAGAAAAGGGAACAGGTATTTCACCACATGTACAGTATACTAGCCACATTTATCACCAGAATCAAGGCAAACACTATGGCCAGTCCTAAAAAGGCTGCAGTAAAAAACAAGATGGCAGAATTCTCTCTACTGGTCATCCTGAACATACAAATTACTAAAAACTCTGTGCATGATCAACTTTACTTGAAATGTTACTAAAACCACATCAGTCTTGCTCTCTTAGTAACTGAGATTTGTTTTCTGTATTCTGCAACAAAAAAAAAACCTGGTTGATCCTGCTGCTCTCTTTTTCCACATTCTGTCCTTGTCCCCAATTCAGCTAGGGATTTTGCAGCTGTGATGGCAACTCTGCACATGCTCAGTTTTCAGTGAGTTTCTATACTGAGCATTTCTCTCTCTATCACAAACTTAGCAGCCCATGTGACTATAGAGTAACACATGTGGGTGTATACTAGGGCTGTCAAATTTAATCGGGGCATCGGTGCATCGCGATTCGGGTGCCCCCGATGCGATTACGATGCATGCGATCGTATTAATCGATGTTTGGCCCCGCCCTGTCCCCGGAGAGCAGTCCGTCGTTCAGACGTTGCCTTGTGTGTGTGTATAAGGCGCGCTCATGTAACTGCCCAGCCCGTCTCTCTCGTTTTACGTCTCACGTCCCTCCTGGCGTCAGCCCCGCCCTCCTGGTTGTCACAGCTGTCTCTCAGTGGCTTGCCCTGGCGGATGGGCGTGTCGGGGGGGGGTTTGGCATGGTTGTTGACTGGGAAGCTGGCTGTGTCAGGGTTTAGGGAGAGGGGAGCTTGGACATGTACAGCGCCACGGCCTCGGTTAGCTTTTTCCTGTCCGGCTGTGTGTGACCGTGCCCGCTCCGTCCTCTCATAGTTCTCACGGTACCAGGGACATGAAGGTGGACTTTGAGGAGTGTCTGAAAGACAAGCCCCGGTTCAGGTAAAGTCAGGGCTGGTCCTGTAACGTGGGGGGGTTTCTGAAACTGAAAGTAGCTTTGTATGTGCTTTGTATGTGTATGAGGGGGTCAGGGCTTCTCACACTGGGCTGGGAGCAGGAAGTGTGACACTAGGTACTAGTACTGATCTGTGGAGGACAGCATACTGTACACAAGGCTGACATCAAGGCTGACATCTACTGACCTGTCCTATACATGTATCCCACCCACCAATCACATACTGGGGGGGGCATCATCATCAACTACTGACCTGTCCTATACATGGATCCCACCCACCAATCATACATACTGGGGGGCTTCATCATCTACTGACCCTTCACCACATCCCACCTGTCCTACACACGGGTCTCCTCCACCAATCACACATACTGGGGGCATCAGATCCATGACAGAACACATGCTGTCTGTGCTGCCTGTGTGATTTTCATAATGCTGGTAAAGATACAGTGAGATGATGCTTTACACTTGCATTTGGCGGGGGCAGTAAACATGTGCCCCCCAACCACTTCCTGTCCAGCGACGTACTGGTACATTGCTGGATTGTAAGGGTGATATCTTGATCATCGCTACAGCGAAATCCACTCCTGTACTATGCCCACAGTCTCTGATCATCTCCTGTACTATGCCCACAGTCTCTGATCATCTCCTGTACCACGTCTGTAGTCTCTGATCATCTCCTGTACTATGCCCACAGTCTCTGATCATCTCCTGTACTATGCCCACAGTCTCTGATCATCTCCTGTATTATGTCTGCAGTCTCTGATCATCTCCTGTATTATGTCTGCAGTCTCTGATCATCTCCTGTACTATGTCTGCAGTCTCTGATCATCTCCTGTACTATGTCTGCAGTCTCTGATCATCTCCTGTACTATGTCTGCAGTCTCTGATCATCTCCTGTACTATGTCTGCAGTCTCTCATCATCTCCTGTATTATGTCTGCAGTCTCTGATCATCTCCTGTACTATACCCACAGTCTGATCATCTCCTGTACTATGCCCACAGTCTCTGATCATCTCCTTTTAGTATTTTGGGGGGCGAGCCATGCGCACTTGCACTGCAATCGTGATGCATCGTGATGCATCGCGGAATCGAATCGAATCGAATCGTGGACTTGATAATCGTAATCGCATCGAATCGTGAGACTGGTGAAGATGCGCAGCCCTAGTGTATACACAGTGGTATATGACAGTACACTCCCTCCTTCCTCCTCCAGCTAAACACAATAGGGGCGGGATATTACATTAATATAACATTACCATGAAGGCCGATCTCAGCTGAGGAGGTCTCTCAGGTCATCAAAAACCTTAAAAATAATTCTGCCCCTGGACCTGATGGCTTCTCAGTCCTGTATTGTAAGCACTTTGCCCCAATACTGTCCCCCTTTCTGGCATGTTTTTTTAAACCAACTTTGGACTGGTACACTACTTGACAAGGCATTGAATTCAGCCTTCATCACGGTGCTACCTAAACCGGGTAAGGACACTAGCTGCACTGCTTATTACCGACCCATATCATTGATAAATAATGACCTCAAAATCCTGACAAAAATTTTGGCGGATAGAATTTCCAACTTTATTGGCCTTTATATACACAAAGACCAAGTAGGCTTTATACCTGGGAGGCAGGGCCCCGACCAGATCAGGAGAGCAATTGATATTGTCTCTTTGCTAAGGTCTGGTTGGGATGGGGGCCCCCCGCAGACAGGGTTTTTGCTTTCGCTTGATCTCATGAAGGCGTTTGACTCTGTGTCCTGGTCCTTTTTATTCCCAATTTTATGGAAGTGGGGTTTTGGCCAATCCTTTATGAACATGATGGGAGCATTCTATTCCAATCCAGAAGCAAAAATTAAACTGCAGGGATATTATTCATAACCTTTCCCAATCCTCAAGGGTACAAGACAAGGTTGTCCCTTGTCTCCACTGATCTTTGCCATGGTCATCGAGACCTTAGCTATCGCCATTCGGGACAATTCTGACATACACAGAGTGCAATGTGGCCCCAAAACCCACAAGTGTACCCTTTTTGCCGACGATATCTTGCTATTTATCACCTCTCCCCTTACCTCATTACCTAATCTCTATCGGGTATTGGATGATTCTGGTCTCAGAGTCAACTATTCAAAATCCCTGGCACTAAACTTCAACTTACCAGCAACCTTAGTGGCTCAGCTGAAAGACAATTTCCGGTTTGGTTGGAGTGACTCGACGTTTCCCTATTTGGGAATTAGCTTGACAGCTTCAATAGGCAAGCTATATACTGCCAATTTTCCCCCAATCTATCGTACACTGGGTGAGGATATCTCGCATTGGGATAAACTGGGCCTTTCCTGGCTAGGCAGAGTCAATTCAGTAAAAATGACCTTGTTACCACGCATTTTGTACTTATTTAGATCACTACCCATCCCCATCTCCAAGGTTCACCTTCGGAATTTTCAATCCAAAATCATACGCTTCATTTGGGGAGGAAAGGGACATAGGATCGCCAAGGGGACCCTGTTTAGGAACAGAGACCAGGGAGGTTTAAGCTTGCCTAACCTCCTATGGTATTATCAGGCTGCACAGCTTTCCCAACTCTCCACTATCTATTCGAAAATTGCACACCCTGATTGGGTACACATGGAGAGACAGGCTATTCCCCACCACACTCTGGACTATGTCCTCTGGTCCCCAACCAAATCTAGGCCTCCCATCATGGTACTTACACTGTCACACTCCCTAACATTATGGGACTCCCTCAAAACTCACCCTTGTCTGATTTCTCACTGGTACCCATTGTCGCACATCTTCCGAAATCCTCGGTTCCCTCCTGGGATGGACATTAAGGCGTTCCAGTGGTGGTTAGACAAGGGTCTATATAGGATAGGACATTTCGCTACCCCGACAGGGCCTCTCACCCTTGCCCACTGCGTACCGAAAGTTTTAGACACCGCCAAATATCCAATTTTCAAACTCCCTCCCACTCTCGATCACAGACTATGAACACTGGTGTGGTCAGGCTATGGAGCAGAGGGGAGGAATATCAGTGATTTATCAAGCACTTTCCAAGGCAGAGACCAAAACTCTCTTTATGAGAGATTGGGAAACTGAATTTTAACAAACCTGGAGCATTGCAGAATGGCATAGAGCTTCTAGCACGGCATCCAAGGCCATTCTAAACATATCCCTGATCGAAGCGAACTTGAAAGTCCTAATGAGGTGGTACATGGTTCCCCTAAAAATTGCTCAAATCTTCCCGAATGCCTCACCATTATGTTTTCGTAACTGTGGCCATGTGGGGTCAATGCTACATGTTTGGTGGGACTGTCCCAGGAGGTCTTTGGAATAAAATATTTCACATCATCAGGAAAATCACGGGATTGCCCATCCAAAAGTCCCCTCACGTAGCTCTTTTAAACTTCCCTTGTCCTGGAACCTCTAAAGTGATTCAACGCCTTCTCATGTTTATTTTCCTTGGGACCAAGCTAACGATTGCTCGGGCCTGGAAACAACCGACTGTACCCTTTTACCTGGTCAAAAGGAAAATATCATGGATTATGGTCCAGGAGAAGATAGTTAGTATCCTCTTGGACACCGCCGATAAGCATGAGGCTACCTGGGAACCCTGGTCCATATACTTGTCCCTACCGACCGTTCCATCGCCCACGCCTGGGTCTTCGTAGATGGGCAGGATCCACACGTCCTACAGGATGTTATCACTGCCTTTTTTCTTGCTCTCTCTCTTCTTTTTTCTTTTCTCTCCTTCTCTTATTCTTCCTCACCCCCTTCTCTACATCTCTACATCACCCCACAGGTTTCACATCTAGACTACTGCATTGAGAGTCTATGTTTATATACTCCCAATTAATAATAGAAAGGTTTTTATTACTTGTCTTGATAACAGATCGGGGCGTTGTCTAGTCATTTTATCTGATATCTCCTGTTTAATACACGCCGTCACGCTGTTTTACCTCTTTCCTCTCACGTTCCACTCCAGTGTTCAGGCATAGCTCTCTTGTGGGTCATGTTAATTTTTGTTCTACAGTTGCCCTGGATCTTTTTCTCCTGCTCTATACCACAATTGTCACTTTACATGTACGTACTTGACTTTGTGCTCTGTGTGTGGGGGGGTGGGGCCGCTTTTCCCCGGCGCAGCTAGATCCCTTGAGGGGTGCTGGGGGATGTGGGGTCTTCTCCCCTCACCGGAGTCGATTTTGATGTTGCTGATCCATTGTGGGCACGATTGACCTTTCTATTTTTGACATGCAATGTGTCATTTTCTGCACTACTCCTGCAGTTATTATGTTGAGGTATTACCTGTATTTTTTGTTGATGTTTTCTTTGCTGATATTTCAATAAAAAACTATTGAAAACATTACCATGGAGGCTTCACCTCCCTCTTATTCTAAGACAGACTGGAGGGGTGTGGCACAACTTGTGACTGTCAGAAATATGTCCTATCCATCCATATAACCCATCCTATGCATTCAGGTGAAAAAACATTTGACATTTACCAGCCCCCCAGTCCCCCCATTTTACTTACCTGAGCCCTGTAAAGTCCCACGTCGCATACGCGCTCGATATTTGCCCGGGCTTCTCGGCTCTTCATTGGATAGATTGATAGCAGCACAGCCATTGGCTTGCACTGCTGTCAATCAAATCCAATGACGCGGGTGCTGGGGGGGGCGGGACCCAGTCATTCAGTTGTATGCCAAGTGTATAACATGGGATGTAACCCCCTCTGGAGAGAGCTTCCCAGAGGAGGTAAGCTATTGCGGGGATGAGCCAGTGGAGGTAAGTATAAATACCTGAACCCATAGTATCACTTTAAAAAATATATATTTGTATGACAATTTAAAGCAGTTTATTGACATTCATTATTTATTTTTACACTGTGTTCCAAAGGCTGTTTTTTTTTTTATTTTTTTTTTTTTAACATGTGACCAGCAGCAGAAGACTAGACGCTCCTCCAGCTTGTGTTTCCCTGCAGACAGGCTGGGAACAAGCTGGGTCATGTGACAGCTGTATATCGATTAGTAAAAATGTACATGTTTTAATTAAAATAATTACAGTGCCATCATCCATATACAGAAATAGAAGGGACAGTGTAAATTAAACAGTGTGTGTTTAGTATCACTCTTAGGTTGACAACAATTGGTGAGAGGGTGCTTTGTAAAATAAAAGTGATTAAAAATTAAAAATTAAAAAGTGAACAGTGTGATATGCACAACATGTGACATTCTTTCTAGTATAACCTACCATGTGGAATACCTCCTCCTAAAACAATGAAATTGAAAGAAAATGCAGAATATATGAGAACATGCAAGAATAACAGAATATGTCACTTTACTTCATACAGAACCTACAGTGGAGTTGATTTACTGAAACTGGAGAGTGAAAAATCGGGTGCAGGTTTGCATGGTAGCCATCTGATTCTAAGTCCAGCTTGTTCAAATAAGCTTTGACCATAGACATGTGCTGGGTGTACCAGGTGTGCCTGGGCACACCCTAAGCACCCCATGTGCAGTGCCATATAATCCAGTGTGCAGGAGTGTGCGGGGCACACTGTGCCCTGTCACAGACTACACACCCCATGTAATCCATCCTATTTCATCAGCAGTGCTATTGGCAACATCATCTCCCTGTCATTGCTGACGTGGACATTTCTGCCTGTGGGCTGGGGGCAGGTGCACTGTGCTGTGCCGATCCTGGAATGTCATACTCACAGTACAATATCTATAGTGCAAAGTGATATGTTTAAAGAAAACCTGTCATAAAACAAAAATTAAGGCTGCCTTGGAAGTACTATACTGTAATATTAGTTGTATGGCTGCCTACCTTTGGCCTTAAAGTAACCCTGTCAATGTGTTTAAAATCTGAAACAAAAGCCTCCCTGCAAATATCTTCAGCATCTCCCACAATACCTGCTGTGTGTTGTGATTATTACACCATGAATATATTTGCCAGCACACCACAGAGTCCAAACATTTTTTTTATTCCAGCATGATCACATCACAAGCACGAGAGTGCAACGTTTCAGAGTCATGCAGGACCCCTTCATCAGGCATGTGATGTGATGGTTCTTACACCAAACCCTCTGCCATGACGGGATGTAGTGGTCAGCTGAGGAAAGCACAGAGCAGGGTGGCTGGGCAGTATCTGACACTCCCAGAAGTATTTATTTTAGAAGATCTTTTATCAAGCTTCTCTTTTTAACACCATGGAGTTAAACGCATACAGAATAGCAGTAAGTAATAATTGCTAGCTTTGTGGAAAGGCATTTGTTTCAGGTTGTTTCAGGTTTTAAAAATAGAGACATAGGGGGTTATTTACGAAAGGAAAATCAACTTTGCACTACAAGAGCACTGCAAGTGCAGTCGCTGTATATCTGAGGGGGACATGCAAGGAAATTAAAAAACAGCATTTTTGCTTGCACATGATTGGATGATAAAATCAGCAGAGTTTCCCCTAATTTCAGAGCTTTCCCTCAGGTCTACAGCAACTGCACTTACAAGTGCACTTAAAAGTGCATTTTTAAGTGTACTTGTAGTGCACTTGTAGTGCAGAGTGAATTTCCCTTTAGTAAATCAACCTCATAGTCACTTGGCCTGAACCAGAACAAGTATTATGCAAGTGAATTCAGAAATCCTGATCTGTATATGCGCCCTGCGTTGGTAATGTCTTCGAAGCGAATGACACCAGAGAGTCAGCATAGCAGTGAATCAGCTACCATTTCAGGCATGTTACCAACAGTGGCGGCCCGTAATGCAGGGCACAGGGGCAACGGCCCTTAATCTAAATGCGGGGTGCCGAAAACGTGGATTCCAATGGTGTTTTTTGTTTTTTTAAGCACATGATTAGAGCCTGAGGCTCTAATTGGCTTTAAAAAGGGTGGGCTTGGGGCACAGAGCACTGCACCACCTGAGCCCACCCACTTGTGTGGCAATAGCGAATTACTATTCGCTATTGTCTTTCTTGTTCTCCTCCCGGCCAATTAGGAACCGCCCGATTGGCCCGGGAGTCTAAGGACACACTTCCTGTTCCTCCTTGGCCGGGGAGGAGTATGTCTGTCTGTGTGCTGCAGATGATCCCAGGAGAATCTCTTCCTTCCCCCTGTCTCCATAACAGTAAGGCATCTGATTGGCACATTCACATTCCTTTGGGGGGTGGTAAATTGTCACCATCTGTCTCCCGTGGGGGGGTGTGGTGATGATCATTGCCCTCTGTCTCCCATGGAGGGTGGGGGTGGTATTAGTTTGCTGCCTCCCCCCCCACCCAAATATTGAGCACCAGCCGCCACTGGTTACCAATGATGACCTGAATATTTCTACCATGACAAGTTTTCAATAAATGCACAACTGAGACAGCCAACTTCCTGTCTAGTAATCACTTCCTGCCTCCTTAGTAACTAACCAATTAACATAAATCAATATATTGCACAGACATATCAAATGTCTCAATTTCTATATAGTACATATAAAGAGGCCAAAACAGTGAAACTTACAGCACACAATATTATTTTCTAATTTTACCATGGAAAATCACTTCAAGGCATTGCATGTTCTTTATTTATTTTTTGTGGGTTTCTTTTTTTTGTATGCAAAGACAATTCACAAAACCAATTACACAGGTTTTAACTTTTTGAAGTACTTCTAATTTCTGACTTCAATTAATTGTGAGTCAGCTAATCTTCTGCAATTAATCTACGAGATATTAATTGGGGAAAGCAGAACACAGAGCCTTTGTGGTAGAGATAAAATGATGATCCATTCTAAAAATACTGATGCATGAGAAATAAAGGCTTAAGATAATCAAATTACTGTTTTCATGCCAGAAATAACACCTGCACACTTATTAGAGAGTTATGTATGTTAATTAAACAATTTCATTAGAAAACTTTACTAAGATAACAATGAGCCCAGTTAAAACTCAAAACACTTTTTCATCTGAACCCATTGTTATAAAGGGCTCTAGTAACTCTTTCAGTTTTCTTTTTGATATAGTGATTTATTTACAAGCAACATTTGCATTTTGCTTCTGATCTTTTTTTTTTTTTTTTTTTTTACTGCTTAGTTAGCTGGACTGATGTGATTTGAAAACTGCTTATGAAAATAACATTAATATCTTAACAGACAGAAGCACATCACTGGATACTTACTAAGGGCAGCTTTAACGGTTATTGCCTCTGATTCCTGAGAATTCTCACTAACGCCGACTGCATTTACTGCCTTTACACGGAAAATGTACTTTTCTCCAAATGTTAAGCCATGCACAAGAAACCTAAGGAAGGAAATTGGTCAATGTTATTACATGTTCATTGATTTGTACACTTTTCCCCTAAAGGTATGAATAAATATGCTCAGCCTGACAGACATGATATACCAAATGACAGTTTTTAAAAAAAAGCATTTGCGGGATTTTTAAAGAGATACAGGGTAAATAGCATTAGCACGGTGTCATTGCTGTCTTGGTATTAAATGTACAGGATGTAATGGCTTTCATCCTTTGCATGGCTTTACTAACAAGAACAAGTATACAGCTAGTGAGGTAAAGACACCTATTTTACTCCTCACCTGGTTGTCGCCCCACACATGCTTGACACCATCTGAACCAAATACGTTTATCTTGGTCTCATCAGACCACAGGACATGGTTTCAGTAATCCATGTCCTTAGTCTGCTTGTCTTCCGCAAACTATTTGCGGGCTTTCTTATGCATCATCTTTAGAAGAGGCTTCCTTCATGGGATGATAACCAAGCAGACCAATTTGATCCAGTGTGCAGTGTATCATCATCTGAGCACTGACAGGCTAACTCCCGACCCCTTCAATCTCTGCAGCAGTTCGTCATGGAGGAGTGGAAGAAGACAAGCAACCTGTGAAGCTCCGGTGAACTCCATGCACAAGATGGTTAAGGCAGTGCTGGAAAATACTGATGGCCACACAAAATATTGACACTTTGGGCCCAGTATGGACATTTTCACTTAGGGGTGTACTCACTTTTGTTGCCAGCGGTTTAGACATTAATGGCTGTGTGTTGCGTTATTTTGAGGGGGCAGCAAATATACACTGTCATACAAAACGTACACTCACTACTTTGTAGCAAAGTGTAATTTCTTTAGTGTTGTTACGTAAAAGATATAATAAAATATTAACAAAACTGTGAGGGGTGTACTTACTTTGTGAGATACTGTATACTGTATATATATATATATATATATATATATATATATATATATATATATATATATATATATATATATATATATATATAATGCTTCTAGTGCAACACATTTTTTTTTTTTTTTTACATATGGGCTTCTTAAATTTTCTTTAAAGCAGCATTTTGGGAGATGTAAGGTCTGCACTAGAAGCTAAATAGAACCTATGGGGGTCATATGTGCTGAAAGGGAACATGTTGACAATATTAATAGCACTTCTGCTCCTTTATTGTTTTATCATCAGGTTTAGGTTGTCCTTTACAGAGACATTGGCCCGGATTCACATACATCGGTGAATCTTTATGCCGCCGTAGCGTATCTTCTTTACGCTATGCCGGCACAACGCAGAGAGGGAAGCATGGAAATCACAAAGCAAATGCTCCCAACGTTGCACCAGCGTAGCGTATATTCGTCGGCGTAAGGCAGCGTAAGTGGAAGTGGGCTGGAAGTGAGCGTGATACATTCGAAATAGCTGCCTAAGATACGCCTACTACGTGAACATAACCTACGCATAGCCCTACTCACGTAGAACGACGTAATCGGCGTACGCAGCGTAAAATTTGACGGCGTTGTTCCCTGGCCCATACCTTTGCATTACCTGCGCCTGCTATATGAGGGAGGGGTAACTTTACGCCGGACATAAGCCTTACGTAAACCGCGTATATTAATGCGCCGGGCGCATCTACGTTCGTGAATCGGCGTATCTTACTCATTTTCATATTTAAAATGGGAAGACGAATGCGTCCATCGTAACTATGTGCCCACGATACGCCGGCGTAGGAAAGTTATGTCGGTCGGAAGAAGCCTATTTTCAGGCGTATCTAGTTTTGTGGGTACGGCGCTTAGATACGACGGCGCATCCGTGGACTTACGCGGCGTATCAGTAGATACGTCGGCGTAAGTTCTTTCTGAATCCGGGCCATTATGTTTCTGCCTTGGAGGTGCAGGACTTGGTTACCTTGTCATGCCGGAGTGCCGAGTTTGGAGAACTGGCCACATACAATAAAACTTTACTTTAAAACAATTTACATATATGTGTTTTTAGTGTGCATTTAGCTACTTTACTTGAGGTTACTTTTAAACAGAAAATAAAAAATGCATTTAAGCTAAAGCAAAATTATCCAGTAAAATAATCCATATACACACACATATATATATATATATATATATATATATATATATATATATATATATATATATATATATCCTGCTTTTTACTGTTATATATATTGGGAGGTCTACTAATTTACTTGGTATCATGACACAGTCTGGGAGTCATTTATACCCTGGTCTCAGATTTACAATATCATAGCTATTCACAAAATGTTACCATGTGATTTGGAGCTACTAGGTAGATGGGTCAAAAGAATAACATCATTTGTAAAGTAATATGTGCCAAATGCAGCATTTACAATGTGCACTCTTCCGTCTAAATGTATGTCTTAGTATCAACTCCATTTACATAATAAACAGCACTAGAAATAGAACACAACCCTGAAAGACCTAAAATACACAGGACAGAAAGATATGCCTTTAGCAAACACATCTTGCCACTTGGTACTGCTGTTTGATACACATTGCTGTATTATAAAGGCTTTACAGGTCAGGTAACTGTCCACCCCTCTGCAACTCACATCTTTTTTAGCTTGATGTAAACAGATTTCAAATTAAGCAACTGTCAACAAATCACTTGCAACATAGTAATTTAAAAGGAAATCTGGTGTTGCTGAATCTATTATTTATGCATGCAGACTAAAGGCTCGCTAAACTCGTAAAGACCAGATAACTCATAGAAGCCAAGCTGTGTATGCTACTGTCTGTGTATTATACCTCTACAAATGTTTATTGATGTATATACAGTGGGTATAGAAAATAATTACCCCCTTTAAAATAATAAAATCTTTGCTGCTTTGAAGCCTGAATTGAAGACGGACACAGTTTTTGTTTTATTCAGCTGTATTTACTAGTGCAACAGATAACATCCAAGTGAAAGATATAACACCAACGTGTCAGGAAAAAAATCAAAAACAGAATTACTAAGTTAAAAATAGGATCACCCTCCTTGTGTCAGTATTTTGTTGGACCATATTTTGCTTTAATTACAGCCTTTTGTCTCTTGGAATATGTCTCTACTAACTTTGCACATCTAGACTTTTCAATATTTGTCCACTCTTCTTTGCAGAACTGCTCAAGTTCAGCTAAATTTGATGGTGACCGTTTGTGGACTGCAGTCTTCAAGTCATTCCACTGATTTTCAATGGGGTTTAAGTCTGGGCTCTGACTGGGCCATGCAAGGACATTCACCTTTTTCTCCTTCAACCACAGTGTGGTAATTTTTGCTGTGTGCCTTGGGTCATTTTCATGTTGGAAGGTTAACTTTTATCCCATTGTCAACTTTATGGCAGAGAGCAGCAGATTTTTCTCAATAATTTGATAGTACTTTGCTCCATCCAATTTTACTTGTATCCTGACAAGTGCCTCAGTCACTGTTGCAGAGAAACATCCCCATAACCTGATATTACCACCTCAATTTACTGTAGGAATGGTTTTATTTGGAAGGTGAGCTGTATTGTATTTCCACCAGACATATTGTTTGGTATTCAGGCCAAATAATAACATTTTAGTCTCATCTGACCACCTTAACTGGTTGCCGACCGCCCGCCATCATATTACTGCGGGAAGTTGGCACGCCTGGGCGAGAGCCCGTAACTCTACGTCGGCTAATTTGCGATCGCCGGGAACATGCGATTGCTCGTTACAGAGCAAGGACCGGGTGCTATGTGTGTAAACACACAGCTCCCGGTCCTGTCAACGGGGAAAACGCTGATCTTCTGTTCATACAATGTATGAACAGAAGATCAGTGATTTCCCCTAGTGAGGCCACCCCCCCATACAGTTAGAACACACCCAGGAACACACTTAACCCCTTCCCTGCCCCCTAGTGTTAACCCCTTCACTGCCAATGGCATTTTTATAGTAATCCAATGCATTTTTATAGCACTGATCGCTATTAAAATGCCAATGGTCCCAAAAATGTGTCAAAAGTGTCCGAAGTGTCCGTCATAATGTCGCAGTACTGAAAAAAATCGCTGATCGCTGCCATTACTAGTAAAAAAAAAAAATAATAATAAAAATGGCATAAAACGACCCCCTAGTTTGTAAACGCTATAACTTTTGCGCAAACCAATCAGTAAACGCCAATTGCGATTTTTTTTTAACGAAAAATATGTAGAAGAATACGTATCGGCCTAAACTGAGGAAAAAATATGTTTTTTTTATATATTTTTTGGGGATATTTATTATAGCAAAATGTAAAAAATATTGCATTTTTTTCGAAATTGTCGCTCTATTTTTGTTTATAGCGCAAAAAATAAAAACCGCAGAGATGATCAAATACCACCAAAAGAAAGCTTTAGTTGTGGGAAAAAAAGGACCCCAATTTTGTTTGGGAGCCACGTCGCACGACTGCGCAATTGTCAGTTAAAGCGACGCAGTGCCGAATCACAAAAAGTGCTCTGGTCATTGGGCAGCAATATGGTCTGGGGGTTAAGTGGTTAAATGCACCTTGAAGATTCCGAGGCCACCTGAAAAAGGGTGTTATGGTCAGATGAGACAAAAAATTTATTATTTGGCTCAACACCAAACAATATGTCTGTCAAATATGTCACCATCAAATATACCTGAACTTGGGCAGTTCTGCAAAGTAGAGGGGCAAATATTGCAAAGCCTAGATGTGCAAAAGTTAGCAGACACATATCCCAACAAACTAAAGGCTGTAATTAAAGCAACAGGTGGTTCCATAAAATACTGACATAAGGGGGGTGACCTTTTTCAAACTCAGTGATTCTGTTTTTGAATATTCTTATTTATGTCTGACATGTTGATGTTATATCTTTAACTTGGATGTTATAAATTATAAATTGCAGTAGTATAGTAGTAAATACAAACTGTGTCTGTCTTCATTTCAAGCTGCAAAGCAACCAAATTTGATTATTTTAAAGGGGGTGATAATTTTCTATACCCACTGTATGTAAGGCTATCTAATCCAGTGTTTTTTAACTCCAGTCCTCAAGGCACACCAACAGGTCATGTTTTCAGGATTTCCCTCAGATGAAACGGCTGTGGTGATTACTAAGGCAGTGAAACTGATCAAATCACCTGTACAAAATAATGGAAAGCCTGAAAACATGACCTGTTGGTGTGCCTTGAGGACTGGAGTTTAAAAAACAAACATCTAATCCATAGCTCTACAGCAGGGGTCTCAAACTGGCAACCCTCCAGCTGCTGCATAACTGCAAGTCCAATTGTGCCTCTGCCTGTGGGAGTCATGCTTGTCACTGTCAGCCTTGCAATGCCTCATGGGACAGCTGGAGGGCTGCCCATTTGAGACCCCTGCTATACAGCATGACAAAAACAATATTTAAAGCCTGGCAGTAAGATCATGTGACAAAACCTAAATTTGATATGCCGCAGCTCTCCTAGGTTGTAAAGAATTTCATTCATAACAAAAACCCTAAAATTAATAATAAGGACTTATATGGATTGATGTTAGTGAAGGTGGTAAATTACTAAAATACAGCACACAAGCATCTTACTGTATTTTGAGAGGATAGGAAAATTGAGATGAGTTTTTACTTTGTCTCCTGCTCTACAAACACGCCAAATAGAAATACGCATTTTTTGAAAGTCAAGTATCATTTGTCACAAAACCTAGTGTCTAAAAAGGTTATATATATTTTGAAATAAATTTCACACCTGGTATACTTAATGGGTTTGTGGTTGCAGTGTTCCCAGTGGTTAGACCCCACAACAGATTTATCTATATAGTATCCAATTAATTCTTCCTCTACTTTAGCTCTATCAAACTGTACGACAACTGATGTTCTGGTGTTTCTAGATGCCAATATACGACCAGGAGCAGATGGCACAGCTTTAAAGAAGAAAGAAAAAAATACATCAGCATATAACTCTAAAATAAGAGAACGCAAGCACATAAAAACAGGCATATAAATCAGTAAACAAGTACAATAAACCCAACTTTTACTAGCAAGAACTACATACTAAATATAATCTTAATTATAGCTCAGTAGATTTATAGGATCAGCTAAGTATACTAAAGAGTATACTAAAGAAAACAACATATTGTATAGTAAATTTACAACACTTATTCTAATAAAGTATAACAAAACATGAATTACCCAGACGCTCCTGTGCCTGAATTGGTGGTGTTTCTTCAGAAGGTTCACTTACACCATGCTTATTGACCGCAATAACTCTGAAATTATAAGCCTTTCCTTCCACCAAATCAAACACTGCATAGCGTGGTGATCTTACTGGGATCTGAGAATTGACCCTCTGCCAGCTTCCACTGCCAACCATCGTCTATAATAAAAATCAACATTTCATTAGTGCATAGTGGAAAATCTTTTGCCATTTCAGAAAAAGTATTGTATGATTATTAAAAGTAATACACCATTGCTATTGTATGATTTGCACTAGAGACCAAGCAAGTTTTTGTTAATCTCTTTTTTTTTTGCCCATTGGTGAGGATTGGATTCATAGGTTTAAATGGACAATGATAATACTTATTATTATTAATAATAATAATAATAATAATAATACTTTCAGGAAAAGTACAATTATCCCTTGGTTAATGGTATACGCAAAATTGGTATACGCAAACATACCCATGGCCCAGCAAAAATCTAAGGACCTTTTAGCAATAAGCATCATTCCCCTGCCAGTGCCTCAAGCCTTTCCTCTATTAGAGATAGTTCCATAGAAGCATATGGTATGCCATATGTTAGATATGACCAAGGGATGGAATATTTCAACTGGAGGTTTCCTGTTTAATTGAATTTACTTTTAAGTTCATACAATTTTAAACTGTCTTTTTTTTATATCTTTTTTAACTATCTATATACAATCTTTGTCTTACAAATAAACATTACACACATGACAAAGGGTTCCTGGAGCTGTATAAGTGGAGCAGTATCCTAGATTGTAAACTCTAACGAGCAGGGCCCTCTGATTCCTCCTGGATTGAATTTTATTGTAACTATTGTCTGCCCTCATGTTGTAAAACACTGCGAATACTGTTGGCACTATAAAAATCATGTATAAAAATAATAAAAGCAGGGCGGAGAAGCTTGCTATACTTCTTCATTTTATCTCGGAGTTGTGTGCTAAGAGTTAAGTCACTGCTCTTAGCAAAGCTGAAAAAGTCATGTCCATAATAAAAAGGGGGGAATATGTTTAACACCTTTAACTGTGAAACTAAAGCTGCCTCCATCCTTATATATGCCTTACCATGATTTCACCTAGTCTATCCAACATGGAAGCCCCACTATACCATTTGCTACCTTGCTGTACTGCTATTCACTAGGAGTAGATTGATTCCTGCTTCACATCTGTCTCTACTGCTTAATTATTATTTTTTTTTTATCATGCTGTGTTTAAAATAAGTGAATAACATAGCTCATAACTGTCCCTGATTTCGAGTGACTGTCCCTGATTCACAACAAAGTCCATCTGTCCCTCTTTCCCCCTCATTTGTCCTTCATTTTGGTCTGATCTATATAGTTGTATATAAAATTAACTTTTTATTTTTCAATAAGTGTTCCCAGTGCTAAACCTTTCATCTAATTTCTAAAATTGCTGCATTTGTAAATTTTAAAAGCCAACAAAAAAAGCGCTTGTGGGTTTAACCACTTCCATACCAGGCACTTACGCACCTTCCCGCCCAAGCCAATTTTCAGCTTTCAGCACTGTCGCAATTTGAATGACAATTGCGCGGTCATGCTACACTGCACCCAAACAAAACTGGCGTCCTTTTTTCCCCACAAATATAGCTTTCTTTTGGTGGTATTTGATCACCTCTGCGGTTTTTTTTTTTTGTGCAACAACTAAAAATAGAGCGAAGATTTTGAAAAAAAAATAAAGTTTTTATTTTTTTCTGTTAATTTTTTTGTAAATGAGTATGTTTTCTCTTTCAATTATGGGCACTGATATGGTGGCACTGATGGGCACCGATGAGGTGGCACTGATGGGCACCGATGAGGTAGTTCTGATGGGCACCGATTAGGTAGCACTGATGGGCACTGATAGGCGGCGCTGGTATTGGGCACTGATGGGCACTCATGGGCGGCACTGATGGGCACTCATGGGCGGCACTGATGGGCACTCATAGGCAGCACTGGGCACTCATAGGCAGCACAGATGGGCACTCATAGGCGGCACAGGTGGGCACTCATAGGCGGCACAGGTGGGCACTCATAGGCGGCACAGGTGGGCACTCATAGGCGGCACAGGTGGGCACTGATAGGCGGCACAGGTGGGCACTGATAGGTGGCACAGGTGGGCACTGGTAGGTGGGCACTGGGCATGGATTGGCACTGTGGGGTGGCACTGACAGACACTGGGGTGGCACTGATGATCACTGAGGGGTGGCACTGATGGATCAATGTTGCCAATCAGTGCCCATGTGTGGGCACTGATTGGCATCATTTTTTTTTTACTGCCCCCCTTTTTTTTTTGGTCATTTTTTTTTTTGTCATTTTTTTTTTGTCATTTTTTTTGGTCTTTTTTTTGTATTTTTTTTATTTCCCTGGTGGTCTAGTGTGGCGATCCGAGGGGGGGCTGCGCTGATAAACAATCAGCGCGAACCCCCCCTGTCAGGAGAGCCGCTGATCGGCTCTCCTCTACATGCGTCTGTCAGACGCGAGTGAGGAAGTGCCGTCGGCGGCTCTTCCTGTTTACATCGTGATCAGCCGTGATTGGACACGGCTGATCACGTGGTAACGAGGCTCCGCCGGAGACTCGTTACCGAGATCGGAGGTGCAGGGTGTCAGACTGACACCCCGCATCACCGATCGCCGCGCTGCGCGCCCGCACGGGCGCGTGCGGCATGAAATCGTGCAGGCCGTTTGAGAACGGCCTGTCACGATTTCATAACCACTTCCCGGCCGTAAATCGGCTATTGGCCGGGCGGGAAGTGGTTAACCAATCAATTTTTTTGTACAATTATGGTAGATGTGTGTCCTAGGCCTACATACTTTTGCTAACATGTGTCCCTCATTCCCATTTTAGAAAGTTGGGCGGTATGGAATAATGATAGGAGAAATGAGGGTTGCATGGAAAGAATGAGGAAAATTGCAATACTTGCAAGAAAACCTAAATCATGCTCCTTAGGTGACCACAGAGAACAAATACAGTTAAACTTAAATACGCATTTGAAATACATATATGTGAATCGTTTTACTTGCACAGTATTGGTATTTCTGTATATTCAGTCCCGAGATTTAAACAGCCCTACCAGACAGCTTAGCTATACTGGTAACCTGACTTTTCTATACTAGACTTATGCAATAGAGCTTGCCTACCTTCTACCACCAAGCAGTGATTAGACAGTGAATGGGGCAGCAGCACAATAATGGACTAATTACTCTCATCACTCTGCTTTCCCCTCTTGTCAGAAATGACAACAAATGTGCACGCAGGATAACTAATGGGTTCCTTTTGCTTCACCTCCTCTCTCTGTCTATGTTCTATTGTATAGGGGATTACACTAGGTTAATATCAAGGAAGATTTGCACCAGTTACATTTTACAGTAATTTTATTTATTTTTACATACCCGTATTTATCGGCGTATAACACGCACAGGCGTATAACACACACCCTAACTTTAAGGCCTCGTACACACGAGGGGATATGTCCGCTGAAAACGGTCCGATGGACCGTTTCAGCAGACATCTCCGCTCGTGTGTATGGGCTAGCGGACAGATTTCTCCACCCGACAGATTTCAAAGCATGCTTTGAAATCTATCCGGTGGGAATCTGTCCGCCCGACATGTCTGCTGGTTAGTACACTTACCAGCAGACATGTCGTCCCCCACCGCCGCCGCGCCGCCGCCAAATGGATTTGGCGCATGCGCGGAAGTGTTTAACTTCCTGGTGCGGTGACGTGGCGGTGACGTGGCGGCGTCAACATCACCGCCGCGTCACCGCCACGTCACCGCGCCGTCCGGCAGCGGGGAATTTGATCCGATGGTGTGTACACGCCATCGGATCAAACTCCCGATCGGACATATCCGATGGAAATGGTCCGCGGACCGTTTTCATCGGATATGTCCGATCGTGTGTACGAGGCCTAAGAGGGAAGTTTCAGGAAAAAAAACTTTCCACAGCCCCCTGCGTATAACACACAGGCACAGTTTACCCTCTATTTTCAGGGTAAAAAAAGTGAGTGTTATACACCAATAAATACAGTAACTGCATTCATTGTTTTTGTTTAATACATGCATAAAGATTAGATTAACATTGCGATGTGCGTTGATGATAAGGCCACACATTTTTCACATTAATTACTACTGTTGACAGTGATGGCCATATCTTTACTCGTGATATTATTAGAACTTTTGATTTCACTGTTTCTTGGGAATGTTTTTGACTATACTGGAAAGGTTTCACTGGTAATTAAAGTTTATGTCAACCAAAGAGTAATCTTCTACACAGACATTATATGACTTTTTCACTTCCACGCTTTTTCAGCTTGTCATACTTCAAAGTGAAATGAATCCTCTGCCCTATGTAAACTTCAAACGACACAAAAGTAAAGAGTTCACATTTTACATTCTCAAGTAGCTAAAATTACACTGAGTTAATGATGTCTTTTATAACACATTACACATTTTCTCTGATTCTTGTCAAGAGGTACTTACGGACAAGACTAAAGAAAAATAATTGACCATCCACTCTTTACCTTTTCAATGTAATAGACCAATGGATCTCTACCACGAGGAACTGGTGGTTCCCAACTGAGCACAACATAAGTTTTGCTGGTTTCCAAAGCCTGGACATTAGTGGGAGACCCAGGAATTTTGACATCACCTAATAAAAAGCCATACTTAGTAAACAGGAAATATTATTTGTGAACACTGATGTTATTTGTCATTTTTATTCACTATTACATGATACAATAAAGAAATGAAATAAAACTTGAGATCACCACTCTTTCTAATTACAGCTGTTATTTTTATACAGGCATACCCCACTTTTAAGTACACAATGGGGTTAATTTACTAAAGCAGAAAAGCGCAAAATCAAGCTCACTTCTGCATAAAAACAAACAAGCTTCTAACCCCAGCTTGTTCAATTAAGCTTTGGTAGTAAAACATGGAAGCTCATTGGTTTCTATGCAAAAGTGAGCCTGATTTTGCACTTTCCAGCTTTAGTAAATAAACCCCATTGCGTAATTAAAAGTGGGGTATGCCTAAATACCCCTAAGCTTTCCTCTTAATTCATATGTTTCTCTTTCTGATATATATATATATATATATATATATATATATAGAAACACATACATTATTAAAGTCAATATCAAAGCAAAATGTTGCAAGTGAAAGAAAACGTGGTCATTTCCAAAACAGTCAAACTAAACAATGCAAAAGAAAAAAAAAACACACTGGCATGTACATAAATCCGAAATAGCTTTAAAAAGCATCAGCCAGGAAATAGCTTTATAAAATATTAGCATCCATCATTTTAAATGCTGAACTCCTTAGTATTAAAATCTAAAAAGGCATTTAATTGCAAAACAGTAAAATGACCAACTGAGCCAGGACATTCAGGAATTGTTTGAACTCTTCTATATGTCAAAGTACTTAAGCACAATCAGTATTGTATTATGCTACTGCCAATGCAAAATGCAATTTACATATGTAGATTCTATTTTATCAAAGAAAATGGAAGATTTACTTAAAAAAAAAAGAACTACTATCATAATTTGATAGAAAAATGGATAAGATACCTTCCAAATCATCCTGACAGATAACAATTTCTTGTCCCCCTTCCAAATGGATTTCTAAAAAGAGAAAGCATGCATATTAGTTAACATTATAAATTAATTTACTAAATTAAACATGTATTTGTTTCTGTTAGAAATAATTTTGTGCTGCATGTTTAAATAAGAAGCCTACCTCATCTTCACTTTTTCCCCTCATGAAATTAAATAATACTTATAAACAGTGAGAGATGATATCGCTTTGGTTGTTTTTTGGATTGTATTTGTACAGTAAAGACATTGTTTTAAGGAGTGCGGCAGTCCAGGATCTTCTTCTATCCAATACTTATAAACAGTACCGGGGCAGGGTCATCCAGTGCCCAAGGCAAGGATGCAAGAATTGCGCCCCCTTCCCCCACTTTTAATACATGCTGTAGAATGGGTGTACCACTCTGCATCCATTATTTGCCCATTCACTTCACTGTGCCCAGGGCAACTCCCCCTCCTGCCCACTCCTTGTCTAGGTCTGGTTAGAAACCTCAGATGAAGATCTACCTTATACTGTCACAGTTTAGTTCAGCCCTCTAGCAGCTCTCCCACTGTTGAATGAATTTACTGGTCTGGCCATGATCCGATACACTCTACTGCTTCCTCTCAGTTTAGCCAATTATACCCTGGACTTGTCCTTCAGACTTTACCCATTGTTCATGTCCTTCAGTTTACTTTCATGTAAAGTTACACAAAGTTTTCCCAGAGCCTAGTGAACAAATTAAACTTTCACTTTTCAAAGAATACCCAATCTTATGCAAGGAAAGTTTTACAAAACTGTGTTTTTGCTTGCACGCGATTGAATGATTGACATCAGCAGAATTTCACCTCATTCACTAAGCTCTGAGGCAAATCCCTTGTAAGTAAATCAACCCCACAGTCTGATCTAAATATATAGCTTGCAATTCTCAGTAAAAAAAAATAAACTTATTAAATCTACCTCAAGCCAAAACAATGAAATAGAGTGGTAAAGAATGTATCCTATAGGATCAGGACAAAACAAAATGATTGACATTCACAGGGAGTGACATAATTTTTTATTTTTTTTTGTTATTTCCCACCACTTCTTGCCCCAATGATCTCCTGTCACCAAGACTGGAATTGAAGAGAAATGAGGACACAGAAATCTGTAACCTATCATAAAAAAAAAGAATTACCTGGAGTTGGGTTTTTACTAATATAAAGGAAAAACAAAAATATGACACAACTAAGGCCAATGCATTTCTGATTATACAAGCAGATTTTCCATCTGGTCTCTTTTGTTACTGATGCATATGAATTACGCAAGTTCTGTGACCGATAAAATGAAGTTTAGGCAATGACTGAAGCCTGGAACCAGTATCACACAGATGTGTCAGCAATAAAAGGTATAAATTGGCAACCATGGAACTGAACGAACTGCTGATTGTTGGATGGACATATTCTTTATGTTTGTTTCAATGTGCACATCTACGCTTTTTTTTCTCCCCCATCTTCACATTTTAGTTCAAATCTCTTATACGATACCCAGATTTGTATGATTAAGGCAAGCTTCTAGCTTAATGTTCATTTTAAAAACACAAAATGTGCACTCTGTTATAATACAGCTCTGTAATTTATTGACACTAAGGTATAACAAGCTTTTTTTATGTTCTTTTTTTTTGGTGGCATACAGCCTGACATCTGTTTTTATACTGTAAGCTCTGCAGGAGCTATGCACAATATATGCTTCATCGCTCTGCATTAGGAATAATAAAGTAGTTTATTGCGCAAATGTTTACTACTACCACACAAGGAAATAGGTAAATAAATATATATATGGGCTGTGGAGGCGCAGTAGACAGACGTTCCTGAGGGTCTTGCCGTGTTTTATTGACAGTACAAGCAGTAAGAGCATGTTGAAAATCAGTTCATTATGGTGGTAGAGCTAAGCAACTCTCCGGCAAAAAGATTTATGTACAGAAAAATATGACATCTCATCTTTTAAATTTGTGTTACTATACCTTGTTATCTTTACCATTTGTTATATAACAATATTATGATCACATCTTTTGTATAACCAAGATGATTGTACAAACTTAGGAACAAAATGTTAACTTTAATAAAAACGAGTGAACCCCTAAAGTTGCGACTAATATAGATGTGACCTTTTCATGCTTTAAAATATATGCTAAATGAGAAGAGTGAAATTACAGTTTGGTTCTCAAACACATGCTCAGTATAATCAGATACGGCCTTCTAGTGCTAGTTGGTTAAAATTTCCAGCATTTAAATCAAACAGTCTAAAACGCAACTAGTATTATCATAGCACTCATTTTACATTTATTTTTAATTTTTTTGTTTCATAATTATTTTTCTAGTCTCTCATCAGCCTGATAAGTGGAAGTATAAATAGGGCTTGTTGTCAATTAGATTTATGTTGCAATCTGCAAGCTTTGGACCGAACATTGCATAAAGGCTTGGTTCACACCAGAATGTGGTGCCGAAACGGTGTGTTCCATGTACATTTCCTGGGCCACAGGTGATCTGCATACGAGTACCAATGTATTGTTAACAGCACCCCAAATGCAGATTGAAAATGCAGTGCATTTGTGGGCACCAACAAGTTTGTTGAAGTGCATTTTTTAAAGTAGTACAAGCACTACTTTTTGCGTGGCCCTATGCTTTTTGCAGCCCATTCAAATAAATAATCTGTCAAAACGCATCATACCAGTGTGCGCAAGGATCCCGGTGTGAGCCAGCCTTAAAGGAAAATTGTACTGAGAAAAACAAAGCTGCTATTTTTGACCTCCTTCTCAAAATGCTATTTTCCTGGGCACTATGAGCTGTGATATTTTCTCAAGCATTGACACAGGCTCAAAGTATTCAAGCCAGTGGTAAGCAAGATAACCAGGTAAGTTGTATTTTCAGAAGGAAAAGGCGGAAATGGAAGCTCTCATATTTCACAATGAGTTTAATTTAAAATGTACGAATGTGAAGAGGAAGTAAACCCAGATGGGTTTTCCTTTTACTTTTTTCCCCTACAAAGTAAAAGCGTGATGGGCTAGTATGCTAGCCCATTACAGGCTAGCATCCATCTTTGAACCTCTTCCTTCCGGGGCCATGGACTCCGGCTCTGTGACTGGCCAGAGTCACATGACGTCACTCCAGTGCATGTGTGCGGAAGCTGCCGATCACGGCACTTGCTAGTGAAGAAACGGCACAGAGGGCTGTTTCTTCACAGCACATGCGCCGATTACAGCATTGGCGCACTACAGGGTAAATATCTCCTTAACGGCACATGTTTATGGGACATTTACAGTACCTATAGGTAAGTCTTATTATAGGTTTACCTATAGGTACAAGTTGCACATAGGGGTTTGCAACCACTTTAACCACTTAATGACCAGGCTATTTTTGCGATAAGGCACTGCATCACTTTAAATGACAATTGTACCCAAATAAAATTGATGTCCCTTTTTCCAACAATTAGAGCTTTCTTTTGGTAGTATATGATCACCTTTTGTTCTATAAACAAAAAAGGCCGCCAATTAAAAAAAAAACACAATAATTTTTTGCTATAATAAATATTCCCCAAAAACATTAAAAAAAAATGTCTTCTTCAGTTTACGCCAATATATATATATAATTATACAGGATTTATATAGCGCCAACAGTTTGCGCAGCGCTTTACATAAGGGAAGACAGTACAGTCACAATACAAATGAATACAGGAGGGATCAGAGGCCCCTGCTCGTTAGAGCTTACAATCTAGAAGGGAGGGTTAAGTGGAACAAAGGGTAGTTAGCTGTGGGGGATGATCAGATGGACTCAAATGAAAGTACAGTTGTGGGTAGGGTAGGCTTCTCTGAAGAGGAGGATTTTCAGGGAATTAGAATAAGCGTAGATTGATTGGTTTGTGCAAAAGTTATAGCATCTACAAAATTGGGGATAGATTTATAGGATTTTTAATTTTTTGTTTTACTAGTAATGGTGGCGAGCTGTGATTTTTAGTGGGCCTGCGATATTTCGGCGGACAGATTGGACACTTTTGACACTTTTTTTAAACCATTGGAAGGGAAGGGTTTTGACACTGGGGGGGTGATCAAGGGAGTAAATGTGCTCCTTCATGAATGTTTCTAACTGTGGTGGGATTGAACTGACTGGAGGAGGAGACATATCGCTGTTCCTAATTACTATGAACAGCAGATCTGTCTCTCCTCCTCTGTCAAAACGGAAATGTATGTGTTTATATACACAGATTCGAGTTCTAGCTCTCGTGCCCGTGATTTTGGGTGGCTAGCAGACATTGTGGCCGGTAGCCACGCATATTTGGTCCCCCTGCATGCAGGGGGGGCCTGCTATGGCTCTAAAAGGAGACGACGTACCCATATGCCGATTTGCGGTAAGGAGCCAACTCCCGACGTAAATGTGCGTAAGCTGGTTGGCAAGTGGTTAAGTTTCATTCCCTATGTATTTATTCTATCTCAAGTATATGTTTTTTTTGTGAGAGCAGGCAAATTTAAGCTCAGAGAAGCAGCTATGGCTCACAGACAGCAGCACTTCATGGTTACATCCCTCTTGCTTCTAGAGGTTTCTAGAAGAAGAGGAAGGGAGGTGGGTTGGAGCAGTCAGGGGTGTTTCAGGGAGCCCTGACCAATTCCTAACTAGGATTGGCAGGGGGCAGGCCTCCTTAAATACCCACTGTCAGCCCAGCTCTGTGTGACTCTGAGGGAGGGTGGCTATCAGAGGGCGAGGGGAGTTCTGGGGATACATTTTGTATCTTTTTGCACAGGGCAGACTCCATTTTGATCAGCAGTGGATCTGTATGCTGATCGCCTGCTGACTAGAGAAAAAAGGGCGGATGACAGGTCTGTAGTATCCACTCAATTTATACACAGTGAACATGGACACAGCCTGCTCTGCTCTATGGACTGGTGGAAACTAGACCCCTGCTGTCTGTTTACACCTGACTACCCCCCCCCATCCACCTAGAGGGAAGGGATGGATCTTCTTTTTTTGTGGACTGGAGTTGGAGGTAAGTGGATGTAAATGAGCAGGTTCATTTACACCCATCAGTCAATAGGGATGAATGCAGGGTCCAATCGGGTTTGTCTAAAAAAAAACTGACAGGCAGACCCGATCGGACATTTGATATGAAAGGTAGCCATAGTCAGCCTAAAAGCCAGATTTTCTATAATACATTAGCAGATACATACGGATATTCCAAAGTGATCTATACTGTGATTTACTGCAGAGAGAATTACATACATCTGTAACTCAAATTAAAGAACATGTGTAAATGATCACAGGCATAGGCATTTCATTCCAGCAGAACCTAACCTCTTTTGCAAGTGAACAAAAAACACAATGTCCAATAAAGATTTCTACTGATCTTGGGAAATAGTGTAGCTGTGCTGGTCTGTGGTCTCATCACTTGCTTAATACACAGTCCCACTCTGACTGGGAGACAGACAGGAAGTTTCACAAATCTTTTATATCCATCATTAGCCCAGCTTGTTCTACACATATATTCCAGCACTTCACCTTAATGTCAGCCTGATTACATGGGATGAATCTGGAATTTGGCTGGCCTGGAGAGAGCTCTGAAAACTGCAGGGCTTCACAACGATTGGTACTGCAATGTGCTCTGTGCTGAACTTTCTCTTGCAGGCTCCACCCACCCTTACTGCGGCTCACTGAGAGCTCCGATCTAGCCAGGCACTCTGACAGCAGCCAAAGCTGGGTGAGAGCGACCTTCTCCCATATGTGGACACTGGATGGCTGCTGCAGAGAGGAGGCACGTAACCTTAGTTCTGTGGGTGATCAGTAGCAGAGTTCGGGGCACAGGGAGGTGTGACATCCTAGCGATTTGGTGGAGATTTTCTCCTGTATAGAAAGAGCATGGTGCAGCTCGCAATCTGGCACGCCCACTCCCTCCTTGCCATATTCCGCCCAGGGCAGTCGACCCTTCCGCCCACCCCTCCTACCAGCCCTGTTTGTAAGCTCTATCTGGCATTCCTCCTGTATTGAATTGTATTGCAACTGTACTGTCTGCCCTCACATTGTTAAGCGCTGCACCATCTGTTGGCGCTTTATAAATGTGGTATAATAATTATTATTATTATTAACATAAACATCATTAGATTTTTTTTATGTACCCTGCACTCATTTATAAAGACATTTTTTGGCTTTGTATGGATACATTCTCTCACTGTTAGAGAACCTAAATATGTTCATTACCAGCTCAGAGAGCCTTAGATGTTTTAAGAGACACTAAAAACAGAATTAACCTTGACAAAATCGAATGTCCTTAAGCCTAGCATGATATTTTCTTAAATGTAAAACTGGTTATACAACAGGATAGAAGGTAATTTGATGTAGATCCTTTTTCATGATCCGTACACCAAAGCAAAATAAAAAAATAGCAGTTGGATTAGGTTTACATTTTTAGAGTGATTCCTTTTCATGAACCATTTTGTATCCTAGGTGAGTGCTAATATCCACCATGTATGGTATGTTTTTACTATGTGCCATTAAAATGTATTTCCACTTTTGCAAGCATATTTGTAAAAATGATACTTTATGTCTGTTATGTATTTCCATTTACACAGCATACTTATTTTTTTTTTTTATGTTTTCCCTTTGAGATGTTTCTTAGGAGAAGGTGCCATAGCTGACTGCAAGCATTTCTCAACAAATTCAATGTGATATGTCCCAGTAGAAAGCCTTAGGACAGGATGAATTTCCTCTCATTAAAGCATAAGTTCACCTTTCAGGGAAAAGTAATAAATCCACATATTTTTGAAGAAGATGTGGATTTATTATTTTTCCCTGCAGCAGCCTGCAATGCAGTGCACTCATGATCAGTGGATTGCAGGTGCAACATCAGGTTTCTGCATACTCTCCCTCTTGCTTTCTACCCATACCTCTGTACAGTCTTTCTGCTTCAATATTGAAGGAAGAATGAATGGACTACAAGTACGCTAATCAGCATGGAGATGGGACTTGTAGTTTATTTATTCACAAATCCCTGTGAATGAAAGACACAGCTGTGTGGGTAACCGGAGGGGCGCTGCTAGAATATGTTACTTGCTACACCTTGAATAAGGGTGTAACATGTAACATGCTCCAAAGGGGAATTAAGACTTTAATATACATTAGTGTAGCACAGCTTCTAAATGATTAAGCCGTTGTTGTTGAGAAGAGATCTCTCTGTCAGCACTGTACAGACAGGAATAATTATGGCAAATATAGCTACCCAGCCTCCTCATAAACAAAGATCACTAAGTAGGATTTTCCCTCCTCGAAGTTCCAAAAACAGCATCTAAAAAAAGAAAAGCTGCAGTTTTGAAATATTTCTTTAAAGTGGAGGTCCACCTAAACATTTTTTTTTTAGTCCAGCAGATACAAATACTGCAGCTGCTGACTTTTAATAAATGGACACTTACCTGTCCAGCACGCCGGCGATATCAGCAGCAAAGGCCGAGCAATCGCTCATCTCTCAGCTGCCCCACGGCCATCCTAGATGATGGATTCAGGAAGTGAAGCGTTGCGGCTTCACAGCCCGTTTCCCTACTGTGCATGCATGAGCCACGCGGCATGCCCTCACTGGTCCCCGTTGTCTCCTGGGACCAGTGTGTTTCCCAGAAGACAACGGGGGGTGACACGAAGGGGGCGTGACTCCCGCGGGAGTCTATTCCCAGAAGTGGGTGCAAATACCTGTATAATACTGGTATCTGCACCCCCATTCCCCCTGAAAGGTGCCAAATGTGACACCAGAGGCAGGAGGGTTCTGAAAAGTGGAGGTTCACTTTTTGTGTGAACTTCTGCTTTAACCTTATGCTATGCGAATGGGAACATGTAACAATGTAAACAAGCTATTAATCTGATGTGGCTGAAAACATGGAAATACAATTTAATAACGGATAACAGCATGTCAGCTGAAAAATAGAACTGTATGCAAATAAGTTACCTTCTTTTTTAAAAGTTAAGGAAATACCAAGAGAAGTAGTTACTAGACAGATTAATAAACGACTGTGGAGTCACAGAAGATTATTTCATTGATAATGTGCATTACAGATCCTGCCTGCAAATAAAAGAAAAAGCATGGCAGCCATTCTGCAGAGTGCCAGCCTATGCTTTACCTTAAAAACATGCTTAAAAACATGATAGAAAATATGTATACATGGTTATACAGTCATTTCTAGTGATCATACTTTGCAGTCTTGATAAATCAGCAGGATCCAGAGCCGCAACTGCTATAGAAACTCTTGACGGTCTACTGATTCCCGCTTTGTTAACTGCTCGGACACGGAAAAGGTAAGATCTTCCTTCATATAAGCCAGTTACTGGATATCTACAGATCTTAACGGGTGAATCATTGCACTGGATCCAGTTGTCGGTTCCTACTTCGCATCTGTCATAAAAATAAAAATAAATGTTCAGTTAAAAAATAGTGTACATTGGCTTATCAGAAATAATATTAATAGATAGTAAGTCATAGTAATTAGCGATGGATGCTGCATTTCATTACTTGTTTCTTCCTCACAATAATTATTTCACACACCTGTTATCTGATGATATTTCCTGTTTGACATTTGGATATCTTCAAAGTTTGGGAACATGATGGTGCTGCCTACACAACTGTCTAATTATCCTTTACATCTACTGTTAGAAAGGCATTTAAAAAAATGAACAAATGGATAGAGATGGGGAATGGGGTTAAAAAACAATATATTGGTGCCAAGTACTTACTTATCAACAAAGTATCCAATGACTGGAGCTTCGCTGGCAGTGTTTGGTGGCTTCCATGATACAATCACATAATCTTTGTTAGCATCATGACACTCAACATCCATTGGTGCACCTGGTGCCCCTAAAACCAAAGCTGTAGCATCTTCAGAGAAATAGAAATAGAAAGATAGGAATCAGTGTCAATTCAATTAAATCTTGGTAATCCAGAGAAAATAAAATATTTAACAGAACTGTATTAACGCTGTTGCTGTATGTTATCTACTGTATCATCATGTGACCCTGGATGTTCTGAATTTAAATGATAAAGCTCAGCAATCCCCATATAAGTAAATGATATGATATTTAAAATATAAAAAGAAAAACAAATTTCTTCATCAATTTAAGTCAATATGTATTCTATTACATGTTTTTGTTAAAAAAAAAAAAAAAATCCAACAAGCGTATACTGATTGGTTTGAGAAAAAGTTATAGTGGCTACAAATTATGAGACAATTTTATGGACTTTTTTTTATTATTGTTTTACTAGTAATGGTGGCGATGAGCAATTTTTAGCAGGACTTTGACATTGCAGTGCTAAAAAAATGCACTGTAACTGTATAAATGACACTGATAGGGAAGGGGTTAACATCGGGAGAGATCAAAGGGTTAAGTGTGCTCCTTGGGAGTGCTTTCTAACTGTGGGGGGAATGCTGTGACTGGAGGAAAACAGAGATCCGTGTTTCTGCTTAGCAGAAACACAAGCTCTCCATTTTACTCCCACACAGAACAGCGGTCTGCCTTGTTTACATAGGCAGACCGCCATTCTGCCTCTCCGGAGAAACACCGGCCTGCTGATTGGCTCCTGCTGTGTCCAGTCACAGTGGGAGCGGGTCGCCGGTGATGCACGCCCCAGACTTTGTGCACACAATCACATAGCAGGGCTGCCCTCCCGCAGTATATATGCAGTAGGCCAGGGGTGTCAAACTGGCGGCCCTCCAGCTGTTCCGAAACTACAAGTCCCATCATGCCTCTGCCTGTGGGAGTCATGCTTGTAACTGTTAGCCTTGCAATGCCTCATTGGACTTGTAGTTTTGCAACAGCTGGAGGGCCGCCAGTTTGACACCCCTGCAGTAGGCAGTCTGGAAGTGGTTAAAGGATAACTCCACTTTTGTGGGGAAAAGAATTAGCAAATAAAAAATAATAATAATATAGTGTATATATATATATATATATATACATATATATATATATATATATATATATATATATATATGTGTAAGGCTGACTGCAGGTCAAGCCTGTATTTGTAGGAGGAGTCGGGAGGTATTTAAACCCACCCTCCTTCCTCCTTCTGGGCGTCGGTTTTCTGGTGGGACGACCCATCTGATGTCACTTCCGGTTTCGGCTCTGTCAGCAGGACGTGAGGCTCCACGTGTGGCCCCCATGTCTAACTTTTATTCCAACAGGTTTCCGGAGTCAGTCGGGGGGGGGCCCCCCACAGGCGAGCGGCGGCCACCTCCATCTGGGCTGCATGGGGGATCTACGGGCTGGGGAGCTCTCCACGCTACTTCCCTGTGTGACGTCAGAGTGCCGACTGGTGCTCCAGGAGTCGCACGCTGCGGCGGCTGATGGCTGCAGCAGAGCGGGAGTTGCTTCCTCCCTCCTTACTGATCGGGGACCCGCTCCTCTTTCTACGGTGGAGTGGTTGCAGGGGGAGCGTGTGTTCGCTCTTGGTAGGTGGGGGGGGGCTTGGCTGAGTGGTTTGGGGGTTCCCCAGTCGGGGGGAGGGGCTGTACGAGGTCTGCTCGTTCTCAGGAGTGAGTTAGGGGGGCGGGCAGAGCAAGGTTCACTCCACATGGTGTCAGGGGGAAGGATCTGTGGCTATCAGCCTGGCCATATGCAGCATTCTATCCACACGGTATGTATACTCCTTACAACACAAGTTCAGCTCCTTTCATGTGTATACTCCATGTCCAGCTCTGTTTTTCACTACTGTCATGCATCTCCCCCTGTCTCAGGTTTCTGGTTGCTTTTTGTTTTCATGTTTCTTGTGCGTCCACATGTCACGGTTCTCACGGTTCAGGGTCGCATGCGACTACCTTTTTCATTCAGTATCTTTTTCCCATGCGTTTCGTTTCCCTTGCATATTATGTCTCTGATGCGATTATGTCTCTGATGCGATTATGTCTGATGGTAGTTCTCATGCGTTTACATTTCTCATGGTATTTTCTCATGCAGTTCATTTCTCATGCAATTACGTTTTCACATGGTAGGTTCTTATGCGTTGACGTTTTTCATGGTAGTACTTGTGCATTATGTTTCTTGTGTGGATACATTTCTCGTGCGATTGCGTTCGTGTGGTAGTTACTCAGGCGTTCACGTTTCTCACGTTAGTTGCTTATGCGATTATGTTCTCATGCGATCACCTTTCACATGGTGGTCTCATGCGATGGTGTTTTGCGTGGTAGTTGCACATGCGATTGCGTTGCGTTTGCGTTGCGCATGCTTGTGTTGCGCATGCGATTTACGTTCCATGCGATTCACGTGGTAGGTGCTCATGCGATTCACGTTTCTTGTGGTAGTTGCTCATGCGATTTATGTTTCTCGTGGCGGTTGCTCATACGATTCACGTTTCTCGTGGCGGTTGCTCATGCGATTCACGTTTCTCGTGGTGGTTGCTCATGCGATTCACGTTTCTCGTGGTAGTTGCTCATGCGATTCACGTTTCTCGTGGTAGTTGCTCATGCGATTCACGTTTCTCGTGGTAGTTGCTCATGCGATTCACGTTCTTGTTGTAGTTGCTGATGTGATTACATTGCTGATGCAATTACGTTCTCATGTGTTTACGTTTGCATGTGTTTACGTTTCTCTTGGTAGTTGCTCATGCGTCGTCGCATTGTAGTCGCTCATGCGATTATGTTTCTCATGGTTGATTGTCATGCGATTAGGTTTTCGCATGTGGTTACGTTTCGCATGTTTTTCTCACGCATCTACGTGTCTCATGCAATTTTATTTCTCATGGTTTTCACGTTCTCAGGCTTTCACGTGGCACATGCTAGTCATGTTCTTGCATGGTTGCGATTCATGTTCTCATGCAATCACGTTTGTCGAGTGTACACTTTTCTCTTGCTTTTTTTTTGTTCTCATGTTCTTCCATTTCTCATGCTATTTCACGTGTCTACTTTCCATTTTACGCTGCGTTTCTCACGCTATTCATGTTCGCACGTGTCTACGTTCCTCGTTCAGGTTTCTGTGGTGATGCATTACGTGTCTCACGTTCTCCTGCGTTTTACATTTTTCTTACAATTACGTTTCTCATGTGTCATGTTCTCAGATGTTACGTTTCTCATGTTTTGTTTCCCATGCTATTTTATGTTTTCCGTTTCTCATGCAATTTTACGTTTGTACTTTCCTTTTTTACGTTACGTTTCTCACGCCATTCATGTTCTCATGTGTTTACGTTACTCATGCAGGTTTCAGTCGTGATGCTTACGATTCCGTTTCTCAGGGTATTTTTTTTTTTATGTTCTCAGGCATTTACGTTTCCCATGTTTTTGTTTCCCATGCTGTTTATGTTTTTAGGTGTGTGCGTTTCATGCAATTTACGTTTCTCATGCAGGTTTCAGTTGGGAAGTTTTCTGGTTGGTAGCTTTGGTATGTTCATTTTGATTCATGGCGTTCCCCGCCGGGGGGGGTCACCCATCACGTCTACGTTTCATACATCTTGACATTTCATCTCTCACAATGACCTGACACATCTTCAGGTTCATCAGGCCTGAGTATACGTTTTTAATTTGCCTGCTACGCCTCAGGTTGCTCGGCCTTGGTAAGTCACGGGTTTGTCACTTTCTCAGTCCAGCTGCACTAGTCCTACACTTACCTACATTTCATTTTCATAATCTGGGCATGCATGTTAGGTTATGGCCGCTCTCCACTGCTGGTTACCTGTCACGTCTACAGGTACGGTCGGATTGAGATGTTTCGTTTCTAATTGGCTCTACTCTCAAGTCCTTTTCATACAGCCCGGAAACTCGTGACTCGGCCTGGGATATCTTCCAGGCGTTCCTATCTCGGTATCCTGGGTTCTTTTCTCACAAACATGCCAGTACCTACTTGCGTTTGCTTTCTTTTGCCACTTGCAGCTTCAAACGGGTTTAGCTGGGTCCAGGACATTCTGGGCGCTAGACCGTTGCGGACATACTCAGGGATAGGCCACTTTTCCTTTTCCCTAGTACCCCCTTCCCTGCTAGCACAGGGCATGACACTTACTTATTACCTGCTTCCTATCTAGGGTAGCACTTCATCATTCACTCCGGGCCATGGTTTCAGTACAGGTGCAGTTTCTGCTGCTATTTGTAGGGGGTTTGTTTTCTTGTTGTTGAAGAATTAGGTGGGCGGTAGGTAGCTTTCTTTTCCAGACATATCCCAGTTCACATGTCAGTCACAGGCATTCTTGCATTAGGGGCTTGTGGTACATTCAGTTACTTTCATTTCAATCCCTTCCCTAGCTCATCCTACTGTGTTATTTTTGGCCCCTTTTAGGCATACTGACCACGTGACCCCGGCATACCTCAGGTCAATTTCCCTCCGCAGGTCGTTTTCCCTGTCTCCCCTCAGTCCTTTCCCTAGCACGATTACCTGAGACTCTGAGTACAAGTGTAAGGCTGACTGCAGGTCAAGCCTGTATTTGTAGGAGGAGTCGGGAGGTATTTAAACCCACCCTCCTTCCTCCTTCTGGGCGTCGGTTTTCTGGTGGCCCACCCACCCATCCCCTTTTTATTGCATTTCTTCTTTTACTTCTACTTGGGTATGCCCCCTTTTAGGCATACTGACCACGTGACCCCGGCATACCTCAGGTCAATTTCCCTCCGCAGGTCGTTTTCCCTGTCTCCCCTCAGTCCTTTCCCTAGCACGATTACCTGAGACTCTGAGTACAAATATATATATATATGCGCAACATAAGTCATATTGTAATTAAATGTTATTAAAAATTACCTTTTTCTAAATCTGCAGCACTGTAATTTTCTGTAAATTGCAACACAATATGGCAGCCTGGAGGTGTTCTGCTGATGGTGTACAGAACACTCCCTAGAAATGTAATTTCCTGTTTGTGTGATTTGTTTACTGATTTTCCCAGGAGTCTGCACTAAAATACAAGTAAGATTTTAGGCATCCCCTGCAACAAATATTAGATTTTTGGTGAGATATTCCCAAAGGGAAATCATGTCTTGAGCCTCGTACACACGATCAGTTTTCCCGACAGGAAAACCGAGGAGAGCTTTTGGCCGGGAATCCCAGCCGTGTGTATGCTCCTCGCAGTTTTTGGAATGGGAAAACTGCCCAAAAACCGCCGGACAAAAAAAGAGTTCTTTTTTTTCCTGCCAGGAAATTTGGCATACTTTTGTCCAGGGGTTTTTGGCATTTTTCCTATGGGAAAAACAGTTATGGAGCTTTGGCTGGGAATCCCGGCCATGTGTATGCTCCATCACAGTTTTCCCTGTAGGGAAAACTGGCCGTGTGTAGGGGAAAGAATGAACCAAGCAGGTTCTTGGCTTTCCCCTCGGGATTTCCGGCGGGAACTTTTCCTATCGGAAATCCTGTACGTGTGTACGAGGCATAAGGCTCATTCACACTTGTGCGACTTGTCATGCAACCTTGGACATCAAAGTGGCATAACAAGTTGTTCCCCATGTTTTCCACTGATAACCTTTCATACGGTATATGTGCGAATTAAGATTGCAGCAACTTCCATGTAGTTCATGCACTACTTTGGTACAACCGTCATGCAACTTAGACCATAGACCTTAACGTTAACCCTCAAAAGTTGCATGAAAGTCATATCTAAATGTTATACAGTGGAACAGTTGTGCAACTGTTGTCCATTATCACTCGTCAAAGCAAAAGTCGTACAAAAAGTCACACTCATCCAAAGTTGCATCAAAGTTCCACTACAAAGTCTGTGCAACTTTGGAGTTGTATAAGTGTGAATGGAGCCTAAAGGGATGCAGGCTTTGTCAATTTCCACATTAAGGCCCTGCAAATGCAGCACCTGATTGATAATTATAAAATCACTTCCACACAGACAAGCACAAAGTTATTTCTTCAGTATAACAAAAAGTTGGGATGTGAAATAAAGTTTGTTAAAATTCCTGCAATGTACATAAATCATCCAGAGGGGAATGTTTTTTCTCAACAAATGTGGAGTTACTCTTTAAGAATGTCCACCAAAGTAAAAGACAAATACAATGGGGAAAGGTTGGAACCCTGTGAGTGTTTTATTTCTCTTTGTGTCCTTGTTGCACATTCTCCCTCATTTGCTGTTCAGTGAAACCATTTTTACAATCATGTTAAGGGACCTCTTGACCACCGAGGATGTCCCTGGGACATCCTCGGCTTTGTGCAGCGATATCTGAATGATGCCTGTAAGTGCAGGCATCATTCAGATATCCATCTCTTCAGCCAGCGATTCTCTGCATCATAAGAACAATCAAAGCAGCGGTTCCGGTGCTTCTCCGGGCTCTACCATGCCATCGGGGGCCCGGAGAGCGAATTGGCCGGTGCTTGCTGAAGAACCATAGAGACGACTGGTGACCAGACGGTCACAGTCATCTCTATCACCGTCGGAGGATCGGGCGCGACGTTATGACGTCACGCCCGGTACCCGGAAGTAAACAAAGCCGCAATTGCGGCTTTCGGCATGTGATCAGTGATTTTTTTTCAGCGATTTAATGCTTGTAAGCCTGGAGGAGAGATGTGGGGTCTTATTGACCCCACTTCTCTCCATAAAGAAGACCTGTCACACTGATTCCTATTACAAGGGATGTTTACATTCCTTTTAATAGGAATAAAAGTGATATATTTTTTTTTAAGTGTAAAAAGAAAAAAGAAAAAGTAAAATTAAAATAAAATTAATTTATTTTTTTTCAAAACGCCCCTGTCCCCGTTATCTCCGCGCAGAAGCAAACACGCATGCAGGTCCCACCCACATATATAAATGCCGTTCAAACCCCACATGTGAGGTATCATTGCATATCGTTGCGTGCGTTAGAGCGTGTGCAACAATTCTAGCACTAGTAACCTGTAAAAAATGTTAAAGCGTCACCTATGGAGATTTTTAAGTACCGAAGTTTGGCGCCATTCCATGAATGTGTGCAATTTTAAAGCATGACATGTTAGGCCCCGTACACACGATCTAATTTATCTGCTGAAACCGGTCCGACGGACCGTTTCAGCAGACAAATCCGATTGTGTGTACGGGCGAGCAGACAGGTTTGTCCGCTACAAACCTGTCCGTCGGATCTGTCCGCTGGTTAGTACACTAACCAGCGGACAGAACAGTCTGCGCATGCGTCGAATGGATTCGATGCATGCGCGGAAGCATTTTATTTCCAGGTTTGGTGACGTGGCGGCGTCAACGTCACCGCCACATCACCGCATTCCCTGGCTGAGGGGATTTTCATCCGATGGTGTGTACACACCGTCGGACGAAAACCCGGAGGAGACATGTCCGCTGGAAACGGTCCGTCGGACATGTTTCAGCGGACATGTCCCTCCATGTGTACGCGGCCCTAGGTATCTATTTACTCGGCGTAACATCATCTTTCACATTATACAAAAAAATTGGGCTAACTTTACTGTTTTGTTATTTTTTAATTCATGAAACCGTTTTTGTTCCCAAAAAAAGGCATTTGAAAAATGATTGCGCAAATACTGTGCGAGAAAAAAAGTTGCAATGACCTCCATTTTATTCCCTAGGGTGTCTGCTAAAAATAAAAAAAATATATAATGTTTGGGGGTTCTGATTAATTTTCTAGCAAAAAAATTTAGATTTTTGCATGAAGGAGAGAAGTGCCAAAATTAAAAGTGGTTAAAGAGCAGTGTAATAGCCACACCACCACACCTTCTGCTCAGCCATGTCACCTTTCAAAATCAATTCACTGGCTCTTCTCCTCTAATTGAATTAAGCAGAGAACTCTGAGGCTCCGTACACACGAGCAGACAGATTTGTTCAAATCGGTTGGACAGACCGATTTGAACAAATCTGTCTGCTGGGATGTATTGTATTGTACACACGATCAAACCAAAATCCCCGCCAGTAGACGGCGCGCTGACGTGTCGGTGACGTGGCAGTGACGTTGACGCCGCCACGTCACCGCACCAGGAAGTGAATTACTTCCGAGCATGCGTCGAATCCATTCGACGCATGTGCGAGAAGATATGTCTGCTGGTTAGCGTACTAACCAGCAGACATATCGGGCGGACGGATTCCCAGCCGACAGATTTTAAAGCATGCTTTAAAATCTGTCGGCTGGCCAAATCCGTCAGCTCGCCCGTACACACGATCAAATCTGTCTGCTGGGACGGTCGGGCCGACCGTTTCCAGCAGATAGATTTGATCGTGTGTACGCGGCCTGACACATTGCAGCCTGATGTTTTGGCTGGTCCTACACAATAAAGCCCAACTACAGCCACAAGGAAAAAACTTCCCTTGACAATATTTATTTATTCCAATAAGATTTCCAAAATACTCAAATTTTACATTTAGTTAAAAATGAGCATGTCAAGTTAAAAACCATCATGTATTTCCAACAAACAAGATGGCCGTGGTCAGCATGTGTATCATCGTGACGTTGGATCCCATGCTCGTTTTTAACATGCAAAATTTGAGTATTTTGGTTGGAAATCTTATTGGAATAAATACATATTTGCTTGATATACTCCACCATAAGGAGTCATTTTATCTCATTTAATGTATGAACCTGTGTATCTATTATGCATGAAGGCTGTGCAGGATCCAGGTGCCTGTTGCTTTTGTGAAGATGTGACAATCTTGTGGATATACTATGCTATTTGACCACCTATAATCTAGTGGTCCACTGCTTGTGGTAAGAGACTTAGTTTGTTGATGGTTTATGGAGGATATCTTTATTTACCTTAGTTTGTTCGATTTACACCCTTTGTGGTTCTGAAAAGTAACATTTACTTTTCTTCCAGCATTAGTGGACGTTTACATAGTTATATGGTAGCTACCATTGTTGACTTGCTCTTGGAGATGCGTGGTCTGGGACTGTCATCCTGATACTGGCTTCAATACTTGGTGAATCACTCACCTGGAACAAGCATGTGCCAGGTTTGTCAGCTTGTTTAGGTCAATGATCAGAATGACAAACCTAGAACAATGTCAAAAATAAGTCAACGATGGTCCATATTTTTTTTTAACCCTGACAGGTTCCTTTTGAACCTATGGTTTGAAAATTTAGATATGGAAATGATAAACAAAGTAAACTGAGACACATACCAGCTACAAAGAGGAATCCGCTGTGCTGATTGACTCCACCTCTGGTGACCATTCTTACAGTGTACAATCCTTCATCGTCTTTATTCAAATGTGTCAATGTCAGAGTCGTACGACCTTCTCCAAAATGCAGCTGGTGCCATTTGGATTCTTTCACCAAGACATCTAAAAGAAAATCCAATTGGAAAGAAAGAATGAAATGCCTTTTACATTTACATATGGCCAGGCTAAAATAGACTGAGTATGTATTACTCTTGCTAATGATTGCTGACATTCATGGTAGTGCATAAATAAAGTACAGTAAAACCTTGGAATGAGAGAAACTTGGTCTGCGAGTGTTTTGCAAGACAAGCTATTTTTTAAATAAATTTTGACTTGCTAAACGAGTGATGTCTTGATTTACGAGTAGCGTCACGTCACAACTGAGCATAAAAGAGAAGAGAGGCGCCTCTTAGTGTAGCAATATGGTTACATTTAATGAAGGTACAACATTTAGCAACTCACATGGTGAGTTGATGATTAAAACAGGTACATCTAAGTATGCAGGCACCTGGGGTAAAGCTGTCTACATAGACCAGACCATCCTTCTCACCGCAATCAACATCATCCCTTCCACGCTCCACGAGCGTTTTAAGCCTCGCTTTCAGATCGCTCTACTGCAGTGTAGTCTTTCCAGTCATGATTGTAGACTGTGGTCTCGTACACATGACCGAGAATCTTGTCGTAAAAGAAACGTTGTTTTCCTGGATGAGGTTCTTGTCAAGCTTGACGAGATACTTGTCAAGCTTTATTTGCATACACACTGTTAAAACAAAATCACGTCGTTCTCAAACGCGGTGACGTACAACACATACGACGGCATTATAAAGGGGACGTTTGATTCCACTGGCGCCACCCTTGGGGCTGCTTTTGCTAATCTCATGTTACTGCATGTTAAGTAAACGTTTAATGAGAGAAGATTCGCGCTTTACAGTCTGTTACAGCGTTACGAATGTGCTATCTCCAATACGAAAACTACTTTTACCAAAGGTGTGCTCCCGTCTCATACTTTATTCTGAGCATGCTCGGGTTTCTCGGGTTCAGCCCGACTAGAAACACGACGAGGAAATTGAGACTTCCGACGAGAAAAAAGAGATCCACAACAGTTTTCTCGAAGAAAAACATACACACGACCGCTTTCCTCGGCAAAATAGCTCTGTCACCAATTTTCTTGATGGATATTGTCGAGGAAAACGATCGTGTGTACGAGGCCTCACAGCAGTGAGAGCCGGCGGTGCGGAAAATGCCCTTGGTGGACAGCTTTACCCCAGATGCCTGCATACTTATATTTTCTGACACCCATGTTTCCCTCTTTCCTACGTTTTAAAGTTGTGAAGTATGTAAAAATTTGTTAATGTAACATGATATAACACAACTATGGCAGCATTGAACAATTCACTGATGTAGCTTGTCAAGCTGGTTGATATACCGTATTTATCGGCGTATATCGCGCACTTTTTTGCCCTGAAAATCAGGGCAAAATCGCGGGTGCGCGATATACGCCGATACCCGCTTTCCCGCTCCAAATTTTGAATACTGCGCCGACATATACCGAGCGCAGTACACTCGGGTATATTCGGCCAGTCTCGGCTTCTTCCGCGGTCACGTCCTGGACGTACAGGACGTGAGCGCGAAAGTTGCTGAGCCTGCCCGAGTGTACTGCGCTCAGTATATGCTGGCGCAGTATTCAAAACTCTGCGCGGGAAACGAGCGGGGAGGACGCGAGGACGCCGCGAGGACGCTGGACCCGCCGAAGAGGACGCCGGACCCGCCGAAGAGGACACCGGACCCGCCGAAGAGGACACCGGACCCGCCGCAGAAGGACACCCGAAGCCGCAGAAGGACGCCGAACCCGACGAGGCCGCCGATGGACGCCGCGCAAGACACCAAAACTGTAAGTACAAAATAACTTTTTTTCCACAGGATTGGGGGGCACTTTGGGGGTGCGCGGTATACGCGGGAGCGCGTTATACCGCGATAAATACGGTAATTCAGGTATGATGAACTTTTGTAATGTATTATGCTGCAGCTTGTTATCATTTGCCATGATGGGCTTTTATGATGATATATTGTGCTGTTGTAGCTTGATATAATGTAATATTTTGTCATAATGTGGGCAGCTTAGTGGTTAGCATTTCTGCTTGTCAGCAGTTCAATTGCCGACAAGGAGTTTGTGTGTTTTCCTTGTGCTTGCATTGGTTTTCTCCCACACTCCAAAGACATGCTGGTAGATTAATTGTCTAAATTAACTGTCTAAAACTGGCCCTGGTGTGCATATGTATGCATGTGATATACATTTAGATTGTAAGCTTCTTGAGGTGCATGAATTGTATATATTGTGTTAATTGTCATCTATATAAATAATACTTTGCTATAATAAATATAAAACGGGAAACATAAATGTTAATGTGCGGTAATTAAAAAAAAAAAATGAAATATGCTTTGGTGGAGCCATGCTATTAAACATGTCAGTATTTACTATTCACAGTGAAGCATTGCCTGCACCATTAGACAGGGAGTCCTGGCCCACATTAACCCTGGTGGGCATCAGGTACCCTTAAAAATCTCATCAAAATTGGGAACTTTCATTCTTTAAAGATTAGTTACTGTTGGAGAAGTCATTTTATCTTCTTGTCCTGTGATAAGTAAAACATTGATTCTCCTCCTCACTTTACATTCCAGTGACAGCTGTTACAAAGACAGAGAGGTGTATTTTCCTAGCAGGGCTATAAACAGCAAAAAAGAATCTGACAGATAGTCTAACCTTTCCCACTTTATCCAAAACTAAAAAAAAAACTCAAAAAAAAATAAAGATACAAACTAATTTACAAAATGGTAAGAGGGCTTCTTGCAGGCAAAAAAAATAAAAAAATGATCATGCCTGTAAACCATAACATTGAAATGGCTGTATACTCTTGCTGTATTGGATGAGTAAAAACTAAAAGTCAGTATAAAGTTAATGTTTTACATCTCCTTCACAATAAATGTCTGCTGTAAATGTCAGCCCTTACTTTCTGTGTGAAATGTCATGACAAGATATATTACACAAACTGCATGCAACCTTTCTGAGCAAAGTATATTGGTTTTAGCACTGCACACACCTGTAGTTGTTAAGTTATGGGTGCTGATAGAAATTTAGTAGATACAGACCCTGACTGCAAATCAGTTTCACAAACCATTGCTGCATTATACAAATCCTTTCAGAACCTGCTGGATACATGATAGAAAACTTCCAAAATTTTCATACAAGGCTTTAAGGGGTATAGGTCTAAAGCAGTGGTCTCCAAACTGCAGCCTGGGGGCCAGACATGGCCTTTTACTTGCCTTTAGCTGGCCCTTGGGGGCACTGTTCCACCAACTGACGCCAATGATGGAGTACCATTTCTCCTACTGACATCATCAATGGGCCACTATTCTATTCATTGATATCAACAATGGGGCAGTATTCCTAACATTACACCAAATAATGGGGCACTGACCCTGAGGCATTTTCTACTAGACATGTGCATTCGTTTTCGTCCGAATGCATTTTCGTCTGAATTTCGGGTATTTTCTTTATTGTTTTAACAAACGAAAATGAACACACAGAATCAGAAATCCGAAAGATCCGACATAAAAAATGCTTTATTTCCATTTTCGTTGCTACAACAGTTCGATATAGATACTGTAGGTGATTCGACATGACACTGACAATAGCAATCAGTGTCTATCGAACCTGCGGTCGAATGTGCCTAACCTTAACTCTATTAGTCCAAGATTATTCTACATAGAGAGGAAAGATTTGACATTATAGAGAGAGTGTTAGGGTAGACCATTAGACATGAACGACGAAGATGCAACGAAGCAGCGAAAAGCATACAAACGTTGAATCTGTCATTGAAGGCTTATGGTGTCTGTCGAAAGTTCTAAGAAGATTCGAAAAGCAGCTAAACTCTACGACGCCGCAATTGTACATTTCTGGTCAAATGCTCGGCTCATAGGCTATAGAATGATTTGAATGTTGGTTGACTAGTAATAATAATTTATAAATATAATTATTACTAGTGTCATACAACATTGGAATTCTTCTATAGCTTGTAGGCGAAACATTTGAACGGAGATGTATGATTGCAGTGTCGTACAGTTTAGCTGCTCCGTCAAATCTTCTTAGAACATTCGACAGACACCATAAGCCTTCAATGACAGATTTGACCTTAATTCATTCATATTTTTGGAAGAATGCATTTTTTAACTAAACAAAATAAGTAAAAACGGATTTCGGGATTGCATGACTATTGCATGACTATTTAAATTTAGTGTTTTGCTGTTTTTCCCTAAGTTGGGAGTTATTGTTTGCTTCTGCCTGCTGCTGGGGAAGGTCTCTGGCAATAGTAAAGTAAGCTGCAATGACCTATTTTAATATCTCCCTGGCCAACCACTATGGGGTTTATTGCCAGTGGTGCATACTGAGGGAGGATATAAGAGATTATGGGCACCTTCTGGAGCTCCCTTGCCTCACTTGCCTGGTGAGAAGGTGTTGCCGCCAATGTTCTTTTCCTCCCAGGCCTGCTGCCAGGGGAGGGTGTGCTGAGTTACAAAAAAGCCCAAACCTGGCTTGAAGCTTCCGGTTATTCTGCCGGAAGGTATATCCAGGGTAAGTAGAACAGGGAGGTGATTGCCTGGATTAGAGGACCAGTGGTAAACATTTGTCTGATGGATAGTGTCAAGAAAAGTTGTATCCTGATTCTCTTGAGTTTATAAGCCTTATTAAGCTCTGATAAACTGTCTTAAAGTGACAGATGCCCATCTGTTCACAAACACACTATAAGTCAACGACTGGACCCTGAGGTGAAATGTCAGCCCCCCTGGCTTCTTGTCCCTGATAGTCTCTAGGAGATGATGGGGTGCTGCGGTTGGAATCTGATTAGTGGCTTTGGGTAAATAACATTTACTCTTAGTAAAAACACATTAATACATCAGGACTGTGAGTGCACTATATACTAGCAGATTAGCTCTTTGTGTCCTCCTAAATACAGAAATAACATACAACAAATATTATAAGGTATATACAACGTACAGTACTTGTTCCTATACAGATTAATGCTCGATTCACACTATTGCGAATGCGACCTTGATGCGATTTTCAGTGTGATTATGTAGTGCAACTTTATTGTGATTTTTGGGTGTGGTTAGCATATTCTATAGAGCCATATTGATGTATATGAGCACCTTTAAAATTAATTGTCCTTAACTTGTGATTCTGTGCGACTCAGGGTGCATTGAAAATCTCACCAGTGTGAATCAGCACTTAAAGGTTGACTTATTTTAACACTATTGATTAAAACCTGCTACCAACACAAATGTAAAAGAACACTAATGACACTAATAAGGTTTTAAAATGTAATGCTTACCATCTCTGTACCATTCTGCCTCTGGTCGCAGTCTGGTAAGGTCAGGTGTTAAAAGAACTGAACATGACAAAGTTAGCGTTTCACCCTCAACTCCAAACGTCACACCAAAAGTTTCCAGAAACTGAACTTCAATGTGGGTAAAACAAATTGCAGCTGTCAGGGGCACTGAAATTAAAATTGTGTGTGTTAATTATACATTGAAAAAGCATGGGCCATTAACATAGTTAGATTTATCATATAGCACAATAAGGTGGTGCCTGTAGGTGGAAGGTGCAAACAGACAACTTTTTTCTTTATAAATAACAACCACATTTTTTTTATTCATAAAAGAAATTTAAGTCATATAGTATAGATGTATTTTCTATTATTGTATTGCGTTACAAACTGTCACAATATTCCAATTTAGGGCTAGGCACAGTAATGCAGTAAAAAAAAAAAAAAGTTAACCCGAAAAGAAGGGTGTTCCTACAGGCTCCAGTGATGGGAATCTGGAAATTAGTAAATTGATGGGTCAGATACCAAGGCAATGTACCCTACAATTTCCTATTGATAAAAGGGGCATTGCAAAGCCCTGCGAACTGCTGCATTTTTGCAAGGACAGTAAGTAATAAGGTACTATTATAGGTATAATTTATGTCATTTTATACTATTCATATTTTTTAGGTGCAGTCAAAATGCACAAGGAACAAACAGAAAGGGGCGTGATAGTCAACTCGATAGCAATGCATACTACATGGCAAAAGTGCCTCAACTAATAGTGGGGGTTATTTACTAAAGCTAAAGAGTGAAAAATCTGGTGCAACTCTGTATAGAAAACCATTAGCTTCCAGGTTTTATTCACAAATCTTAATGGAACATTCTGAAATTATAAGCTGATTGGCTACCATGCACAACTGCACCAGATTCTGAGTGCACAAGTTTTAGAAAATCTCCCCCATAGTCACATGTGATAATAATATGTCGAAGAGGAAAATATTTCAGGCGTTATCAAGGCATAAAATTATACTTGAAATTAAGAGACTTTTGGTGTGTGCTTCCATCCTTTCTTTTTATGCAGTTGATGATCGGGCAAGATGAGCCTTTGGTGGGCTGCAATAGGAGGAAGGTGAATCGCAGGGCTAACCTGGCAGTGGGGCTTGGACCCACTACATATAGGGAACATATAGTGGACATATATGCTTCATGTTTGGTTATTTTTCTTGTAATTCACTGTGCAGACGAAGGTAACATCCAATAATAATATGATATGACGTTTTTAAAATTGTCTACCTAAACTAATGGCGCACCAATGACTACATTGCAAACAGGTTTGCATCAATGCATAACTTACTGTAATTTAAGATGCCCACTACCCTAAGCAATATAAAAGTAGACGCCAAAAAAGTCTATGTTTATGTAGCATAGACATTTCTATTTCTTATCATTCTATACTGAAATAAGTCCAGAAACACTATATACGACTCCAAGTCAGTCCATTCATTATTCCAACCCCAAACATTGCTTGTAACACAGAACCTTAATAGCAAAGGTGAATTCTGCACACTGTTTTTGATGAGGTCCAAAACATGTATACTAAAAGTCCATAACAGAACACAGTATAGACAAAGAGCAAATGTTGATGTGTTTTATGACAGTGGGGCTTAATCACAACATAATGCTTGTTATGATTAAGTGCCCACTTGCGTGAAACGCGTCAACATTTGCTCTTTGAATGTGCTGTCTTCTGTTATGGGCTTTTACATTTTAGAATAAATGTTTTGGACTTTATCAGAATCATCAGTGTGTGGTCATCCACCTTTGCTGTAGATGTGCTAAAATAGGGTTTACTTACAATGTGGCACCATACCAGGGTGAAGAGGTTCTTCTTCTCCTCTGAATCCTATAAAAAATATATATATATATATCACAGTGTGTTTAGCATATTTGAATCAAACTTTATGCACAGGTTATTTTAAACTGATAATTAAATTAAAAGTAACTATTCTACAAGCAATCTCCACTACAGCATATATATATCAGTGATTATCTGTTATGTTCAGTGATTATGAGTAAGTCAAAGCAGGGGGCTAATTGGCAAGCTGTGACAGCAGTGAAGTCCCTGTCTCTCCTAACATGTTGTCAGGTCAGCAGGCAGCATCTCTATACAAAGCTGCTGCCTCTCTCAAGACTGAAAGGAAATGTCAGCAGGCCATATGTACTATATAATTGATGTGATTTAAAATGTGTGAACATGGGTACCCCTCGTTAGTTGTGGCAAAAGATCAGAGACCTGCCTGTTAGTACAAAGATTGCCAAGGCCACAAGGCCAGATACCCAGTTTGATCTTTTGTATTTATTTTTTGTGCTGAACTCTGTTTTACTACATGCAAACATTTCAGCAGGCTGAGAAATGTCTACACCCAGTGCTAAGCATTTCTACTTGTTATCCGTTGTACCTTTCCATCGAACTTTCATGGCACTCTGCTTGCTTCAGTGAGTCGGTGAATGACTGCAAATGCCTAAGCAGAATTGCTATAGCAGACACCAATTCTCAGATGACCAGCTTTAAGGCAATCCCACCTGGGAGCCCTGTGCAGTAACTAGCAGGAATACCAACAGCATTGATAGCATCCTAACACAGACCTGCAATACATTTATTTTATAACAATTTATCACACCTCATTTGCAGTTACACATAGGGCTCCTGGAGGATTCTCACCTGTAGCATTTTTAAAATACTGTTGCAAGGACACATATCAGATATATCCAAAATGACCTTTATCTGAATAAGTGATCTATCAATGATTGACAGTTATAACTGCAAGTGCTCAAAAGTTCTTAGGTTTCCCACTGTTTTCTGCTTGCGGCAAAAAGCATTTTATGTTTAAATCCCCAAAGGGACCATGATAAATAATTGTATATCCTTGATGACAATTTACTTACTTCTGACAATGACAGCTGAATTGGTGGATGATTGACCATGCACATTTCTTGCAACTGCTGTATAAGTAGCTGTGTCATTTGTGGTAGTTCTGAAAAACAAAACAAAAAAAATTATAAAGTATACATCACTTACCGAGAGTCTGCTTTCAGAGATATTTCTTGGGATTATTACTTGCTTACAGTTACATAGTTACATAGTAGGTGAGTTTGAAAAAAAGACACAAGTCCATCAAGTCCAACCTATGTGTGTGATTATATGTCAGTATTACATTGTATATCCCTGTATGTTGTGGTCAGGTGGTTATCTAATAGTTTTTTGAAACTATCGATGCTCCTCGCTGATACCACCACCTGTGTAAGGGAATTCCACATCCTTGCTGCTCTTAGTAAAGAACCCTCTACTTAGTTTAAGGTTGAACCTCTTTTCTTCTAATTTTAATGAGTGGCTGCATGTCTTGTTAAACTCCCTTCATAGTAAAATTGTAATCCCTATTGTGGGGTCACCAGTACTGTATTTGTAAATTAAAATCATATCCCCTCTAAAGTGTGTCTTCTTCAGAGAGAAAAAGTTCAGTGCTCGCAAACTTTCCTCATAACTAACATCCTCCAGACCCTTATTAGCTTCATTGCCCTTCTTTGTACTCGCTCCATTTCCAGTACATCCTTCCTGAGGACTGGTGCCCAGAACTGGACAGCATACTCTAGGTGTGGCCAGACTAGAGTCTTATAGAGTGGAGTTTTATCTCTGAAGTTAATTCCTTTTTTAACCACTTAAGGACCCCCGCACGCACATATACGGCCACAGAATGGCACGTACAGGCACAAGGGCGTAAATTTACGTCCCCGCCTGAGTGCGGTTCGGGGGTCCCATCGGGACCCCCTCCGCGGCGTGCGGGGGTCCCCCTACCTCTGGGAGCGATCCGGGATCTGCGGGCGGATGTCCGTGATATCCGCCCCCCCCGCGATCGCTCCCAGCCAATGGGAGCGCGCTCCCAGCCTGTCACTTCCTCCTCCTGTGTTTACACAGGAAGGAGGAAATTATGTATTCTCTCATCGCAGCGCTGTTTCCCAGCGCTGCTGATGAGAGAAGACATCACAAGTAAGTGTGCACCAACACAACACTGACACACACTCACATAGGCATATTAACCCCTTGTGATCGCCCCCCCCCCCACCCCCCTGTCACAGTGTCACTGAATGCAGTGATTTAATCACTGCATTTAGTGTCAGTGTGACAGGCAGTGTAAAAAACAGTTAGTGTTAGGTTCAGGATAGCCCCCCCCACCCCCCCTAATAAAGTTTTAACCCCCTGATCACCGCCCTAGTTAACCCTTTCACTCCCTATTGCCAGCGTCACTAAGCGATCATTTTTCTGATCGCTGTATTAGTGCCGCTGTTCCCGCTAGGTAGCTATTTTTTTTTATTGCGATTTTTTTTTTACTAAAGACATGTGGCTGAATAAATTTTGGCCTAAATGTTTGACTAAAATTTAGTTTATTTGATTTTTTTTTTAACAAAAAGTAAAAAATAGTGTTTTTTTTTCAAAAATGTCGCTCTATTTTTGTATATAGCGCAAAAAATAAAAATCGCAGAGGTGATCAAATACCACCAAAAGAAAGCTCTATTTGTGGGAAGAAAAGGACGCAAATTTTGTTTGGGAGCCACGTCGCACGACCGCGCAATTGTCTGTTAAAGCGACGCAGTGCCGAATCGCAAAAACACCTTGGGTCATTTACCAGCGTATTGGTCCGGGTCTTAAGTGGTTAATGCATGCCAATATTATGTTTGCTTTGTTAGCAGCAGCAGCTTGGCATTGCATGCCATTGCATGCCATTGCTGAGCCTATCATCTACTAGGACCCCCAGGTCTTTTTCCATCCTAGATTCCCCCAGAGGGGAAGTTGTTGTTGTTGTTTTTTCTTTTTTCTTTTCTTTATTGAACAAAAAGGGAGCAAAACATAGGTGTACATTACACCTAAGAAAAGGCAATGTGGATTACACAAGAATATTAACTTAGCAAACATGGATATTTTTTTCTTCTTTTTAAGTAAAACTAAATGGTATTTATTTTATTTTTTATTTTTTGGTTTTAGACCGATAAGAGGCTAACACCCGTTTCAGGGTTTTGCTGCTGTCTTCCTATTTGTTCCCTGTTATTACCAAGGGTGACAGTGGTGGCAAATCCAACATTTTAGGTTGTCACCAGAAGAGGAAACCTTCCACTAGAGACACTAGTTCTGATGACCCTGGTGGTAACAAGGGGTTCTCTTACTTGTATTTCACTTGCTGTTTTGGTTATGGGAAATCTACCCAAAGAGACACAGATGACAAAAAGAACTGACAAGGGTTATAACTCTGCCTTACTCTATTCCAAATGAAAGGAACAGTTTTGCCTTTAGTTCTACTTTATATCGGGATTTATTCATCAGGTACAGCCAAGGGGGTTGATTTACTAAAGGCAAGTAGGTTATTTACTTTGCAAGGGAAATTGCACTGTGTAAGGGCATTTTCTCCAGAGCTCAGTGAATGTGATGTGACGTTTCACTTTGAAAATAATAACCAATGATTGAATGATGTCAGCAGAGCTTTACCCCAACCACTAAGTCACTAAGCTCTTGGGTTAATTTATTTGCAAAATGAACAGTTTTATTAATCAATCCTAAGAATTTATCAGTTCCTAAATAAAACGCAAGCTTCAGTATGTACACCCTTCAAACATGTGCTAGTGTTCCAAGTGATTGACAATAAACATATTAAAATGGTAGAAACATGGATACGTTGTTTACAACGTATTTTTTTTTTTTTACATATACAGTATATGATATCATCTTTTCACGTGCATAATTACAACTGCATTTCCCAGGTATGCCACTTGATGGCACTCATTGGAAAGAAAATGTTTCATTTTACTAATACACTGCTTGTAGAATTGACAGCTTCAAGTATTAGGAATGCTATAAAGAAATATATGTTTTTTTTTACCTAAATACAACTTTAAGTTAGTGCTGGTTCACACAGGGGCAACATTACTTCCAAGTGCGACTTTGTGAGACGACTTCAGTGCGACTTAAAACGTGACTTCAAGTTGCCTCCAGGACAGGTGACTTTGCCAGTGGCCAATCAAACAATAATCAGCTCTGTGGTTAGGGAGGGGTTTGCCTGAGAAAACAATTTTCTCTTCCTCTTGCTTCAGTTAAGACAGTGATCTGACTACATGTGAATTGAGTTTGGTGGTCTCAGCCCGGCTCCCGGTGGATGTGCTATGCAAGGTATGCCTGTGCTTAGTACGCCCACCCCCCCACCCCCACAAAAACCACCACACTTGCACGCACACAAAATTGGTTCAACACGCACGCACTTTGGCCATGCGGTCTCCTAAAATAAAAAAGAGAGGCGAAGGACCTATGGGGCTGGCTGGGTGGGCTGGACCCCCTCACTCCCTCATAGGGGGAGTCCCTCTGCTCCATTGGGGTCCTGTTAGGCCCCAGTTGGGCTCCCAAGTGGAGCAGGTAGGGCGGGGTGAGTGGGAGGCCCCCCTCACACCCGCCATTGCCTCCGGGGGGAGGGTCTGCCTACTCCGATCTCCTGCAGTCCGGCTCCTCTCTCTCGAGTTCACGCACAAAAAAAACTTTAAAAAAAAAGACAGTGATCTGACTTTGGAGGCAACTTACATTGAAATCAATGTAACAAGTTGCCTAGAAATAGTACAGGAACCTTTTGTAAAGTCGGAGCGACTTCAGTAGTGTGCATTAAGACGGCTCTCATTCACTTTAATGGAATTTCTCATGTCACGCTACTTGGGGCGATACAAGTCGGGTTCCCAAGTCGCTGTAGTGTGAACCGGCACTAACTCTATGAGAAAAGTGCATTAGCATTGTTAGTAAAAGTGCCGCAGACACCTTAATGCAGGTACAGAGGATCGTATGTAGTGTTTTGAGATGTCCATTGATCCCATCCACTGGTGTGCCGAAAGTACAGTTAATGATCTCTGTTTATTACTATGCTGATTTAATGTACTTTATTTGAGATAGGAACGTGGGGGTACATGTACAAGTTCTCTGTAAAGATATGTGTAATAACCTGTTTATCATCACCAGTCCAGCTTACAAAACAGCCAGATTCATTTTAAGATGATTTTATATCTTGGTGCATGGAAGATGCCCCGGAAAAAGGAAATATTTCAACTGCTTAAAGCGGAGGTTCACACAAAAAAAGTGAACCTCTGCTTTTTGAATCCCTCCCCCCAAATGTAGAGTCTTAATTCCTGCCAAGACCTCTGCTCTTTAGTTATCACCTCCTCCCATGCTCTCCTCTAGGACTTCTCCCAAGCCTCTTCCATCATTTGGAACTCCCTACTCCAATCTGTCTGACTATCTCCAACTCTATCCACTTTTAGGTCATCCCTGAAAACTTTTCTCTTCAGAGAAGCCTATCCTTTCCCCACCTAACTACTGTACTTTTATTTTCTCCATCAGCTCATCCCCCACAGTTATTATCTTTTGTATCACTTGACCCTCCCTCTTAGATTGTAAGCTTTAATAGCCTCCTATATTGAATTGTATTGTAACTGTATGTCTGCTCTAATGTTGTAAAGTGCTAAACAAACTCTTGGCGCTATATAAATCCTGTATAATAATAAAGACAGATCTTTCTCTGCTCTGTTCAATGTCTCCACGCAGCAAAAGATCTATCTATAGTGAGATATAGCTGACCAGGGGCGGACTGACAACTCATGGGGCCCCTGGCCAATAGGAGATTATGGGGCCCCCGGGCAATAGGAGATTATGGGGCCCCCAGGCAATAGATTATGGGGCCACACAGTATACACACACATACAGTATACATACACAGTATACAGACACACAATATACACAGACAGTATACATACACACAGAATACACATACACACACTCAAAAGGTACTGGAGAGGTGGGGCAGCTATAATCTTGGAATTTTTAAAAAACAAAGATTTTTACATACTGTCCCTGGTTTTACTGAGGCTGGCAACACTGATGGGGCCCCCTAGTGGCATGGGGCTCTCGGGCAGTGCCCGAGTGCCCGAATGGTCAATGCGCCCCTGTAGCTTACTGATTCTAACTAGCAATAGATCACTATTCACATTCTAATTGTATGTGATCTCAAACTTGTGAAAATGTCACATGATCCTAATTTATGCCCTCATCAACCCAACTTTATCTTATCGTATCTTGATGTTACGCTAACAATTTACGCAAACCAGATTTTTCCCCCCTGTATGCATCAAAATCTGCTACCAAATGCTGCAAATAAAATAGAATACACTAGGGTAGACTACATATGCAAAAAAGGTAAAATGTGTGAAGCCAAACCATTGGCAAAAAATGCTCTGGAACTAAAGGGGGTTTATGGAAAAGAAGAAAACTTGAAGATGGTTGTAAGAATTGTGAATCTCTTTAAAAAAAATCTCTGTAATGCCATACATGCACTGTGGACTGAATTTCACTAATTTCCTGAGTTAGGGTAGAAGAGCATATGAGAGGAATATGTCCAGGATTTTTTGTTTCCTGAGGCCGCGTACACACGATCGGTTCGGTCCAATGAAACTGGCCTTAAGGCCAGTTTCATCGGACCAAACTGATCGTGTGTACGGCCCATCGGACCGTTGTCCGTCGGACCAAAGTTTTAAAACTTGCTTTAAAATCGGTCCGATGGACGCCTGACCATTGGACCAAAACGATGGTTAGTACGCAAAAGCATCGGACTAAAAACCTGCGCATGCTCAGAATCAAGTCGACGCATGCTTGGAAGCATTGAACTTCGTTTTTTCAGCACGTTGTTGTGTTCTACGTCACCGCGTTCTGGCCCGATCGAATTTTGGACTGATGGTGTGTACGCACATCAGACCATCAGGCCACTTCAGCGGTGACCCGATGATAACGGTCCGTCGGACCATTCTCATCGGGTTGGACCGATCGTGTGTACGCGGCCTGAATGATGGCCAATCCACCTTAAATTGTAATCCTGTAAATCATGATAAAAAAAGAAAAGAGTGAAGAAATAGAGAAATTAATGGAAGTATATTGGCTGGATGGGCATTTATAATTAAATATGATGCTCTCTATTTGGCACCTTAAGTATTTTCCAGTCCAGCCAAGGAACACGCAACATATACCCATAGACAAATGTCACTAAGGAAAAACTCACTAACATTAGAGTACAGTCAAAATGACAGCCAAGACATTCCAAGCTGTTTTAAGTATCAACAGATCAGATTGCACACAGCTCAGCAATATGGTATGAACAGCTGAGAATACAGAAGAAGCCCAGAGACACTACAATCTCAAGTACAGAGATAAAAAATTAACAAGTGCTTCTACCCATGAGTTTCATTCATATACTTCACTTCCTGGTCTAATATTCCTATTGAAGTAGAAATGTCTGCATTATGTTCCTTTCATTAGTGCTTCAGACAGCTGCAGTGTCACCGTCTAGATTCTGCTATTGTTAGCTCTCCAAAGGAATTAGACACAGACTTCAGTATGACCACAGATTAAAGCTTTATCAAGTGCAAGAAAGAAAATAGTTGACATCTGTCTTCAGAAACATTTAAAAAATATATCAGTAAACAAGACACACAAGTAAAAATGATGGAAGCTGATATTGAATTTCATACAAAAGAATGCTGAATCTTAACAACTTTCCTATTATATTGCGTGTATATATATATATATATATATATATATATATATATATATATATATACTGTATTTATTGGCGCATAACACTCACTTTTTTACCCTGAAAATAGAGGGTAACCTGTGCCTGCGTGTTATACGCAGAGGGCAGTGGAACGTTTTTTTCCTAAAACTTCCCTCTTAAAGTTAGGGTGCGTGTTATACGCCAATAAATCTGGTGTATATATATATATATATATATATATATATATATATATATATATATATATATATAGATACAGATATATATATATATATATATATATATATATATATATAATATAATATGTACTGTATTGTCAAAGGTATTTGGACACCTGCCTTTACACCCACATGAACATTAATGGCATCCCAGTCTTAGTCTGTAGGGTTCAATATTGAGTTTGCCCACTTTTTGCAGCTATAACAGTTTCAACTCCTCCACAACAACCCAATATGTTCAAAATCCAATTGTCATAGGGATAGAAAATGAAGTGAAATCTTCTGAACAAGGGCACAGACAGCAAAACAAATGTTACAGGGGTGATAACCCTTCCCAGTGCTATCCAAAAAAATATTTTTTGAGCTGGACCTACACTTACAAAATATACCTGTTCCAACTTACATACAAATTCAACTTAAGAACAAATCTACAGACCATGTCTTGTTTGTAACCTGTAGTCTAATCCTGACATTGTCTCAGGTTAGATGTTACAAGCAACAATATCCCTAGTAAGACAGTGCCTGCAGTTTAAGACCACTTTTATTTTTTTTGGATGACCACCCCATAGATTATTACAGGAGAATGTGCAACAACCAAAAAGTTAAAGTCATATGTGCTCCAGAATTTTTCATCAGAACAAAGACACAAAGGTGAGTGGCATGTACAAATTCATATGGACAGAAAGCTCAAAGAAGTATAGCATTTATAATCTGCTCCTTGGCTAAAGAAAACAAATGTAAGCCAGTAAAACATTGGGACATGAGGAAATATGGAAATCATGCAGTACTGTGTGTTCTTCCCCACACAGGCAAGATGCCTCTATACAATATTTGGATCCTTGTCAGCACTTGCTTATCTATATACCACTTTACGCTGTGTGAGTCAGAACCAAAGTGTGTGTAAACACCATGTGACAACAGGTGTTAAATAAAATCTGTATTTTGGATGTATGTAGGTTGTCATTGATGGCCCTTGCTTCTAAAAATAGTAGTTCCCCAGCTCTCATGATGATCTACGACTGTTTGAGTCACTCATCAGGAGCATTTGTACACATTGAAGCTGTGACTTTACTTTGACTTTACGCTGGCATTGTTGACATCACTGGATGATGTCAACAATGCCAGCCTCTCTACTGATACTAAAAAAAAAAAAAACATTGCACACTGTTTAATAGGTTATCCTGTTTATAATACCAAATGTAATTACAGGCGGTCCCCTACTTACAAACACCTGACTTACAAACGACTCCTACTTACAAACGGAGGGAGGCAACAGGAAGTAAGAGGAAATCTACCCCTAGGAAGGGAAATTCTCTCCTGTAAGATGCCTCCACTGATGCTATATCACCAATCCTTGTTTCCCTAATAACCCCAAATTTTCAAAATCCAATTGTCATTGGGACAGATAGTGAGGTGAAATCTTCTGAACAGGGGCACAGACAGCAAAACAAATGTTACAGGGGTGATAACCGTTCCCTAGGATATCCAAAAATCTTAAAGCGGTGTTCCCCCCAAAGTGAAGTTCCTTTCAGGGGGGAGGGGGGTGCAGATACCTGTCTAAAGACAGGTATTTGCACCCACTTTCGGCCCGCAGTCTCGGGCAAAAGACGGGTTTTTTTTCCCACATCCTGTCCGTCCCCCATTGTGTGCTGGGAACTCTCGGCTCCCAGCACACAGCGGGAGCCAATCGGCGTGTGCAGCGTGACTCGCGCATACGCCGTAGAGAACCGGGCAGTGAAGCTGGAGCGCTTCACTTCCTTGTTCCCTCACCGTGGATGGAGGGAGGAGCAGCAGAGAGATGAACGAACGCTCGTCCTCTGCTGCAGACGCCGCTGGACTCCAGGACAGGTAAGTGTCCTATTATTAAAAGTCAGCAGCTGCAGTATTTGTAGCTGCTGGCTTTTAATATTATTTTTTAAGGGGCCATCCGCTTTAAAAAATAGATTTTTTTGCCTGGAGCTACACTTAAAAAGTGAACCTGTTCCAACTTACAAACAGATTCAACTTAAGAACAAGCCCACAGTTCCTATCTTGTTTGTAACCCGGGGACCACCTGTAAATGACATTATGAAAACATACTAAAAAGAAGAAAAAATTTGCTTCCATACATTAGTGTTAATGTGACTGATTTAAGAGTTATTTACGGGAGGACTTGGAGTGAGTGGTGGTTCGTAGATGGGGTCTCATAGTGACAAGATGCAGGGTACAAAGATTATATACCCACTTTCCCCATTTTAGGGAAAAACTAGAACATAGCTTATCCACTTGACAGGGAAGACGTTGGGATGGAGATGCGTGTTTGAATATGCTGCAGAAAATAATGCAAGTTAGTTTCGTAAGTACCATAACGCTCATCCTGTCACACCTGACATTGAGATTACCTATGCTCAAGCTATAATGTGTTTAGAGTTTCAGACCATTTTGGGAGAAATCTATAGATGCCAGTGACTGTGTATTGATAATATGTTTAGTCGGAACTGTCAACAGGAGTAAGCCAAGTTCAGCTTGATATCGATATTAATATCTACATACTGCTGCTTCAAGGCTGAGGTTCATGCGGCTGGACATTCTTTCTGAGAAGAGAGCAGTGTAGCTAATACCTGGAGGAGTATGGATATTAAAACCAATTCTGGTTGGCTTTGAGAGGTGGCCTAGTGGAGGAGGGTCTGCTTGCTTGGCAGTGGTAGTGAAGGTTCTCCTGGGTGTACATGTCCGGCAACCTGGGCCCCCATGTCTCACAGGCCTCAGGTGTTCATCAGGACTGGGTCTGAAACTATTGGAATACCATGTCTGTATAAATCAGTAACAATTAGGAGCCTTTTTCTAAAGCTTCAGTTAAATAATACTTGTACTGGGATTGAATCAAATGAAATGCAAAACAAGATTTGATTTGATTAAGTGCATGAAGCAAGCATAGACGTTGTAGCCTGCAGCACACTCAATACAACCTAAATAGCTAAATCCAAATTTTGTATTAAGTATCAGAGCTTGTGCAGACATTTAAATAAACCCTACTGCTATTCTTGGAAACACATCCTTATATCATAGTGCTACATTCATTGCCAGGTTATCAGGATATGTTACATAGCTACAAGTACTGTACACCAGATAGCTTAGATGGAAGATATCACTATAAAGAAAGATATGATCAAAGTATTTCTAAAGCAATTACATAATTCATACAGGTACAATTTTCTGTATGTATTTCCTAGTTTGTGGTGAATCTGGTGGCCAATTTTATGGCAGCAAGGCAAGAGGTGAAAAAAATGTAAATATCCTACAATTGCATAACAGAGAGGTGCCACTTTAAGCCTGCAGTATCATCTCCAATCATCATCTTGCTGACCATGTGATCAGTGAGGTGTGGTATATATTCTGAGCATTTGTTTGTCATGACTAAGCACTAAAGCTACAGTGCGAAACGTTAGCTTTATGTTCCAGTTTTGCTGTGGCATGTCTATTTTTGTGATTCATTTTAATTAAAGGAACGTTTTTTTGGAGTGCGGCTGTCTAAGTTCCTTTTGTATTTTTGCATTTTCATTGCATTTCCGGCACCCAAGGTTTGGATCCAGTGAAGGAGTTTTCTGATTTCTATTGAGCGGTATTTTCTCTCCCTGCAGTAACATTCTCACAGGTTTATACTCTGTAAAATTCAGGTGCTGGCAGAGACAAAGCACATATCGCCCCAAGATACAATATAGCATTCAAGTATCTCTGTCCACTGTATTCAACAGTCAAAGGCAGGCTTTACCTCAAGTCCCCCTTCCTTTGTCATGGCCCTCTGACATATTTTAACCACATTGGTCTCAATTGTATGATTAACTGCTTGCCGACCGCGCGCTGTCGTTTTACGGCGGCAGGTCGGCTCTCCTGGGCGAGAGCCCGTAGCTCTACGTCGGCAGTTTAGCGGCCACTAGGGGGCGCGTGCGCGCCGCCGGCATGCATGCCCCCCCCAGTCCCGTGCGCGATCCACGATTGCCGCCTGGCACACGCGATTGCTCGGTACAGAGCGAGGACCGGGAGCTATGTGTGTAAACACACAGCTCCCGGTCCTGTCAGCGGGGGGAATGCTGATCTTCTGTTCATACAATGTATGAACAGAAGATCAGTGATTTCCCCTAGAGAGTCCACCCCCCATACAGTTAGAACACACCCAGGAACATACTTAACCCCTTTCCTGCCCCCTAATGTTAACCCCTTCACTGCCAGTGGCATTTTTATAGTAATCCAATGCATTTTTATAGCATTGATCGCTAAAAAAATGCCAATGGTCCCAAAAATGTGTCCGAAGTGTCCGCTATAATGTCGCAGTACTGAAAAAAAAAACGCTGATCGCCGCCATTACTAGTAAAAAAAAATTTTTTTTATAAAAATGCCATAAAACTACCTCCTATTTTGTAAACGCTATAACTTTTGCGCAAACCAATCAATAAACGCTTATTGCGATTTTTTTTCGAAAAAAATGTAGAAGAATATGTATCGGCCTAAACTGAGGAAAAAAAATGTTTTTTTTATATATTTTGGGGGATATTTATTATAGCAAAAAGTAAAAAATATTGATTTTTTTTCTAAATTTTTGTTTATAGCGCAAAAAATAAAAACCGCAGAGATGATCAAATACCACCAAAAGAAAGCTCTATTTGTGGGAAAAAAAGGACGCCAATTTTGTTTGGGAGAAACGTCGCAATTGTCAGTTAAAGCGACGCAGTGCCGAATCACAAAAAGTGCTCTGGTCATTGGGCAGCAATATGGTCCGGGGGTTAAGTGGTTAAAAGGGTTGTAAAGGTTAGTTTCTTATTTTCTAAATAGGTTCCTTTAAGCTATTAGGGTCCTTTCACACGGAGCGGACCGTTTTTCGGTCCGCTCCGTGTGTGTCCGTCAGCTCAGCGGGGGGTCCCGCTCAGCTGTCGGCGGACAGGGCGGTCCCCGCACACTGTGCAGGGACCGCTCTGTCTCTCCTCCGCTCTCCCCTATGAGGAATCGGATGAAAACGGACCGTTTGTCCGTCTTCATCCGATCCGTTCCGCCGGACGGAAGAAAAATAGGGTTTTCTTCCGTCCGAAAAACTGGATCCAGACGGACGCGGATCTTTGCGGACGTTAGCGGATGCATCATCCGCTAACGGACGCAATCCCATAGGGAACCATTACAAGTCTGTTTACGGACTTGTAAAAACGGACGAGCGGAGGCGGACGTGTGAAAGGGCCCTTACATTCACTAAACATTTCCTTCGATTTCCCTTCTAAATGTTTTTTTTTTCCTTTGTCTGAATTTCTCACTTCCTGCTTCTCCTCAGTAAGCTTGCCCCCAACCATCATCCGAGCCGTTCTGGCTGGGGGTTAGTCAGCTAGAACAGCTTACTGAAGCCACGTACACACGATCGGTCAAACTCATGAGAACGGTCTGAGGACAGTTGTCTTAGGTTAACCGATTAAGCTGACTGATGGTCAGTCGTGCCTACACACCATCAGTTAAAAAAACGATCGTATCAGAACGCGGTGACGTAAAACACAAAGACGTGCTGAAAAAAATGTGTTGAGTCCTGAAGCTTCAGCCAGAAAAAATGTTGGCACTCTATATCCATTGGTGTGCTTTGAGGCAGTCAATAGGGCCTGCATGCAGTATGAGAACTAGGGAGTAGCTGATTAATGGTTCCTACTGGTCCAGTTTTTAGGGGTCATAGAAGATAATGGCCGGCAGGCCCTCTCACCACACCCAGCAATATTCCGGCAAAGATCCCTTTGGCTTGATGTCCACTCACTCTGGGTGGCCTTAGGTGACAGGCAGTACATCAAAGATGGTGTCCCAGCAGTGGCTCTGTCGCTCCGCATTCAGGTCCCAGATCTGCTTCCTCTGTCTGTAGTGGCTTCCACTGGTGTGGTCTCTGGAGATCCTCTCACCCCTCTGTACCCTGGTTAGTACTGCCCAAGAAACCTTTATCCAGAGTTCCTCATCCTTTCGTCTCCATCTGAGAATGCTGGAGGCTGTAGTTTCCCCCAACATTTCCACCCTAGGGCCACCTTTCTTCAGGGACTACATGTCTCAAGATCCTCCCCTCTGCATCTGCTGATTGTAAGGGGAGGAATCAGAGTGGCCTAATCAGAGCCACTCTCTCTCAAGCACTGCTGACGGGGGGGTGAGTAATGGAGATACACTGACAGACCTGCAGCTCAGGCTGCTGCCTGCACTCTGCCAGGTGGAAAAAAACAAGGTGGGGAGATCTGCACCATCTGCTAAAAGACAATAAGGGTGATTTACTAAAGGAGTTAAGAATCTTCATAATCTATGTGAGAGAAGCATCTACCCATTAGGCCGCATACACACCATGAGATTTATCCGATGAAAACGGTCTGTCAGACCGTTTTCATCGGATATGTCATCGGATATGTCTGCTGGGCTATTTTGGTTTGATCCGTGTACACACAATCAAACCAAAATCCCTGCCGGCAGACAGCGCGGTGACGAGGCGGTGACGTTGATGCAACCACGTCACCACTCCAGGAAATAAAATACAGCGCATGCAGGAGATTTTTGTCCGCTGGTTAGGCGTACTAACCAGCGGACATGTCCGACAGACGGGTTTCAGCAGACAGATTTTAAAGCATGCTTCAGCAGATAAATTTGATTGTGTGTACGCGGCCTTATTGTCAAAGTGAAAAGTAATGAGCACTCATACAATGTTTAGGTAAAGATTCTCAACTACCTTAGTAAATGAATCTCAAATCAATAAATCAAACGATAGCTCAACTGGAAATGATTTAACAATAAACATATTTGCTTGTTTTCTACTCTGGACAACATGCTGGTGTCATTAGATTTTTCTTCAGTAAATGTAACAATGTTTATTTTGCTTATAATTGAGATGTGTTCCAGCATCTACTCATTTTAATGCTGTGGTCTACTTTCCCTTGGGTGTCACGGTGGGCTACTTCAACAACCTCTTTAGATAATAAAAAATTAACAACAGATTGGGTTAATTTTTTCCATTTGGATGCAGCAAAACTCCTCCACTTGGCTGCATGATGTGTCTGGTTCACACCTATGTACTGCAATTTAGTGTAAAAAGACAAAAAGAAACCCATTTACACCTGCATGTGAGCATTATTATGCACACAGCATGCACATGGAGCAGTGATAAAACAAACTGCTAGGATCGGGAATCAGCCTAAGGGCTCTTTCACACTGAACGTCCGTTCAGATCCGCCTGCCAGTTTTTTTTGCGGACCTGAACGGATGCTCCGTGCTCCTCTATGGAGCCGCGGATGTCAGCGGAGACATGTCCGCTGACTTCCACCCCGCTCCGATCCGCCAAAGTATGACGGAGGAAAAACCTACTTTTCCTTCCGTCTGGCGGATCAGATCGGATGAACACGGACAGACGGTCCGTGTGCATTCGATCCCCCATAGGGGAGAGCGGAGAAAAGACAGGGCGGTCCCTGCACAGTGTGTGGGGACCGCCCTGTCATCCGGCAGCTCAGCGGAGATCAACGGAGCAATCCCCGCTGAGCAAACGGAGGTGCACGGGGCGGATCATTACTGATCCGCCCCGTGTGAAAGAGCCCTTATGCTCTTACCTTTGTTGCCTCTGATCTGCCACTCAGTAGCACTCTCTGGATCATTTCTGGGCATCAAAGACAGCACCCAATCTGTACCCATTGGCCAGCAGTGTCAGGCCTGCGCTGGGCATTCTTGTTGATAGGCAGTAGATCACTCCATCTCCTGGCTTCCCTCCCCTTACATTAGCCAGTGACCACACACTCCTGGCCTTTGGCTGCCCTGCCCTAATTGACCAAATGCCCCTGGTGCTGTATTTAAGTGTCACAAGCCCAGGGCTCTTTGCTTGTGATAGCACCTGTTATTTAGTCCCCTTCCTGTCCTGCCCTCCCTTCTGATTTCTGATTGCTGACCCTGGTGTGGTACCCAGATTACTATTTTGGGTTGCTGTCTGAACTTGACCTCAGACTGCTTACTTGAGTATGCTTGCTTGCAACTTGCGTTGACCTTAAATTGTCTATTTGATTATGCTTGCTTGCTACCTGCCCCAACCTTGGAACTTTCTTTGGATTACACTTGTCCATTACCTGCCCAGACTGCCCCAGAATTCTGCTACCAGGCTCTGTCTTCTGCCTAACCAACCTTGAGACTGCAGGTATCCTTGCTTGTCTCTTTTGAGCAGAACTGTAGCATCACGTTCTTAGACCCGGGGCCAATCATGTACTGCCACTGATAGCTGATGTGTCCTTTTCTACAGAGAAAGTTGGGAAAAGACTAATGTGGTTTTGATGACATATGAATCTTTTTGATATCATTCAGATGTCTCCTAGTCTGTGATTCTTGAAACGTAATATTTAGGAAATACTGTGTAATAACATATTTATGACATCATTCAAATACACATATACATTATCTTTTCTTCAAAAAGATTTGTAATTTTGTCTAGCTAATTTTTATGAATAATATTCTCTTGCCCAGAAGGCACATCTAGATGACACCTCTTTCTTTGTATGCGTTACGGAATACTTTGGCATCATCATGTCAGCCACCTTATTCAGACTGGGCAATAATTGAAGTCATCAACTATACTCATGTTGTGCATTCTTCTGTATGTTTATATCATGCCAGTAAATATGCAGTCATAACCCCCCCCCCTTTTTACAATATGAGTGGTGCTGTATAGGGATTGAGTCTGGTATGAGAGAAGCAGGTTCATGTAATTATGCCATTAATACACTTGAACAATACAACTGACCAATGGTTTACAGCAGACCACAGTATCTGTATATGATTTATAAGCTCTAAGTGTTCAGTTAGTTACGTGTGCATTTATAAACAAAATCTATGCTTTCATAGAAATTTCATTGTACTTTGTGGGATGTTCTGATTCAATCAATTTTCCGCAATCTGAAAAGTAGTTTTCGCTTTTGCCATTGTCTCCATTTTATTGTCTGTCTTCTACCATGGATTTCTGCAGCATGCTAGAAATACATTTCAGTAATTCTGGTATTCATATAATGAAACCACTTCAGGTTTCAAGGCCAAGGGTTCCCACATCATAAAATCCTTTTTATATTCACAAATGCATTTTATACCATTGCACTGAAATCAATCAAGTCTTCCATTCTTTTATATCTTTCTTTCGTTCTATAGTGCGTCTATTCTGCATTACATGTCAAGCAGTCACTCCTTCCACCTAAACTTCATTTAAAAATGGATTCTGGAATGTTCTTCTGTGAAGACTCTTAAAAGCAGAATAATATCTGACCCTAAGCCAAGTTTAAAATATTATGATCAAGCCCACTATTATTAAAGTGAAAAGCACTGAACGACATTAGTCATTTCTCACCGGATAACAGAATTATTTCTAGTTCACTCCCATTGCCTTTATACACGATCTGTTGACTTCAGATTGTCAATTATATATTCCTAGTTCTGATTTAGAGCTCTTTGAAGTAAAAAAAAATGACCCAATGTTCCCCATTCCAATGCACTACAACCGGGACCCACAATAATTCATTTTATGCACTTTCATTTAAGCCGTTAAATCAGTTTGAAAGGGAAAAATCTTAAAGTGCACCCATCATTTTGTAGCAGTTATAGAGACTGCTGTCAGGGGAAAATGAACTACAGATATCATAAAACTGGAAAATTATCTCATACGTTTTGTTTACTTTCATTTTTTTTTTCAATTTCACAGATTTCCCTCTCTTCGTACTGACTTAGTCGCGCCATACAGATATAATCCTTCTTGAAGCAAACCAAATAACACTATCCAGTGCAGTGAGAAACAATGTGCTGCAGCATACATTAATGTAGAACCAAACTCTTTCAATCAACATTAACTATTTTTAGTCCCTATGCTGTCGGCATTAGTAAATAGATAGGAAGGCTCACTATATATTGACTTTTTTTAATATATTTTCTTTTTAATTTCTTCACTTGCTTCCTGATTTATGGCCTAGGCCAAAATGATCTGTTTGATTGCTTCTGACGCTGTTCAAAGTAGAGGTGAAAGCATATCCCTGTGTCCCAGAACATGGGGTGCAGGCTTGTCTTAATACCAAGCCAAGGGGTTAATATCTTCTGACTGAGCCCCGGTGGGCAAGGCAAAATGAATTAGGGTGTGTGGTTTATTGGAGACATACAAGCAAAGGCCACTCTTTATCTTTTATTCACCTGGGCTGGTCGGGAGTAGTGGTGATGCTTTTCTCTTTACATTTACTAATCCCTTAGGCCAACATAATGTTATACATTCCAGAAGTCTTTATGGTAATTTTTTTCTTTGATTTGGAGAATGGGAGGAGGAGCTTTCTCAGCTAAGCACACCCTCCTGTCTGCATGCCTGAGCTAAGGGCAGATGGAATACAGGAAGTAAATGCTACATGAATAATCTGCTCATGCTCAATATGGCTGCTGCTAGAAATGCTAGGGGGGTGTTTTTCAAAGTGATTTCTCAACTAAATAAGGCATGGCGACATGGATGGATGGGTGGCTTTGCTTTGAATAATAAAATTAACTAAATAGCGTTTTCAGTTTGGGGTGCTCAGATACATTTTAGTTCCACTTTTAATCTATGCACGGAAACTGCAGGTCAGTGTCTACATGCACCTGTCAGTGTAAGAAATAAACACCTTGAGCACATTATTCTATATACTTTTTAAACTTTTCACTGAACTATCAAAATAGTTTTATAAAAGGAAGAGAGGAAAACTCTGCCATAGGCCCCTTTCATGCACCTGTCCATTTTTTAGGCGGACCTGATCTGACACTCCAGTCTCCTCTATCCAATCCAATCCTATTTGCTAAAAACAGATGGATAGGGATCATTCCCCATCAGTCTGGTGGATCAGATTGATGGTAGTCGGGTGTAAACGGACAGAAGGTCCAGTTTTTTGCGACTGCCCATGGAGGAGAGCAGGCTGTGGCTGTGTCTGCTCTGCAAAGCGGAGCGGACATGGACCAGCCATCTGCCTGCTCAGTGGGGAGCAGTGGACAGATTCCCTACTGACTTCAATGGAACCCACCCAGTGTGTAAGGGGTCTTAAGCTGACCACATATTTTACAATCTGATTTAACAATCTCCTTTAGAACTACCACCAACTATGGTTATACTTTGATACTAATTAATAGGATAGGCTAGGTAGATCCTCATATTGCATAGTTTTGGTAACTTGAAAGTTTTCCATCGATTGCACGGACATAAACAGTAATAGACCCTGACAAAGGTTTTAAGTCTTCACAAAATATAAAAATTTACTTTAGAGGATATTCAGTAGACATGTGCACAGCAAAAATGTTCGTATTATTTTGTTCTGTTTCGTATCGTTCCGTGTTATTTTGCATGGAAATTTGGCGTTTTACATTGTAGGCCTGTAATTCTAAGGCCTCGTACACACGATCAAATCTGTCCGCTGGAAACGGTCTGCTGGACCGTTTCAGCAGACAGATTCGATCGTGTGTACGGCCGAGCCGACGGATTTGGCCACCCGACACATTTCAAAGCATGGATTCGGCGCATGCGCGGAAGTTTTTTACTTCCTGGTGCGGTGACGTGGCGGCGTCAACGTCACCGCCACGTCACCGACGCGTCAGCGCGCCGTCTGCTGGCGGGGATTTTGGTTTGCCCGTGTGTACACGTGAGCAAACCAAAATCCCAGCAGACAGATTTGTTCAAATCTGTCGGACAGACAGATTTGAACAAATCTGTCTGCTCGCGTGTACGAGGCCTTAGGATAACTCACTTAAATCTGTCCGAACAAGAGTCTAGTAGACATCCCGGGTATGATAAAGTTTGAAACACAAAATCATAAATTATAATATAATAAATAACTATAAATAATTATAACAAATAATAGTATAATAATAAAAAAAATATTCAATAATGTAATTAAATCAAAAACACTGAAATTTGCTCAGTTGCAGAATTGTCGCTGTCATTACTTCTATTTTTTTATGATGAATTTCCCCACAAATCGCTATCGCTCAATTCTGCAAGTGATTATAATTTATTATCGCTGTTTTCTAGCTGCTCTAAAATCACTTTTGACATAAAGGGACACTTTTTGGTTGCTATGGACAATCTCCAGTTTCCAGGCAGAAAGAACAGTTTTTATTTTATAAAAGATCATGTAGTGCACTGGGCAGACCACTAGGGACAACAAAGGGTGTGTGTATTTTTTACATACAGTACTGTAATCTATAAGATTACAGTTTACTATATGTAATGTGTTTATTTACTTTTTTGAATTTGGCGCCGTTCTCCGGCCCCATGCATGGTAATGTCGCAGGGAAAGGAGATCGGCGGCACACAGGCACTGTGTGAATCGAGCGAGGACGCCGCTCGCTCACACAGCGGGGATGCATCGCAGGATCCAGGGACAAGGTAAGTAACTTGCCTGGAGTAGGTAAGCCGTGCCGCTGCAGGCTCTGCACAGCTACCCCGAGTGTGAGTCAGGGTTACCGATAATAGCATTAAAAAAACACCCCGAGTCAAGCTCGGGATCACCGCTAAGGATGTTAATGAAATAGGCAAAGCTCTGCTGACTTTCATCACCCAATTGTTTGCAAGAATAAAACATATTTTTTTCACCACATTCATTAAGCCCTGGGGAAAATTCCCTTGAAAAGTGAACATTATATTTGCCTTATGCCTTATTCTGCAATGTGGGGTTGATTTACTAAAGGCAAAAAGACAGATGTGGATCTAGGCTTTGTGAGGCCTTAAGCAAAACTTCGCTAAAAAAAATCAAACAAATACAAATAGCTGCAGAAAGTTGCACAGATATAGCACATAGTGATTGAGCAGAGGCAAATTAGGCAGCCGCGAGGCCCCTGTGAGTGTAAGGCCTTAGGCGACCGCCTAATTTGCCTAATTAACCCCCCTGGCGGTATCCCCGAGCGTGACTCGGGGTGTTTTTTTGTGCTAAAATCGGTATCCCCGGGTCACGCTTGGGGTAGCTATGCAGAGCCTGCAGCGCGCGCTGGCTTACCTTGTTCCTGGATCCATTGATGCATCCGCTCTGTGTGAGCGAGCAGGTACTCGCTTGATTCACACAGTGTCCCCGAGTGCCATCGATCCCCGTACCCTGTGACGTTACGACGCACGGGGCGGAGAACGGCGCCAAATTGAAAAAAGTAAACAAACACTATACATACAGTACACTGTAATCTTATAGATTACAGTACTGTATGTAAAAAATACACACCCCCCTTGTCCCTAGTGGTCTGTCCAGTGCCCTACATGTTCTTTTATATAATAAAAACTGTTCCTTCTGCCTGCAAACTGTAGATTGTCCATAGCAACCAAAAGTTTCCCTTTATGTCAAAAATGGTTTTAGATCAGCTAGAAAACAGCGATAATAAATTATAATCACTTGCAGAATTGAGCGATAGCGATTTGTGGGGGAATTCGTCATAAAAAAAAATAATGACAGCGACAATTCTGCAACTGAGTAAATATCAGTGTTTTTGAGTTGATTACATTATTGAATAATTGTTATTATAATTATATTATTATATGTTATAATTATTTATAATTATTTATTATATTATAATTTATAATTTTTTTTTTTTTTTTTATTCATACCCGGGATGCCTATTAGACTCTTGTTTGGTCAGATTTCGGTGAGTTATTCCTAAGAATTACAGGCCTACAGTTCAAAACGCCAAATTTCCTTGCAAATAATGGTACCGCTTTCAGCACCTAAAATCAGAAAGAATCATACCGCCAGGGAGGTTAAAGAGCCACCTCTGCAAATCGATTGTTTCACTTTGTAAGTGCAATTGCACACTGCAAGGGAAAATTCTCTTGCAGAGTTAACAGCCTATTTGCTTTTAGTAAACCAACCCCACATTGTGGAATAAGGCATGGTGAGTTAGTAATGTGTAAATGATCAGATGCAGAGAGCCTACATGCATACTGGCGGTGATTAGTATTTTGCCATCGGCAAGTCTTTTTTCAAGCACAGCTTCCGGAGTTAAAGTGGTTTTAAAAAAGTACACAGTATAGAATGTATGTGCTTTTTTTCATATTTCATGTCTGAGGTTTACAACCACTTTAACTCTGGAAGCTGTGCTCCTCGTGTTGGGAAAAGATGCCAGAACTGAGTCATGCTGATACGATAATACAGTGTTTCCACGAAAATAAGCCTGGGTCTTATATTAATTTTGGCAACAAAAGACACAGTAGGGCTTATTTTCGGGGTAGGTCTTACCATGTAATGTGCCGTCTTCTCTCCTCCTCTCCCTCCCTGCCTGTCAGGAATCCCCATTGTGAACCAAGTTAAAAATGCTTGAAAAATCCTATAATCCACTCTATTACAGTATTATATAATGTACAATGTGTGTTTTTGTAATATAATTGTGCCAAATACATTTGTTAAATCGCCACCCTGCGCTTCTGTTACCCGCCGGAGCTCTCTTCCCCGCATTTATATTACAGAAACACACACATTGTATATTATAAACTACTGTAATAGAGTGGATTATAGGAATTTACAAGCATTTTTAACTAGGGCTTATTTTCGGGGTAGGGCTTATATTGCAGCCCTCCTTGAAAATAATGCTAGGTCTTATTTTCAGAGTAGGTCTTATTTTTAGGGAAACAGGGTAGAGGAACCAGGCAGCAGAAAGAGAAGACACACGAGGAGTGAGGGGGAGGAAGCTACAGTACTCAGCCTATGACTGTTGTCCACAGTTGTGCTTGCTCTAAACTGTGTGATCTGCCATTCATGAATCTGACCTGGGCACATCTATCTGTAGTGTTCACTTATCTCTCTCCAAAGCTGTAAGTGCTGTGTCTTTCTGCTGCTCCGTTCCTCTGTTATCAGCAGAGTCATTTCTGAGAAGTTCTCTGACACACAAGATAACATAAGCTGTAAATTTGTGTCGGGAGGGAACTTAGAGATAGATAAGCAGAGAGCTTGTCTATTCAGAGTACAGGTCTGTAAGTTCCTGCCTATGTGGAGGGGGGTGCCTTTCCTCCATTCAGCTTTCACACAGTGTAAGTCAAGACTCCACACCCATTGCTGAATGAGTAAGAAAAACTTTCCAAAGAGTATAGGAAGGGAAAGACAGAAGATATGCATGTAAGACTTATGTAGGAGGATTTGTTTAATCTCTGTGTATTACCTGAGGTCAGTCACTTCACTGGGTATAGGAGAAGGCTTCCAACCACTTTAAAGATCATACTATTACCAATGTAAAAGGTAAACACAGCTAGTTACTTAACCCTCCTCTTATGTTAGGGTCAGAACCGACCCGTTTTCAGGTTTTGAATGTCTATAAGTATCACATAAATTTGTTTATTGCATCAAGATTTTTTTACTTTGTCAGGAACCTCTATTTAAACAATGTAATAGAAAAGTAATCCTTTTCACTAAATTATAAAATACCGTGGTGAAAATTAAGACGTTTATGGTGTTAGGGTCAATTCTGACCCAGTTATAATATAGGATTTTAGGACACTAATAAGTGCCAGAACTGAAATCATAAACACTCTCTCTCTGCTTAGTAACACTGACAGCCAATAACCTCTCAACCCTGTGAGCTGTAGTTAGGGAGGGGCCTATCTCTTTGCCTGCTTGTCTGCTTCTCTAAATAAAGTAAAGAAACATAGGACCAATACATTTCAGAGTTGCTGACTTTATTTTACCATTTTTTAAATTTGAAAATAAGAGGTATGCTATCAAAAGAAATGTCTAAGGGGTCACACCAGAAATATTAAAACCAATCTTTTCAAGGATAAAGAAGCCTAACAAGGTAACCAAGAGGTAAGAAACAAATTGGATGATAAATAATTGTTCAGAGGGTATTTTATGGCTGATTCAAGACACGGGTCAAAACCGACCCGTTAACATCATGGATAGTAACAGAAAGCTAACATGGAGGGTGGAGGGTTAATATAAGCAAATGCTGATTACTTACCTGTAGATTTCCAAACTGTTCACTCCATATTTACTTTCAATTCTATACTTTCCTGGTTCACTTGCTGTGCTAATCAAAGATTCATTCTTATACCTATACAAAATAAAAGAAGTGGTAATTTTATCCCCATAAACGAAATTGTTATATTAAAAAAACAAGTACGTTATAGTTACACAGTCCTAAACTGCAGTGACATTGCAATGAAAAGAAGAAGTCATTCTGTGCATTGCAAATGCAACACGCCACTTAATTATAGCTAATGGCAAGCTTAAGCTGGGCATTCACCTTTTAGAGCTTTTCAAAATTGGATTGAAGTGTTTGCTGTGCTGCTATAGGGCACGTGAACCATTCAAAGTTTTAACATGTGCGAGAAAGGCATTAAACAGGAAATAAAATTGAAAAATGAACACTGAAATTACTTTCAAGACTATTTTGGTTATAGAATGTGTGTAATAAAAACAAGCTGGTGAAAAAAACAGCTTGTCGACTGAATCATATGACATGCATGATAGTGACATGCAGGGAATTCTTATTAAATATACTATCATTTGCAAATGAGGAAATACAGCAGAAACCCCAACTAGATCAACAAAGGTTCTAAATATAAAGCTGTTAGACTTTTCAGCTTTAGTAAAAAAAACATTTCTGAGCTAAAATATTTTTTAGCGTTTTGAGTACGCACAACCTTTTTAAGCGGTACTCTCTACATTAGGAGCCATGTTGTTTTTTCTGCCATTGAACTTATCTATGGCTAGTTATAGCTAGTTATGGCTAGTTTACTGATAAGTGCAAGCACCAAGAATAATAATATACAGAAGTGTATTCTGAGTATCAAGTTTAGGACGAGGCTGAAATTTGAGTTTTTGAATAGCAAATATATTTTACAGAAAAAAAAATTACACCTGTGGTCACACCGGTGCAACTTGTCATGAACTTGTCAAATCGTATGACAAGTCGCACCCTATTGTCAACATTGGAAGCGGTTAAATTGGTGCAACTCCTACTCCATTTTATATTATTATTATACTATTATTTGTTATAATTATATATAGTTTTTTATTATATTATAATTAATAATTTTGTGTTTCAAACTTTATCATACCCGGGATGTCTACTAGTCTCTTGTTTGGACAGATTTAAGTGAGTTATTCCTAAGAATTATAGGCCTACAATATAAAACAATTGTTCGGCTTTCAGTATCAAAAACCTAACATAATCATACCGCCAGGGAGGATAAACATGCTTTTTTCTATTATTTGCATGTACTTCTTCTATCTGAAGTACCTGATTTATCCCGCCAGTCACTTTTCTTCCTTGTTCTAAATTACCCACACAAAGTACAGAAGCTGATCTGTGTTGGCCTGATCAGTTTTCATTTGGCTGTCAAATCAGGGGTACACGACACTGGGCAGACACACAGTGGGGTTGATTTACTAAAGGCAAATCCACTCTGTACTACAAGTGCACTTTGAAGGGAAGATCTGAAATTAGGGGAAGCTCTGCTAATTTTATCATCCAATCATGTACAAGCTAAAATGCTGTTTTTCATTTCCCTGGCATGTCCCCCTCAGATCTACAGCGACTGCACTTCCAAGTGCAAAGTGGATTTGCCTATAGTAAATCAACCCCAGTGTGTCTGTATTGGGGAGTTTGTTCATCTACCACACCCCCTGTGACCAGTCATAGTTTGCATATAGCACACACCCCCTTCCAATCACAGCCTGCCTCTTGAACATGCCCCCTGATGAAATATATCACAAATTCTTTAAAACAAGGTGATGGTAAAACCTATAAGAAAACCTGTTTTGGTGACAATTGTCTAATAATGGAACCTCCCTTACTTTGTAGAGCTTTCCCTTCACTTCCTGTTGTATCTGTTGGACATGAAAAGAAGGGAAATATACTCAATGGAAAACTGAAAACAAAAAAATAAACTGACAGGGAATTTAACTAATCCCCATCTTTTTAACCAACAATGTTTTGGCTATACATGCTGACAGGTCTGACAATAGAGGTGACACTGTTTGGATGTTATTTAAGCACTGTCTATGGTTGCAGATGGAAAGGTGACAATTCTAGGTCATGAACATTTCTTTACAGTGCTTCATGGCAGGAAATGTCTTGTATAAAAGCTGCTGAAGTTTCTACTCACCACTGCACAAGAGGTGTAGGAAATCCTTGTACCGTGAAGAAAAGCTTTACAGTCATGCCTTCCCAAACAGTGTGGGATCTGAGTCGTACTAAGATATCTGGAGCACGACTTATGCATTCTTCATGGATGTGTCTCTGCATTGCCATTTTTTCTTCTACCTGCCAAATGAAAATATGCATATGGTCAGTTAGTAATATGTATGCTGCTGGGGCCAAAGGGCTGATTCCCAAACCCTGTTTGTTTAGCTGGGTTCTTGGATCCCAACCCTTCCCCCACATTATTATATGTGCTGTACTTGCTGCATTTACCTTGTAAGCTCAGCTCTTCAGCAACTCACATTTTGTTAACATGTTATTCAATATCTATGGAAGGGCTCATAGGACAAGTATTGCACAAGAGAATAAGTACAAGAAATGGCCTAGCGTTAAAGTTTTTGTTACCCTAAATGTTTTTTTTTTTTTTTGTAATGTATCCTGTTCCTTTAAAGCATGAATAACAGCACAGTGCTTATGCTGTGTAAATTTGACCTTTCTATCATTAAAAATACCTGGCTGATCTTGCCTGGTTCTGCCCTCCCCCTGTAAACTGACCACAGTTTATCATGGTTGATGTGGTCAGTTTACGTGCCTCTGTCATCCGCAGCTTTCCTCTGCCCCCCCCCCCCCCCCATCTGTCAGCTCTGTGTCAATGCCCATACCCTCCTGCTGCTGAAATAACTGACATTTTTAGGCAATCTCTGTGTTCGAAAATGTTGTGTCCCTGTGTGTGTGTGTGTGTGTGCTTTATTTAAGAAAATACCGCTATATAATTTATTTCAGAGCACCGCTTGGTGCTCATGTGACCACCCGCGCCTCTCTTCTCCTCTCCTCCCTTCCTCCAGACTGACGTCAGTGGGGGATTCTCAGCCCATCATGCTGTCAGATCAGGAAAGGGAATGGCAGGTGTTGAGTGCTGAAATAGGATATATAACAGAATTTCTTTAAATAACACACACACAGGGGCACAACATTATCGAACACAGGAGATTACTTGAGAATCACCAAGTGAGGTTACAACCACTTTGAAGTGGTTGTAAACCTAGTTACACCACATGCACAGTTTAAGAGATATTTACCAAACGTCATTGGAGCATGTGCTGTAAAGAAGCAGCCGTTTCTTCACTAGCAAGTGCCGTGATTGACAGCTCCTTCACGCATGAGTACGAGTGACGTCGCACGAGTCTGTCCAGTCACAGAGCCAGAGTCCGCAGCCCCAGAAGACAAAGGGACAAAGATGGGTGCGCCCACCAGCAGGGACAACGGGGGCTTCATGCATACTAGCCCATTATGATTTTACTTTGCAGGGTAAAGAAGAGGAAACAAGAAGAAGTAAAACCCATCCGGGGTTATTTCCTCTGTAAGGAACAAGGTTGCAATCCCATGGGTTTTTGCTGTTTCAATTCCATTATTATATTATAGTGTTTTGCTATTATATTTTAACACCCATTCTTCATCACTTTTAATTTCACTAAAGGCACACATGAAAATACCATGTGTTATTAAAGGGAAGTATGTTTATTTTATTTTTTTATATATTCATACCTACCTATGTGGATGGAGAATGAGACCCATACTGTAGCTGTCCCTCCCACTTCTTCACTGAGAACTGAGCCACCGAACACCACTGATGCTTGGTTCTCTCCCCTGCCCAAACAGAGAGATGCTGCCTGTCAGTCAGCATCTCTCCTGCTCAGCTCCTCTACACTTACTGGAGCGCTGAGCTGTGGAGAGGCAGGGAGTGACCATCACAGCGGCTCACTGAGACTGCCATTAGTCAGGGCAGCTGGCATATACAGACTTCAGAAGTTGGGATGAAGCGATGCCTCGACTGAACTTGATGATGTCAGCGGAGAGCCGACTTCAGACTGCTCTTCACTGAAAAAGTTGGGCGTTGGGATGACGCGCTGTCTTGACTGAATTTGGTGACGTCAGCAGAGCGTGGACTTCGGACCGCTCTTCACTTAAAACGGGTCACAGGAGTGCAAAACTAACTGCACACCTGTGAATCATCGGAGAAGCCCAGCCTAAAAAGCTTAGGTTGGACTTCTCCTTTAAGGAAATTATGTATTAAGTGCCAATGCAACAAAGAGCCCTCAATCTACTTACAGCACTTCAGTATAAGAATTAGCAACCCACTGCACGATGTAACAAATGTTTGAGCCTTGTGTGTGATATGTGTGTAAGGAATGAGACATAATAGGGTTGATTTGCTAAAGGCAAATAGACTGTTCATATTGCAAGTTCATTGTACTTTGTAAGGGAATGTCTGCAGAACTTGGTGAATCAGGTGAAGTTCTGCTGACTTCCATCATCCAATCATTTGCAAGCAGAAATGCTGTTTTGTTTTTTTTTTCGTTTTTTTTTATGTACCTTACATGTGTTTGGGCATTCTTTGCAAAGTGAAGTTTCACCACATTCACTAAGCTATGAGGAGCATTCCCTTGCAAAACGAACTATGTAATTGCCTTTAGTAAATCAACCCTGATGTGTTTTGGATCCATCAGTCTTTTAACATTGCAGAGCATTTCAATCGTTAAAGTATAAGATCAAATAAATAGATCTTAGCTAAGCCAAAGGGAACAATTCCTTGGGAATGTTCATTTTGTTATTTAAAATCTCTTGCAACATAAGAAATAATCCTATATAATGCTGAAACAGGTAATCGTCAGAACTATAAATGCTGGAAGGGCTCAATTTGCCTGTATATAGGCATTTGTAATATTATAACTATTATTGCTGATATGAATCATTTCTCTTTTGTAGCAGTATACACATTAGGGGCATACAATATCCACAATAATGACATTAGATTATTATTATTTTTTTATATAATATGAATAAGAGTCCTACCCAAAGAAGCGTAAAATTCTAAGAAGGCTAAAGACCTCAGAGGACTGTTAGAAATGCAGACACAAACAACTTGTTAGTGAGGTCTTTTTGTGCAGCTTTATACATTCTATAAGTATGTTTTATCTCCTAGGGAAAGCTATGGTGTATTCTGGTGCATAAAATGGCCCCCTGAAGTAGTCTAAATCAGAGAGATCTGGTTATTACCTTCACATGTCTATTATCAGATTACAAGGGATTGGATTAATTGATTTAAACCTCGTACACACGGCTGGGAATCTCGTCGGGAAAAAAACGTTGTTTTTCCTGACCAGATTCCTGGCAAGCTTTTATTGCAAAGCCGAGTGTACACACGGAACATTCAAAAAAATCGTGCCATCGACACGACGAGCATGCACTCATCACATTCGATGCCGTCGTCGCCATCTTGCTTCACCTTACATTACCCTTGTAGACCGGTTTTCTCGAAAAAAAGCTCTGCCAGCAGTTTTGTTGCCGAGAAAATTGTCAGTGTGTACGAGGCTTTAGGGTTGGTGGAAACAGTTGCATAGGAAGTCTGGAAATAGTTTGGTATTAAAGGAGAATGGTGGGATGGGGCAACCTGGGTATAAGGTGTCTGCAGAGATTCTACAAAGACGTGGTTGGATCAGGTGATACATTTTTAGATGCTGCCTGTGGGCATCAACTGCTATTGCTGGAAAGTTTGACATGGAACAGGAAGGATTTCATTAAAATGTAATTTAAAATACATCCATTTAGTCAATGAAAGAACTCCATTTGATAAACTTCATTGTCCTTCCTACAATCCCTTTTCAGACAAGTCACATGAGGCATGTGTTGTCTGTCTAATTAGAGCCCTTTCATGTCCTATGGCACTACTGGCATATCTGGTTACATTCATTTTCCGCGCCCCGTGTCTCACGCAGTTGAAATGCTAAGTATGGAAGCTGGCAATAGAGAGAATGTAGAGATGTGGCGATAGAGAGACCTGAACAGTAAGAACGACAAATGTATTGTCAAAGGGATACCTATTATTAGCTAACATAAAAAAAAGGTATTATTCGAGGATGCACTAGACTTTCTACTGCTCAGTGGTGTTTATCATTCCTTAATAGGGTTTGTATAGTGTAAAATAAAATTGTTTTGAGCCAGCAAGAAAGACAATCATTTCATTACCAATCTGTGAATATGAACTTTATCAATCTGCTCTCTTGCTAAAGCACGTGCGATGCGAACATCTTCTTCCAAATGGGCCAGCTCCGTGGCATAATGTACACTTCTGTCATAGCTTCTGTGTTGCTGGGTATTCTGCTCACTGTATTGCTGCGTTTGTTGTTCAGTATGTTGCGCCTGGGTCCTGCAGAACAAATATACAGCTATAAAAGGGTAGTGATGCAGTGGATAATAACACATAATGAATGAATGTAAGGCCCCAAAAATCAATCTGCTGAACTATGGAGTCTTTTAAAAGCCAAGATGCACATTTATTTTAAACAAGTCCCTATATACATAGCAGAAAGCATTATTGTACCAATTATATAAAACTGTTACCACAAACATACACACTCATAAAAGCATAAGACGTATTAGAGAAGATCAAAAAATCCATGTGGCAAAAATGGTTATATATTTGTGTTTCAAGTTGGAATATGCTAATACTGGAAAATGTATAACAATACTGTAGGGTATGTAGTCTAACAAAAAATGCTCTAGTGTTCTTCCTACCAGCCTACTAGATTAACAGGTTTTTATCTTTTACAGTGCATAATCAATCTTGCTCTATTGATACTTAAAATATTTGTTAGGCCTGACTGATAGAGGAAAGTCATAAAATTAGCAAGTTGATATATTAAAACTATAAAGCACAGCGAATAGAAAAAAAAATCACAATATTGTCAGGCATGCTGTTTCACAAAACCCAATAAATAGATTTAGTTTTATAGGGTTAGCACTCCAGTGACTAATTAATGGAATGCAAGTGAATCTGATATATTTGCCCCTCCCACTCCAAAACGCAAAGCAGCTATCTTTTTCAACAAGCGTTCCTCATTGCAAATGACTAAACTGCAATATGTGAAAGGAGAAACAGATGGAGCTAAATTGTTTCAGCTAAATAGCACACTTCAGTGCCACGTTGACCTTCTGCATTCACATAAACTTTCATGTGATTGTGGTGGAAAGAGGCACCTATCCAGTTTAGAAATGACCAATGCCATATGCCTCTGAAATTAAAGTGAGGCGCTGTAAAACGCACAGATATAAAAAGGAACACAGCTTATAAATGGATGTGTACAACCTAAAGAAAGTGTTATTCTTTATTTTACACATACACACATGAATATTCATTAATCATGCTTCTATTTTCCCAAACCTCATTATCACAAAATTAAATAGATCACTGCATAGTATTGAATGTTACCTGTGAACTCTAAAGGAGACATTAAAGGTATTAATGTTTGGTGTCTGGGCTGCAGAATTTAGAAAAAGGGCTAAAAAAAACAAAAAAAACAAAACAGCTGCACAAAAGAAATTATACTTGGGAATGTGGAATGTTAGCGCTGGACCCATGAGGTTTTCCTATTGGTGTTGGCATTGTAAATATGTTGATGTAAGTGATCTTGTTACCAGACAGGCAGCTTCTACACATCAGAGGATCTTCACAGTTTCCTTTTTTGTAGTGCAATACAGCAAAAATAGGAATTAAAGTGCCACACTACTGTTCAATAATCCAGATATAATTTTGATCCCGTAAAGGACAGAAGGAGAGTCAAAAAAGTAGCCAATGTGCTTCAGGGCCAAAAAATACCTCTTCATCAGGGCTTGCAATAGTACAATACCTGAATACTGACCTAAACATGAATATTATTATTATTGCGTGTGATAATCTGCTCAGCAGATGTTTTGGCTACTCATTTGATTATCCCCTTGATTCTTACTGGAATAAAATTGTATTTAGATTATTGAACAGCAGGTGTTGCGTTTGAGCACTGGGAAATCAGTCAACCTGTATACAAGACAAAAAATCTTGCGCTATATTTTAAAATAACATAAAAATAACACTCAAGTGAATAAAGAAATAATGCAGTGAAAACTATATTAAATTAATATATAAATATCAAGCAAATGCTACATATTAATTGTAAACTATTGCATCTTTGTAAGAAGAAACCAAAGTTCCATAAATAATGGATAAAAGGACCTCTGTAATCCTAGATCTGTGATCAGTTTCGGTGTAAAGTAAAAATGTAAGAGAGCACTGATTTATACTCTTGGTCTATTGGGTGAAGAAAAGTAAAATACTGTGAAATGAAGCTATGTTGACTTCCAATTATGTGAAGAGGAATAAAAAAAAAAAAAACAGATTTACTTCTCTTGAATTCACTGACTGTAAACTGTTATAAGTACAGTTATTGCAAGATAAACAATGTACACTGCCAACTGTACACTGCCAATACCTCATGCTTGCTCAAAGCTGGTATTTAGCAGGTTGTTTTGACTTGCTATAATCTAGGTACAAAACAGTTGTCCTAAGCTGTTAAAGTATATGATGTAGCCTTTTTTTATTTTTTTTACGTTTCTGTGAATTTTTTTGTGACACTAGATCTAAGACATAATTAAAAAATTAAAGTACTCCATATTCCCATACACCTAATCCACCAGATATTAAAATGTAAACTTTAATTGACACTATTAGGCCCAGATTCACGTACCTGGGTGCATCTTTGTGCGGGCGTAGGATATCTTCTTTGCCGCCGCAACTTAGTCAGGCAAGTGCTGTATTCACAAAGCACTTGTGTCCTAAGTTACGGCGGCGTAGCGTAAATGGGCCGGCGTAAGCCCGGATAATTCAAAGTAGGCTTGGAGTGGGTGTGTTGTATGGTAATCAACCATGACCCCACGTAAAAGACGTTTCTAACGAACGGCGCATGCGCCGTCCGTGGACGTATCCCAGTGCGCATGCTCAAAATTACACCACAAATACTCATTGGTTTCGACGTGAACGTAACTTACGCAAAGCTCTATTCGCGAACGTTTTACGCAAACAACGTAAATGACGGAAAATTCAACGCTGTCCCAACGTCCATACTTAACATTGCGTACGCCTCATATAGCAGGGGTAACTTTACGCCGGAAAAAGCCTTACGCAAACAACGTAAAAAAATGCGCCGGGAGCATGTACATTCGGGAATCGGCGTATCTCCCTCATTTGCATATTCGACGCGTAAATCTACAGAAGCGCCACCTAGCGGCAAGCGTAAATATGCAACTAAGATACGATGGCGTAAGAGACTTACGCCGCTCATATCTTAGCAAAATTCCGGCGTATCTTGCTTTCTGAATACAGAAAAAAGAAATGCCGGCGCATCCTAGAACTTACACGGGTATCACCAGATACGCCGACGTAACTTCTTTCTGAATCCGGCCCTATGTATTTAAGTTTTCAGTATTTTTGCCATTTTCTCTCCTCTTCATCGCTAGTAATTCTTGTGATGATCGCAATCGTGCAATAGTTCTTCTTGACTAAATAGTGCCATTCCTTTTCTTTTTTACTACTATCTGTCTATTAATGCGCATGAGACTCATTGTTTTACTCTATTTCTGTACTGACTTTACTGAACTTCTTCTTGCTATACCATCATTTTTTTTTTCTTGCCTTATTTCCTGCCTTTTATTCTTGCTCCTCACTATCTCCCTTATTCTCCATCATCTGCTTGCTACTTAATATTCTTAAACTGCTTACTGATTCTTACTTTTCTTATATTCTTCCTTCATAATTGCTCTTATTTTCTCGTCAGCTTTTTGTATTCTTATGGAATATTTGCCCATCATGCTTGAAAATTAAACATCCATAGTACTATCCTACTCCCAAATTGCTGCCCCACTCCGAATTAGTAGTGAGTAGATTGTAGTATCAATAAAGAAGAATTTGAAAGGCAATCTAGTATAAAGAAATAATTGTCATCACCATTGAAAATGTGAAGGGTGCAAAGGAAACAATGTCTAAATAGTGTGAAAAAGGATGATACAGTATCTAGTGGGTTAGAATATGGAGCACATTAATTTCCATTTGTTTTTTTAAATCGGAGCATGGTAAAGCTAAAACATTCCTGGCAAATAAAGCTAAGAATATGAACCTTGTAGAATCTGCTCTTGTACAGAACATCTGGAGTATGGGTTCACTTTAACCCTTTTTTCATAATATTGTTCTCAAAGACGGTTCCAATTTATACATTACCAAATCCCTTTCCTAGCAATGATGATGAAACTTTTGCCTCAATAGAAACCGGTGAAATATTTTTATTACACATAAACAGCCATACAGTATCCTTCCTAAAGATAAACAGCCATATTCTTCCTGACTGATCCAAAGCACAAATATCAGATTGCATGTGCCAAAGGGAAAACAATTATTCTCATTGTTTGTAATGGTAAATTATGGCTAATAGAGGTGAGGGATTTGAGTCAAGAGATCACCCATAAAACTTCATTCATACACTTACATACACTGTTGGCAAGGTAGATGTTGAAAATATAATAAACAGAAGAGATTACTGACCTTATCGTGAAGAAGTTTGAGCCGGAATTTAGCATACACTTGCATATGATCATCAGAGCTAATTTGCTGATCTCTAATGATTTGACCAAGGCATTTTCATACAGAAAATCCTAGCAAACTGAAAGAGCTACCTAGAATGCATGTATCATACAGCATGCATATGCACCAAGCATACCTAACAAAAGTTTACAGTGATCTTTATTTATGGAAATTAGTCAAACAAAGCTTAGCGCAGTAGGCTGTAAACTTCAACATTCCCGCCAAGCTGTAAAGCTAAATTTTGCTTGGATCTATTTTTGAGTAATGCATAAGATGAAAGAATAAACAAATCCTTACCTGGATGCCTGGGCCATTCAGGCTGTAAACACTAGTAGCACGCATCTTCTTTACACAGTTAAAAACATTAAGCTGATAAGTCTACATTTTGTAAAGTTATGTTTTACCAATTTAATGTTTTGGTGGATGGTACTTTAAAGATAAAAAAGGGGAAAGGAAATTTAGGCTACATCCACATGTTTTTGAAAATGTTATTTAAGTGCACCTGTTCTTCATTTCATTCTAAGAGCATTTTTTCAGCTGCCTCTGTCCCCATGGGCACAATTCATTTCCTGTCCTAGAAATTCACCATAAAATGAAAGGAAATCTTTACAACATGAGATTAATTCCTCTTGCAATGGGAACGCGTATTTCATGTTTCACCAGAAATCGTGTTCTTATTGGAAGGTCAACCCTCATGTCTTGCTCTGGTGACATCTTAATAGCATTATCTCTTGAGGAGACCCCAACAAACAGCTTACTGTATATGTATGGTATGAGAATATGGGCCTAATATACTAAATAGAATTGTGGATGTGGATGTAACCTAGAAGGAAAATATTATCATGCTTTAATATGGATGCCTACTTTTTCACTTTAGGTTATTTCAATCTCTGAAAACTCTCAGACTACACATATTCATTAAAATGTTTATTAATAAATGTTAAGAATTGCCATCACCCCAACAACATCATGTTTAATTGCTTGTTATGTATTATTAATGCTAACTACATGTTTAAAAGTTTAAACATATTCTAAACGCAATTTAGTTAATGAATGTATTCTCAATGGACATTGAGAAGTTCAGTTGTATCACAAAACCAATACCTGCTTTAAGTAATTTAGTATATAGACTCTGTATACTTATATTAAATAAGATAAAACAAACAAAAACATGTTGTGTACTCTTCTTTGATCATTGGGTGGCATTTCATTTTCCATTTATGTATAGTATGCAATTTGAGCTGTAAATTCTTTTTTTTTTTTTTCCCCAGTTTATTTAATAGTAAACAATATTCAGATACTTACATTTTTTAACAGGTAACAATCAAAATGAACATATTAATAATGGCAATATGGGAATAAAGTATAAAACTAATTTTGGTTGTTAGACTTGCTGATTCTATTAATAGCCATCGTGACATTGTCCCTACTGCATGTAAAAATGCAACTTAATATTGTTTTTATAAAGTCTAAAGATTAGTACACCATGACTTTGAAGGAAGTGTCAAAATATATACAGTACAGCTTTGATAGTTAAAGCTGATTAAAAGCTATCCCCAAAAAATTATATTTAACCACTTAAGGACCCCCGCACGCACATATACGGCCACAGAATGGCACGTACAGGCACAAGGGCGTAAATTTACGTCCCCGCCTGAGTGCGGTTCGGGGGTCCCATCGGGACCCCCTCCGCGGCGTGCGGGGGTCCCCCTACCTCTGGGAGCGATCCGGGATCTGCGGGCGGATGTCCGTGATATCCGCCCCCCCCGCGATCGCTCCCAGCCAATGGGAGCGCGCTCCCAGCCTGTCACTTCCTCCTCCTGTGTTTACACAGGAAGGAGGAAATGATGTATTCTCTCATCGCAGCGCTGTTTCCCAGCGCTGCTGATGAGAGAAGACATCACAAGTAAGTGTGCACCAACACAACACTGACACACACTCACATAGGCATATTAACCCCTTGTGATCGCCCCCCCCACCCCCCTGTCACAGTGTCACTGAATGCAGTGATTTAATCACTGCATTTAGTGTCAGTGTGACAGGCAGTGTAAAAAACAGTTAGTGTTAGGTTCAGGATAGCCCCCCCACCCCCCCTAATAAAGTTTTAACCCCCTGATCACCGCCCTAGTTAACCCTTTCACTCCCTATTGCCAGCGTCACTAAGCGATCATTTTTCTGATCGCTGTATTAGTGCCGCTGTTCCCGCTAGGTAGCTATTTTTTTTTATTGCGATTTTTTTTTTTACTAAAGACATGTGGCTAAATAAATTTTGGCCTAAATGTTTGACTAAAATTTAGTTTATTTGATTTTTTTTTAACAAAAAGTAAAAAATAGTGTTTTTTTTTCAAAAATGTCGCTCTATTTTTGTATATAGCGCAAAAAATAAAAATCGCAGAGGTGATCAAATACCACCAAAAGAAAGCTCTATTTTTGGGAAGAAAAGGACGCAAATTTTGTTTGGGAGCCACGTCGCACGACCGCGCAATTGTCTGTTAAAGCGACGCAGTGCCGAATCGCAAAAACACCTTGGGTCATTTACCAGCGTATTGGTCCGGGTCTTAAGTGGTTAAAGATGTCCGCACATCTTGTGAAATGTATTTATTATAGGTGAAATATGAAGCTTTGTCATTTATATCTAATGACAGCTCACGGGGGTAGCAAGGAAATGCCTGTGACTGCTTGCTACAAAAGCAATAGGAGTTTTAACAGCAAAGTCACTGCCACACCCACACACTTTGTAGTGTCGGTTATTGAGTGGAAATAGCAAGGCCAGTTAATTTCCTGAATTCCTACCCCAGAGCAGGGTTTCTATTGCCATTTTGCAGGCAAAAAGCTCAGCAGAAGTCAGTTCATGAACAGAAAAAAATACCATCCCCACTGAATTACATGGCATTTTATAGATGGCTACATTTAAGTTTTAAACCAATTAATTTTGGCAGGTTTTATAAAGACTGAACATTTTCATCTGAATAAAAAGTCATAAATTAACGATAATATTTCCCAAGAGAAAGATATTTTTAAATGAATCATTATAATTGTTATACCTTTATTCCCAATAATGTCATTGAATTTAGTTCCTGTACTTGTAAATTGTATTCGCAATGACATCAACGAGTCTCAAGGTTTCACAGTGCATCATTGTTTGACATATATGCTCATCTTGTTAGTTAGTTGTATTACCTTGTTGTAATATAAATAAGATATATGAACTATGACAAAGAGTTTAAAATACTTTACATTTTCATTACCAAGCTCGAAAAATACGATTTTAAAGTAGAACTAAAGGCAAAATGTATTTTTTTCCTTTTGGATGGAGGAAGAGAGGGGTATAACTCGAGTAGTTTTTTTTTTGTTTGTTTTGTTTTGGCTATCTGTGTTCCATTGGTGAGATTTCCCTTAATTTCCTGGCCTGTAGCTAAAACAGGAAGTGGAAGGATATCCCTCCAAAGTGAGGGAATTCCTGATTGTCACCAGATTCGCCCAAATTAGTTTCCCCATTGGAAGATTTCAGCTCTCTTCACGTTCTGGTGACAACTCAACGTTTTGGATTTTCTATTACTTTCTATTTTGGGGATATTGGTAAATAGGGCAAATAGAGAGGGCAAATCTCCCTAACAGGGGCACAGACAGCAATAAAGATCTATCCAAAAATGAACAAAAAAGATTTGCCTTTAGTTTATTTAAGGTAAGTTAAGCTATTGCTACTACAACATACTACTACTGCTACTGTTACTACTACTACTACTATTACTACTAGTGTGTTAATTGTCCAAAGCATATCAAGAGTAAAAAATAATAGTATGTCAGGATTTTAGTTTGCCTCTACCATCCATGCATGGTACACAGTTGCATGTACCTTTTTTTAAATGCAGGGACATAGTATTCTTGAACATCTCTATCAGCCCCACAAACGCATTTTATTCTTGAACCGGAGAAGGAAGTTGCTGAACTTCTTACAGCAGAAGCTGAGGTGCTTCTTCTGCAGTGACAGAGAGGAGATGATGTCCAATCAATCTATTACAGCACTTTCATTTGACAAACATTCCACCTTCTTGAATAAACCATTTTTGTGTTATTATTTTTTTATACATTTTTTTTCCTATTTAGGAATATAATGTCATATTATTAAAATTGATTAAACATTTTTGTTTTATTTTTTGTTTGTGTTTCAAGCTGCCCCAGAACTGTACTTTAACTTCCTGAAGCTCCAGAATATTAGCTATTTCTCCACCCAAAAAACTTGACTAATTCAGAAAGTTATTTAATAAGTGATTATGACTTTATAGAGAAGACATGCAAATGCTCATTAAAGTGGAACTTAAAGTGTCAAAGTAAGATTTAATAAATGTGTGGTAAACATATTTTTTTTTCTAGTTGAAATAGTTTATTGATAACACAAATTAAGAGTACAGAAAATAAATGTCACTTTTGAGACAAATGGCATACAAAGAGCAAGCAACCTCTTTTAATACCCTGCTGATTTTGACAGTTCTCTTGGGTCCTTGCTTCAAATAGACCCTGGTTAACACGGAAGAAGATCCATGCTTCCATGGTCAGTTTGTCCCTGTGATGTTACAGGATGTTACAGGATTGCATGCCTAAACACGGCGTGCCTGAATCTCCCATGGTCAGCTTTGCTTACATTACACATAGTAGGTAAGATTATCACGGAGTGGGTGGGCAGGATTACTAACACAGCAGGCAGGTAAGTGGGCTTAAATCCCACACACAGTGGCGGAGTTACTACTCCGTATATGTGTGCTGCATTGCAGTGCCAGTTTTAGTTTTGACAGCTAGGTTCCAGCTGGGAGCTACTGTCAAAACCAAAGCTGGTTCTGGACTGTAGCACACACATTCAGAGAAGTTATTTCTTTGCTGTGTGAATGTGTAATGTTAGCCTGCTTGTCTGGTGCATATGACTAAGCCATAGACCAGGACTTTTCCATTGTGTCTTCCCCTTCTAAACAGTTAAAGGGGTTGTAAAGGTTTTGTTTTTTATTTTCTAAATAGGTTCCTTTAAGCTAGTGCATTGTTGGTTCACTTACCTTTTCCTTCCATTTCCCTTCTAAATGTTTTTTTTCTTTGTCTGAATTTCTCACTTCCTGTTTCTCCTCAGTAAATTTGCCCCCATCATTCGAGCAGTTCTGGCTGGGGGTTAGTCAGCCAGAACAGCTTACTAAGGAGGAACAGGAAGTCAGAAATTCAGACAAAGAAAACAAAGAAAAAAAACACTAATGCCACGTACACGCGATCGTTTTTTCGGCATGAAAAAAAACAACAGTTTTTAAAACGTCATTTAAAATGATCGTGTGTGTGCTTCACATCGTTTTTCATCTTCTGAAAAACGACAAAAAAAAAAATTCGAGCATGCTGCATTTCTTAACGTCGTTTTTAAAAGTGTCGTTTTTCGGGTTTTAAAAAATGATCATGTGTGGGCTCAGAAGCAAGTTATGAGACGGGTTTGAATAGAACTTCCCCTTTAGAGTGCCGTTGTACATGTTGTACGTCACCGCGCTTTGCTCATCATGGTGTGTGGGCAACATCGTTTTAATGATGGAGTTGGAAAAACGTAGTTTTTTCTACATGCTGAAAAGTGATCGTGTGTACGCGGCATTAGAAAGGAAATGGAAGGAAAAGGAAAGTGAACCAACAATGCACTAGCTTAAAGGAACCTATAAAATAAAAAACAAACCTTTACAACCCCTTTAAGAGGGACTGGTGAGGATGTGATGTCACCTGCCAGCCACAATAAAATAAGAAAATAACATTTAAAAAAATAGTTGTATTGAGAATTGTATAGGCTGTAATACAATGCCCTTTTGAAGCAGTGTGTTCACAAATACTCAGAAGGTGAAGATTTGGTATGCTATAGGAAACATTTTTGTTAAGTGCCTAGGCATTATCCTGAACATTATACATTTTGTTTTGAATTCCTCTTAAAGGTAGCAGTGCACTTCTTGGTGTGTGAGGGTGCCTAGACCATTTTGTTCCTACAACCCCATAGATGTACTGTAGATTGGATGTGTGAGATATAAGGCTCTACTGTCTCTAGAGATGTGAAATAAGATTTAGACCCCTTTCACACTGGGGCGATTTTCAGGCACTTTAGTGTTAAAAAAAGCGCCTGTAATGCAACTGAAAGAAGCTGCATCTGCAATTCCAATGTGAAAGCCCCAGTGCTTTCACACTAAAGTGCCTGAAAGACACCCCAATATGAAAGGGGTCTTAGGATTAAAAAAAGCTCCCGTAAAGCACCTGAAAGAAGCCTCATCTGCAATCCCAATGTGAAAGCCCGAGTGATTTAAGAGCGTTGAATGCACCACTTCTAAAGCACCCCTTTACCATTGAGGCGCTTTTTTTAACGCCAAAGCGTCTGAAAAATGCCCAGTCTGAAAGGGGTCTTAGCGGAGCTTTACCAGCGTTTTTCAAGCGCTGGCAGTGTGAAAGGGCTCTGAAAGCACTGCGGCTTTTTATTATGGGATTGCAGATGAGGCTTCTTTTAGGCACTTGACAGGTGCTTTTTTTTTTTTTGTTAACGCCCCAAAGCACTTGAAAAACACCCCAGTGTGAAAATGGGTCTTAGTGATACCCCTACTGTGTTGTTCACTGTCTCCTTGCTTGAGTTTCCGAGGAAACAATATCATTCCTTTAACTCCTCACAGACATACAGTGCATAGAACATCAGTAATAGGGAAAATCAGCCACAGGGAGACCTGAGGCAATTAGCTGCTAGTCCTATGCCCTAAATATTAAAAGGACAGTAGTCATTTGTCTCCTAGACATAATTATAATCTATACAAATTTCTTAAGTAGTCATCATGTATTGAGAACTGTACTGTATATACTGGTCCAGTAATAATCTTCTGTAAGTGGTGGAAAAAGGCTCCAGTCTGTTTAGGAAACACCAAATTGTAAGACAGTAGAGCCAGTAAAATAGTGGACACCCACTGTATGTTTTCACTGTTGTTCAATTTCTGTAATTATTCCTTTATAATTAAATCAGTCTACCCCAGGGAATTCTACCAGAAAACTGTGTAGTGTGCACAGACAGATTTCAACATATAACACAGTGTTACAAATTATATTTATGTGAGCACTACTTACCTTTGTGCAGAATATTCCTTCACTACATATCTGGTATCAACATTTCTGTATGATTGGTCATAATGCTTGTGCCTCTTCTGATAAAACGGGACAACCTTCGAAGACATGGCACCAGCCTGTCCTTATAACTAGAAAGAAAGATATTTACAATTATATCAAGGTTAAAGCACATACATCCTTAATAACAGGTATATCCAGTCTACAAACCCATTCTCTCAAACCATGTAGAACCACACAGCAACATAATAATAGGCAGAAAATATATATGAAATTGTTGATAAGTTAAGCAAACAATAGTCCAAAATAACAGAAAAATAAATAAATACATTTAAATGTATATATGTGTGTATATGCAGGGGGTTCAAAAATTTATTTTTTTGTTGATTTTATTTAACTACTTGACTCGCACTGATATACGTCAGCAAAATGGCACGGCTGGGCAGATCAACGTATATATACATTGCCATTTAGGATGCGGCATTGTGGGAGCACGCGCGTCATGCTCCGTGATTGTGACCGCAGATCCTGCAGACTCGAAAGTCCACCGGGACTCCCGCGATCGTCTCACGGGAGGAAGAACGGGGAAATGTAAACAAGCTTTTCCCCATTCTGCCTAGTGACAAGGACGCTGACCACAGCTCCCTGTAATCGGGAGCGGTGATCAGTGTCATGTCACATGTACCCCACCCCTACAGTTAGAACACATCCCTAGGACACACTTAACCCCTTCAGCGCCCCCTACTGGTTAACCTCTTCACTGCCAGTGTCATTTTTACAGTAATCAGTGCATCAGTGTATAAATAACAATGGTTCCAAAATGGCATCAAAAGTGTCCAATGTGTCCGCCATAATGTTGCAGTCATGATAAAAATCGCAGATTGCCGACATTACTAGTAAAAAAAAATGTATAATAAAAATGCCAAAACTATCCCCTATTTTTTAGACGCTATAACTTTTACGCAAACCAATCAATAATGATATCAAAAATAAAAATTATTGTGATTCTTTTTACCCAAAATTTGCAGAAGAATATGTATCGGCCTAAACTGAAGACATTTTTTTTATATATATATATATATATATATATATATATATATATATATATATATATTTATTTTTTTATTTATTTTTTTGGTAATATTTATTACAGTAAAAAGTTAAAAATATTACTTTTTTTTCAAAATTGTCACTCTTTTTTTGTTTATAGCGCAAACAATAAAAAGTGCAGAGGTGATCAAATACCACCAAAATATTTGTGGGGGAAAAAAGGACGTCAATTTAGTTTGGGAGCCACTTCGCATGATCACGCAATTGTCAGTTAAAGCGACACTTTAAAGTGCTCTGGTCTTTTATACAGCCAAATGGTCTGGAGCTGAAGTGGTTAACTTTAATTTTTTTAACGTTTTTTTTTTTGTTTTTTTTTCACTTAACCTTATTGCTATATCAAGCAGGCTGAAAATCCACCTATGTGATATATGGAGTGAAAGGTTCTCTTTGAAGAGACATTAAGAGTTTATTAAGAGTTTATTAGACCCCTAATGTCACATCTGCATACCATTGAAGCTAATCAAGCCCAGATTGTATTGGGTAGCTTCTTCCTTCCTTCTTCCTGGCAACACTGAAACTAGAAGCAAAGAAATGCTGGCAGAATGATCAGTTAATCAATGTTCATTATTCTACTTGCTGACACCTGCTATTGATATCCCAGGCCAGTCCAGCAAAGTCAGCCCAAGAGCTGACCAACTGATGCTAAAAGAAGTCTCCAAGAACCGCAAAATGTACTACAGTTGGGATCATCGACAATTCACAAAGAGATTATATTATTCAACATGCATGAAAGGTATAAAGGTTAAATCAAAGGCATTTGCTATCCAAAAAGAAAATTACAGCGAGATTACAGTTTGTGAATGAATATATATACAAAGACCATGCCTTCTGGTACAATGTGCTGAAGACTGAAGGAAGAGTTGTTTGGTCAAAGTAACAGTAGACATGTGACATGTATTTCAGGAGAAGAAACTCATAATATGTCTAAAGCATGGTGGTAGAAATGTTGTGGTTTGGGGTTGCTTCACCACTTCGGGGGCTGGGTAGCTCATAGTAAAAAAAAGTCAACTATACATTCTTTACCATGTCATAGAGTGTTTGATGAGAATGCAAGGCCATCTGTTGAACTGGAAATGTGTCTTTAAACACAACATTGATTCAGAGCACACTAGAAAATTGCTCAAAAGAAAATAATAGAGGGTTTCTTATTTAAAACATTTTAGGGGGCTTTTTAAATGAGAAGTTAATGTAAGGAAAACACAGTTTTCAACTGAAGAAAGAGATAGTAGTCTAAAATTTGCAACTGAGGTTCTAATCCATACCTATTCCTAATCCAGACATCTGTGTAAACAGCCTTCTATTAATGCAAAGTGTTCCCTTCACCACACTTTTGAACAGACATTTCTGGGTGGGTCCCAGTGGGTAATACCTAAGTTGGAAGAATGGCACATGGGTGAGATTTAATAAGTCTAAATTCACATCTATGCGGCTGCGCTTGATGTGTTTTTCAGCCATGTTGTTCAGTGCATTTTGTAAACCAGCGTTTTTATGCATTTTTGCATGCAGTTTTTGATTATTATTTTTTAAATGCACTGTAAAACACACTATATCTAGCTGGTTGCTAAGGAGGGGGTGGGAAGTTGGCTGCTGCGTCCTTAGCAACTGATGAGTCATCAGCTGTTAGCGGGGTTCCCATTCCAGCTGAATTTAAAAAATAAATTGTCGAGAAAAAGAACGGCGTGGGGTTCCCCCCAGGTCCATATCAGGCCCTTCAGGTCTAGTATGGATTCGGAGGGAGCCCCCACTCCATTTTTTTTTAAGTGGCGTGGGGTGCACCCTAAAATCTTTATCCGAGCATGCCCCCGGCAGGTTAGGAAAATGGAGAGCCCACCCCTTGCCTCTTGTCACAAGGGGCAGGCTCTCTGGGTGATGTCATCAGATGACCATGCCCCATTACTATATAAGAGTCTGCAGAGAGCGAGAAACAACAAAACAAATGAAGACATCAACAGAACAAGAGCGGCTTTTTAATTTTTTTTAGTGGGTAACCATCAGCAAGGAAGAAGACAGCAGCAGGAAAAGACAGCGGTTGTGGGAGGAGACTGCTCAAGGAGAAGACAGCAGGAAGAGACACCTCCAGGAGGAGACGGCAGTAAGGAGAACACAACGGGAAGCGACAGCTTAAGGTTTAGACATCGGGAATAGACGGCTAGAGAAGACATTGCTATTAATAAAGGAATTGTCAAAAACCGTCTCTTGTGTTTTTATTACATTTCATTGCGTTTTTGGTGAGTCGGCAGAGAGCGGTCAAGAACAAAACAGATGAAGACATTCCCAGAACAAGAGCAGGTAACCGGCAGTGAAGAAGAAGACAGCAGCGGGAAGAGATGGCGGCGTTGGGAAGAGACAGCTCAAGGAGAAGACTGCGGGAAGGAGAAGACAGCGGAAAGAGACAGCTTGAGGAGGAGACTGCTGGAAGGAGAAGACAGTGAGAAGAGACAGCTCGAGGAGAAGACGGTGGGAAGGAGAAGACAGTGGGAAGAGACAGCTCAGGTATTTGTACTGTCCTGACATTTCAGGGCCTCAAGAAATGAGATATGTAGCAGTATAAATTCTGGCCAAAATATATGATGAAAAATTACTAATTTGCAGAATATTATAACCGAAACAAAGAAAAATTCATTTTTTTATACATTTTTTTTCCATTTATAGCGCAAAAAAATAAAAACTCATTGGTGATCAAATATCACCAAAAGAAAGCTCTATTTGTGTGAAAAAAAGGACAAAGATTTTATATGGGTAAAGTGTTGCATGAGTAATTGTCATTCAAAATGTGAGAGCACTTAAAGCTGAAAATTGGTCTGGTTAGAAAGGGGGTTTAAGTGCCCAGTGGTCAAGTGGTTAAAAGAAAATATGTAAGAAAAATTGTAAAACATATTCCCATCTATACAGCCAGCTCCTGATTGAATTTGATCCAAAAAATCCAGCACAGGAGAGCCTTGTCCTAAGTATAGCACTGGCCAGCTGATCCTCCAAACTGCACACAAGTGGTTCCACTTCTTACGTGCTCTAGTCTTAACCTAGTTGTGTTATATGTCAAGATAATAATAAGATAATCTGCCCTTACTCTGAAACCTGAGGCCAATACCAAACTGGCAGAATTTGCTACCTGGCTCTAGCATATGAATCTGATACGCAATATGATTCTGAAACACATAACCCAGAGGTCTCATTCTGACGTGTAACTTTGACTTCTGACTTAGACGTTCAACCTTAGAGCAATATTAAAAACAAAACCTTATAATAATCAGCTTACCAATTCTTAAATGTGGGGGCTGCATTTATTTTTTTTATTTTTTCACCTGGTGATCCTGACAATAATTTGTTATTTTTCAACTCCCTTATTTAACAGACCAAAAAAAAGACCATAAAAGTGACAGTTAGGCCTCGTACACACGAGGGGATATGTCCACTGAAAACGGTCCGATGGACCGTTTCAGCAGACATCTCCGCTCGTGTGTATGGGCTAGCGGACAGATTTCTCCACCCGACAGATTTCAAAGCATGCTTTGAAATCCATCCGGTGGAATCTGTCCGCCCGACATGTCTGCTGGTTAGTACACTTACCAGCAGACATGTCGTCCCCCACCGCCGCCGCGCCGCCGCCGAATGGATTCGGCGCATGCGCGGAAGTGTTTTACTTCCTGGTGCGGTGACGTGGCGGTGACGCAGCGGCGTCAACGTCACCGCCGCGTCACCGCGCCGTCCGGCGGTGGGGAATTTGATCCGATGGTGTGTACACGCCATCGGATCAAACTCCCGATCGGACATATCCGATGGAAATGGTCCGCGGACCGTTTTCATCGGATATGTCCGATCGTGTGTATGGGGCCTTATAGAGGGTTGAAACAAACCATTTACCACTGAAAGGGGTGCTTAAAATGGTCAGCTTTTATTAATCTTTAAACTTGAATTCCAAAAGGAAAGAATTAGTTCTGATGTATGAGACTCTCACTGAGTCTGCAGGGATAAGTATTGACTAAGATTTAGGGATGAATCAAATTTGTAGGGTGGGTGGAAATAGAAAAAGAAGGTCAGTAGTCATTTTTATGGGTCAGGCTCACTCCTTGTATAAGGAGTAATCAAGATTTGAAAAAAGACTTACAGTTTGAGAGAAGGCTTATGGAAGTGTGGTGGAGTAAAAATCACACTATGGGGGTTATTTACAAATGGCAAATCCACTTTACACTACAATGGCAAAGTGCACTTGAAATTGCACTGAAAGTACACTTGGAAGTGCAGTCGCTGTAGATCCGAGAGGGACATGCAAGGAAAATAAAAAAACAACATTTTAGCTTGCTCATGATTGGATAATAAAACCAGCAGAGCTTCCCCTCATTGCAGATCTACCCCTCAGATTTACAGCGACTGCACTTCCAAGTGCACTTTCAGTGCAATTTCAAGTGCACAAAGTGGATTTGCCTTTCGTAAATAACCCCCTATGTTTCTCTCCCATCCTTTAACCAAATGCATTGTAAGTGGGTGTCAGGCAGACTGTTTTCAGTTCGATAAGAGGTGGGTCAGTGAGTTTATGAACATAATTACGAGACCTGTTTGGAAAAGGACATCAAGACTGCTCTCTTATTTCTCCTCATGACAACCACCAGGCTGCCTCAAGCCCAAGCTGATCTCATTGGGTGTTAGACTGACTACTGGCAATACATATGCAGTTGTTTCCTAGAAGCTAGTTTTCTGTTGTTCATATGAGTGATAGGCGTAAGGATTGTTTTTTTTTTCCACAAATTTAATGGTGGTTGGCAACCCATAGCTACTTTAGGAGAAACTGTGTAAACAGACAGATGGCAAAACGTTCATAGGGTTTGCATTAACCTAAATAATCATTGCCAGCTAGCTGCATCTCTGTTCTGGGGGACAGAGAGAAACTTGAACATTGCTTTTAGGCAAAGATTTAAAGATTACGCTCTATTAAACAACACCTTCATAAATGGCACTTATATTTGACAGCATCTATTGTTAATTGTGTATATACTGTAAGTTTTTTTTTTTTCTAAAGGGTCACCAGAAGTGCCATTTTGTGTCTTCATAACCCTGAGCAATGCTCGTAGTAGGGCTTAAATAGGCATACATTTCATTTCTATGTACCTGAACCATCTATCTACAATTTAAAAGGATCTGCTGAAGTGCATGTTGGAAAAAGCTGTATGTTGTTAAATCAAATTCAACCAGGACTTATCAACCTGTGATTTTGGGGATTAGGAACAGTAAAGGAAATGCTTGTCTGGGTCTAATGCCGCGTACACACGATCATTTTTCAGCATGAAAAAATAACATTGTTTTTCAGCATGTCTAAAAAACGTTATTTTTCGAACTTCATCATTAACCACTTAAGACCCGGACACATACGCTGCTAAATGACCCAAGGTGTTTTTACAATTCGGCGCTGCGTCGCTTTAACAGACAATTGTGCGGTCGTGCGACGTGGCTCCCAAACAAAATTTGCGCCCTTTTCTTCCCACAAATAGAGCTTTCTTTCGGTGGTATTTGATCGCCTCTGCGATTTTTATTTTTTGCGCTATAAACTAAAATAGAGCGACAATTTTGAAAAAAATCACAATTTTTTTACTTTTTGTTATAAAAAAAATCAAATAAACTAAATTTTAGTAAAACATTTAGGCCAAAATTAATTCAGCCACATGTCTTTAGTAAAAAAAAAAAAATCGCAATAAAAAAAATAGCTACCTAGCGGGAACAGTGACACTAATACAGCGATCAGAAAAATGATCGCTTAGTGATGCTGGCAATAGGGAGTGAAAGGGTTAACTAGGGCAGTGATCAGGGGGTAAAACTTTATTAGGGGGGGTGGGGGGGCTATCCTGAACCTAACACTAACTGATTTTACACTGCCTGTCACACTGACACTAAATGCAGTGATTAGATCACTGCATTCAGTGACACTGTGACAGGGGGGTGGGCGATCACTAGTGTTGCTCACGAATATTCGCATTGCGAATATTCGCTACGAATATTGCATATTCGAGTATTCGCGAATAACACGAATATCGCGGCGAATATTCGCTATTTCGAATATTCGAATGTTTTCAATTTTTTTTTAGAACAGAACACATCCTAGAGATCCCCATCGACGTCTAAAAGCATTGCTGGTATGATTAGAGACCTTGGGCCGAGTAGCTGCAGCGCTCATTTTATATTGCCGAAAAATCGCAATGCGATTATTCGGCAATAGCGATATCGCGCGATTATTTTATATTGTAATATATCACGAATATTCTGAGCCAATCAGAGTACTCCATTCCGCATTTCTCGAAATTTCGCAATTATTTTGTATTGTAATATATCACGAATATTCTGAGCCAATCAGAGTGCTCCTTCCGCATTTCTCGAATATTCGCAATTATTTTATATTGTAATATATCACGAATATTCTGAGCCAATCAGAGTGCTCCTTCCGCATTTCTCGAATATTCGCAATTATTGTGTATTGTAATATATCACGAATATTCTGAGCCAATCAGAGTGCTCCTTCCGCATTTGCCGAATATTCGCAATTATTTTGTATTGTAATATATCACGAATATTCTGAGCCAATCAGAGTGCTCCATTCCGCATTTCTCGAATATTCGCATTCGCAATTCGCAATTCGCATTCGCGATAGCGAAAATTCGCAATCATTTCATTTCCAAAAAATATCACGAATATTCGTATTTAGCGAATATATCTCGAATATTCGACTATATATTCGAGATATATCGCGAATTCGAATATGGCATATTCTGCTCAACACTAGCGATCACAAGGGGTTAATGTGCCTATGTGAGTGTGTGTCAGTGTTGTGTTGGTGCACACTTACTGTGGATGTCTTCTCTCATCAGCAGCGGTGGGAAACAGCGCTGCGATGAGAGGTGACATCATTTCCTCCTTCCTGTGTAAACACAGGAGGAGGAACTGAAACGAAGGGGGAGCGCTCCCATTGGCTGGGAGCGATCGCGGGGGGGGCGGAAAACACAGACATCCGCCCGCTCGTCGGCGATCGCTCCCAGAGCCAGGGGGACCCCCGCACGCCGCGGAGGGGGTCCCAATGGGACCCCCGAACCGCACGAAGGCGGGGACGTAAATTTACGCCCTTGTGCCTGTACGAGCCATGTTGTGGCCGTAAATGTGCGTGCGGGGGTCCTTAAGTGGTTAAAAACGACGGTGCCCACACACCATTGTTTTAAAAAAATGATAAACAAAGCATGGTGACGTACAACATGTACAACGGCACTCTAAAGGGGAAGTTTTATTCGCCTTTGGGATGCTTTAGCTGATTCCTTGTTAGTAAAAGACGATTCACGCTTTTCTGTCTGTTACAGCGTGATGAATGTGCTTACTCCATTATGAACGGTAGTTTTACCAGAACGAGCGCTCCCATCTCATAACTTGCTTCTGAGCATGCGCAGGTTTAAAAAGTCGTTTTAGACCACACACGATCATTTTTTACAACCCAAAAAACGACATTGTTTAAAACGACATTTAAAAAATGCAGCATGTTCGAATTTATTTATTTTTTGTCGTTTTTCAAAACCTGAAAAATGATGTGTAGCCCACACGATCATTTTAAATGACGTTTTTCAAAAACAACTTTTTTTTCATGCTGAAAAATTATCGTGTGTATGCAGCATTAGTGTTCCTCCTTCTCCTCCCAAGGATCTTGTGATTTCCAATGTTTAATAGATACAGTACAATTAAAAATTCCTAACATTTATCAAAAGGAAATAAGGAAAACAAGATCCCCAGTGACCCCTGCACATTTGTATCTCCAGTGACCCCAGCATGTCCAGTGACTACTGCTTCACCTTGTCTCCTCACAGCACCCTGTTACAGAGCATCCTCATGCATCCTGATGCTGTGACACTGGGGCATCCTGTGACTCCATAATGAACTAAGCCTCTATGCTCAATCCTAGGTGCATTTCTGTATTTCCTGAACAGATAGTTAATCTCTGCTTGTAGATGAGAACCCCTGTCTATGACATTTGTTTTTCTCTCTCAATTTTTGCAGAGATTATGTTGTAAGCCCACTAAGCAATTATTGTCTTTTTACAAAAAATCATCTAAGAGGAATCGGTTTCCTGGGTGCTAACTCATTTGATATTTCATAATGTAATACATCTGTAAAATAAGAATACTTTTATCAGTTAAGGGGTCATGCATACAGACATTGTTCAATTTTAGCTTGTAATCTTAGCTTGTAAATACTAGTCTCAAGTACATAAAATTCATCAAGCATTTAAAAGGACTTGGGCAGCTTTTATGAAACCCCTCAAGTACTTTTCAGCTCCAGGCTTGGAAAGCTGAATACAGATCATAATGTGTGTGCCTTCTGTAGTGTCTAACTAATATTGCTCTAAAGCTACTTTGCTAAGTATATGTTCAACCTGTGCTTGTTATTAAAAAAAAAAACTTTATTCATTCAACATAGCAGATGATGCTAATGAGAGTTAAAACTAAACCGTGGAAGCTCTGTCCAATAAAAGACAGACAGGGGACAAAGGACTAGTCACCAGTATTTTCTGTTTTCCCTGCAGCTGATCTTTTCCCAACTACTGACTTACCATGCCTTGTTCTGCACTGTATCTCTCCATTTTTTTTTAGAAGCAGGGCTTTGTTTCCTCATGGCAGAGCCTCCAGCAAGGAGAACAGTGAATAGCACAGTGTGACAGACCCCGTACTCAAGAGGAGTATGTCCGCTGTATAAGCTTCTCTTGTCTGTACCAACACAATCCAAGATCCCTTAGCCCATCCAGTCACTTGTCGAGACATTAGTGTAGGGTGGTAACAAACATAGGTACAAAGAGATATATACTTCAGGAACAATCCCCCTATCTTTGCATAATGACACAGGGCGGTGTAAACTACATTCCGTAACAAGAGACACAGGTACATTCAAACTTCTCATCAGTAGACCGTTTTATCAGCAGGGAGAGCTGTTGGAGGAATTCCTCCCTTCCTCCACCCTGCCCCTGATCTACATGCTAGAAACACATATACATCCCATAATATGTTGCTCCCAAAGCAGACAGAAACAATGGGATACAGCCACACCTCAAATGATCTAGTAAAAAGTCTACAACAGTCTATGAGAACACGCTCATACAATATTTCAGCAGTCGGAAAGGTGAAATTAATTTATCTTCATATATTTCTTGAGGCATATTGTTCAGAAATATTACTGTCCCAAGTAAAAGAATCCCTTTATTCTTTCAACACAAACCACACATATAGAACCTGGGATAACAGGGGTAATAGTAAAATGCTGAGTCTGGTGTGGTTGTACTGGGAGTCTGGTTAGTGCAGTCCCAACTGGGGTTCTCAGTCACACTGTGCCCCTAATAGGAGGTGCCAGGAGAGTTGGACAAGGAGTTTCCTGACATCTCTAAGGTAAGCTGGGTTCCACAAGGCCTCCGCCCAAAGTGACTCCCGTCACACACAGTAATATCATTACCGAATCTCACTCCAAATATGCTAAGACAATAATCAGAGGCAGCGGGGCCTTAGTTCCCACAATGCACATATATAGCTATGAAGCCCTTGGCAAAGGATGCATAGGCACCATCACATACCAGGAAGGGCACTGTTTTTTTTTTTAAGGAAGAATTTAAGAAAAAAATATATAAATATATATTCAGGCTATTGCATGGGCCAATAAACATCTTGTTACCTATAATTTTGTAAATCTTTACTTTTTGATTTCAGTTTCATTAAAGTGTAAAACTACCTACAACTAAGAAAAAAGTTTCAGCATTAACTAGGCTCTTTCTATTATTCCTGACCTCTTGGTGTCAAAAAAAATTATCACCCCCCTTTTTAAAAAAAAAAATATATAATATCCTACATTAGAATATCCCTACTGGAAATATTTTTCATGGCTCATAAGACCATCACTACAGTACAGCTGTGGACAAAAGTTTAGAGAATGACTCAAATATTTATTTTAACAAAGAGTCCTAAAGTTTTAGTAAAGAGTGCTGCCTCAGTTTTGATGAAGGAAATTTGTATGTCCATATTGTTATGAAGAGAGATTAGGTGAATTGCAATTAATTGCAAAGTACCTATTTTTGCCATGAAAATGAACTTAATCCTATAAAAAAAAAAAACATTTCCACTGCATTGTGAAGAAGGCTTCAGGGCACCCAAGAAAGTCCAGCAAGCACCAGGACCGTCTCCTACAGTTGATTCAGCTGTGGGTTTGGGGCACCACTAGTGCAGAGCTTGCTCAGGAATGGCAGCAGGCCGGTGTCAGTGCATCTGCAGACACAGGGAGAAGAACACTATTGGAGGGTGGCCTGGTGTCAGGAAGAGGCAGCAAAGAAGCCACTTCACTCAAGGAAAAACATCAGGGACAGACTGATATTCTGCAAAAGGTACAGGGATTGGACTGCTGAGGACTGGGGTAAAATGATTTTCTCTAAAGAATCCCCAATCCCATTGTTTGGGGTATCCGGTAAAAACCTTGCATGGAGAAGAAAAGATGAGAGCTACCATAAGTCCATTCATGTGTGGGGTTGCTTCTCAGCCAAGGGAGTGGGCTCACTCACAATTTTGCCTAAGAACACAGCCATGAATAAAGAATGTCGCCAAAACATCCTCCGAGTGCAACTTCTCCCAACCATTCAAGAACAGTTTGGGGGAAACACAATGGCCTTTTCCAGCATGATGGAGCACATTATCATAAGGCAAAAGTGATAACTAAGTGGCTTGGGGAACAAAACATTGAAATGTGGGGTCCATGGCCAGGAAACTCCCTAGACCTTTATCCCATTGAGAACTTGTGGTCAATCCTCAAGACTCTTGAGTCAAGAGGCTGGTAAGCAAAGAAAACCTCACAAATTCTGACAAACTCCAAGCATTGATTATACAAGAATGGGCTGTCATCAGTCAGGATGTGGCTCAGAAGTTAATTAACAGCATGCCCGGGCGAATTGCAGAGGTCTGTAAAAAGAAGGGTCAACACTGCAAATATTGACTATTTGCATAAACTTAATGTAATTGTGAATAAAAGCCTTTGACACTTCTGAAATGCTTGTAATTATAAATTAGTATACTGTACCATAGTAACATCTGACAAAAAGATCTAAAATCACTGAGGCAGCAGACGTTGTAAAAATGTATATTTGTTTTATTTTCAAAACTTTTGGCGATGGCTGCATATAGTGGATGAACCCACCCCACCAGTGTATTTCAGTGGAAACAAAGAAAGTTATGTACATTGTATGAAAGAAAAAACTGTCCTTTCAAATTTCATAAAATGTGGGCTTATGCTGTGAATCTGTACTTATTTGAGATCGTAATATTATGGCCTTCTTAATGTAATCTTGAAAATGTGTGCTTATTTCAAAGAGTATATGCTATAAATAGATTAGCAGAGAGCTGAATGATTCATGGGACATCTCTGAAAGTCTCTACCTTTGAGGAGAGGGGGTGTGCCCTTTCCTCCAATCAGCTGTCTTGGCTGTATGCCCAGGCTTTACTGCAGTGCTGAACAGGAAGAGAAAATCTCCTAATGCGATCTGAACATTTTAAAGAATATACCTGTATAAAGCTGAAGACAGAAGATACGCATTTAAAACTTATGACGGGAGATTTGTTTTGTCCCTTCATCTGAGGCTGATAACTTCACTGGGTATATGTGAGGGTTTACATTCAATTTAAACTTAAAGTGTAACTCCACTTTTGTTGTGAAAAAAGCATCACCCTCTGGGTGATCTATGTACATTGCAAGGCTTCTAACAACCTTTGTTGCAGATTCCTGCCTTTTGTTATTCTGAAGAAATCTCTGTTTGTTCCTCTGTGCCTCTGTTCTGAGTGGGTCTAATGGGAGTGGTTTCATAATTATCAGTCAGCTGTGTAGCTGCAGAGCACCAATGAGGAAAGCTGCTGGGCCTGCATCCCTTTAGACATGTTTCTATTGGAAGTATATATGACATTTTTTGTTGCAGGTGATGCCAGAAATCTGACTTCTGGGAAAATTGGTGAGCCAATCACACAAGCAGGAAATTATGTTTCTGGGGGTAATCAGTACACATAATGTGTACAGAACAACTCCAGGAAGCCATATTGCATTTTTCATAAAATGAGTTGCAGATTGAAAAGGATGATATGATATATTATTTTTTCTTTCTATTTGCTATTTTCTCCCCCCCCCAAAAAAAAAGTGTTACCCTTTAAGTAATGCACTTTGTAATTAATGTTATGAAATTATCTCTCTATTTCGGGCTACTACATTTTTTTTTTTTTTTTTCAAATAATGGTGACTCTATGAGTGCCACTGTGTCAATGCCCATTTCTCTGACCACATTTGTATTATCCATAAGCAAAAATCACTGACACATCCTGATCTTTTTATAAAAGCTGACTCTATTAGAATAGATGAGAGAAGCAATGCTTACATGTTTCAAACAAACTCTTCATTAGTCATAGCGCAAGCCTTTTTCAGCGTTCTAAGATGAATTGAGCTGTCATACCCATAACACGCAATTGATTGCTACAACAGAAAAAAGCTAGCACAAGGGGACATTTTTGTGTGTTATTGACTACCAATGTTTCATACAGCATCAAACTCATGGAGATGACTTATGGCTGTTATACAAATGGTGAGACACATGAACATAGGGGGTATTGAACTGTGCATGACATGCTTCATTTCTCTAGTGAATACAGCAAAGAGGAAGATTGCCAGACATACACTGAATAATAGATGTGCTTGTTGAGTGACCATTTGTTTCATTTGTAACTACTGATTACATTTTCTATATGCCATAGATTAGTTATTAGCTCATACACACATAAATGATCTAGACTAATGTAGACTCACTGTACAAAACATTGATAGTATGTACCTTACTAATACAATAGCTAAAGAGTCAGTTTATCCACTTAAGGACCGCCGCATGTACATTTACGTCGGCAGAATAGCACCGACAGGCACATCAACGTATATATACGTTGGTGCCTTGGGGGGGTTTGGGGGTCCGATCGACACATGTACGGGACCCCCCCCATACATGGGGCGGCTATTCGTTTTTGTCCGCCCCCTCCGGATCGTTCCCAGCCAATGCGCGCGCCCGCCCGCCCTGTCACTTCCTCCTCCTGTGTAAACACAGGAAGGAGGAAGCGAAGCGATGTGATCTCTCCCTCTGCGTTTTTTTCAACCACCGCTGAGGAGAGATCACAACACAGTAAGTCCTGCACTAACACTACACTGCACTAACACTACACATAAACACATTTAACCCCCGCGATCGCCCTCCCCTCCCCCTGTCACAGTGTCACTGAATGCAGTAATCATACATGTATGATTACTGTATTTAGTGTCAGTGTGACAGGCAGTGTGACAGTCAGTTAGTGTTAGGTTCAGGGTACCCCCCCTAATAAAGTTTTAACCCCTTGATCACCGCCCTAGTTAACCCTTTCACTCCCTATTGCCAGCATCACTAAGCGATCATTTTTCTGATCGCAGTATTAGTGTCGCTGTTCCTGCTAGGTAGCTAATTTTTTTTTTATTGGGATTTTTTTTTTTACTAAAGACATGTGGCTAAATACATTTTGGCCTAAATGTTTGACTAAAATTTAGTTTATTGATTTTTCTTATAACAAAAAGTAAAAAATATTGATTTTTTTTCAAAAATGTCGCTCTATTTTTGTATATAGCGCAAAAAATAAAAATCGCAGAGGCGATCAAATACCACCAAAAGAAAGCTCTATTTGTGGGAAGAAAAGGATGCAAATTTTGTTTGGGATCCACGTCGCACGACCGCGCAATTGTCTGTTAAAGCGACGCAGTGCCGAATCGCAAAAACCCCTTGGGTCATTTGGCAGCATATTGGTCCGGGTCTTAAGTGGTTATAGAACAGATGGAAAACATCAAGCATTGAATTTAAGGATATGTGCAAAAAGGATAGTTAAAAGTTACTGAAAGAGCTATGAATTTGTTAAATCACCTTTAAATAAAAGTGTGAAACAGTCCAGACTCAGAATTCATGCCTACATGGCAAGCTCTGTCCGAGTCTCTCTTTCCAATGATAAGTAGATTACCAAACCAAGCTGTGAAAACATATTTAGAATGTAGGAGCTGTAAAATGCTCCTGTAAATAGGGATCACACTCAGAAGCAAGTGAAAAGAAACCACAAGAAAGCAGTCCAATTCAGAACACTTACATAATGGGTTCTAGGGCTTTCCCAAAGAGCAGCAAAACACATTCATTGGTAGCGCAAGGTCTGCTAACCGTTGGGTACAGTGATTCACTTTGTACCTAATAGGGCTCGCTGGCCAATTAAAGTGGTTGTAAACCCACCCTGACATGTTTCACCTACAGGTAAGCCTAGATTAAGGCTTACCTGTAGGTGTTTGCAATATCTCCTAAACCTACACTGTTTAGGAGATATTTACCACAAAGAATACACCGTTGTCTATGGCGCGCATGCATGCGCACTGAGAATGCCGGTTTTATCAATGGATAATGTCGGCTTTGATGGCTCCCTTGCACATGGGCGGAGTGACGTCATCACTGCTTTGGCCAATCAGATCGCCGGAGCGGCAATACCCGGAAGAAACCTTTCAAAGAGATGTCTGTGGCCAGAGGTGGAGACGAGGACGACTTTGGGGGCTTTTATTTAAGGTAAATAATGCATAATGAGCTAGTATGCTAGTCATACTAGCTCATTATGGCTTTGCCTTAAAGGTTTTTATTTTAAATCGATTTTTGGGTTTACAACCACTTTAAACGCAGTAGGAAAAATTGTGAGGTGACTTGTTTCAATTGAATCAGTTGGACTAATTTATATGACCTGGAGCAAAAGTGGCACAACTGTCTATAGCTAACAATCAGGCTTCGTCTTTCAAATAACATAGGTATGTAGTTGTTATGAGTATCTCTTCCAGTTTTAAAACCCAGCAGAAAAGTAGTGTTAGCTACAAAATTCTAGTTGAAATGGGAACATTTTACCTTCCACTCACTTTCCTTAAACAAGCTCTTAAATAGTTGCTCAAACTCTGGTCTGATGTTTTACAGTTAAAAAAGAGGGAGGAGCTGCACCAATAAAATCAGAAAATCAGTCATTAAGATGATATAAAAATGTTAGTATATAACAATCCTTAAGATGTATAAAAAAAAAATTACAAACGCAATACAGAGCTTGTGCTAGAGCCAAGGAGTGTATGATATGCTGGAGAAGTGTCCTGAGAGTCTGGTCTGTGTCCTGGTATTACTACCAGGGGCGGACTGACAACTCATGGGGCCCCCGGGCAACAGGAGATCATGGGGCCCCCTGTATCCCTGCCCACACTCATCATGGGGGCACACAGCAGGGCCTAGGGGCATGAAGCTGGACCTAGGGGCATGGGGGCAGATAGCTGGGCATGGGGCACAGAGCAGGGTGTGGGGCAGACATCAGGACATGGGGGCACAGAGCAGGACATAGGGTAGACAGCATGGCATGGGGGCAAAGAGCAGGGCATGGGGCAGACATAAGGGCATGGGGGTTTAGGACACATCACATGGCCAAAAGGAGGGAATTGGGCACACAGTGGGACATATAGTAGGGCATTGGGCACACAGTAGGACACATCATGGGGCACACCGTAAAGCACATCATGGGGCACACAGGGAATATCACGGGGCACATCACAGGGCACATCATGAGGGCACACATAAGGGCATGGCGGCATGCATCAGGGCATGGGGCACAGAGCAGGGCAAGGGGGAACAGAGCAGAGCATGGGCAGACATCAGGGCATGGGACATATATCAGGGCATGTGGCAGAGAGCAAGGTATTGACAGATATCAGGTTATGGGAAAGACCGAGAGCAGGGCATGGGGCAGAGAGAGAGCAGGGAATGGGGCAGAGAAAGAGCGCGCAGGTTATCGGCAGATAGCAGCGTATGGGGCAGAGAGAGAGAGAGGAAGGTATGGGCAGATAGCAGGGTATGGGGCAGAGAGAGAGAGAGAGAGCAGGGTATGGGCAGATAGCAGGGTATGGGGCAGAGAGAGAGAGCAGGGTATGAGGCAGAGAGAGAGAGAGGGAGCAGGGTATGGGGCAGATAGATAGAGCAGGGTATAGGGCAGAGAGAGAACAGGGTATGGGGGCAGAGAGAGAGCAAGAGTGCAGGGTATGGGGCAGAGAGAGTGCAGGGTATGGTGCAGAGAGAGAGAGCAGGGTATGGTGCAGAGAGAGTGCAGGGTATGGGGCAGACAGAGTGCAGGGTATGGGGCAGACAGAGTGCAGGGTATGGGGCAGACAGAGTGCAGGGTATGGGCAGAGAGAGTGCAGGGTATGGGCAGAGAGAGTGCAGGGTATGGGCAGAGAGAGTGCAGAGTATGGGCAGACTCTAGGGCATACTGAGCATGATGGAGCAGTGTGAATGCTAGGCAGGGATACTGTATAGGGACACAGGACAGATAGACAGCCTTCCTTCCTAGATGCAGAGTAGCGCGGAAAGCGGCTGTAGACATACCTCTCGTGATGCGCTCCCCCGGCCGGCCCCCCCTCTCTTCTCGTCCATCCGAGGTGATGGCAAATAGAAAAACCTGGGGTGGACGGAAGGGGAGGAGGAGGGGCCGGCCGGAGGAGCGCATCACAAGAGGTATGTTTACACTGCAGCCTTAGCAGGAAGCGCAGTGATACGGGACCCGATCTACCCGTCAGCTAGTTGTGATTGACGGGTAGATCGGGGACGCTGTCATGGGGCCCCCTACTGGGCATGGGCCCTCGGTCCGTGCCCGAGCTGCCCTATGGTCAGTCCGCCCCTGATTACTACTCTGCATGCAAGCTAAAGGCCGTTGGCTGGGCTATAGCCGAATGCGTGTCTTTGCTTGCTTTCTGGTAAGCAGCCATTTGTTTTGCGGTGGTGGGCACTCCATCTGTATCAAGCACTGTGGTGTCATCATACAAGATATATGGACTACTGTATAGCCTATGGTATTTTCTGATTTATTAATTTCTATTGGTGTATGTTATACACAATTTTGTTTTATATTCATCTTAAGGATTGTTATATACTAATATTTTTATATCATCTTAAGGACTGATGTGAAATTTTTCAATTTTATTGGCGCAGCTCCTCCCTCTTTTTTATCTGTTTATTTGTGTGTATCTCACTAGTGCTGCTGCCTTTGTTTTAATTTGTCCAAGCACAGTTTTTTTTGTTTATAATATGATGTTTTACAGTGGTTGTAAACCCTAAGGCCGCGTACACACGATCAGACCAGTCCGATGAAACTGGCCTTAAGGCCAGTTTCATCGGACCAATTTGATGGTGTGTATGGCCTATCGGACCGTTGTCCATCGGACCAAAGTTTAAAAAAATGGTTTAAAATCGGTCCGATAGATGCCTGACCATCGGACCAAAACGATGATTAGTACGCAAAAGCATCAGACCAAAAACCTGCGCATGTTTAGAATCAAGTCGACGCATGCTTGGAAGCATTGAACTTCGTTTTTTCAGCTTGTCGTTGTGTTCTACGTCACCGCGTTTTGACCCGATCGGATTTTGGACTGATGGTGTGTACACACATCAGACCATCAGGCTACTTCAGCGGTGACCCGATGAAAACGGTCAATCAGATCATTCTCATCGGACCAGTCTAATCGTGTGTACGCGGCCTTACCTATACTCAGTGACTATCCTAGGTGATACACAGAGATGAACCAATTCCTCCTACATACGTTGTATCTGTCTATCTGCAGCCCTCTCTCCTCTAAGTGCTGAGTTTTTAAGCTTGGCTAAAAAATCCAAAAACAGGAGGCGGAGATATGAAGTAGCACTGTGAGAGTGAGGAGAACTCTGAGAGCTGAGACTGTCAATCTGCTGGAACTCCCATGTCACCATTTTTCTCTGAAAAATTGTCAAAAGTAAATCATGCTGATAGAAGACAAACAAAGCAGCAGACAGAAATCACACATGGTGCTCTTGAGACAAGAACACACGTGTTCATATTTCATGCCTGAGGTTTACAACCACGTTAAGCAGGTAATCTGACCCCATACAACTACTACTTCTATGGAAGCTAGGTCAATCAGTTCATTTTAGTCAGACTCTGGTTTTCTGCTTTTTTTATGGTCTAGAAAGTATCAATATATTGGTCTTTGTAGAATGGTATACACATACACATTGCACATACAGTTTAGGCAATTCAAACATCAATGAATGTGGAATAAACTATGTATGCCCAATGAGAAATATCAAGATCAAAGGTAACATTTTAACAGCTTGTTTTTGCAGCACTGGGTAAAAAATAACTTCTAATTGACTGCTATGGACAATGACAAATCTTTTAATCTGGCCGTTTTATTTAAATAACCTCCATTGTGATCCTTATCCAACTATTCATAACACCAACAAGCCACTGGATTATAGTATTTGATACCCTGGAGCCTTTGGGGAAACCCTGCTCCATAAAATAACAAGAAGAACCAATAACGTGTTGATCCTTATAATCCATTTGTGTCCTTATAATCCCTAGTTTCAGATATACTTTGGAGCAGTGCGTTGCTTGAATACGATCCAAAGTTATCACGAACGGACCTCAAACCTTTAAAAGAAGATCTCCTAATAGGAGCTGCCTGTAAAATGTTATGCGTATGCAATTGCTTCCAAATTTTAATGAATATTACTTTTAAATAATATTGGTCAAACTAATTTCATACATGCAAATCTGCCTGTATATGTGCTTGTTCACGCTTGCCTGTATGCTAAATTAGAGCAGTTTAGCATGTGGGCAGCAATCCATTTTGGACTGAAGTGTGATGCAACACTTTTTTTTGCTTCAACTTTATGTGAAGTGTTCAAAGTGACATTTTATTGTTGCCACTGCAGTAGCTGTGCTGCGACATGCAGGGCCATACAGAGATGTGCGATGCAATGCAAATATGTTGCATAATATTACACAGTTCTGGAACAGTGGAACGTCGGTTTAAGAGTAACACGGTTAACGAGCATTTTGATTTGCAAACAACTTTTTTTTTTAAATTCTGACTTGGTTTGCGAGTGTTGTCTCGTAAGACGAGTAGAATTCAAACTAATAGGGCCTGCAGTACCGCATTTGGCCTTAGGTGTGGGGGCGCCGGTCAGCAATGCTCGGAAAAACACAGAAATACACAGAAATACTCAGTTTCCGAGCCTTTCCAACGTTTGCCAAGGTCAGCCTACGGGTCCTTGGGCCTTTCTGAGGCTCTCCGGCGCCCCCCACCATTGAAGTCAATGCGGAACAAATTATTTTCGTTTCCACTGACTTCAATTTGGAAACTTGCTTTCATATGCGAGTACTTTGGATTACGAACATTCTCCTGGAACGGATAGTGCTCGGAATCTGAGGTTCAATTTTAGTGTGTTATGGTGTGTCATTGCAGTTACTGGTGTTTATCCACGAGGAAAAACACTGGTAACTGCACATATTGTAAACTGGCCCTAAAAAGTTGTGAGTGCTCCCTGTCTGCTGGGCATCTCTTTCCCCAACAGAAGACTCTGCAAAATGTGTGGCACAACAGAGCCTACTGACAGGGCATAGTGAATATATGTCACAAAATTCAAGGAATTTTTGGGGATCTTCACAAAGTAAGTTTACAAACTTCAAGATCAATCGCATAAGTAAGTAAGCTAGAAGTAATTGAAATACAAATTGGAAACCTTAGACCATAGATATATTTTAACTGACATTTGGCTAAAGTAGAGCTATAGGCAAAACGTTTTTATTTCATTTTGGATAGAGTAAGGGAGGGTTATAACCCCTGTCATTTTTTTCTGCCATCTTTGTCCGATTGGGGAGATTTTAACTTCACTTCTTGTCCCGTATCCAAAACAGGAAGTGAGCGGAAATCCCTGTAAAGTAAGGGAATCCCTTGGGGCCCCTCCAGGTCACCAGACCTAGTGTCTCCATTGGAAGATTTCCCCACTATTACTTTTCTAAAAGGACAGCCCAACATTTGGGATTTTCTTTCAGTGATAATGGTAAACAGGACAAATAGAGGAGGTAAGACAGCAATAAAAACGGACAGGGGTTCTAATCCCTCATCACTCTATCCAAAAAATAAAAATATATTATGTCTTTAGTTATACTTTAATGGATTTTCTGTGCAAGAGAATGTCCTGGCAATCGATGGCTAGACTGTGCTACACAGATTATCCTGGTAGAACACAAGCTCTTAATGAAAGAATGCATTGCTTTTATGAGAGAATATCAAATGTATATCACCTCTAGAGCTATTGTGTGCAAATAATGTACAATTTTAACGGTGAGTATAATAAATAGTAACAAGTAGGGGCATATTTACCACTAGGCACAGTATGCACATGCCCACAGTAATAGCAGCATAGGCAAATAGGCAACCTTTCCCTGTATAATCTTTAGCTGCATATTTTTTATCCATTTTCAGTTGGAATATTCATCTCATATATGGGTATGCACACATTATCACATTATTCTACAACACATTAAGAACAGGAAAACAGGCATGTGTCTTAAATAACATAAGTGATTCTATCTAATGCCCTGTACACACGATCGGTTCGTCTGATGAAAACAAACTAATGGATGTTTTCATCAGATATCCGTTGAAGCTGACTTTCATCGGTCTTGCCTACACACCAGCGGTTACAAATCCGATTGTGTCCAACGTGGTGATGTAAAACACAACGACGTGCAGAGAAAATGAAGTTCAATGCTTCAGAATCGTCGACTTGATTGTGAGCATGCGTGGATTTTTGACTGATGGATTTCCCCACAGACGATCGGTTTTCTCGGTTTTCTCGATCGGTTTTTTAACCATACAAAAATTTTAAAACAGGTGCTATTTTTTTTTACCGATGGAAAAAAAAACTGATGGGGCCCACACACGATTGGTTCGTCCGATGAAAATGGTCCATCGGTCAGTTTTTATCAGACGAACCAATCATGTGTATAGGACATAAGAAGTTTTGCTTAGGACTCCAATTCTTGTGTGCCTATAAGATCCTATAAGCCCAATACCCTCAGTTTAACCACTTCAGCCCCGGAAGAATTTACCCCCTTCCTGACCAGAGCACTTTTTGTGATTCGGCACTGCGTCGGTTTAACTGACAATTGCGCGGTCGTGCGACGTGGCTCCCAAACAAAATTGGCGTCCTTTTTTTTCCACAAATAGAGCTTTCTTTGGTGGTATTTGATCATCTCTGCGATTTTTATTTTTTGCGCTATAAACAAAAATAGAGCCACTATTTTTTAAATTTTGCTATAATAAATATCCCCAAAAAATATCTAAAAAAACATTTTTTTCCTCAGTTTAGGCCGATACGTATTCTTCTACATATTTTTCGTAAAAAAAAAAAAATAGCGTTTATTGATTGGTTATTAATTGGTTTGCGCAAAATTTATAGCGTTTACAAAAAAGGGGGTAGTTTTATGGCATTTTTATTAATATTTTTTTTTTAGTAATGGCGGCGATCAGCGTTTTTTTTCGGTACTGCGATATTATGGCGGACACATCGGACAATTTTGACACATTTTTGGGACCATTGGCATTTTTATAGCGATCAATGCTATAAAAATGAATTGGATTACTATAAAAATGCCATTGGCAATGAAAGGGGTTAACACTAGGGGGCAGGGAAGGGGTTAAGTGTGTTCCTATTTGTGTTCTAACTGTATGGGGGGGTGGACTCACTAGGGGAAATCACTGATCTTCTGTCCATACATTGTATGAACAGGAGATCAGCGTTTCCCCGCTGACAGGACCGAGAGCTATGTGTTTACACACATAGCTCCCTGTCCCCGCTCTGTAACGAACGAGCGATCGCGCCCGGCGGCCGCAAAAGATAGGACATAAAGCTACGTGCTCTCGCGTAGCAGTGCCGACCTGCCGCAGTAATATGACGGCGGCTGGTCGGCAAGTAGTTAATAAGGGGTCCCCCTGAAAAGCATAACATGACTGCAAGGTCTCAGATGCCGGCCATTGACAGTGCACGGTTGAGGAAACTCCTAGACTCCTCCTCGAGATATCATATGACACAGTCAAAGGGAGACTGGGGAGGCAGAAGTTTTCCTGCTAAATCTGAGGTCTGCCTACCAGTCCCCACTTGGGGAGGCATCAATTTTCTGTTTTGGGAAGGAGGAAATGAGAATTCCAGCCTGGGGGATTTTCTTTTGGTGGGGGGTTAAGGAAAGGGTGTTGGGTTTGTATATACTTTACAATAATGTATCTTGGTCTAATATTTTTTTTACATGGAATATTCTTTTTTTTTTTTGCTGAATGATTGCCTTTTTTCTTCTGTAAAGACACCACATTTAGAATGTATGTCTGCTAGATTTACACAAGGACAAAATAATTTTCTGCTCCCGAGTCTCTTCCATTTGTGACATGTGTTAGGCATGATAATATCCAAAGCAGCCCTTGCAGCTGTTCCAAACATTCAGCATGGTTGCTAAGACTTCCATCCACATAAGTGATTACACGCTATCCATCGAAAGAGACTGACTTAGACATGGACTGCTAAGACTGCAAGGCAAGCGTCTGCTACTTTGCCACTGTAAAACTATTTTGTTTCACAAACTTAAAGCCAATAACACATGTGTTACTTCAATTATACAGATTCTTGAGGATTGTGTTATAATTACAATTTTTATGTTTGTATTAGCAAATATATCAGACATTAAATATTGTGTTATTCTATAATATTTTAAAAGAAATCCAACGTTATAACATTTAATACCTATTTAAAATATTCTTAAATATATAACTGTGTCTTTCTAGATAAAGACATAATAATTCGAACACTGAATATTAAGTATAACTTTTTCTTATTGAATAGGTTAAAGATGGAACTTAATAGAAATTAAAGGATTTCTAGTGGCAGCCATTTATCAAACATACAGCACTGTATTTACTAAAGAAGTCACTCTAGAAGGTGTTTGTTGGGGTTCAGGGGAAATAATTTTTTTACTTTGAAATGTTTTTGAACATGACTGAGTATAAGAACTGAACACATGATAAGATGAAAATGACTCCTTTAGTGAATTTGTTTACAAGAATATTGTTATATATAGAAAGTTGTATGAGCTATTGTGTCTGTCCTGTTCACTCATCACTTACAGTATCTGCATCCTAAAATGTCATGCTGTGCCATGCCCATATGTCATTAAGATCAGCTGGTTTGAAAGTCAACATCAAGATTCCATTACACTCTCAGCTATCATATGGGCCTAGACCCAACTTTAGACATACTGTAGTTAATACGTTATAATAGCAACATTTCTGAAGCACTCGCTGACTCCTTTTTTATCATGTCATGACATAACTTTCTTCAAAACACATTTCTAAGGGGTTGAAAGAACCTTCACAGAACATGAACTCTTGCTGGGAACCCTTCACCTCCCGAAGTCAAGCTTCGGACGAAGAGGTTGTTTCTTCCAGCTGTTCCTCAATCTTTCTTAGACACCTTCTCAGGTCAGAGAGCCTTTTCACAGAGATTATGAGAACTATCAAATCAACATGCTCCGGTGGACACAAAGGATAGTTCACTAAACTTCCCCCAAGCCCCAAGCATGTCTAACAGTGCCACAGAACTTTGTGATTTTCCAGACATATTGCAGCTTAGATAATAAAAAGTCCAAAAAGACAGAAAAAGATAATATTTAATTAAGAAAAGTGAAACTAACAATTGAGAAATCGGTCTTCCTTATGAAGAGGGTCACATATCTTTCTGTTTCAAAAAAGTAATGGCTCTGCTGCTCATATAATCTCATTCCAAATAACTATATTGTAAGCCTCGCTTAAAACAAAATAACCTCCAAGAGTAAGTGTAGCTCTTTCTGCCAATGAAAATGTAAGGAAAGCTTTCATGAGGTCAGAAAGTAAATGTAAGAATCCTAAGATCAAACTGTCATTCTCTGATTCCCAGTCTGTATACTGGGGCACTGAAAATGAACCTATTCCACTTTACTCCAAGTCCCTGGCCCAAAACAGGAGCTTAAAATGAGAGAACTGCAGCTTGTAACATAAGTGATGTGATAGATTATCATAGGTGATTTGTGATAGCTTCTCTTTAAATGCAAAGCAAATGCACACGTTCATTTTAACGACTCTGGGCTAACAATACTAGACAATATTGCTAATTTTATTTATGAAAAGATACTTGTACAAACTAACCTTTTGACAACTTACCACTATGTACACGTTCAATGCCAGTAAACATCTGAGAAAGCTAGCAAAGGAAAGTACATGATGCTTGCTGATTATCAATATTCTTTTGTCTAGCAACACAAATCACCAAAATTAAAAAGGCACTGTATTAGCCTAGAATTCACAATGGCACAACAATTATCAGTCCAAACAAACAACTTTGCTTCCAGTTTTATTGCTTGAGATTATCTAGTGGGATGATTTGGACCTCATTTATGGTCCAGTATGAAACAATTAGGGCAAGATCTCCAGTACTGGACAACAGTCCAAGCATACAATTTTGCACTATTCCAGTGAAAAGTATATTCCAAACATAAAACAAAGTTTGTTGCAAATGTATGGTTTTTAATTTCCCTTTAGAGCTTGTTTGCATCATAATGCATGCATCAATATGTGTGGCACTGATGTGTATTTTACTTTGTTCTGGGCCCTTTATAAAAAAAAAGTGTATTAACTTAAAATAAATGGTTAATGCACCCAAAGTATAGCCTTGTTTAAGGCACTACAATATAATTCACTGGTCCTATTAAATCATTGTAAATCTCATGTCCAAAAAAATGTTTCCTGCATTGAAAATTGTAGCAAAATTATTTACAACTCTTTTGAAGTTAAGGTGATGGGCTATAAAAACAATATTTTTCAATAAAAATAAATAAAAAATAAAACATTTAGGACCTGATTGCTGATAGCTGGTTATCTCAGATTTGCCTATGCACTAGTAAGTCCAAATCTGACACAGAACTGAATGTCCTGTTTGGTTTTTGGCAACATACTCTCTCATAGTTGCCAACATTTGAAAACATGTAGGAGGGACATCAAATACGCTAAAAGAAAAATGTAGCATGCAAAGCATGCCACCCAGCAAGTGCATAGGGTCATGGCCAATACAGTTGATATGGTCAATAAAGTGGGTGTGATTTTACAGCATATATCTTGTAGTATAACACCTTTCTTCCTAGTTTGCTATGCTTAAGGCAGGCCATTGATTATGCAACCACAAGTTGTAGGAAATAAAATAACTTAATTCCCTCATCAACACAGTCAGTGTTGATGTAGGAATCCCTCCCACGGCGCTATTGCATTCTCCCAGCAGGGGGAGGGGGCACGGGGAGCCAACTTTGCCAACAGTACACAGTAATTACTGCTAGTGGCTATAGCCACTGGCAATAATCACATGCTAGAAATCCAACATGCTGGTTGTACACAAGTCAATTGATGGATTGAGTTGGGTACAATCAGCCTGCCCATAGACGGCTAGCCAGCCCCTTCCAAACCGGCTGAGATTCAAAACAATCTATGATCGGCTTAAGACAAAATAAGTTCTCACAGAAAACTGAGAAGAAAATGAGAGTAAAATGGGCCCATCAGTGGAGTCAGTCACAGTAAAGTAAGTCCTATTCTTGGTGTCAGTGGTGTAAAAAAAAGTCTCATCATTGGTATGAGCTATATTGTTGGGGTCAATGGGAGGAAATAGGAGGAAAACAAGCAGGAGGATTGGGAACTTCTAGTTTAGGGGAAATGGAACCACATAGGGAACATATGGCGAAGCGTACAGAATGAGGTGGCGTGGAAAAAAAATGTACATTGCGGCATAAGGAAATATGCATAAGGAAAAGGTAGTGTACAGACCAGCGAACAGAATGAGGTGGTGTGGAATAAGGAATGTACAGCCCCGAGTATAATAGCAAATGTACAATGTAGAATCAAGTGAGGTGGAATAGGGAAAATACAATGTTCATTTGTCTGCTATATACAGTATAAGGGCTGATTCACAGTAAGACACAGGCAGTTTCACACAATAATTTGTGTGAGTTGAAACAGCCATTCCTATTGAATGGGCTATAAACACATCTGAATGCCCAGATAAGTGGCATGTAACTTTTTTGTAAGTGGATATATTGCAAGACTAATGTTTTAACACCAGATGAAGAATCAGCCTTACCAAGTTGCTAATGTTACCACTGAGCATTACTTCTAAACTCAATGCATGCAGGTGCAGGTCTATGTGGTTGATCATTCTAGGCACTGGGAAGATGTGATGCCCATGTGCCATGAGTATCCTAGACAAGGGCTTTTCCTTTTGGGGGGATTAAAGAGAACCTCAAAGTACAGCAGAAGAGAGACTTAAAGTATATGTAAACTCTCACCTTGTAAAACGACCCATTCAGTTTTAAATACAAATGAAAGGCAAATCATTTTTGTATAAATATAAAAAAACATTGACAAAAATTATTTGCTTTTTTTGTATATAACTAATCACATACCCTCTGTTCTCAACTGCATAAGAGCTAGGGGAGAAGAAACAGCGGCACACTGGTCTCCTCAGTGAACAGCTGTGCAGGAGAGGAGGCATGTCAGGACAAATCTAATCATTGGAGGAGAGCAGGCTCAGTTCCCAGCACAGCAAGAGAACTGACCATGCTGTGCTCTCCCACCTAGTGTGGTCAGTTTTTAATAGGAAATTATATGCACTGGCAGGAACCCCAGGAATTTCACACAAAATACAAAGAGAACAGGATACCTTATCATACAGGCACATGCTACAGCAGACACATACCAGAAATATGAAATGTTGGATTTATATATTCTTTAGAAAAACAGTGAGTGCCCATGCTATTAAGGACTTTGCCCTTAGTCAAGAAAAGTCTTCTGGAGATGGACAGGACAGAGTTTGCACTTTTTTATGGTTCTAACTAAGCACCTGTGACACTATAAACACCTAAGTACTAACACAATGTTTTTTGTATTGAAATTTGCCTTAAAGTTGACCTTCACTCACTTTTTCAACTTTCATGTATCTAATTCCCCCCCACCTCCTACAGTGAATCAACATTTTTTTAAGGGTAAGGATTACCCTATTTGTGGAGCACAGCCATTATCCTGCTTTTCTTGCCTATGCCCTCTTCCCAATTTGAAGCCACATAAGATACCTACATTACACATCCAAAGAGGCTTTGAGGCTATGTAGAACACACTGAGCACGCACATTGGATCATCATTAGGAGGCTAGCCAGTGACGGATGGTGCTCAAATTTTTTTTTTGGGGGGGGGGGGGGCGCAAACAAACTAAAAACAAAACATCCATTGCAGCGTCACTGTGCCCATCAAAAGCAGCTACTGTGCCCATCAATTGCCGCCACTGTGTCCATCAAATGCAGCCATTGTGGCCATCAAACACAACCACTTTACCCATAAATTTGCACCACTGTGCCCATTAAATACTGCCACTGTGCATTCAAATGCAGCCAGTGTACCATCAAACACAGCCACTGTACCCATAAATTGCCACCACTGTGCCCATTAAACGCTGCCACTGTGCCATCAAACACAGCCACTGTGCCATCAAACGCAGCCACTGTACCCATAAATTGCCACCACTGTGCATGGTTAAAGAGAAATAAGTAATGAGTAAACTCTTATGACAGAGCCAGTTATGCCCCATACACATAGTTACATAGTTAGTCAGGTTGAAAAAAGACACAAGTCCATCCAGTTCAACCATAAAAAAAAATAAACAAACAAAATAAAACACAGTACAATCCATTACACACAACTCCATATACCCACAGTTGATCCAGAGGAAGGCAAAAAACCCCAGCAGAGCGATGATCCAATTTGCTACAGGAGGGGAAAAAATTCCTTCCTGATCCCCCGAGAGGCATCGGATTTACCCTGGATCAACTTTACCTACAAATCTTAGTACTCAGTTATATTATGTGCATTTAGGAAAGAATCCAGGCCCTTCTTAAAGCAATCTACTGAGCTGGCCAGAACCACCTCTGGAGGGAGTCTGTTCCACATTTTCACAGCTCTTACTGTGAAGAAACCTTTCTGTATTTGGAGGTGAAATCTCTTTTCCTCCAGACGTAAAGAGTGCCCCCTTGTCCTCAGTGTTGACCTTAAAGTGAATAACTCAACACCAAGTTCACTATATGGACCTCTTATATATTTGTACATGTTGATCATATCCCCCTTATTCTCCTCTTCTCAAGAGTGAATAAATTCAGTTCTTCTAATCTTTCCTCATAGCTGAGCTCCTCCATGCCTCTTATCAGTTTGGTTGCCCTTCTCTGCACTTTCTCCAGTTCTCCGATATCCTTTTTGAGAACTGGTGCCCAAAACTGGACTGCATATTCCAGAGGAGGTCTTACTAATGATTTGTACAGGGGCAAAATGATATCACTCTCTCTGGAGTCCATACCTCTCTTAATACAAGAACTTTTTTTTTAAGACAGACTTTTTCCATCGGAAATTCCGACCGTGTGCCCCATCGGAGTAATTCCATCAGAAATTCCGATGAATTCCATCAGAAATTCCGATGAATTCCATCAGAGTTTACATGTTCTCTTTTCCTCCGTTGGAATTTCTTTGGAATTCCGATGTAAGTTTGGTCCGGCTAAAGCCCGATCGTGTGTACAAGGCATAAGAGGGATATCTTTCCCATCTTCCTGCCAGCATACAGAGCGATAATGCAAATGTGTATGGGGTGATAAGGCTAGGCACACACGTCAAATCCCTATGTTAGGGAGGGAAGTCAAGTCGAAGTAGAAAAAGTGCTTGGTGCCATCACAAGCTCTGGTTCAGAATTGAGTAGTTGGTTTTTGGTTGTGGGGTATATGGGTTCCTGTTCTCCTGAAATATACAGTATACCTTGTGCAAATTCTTCTGGTCAGCAGTGTGAAGAGAGGCCTTTTAAATTAAAATGGTTGTCAACCATAAATGTTCTTTCTAAATGTCTTTATTTTAATTTTCATACATACAGATAAATAAACAATTTCATTAATCCAATCCATCAATCATAAGAGTTCCAAAAAATTAATAGCAATACTCCTATCTTAATTACATCCACAGAAAAAACAATAACTAGTTATTTGGGATAGTCCCCATTCTGTCTTCCGTTAGACCTGCTTAAAATAAATAAACCTGCAAGGCAATGGCATAATGTGCCATTATGCAATGCATACTAGCACATTATTAAATACTCACCTTGGAATGAAGCCCTCCAGAGCTGTAAAGTCACTGCTGAGAGGGCTGACATGTTTCCCCTGTCGTTCTACCGGATGTGTGAGCTCCAGCACTGTGATTGTCTATAGCCGCATTGACATCATTCCCGCACCTGTGCGCAGGAACCCCTTGGTTCCGGCACAAAGCTCTGAAGTTCCAGCAAGGTATGCCAGACCTTCAGAGCGCATTTGCCAGTGATATCACTGTCTGCATGTAGGATGATTATCTCCTAAATTGGTGCACATATAGAAGATATTAATTTGACCTACATGTTTCTGTGACAGTTAAGTGATTTTGTTTCTAACCTCCCTTAACTGTCTGATAAGAAAGATGGCCCTCTCCAGCAGGAAATGGCTTATCAACCTGCTGGATCGATCGCTAACATGTTGGCATAGCCATATTGCAGCTACTAGGGGTAGCTGCCTTAACCACACAAGCAACATGCAGCTGTGGTCATTTTAACACAGCTTATTCTGGCCACTGTAAGTTAGCAGTGGCAACCTGATATACTAGGGTAGCACAGCACTAGTCTCTCCTTGCGTTCACTGCTTAGTTTCTCAAATCCTAAATATCCGAGTATCCCAAATCATGTTGGACAGCCCATGGAATACAGACACTGACAAACAGTGTAAAAATTCCTGGAACCAACCTGCAGCTTCAAGACACTTGGTAACTATAGTTGCTGAGGGTTACTGCAGAGACCAGCTGTTTATACTAACCAACAAAATGAACCGGATACAATGTAAATACAACCAATCTCTTTCCAAGGTTACATAGAAATAAAAAGGCACAAGGTGACGTATGTTTTTTTCTAATCCATACCCGCAAACTATGTATCAGTTTATGCACAGCTTATGAATAATAACATCATTGAGACTTGTTTTTGAAGGCACAGCTTCTCAAGCTTTCATCTTTACCCCACCTTCGCTATGTGGGCAAGGGTGGATTGACCATTCGGGCACTCGGGCACTGCCCGGGGGCCCCATGCCACTTGGGGGCCCATCGGGGTTGCCAGCCTCAGTAAAACCAGGAACACTATGTAAAAATATTTTTTTTTTAAATCCCAAGATTATAGCTGCCCCGCCTCTCCAATACCTTTTCATTGTGTGTATTTGTATTCTGTGTGTATGTATACTGTGTGTGTATATACTGTGTATGTATACTGTTTGTGTGTGTGTGTGTGTGTATACTGTGTGGCCCCATAATCTATTGCCTGGGGGCCCCATAATCTCCTATTGCCCGGGGGCCCCATGAGTTGTCAGCCCACCCCTGTATGTGAGACATCTCTGACCTATAACAAGCACCAGACTGCCAGGATACCTGGTATATACATGCCTGAACCAGACCTCGTTAAGCAGCTAAGCAATTATAAGAACTCCAACCCAGCATCATATACCATCAAAAATAAGCCAGACAGCTACCTCCTCTACCCTATTATTCTAAAAAGAATAGTTTGTTTTAGCTAACATTTTTTTAATAAAGTATATGTAAATCCAACTATGTTATTATTTAAAGATTATTGTTTTAGGGTGGGCACTTTTTAAAACCCCTCTTATTTATTTTTTTCCAATGGGGAACTTTCCATTCACTTCCTGTCCTATAGGTAGAGGATACATTGAGAAGAAGTCTTTGCTAAGTAGAAATTACAATTTCCCTTGTACACAGTTGTCACTGGAACAGGAAATTTTCCTTCACTGTCAGTCCTGCTAGCAATGTTTTCAGCATAAAAAGAGACAAAATAAAAACTGACAGACGGACCTAACTCTCCATTATTCTGTTTCAAACACAAAGGAAAAAAAAAGTTATGACTCTAGATCCACTTTAAGAAGGCAATGCAAACAGTTTGCAAAGTACTGAGACCCACTATAACAAGATTTTATCATAATCCTCTTTGTGTTTTTAAGAAAATAAACATTTTTTTGCTGTGGTTTAATGCATGTTCTGCTTTTATTTTCCAAATGATTCATTTTAAGCCACATTTAACCACATAAAAATAACTTTCAACAAGCACACCCATGTTCTTTTATGGGTTTGCACTGATATTTTTGCAAGCATAATAGATGGCGTTTGTTAGTAAATATATAATTTAGTGAAATAAAAAGTTGTATATGCCTTTAGTAATGTAGTTTATCTTAAAGCATAGAAAACATTTCTATGGTTTTTCATCCCGCAGAACTTACTTGGTTGTTCTACAGTGAAAGATCAGAATACATAGTTGAAATACATGGCATTTGCCTAATAATCCCAATCGCTATGTAATGCCTTTAATACCACGTCGGAAGTGTCAGTTTATTAGCTATCTGGCCTGTATTCAAGGTGCGGAAGTACATGGATTTTTATAGTAAAATCTTAGAGAGCTAAGAGAGCTCATTAGATAATTCAGAGGCTTACAATAAATGCTTTTGAAAAGCTGTCATTCATTTTCTTCAGTCCATATACTGTAGTTCACCTCTAATTTTCACCCTCTTAAAAAAATGTTTTTAAAGACGTAAGCAAAAAATTATTTGTTAATTAACTGCTTTAACCCCGACATCATTAATTGACTAGATGCTGACTATTCACCTGTACGCTAAATACACAGCACAACGGAAGGACACACAGTTAACTTAAGAGCAAAGTGACATAACCCCTGTTTAGTAATTAGGAGCAATACACTTTTACACACTAATATATATCTTACAGAGGAAAACAAACTTACCAATGATGAGAGGAGAACTAAAACCTTCCAAGCAGGGTATTGCACAGTCTGTGTTAACCTACTAACCAGAGCCTGGGTGATGAAAACAAAAATAATATCCATCTGTAAAGGAATGCTGCAGCCCTTCCATCCCATGTATGGCAAAGCAAGATGCTATATATAGCTGCCATGGAGTTGGACTACCACACTTTTAGGTCATCCTGATAAAGTATATCTTAACTCTAAGCATATTAGTTCACATATTGGTGGTTTAATCATGCATTGGCGATTACAGGATTTATTTTGTAAGATGCTATTTCAATAATACATTGAATATTATCATTCTAACACAAATATTTTGTGTGTTAATATCTATCTATCTATCTATCTATCTATCTATCTACAGTATCTATCTATCTATCTATCTATATATCTATCTATCTATCTATCTATCTATCTATCTATCTATCTATCTATCTATCTATCTATCTATCTTTCATCCATCTTGCTAGATATAAGACACATTGTTATTTTTATCTTATTATTTAATGTACCTGGCTGAAAAAAATGTTTGTTTGTTTTTTGCAAAGTTACCTTGTTACATAATGCAGGGACAAATTAGTTGCTACTTGTCTGTATACATAAACCTAGTCATGTAATATGTCCCAGTAATTTTGAGGATAGTCATGAACAATTTTTTTTACTATTATATTATTATAAATAAAAAAATATTATATATTTTTTTTAAAGGCACTGACATGCTTTTGAAATCTTATATCTATGATCAATATAGTTCTCTGAATATCTAACTATTTATCTATCTATCTTTGTATCTACATACCCAGTGAGATTGCTATGCCAAAAGACTAAAAGTTAATGCAGAAAAGCAGGGAGAGATCATGAGGATAAAAGCTGGTATGCTTGTAATGCAGATGCTTCCCAGTGAACGTTTCCAATGCTCTTTGCTGCTCTGTTGCAGAGTACTCTGGAATACAACGCAAAACTGAGACTTCTGGGATTGTTCATCTCCTGAGTTTTCTGCAGATTGTGCTGATTCCTCTCTTTGATCTCACGTCACTACCGCATTTTACAGTGATGTAAGTTCTGAGAAAGAAATTAGCGAGTATTAATTGGGACTCCAAAGATCAACAGTCCCAGAGGTGTCAGTAAGTCGGTGGAATTTAGAAAAAATGGACAGGTGGATAAATGAAAGCTCTACCTTCTCCAGTCATAGAATTATTTTTATCTCTGAAAGCTATAGTACAGCTTCTATGAATGGAGGAGGGGGAGGAAATGGTGGGCAAAGTCAGCATTTTTGATGAGTGCCTATGCCAGGTCCAGAAGCTTGCATTTACCTCTACAGCACTGGAAAATTACTGCTGAGGGATATGGAGGAGGAGCAAAGTACTTGGGAAACCAGGGCAGCCACCAGCACAAGGGACACTTCTCATTCAATGTAAGTAATAAAAAAAGATGAACTAAGCCTATGCTTTAAGGCAGGGCTCAAGTCCTGCGGGAACGCGTGGTAACAGCGTCCCTGCACTTTTTTCACAGCAGGAACGCCATTCCCTTTGCAGGACTAGAGCAGCCTCGGGCGGCCAAGCCGCCCAGGCCAATCCTTCACATAGTGAAGGATTCGACTTGAGTCACTGTCAGGGGCAGGCGAACTGAGCCGAGCAGACGCAGAGCTCCTCCTCCAGGCTCCAACCTCACCTGCCACCTGTCCTTCAGTACGCGGCCGGTTGCGTGTGACACCATGTGGATACGGAGTCACACAGCAACGCTAGGGTGAGCCCGTGCCTCCTCTCCTCACACCGTCACACGCACTCTGCCCTGACACTGACACACTGACACTGTGTGTGCAGTGAGCTGTAAAAAAAGCCTTTTTTGTACACTGCTATGATATATATTTATATATATAGATTGACCAGCCAGCACCCTGAAGCCAGTCAGCCAGCCAGCACCCTGAGACTAGCCAGGCCAGCACTGAGACCAGCTCTGAGTACCCTGAGGCCAGCCAGCCAGCACCCTGAGACCAGCCAGGCCAGCACCGAGACCAGTCAGGCCAGTACAGAGACCAGCCAGGCCAGCACCACTATTTTCTGTGAAATATATATGCATATGAACGTATCATTTTTTTTTGTGGGGGGAATGGACTTGACCCCTGCTTAAAGGCATCCCTAAAGCATTATATTTAAAGTACGTATGTGTGTATTTTTGAAGATGATCTTCCCCCTCACTGTATGGCCTAAAAAAAAACACTTGTAGTTTACACAACTTCACATGCGTTTTTACAAAGGTTTGTCTATTAGACCTAGAAATTAGCCCTAGAATTGAAAGAGTAAAGAGGAACTTTGGTTGACTGTGTATTGGCTCTACCCCAATCCATTTACCCCTTAGCTCTTCCATTATGGTTCATTAGCATATGTGTCGAAGGGCTCAATACGATTTCCTTATGCATTCCTAAGATGGAAAAAGATAGGGACAATTGCAGTCTTTGTACATGCGTGTAGGGAACCCATAAATGCCCAGGTATTCAGGGAAGCCTGCACGTGTGAAGATGTGCTGCAGAGCTCACTCATATCCCAAAGCCATGCGGTACATATACGCACAAGCCACACAAATGTTCTTCTTACCTAGGGAAAAAATGGAAAAGTTCCACTTTGTAGCACAAATAAATGTCACAAAAAATACATTTATATCCAATTATGAGAGCGGGAGGGGGGAGGAGGTAGGGTAACATGAAATTTACTGATTGTAAAGTCTTGTTTTGTTTTTTTTTCCTATAAAAATAATAAAAATGTCATACTTACCTGCTCTGTTGCAGTGGATTTGTACAGAGTAGCCAAGATCCTCCTCTTCTTGGGCCCCTTTTATGTGATCCTGGGTCATTCCTCCTGTTCAGTGCCCCCACAGCAAGCAGTTTGCTATAGGGGCAACAAGCTAAGTCACAGATCCATGTGTCCATTCAGACACGGGGCCCGGACCTGGCACGCCCCCTCTCTCCCCTGATTGGCTAGGTGTCTTTGATTGACAGCAGTGGGAGCCAATGGGGCGGCTGCTGTGTCATAGCCAACCAGGAAGGAGACAATGGCTGAGACACTTGTGGACATTGCTGGATAGAGAGGGACCTCAGGTAAGTGGGGGCTGCTGCATACAGAAGGCTTTTTATCTTAATGCATAGAATGCATTAAGATAAAAAACCTTCTGCTTTACAACCCCTTTAAGGGTGAAGGTCTATTTTAACAACAAGATCTGCCCCTATAAACTCCAATAAGATTCATCTCTACATTAAGGTTTGCCAAATTTTGAACAAGATTCAATAAACCCTTAAGTCTCGTACACACGACCGATTTTCCCGGCAGGAAAACTGTCAGGAGAGCTTTTGGCCGGGAAAACCGGATGTGTGTATGCTTCCTCGCAGATTTCCCATCAGGAAAACAGCCGGGAATCCCAAAGAAAAAATAGACAACCTGCTCTTTATTTTCCCGTCGGGATTCCCAACGTTTTTTTTTTTCCACCAGATCTACTACTTACCTATGGGAAACACTGCGAGGCAGTGCCAATGGAGCATACACACGGCTGGGATTCCCGGCCAAAGCTCCATGGCAGTTTTCCTGCCAGGTTCTCGGCTTTCCCCTCGGTTTTCTCTGCAGACTTTTTACCGCTGAGACAAAGGAGCATGTGTACAGGGCTTTAGCCAATTGAACCTGGACAGATTTGCCCATCACTACTATAGCACAGTGTGAAGTAATGGCTGTATAACCTTCTGTAGTCATAACTTGAAGATTTACATTAAAGCAAATATTAAAGAGTTTACATATTTTTTAGCTTCAGCAATTTACAGTGTAAGAAATAATGAAAGATGCATGAAGTTGCTTTAAGCATTCAATCAGCCAAGGTACCAAGGCATGCATTCATATTATAAATACTATTTACAGTTCTGTAGACTTCTAATATTCACTTAATTGGAGAACATACATGGTAAATGGTTGACCTTGAAGACGTACAAGTAACATGCATTTCCCTGTTTAGTCTTGTAAACACTTATTATTTGGAAAAGGAGAGCTTCAAGGCTTTAAAGTAGTCAGTTGCAAATACATAGAGAGACATGTAAGCATATGCAACCCCCTACCACTACTACAACAAATGTTCTAATTTATAGCTAAAAAATAAGCAATAGATTTACAAGTGCTGTTGATGAAAGTTAGAGGGGAAGATTTATGTTGTCTGGACAGAGATCCAAAGTATGTATATAAGTGTCTGTCTCAAAGACCGGTGGCATGATGTTTTGGTCAGTGCTTGAAATAAGATTCAGACAGATGAGCAGCCTCCCCTGCTGTATATCATGTCAAATATACCTTCTAGTCAGCAGGTGACTAGTGGAAAGTGACATTCAGATTTTAAATCCATTAAACACCTTTCAAATGAAGCAGGGTGTTTAATAAAATAGGCTACATGTGAAAACAATATGGAGTGATGGGCTGTCATTATATGACTTGATATTTCGGCGTGATGATTTTGGTCTAGTTTCCAAAGAACTTCATATGAAAAAATAAAAATATATTTCCATTTAACAGTTGGAATACAAAGATATTAAATTGTGGGTGGGTACTACTGTGTTCAGGAGTGAGCCTCTACAATCCTCTCTAAAGAAAACCTGTCAAGAGTCAAATAAGAAGATTGATTGGTTGGCTGGTTGTCGTTGACTTCAATGGATTGAGCTTGCAACTGGTCGTGTGTATGCTCCATCACAGTTTTCCCGACAGTAAAACTGCCGGGAAAAAAAGGGAACCAGCTCTCTTTTTTCCCACTGGGATTTCCGGCAGTGTTTTTCCCGGCAGTTTTCCTATGTGAAAAACTGCTCCATCGCAGTTTTCCTGTCGGGAAAACCTCTCGTGTGTAGGGGGAAAAACTTACGGAGCAGGTTCTCGGTTTTCACCCGGGATTCCCGATGGACTTTTTACCGCCGGGAATCCCATACGTGTGTACTAGGCATTGGAATGCCTTATCTCTATCCTGGTTTTGGGTCCCTGACTCAGATAGATATAGATGATAGATCGGGAACAAGCATCTTAACCCCCTTAGCGGTATCCCCGAGCATGACTCGGGGTTGTTTTTTACTGCTACGATCGGTATCCCCGAGTCACGATTGGGGTGGATGTGCAGAGCCTGCAGCGGCGTTCCTTACCTTCTCCAGGCGATCCAGCGATAATCTCCCATTGCTGTGATCGCCGCCGAGATCCCCGCCGCGCCGTCCACCGGTCGTCTGACTTCCTGGTTCCATTCCCTGCATCGCAATGGTGCATGGGAGCGGAACTGGGAGGGAAATTCAAATGTTGCACAAACACAAACATATAAAAAGGAGGTGATACAGTGTAATCTGAGAGGATTACACTGTATCACCTTGGAATCTGACACAGTGCCCTTTCAGTGCCCCTTGCCATTGTCATTTGTGACAAACAAAACCTTTGAAAACCCTTTGAAAATGGCATCTAAAAAACACTGTCCTACGTGTGCTTTTTGATCAGCTGAGCGACAGCGACACGGAGTTGATCGCAGAACAGAGAGACTGAGTCGTGGGGCGATTTGTCATCTGACTCTGACACCGACACTGATCCAGAAAGTGACAACGCCGATGATCCCACACCTGACCTAAATGATGTGCGCACTTTGAGCGCTATAGACAGCGATGCAGACCAGGCAGCGCCCCCGAGGTTCCGATTCACTGGATCTCCTGGGATGAAGGTTGATGTGGAGAGGCACAACCCTCTGGCGTACCTGAAACTTTTTCTTTCTGAGGAGGTAATTTTAAAAATTGTGACAGAGACCAATCGATACCACGATCAGCAATCTGCTACTCTGCGTGCCAGATTTTCCAGATCCAGAAAATGGGAACCTGTCACTAAAGAGGACATCTGGAAGTTTTTAGGACTCATCATTCTTCAGGGGGTGGTGGGCAAACCGCTCCAGAAATGGTACTGGACCACCAACAAGATGCTGGCCACGCCATTTTTTGGGACTGTGATGTCCGAATATCGCTTTTCACTCATTATGAAAAACGTACACTTCGCCAACAACAAAGAGTTTGATGAGGCCACACATCCTGCGCCTAAGCTAAAAAAAAATCTGGGAGGTGTGCCAGATGATTGTCGCCAACTTCCAGCGGACCTACGTGCCAGAAAGTGTGGACGAAAGTCTGATGGCCTACAAGGGACGCCGGAGCTGGATCCAATTTATTGCGTCCAAAAGAGCACGCTTTGGCATAAAATTTTATATGCTATGTGAATCTTCCACCGGATATATCTGGAATGCGGTAATTTACACCGGGAAAGGTACCAAGTTCAATCCCAGGTACAACCGCTATGGAATGGCCACATCATCAGTCCTTTCACTGCTGGACCCATTACTGAACCAGGGATATTGCATGACAACAGACAATTCTTATACGTCACCGAAACTTTATGATGTTCTGCTCCTCAACAAAACGGATGGGTATGGTACCGTGAGGCCAAACCGGCGTGACATGCCATCTACGTTTGGCAAGAAAAAACTAAAAAAAGGAGAGATGGTTGCCTTCCAAAAGGGTAAAATGATGGCAATGAGATGTAGAGACAAAAAGGACGTGTGTCTCATGAGCACCGTGCACAGCACCTCCACTACCATGGTCCGCACAAAACACGGAAAAGATGTGCTGAAGCCACAAGTCGTGATCGACTACAATCACACGATGGGAGGTGTCGACCGAGCCGATCAGGCAATTACATTTTTCCCTGGCGATGCGCAAACAACAGAAAAAATACTACAAAAAGATTTTCAGGCATCTCCTTGAACAATGTCTTTGGAACGCCTATATTCTTTATAAAGCAAACACGAACACACCTCTTATTCATTGCGACTTTATATGGAAGCTGGCTGAGCAAATTTTTATCAACCACCCGACGCCATCAGTGTCTGCTAACAGACCCGCACAATGCTTTGTTGACGTTGGCAATCCAGAGCGCCTGACAGGTCGTCATTTTGTAGACTTTGTACCGCCAACCGCACGAAAGTTAGCGCCTACCAGGATGTGCGTTGTTTGCTGTTCCAAGAAGGATGGAAATGGAAAAAAAGTCAGAAAAGAAACCAGGTACTATTGCCCAGATTGCAACGTCGGACTTTGTCTAGTTCCATGTTTCAAACTTTTTCACACCCAGGATGTGTATTGAATTTCTTTGTTTGACTAATTTCTTTATTTTTCTTTGCATTATTGAATAAAATTATATTATTTATTAGATTATAATTCATGTGTTTGTGTTTCAAATTTATCACATCTGGAATGTCTACTAGAGTCTTGTTTTGGTCAGGTTTAAGTAAGTAATTACTAAGAATTGCAGGCCTATAATACATATCACCAAATTTCCATGCAACAAATTGTACCGCTTTTGGTACGTAATTTCAGACAGAATCATACCGCCAGGGAGGTTAAGAAGGAGAAGTCAGAAATGGAAGCCTACCTTTTTCTTTCATGACCGGTGTAGTTTAAAAGATAACTAAACACCAAGAACAAAAAGGCAATACATTGCAGCTTATGATCCTTAGATGTGACATCTGCATTAACTTTTTCTATATTTTTTTCTAGCCATGAGCAAAGACTGATATTATTGATTTAGCCAGTATTCTTGTAACTTCCTGTGAGCTGAAAAATATTTAAAAAACTAAACACTCTACCCTGGCCACATTTAACTACACCCCCAAAACCACACCTGCATATTTAGCCACGCCCACAAATCATGCCCCCATTTTTCACAAACCCTCAAATGATTTGTCACAGACTATTAAAACAAAAAGAAGAAATTGAAGGAAAAAAAAAACAAGATGCATTGGGCAGCATTAAGAAAACAAGTGCGGCCAAGTTAGAGTGAGTGAGTGAGTAACTTGTATAGCGCTACAAATCTGAAGTAAAACCCACCCAGGCACTTGCAGCAGTGGGAGGGTCTTAACGGGTATGGTTAAAAAAAAAACCTGAGCCCACTCTGTTTAAGAGCACCTAATGCGCAGACCACAGGGGTCAGGGGTCAAGAGCATGTAACACACGGAGTTCAGGGTCAGGAGTGTGTTACAGACAGAGTGTAGAGGTCAGGGATGTGTAATGTGTAAAGTGCAGGGATCAGGAGTATGCAATAAACAGAATGCAGAAGTTAGATGTATATAATGCAATGTAGGGTTCAGGATTATGTATCATACAGCGTACAAGGATCAGGAATATGTAATGCGTGAAGTGCAAGGATCAGGAGTGTGTAATGCATGGAGTGCAGGGGTCAGGCGTGCATACTGCAGCACAAAACCTACAGGTTGGTATACACATAGACCAAAATTGATCCCCTCTTCCTAGTGCAAATGCCCCAGTACAGATCCGTAGTGTGTGACATGGAGAGTAAGGCCGGGTACACACGATTGGTCAAAACTGATGAAAATGGACTGAAGGTCCGTTTCATCGGTCCAAACCGATCGTGTGTGGGCCCCATCGGTCAGTTATCCTTCAGTCAAAAAAAAAAGAGAACTTGCTTTAAAATTTAACCGATGGACACCTAACCAATAGGTCAAAACCGATCGTTAGTACGCATGACCATCAGTTAAAAATTTATTGCTGTCTCTGGCAGCATCTCTTATTCTGGTGATCATTATCATAAGGACAAAAAGCAATGGGAAATGAAAACGTCTTTCATTGGGGACACTTATTCTATTGACAACCCTCCTTCTCAAGAAATGTATATTGCTTTCCTTTTGTCTCTGGGACTGAAAATGAAGGGAGGCCACCAAGACAGGACAGAGACATCAAAAATGAAATTTGATACTCTTTAACCAACTCTGATCAAAATTGAAAAAAAAAAAAAAGGTTGTAAACCCACTTTATAATTGTCAAGCAATCCCCTGTGTTAAATAATGTGGTGTCTACACTGTATGTGCTCTATTTAAAAAATGCCTCTGTATACCTTATTTCTGAGTGCAGGTGGAGTAATGTCATGGACCTTGAGATACTAAAGTGTCTCTACTTGACATCTGTTACACAGGAGAGGGTGGCTAATAAATCATAATTCATGTATTGCAGAAGATGAGACATTGTGGATAGTACATATTGCAGGATGTCTTGGGATATTATCAGGTGTAAATATCTTCTGTCTGAAGATGTGGATTGGAACTGAATCAGCCTGGTTCCTAAACCTCTCCTTAGGTATGCTAATGCACCACCAGCCAGCTCTCTATTCCTAAAGGTTAATTGATCTATTGTGTGGGTGAATAAGACCTGTGTTTACCCTTAAGAGATTGTGTATTGTATAGTGGGGAATTGCAGACGAGGTGCACGCGCACCTCCTGTAACATCTCCGAGGACTCCAGCCTTGTCATCAGGCTGCTGTCCTGGGGATGGTGCGGTCAGCCCAGATGGCCCAGCACCCTCCTGCACATCTGTGGATGACACAAAACATTCACAGGTTGGCACACTTGCCACATATTCCCTTTCACCCCCTCCCCCACACATGGCATCACGGGCTCCTGACTTGAGTAATAGCCAGGCAGGCCCTCCACTTCTTGCCTATGAAAGGTCTGGGCCACCGCACACTCCTCCACTGTCAGCCTAACAGGGCATGGTGGGCCCTCTCCTGTGGCCCTGGCATGGGCTAGCATTTTGGCCAGCTTCTTTTTGTCCAGATGCCGGAGGTCATTGATCTTCTTTTCAAACCCAGACCATGTCCGGGTCTCCCCCCCCCCCGATATAATCATGTCCAAAATCTCTCTCCTCCTGGCCGGGGTGGTGTTGGCACTCTCCGGGCCATGGAGGTAACGCCCATATTGGGAAATGGCCCGGGCAAGAATTCGTTTCTCCCCAAAAGTAAAATTTAACTTCCTCTTTCTCTCCATCATACTCATACAAAAACTCTCTCCCAAACAGTCAGCAAAAATCACTCACAAAAACAATTAGCAAAATTCAGTCACAAAAACAAGCAGGAAAAATCAAGCAAGAAAACAAACGAACAAAAAACTATCAACCAAAAACTCTCACAAGCAGTCACCAAAAATCACTTACAAATATCTTCTAACAAACACTAGATCACACAGTCCACAAATATCACAAAGACAAGCCACAACGCAACTAACAACAGAATAAAAGCACCTTGCTGTATAGGGAGGGATACAAAGGGATGTACTTTTGCAAAGGAAGTGCGTTTCTGTCTGTCTATTTATGCTGTCTGCGTAGTTCATGATTTTGCCCTAGTCCACTTCCAATTTCACTGATTGCGCTCTTCCTGAGTTGGGAGCATGCACACAGAGGTGCTGACATGGTATGCTTCAAGCGCGCATGCGCGAGCCGGCCGGCCCTTCATTTGCATGGGGTCACGGCTCATTTCAATGTAACACGCCCACGTCCTTCCCAATTTGTATTACTCCGCCTTGCACCTCAGAAATAACGGTGCGCAGGCGCTAATTTCTGCGTAAAACCGACGATAATAGCGTGATTGCGCCGCTACATTGCGCCAGTCTAACGTAAAGGCGGTGCGCTACGCCGGTCCAATAATGCGCAGATGTACCTGAATCTGGCTCTGTGTTGTTATTCATACATTAAAAGAAAATTATGTCTTTTTTTTAGGGTAACATATGCTTTAAGGCCTCATGCACAACAACCTCTGGTAGCTGAAAATATGATGAGCATAATATTAATTGTTCAGTTTTACATACCTTTTTTGTTAATATTTTTCAAAAATGTATGGCTTTAAACATACACATATTTTTGTTTGTTTTTTACCTTAGAATAGTCTTATTCTTATACTTATTTTTAGTAGTTAGCATTATAAAAATCATTGATTTTTGAAAAATTAAAAAGATAAATCTAAGCAAAACTGTAAATAAGTGATACATACTTTAAACCGTAAAGTGCTAGTAAACTCTACCACCTTTTTTTTGATGGTGTGGGTTTCTTGCAATGTATACCATAATGCGCTAATATGCACCGCAATGAAGACACTCATGCGCATGCACATGGGAGTCATCAGTTGCCCGTGAAAGAATGGGTTCTATTCAAAACTGGATGTCTTGTCCATAAGGCATTGCAAGGATGTGACCCAGAGTACCTGAAGGAAAAAGTCATCAAGTATGCGCCTACCCAATCCTTGAGATCGGCAAATCTGGCCAAATTGAAGATTCCAAAATTCTAAAAGAAAAAATGGGAGGAGAACGAGTGAAGTACAAGGAGCTGAATTTTGGAACTCATTGCCTCTGAAACTGAGACATGAGAATATTCCGAAATTACTTTTTTCAATTCCGAAAGGAATTAAAACGGTACTTTTTGTACAAGCTTTTGGAGTCATGTAATTTTAATGGGGTGTGATGGACAGATGGTGATGGTTATTACTCTGTGTGTTGTCTTTCCGGTATGTTAGTTTTTCCAAGGTCTTTTAACGTCAATGTCTTTTATGTTGCGCATTGAGGCCTTCAGGTAAGACTGCGTAGGTTAAGCATTTTAATAAATAAATAAATCCTAGCAGCATGGAGCTCTTCTCATTCATGGTACAGTCAGTGTGCCCTGCTAGAGCCAATGATAATATCTCCTAAATGGCATGTTTATAAGATATTCACTGTACTTACAGGTAAGATTATTATAAGCTTACCTACAAGTACAAGTTGCAAAAGTTGCAAGTACAAATGCAAAAGTCTAGAGAAAGGCCCGAAGGCCCACATAAAACGTTGGCATATAACAGGGATTTGGAGAAGGCAAAACAGATGATTATCGTGCACGTAGACTAGCATCCATCCTTGTACAGTTTTGTGAGGTTAACTCTTTAGGATCATTTTGACCCAAACAGAGCCTATTCTCGTGTGGTAGATGACCCTGGTGTAATTGAGTGGGACAGACCCATACCGTGCTGAGCGCCTCGGGATAATTTCTCCACCCCTATGGGTTCCAATTGTGGAGGAGCAGAGCCTATGTCGGGCCTCGTCTGTTCCCTTCCTCCTTTCCCAGGGGGCGTATACCTCGGCAGAGCCCCAGTTCATAACAATCTCCGGAAGAGGGTAGGGGAAAAGGTTTCCACTTGAAGTGAATCTAGTTAATTCCAAAGTGTTTTGGTCTATCAGCGTGGCTGAGGATTTGAAGTCCACTTTAAAATCTGTTTAACTAATTCTGAATTTATGCTTCTTAAATTCTAAAATCACGTCCCTAAAATTATTGTAGGGATATCAAATGTAAATAGTGCAATAAGTCTTTGGGTATACTTGTGGCATCCTAAATGTGCCTATGAGTAGTATGTCATGTGTATATGAATGTGTTGTGTGTGTCTGGGGGATTTTTTGTATTTCATAAAATTGTACTTAATTTTCTTGTTTCCTTTTATAAAGTAAATTTTCATTGCTGTTACAAACAGGCAGAGTACATGTAAATCGAGTCATATTTGTGTCCACAGAGCGATCTCTCTCTCCCTCCAGCTCCATTTACCTCATGTTTATTCTCTCTCTCTTGCCCTCTCTCGCCCTCTCTTTTTCTCTCTTTCGCTTTTGCACCCAAACAAGCTTGCTCCCGAGCCACTGCTCTGTGTGTCCACTCACACATGGAGCGAGGCTCGCCCCTGACCCCGCTCTTTCCTCATTGGCTCACTGGCTTGGATTAACAGTAGCGGCAGGCATTGGCTCCTGCTGCTGTCTCAGACAGTGAGGACAAAGAGACCTGGGAGGGATGCTGCTCAAATGCACATCGATGGTTTGAGATGGGGCTCAGATAAGTATTGGGGCCTGGGTGGACTGTTGCACACAAAAGTGTATTTCACCTTTATGTATAGAATGCATGAAGGTAAAACACAATGAGCCTTTCCAACCACTTTAATATCCACTGGGGGGGCATTTAGGGGGACATTTAGGAGGGGGTACTAATGAGGGGGCTGTGATGAGGGGACACTGATGATGGCGCTGTGATGAAAGGACATGGATGACAAGGCTCTGATGAGGAGGTCACTGATGGCAGAGCTGAGATGAGGAGGACACTGATCAGTACTGATGACTGGGCTGCGATGAGAAAATGCTGATGACAGGGCTGTGATGAGGGGCACCAATGGCAGGATTGTAATAAGGGGATGAGGGTGTCTCTGATATGGGGGTTACTGTTAAGGGGGCCTAATGAGGGGAACACCGATGAGGGGGTTCTGATAAGGGAGACACTGATGAGGGAGTTTCTGATGAAGGGACACTGATGAGGAGTTCTTGGCAAGGGGAACAATTGATTCCTTCATTCATGGGGGGCAGATGATGATACAACATGCACAAAGCTGCCCCCTCAAGGAGCCCTATTGCCCCTTCAGTTTCTGCAATCCTGCTATAGTACATTTTCTTTTTATGACCTGGAGGCATTGCTAATTAATAGATTTTATTTCCAAGTTAGACCATAAACCGAACCCTGTGACTAGTCTTACAACATTTGAATCTATGTGTTGACAACTTTCTGACTCCAGACACTTACTATCCCAAATGTATAAATTGGTATTGGGTGACTTCTCAAAGATTGTTTCCTATTACATTAGGGAATAGGAGATGGAGCTTGGGCTGGAATTTATGGCCCCCCCCAAGATCCAACGGATCATTAAATTGACCCATACCTATTAGTTCTCGCACTCAAGAATCCTCCCTTAAATTCCTCAACTGATGGTACAAGACCTCCTCGCGCTTGGCCCAGATGCTTCCTACTGCTAGTGACCGCTGTTGGAGGGGATGTGATCACCAAGGCATGTTCCTGCACATTTGGTGGTCCTGCCCTAAGATTAGAGTATTCTGGGACGCCATTACCCCTTGGATATAAAAAATTTCCCCTGACCAATCACAAATTCTTTGTTCCATCTCCTCTTTCATGGGATTCCATCTTCAAAGGAGGCTTATAAAAGAAATGTACTACCTAATTTATTAAATGCTGCAAAGATTCTAATTCCCAGATTTTGGAAACAATTTATTTCCCTAAACTATTTGCTTGGAAAGAGGAAGTGGATATCATGATGGAAACTGAACGCTGGATTTATACTGTTCGGGACCAACAAGAAACATTTAGAGCTATATGGATGGAGTGGTTACACTATTCGCAAGAGATACCAAATTAATGAGTAGGGGTTCCTTTTTTTAATCACTTCGTATGTCATGATACATATTGTTTCCATGCTTTATCCCTTTTAGTTCGAATTTATTGTCCCCTGGTAAAAGTTAGGTAGGATTTATTTATTTTTTTTACTTTTTCTTTCCTTTATCCCATCCTAACCTTTCTTATTCTTCTTCTTATTTTAGTTCTCTGGCATGTTCCATTCAGAAGAGCTATCCTGACTGTACACAAGGGACCTTTTTACAGAAGAGACAACAGCCACAGGTACTTTGGGGTTATTAATATGTTTATTGATATGTGAAGCCTGTTTTGTACATGTCATGTAGTCCATTGTATGTTTTTTCTAGAGAACACTTGTGCTGTTCCTTTTTATGTTTGCTGAAAATCAATAAAACTTAATTATAAAAAAAAGCTGATATCAAGGTTCATAAAAACTCACTAAAACTCACATGAAAGCTCAAGTAAACATGTGTCGCTGTGAGTTAACTCTACACGTTTTTTCCTTCAGCTTTTCTGCACATATGGTGTGAATGAGGACTTAATATCTTTCTCATTTTTAAATACATGTATTTTTTATAGCAACATACAGTATATACTTCATACATTCAATTTTTTTTTCTTTGTACATACTCACACACATTGTTTCCTTTCTCTGTTTCCGTCATTCATCCTTTCACTGCCCAAGGACATACAGAAAGTCACAGGTCAATTCTGTCATTTTATTTTCACTACAGAAGTGAACATGATCTCATCACATGGAATATTTATCACTCCCATGTTTCCTTCTGATGTAGGAGTAACATTAATAACAGCATGAATATCTTTATATGTCTCAATGTAAAAGATATCGTTTATTTATTGCCTAATCTCTAATGTCCCAATATATATATATATATATATATATATATATATATATATATATATATATATATATATATATATATATATATATATATATATATATACAGTGCGGAAAATAAGTATTTGAACACCCTGCTATTTTGCAAGTTCTCCCACTTGGAAATCATGGAGGGGTCTGAAATTGTGATCGTAGGTGCATGTCCACTGTGAGAGACATAATCAAAAAAAAAAATCCAGAAATCACAATGTATGATTTTTTTAACTATTTATTTGTATGATACAGCTGCAAATAAGTATTTGAACACCTGAGAAATCAATGTTAATATTTGGTACAGTAGCCTGTGTTTGCAATTACAGAGGTCAAACGTTTCTTGTAGTTTTTCACCAGGTTTGCACACACTGGAGGAGGGATTGTGGCCCACTCCTCCACACAGATCTTCTCTAGATCAGTCAGGTTTCTGGGCTGTGGCTGAGAAACACAGAGTTTGAGCTCCCTCCAAAGATTCTCTATTGGGTTTAGGTCTGGAGACTGGCTAGGCCACGCCAGAACCTTGATATGCTTCTTACAGAGCCACTCCTTGGTTATCCTGGCTGTGTGCTTCGGGTCATTGTCATGTTGGAAGACCCAGCCTCGACCCATCTTTAAAGCTCTAATTGAGGGAAGGAGGTTGTTGGCCAAAATCTCGCAATACATGGCCCCGGTCATCCTCTCCTTAATACAGTGCAGTCGCCCTGTCCCATGTGCAGAAAAACACCCCCAAAGCATGATGCTACCACCCCCATGCTTCACAGTAGGGATGGTGTTCTTGGGATGGTACTCATCATTCTTCTTCCTCCAAACATGGTTAGTGGAATTATGACCAAAAAGTTCTATTTTGGTCTCATCTGACCACATGACTTTCTCCCATGACTCCTCTGGATCATCCAAATGGTCATTGGCAAACTTAAGACGGGCCTTGACATGTGCTGGTTTAAGCAGGGGAACCTTCCGTGCCATGCATGATTTCAAACCATGACGTCTTAGTGTATTACCAACAGTAACCTTGGAAACGGTGGTCCCAGCTTTTTTCAGGTCATTGACCAGCTCCTCCCGTGTAGTCCTGGGCTGATTTCTCACCTTTCTTAGGATCATTGAGACCCCACGAGGTGAGATTTTGCATGGAGCCCTAGTCCGAGGGAGATTGACAGTCATGTTTAGCTTCTTCCATTTTCTAATAATTGCTCCAACAGTGGACCTTTTTTCACCAAGCTGCTTGGCAATTTCCCCGTAGCCCTTTCCAGCCTTGTGGAGGTGTACAATTTTGTCTCTAGTGTCTTTGGACAGCTCTTTGGTCTTGGCCATGTTAGTAGTTGGATTCTTACTGATTGTATGGGGTGGACAGGTGTCTTTATGCAGCTAATGACCTCAAACAGGTGCATCTAATTTAGGATAATAAATGGAGTGGAGGTGGACATTTTAAAGGCAGACTAACAGGTCTTTGAGGGTCAGAATTCTAGCAGATAGACAGGTGTTCAAATACTTCTTTGCATCTGTATCATACAAATAAATAGTTAAAAATTCATAAATTGTGATTTCTGGAATTTTTTTTTGATTATGTCTCTCACAGTGGACATGCACCTATGATGACAATTTCAGACCCCTCCATGATTTCCAAGTGGGAGAACTTGCAAAATAGCAGGGTGTTCAAATACTTATTTTCCGCACTATGGGCCAGATTCTCGTAGATGCGCGCCTAATTATGCAGGCGTTGCGCATCTCAGATGCACTACGCCGACGTAACACGGAGTGGCAAGTACCGTATTCCCTAAGTAAATGCGCTCCAAGATGCGCCTGCGTCGCGTAAAATCATGGGCGTAATCCGGCGCAACTCCAAAGTAGGAGGGAAGTGGGCGTGTTGCATTATAATGAAGCGTGACCCCATGCAAATGCAGGCCGGGACGAACGGAGCATGCGCCGTGACATGGATGACCCGCGCCATGACGTGGTTGACCCGCGCCGTGACGTGGATGCCTTCTGCGCATGCGCAAAGCCTCCCTACGATGCGCCGGCGCAGGGTATATAATGCGCCCACACATGCGCCCGTGCAGCGCAAACGTCTCCCATTTTTTAGAGAGTGACGGCGAAAGTTTGTGCTGGACAAGATGGCAACTGCTGTTAAGGAGAGGAGGAAGAAGAATTTCTCCCCAGAGGAGAGGGCCATTGTCATACGGGCCATGGAGAAGTATGACTCGCGGCTCCATGGTGCTGACAGTGCCCGGACCAGCAAGTCCCGGAGGGATCAGATATTAATGAGGGTGGCGTGCCAGGTCAATGCCCTCTCTCATGAGGTCCGGACACCGCAGGACATTCAAAAGAAAATGAATGACCTGCGGCGTCATGTGAAGGGCAAGCTGGCTGCCATAGCTCGGCATGCCAGGGGCACTGGAGGGGGCCCACCCTGCCCTGTCCGCCTGACTGAGGAGGAGAAGGTGGTTGCCCGCTGCCTACAGACTGAGCAGGTAGAGGGAGTTGGGGGCTATGAGTCCCAGAAGCCAGCCGTGAGGACAGGTAAGTGTGTTTTCTATTCTATCTGTTGTGTACATGTATGGGGGTGGAAGGGAACATGTGCCAAGTGTGTGGGTCCACCAACATGGGCATCTTTTGTGTCATCCACAGATGTGCAGGAGGGAGCGGGGCCATCTGTTGATGCCAGGGCCCATCAGGATCCATCCCCTGAAGATCCAGTCCCTCTGGCTGCCCCCCTGGAACAGGACTTGGAGGGAAGTGGGCACACCTCAACGGAGGAGGTGGTTGAGGAGGGTGTGGTAGTCCAGGACCAGGCCCTCTATGTTGTTGTGGAGGAGGATGGTGGGTTGGCCGGACCAGCCCAGGCTATTCCTCTACCTGTAGCAAACCCCTCAGTGTCCCCCTCCAACCTCTCCAGTCTCTCTCTTTCCCCCCCCCTCATCTCCGGCCCCTCAACATCCTCCCCTTATGCCCGGTCCCCTGCCACTCCCCGCAAGGCGACGTCCAAGACCAGGGGTGTATCCCAGGTCCTGCCGGAACAGCTGGTCAGACAGCAGGACCAGCAAAATAAACACCTGGCCGAGGTCGTGGAGGAGATGAGGCGCCTGGCCGACAGCCTGGCATCCTCGGACAATATAACAGATGCCATCCAGGATGTTGCTGTTAACAGCGCAGCAACGCTGACCAGCTTGGGGGAGCTGCAGGAAAACACCTCGGAACTTGTGGGGGAGGTTCAGGCCCTGCGCCTTGCTATCGAGGCGCAGACTGCTGTGCAGACCCGCATAGCGGTTGCCCTGGAGGGCATGCAGGCAGCCAGGGAGGGACGTGGGGATGTTCCTCCTCAACCTGCTCCCCCCCCCCATCTAGGGCTGCCCCCAGGCAAGTGAGGGGCAGGACCCGTGGCACCAGGCAGAGCCCCCGCCAGGCCCATTAATTTGAGTTTTCTTTAGTATTATGCTCTGGATAAGAGCTTATTTATTTTTTGTTATGCTCTGGATAAGAGCTTATTTATTTTTTGTTATGCTCTGGATAAGAGCTTATTTATTTTTTGTTATGCTCTGGATAAGAGCTTTTTTATTTATTTTTGGATACTGCACACGGTGCAGTGTGAATGGTGTGTGAATGTGAGAGGGTGGCACTCCTGAAAGTAAGGGGTGTCACCCTCGGCCGTGGTGGTGAAGTTAACCCCACGGCTGTATGAATGATGTGTGAAAGGTGTATGAATGGACAGCAACATCATTGGGGCCTTGACGTGGCGTTGCTGCTCCCAAGTCCTACATGCTGGACTTGGGCTAATCCAATGCGATGTGCATGTGGTGTGTGTGATCTAGGGACATCAGTGGTGTACACGCGTGCATTGTCTGTGTGCCATGCTGTATGTGTGTGTTTAAAGGTCAAAGATTCGTAACACGAGGACACTCCTGACTGCTCTTCCATCAGCTGACGGGGTCTCCTCTGGCGGGGGGGGGCTGTGTGGTTGGGGGGTCAGGTCATCACGTAGGGCAATGTGCAGGCCCTTTCGCATGGCAAAGTTGTGCAGAATACAACATGCACCAATGATCTGACCCACAAAGTTGGGGGAATACAATAGGGCCCCCCCAGACTTATCCAGGCATCGGAAACGGGACTTCAGGAGGCCAAATGTGCGCTCCACCACTCCACGGGTTTTGATGTGTGCTTCATTGTATCTTCTCTCTCCTCTGGTTTGGGGGTTCCGGAAAGGAGTCATTAGATGGGGTCCCAGTGTATATGCAGAGTCACCTGTAAGGGAAAAGACAGGAGGATGGTAGTCATGCATGTGCCACTTCTGTTGTGCATCATGGGAGGGGATAGTCATGGCTGCCACCCATGTCACTCACCAACCAGCCAGCTGTCCCCATACATGTCCTGCTCAAAATCTTCTGGGATGTTGCTTTGACGGTAGATGTAGCTGTCATGGCTGGACCCGGGGTCTTTGGCACGGACGTGCCATATGAGGTATTTGGCATCGGCTATCACCTGTACGTTGATGGAATGCCAATGCTTCCGATTGCGGTATATGTGCTCTGTGGCACTGGGGGGCTGGAGTGCCACATGTGTGCAATCAATGGCCCCGATGGTGCGTGGGAATCCGTCAATTCTGTAGAAATCTGTCATTGCCTTCTGCCGCAGGTGCACAGTGGTGGGTCTGATGAACTGGTTGGACATGCGTCTGAGGATTGCGGGGACAACCTGGTGCAGACATCTGCTTATGCTGGTTTGTGACATCCCAGCCACCACTCCACTTGTACGCTGGAATGATCCACTGGCCAGGAAATGGAGTGTTGCCAGGACCTTCACCAGTGGCTGCAGTGCACGTGAGCGGTATGTCTGGCTGGTGATGTCATCCTGCAGGGCTGTGGTTATTTCCAGGATGGCAGCAGGGCTGAATCTGAAGATGCGATACACCTCCTCATCACCCATGCCAAAGAGGCTCATGCGTGCTCGGTAGATCCTCTCACGTGCCCCCGTCCTCCTCCTCCTCCTTCTATGCTCCTCTTCCTCTGCATACCTTAGTATTGATAAGACCATGGCTGGCCCTGGCATCATTGGCATATGAATGTGTTGTCCAGTAAGTGTGATTGCTCAGCTAGTCCGTTACGGTGCTGCTGTAGTTGCTCTCCAGCTGACTTGCACACGGCCTTGAGCAAAGTTACCCGTGCTTTTATGAGGGGTATGTTTACTCAAGGCTTTCGAGTTATGCGCACCACGAGTAGCCAACGCCGGATGCGCGTACTTTCGGGAATACGCGCATCTCCCTCATTTGCATATTTGCATGCTAATTCAATGGGAACTGAATATTTTTGATGCGTAACTATGCGCCTACGCCGCGCTAGCTTAATGCATTTTCGCCGCCCAGACGGAAAAAAAAAACGCGCGTATGTGGTTCTGTGTTTACCGCGCATCGATACGCAGGCGCACATTTACTATTACGCCGCGCATATACATTTACGCAGGCGTAGCGCCGCTGAGAATCTGGCCCTATGTATATATACTGTGTATATATATATATATATATATATATATATATATATATATATATATATATATATATATATATATATATATATACATATACACAGTATCTCACAAAAGTGAGTACACCCCTTACATTTTTGTAAAAATGTTCTTATATATCTTTTTATGTGACAATACTGAGCAAAAGACACATTGCTACAATGTAAAGTAGTGAGTATACAACTTGTATAACAGTGTCAATTTGCTGTCCCCTCAAAATAACTCATCTGACTAGCAACAAAAGTGAGTAAACCCCTAAACATTGGTATACAAGATTTATTTTTTTCATTAAAATGTCGTTTTTACTAATACTAACTGCAGTCATGGTGGTCCGTCTATAGGGGGCGCTGCAGCACTGCCCCCTCTGGCTCTCGCAAATAACATACATTCATGCATTGCCTGAATGTATGTTATTGTTGCCAGCTGCCGCTGGTCTATTCAGATGGCCGGACCTTGGGCGCTGGCTACCTGAATAACGGCAGCTGAGTGCCTACCAGAGCCTGGCGGCCGTCTCAGCCAATCGGGTTCACCGATTCTGGTTATCGGTAACCTGATTGGCTGAAGCGTCATTGAGGTCAGGAGAAGACATTGAGGGACGTGGAAGCAGAAAGGTAAGTGTATTTTACAGGGCACAGCGGCGACAATGGGTACAGTGGTGACAAAGGGCACAGTGGCGACAAAGGGCACAATGGTGACAATGGGCACAGTGGCAGCAATTAAAGGGCACAGTGACATGCACAGTGGCATCAATTGGCACAGTGGTGACAATGGGCACAGTGGCAACAATTAAAGGGCACAGTTACATGCACAGTGGCAACAATGGGCACAGTGGCGAAAATTAAAGGGCACAGTGGTGACAATTGGCACAGTGGCAACAATTAAGGGGCACAGTGGCTGTGTTTGATGGCATGGCACAGTGGTGACAAATGATGGCACAGTGTCTATGTTTGATGGCATGGCACAGTGTTGCGAATTGATAGCATAGTGACTGCATTTGATGGCATGGCACAGTGGTGATAATTGATGGCACAGTAGCTGCGTTTGATGGCATGGCACAGTGGTGACAATTGATGGCACAGTGGCTGCGTTTGATGGCATGGCACAGTGGTGACAATTGATGGCACAGTGGCTGCGTTTGATGGCATGGCACAGTGACTGCATTTGATGGCATGGCAGAGTGGTCACAATTGATGGCACAGTGGCTGCGTTTGATGGCATGGCACAGTGGTGACAATTGATGGCACAGTGGCTGCATTTGATGGGCACAGTAAGGCTGCAATTTTTTTTTGGTTTTGTTTGGTTCGCACCAGAAAATGGTATGGTTCAGGAGGGGAGGTCCCCACTTTCCTGGCCTGCCAGGCTGCTTGCTCAGATAAGGGTCTGGTATGGATTTTGGGGGCCCCATGCCAATGTTTTAAAAAAATGGCGTGCAGTTCCCCTTAAAACCTATGCCAGACTCAAAGGGCCTGGTATGGATTTTTGACACTATAATTTCATTTTTATTTATTTTTATTTTTATTTTCATCTTTATTTTTACTTTTATTTTATTTTTTATTATTTATTTATTTTAATTTTTATTTTCATGTTTTAGTGTTGGCAAGTAATGAATATGCAAAATTTGAATACATGTCCAAATATTAAAAGTTTAAACTATATTTTGAATTTTAAACTTTAGAAAGTATTTGTATATTTTTATGCTATAATTTTATAGGTTTTAATTTTAAATTTGTAAAGTCTGTCCATCGTCACCGCTTAATACAAATAAAATACCATAAAATAAAGTAACCCACAGCGAAAATGGCGGAAGGGGAACATCCGGGACCATACATGAAATAAGTAATGGCGGAGTAAGCACTTCCGGTAATAATATAAAATGTAATTGGCTAACGAATCGAGCATTTACTATAAATGATCATAAGAAGTAAACACCCACAGCTTCCTGATGACGCATGCGTACATGCGAAACGCGTAGAGACTTCTGGGTAAATACTTTACGAATGGAACTACGTCACGCGTCACCTCCGCAGCACTTCTGCACGCTGAACAGCACAACATCGAGGCATTGAACGCACGCCGGCGGGGAGATACAAAGCAGCAACGCTGGACAGACTGGTGCCAGTCAGAGAAGGCACATTCCCATGTGAGTGCAAATTTTATATGTTTTTTGAATAAACCTGCTACTTTTTATACATACTACACCATATGAGGCTTTTTCTTTTGGAGCAAGTAAAGCAGATGGAGGCTGGTGATGATATAAGGCATTTTCCACATGTTGGTCTGATACATATCCTGGAGGGAAAACGGCATGATTGCTGCAGACTGAGGAGACACATACCTGGATATCATTATAGGCAATAAACATACCTTGATCTGGTGAGCGCATAGCATATAAGAGGTGGTGGTGACACAAATAAGGGTGAAAAGTTTTGGTCGATCCTTTTGGCATCATTTTTGGAACCTGCACAAAAAATTGGACTTTATAATCCGTCTTTTTGTGTACATTTTATATACATATTTTATATTTTTTGGGACTGCATATTGCAGGGTGGATCACACTCTGTTTGAGCACATTGGTGATTTATATATATATATATATATATTTTCACAAATTATAGACTGAAGGTGTACCACTTATATTGTTTACAAAAAGCATTTTTTGCACAGGATCAGCGCAGTAGTAGATATACATATACAAATCCATATTTTCTTTATTTCACCTCCTGGAGGTGCTTATTGCAACTGCAGCAGATCAATTATATAAATTGTTACGTATTAATGAGCGCCGGTGACATAACACATACTGTACATATTTGCGGCTGCAAAATGTCTGTACAGTACTTGTAAGGCACTTTACATACACTCGCAGGTATGTCCTTACTTGCGAGTGTATGTAAAGTAAGTGTACTTAAAGCGGGATATGCCTGTATATCTATATAGATAAAGCCACCGTGTCAGCAGCCTTATTTAGCATGGGGTGTGGACTGAGGATGACTAGCTAAAGACACCCTGCCTTTGGCCAATCATGGCTCTCACAGCAGAGTGCACAGTGATTGGCCAAAGCATGCAGGTCAGGTGCATGCTTTGGCCAATCATTAGACATCAATGCACTGCGATCTTGCAGTGCATTATGTCTGCGTTCTTGCAGTGAATGCTCCATAATGTTTGGTATTCACCGAACGGGCGAACACCTGATGTTCAAGTCGAACCTGGGATTCTATTTCTGACTTTTTAATTCTTGTATGTTAGATACTATCTATTCACATAGCATCAATTCCCAACAAACGCATTGGTTTATTAGATTATACTTTGAAATCCTTGAGAATTCCTTTTCATTGCTGAAAAGTATTCAATTATGAATATGTTAACAGCTTGGGGTCTATTTATACATTCTTCACTCACAATTCAGAAGATAGAAAGTAGTGTGAAAGCATGTATAAATAGACCCCTTTGTGCCCTACATTTTCAGCTTGAAGCCATTTACATTTCTCTGACATTCTAATGAGGAGCTTAGTCACATGTACAGGTCAGTGTGTTAAATGACTGCCAACAGATTTAGAACATACATTTTTTGCTAATTACGTCCCTCTTGTAAATACAACACATGCTCTCGTCATTTTATTCACTTTAAGGTCACTGAAAAAAGACTACCTCAAGGTAAAATGAGTTTATATTTGTATTTTCATTGTGTTTGTAATGTGGCATGATTAAGCCTAACTCTTTGTAATTATTCATTTAAATAATAAAACTCAAAATGTAAAGTTAAAGATAAAAAAAATAAGGGGCGAGTGTGAGAACGTTGTAGAATACAACTTCATCATAGAAGAAAGTCAGTAGACTACTGATGTCACAAGGGAGAAGATATTTACATCAATGTAGCTTACATCTAATGTCTATGCCAGTGGCTGAAACATCCACATAGCAGTAAAATTTGAGCTACATGACCTTTACATAAACTCAATAAATCCTTTTTATCAGCCTATTGTGTGCATATCGTTAAAGGAAATCTATGGTCACAGGATACACTTGCATTTTTTAACAACAATACAAACAATGGTTATTTCTGACAATCCAATGTAAACTTTCTTGAAAATTCTCCTTTTATGTTGTGAATGCTGCCTGTCTGCTGGTCTTCACTTTTCACAACTCCCTGAATTCCCTGCATGCTTTGCAGCTTCTCCTCTGCTGTTTACGTATAATTTCTAAGGACTACATATCCCATGGTACCTTGCTGCCTGCAAGCTGTGAATCCTGCACTGACTCCACCTCATGAAAGAAGGCAAGCTCTGTGAAATATGTGACACAGCAGTGCCTACCCACAGGGCATAGTAAATATAAGAGGAAGCAAATACGTAGCCAGATTTTTACAAATTTTAAGACCTTTCAGATTAAAGTGGTTGTAAAGCCTTAAGCTTTTTCACCTTAACAAATTGTATGCATTAAGGTGAAATACCTTCTGTGCTGCAGCTGCCCCCCCCCCCCAGACACACACACCTTTTTCTTACCTGAGCCAGATCCAGCGACGTGCATGAGCACAACGGCTCCAGCTGTTGTCACTCTCCTCATTGGACAGATTGATAGCAGCAGGAGCCATTGGCTCCCACTGCTGTCAACCAAAAGTTGTGACATGTCAATGGACGCAGCAGCAGGTTTTGGGAACGAGCCCACATGGGGGCCCCCATGGAAAGCGGCTTTCCCTGGAGGCACCCGATAAAGAGAAGGGGCCTGGAGCGCCAGCAGGGGACCCCAGAAAAAAAGGATTGTGGCTGCTCTGTTAAAAAAAAAGAATTGCACAGAGCAGGTTAGTACAGGCATGTTTGTTTTGTTTTTTTAATTAAACTTTTACAGCCACTTTAATATGAGTAGGCTAGAAACAACTAAAGGATAATATGGAGATGAATATATGATTTTGCATTATGACGTAGTGCTTTAAGATGCTTTATAATGATATGCTGATCAACATTCATTTTGCTGAAGTACTATGGGGGTGATTTACAAAAAATGAAGCAAACATAATCTGAGACAGCTGTGCTGTTAATGACAATATTGGACCATATCTGTGACATGTGTATTGGCATCCTCACTCAACTAGGGAGGCATGTGATAGGGTGACAATGCAGGGGCTGATTTAGGAGACAGATGTTCCCCCATACCAGAAAATTATGAAATAGGGATCTTGATGGCAGGACCACCAGGCATGTTTTAAAGAAAGAAGCTGACTCAAAAGGACCTAAACTAAAGCAATGTTGTAATTACATTAAAGTGGATGTAAACCCCAAAGAAATATTTTGATGTCACAATGTAGAGTATACGATTTCCTATCATCTGTGCCCAGTCTTGCCACAAAGAGTTAATCCAGCTCTGAGCAATCCTCTTTTATTGTTCAGTGAAAATTAACAGACTTCCAGATAAAAACCTGTCTAAATAAAAAGTCCCTTTCTCACTCCTTGCTTTGAGCGACAGGTTGTTTACATGTCTAGGTTGGACATGTTTATCATATGCTATGTTATGTTTTTTAATAATATGAGGTGATCAAAAGTTCATTGTATATTACCATGATGTGTTATGTGGGGGAGGGGTGGCTTTCTCACTTTTTATACTGTGGATCACCTCATATTATGATAAACATAACATATGATAAACATGTCCAAGCTAGATATGTAAATAACCTGTTACTCAAAGCAAGGAGGGAGGAAAGGACTTTTTAATTAAACAGGTTTTTATCTGGAAGTCTGTTAATTTTCACTGGACAATAAAAGAGGATTGCTCAGAGCTGGATTAACTCTGTGTGGCAAGACTGGGCACAGATGATAGGAAATCTTAGGTCGCGTACACACGATCGGTTCAAACTGATAAAAAAAAGGACTGAAGTTTGTTTTCATCGGTCCAAACCGATCGTGTGTAGGCTCCATCGGTCTGTTATCCTTCGGTCAAAAAAACAGAGGGCTTGCTTTGAAATTGAACCGATGGGTGGCTAACCGATAGGTCAAAACCGATCGTTAGTATGCACGCCCATCGGTTTAAAACCCGCGCATGCTCAGAATTAAGTCGACGCATGCTTGGAAGCATTGAACTTCATTTTTCTCAGCACGTCTTTGTGTTTTACGTCACCGCGTTCTAACACAATCGTTTTTTTAACCAATGGTGTGTAGGCACATCAGTCCATCAGGTGAACCGATTAAAATGGCCCATCAGACTGTTCTCATCGGGTGGACCGATCGCGTGTACGCGGCTTTATACTATACATTGTGACATCAAAAAAAATAAAAATCAGTGATTAGGTGTAGATCTATTTTAACAAGTTTAACACATTTTTTCTTTTTTTCCCATCAGCTCCAAAAGGTGATATAGAATTAAGCCCCATACACACTATTAGTTTTCCTGCAGGTTATTCTCTTCAGGTTTACCAAAACCATCTAATATGAGGTCAAACCTTTAAGCCCTTTACACACAAACAATTTGTCCGATGAAAACAGACCGATGGACTGTTTTCATCGGACAAACCGCTCGTGTCGGGCCCCATTGGTTTGTTTTCCATCAATAAAAAAAAATAGAACCTGTTTTGAATTTTTCCTATGAAAAAAAAACAATAGAAAAAAACGATTGTCTGTGTGGAAGTCCATCGGTCAAAAAATCCACGCATGCTCAAAATCAAGTCGACGCATGCTCGGAAGCATTAAACTTAATTTTTCTCAGCACGTCATAGTGTTTTACGTCACCACGTTTTGGCACGGTCAGATTTTTGACTGATGGTGTGTAGGCAAGACTGATGAAAGTCAGCTTCATCGGATATCCAACGAAAAAATACATCGGATTAAATTCCATTAGATATCTGATCGTGTTTACGAGGCTTAAGAGTTTCAATTCGTATGCAATAAGGCAGGCTTTTACACTACATGGTTTTGGTAAACCTGAAGAGAAAAACCTGCAGGAAAACTGATAGTTTGTATGGAGCTTTAATTATAGAAGGACTTAGGTTTGGAAACTTTCAGGTGTAATAATTATTAATGGACAAATTTGTTTGGGTTCTATTCAAGGGCAGGTTAGTCAAACACATTCAAAAATCAACAAATTTCACACTTTATTGCAAACCCCATAGTGGGAGGTCAATTTTAAAAATAACTTTTTTCCATTTTATGGTTAATGCACACTGGATTGTCAAACAAAATACATGGGTAGCTGGGCACAACCAGGCGGCATGTGTATGAATGCAAATACATTTTAAAAATAATGATGATCTAGGGGTCCACCTAACCAAAAACATAGATTCATTATTTCAAGATAATTACATTCCATTGCTAAAACTGATCTCCAGCGATCTACACAGATGGAATTCCAAATTGTTCTCTTGGTTCAGTAGAGCTTCCATTTTGAAGATGGCGGTTCTACCCAGACTCCTCTATATATTCAACACACTCCCTGTTCATGTCCCGGAGTCCTTCTTCACTAAATTATCCTCAATTCAGAGACGCTTTTTGTGGGCTAACAAAAATCCCAGAACCAACTTCAAACTCCTCACTCTGCCTAAACGTTATGGCGGAATAGGCCTTCCCGATTATAAGAAGTACCATCAGGCAGCTCACCTCACTAGACTACTAGATTGGCATTGCCATAGCAACAATAAAGATTGGGTTACCCTTGAGCAAAATCTAGCCCCTTTCCATCTCAGGTTCTCCCCTTGGTCCAGACACTCCCGGAAACTAAACTAATTAAGCATCCCCTGATAGCTAACACTCTCGAGATCTGGCACAAAATTGCAACAAAACACAACCTAACTTCGATCCCGGGCCCTCTCACACCGATTTTCGATAACCCTGAATTCCCCCCTGGCCTCCAGGGCACGAAAAATTCTGACCTCTTAGCCCATGACTGCCTATCAGGAAACAGGGTCAAATCATATGTAGATATGCAGGCAGAATTTGGCGGTAGCATCCCTGGGTTTTGGTTCTACTTTCAAGTAAGAGATTTCCTGACGAACTCTAAATCCCGCTCCTCTTTCTCCCGCCCCCTGACTACTTTGGAATTATTATGCTACAAGAAAGCACCGGTCCCACACACTACCTCCCTAACCTACTCATTGCTAAATCTTACAGGGGATGCAGCCCAAAATAAGCATAAAATGAGATGGGAAAAGGACCTGGGATCTGACATAGAGGACGTGCAGTGGGAAAATGCCTGTATCCTGGCACACAAATGTTCCCTGAGCACTAGGTTCCAGGAGATCTCTTATAAGATACTCACCCAGTGGTATGTCACCCCACAGAAAGACAAAAAATTGTATCACTCCGCCTCAGATGCATGCTGGCGCTGCGGCTCAGGGGTGGGCTCTTTCATGCATATCTGGTGGGAATGCCCCTTGATTTCTGTATTCTGGCAAGAGGTGATAAGATGGATTAGACATATTACAGAGACAACAATATCTCTTGATGCTGCGGCCTGCCTGCTTCACATCAACCACCTCCCATTGAGCAAATATAAGAAATCCCTCACCCGACACTTGGTGACTGCAGCCAAGACTCTCATACCCCTCCACTGGAAGTCCACCAAGACTCCGACGGTTAGAGACTGGTTAGATAGAGTCAATTTTATTTATGAAATGGAAGAAATATTAGCCATGAAGAACGAGAAAAAAATGATTTTTAATAAACAGCTTACCTGTAAAATCCTTTTCTTGAAGTACATCACGGGACACAGAGTGCATAGCCATTACACTTGGGTTATATGGGTACCTTCAGGTGTGGACACTGGTGTAATCAATTTCACAGGAAGTTTCCTCCCTATATAACCCCCTCCTACTGGGAGTGCTTCCGTTTTGTAGCAAGCAATTCCTCTGAGGTTACACAATGTTCCCCAAAAGAGGGGTGGGAGCTCTGTGTCCCGTGATGTACTTCAAGAAAAGGATTTTACAAGTAAGCTGTTTATTAAAAATCCTTTTTTTCTTTATCGTACATCACGGGACACAGAGCACATAGCCATTACACTTGGGATGTCCTAAAGCAATGCTCTATGAAGGGAGGGAGACCGTAAGGCCAAGAATAGCCAAACAAAAAATTATCAGGAAGTAAAGTAACTCCACCAACAGAAAAAAAGGGGGCATGACCCGGACCAGAGGATTCTATACTGCTGCCCGTAGGACCGTCTGCCCAAATGCTGCGTCCGTAGCCTTTGCAACGTCCAACTTATAAAATTTAGTAAACGTATGTACGGAAGACCAGGTTGCCGCCTTGCAAACCTGTGCCATAGAGATCTGATGGTGTGCCGCCCAGGAGGCACTCATGGCCCTCGTAGAATGGGCTTTAACTGATAAGGGAGGTGAAACGCGCTTCAGACCATAGGCCTGAAAAATCAGCTGCTTAATCCACCTAGCCAAGGAAGACTTGGCAGCCGGCTGACCCTTCTTGGGGCCATCCAGAAGAACAAAAAGCACATCTGTTTTCCGAATCTTCTCTGTAGCCTTGAGATAGACCCTCATGGCTCGAACCACGTCCAAAGTATGAAGCAGTCTTTCCTCTCTGGACTGGGGAGTAGGAAAGAAGGATGGTAGGACTAGGTCCTGATTCAAGTGAAAACTGGATATGACCTTAGGAAGGAAAGAAGGTTGAGGCCGCAGAACCACTCTGTCCTTATGCAGAATAAGGTATGGCTCCCTGCATGACAAGGCTGCCAGCTCGGAAACCCTTCTGGCCGAAGCCATAGCCACCAAGAAAACCAACTTCCGGGTTAGTAGCACAAGAGGGATTTCTGTCAGAGGTTCAAACGGCTGCCTTTGTAAAGCTGACAAGACCAGATTTAAATTCCAGGGGCAGAGGGGAGCTCTAATAGGGGGATTCACATGCAAGCGAATGGGTGGCCAAGGGTCTTTGAAACCATATCGATAAAGCCGACACCTGCCCCTTTAGAGTACTAAGAGCCAACCCTTTGTCAACGCCAACCTGGAGGAATCGCAAGATCCTGTCAATAAAAAACTGCCATTTTTGAGACTCGCACCACTCCACATAGGTTCTCCAGACTCTGTAATAAATATTTCTAGAGACCGGTTTCCTAGCCTGAATCAACGTCGATATGACCTGAGCTGAGAGGCCTCTGCCCTTAAGAATTAGGGATTCAGCCGCCAAGCCGTCAAATTTAGCTGCTGTGAAGCAGGGTGGCAGATTGGGCCCTGAGACAGCAGATCTGGGCGCAGGGGGAGCGGCCACGGCGCCCCGACTGACATCTTCACGATGAGTGCGTACCAAGCCCTCCTGGGCCAGGCTGGGGCCACTAGGACCACAGGCCTGCGCTCCACCCTGATCCTCCGTAGAAGGCGGGGAATCATCTGCAGTGGAGGGAACGCATACAGGAGAGAAAACTGGTGCCAGGGGCAAACCAACGCATCGGTCCCGTAGGCCGAGGGATCCCTGGCTCGGGATATGAATTTGTCCAACTTTTTGTTGGATCTCGTTGCCATAATGTCCACATCTGGGACTCCGAATCTTTGGCAAATCTCTTGGAATACCTGTGGGTGAAGAGACCACTCCCCCGGGAGCAACTGTTGACGACTCAAAAAATCTGCTTGAGAATTGTCTATCCCTGGGATGAACACTGCCGAGATGCAGGGTACATGGGCTTCGGCCCCTGAGAAAATCAGGTTTACTTCCCTTTGGGCTGCTAGGCTCCTCGTGCCCCCCTGGTGGTTTATGTATGCCACCGCAGTGGCATTGTCGGACTGTATCCTTACTGGCAGACCCTGAAGGGGGAGAGTCCAGGCGATCAGGGCCAGTCGAGCAGCTCTGCTCTCTAGGATATTGATGGGAAGTAGTTTTTCTGCCTCCGATCACTGCCCTTGCTGGGTCTGTCCTTCTAGAACTGCCCCCCAACCTGACAGGCTGGCATCCGTGGCTACGATCTTCCACGTGATGGGGTAAAAGGATTTCCCTTTTGACAAATTTTGAGGGACCAGCCACCAAAACAGGCTGCGCCGGACTCCTGGGGAGAGCACTAACGGACGATCTAACGCCTGAATGGACTTGTTCCAAGCAGAGAGAATGGCTGCCTGGAGATATCTGGTATGGATCTGGGCGTAGGGCACTGCCTCGAAGGCGGCCACCATCTTCCCCAGCAGTCGCATACATAGGCGAATAGTCGGCCTCTTCTTGCCTAAGATCACTTGAACTGCTTGAGTTATTGATCTGACCTTTGCTTGAGGTAAAAATATCCTCTGGCAGTCTGTATCTAGCCGAAGGCCTAGATATTCCAACTGCTTTGTGGGTTTCAATATCGATTTTTCTTGGTTCACAATCCACCCGAATTCCTCTAGATGCTGAACTGTGCGAACTACTGCATGATTGAGGCTGGAAGCTGAGCTGTCGATCACCAGAAGATCGTCCAGGTATGCCAGGACCAAAATGCCTTCTGTCCTTAGGACGGATAGCACCGGGGCTAACACCTTTGTGAATACCCGCGGAGCTGTTGCCAACCCGAAAGGGAGGGCTACGAACTGGTAATGACGGTGATCTATCATAAAACGAAGAAACTTGTGATGTGCCGGGTAGATCGGCACGTGCAGATACGCATCCTTTATGTCTATAGATGCTAGAAAGTCGTCTTGATGTAGGCTGGCTGCCACCGAACGTATGGACTCCATACGAAAGGTCTGAATCTTTAGAAAGCGATTTAGGCGTTTGAGGTCTAAGATAGGCCTGACGTCGCCATTGGGCTTTGGTATTATGAAAAGGTTGGAGTAGAATCCCAGACCCCATTCCTGGGTTGGTACTTCTACAATTACTCCTTGGAGCAAGAGACGATCCAATGCTTTTACAAGAGAGGCCCTCTTTAATGGGTCGCTTGGAAGACTTGACCCCTGAAAATGAGGAGGGGGGACTTCCCGAAACTCTAGCTTGTAGCCCGTGGCTACCACGGACAGTACCCAAGAGTCGGGAATTCTGGCCTCCCACACTTTGGAGAAAAACTGAAGCCTTCCCCCCACCCAAGAGAGTGGGGGCGCCCCTTTATGAATCTGACTTGATGACTGGTTTAACCGGCTTGCGAGACCATGGCCTCTTGCCTGCCGTGGCTTGTCCTTGTGGGCGGCTATTAAATGCTGAACGCCCGGGAGGCCGTCGATACTGACGGGAAGTTGAAGGGGCCGAGCCTGCGAAGGCCTGTCGCTTAAACGCGGGCCCACGCGATCTTTTCTTGACAGGCAAGAAAGAACTTTTACCACTTGATATGGTCTGGATATATTTATCTAGGTCTTCACCGAATAGTCTCCCACCATGAAAGGGAAATCCTGCTAAAAGCCTTTTGCAGGGTGCCTCTGCTGACCAGTTTTCCAGCCACAAAAGGCGACGCATATGAACCAACAGCAGAGATAAACGGGACGCCTGTTGAATGGAGTCCTTAATAGCATCTACTGCAAAGCAGAGAGCCCTTGGGAGGTCAGCCAATTCACGAGCTTGCTGAGCCGGTATGTCCCTTAATATCTGTTTAGTCTGATCCTTTAAAGCCTGACAAACGCCAATGGCTGCCACCGCTGGCTGAACCACGGCACCTACTGTGGTAAAAGAAGCCTTCAGTAGGGTCTCCAACTTTTTGTCGACTGGATCTTTAAACATCTGGACATTTTCAACCGGACAGGTCAGGGATTTATTTACGCAGGAAATGGCTGCGTCCACGGTAGGGAGTGCCCATTTCTTTGCAAATTCCTCTTCCATAGGATAGAGAATAGTGAACCTTTTAGGAGGGATAAAAATCCTATCAGGTCGAGCCCAATCCTGAAAAATCACGCTCTCCAGAAGGGGGTGAACCGGAAAAGACGCGCCACTCAGCGGTGCCTTCAAGGAACCTAAAGAGGATACCGCGGGGGCTAATTGTTCTGACACTGGAAGTTTAAAAGCAGTGCGAACCATATCTGTCATCCACAGGCTCTCTGCTTGAGAAGCCGAAAAAATTTCATCTATAGTGGAACCCTCAATGTCTGACCCGTCGGGACTCGGGTCCGCTTGATCCCCCTGTGAGTCCAATTCCTCCGAAGAGAGGACCTCTGCATCTGAAAACACCAATCTAGGTGACGGGGATCTAGCCCGCTTGCCACCTGGCAAAGAGCGGGCAATTAAAGCAGTTAACCTTTCCTCTAGCCCACCCAGGGTGGTCGCTAGCATTTCTTCCGTAACGTAAACGGGAATGGGTTGATTGGGGGCCGCCTCTGCCCCTAGCACCCTCAATGGCTCCTGCAACATGCTGTTCGGTGGTCTATCTGGTGAGGGTGGGACAGCTAGAGCCTGGCCCAAATCCTCTGACCCTGATGGAGACCCCTTTAGTTTTTTGGTACCTTTTGCAGCCTTAGCTGGTCCTGATCCCTTGGGAGCCATTGCACAACCTTGAGACACCCCTAAAGCCAACACCCAACTGTTGTAGCTAGAAGTGAACCATTAATAAGAACAGGCTATGGTAAAAAATTTCCAAATTTTCATACGCCCGAGAAGGCGGCAATACCGAGGAAGGTCCTGTGAGTATTGCCACACCAATGCCTGTTAGTCCCTTTAAGAAAAAAAACTTTTTTTTTTCTGGTCAGTATGGAGCTAAGTCCAGACCTGAAGATCCACAAACCCCCACTGGGTGTCACAGTTAGCCAGAAATAGCTCACCTGTGCGCTCTGTGTCCTCATCCTCCTCTGCTTTCAGGAGGGAATGACCAGCCAGGAAATGCTTTGCTGCTTTAACTGAGACCTGACGCTGCTGAACCCGCCCCCCCCCCCACACACGCTGACGCTGTAAAAGGCTGCGCGCACGCGCGCGCGCGCCCCCCCCCACGCTGAAACCAACATGGAGGAAGCAGAAAGCAGAGGAGAAGCCTGGACCAGCGCTAGCAACCCAACAGACACCAGGCAAGACACTAATCTTATTGTAGTGCACACATAGAGGAAGCTGTCCCCATAGGCTTCCTAAGAAACAGGAGTTTTGCCAGCATTTCCTCCTTATAGCACGTGGGGCTGCAGTATCATGCTAACAGGCAGATCTGGGGGGAGTAGTAAATACATATCTTTAAAAGCATACATATACCTACATGTTATCTGGGTAAACATTAGTACATCCCATCCTGCCTCAAAAGACATAGTGGAGATAGTGGCTGATGCACAAGCATACCATTAGCTGACCCAGAACCCCCAAGGGGATACCTACTGTCGAACCAAGTCCCGCAGGTTCCCTCTTACCTGCTCCACGCCGCAGGGTTTTGCAAAATGCAAGAGGCCCAACCTTCCCCCATCTCCGTGGGTATTGTCTTGGACCTTCAGGGACCGGGGTCCTGTGTTAAGGAACCCACACACCTGGACCTATATAGCATCCTGGCATCAGTAGCGTTTAGTTCTTGGAAGAGACTAAGGTACTGGAGCCCAGAATCCAGCCCTCCAAGGAGAGGCATTATAGGCAAAACCCCACTCCAGCAGGGCCCGGGTACCGTACACTTTGGCTTTGAAGCACTTCGGACGGATCCGGCTAGCTATCCTGGGTCCCGAGACCTCCGAGGGACAGCTAGACGTGACCAACACCTAAGACACTGGCGAAAAAACTGAAGCACTCCCAGTGGGAGGGGGTTATATAGGGAGGAAACTTCCTGTGAAATTGATTACACCAGTGTCCACACCTGAAGGTACCCATATAACCCAAGTGTAATGGCTATGCGCTCTGTGTCCCGTGATGTACGATAAAGAAAGTACCCCATTCAATGACATGTGGCAACCTTGGTTCATATTTACATACTCTACCGAGTTCCAATCATTATCCCGCTGACTCCTTCAAGTATCCATTTTCAGTCCTTAAAGATGGTATTTCGTCATCCGTGGTTTTCATAGGCCTTTATCGCCATGTCTGGTTCTACCTACCTCATAATATGTCATGTATTCTTCCCGTAGCCAATTTGTCTTATATGCTTTATCTCCCTACCCCCTCCTTCCCTCTAGTCCCACCCACCCTCTGCTCCCCTCCCCTCCCCACTTCTTTTATACCACCCATCCCCACCTCATTTACTCTATTCGATGATACTTTGTTTACTTCATCAACCTCGTTATATTCTTGTTATTGACTACATTTGTTATTCTGCACTGACATTGATTGCTCACCTGTCTAATTTAGATTTCTGTCTGTAATTTAACAGTTATGTCCATTGTTCATTCTGTTTGAGCATTCAAATAAACTTTGATTGTTAAAAAAAAAAAAAGAATGATGATTGATGGAGAGCAGCTAGTTTAACCACTTAAGACCCAGACAAAAATGCAGGTAAAGGACCTTGCCCCTTTTTGCGATTCGTGCGACACGGCTCCCAAACAAAATTGGCGTCCTTTTTTCCCCACAAATAGAGCTTTCTTTTGGTGGTATTTGATCACCTCTGCGGTTTTTATTTTTTGCGCTATAAACAAAAATAGAGCTACAATTTTAAAAAAAAATCAATATTTTTTTACTTTTTGCAATAATAAATATCCCCCAAAAATATATAAAAAAAACATTTTTTTTCCTCAGTTTAGGCCAATACGTATTCTTCTACCTATTTTTGGTAAAAAAAAAATCGCAATAAGCGTTTATCGGTTGGTTTTCGCAAAATTTATAGCGTTTACAAAATAAGGGATAGTTTTATTGCATTTTTAATAAAAAAATTTTTTAACTACTAATAGCGGCGATCAGCGATTTTTTTCGTGACTGCGACATTATGGCGGACACTTCGGACAATTTTAACACATTTTTGGGACAATTGTCATTTTCACAGCAAAAAATGCATTTAAATTGCATTGTTTACTGTGGAAATGACAGTTGCAGTTTGGGAGTTAACCACAGGGGGCTCTGTGACTTTGAGTGTTCCCTGTGTGTGTGTTTACAAATGTATGGGGGTGTGGCTGTAGGTGTGACGTCATCGATCGCCTCCCCCTATAACAGGATGACGCGATCGATGCTGTGGCCACAGAGAAGCACGGGGAAGCCGTGTTTACACACGGCTCTCCCCGTTCTTCAGCTCCAGGGACGGATCACCGCACTGCAGCGGCGATCGGGTCCGCGAGTCCCGCGGTCCCGGTCCTGGAGCTTCGGACCGGGTCACGGGAGCGCGCCGCGGGCGCGCGCCCGTGACCCACGGCTGGGTACTAAAACCAACGTATATATACGTTGATGTGCCCAGCTGTGCCATTCTGACGACGTATATTTGCAGTAGGCGGTCCTTAAGTGGTTATTAATGAAACATTAAAGGACAATAACTTTCAATAACTTGATTGGGGGATACCTTAAACCAATCCATGACACATCTGTAAGATGTAAATGTCTAAAGTGATACTTAGGAGAAAAAAAAACATATTTGATTGCTAAAATGACATTTCCTTGCTGTTTTTTTTTTTTGTCTGTACAAAATGACATAAAGCCCTCTCTCAAAATGAGGGCATGGGGAGCCATGCATTGCACTGCCTGGGGGGGACATGTACCAAGGCAAAAACACATTTTAAAAAATACAGCTCAATGGGGAGCAACTCTTTTATTGTATGTGGCGCTACCCCCACAGGAGCTGCTGGTTTCTGTCTCCCCCTATTCCTGCACAGCCAGGCAAAACGCATTTCCATAAAATAGAGCTAAAGTTGGGTGCTACTACCCAATATAATCAGAAAATTGTTTAGAGCTACCTTGGTGCGGAAAGGTAGTCACACAGCTGCAGTAACAAACATGAGAAAAGATGGTCCGCAACTCCTTGCTTGCTCTTTAAAATCTTCAAAATTGATTGATTCTCCATAAAAGACACAGACAGCAGGTGTAAATGCATTTCAGCCTTGCAGGCCTTGTTCACTACCAATTGACGTCCGGGAAGTGGTTGTGAAATCCTGACTGGACGTCTATTAACGTCCTGCAGGATTACATGCCGGCGCGTGCCCGTGGGGGGCGGGCAGCCGGGCGATTGGTGATACTGGGTGTCAGTCTGACACCCTGCATCTCTGATCTCAGTAAAGAGCCTCCGGCGGAGGCTCTTTACCACGTGATCAGCTGTGTCCAATCAGAGCTAATCACAATGTAAACAGGAAGAGCCGTTGATGGCTCCTTCTCACTCGTGTCTGACAGACGTCTGTTTCTTTTATGGAGAATCAATAAACATTGAAGATTTTAGAAAGAAAGCTAGGAGTTGCGCACCATCTTTTCTCAACACGCATTTCCAACTTGCATCCAGACACAAGACATCAATCAGTGGGCTTGTTTTTGTTGTTTTATATGGGAAAACATCTTGAATAGGGTATAGAGATTATGGAATGCCCAACTTGATTTGAAGAACAACAGATGAGAAAACAATGGGTGTATAGAGATTATGGGATGGCCAACTTGACTTGAAGAACAACAGATGAGAAAAACTTCCTTCTCTATGTACACAAAAATGAAGATCCTGACTGTGCTCCTCCAGAATAACCGCCATCTCTATGGATCAGTGGCAAAGTTCTTTACGAACTAGGAGCAGTCAGTCCCCTTTAGTGAAGTAGCATGGAGTTCCAAACTGTATGTAGTCTCCTAAGTAGAACATTACACAATTCTGACACGTGCAGATGCTATCAGCCGAGAATAAAAAACAAAATGCCATACACTGCAAAACCTTAATAAAAACATTGAAACAAAAGAAAACAAAAAAACAAAACAAAATGCTGACAACTCTGGAAATTCTTCTGTAATCTTTATTATAACATGACCACTAAAATGTGAAGGCTGACGTGTTTCGGCCATTAGCCTTGTTCACAGCACAGTCACCATAGAAAAATACAACATATAAATAGTGCAAAAATAAAAGGATAATGCATGTCACTCCCACTAATTAGATGATGTCAGTAATTGAAGGTAAACGAGAACACCGCTGCAGGTGCATGTTACTCAGGAAGTGATAACAAGCAAGACATATCATAACATGTATCACCTGCCTGCTACTGAAGAACACACCAGGACAAGGGATTGGGATTTACAACGCTGTCCCTGGAAAGTATGCTATGACTGGCAGTCTCTCCCCTTGTATATAACTTGGTGTGCTGGGGTACTACACCTGCTGCACTGGGCAAGAATCCTGTTTAGGCTTCCAACTGATTAGATCTTCCCATGCCAGCCTGGATGTCTTCTGTACAATACTCAAAGGTAATGGAGATCCCTCTTTTAGGCTTCCTCTTCTTCCTATACTCAGCTCCAGCCTGGAAGCAGAGCCCCCAGCCCAAGGTCCTCTCCCAGGCCAAACAACAGCAACCTCAGCACTCCATCTTCCACCCGACTCTCCTGCTGGCCAGGCTCCCCCATATTTAAGGGCTGACGCAACCACCCTACCAGGCCCTCTGCCTGGGGATTGGCCAGATTACTTCAAGCATGCAGTTTAGGACCTCCTGGCTTCTGCCCACTAACTTCCAAAAGCTTCTCCAATCTTCTAGATCCAGGGGAGGTACCAGAGACCTGCCCTGTAGAGCAATCCAGCCTGACCTGCAGTAACCTGACCTAATTACAGACTCACACAACTACCATTTGTCTACAAAATACATTTACCTACACTAGTTGCATACCCTACAAGATTGAGTATAGCGTACATATCCCCCAGTTAAGCATTCGCCAAAAAATTACAATATAAACAAACACACCAAACATTTGACATCCTTGCTTTTAAAAAAAGCCCCATGATGTAAATGTATTGTTAATGTCGTTGTCCAGTGATTCACACCAATCATGATGAATGTTGCCCACCTACCTGAAAAAAAAAAACTCATGGCAAGGTACCCTTCCCATGTTGAGGGCATGTGGCCTCATATGCAGGCTGCATGTTTGGATAAGGGTTTGGTTTGGATTTTGAGGGCGGCTCCACATTTTTTTTCTTGTTTTGTGTACCCGATACCCTCTTAAAGAACATTTTTTTTCAGAGCATCCTATGATGTCAATCGATAGGATGCAGGTGGCCAGTCCACACAGCAGCTTTGATCAGCCTTAGTTGCTAGGATGCAGGCAGCACAGCAGGAAGTTGTCATTCAATGGTGGTATTGGTGGTGGTATCCACTAAATAACTGACTTCCTGCTATAGTAGCAGTCAGAGGTTTGCAGGAGCAAACAGACCAAATCTAATTGTTTATTTCACCTGGTGAACATGCAGAGTTTGGTGGGAACCCTGAATGGCTACAATCAGGAACCTCATCCATAGTAATGGTGGATAGAATAGTTTTCTAGGAATATACTCATTCTGAGACAGGCTAATTTAAAGGTCATTTCCAGGCAAAAATAGTTTTCAACTTGCATGTAGGTAATTTTTTACTATTTTTTACTATGTCCAGTAGTTAAAATGTTGTATTAATTAATATTTATATTTTGCATTGTGCAGAGGTTTTCACTCCAACTATTTGTGCAGCAGTGTGACCATTCGCCTCAACGCCCCCATGTAGCTGATCCATAATTTGGGATGAAATTAGAGAGGTCTCCACCCAGCTGCCCAGCTCGCTCCACCAATCTGATGTACCTTTATCCTTAGCTCTGTTTTGCTCTGTTCCACTTTGGGTCAAGGGGTGAACAGTGTGATAGAGGCAGACTGCCTTCTGTTGGATGGCTACTGTGCTGCCCTGCCAGCGTGTGAAGTGTCTGTAGCCTACTGTATATCTTCATAAGTATCTGACAGCTCCAGCCAGGGCAGAAGAGAAGGGATCTGGCAGAAATCAAAGCCCTTCTTCTTCCACCTGCTCTAGCTATATAGAACTCTGCTTAACTGGGCTCTCAGAAATTAGTCTCTGAACACGTAGAGGCAGTTTTTTTCTGCAACCACTTCTCTGCTGCATAATGCCCTGTACACACGATCGGGCTTTAGCCCGACCAAACTCACATTGGAATTCCAAAGGAATTCCATCGGAAGAAAAAAGAACATGTTCTCTATCTAAACTCTGAAATTCCTCGGAATATCCGATGGAAAAACTCTGATGGGCATACACACACGGTCAGAATTTCCGATGGAAAAAGCATGTCTAACTTTTTCCATTGGAAATTTCGATTGTGTGTACGAGGCATAAGAGGTAGCTGACAGTGTCTAAAGTTGACCATGCACTATACAATCTGATTGTACAATCTCCTTTAGATCTAACAACAACAATGTAATGTTTTAGGGCCTGACTGTATATAAATTGATTGAATTGTGCAGTTTTATCAGAGAGCAATTATCAGCTGCAGTGAAACCACATACACTCCACTGTCCTTTTTACCTTTTGCCAACCACATAACACATATGGAGCAGGGCCTTCCTTACTCTCTTGTTTTGAATTGTATTGTTACTGTACTGTATCCCTGTATATTTTTTAGTACTGTGTAAAGTGTTGGTGCTATATAAATTCTGTATAATAATCATAATAATAATAATAGGTAAAATTATCATAAAAATAAGTGCAGTGGCAAAGGTAGGCTTTAGTCCCAATACACAGCATATATTTGCCCATGGGCTGCTGAGAGTTCTGTACGTAAAGCACACTCGCTGTGTGCTCCCAGCTCATCTTACTTTAAAAAAGTAATTAGTTACAGTTACAAATTACTTCTTCGAAAAAGTAATTGCGTTAGTGACTCAGTTACTACATTGAAAAAGTAATTAGTTACTCAGCAAAGTAACTGAATTTTTTTTTAATATTCTACAATGCTTTGTTGAGAAGCAGATGACGGGCGCTTGCCAGGGAGCAGTGAGTTAATACTCCAGGACAAAAGAATGCCAGATCCTTGAGAGAAGAAAACCGGAAACAAATGGTGATCTCGTGTATATCCCAGCCTAGGTGCATTCGTCCCACCATGTATGTGCAGCTAATAGGACTTAAAACCCTTATCCATCTGCTACATATTACATCCAAATTATAAGCTGGATTAAAATGTATGTTTATAATATACATTCCCTTGACGTTTACAGAGTCTGTAATTTAAAATCTTATATTAGGCTTTATTAGAATTTTCTATAGTTTATTGTTTATTATTTTATTTATCTTATATAAGCTTTATTGGATGCAAGGGATCTGAAATGGGGATGTCAGATTTTTCTTTGTTGTCTGATGAAGAGATGAAATCACTGACCAAAAATAACCTGCTGATCATTGGTCTGTATAGGTGTCCTGAACTTACCTTGTTGACCACTAGATGTCGCTGTGTACACTGTGTTGTATAGGGAACGTTTGTTCTGTGGAACATTTTGTTCCGGCCATGTGTTCCCCGGATCATTGATCAGGTTGCGCACACAGTGTGTGTGATCGATGCGAGTTGTTCCCCGGTGATAGGTCAGTGTGAGGCGGGTGGGGCTCATTGTATCCAGGGCTCCTTGCGATTGGGAGTTTTCAGACCGCTGTGACAGGCCATAACAGCGGTCACATGATTCTAAAGCGGAGTTCCACCCATATTTATGTTCACAGCGCCGGCAGAAGCAATTACTCTGCTGCCATCTAGTGGCGGTAGATGTAATTGCGGTAATGCCGCCCAAGTAATGGGAACTGCGTTACCGTGAGGGGAAGAGTAATCAGGTAGATTACTCGTTACCCTCAAAAGGGGCTGCATTAGGTAACTGCGTTTATTGTAACTCTGTTACTTACAACAATGCAGCACAGTAAGGTTCCTTAAGACGGATAAAGTCCTGCTCTCCTCTGTGGGGAAAGGAGATGAAAACCTGTTAATTTTCATCCAATCCTGTCCGATCCGCCAGATGAAAAATAGGACCACCATCTGTCTGAATTTGGCAAACAGGATCGGATAGCAGCAGGTGTCAGTGGACATATTACTGCTGACATCCACCGCTGACAGGAAGACCTGATCGGACAGCCCATGTGAAAGGGACCTAATAGAGCTGTCAAAGACAGCTCCTGGTCTTTAATAATTATCAGGAGCCAGTGGGACTAAAGGTCATCCACAGTAGTCATGTGATCATGCAGTCCTTTTCGCCGTCCCTGAACTTCCACAGTTCGGAACAGCTCTGAGCTGTGAACAATAGAGATGAGTATGTGCATACTTGTACATCATGGCAAGAGCAGCCTACCTCTAGTTTGGAACTAAATAAAAGCTTTAGTAAAAAATAATGTGACCCACCCACACCTCAAAATATGTATTTTTATTTTATTTATTACAGTTATTTTTTTATATACACAGTGCTTTACATAGTGTACATTCACATCAGTCCCTCTCTTCAAGGAGTTTACAATGTAAGGAAGCCATCTCACATACATACATACGCATATTAGGGCCATGTATTTGGAGAAGTAAGGCCCCTTATGTGTATCTGCGTTTATGCAGCACCAGCATACCCCACAGCCTTCACAAAACTATTCACAGCAGACCCTGTGCCAACAGCAGTTACTGTTTACTGTATTTACCATAGTCACACACGGATCAGATTGGTGAGCAAGGAATCAACATAAAAGCAACATAAAAGTTCTCCACATAAACACAAAATAAGTATTACAAACTGTATGATAAGTAGGTGTATTCCATTGTGAGAAGTGAACTCATACACCCAACACTTCAAGGGAAAAGTATTAACTGGACTGTTTATGTTTTCTCATTTGGCAATCTGTTACTTATGATGTGCTTCCTGGGTACTATCAAATTTGAGAGGACAAGCTGTTCTTAGCAATCTAAAACCACACCTTTTAATCATGGTATCATGACAGATAAAATAGTTTTGAAGCAAGGATTTGATTTAAGCATAACATGCAAACCTAGTAAGGTAAGCTTTATATTCCATTCACAAATTATACTACTTTACTAGTCCGCAATACTTTACAGAGAGGACAGTCAAAAAGCCAAACATCCTAGATTTGACGGAGAAAGACAAAGCACCCAGAGGAAAAAAAAACGCTGTGCAAATGGTGTCCTTGATGGGACTCACTCACATGAACCGCAATCCTCCTAGGACAGATTTTCTGACCACCATGGACTGGCTATTGCTTGCATAGTCAGACTGTCTTCCTGTTCCTTTGTTGTGCAAAACAAATGAAAAGGCTTATCTAGCAGCCCTATACTCAGTCAATTACCCACCAATGCTAACCCATTTAACAAACCTCATGACCTCCTGGTCTACTTTGCCCCTGGCGTGGCTAGGTCGCCTCACTGTAACTAAAATGCTGATACTACCAAAAATCTTAGGAAGGGAGGACCCTCACCATGCCAACTTCCAATAAATATACTGTAAGTAAGGATTGAAGATTTAAAAAAAATAGGTGGACTTTGTGGGCACATGATATGAGGAAAACTGATTAAAAAAATAATTTTTGTATTACAAAGTAGTTTAAAAAACATAGAAACATACAAACAACACCCTATATCAGGGGTGTCAAACTCAATTTCATTGTGGGCCACATCAGCATTATGATCGTCCTCAAAAGGGCCGATTGTATCTGTAAGATCAGATGTCTAGCGCATCCCCTTCCCTTACATTAAATGTCAAAAGCCACCCCACCATCAGAAGATGAGTCCCCCACCATCCCTTACATCACAGTGCACTCCCCTTACCTTATGCTGCTGCTCGGACGAAGCTGGATGCATTGCTTAAAAGCAGAAAGTAGGGGTCTGGAGGGGGACCAGAGGAGGGCTGGAGCTCTCCTGCAGCTGCAGGAGAGGTGCGAGGGCCACATGAAATGGCCTGGAGGGCCGGATTCAGCCCACGGGCCTTGTGTTTGACACCTGTGCCCTATATGGACACGGTTACCAGATATCCAATAATGCAGTTATAGAGGTTGGATCTTAGGTATAAAAGTTAAATGTCTAATATAAAGAATTAAATCCAATATTGCCTCCACACTTGCTCATCAACGCGTTTCACTAGATATTAGCTTCCTCAGGAAAATACTGGCCAGGTGCTGGTATATTTAAAAACAAAGCAAAAAGATGTATATAAGTATTACATACGGTCAACATCTGTATAAGCACAACAGTTGTTGTTTCAAATATATCCAAGAGAGGTACATATAAACATATTGATAGTTACAGACAGATATAAACATATATATATACTTGCCTGGTGGACCTGTATCAGGGGTATAGGGACACCCCATGAGACTAGACAGAAAATAAAGAACAGGAACTCCAAATTGTATGTATATGTATGTATCTGTATACGCATCGATCTGACACATATATACATAAAATTTGGAGTCCCTGGTCTTGATTGTCTGTCTAGTCTTGTGGGGTACACATTCACCAGGCAAGTATATATATATATATATATATATATATATATATATATATATTGTATCTGTCTGTATGTTTTCTTGAACAAATGAGGTTCTATTCCCACGCTCACCTTATCTGACATTCCGACATCAATACCGTGGATTTTTTTTACGATGGATTGTTCGCTCAAACTTGTCTTGCATACACAGTCACACGAATGTTGTTGGAAATTCCAATTGTCAAGAACAAGGTCATGTACAACACTACGAGCAGCCAAGAAAAATGATAATGATGGATTTATGTGAGTCGGAATTGGCAACAGACGATCAGAATTTACGACAAGAACTTTTGTTGTCTGAAAAAATGAGGAACAGCTCTCAAACATTTGTTGTCGGAAATTCCGACAGCAAATGTCTGAAGGAGCATACACACGGTTGGATTTTCCGACAACAAGCTCACATCAAACTTTTTTTTGTTGGAAATTCTGACCGTGTGTATGCAGCGTAATGCTGCGTACACGCAGTCGAAATTTTCGACAACAAATGTTCGATGTGAGCTTTTCATTGGATATTCCGACCGTGTGTAGGCTCCATCGGACAATTGCTGTCGGAATTTCCGACAACAAATGTTTGAGAGCTGGTTATCAATTTTTCCGACAACAAAAGTTCTTGTCGGAAATTTCGATCGTCTATATGCAATTCTCGCATGCTCAGAATCAATTCGATGCATTTTTGAAATCATTGAACTTCATTTTTGTCAGCTCGTCGTAGTGTTGTACGTGACCACGTTCTTGACGTTCGGAATTTCCGATAACATTTGTGTGACCATGTGTATGCAAGACAAGTTTGAGCAAACAATCAGTCAGAAAAAATACACCGTTTTGTTGTCGGAATGTCAAATCATGTGTATGTGATTTTTGTTTGGAAAATTTCATTTATTCCAAAATAAAATGTTGAAAGCAAACAACATTTTGAAGTACTTTTGAATGAAAATTTTCTCTGGGCATTATCCAATGTATTTAGGATATTTTTCAAAATAATGGGCCAGATTCACAGTGAGCGATTACGCCGGCGTAACAGGAGATGCGCGGCGTAAGTCTAAATTTGCGCATGCGTTTCGATACTCCGCGTCCCCAAAACGAGATACGCAAAAAATCTACTTTTTTTTGTCCAGCGTAATTTCGATAGACAGGCGCATCCGTCCGCGCCAAACTGCGCTAGACACACCATTGATTTGCTATTCAAATATGCTAATGAGGGAGTTACGGGGATCCACAAAAGAACGTTGGTGCAGCGCAGGCTACGCGCTGTGTGCAACAGCTGCACGGCCTGTCTAAAATTAGACCATATAAAAGGTGGTATAAAATTAGACAATTCGTCTACATGTCAGAGAAAGCAACACTGTTAGTGAGGAGCTGAGCAGTCACACGTGTTGCACAACAATCTGTATGCCAACATGCCAGTGGGATCCATGCTCATAGCTATACTACTGACTTTATATGAGCAAAGAAGGAGGAGGGCACGGAGGAGGGCACGGAGGAGGGCACGGAGGAGGGCACGGGAGAGGATTTTTTTTTTTTTACAATACATTTTTCTTTGCTTTAAGAAACATTTTTACAAAAAATATACATACATACATACAAATTACAAACACGGTCTCACTATCTTTCAATAGCCCTTTAAAACCTTGATGGATATAATAATCTAATCTGATACAAGCCCCTCACTCTTCACTTGATATATCACACACACATAGACATCTTTGGCATGAGTGATTCTGAGGTGTCTCGCATCTTCAGATTCACCCCTCATGCCATCCTGGAATTAACCACAACCCTGCAGGAGCCCAACACCTGACACCACCCATGACACCCATGACAGCTACATATACAATCATAGCCCCATCCCCACAGATTTCGAACAGAACATGTATGGGGACAGCTGGCTGGTTGGTGAGTGACATGGGTGGCAGGCATGACTGTCCCCCCCATGATGCTGAAATCACAAGGGGCACATGCACTACTAACATCCTCCTGTCTTCTCCCTTCAGGGTGACTCTGCATATGCACTGGGACCCCATCTCATGACTCCTATACGGAACCCCCCTAACCAAGGCTACCCCGTCTTCTGAGGGAAGAGCAGCCAGGAGCCAGCTCACATTAGGCATCTTTGCACGTTAAACACACACATTAATCATGGCACAATGAGAAGCCGGCCAGCCCTTCATTTGCATGGGGTCACGGCTCATTTCAATGTAACACGCCCACGTCCTTCCCAATTTGAATTACTCCGCCTTGCGCCTCTGAAATAAAGTTGCGCAGGCGCAAATTTCTGCGCAAAACCGACGAGAATAGGGTGATTGCACCGATACATTGCGCCAGTCTAACGTAAAGGCGGTGCGCTACGCCGGTCCAATAATGCGCAGATGTACGTGAATCTGGCCCAATATTTATAATCTTCCAGTGTATTGCCAGCTTCACATCATAAAACAAGTCAATTTGAATGTGGCTAACTACTACTAAGTACACCATGAGCTGGATGAATAAGAACCTTTACAAACAATTAGACATGTGCATTAGTTTTCGTTAGAATGCATTTTCGTCCGAAAATCTGGTATTTTCGTTATCGTTTTAACGAACAAAAATGAAAGCGCCAGAAACGAAAACCGAAAGATCCAACATAAAAAATGCTTTATTTTCGTTTTCGTTCAGATCGGACGATTTTCGATGCTTTGTCGAATTTTCGTCGTTCAATTTGACGAAGCATCGAAAATCGTCGTTCTGAATACATTGAATAGGCAGAAATTGAACAACGAAAATTCGATGATTTTCGATGCTTTGTCGAATTGAACGACGAAAATTCGACAAATCATCGAAAATCGTAGTTTTCGGATGAAAACTTTCCCGACGAAAACGACATAAATCAAAACGATTTTCGGGAGTAACTAAATAAATTTATTTTCCAAACGAAAACGAAAAAACAAAATATTCCAGTCTGCACATGTCTACAAACAATCCAAAGGCTTCAGTGCAGCGACTGTACTGTACGTCAATATCTGTCAACACTATTTGATAACAAATCATTATGTAGTGTAGACATTAGGAAGTAGACAGTACCAACAGCACGTGGAGATGTGGGTTTACAAAGCTCGTTAGGAATTAGTGAAGCTGCTTGTTGGTGTTTTATGTACAATGATAATTTCCACAAATAGAGATTGCAATGGATACCAGCTACTTAATTTATAGGACGATCGCAGGGAAAGAGTATGAGTCCTCCCAATATGTAGATCACAATGATGTCAGTCCCTTCTCTCAGTAGACACAATTGGAATCAGGTATCTCAGAGATTACAATCCAACATCTCGATAATATGAAAATGGTGAAATACTCTTACCATATTCTGTGGACCCGTAACTCACCATACGGTGGAGGGTCTCCAAGGCATGGACAGATTGAAGGCTGTCTTCCCTTTATCCTCTGTGTGATGTCATCAAATAATTGCTTCAAGGCTCAGCAAGGCTCTTCAAAGGTTTCAAATGATACTCGCAATCCAGGGGTGCAAAGATATAACTCCGTGAACACAAAATTGGTGTAACCCATCAATAGGTTAACATACTTGGTTCTGGCTGAGCCGTGTCACTCACAACACTGTGCCTTCAGTCCTGAGTCCTCACCTCCCAAGAAGTGACCCCAATTCAACCCCTGTGGTCTTTTGGACTATCTCAGGCACTGTCTATTCAAAGGACTAATTACCACTCGCAACCGTATACACTGTGGTTTATATAATTTTAAATGCTAGCACTGTGATTACAGATTGTCATTTATATATTGGTCCAAGTTCTATCAAGCTTGTGACCCTGAATCACATTGAATATATACACATATATGTTCACTTTTTTGTTTGGTTAATCATTATCCATTTACAGAGGTATATATTTTTATTATCTGTGTTTTTTGGATTAAGATCACTTGAATATGGGACACCCCTGTCAGTAGTGGGAAGTGGGTCACATAGCCCTTGTCTTGAAATATCCACTTCATAAGTGGAATCACTTCACTTTTGGCGCTACACTTATATTTTTTACAAATTTTTTACAACTTTCTTTGTTGTGTTGGCTGCCTGATTTTCTTTATAGGGTCTGCGCAACATTTATACACACACACTTAATTTATAGTAAACATGTGATAATGTGGTTGCTAAGTTAAGCTTCAATTTTGCAAAAGGGGTATTCTGGATGTTGATCATTCGAAAGGTGTTTTTTCTGCTGTAAGTAATCTACAGTAGGTGGTTTTCAATAAATGGCAGAACTGAAAAATAAAGAAAAGATGGTCCATGGCTAGAATTAGCAAATGGTACACAGCAAAAATAGTGATGTCTTTTTTTTATTTTATTTTTTTAGTGTACGTATTGAATAGTATACAACATATTTTAAATACTAAATAATTCTAAACAACTGTATATTTTACAGTATATTAAACTATACCCACTTCCGTTTATTCCTTATTTTGCAGTCTACTGTACTGAACTGGGGGCAGCACAGTGGTGCAGTGAGTAGCACTTTCGCCTAGCAGCAAAAGGGTCGCTGGTTCGAATCCCGACCACAACACCATCTGCCTGGAGTTTGCATGTTCTCCCTGAGTCTGCGTGGGTTTCCTCCGGGTACTCCGGTTTCCTCCCACACTCCAAAGACATGCTGGTAGGTCAATTGGACCTCTTCCAAAAAAAAAAAATTGGCCCAGTATATATGTATATATGTGTGTATGACGGTGTGTCCCTAGCGTGTCAAGATCCTACGGGATAAAAATGACCGCACCAGCCAAGCAGACACTGGCTGGAAAAAGCGCCCAGAGGCGATTCAGTTCGCATGCGTTGCGCTATACAAGTCATTCATTCATTCATTCAATCACTGAACTGATATTTCTCATTTTTACTACTTGTCAATGTAATTTCCCTGACAGAAGTATCTCTTATAAACTACTAAATGCATTGACTTTGGTAAAATAAGCCAATTTAAGATACATTTGACATGAGGGGGGTCTATGTCTATTTTTTTATGAAAGTATAGGGAGATAGGAGCACAGCCCTATTAACTTAAATGGGTCTCATTTCGCAGCGGTACTGCCTGCCAAACATGATATGGCTGGAGTATAAGCTGGCTGCGCTTTCCATCATAAATGAAGCTAAGACTGGGGAATTCAATAATGCATTTACAACACTTTTCTGGTGATAAGGTCCCTTTAAAGCAATGCCTAATTCAGGCAAGCATTTGTGACAGTTTTCTGTATCAGTACTGACATGTGCAAAAAATTTAGTTGGTTCTTACAACCGCCACTTTAAGAACCTGTCACTATGGCTGCTACAGATTCAGAAAGAAGTAAAACCAATTTGTAAATTAGGAAACTGGGGGTTATAAATACTGACCCTGTGCTGGCATACAGAAAAGCCGGTGCTTAGGGTGGGACAGTTTGTGCTGGAAAGGTGTATAAATGTGACAGCACAGGCTTATAGCTGCTAGGTCACCAGCTGCTATTGTCTTCCTAGTCACCAATGACTCTTCCTCGGGGGCCCTTTTCAGCTGCCGTCCTGGAGATTCCCCAACCGAATGTAAACAAAGGGGATAGGATACTGGTTGACGTCATAAGACCAATATAGCAATGGAAGAAGGGAAGCAATGGGGGGCAGAGTGGCGACAGCATCTGAGATAGGAAGTAAACTGCAGCAAGAGGTACTTTTGCATTCTTTAAGAAGGCCTTTCCCCATTACTAAAAACCACATTGGCATGCAACTCAGTGTGATGATATGAAATTAACTTACATTCATTTTTTGCTCTTACCTTATTAACACTTTTTGCAGCTTTCTGCTGAACCAGCCGGACTTCCATCAGTATGATCAGCCTAACATAGTTAAACTCCAGGATGTTCAGTCTTGGGACCACAAGTAGATTTCTGTTCCCATACTATATTTATTAAAGTGGTAATAAAAGCTACATTTAGATTTTTACCTACAGGTAAGCTTAAAATAAAGCTTACCTGTAGGTTAAATAAATAACTCCTAAACATGCACCGTTTATGAGATTTTGGCATGTTTGGCAGCCAGCGACATGTACCCATGCCCTTCCTTCAAAGCGCTGCACCATGGCCATGACTGCCGCTGTCATTTGGATACGAGTGAACGTTTTTTTTTTGTTGTTTTTTTTTAAAGTTTACTACAGCTTTAGGTGTCAGAGTTGTAAAAAGCATCCAGTCACTTTTTAGTGTAATTTTTTTTCTGTTTCATCAATTTCATGTATTAAAATGTATAGACTAATTTGAATAATTGCTATGGGCATCATGAATGTTTTGTTACTAGCACTTCTAAAAAACAAGGTTAATGTTTTTTCTGCTTTTATGACTTCATGTGTGATAATCCTGTCTTCTTTTTATTGCTCATTGATCATAAGATCTATCACATACATAACAATAAAATGCTGGATTAATATACCATTTTTAGTGTGTCTAAAAGCAATTTACAGCCTATTAATGATATATGCATACTTGCCCACAGTGCCAGGATTTTCTACAAACTCTAACCTAGGAGTGAAAAGCAAATGTATGTTGCTCCTCCATCCTTACTGTAAACGACCTCCTAAAATGTCAAGGAGATTACTACAATTACATGATCCTTATGTGACAATGGAATGTATGTTTCTGTTCATGACATCAGAACCATATTAAGAACAAGGTCTACAACCTTTAATACCCAGAAACCCAACCTCCATGCTATTTTACACTAACTGGGGAATCTAAAAATGCTTGGCCCCAGAATAATCCAATTTCCTTTGAAGAATTTAAGGATCTACTTTGCATACAACAGCTTTTTAATAGGTCTTTTTTTTTGGATTGGATTGGATTGGATTAAATACTTATAGAGCGCCAAATGCAAGTTACTTCTACACACTAAAGCAGAGTATGTATAACTGGTTGTAAAACGTTTATGTATAATCGGTTTGTCTGTAGTACAGTACTTGGCATTCCATCATCCACCAAGATAGTATTACATGCTTTACTGTAATGTAATTTAGTGGGCACTGAATAGTTTGACCAATTATTCAAAGACTTTCAAACATCTTACTAAAGTAATACTTGTTAACATGCTACAGAAATGCATGCACCTGTACCTTTCAACAATTGTGTATGCTGAAAGTGTTTCTATAATATACCTTTGGCTGTAATAACCTCTAATATCTTCTATTGAAGAAAAGACTAGGTTCACCAGGTTGAATGGAGCCTTTTGTGTGTTAGTGCCAGTGTAGTGTTCAAATTATTATGACAGAAGAGCAAGACTCATTGAGGGCATGATTCTTCTTCATGATAGAATATAAAGCAATTCTACTACTCTAATGATTCCAGAGAGAGATCATTTGACCAGAAGGTTATCCTGTCATCACTCCCAGAGGGTTAATTCAGTTCAATCAGTGACACGTCATGTCACATAGAATCGAATCAAAACAATATCTGATCCACATCACATCAACCCCACAGGTTTATAAGAGATGCTCTCAGTCCCTACCATACAATGGAAATTGTATCCCAGTGGTAATTGTCAGTTCATAGTTCTTCTTTAGAAATGTAGTTTTAGCTAGGTTTTGAACAGATCAATAGTGATGAACGGAATACGCCATATTCGATTTCGCGATATTTCACGAATATATAGAAGAATATTCGCGAAATATTCGTTAATATCAAATATTCGTGATATTTTATAAAAAAAATTAGAAATGAATGCAAAATTGATTGCGAAATTCTCGTCAACACGCGAAAACGGAGATCATTTCCTGGATTACTAAACTAATATGCACTAAACACTAACTCTACTTACACAAACTTATATGACTAAACTAGAGCTAATTTTTTTTTTTTTTTTTTATACACAAAACACAGAAGGGCAGAGAAAGTATTCGCGAATATTCGTAATATGAATATTCGCATTGCGAATATTCGGCAACATAAAAGGATCGCCTCAGCTACTCGGCCCAGGGTCTCTAATCATACCAGCAATGCTTTTAGACGTCGATGGAGATCACTAGGATGTGATCTGTTTTAAAAATAAATTTGAAAAAATATGAATATTCGCAATAGCAAATATTTACCGCGATATTCGATTTATTCGCGAATACTCGAATATGCAATATTCGTAACGAATATTCGCAATGCGAATATTCGTGAGCAACACTACAGATCAAGTGCCATAAAAGTAAGTACAAATTTAACCGTTAAGCTAATGTTAAGAAATAGGGTTAAAGCTGAACTCCAGCCCCAACCCTAGTCTTGCTCATATGTGAGGCCTCTCCTCTCCAAAACTGAAATAGCTTACTCTGGTTTCACTGCACACTGTGAGCTTCTCAGAAGTCAGAGACAGCCCTATTTACAGTAAATCCTGGCTAAAGGACATTCAGCATTATCTAGCTTCTCCAGTCTGAGTGTCCCTGGCCCATCCTTTTTATTTATTGGTGTAGCACCAATGTACTTTGTAGTACTGGTGCTAGTCAAATTTAAATATAGATCAGAGTATAAACTCTAATCTTGATTGTTAGTGGCAAATTGTGGTCTCTGTCTCAGTTTGGCTGTGCTGTGAGTCCATTCTGCTCTACTGGGGTGTTCTTCCAGCCCCAGTGCTGCAGATGGCAGCAGTGGAGTCAAGGTTTGGGTGCTCTTCCCAGCAGCCAATCACGAGGGCTTGTCCTCACTGTGCATGCTGGGGAGGGGTATTTATGGGGCAGACGCCATTGTTCTGGGTCTTCTTCGTCCAGTGTGGCACCCACCTTTAGGGTGGCCACATTACGGCGCCCCAGCGATATGGCCTACCTGGCCGGGGCGTGTGTGCCACGTGGTGGTTCTGGTTCTGGTTCTGGTACCATGTTGGCCAGGAGCATCTGAACCAGCGATGGGGATCCAGTGAGCGACTGGGTTCCCCCTTCTGAAGATCCCAAAGCTGTGTGCTGTTTGGTGGGGTGTGGGTCTGAGGAGCGCCATTGAGAGGCTGGCGGTCCAATAGGGCTTGGATGAAACCCCTGGGGATCACAGGTAGCCAGACACTGTGGGACTAATCACCTGTCAATCGGTACCTGGGCGACAAGTTGAAGGAGATCCAGACGCAACTCAACTAAGGAGGCAATTCTCCAAGAATTCTACCCAGAGAGGACCTGTGGCAGAGGTATCTTCTGAGGCTCATTGAGAGGGGTCCGTGGCAGAGACTTTCTCCCAAGTTCAAGTTCCCCAAGAAGGGTCTGTGGCAGAGACTTATTCCTATAATTGTCCGAGTGATACTCCGGCTGCCAGGTCAGTGAGAGAGGCCTGTCCGGGTACACTAAACCCATTCTGGTGGGAGTGGTGAAGAGAAGTGTTACGTTTGGGAGCAGGACTGTTTAGTTTGGGAGCAGGACTGTTTCCTATCATTACGCCTGAATCTGCTATCCTTCCTCCTTTCAACTTTACTTTCCTCACCGCAAGTTTGTTTTTACCCGGCTGGGTAATAAAGAGCACAGCAAAAGAGCACCTGTCGTGGACATTCCTTTACTTCGCATCACTCTCCCCTAGAGAATTCGGAGGAGCCACAAAATAACACGCCGCCCAAAAATCCAGCAGCTCCAATGGGGGTAATGCTACATTGGATTTCATTTTTTTCAATCATGGAGGTCCAACATAGCATGTAGGCGTTACCTAAGGCAGCCTGCCTAGAAAAGCCCACTCCTTCAGAGTGTCATTTACCCATGAAGGTATTTTAATATTTGAATAACTCCTCCCAAGATCCAGTCCACTGATTGCATGAGGGCTCTTGAAAGGAGCACGGAGGGTGGATGCTGTAATTTTTTCAGGAGACTATGTACTGCTGGCCCCTCCCGCCAGTCATGATCTTCCTACATCGAATATAGGAGCATAGAGACCCAGTAATGATATCACTGTGTCTAAAATAAGGTATATAATAAAAACTGAAAGTTTTTTTTTGAAAGGGTTAAATTATGTTAATCAGGAGGGACGGACCAAAGATGGAAAAATATAAGCAGGATTAGGTTGGGAGGGAATTAGGTTTAGGGTATATTTAAGTGCCAGTTTAGAGTTTAGATATTAAATAGTAGGGTTTAATATTTAAGATTAGCTTAGGAGAAAGAAGAGGGTCATTAGACTCCATGGCAATGGGCAAGTATAATGTCTAGGTATAGGGATGAGTTTAAGCTTGGTCCAAACCTATGTTTGGACCAACTCAGAAGGAAGTTTCAGTGGTTGGCCAAACAATTTTAGCCAAGGCATTCCCTGCACCACAGCTGCACATAAACAAGGCAGCAGGGTTGCTTGTGACATACTTGACCCTAATATGGCCGCATGGGCCATGACATAGATCGGACCAAACCTAAATGTATCCCTATCCACATCCTACCCACTTACCATAAGCTATATGTTTTCTAGATACACCGTAATTGCATTTACTTCTTTATGGTCAAAAGAGTCAAGTGGGAGCTAAACAAATATAAAATTCATATCTAGTTTTACATTACATGGAAAATTGCTAAAGAACAGTAAACTGTGATGTTATTCCTTCCTTTAATGCTTTTTAAATCTAACTATATTTTAACAGATCTCGTATTTGTTCATTTCCCTGAGAGATAATCCACAGTATGCTTTCATTTCCTTGTATTATGATGACCTCTTCTAGTAATGGATAGCCGGCTAGAACATCTAAACATAAGGACACTACTACGTATTGGTTTCCTGATATATGCATGCATAATTATAGAAACACATATTAGGTTCTGCACCACAGTGTTTCATTTCTTGCATCAAGTAAATATGATTTCACCTGATTATATTTAGGATGTGGCCCATAGACATGAGATGACAGACAACCAATTCAGCAGACTGGACATTATTATGTTTATGGTGTATAGTAGCTCTTTCCCTTCTTTCTAAAAAGACCTGCTTGACCAAGCATGCATGTTTGGAACTGTTTGCCAACAGACAAGTACGACAGCAGATGGATCACTCCAGCTCACTCAACCACCTCTAATCTCTATTGCTGGCTTTCCAAAAGGGTTAATAACAGATAACAGATTGTAAATAATGATGATTTTGCAAAAGCTTGGCTAATATTCTGTTGCATTTCAGAGAATTTGATAGTTGAAACTGACTGCATATATATACCTGCAAATTGCTATATTTTGAGGGTGTATCTGAAGATTTCCACACATACTTCAGGGCAAGGGGCAATGGTGAAACTAAGTATCAGTGAACAGGGACAATTGTTATTAAAAGCACCTGTCAATTTGCTCTGAATAGATAAAGTAGCAGGCATACATTATGAATGAAATACATCAAGAATGATCTGAAAGCCAAAATGATTGCAAGATTTTCAGCTCAGCACACTAACTATTATCATAAGGGGGGACGTAGTTTTTAAATGCTAAAAATATCTGGAAGGCAGTAAAAACCTAAAAAGTACTTTAGATCAATATCTGTGGTTATCTAGCTACCCATCTCCTGTATTGTAATATATCAATATCTGTGTATATCTAGCTACCCATCTCCTGTATTGTAATATAATGAGCATTGTTTACTCATTGTTTTGACAGTTAACTATATGGCTCCTCTTACCTCTCTTTGTACATTCGGTATTACTGATTAGGTTCCTACTATTATAGAGATAGTTGTGCCACCTAGTCTGATACAACTCTACTCAAATAAGTTTGTGGTTTTATGATACTTCCAAACATAATAGATCATGCAAACATCTAGAGAAAAATATTATGTCAGACTTTACTGGCATGATAAGGTACACACGATGTGATATATAAAAATATATTTTTATTACAATGATAACACAATAAAAACACTAAGACCATTATAGGTCACTAAGAACAAATGTGTGCTTGTTATAAATCATGACCAACTGCACCACATTATTTTGAAAATTACTTGGAATATATGGCTAATTGCCTTATTCAATAATGTGGAAATAAGTCCTCATGGGTCAACGCGTTTCTCATTTCTGCTTCTTCAGGAAGAAAAAAAGAAGTGGTAACTCGTGTGTCCATGTATAGCAAATTCATAGGATACTCTCTGGGCAGGCACCAGGATACTAAGAAGGACCAGCAGAAGAAAGCCACATTGAGAATTTCCAACTGAGAAAGACTTAGTGAAGGTAGGTATAGACTCAGAAAACTACCAAACACTTCACCAGGGGAGACAGGAAACTTCAACAAGGGCCTTCAAAAATAAAATGTCTTTCAAGATTCTCGCAGGATTCATAAGAACAACCACAGGATTTACAACTTCAGTACAAAGCCACCATTACCATTCAGCCAATACCAAGGGGGAATTATATTTTTCAGATAATCAGCCGGCAGCCATACATTAATGATCAGCAATAGCCCAAAAATGGTAGCTCTGCAAATCCGTACAGTTTGGTCATCATTGATCTTAAAAACTGAATATTAGGTTGTAGGTGATTTTAAGGATGCGTTCTGAGTACTGTCCAAACTCCATCCCACACACAAACCTCTCACCTCAGTGTCAATAGGAATCAGCCTGTGGTGGTGACGCCATAGACAGTGTTGCAAAGTAAGGCCAGCACTCCAAAAATATGTGAAAATACGATTTCATTAAAAAGCAAAAAAACAAGATGATTCCTCAAGTGCACTTTGGACCTCTTTTACAGAGTATGAGCATGACAAATCCTGCAAGAGTCTGTTCCTTCTCTTACAAATATAATATAGGTAGTGGGTATTTCTGCACATTTGCATTCAATATATGAGAAATATATACTTTCAAAATACTTAAGAAACAATACCTATGTAATTATTGTACATATTGGCCCAGATTCATAGAGCGATTACGCCTGTCTAACTGGTGTTAGACAGGAGTAATTTCAAATTTCGTGCGCCGTATCACTAGTTTGAATCCTCAAACCATGATACGGCGGCTTCGGGCTTCGATCCGAGAGGCTTACGTCCTCGTAAGCCCTCGGATCTACGTTGCGATATTTTTGCGGCCGCTGGGTGGAGTCCGCGTCGTTTTCACCGTCGGGGTATGCAAATTAGTTTTTACGGCGATCCACGAAGGTACGAGTGTCCCTCGCAATCGGCTACGTCATTTTTTGGCTACGTAATGTTAGAGGAGCTTTTTGCTGGTATAACAGTGCGTAACCCATGTAAAGTATGGCCGTCGTTCCCGCGTCGATTTGAAATATTTTTTTTTTTTTTAACGTAACTCGTTCGGGAATAGGAATGTATGTAAACGACGCTACTACGACATAACGACGTGATTTTGCGCAATGCACGGCGGGAAATTTGCGAACGGAGCATGCGCAGTTCGATCGCCGCGGGAACGCGCCTATTTTAAATGCTTCACGCCCCCTATTCGCGCAGATGGATTGCGACGGGAGAAATACACTACGCCGCCGTCGTTTACTGGACAAAATCTACCTGGATTCCACGTAGAGCCAGGTAAAAAACGGCGGCGTAGTGTATTTCTCATACTCTACGATAATCTAATTCTCTCTGAATCTGGGCCATTGTTTCTTTTTTTCCCACTTCAGACTCCACCACAAAAAAAAAAGCAGAAAGAAGGCCACGAGACTTGCTCACTGTTCATTTGCCCATTACGTCACTTCTATGGTTTCGCATCATATGTGTTTTTTTTTTCTTCCATTTTTTCTTGTTGTATTGATATTTCTTTTCTTATTATTTCTTATTCCTTCTTTACTTATTGTTTCTTATGTTAATTTTTATTTTTTTTTTACCTCAGGAAAGAGAGAGAAAATGGGGATGTTAAAACATCTATATCTTTGTAGCAATAATTTCCCTTTCCCCCCTTCCCTCCTCCCCTTCCCTCCTCCCCTTCTCTCCTCCCCTTCCCCGCTCCTCCCTTCCCTATCGACCTCTTTCAGTTGGCTCTTTCCTGCTAACACCTGCTTTCCAGCTTATTTTTCCTTCCGTGATGTTACCTCATACCATGGCGCCCATCACTTCTGCATATTCCATTGTATGCTTGAACCCTTTCCATTTCTCCCACTTCTCTTCAAATTCCTACACATTGTACATATTGTTTGCGTGTGCACAATTAGGTAAGTTTAATGGAATTATAAAACTGTGATAATTAACGGCTCACCTACTACTATGACATCACTTTCTTGCTGGCTAAACCATCAAAACATTGGTCTTCCACAAGCAAGAAAGCTTCTGCTACATTTTTGCCAATTAGAAAACTATGCTGGAAAAGAAGGAAAATTATCTCTATAGCAATCCTCTTTTTTGTCAAATTGCCCCCAGTGGCAGCATGGCTCATTTCTAATTTGTACATACTGCTGTTACGGGAAATATGCTTTTTAACCACTTTTACCAAATATTACACATTATGTAAAAAAAGAGCTTGAAAACAAAAAAAAATTATGTGGACAAATTTAAGTTTTTGGCCAGCTTTGACTAAGCTCAAGAGGGGGCGTTAGAAGAAGAGCATATTCTGTCAAGAAGCATTGTGCTCATTGAGGAAAAAAAACGTTTTCAAAAAATAAAAAAGGAATCAGTAGCTGTGCTGCTAATGTGCCGGTAGCCATTGCTGGCCAAGAGCAATGCCTTCGATTAAACCTAGTAAAAGCAGGCTGGTAATCAGGCAACTAAATAATACCAGATAAACACACTTAGGGCCAGATTCTCAAAGAAGTTACGCCGGGGTATATGGAGATGTGCGGCGTGAGTGTAAATTTGCGCCGGAGTATCTATGCACCGTACCCACAGAACTAGATACACACCAAAATAGGCTACTCCCGACCGGTGTAACTTGCCTACGCCTGCACATCCTAGGTGTAAATTTATGCCGGACGCATCTGGCAAACCCATTGATTTCCTATGCAAATATGCAAATGAGGGAGAAACGCCGATTCCCGAACATAGGCCCGTTCGGTGCAGGCTATGCACGGTGTGCCTAAGCTGTTTGGCCAGCCTAAAGTTACCCCTCATAAAAGCAGGGGTAACTTTGCTACAGACTTGCTTAAGTCAGCTGGAGAGCAGCTTCAGCAGCACCGTTACAGGACAACACATGACAGCCGTGGTCCTAGCACTACTAATGGGTCCCCCGCCACCAGGGCCGCCATCAGGGGGGTACAGGCAGTACACCTGTAAGGGGCCCCGGGGTCCCCAGGGGCCCAGGTGGGAACCCCCTTAACCACTTTAGCCCCGGACCATATTGCTGTCCAAAGACCAGAGCACTTTTTGTGATTCGGCACTGCGTCGCTTTAACTGACAATTGCGCGGTCGTGCGACGTGGCTCCCAAACAAAATTGGCGTCCTTTTTTTCCCACAAATAGAGCTTTCTTTTGGTGGTATTTGATCATCTCTGCGGTTTTTATTTTTTGCGCTATAAACAAAAATAGATCCACTATTTTGAAAAAAATGCAATGGGCCAGATTCACGTATTCCAGAGCATCTTTGCTCTGGAGTAACGCTTCTGGTTTGCGTTGCGCTGCCGAAATTTTAGGAGCAAGTGCTGTCATTCACGAAGCACTTGCTCCTAAAGTTGCGGCAGCGCATCACAAATGAGCCGGCGGAATTCAAATGTCGCGGGTACGGGGCGTGTAGTATGCTAACTACGCGCGATCCCGCCGCCAACGTACTGCGCATGCGTCGAGTGTCAAAACATCCCCGTGCGCATGCTCCAAAATCTGTGAATGAACGTCAATGACGTCACATTCCCATTCATGACCGTTTTACGCAAGCGACGTTTTTTTTTTTTTTTTTTCCGACGCGATGACGACGCCTATACCTAACATAGGATACTCCAGCCCCATGTAGGTATATCTATGCGCCGCGTATCCCGTCCGGAAACGTCGTATCGTCATTGCGTCGCGCCGGATTTCGATCGTGAATTGCCGATTTCCGCTCATTAACATATTTTTTGAGCGTAAATCGGCGGGAACGCCCCCGGCGCCATTTTTAAGTTGAAGTAACGATGCGATGGCGAAACTCAGTTACGCTGCTCGCATCGGAACTTCAACCCGGCGTTTCTTGTTTTCTGGTTACAGAAAACAGAAACGCCGGCTCAAAGCCACAGTTAGGCTGGCGGATCACTCGATCCGCCAGCGTAACCTTTGCTGAATCTGGCCCAATATTTTTAAAATGTTGCTATAATAAAAATGCCAAAAAAGATATAAAAAAAAAAATTTTTTTCCTCAGTTTAGGCCGATACGTATTCTTCTACATATTTTTCGTTAAAAAAAAATCGCAATTAGCGTTTATTAAATGGTTTGCGCAAAATTTATAGCGTTTACAAAAAAGGGGGTCGTTTTATGGCATTTTTATTATTATTCTTTTTTACTAGTAATGGTGGCGATCAGCGTTTTTTTTTCGGTACTGCGATATTATGGCGGCCACATCGGACACTTTTGACACATTTTTGGGACCATTGGCATTTTTATAGCGATCAATGCTATAAAAATGCATTGTATTACTATAAAAATGCCATTGGCAGTGAAGGGGTTAACACTAGGGGGCAGGGAAGGGGTTAAGTGTGGTCCTGGTGTGTTCTAACTGTATGGGGGGGGTGGCCTCACTACAGGAAATTACGGATCTTCTGTCCATACATTGTATGGACAGAAGATCAGCGTTTCCCCCGCTGACAGAAACGAGAGGTATGTGTTTACACACATACCTCCCGTTCCCCGCTCTGTAACGAGCAATCGCGGGTGCCCGGCGGTGATCGTACCCGCCGGGCACGCGCGCGGGACTCGGGGGACGCGCGTGCGCGCCCTATTAGCTGCTACAGGGAGGACGTAGAGCTACGTGCTCCCGCGTAGCAGTGCCACCGTCCCGCAGTAAAATGACAGCGGGCGGTCGGCAATTAGTTAAAAAAAAAAATAAAAAATTATATTTTTATTTTTTTAGGGGTCCGGAGGCCACCAGGGCCCCAGATGGGAACCCCCCTTTTTTATATAAAAATAAATTACCAAATAAAGGGGGCTTTCCATCCGGGACCTCTGGGCCCTAATAATAATAATAATGATAATAATAATTATATATATATATTGTTCTGCATACAGACAGCAGAACTTTTTCAGCCAACATTCACGAAACTACGTAGTTTTTCTGCTCTTTTGTCCGATGGAGCGTACAGACGGTTTGATTATACGACAAAACACGTCCATCAGAATATTCAATCGTGTGTGCGATCCTTTAGCCTGTAGGGTTCAATATTGGGTTGGCTAACCCTTTTCAGCTATAAAAGCTTCAACTCTTCTGGGAAGGCCGTCCACAAGGTTTAGGAGTGTGTCCATGGGAATGTTTGACCATTCTTCCAGAAGTGTATTTGTGCTTTGTGGACTGATCCAAATCATTTGATAAAAGGGGGGTTATGGTCTGGGGTTGTTTTTCTGGGGTTGGGTTTGGCCCCTTAGTTCCATTGAAGGGAACTCTTAAGGCGTCAGCATAACAAGATATTTTGGACAATTTCATGCTCCCAACTTTGTAGAAACAGTTTGGGGATGGCCCCTTCCTGTTCCAACATGACTGCTCACCATGGCACAAAGCAAGGTCCATAAAGACACGGATGAGCAAGTTTGGGGTGGAGGAACTTGACTGGCCTGCACAGAGTCCTGACCTCAACTCGATAGAACACCTTAGAAATGAATTAGAGCAGAGACTGCAAGCCAGGCCTTCTTGTCCATCAAAAAAATATAAATAAAAATATATAAAAAAAAATTTTTTTTTTTATAAAAATAAAATAAAAAAAGGGGGGTTCCCATCCGGGCCCCTGGGGACCCCCGGGCCCCTTACAGGTGTACTGCCTGTACCCCCCTGATGGCGGCCCTGGTCATAAGTCTCCATTGCTGTTATGAGGGCTGACATCTCCTGGGTGTTAAAGTTTTTTTTCCTCCTCTGCCTGTGGGGAACGGGAGCAGCCATCCCACAGCAAAAGTACCTTCCCTGGGGGGGGAATAAAACTGGATGTACTTTTGCATCGGCCGGGTGTAAGTTGGGCCGGCGTATCTCTGTAAGTTGGGCCAGCATAGTTGTGAGCATGCTCACAAGGGAACGAATGTACTGAGCATGCTCCGTCCAAGATACGCCGGGCGTAAATCACTAGACCATTCATTTGCATAACGACACACCCACTTGCAGTTGCACCGGCTTACGCCAAAGGAATTAAGTTACGCCGACACAAAGTTAGGTGCAAGTGCTTTATGAATACTGTAGTTGCCTCTCTGAGTTACATCGGCGTAGTGTATCTGAGATACGCTACACCCGCCTAAAGATAGGCAATTCTATCTGAATCTGGCCCTTAAAGTTTATGTAAGACTAAAACTTATTTTTTCGTTTCATATAAAGTGAAGAAGGGTTAAAACCCTTATTGATTTATTCTTTATGTCCTGTGTGAGAAATTTCACTTTTGAAGATTTCCCTTGCATCTTGTTATAGTGACAACTCAAAAAATGTGAATCCCACCTCACTTTCTGTGTTGGTAGCAAAGGTCATCAGGAAAAATAGAGATAATTAATCTAACTAGCAGGGACACAGGCAGCTGTGCCTTGACAGATTTTAATCCTTCCTTCTGTATGCAAAATTAAAATAAAAAAGTTTGGAAATCTGCCTTGCATTCAATTTTCAAGCAACCACAGCAGCCACACAATCGCTTGTTATTATCATCTACCGCTGGAACAAACCTGGAAGTCCACTCCATGTCCTAGTATATCGAGTGTTCATTCCTTCTGTTGTGCTCATCTCTATAAAGGGGATGGAAAAGAAAATATAATATGGCAGATTTTCCCATACTGTATAGTTCTACAACCAACCATTAGTCAGTTCTACATTCATCTGTCTTCAAGTAGAAAATCAAAGGCTTGCATATAATCTGTTTGTCTTTTAGCAAACAGTACATGACAATTATGTTTAGCCGCTAAACATAATTTTTCCCATTTCAGCCATACAGTACATCACTCTTCACATCCTTTTATTAATGCAATGTCAGTAGCTATATACAAATGTCCACACATAGCTGTTGTTCTTTAAATAACAATAATGTTATTTTTAACCTGACCTCATCTTTGACCTCTGAAAATGGACACTTACTCTGATGATAATACCCTTGACTGTGTTTTCTCTCATATTTGCACACCCTACAACCTTTCCTCTCTCTGACCACATCCTCATCACTTTCACAATGTCTTTATCTCCAACCACCTGTCCCTCTAAGCAGAAAACACTTACCTTCAGAAACCTTCGCCAGTTTAATCCTCATCTTTTCAAAATCTCACCCCTGTCTCATCCTGGCAATGTCTGTGACTGTCTACAACAGCTAACTTTCATCCACACTGGATTCTCTTGCTCCTCTCACTACACAAAGTATCTAGCCCTGACCATTACAACCTTGGCAGACTGACGACACCAGAAATCTTAAGAGACATAGCCGCTCACTGGAGCGATTGTGGCGTAAAACCAAATTCCAGCATAAATCTGCCTTTTTACAATTCCTCCGCTGCTAAACAAGCCTACTCTGTCATACAGTCCTCGTCATCTGTTCTCTACTTTTAGCTCTCTACTTTCTCCACTACCATATCCACCCAGTAACACGCTCACGAGAATGCCAATAACTTCAAAAACAAAATTGATGCAATTCTTGGAGGCATCTCCACTGCACAGATATCTATCCCACTTAACATACACCATACAGAACCACTTTCAACACGTTCCTCTTTTGGCTTTGCTACTACCGAAGAGGTTACTAAAGTTTTCTCATAAGCCCGCCTTACCACCTGTCCCCTGGATCCTGTTCCCTCACAACTATTACGGTCACCCTCTTCTTCTATCCTATGCTCCCTCACTCACATCTTCAATTTGTGCTGATTACCCCCACACCTAAAAAGCCCTCACTGGACTGCACCAACCTGAACAACTCAAGACCCATTGCCTTGGTCCCGTTTGCATCAAAACTTTCAGAATGCTTAGTCTATAACCCTCTGAGCTCCTACCTCACTGACAACCACCTTCTCGACCCCTTACAGTCTGGCTTTCGCTTACTACACTCCACTGAAACTGTCCTGCTGAAACTCACTGATCTACTAACTGCTAAAACCAATGGCCACTACTCCATATTCATACTACTAGACCTCTCTGTTGACCATCCCCTCCTCCTCAAAAAAGTCCACTCTCTTGGCCTTCAGGACTCTGTCCTCTCCTGGTTCTCCACCTACCTATCACTGGGCTCCTTCAGTGTTACCTATAACTCTGTTTCCTCCTCTCCACTTCCTCTTTGTGTAGGGTTCCCGCAAGGTTCTGTCCTCAGACCCTCCTCTTCTATTTACACCTCTTTATTTGTTCAATTAATAAACTCCCATGACTTTGAATATCATCTCCTTGCTGACAACACACAAATCTACCTCTCTAGTCCTCACCTAACTCCTTCTGTCTCATCCAGCTTTTCTAACTTATTAACTGACACATCAGCATGAATATCACACCAGTTCCTCAAACTCAATCTTTCTAAAACTGAGCTCATGATTTCTCCTCTGGCCCGTACCCCCTTCCCTGACTTCTCTATCAAGATTATTGACAAAACCATCAGTCCCTCCCCCAGGGCCGATCCGCCCTATAAGCTCACTATGCAAGCTGCTTAGGGCCCCGCAAAGCAGCAGAGGGCCCCTCAAATTTCTAGAGGCCCTGCCCGGTGAGAAGTCATTTTTGGGCCCTCACCCCGCTTCTCAACTCGCTGGCTGCATGGGGGAAGAGGTAAGAAGTCAGCCCCTGCTTCTCACTTTAATGTAAGATGTAATTTCCGACAGCAGAACACTCCCTCCCTCCGCTTCTCAACTTTAATCTGTCACTGTCGCCAGCACCCCCCCCCCCGCTTCTCAACAAATTGAATGCTTTAATGTGACATGTCATTTATTTTCGGCAGCCCCCCCCTCACTTCTCAACTTTAATGTGACATGTCGTTTTGCTTAGGGCCCCAGGGAGGTCAGGATCAGCACTGCCCTCCCCTCATGCCAGGGTGTTAGGTGTAATCCTGGACTCCGACCTGTCCTTTCTGCCCCAATTCCAATCACTGTCCAAATCTTGCAGACTTCACCTCGGTAACATCTCCAAAATACGCCTCTTCTTAACCATAAAAACCACTAAGCAACCTATTCACTGGTTATCTCTTGCCTTGACTATTGTAACTCCCTCCTCATTAGCCTACTGTCAGGATGCATGAATCAGACGTACACAGATGTAAATGAAGAAGAAGGTCTTTATTAAAAAAAAAAAAACAGCAAGGTAAAGTCCGTACAAATGATCAACAGCCAGAAGGGTCCTCCGCCGAAGCCAGGGTCGATAGCCAGGGATGGAAGTCAGCCAAGCCGGAGTCAGTAGCCAAAGGGTGGTGAGACGAAGCCGGGGATCAGGCACCAGAAGGAACGTCCGTAGGAGCCAGGTCAGTGATCCAAACAGCAGCAAGGTCACAGGAGGCTAGTGAGACAAGGACCGAGCAATGGACTACTGCAGCAGCCGTGTTATATATGAGCTGAGCATCCAGCTCCTCCCAGTGGGAAGGAGGAGCCACAGGATGAGGAAGTTCCAAGAAGCACAGGAAGAAAGATGGCCGCCAGCACAAGACAGTGATGAGATGGCTGCAAAGGAGGTAAGACCATGACAGTACCTCCCCCTCAAGGGCCCCTCCTCCGCGGTGCAAAAAATGGCTTCTGGGGGAAGCACGCGCGGAAGGCTCGGAGCAGAGCCGGAGCATGAACATCTGTGGAGGGAACCCAGGAACGCTCCTCGGACCAAGCGTGAGTCCAGGATATCGCTCACCTCATATTCTTCATGATCGCCCACCTGGACAGGACGAGGCAGAGGCACCGAAGAGGTGAAGCGATTGCATATTAGTGGTTTCAACAGGGAGACGTGAAACACATTGGAAATCCGCATACCAGGAGGAAGCACAAGGGCATAGGCAACAGAGTTCACCCTGCGGAGTACACGGAAGGGACCAACAAAGCGAGGAGCCAGCTTGGGAGTGGGCACACGGAGGTTGAGATTGCGAGTGGACAACCATACACGGTCCCCGACCTGATAGGAAGGAGCAGGCAACCGTCTGCGATCAGCCTGGAGCTTCTGGCGCTGCGCAGAGACCTTGACGGACCTCTGGATCTGTACCCATGAAGCACGTAGAGCCGAAAGGTGGTCCTCTACAGCCGGAATATCTTGGGGAGAGAATGACTCCGGTAACACGGCAGGTTGAAACCCATAATTGGCCATGAAGGGAGACGTCCCAGAGGAAGAGTTAACCGCCGTGTTCCTGGCAAACTCAGCCCATGGCAGAAGGTCAACCCAATTGTCCTGGTGATCGGAGACATAGCAATGAAGGAACTGCTCCAGAGCCTGATTGGATCGCTCTGCGGCCCCATTGGACTGAGAGTGGTAAGCCGAGGAGAAGGAGAGACGAATCCCCAACTGGGAGCAAAAGGCGCGCCAGAACCTGGAGACAAACTGACTTCCCCGATCCGAAACGATCTCCTTGGGCAAACCGTGCAACCGGAAGACCTCCCTGGCGAATGCCGTGGCCAATTCCTGCGCAGTGGGCAATTTCTTAAGTGGAACACATCTTGGAGAACCGATCCACAATCTTGAGAATGACCGTATGTCCTCGGGACGCAGGAAGGTCCACAATGAAGTCCAACCCTAGGTGTGACCATGGGCGCTCCCCAATGGTAATGGGTTGTAGAAGGTCCAACGGAAGGTGCCGAGGGGACTTGTTCTGGGCACAAACAGAACATGCCGATACATATGCGGCAATGTCGGAGCGTAGAGAAGGCCACCAGAACAAACGAGAGACAGCCCAGGACAGCTGATTCTTTCCAGGATGCCCAGCGGTCTTGGAGTTATGGTATGTTCGCAACAGCCGGGTACGCAACTCCTCAGGCACGAAGCATTTGCCGGTGGGTCTCCCAGCAGGAGCACCAGGTTGAGCCGCCAGAATTTGCTCCCCAAGGGGAGAAGTCAAGCTGGTGCGGATGGCGGCCACAATCAGATTTGGAGGTATGACCGGAGTCGGTATCGATTCCTCCCTGGACAGCTCGGAGTACTGACGTGATAAGGCATCCGCCCTGACGTTCTTGGAACCGGGTAAATAGGAGACCACATAATTAAAACGAGACAGGAACAGAGCCCATCTGGCCTGATGGGGTGTCAATCTCTTGGCCTCTGAGAGGTAAGTCAGATTCTTGTGGTCCGTCAGGATGAGAACCGGAACCACCGAACCCTCAAGCAAGTGCCTCCACTCCTTGAGAGCCGGCACGATGGCTAACAACTCTCTGTCACCAATCTGGTAGTTGCACTCCGCGGGAGACAGCTTCCTGGAGTAAAACCCACAGGGAAGCAGGGGACCCTCTGGTGTCCGACCCTGAGACAGAAGGGCGCCTACTCCCGTCTCAGACGCATCCACCTCGAGGACAAAAGGCAACCCAGGATTGGGATGAGCCAGTATAGGAGCCGACACAAAGGCAGATTTCAGAGCCTCAAAGGCCCGGATGGCCTCGACCGGCCAGACCTGGGAACTACAGCCCTTTCTAGTCAGATCCGTGAGAGGCTTGGCCAGCGAGGAGAAGTCCCTGATGAACTTCCGATAATAATTGGCGAAGCCCAAAAAGCGCTGCAGGGAACGAAGACCACTGGGCTGGGGCCACTGTAGGACTGCCGAGACCTTCTCAGGGTCCATGAAGAACCCTTCCGCGGAGATGATGTAACCTAGGAAAGTTACCTGGGATCAGTGAAATTCACATTTCTCAAGCTTACCGAAAAGCTTGTTCTCTCGTAACCATTGCAACACTCGCTTGACATCCAGAATGTGGGCCTCCATAGATTCGGAGTATACCAAGATATCATCCAAATAGACCACCACATACTGCTGCAACAGGTCACGGAAAACATCATTGATAAATTCCTGAAAGACTGCGGGCGCATTGCACAACCCAAAGGGCATAACCAGGGATTCATAATGACCGGTCCTGGTGTTGAATGCGGTCTTCCACTCGTCGCCCGCCTTGATCCTTACAAGGTTGTACGCAGCCCTCAGGTCGAGTTTGGTAAAGACCGTTGCTCCCCTGAGGCGGTCAAACAACTCGGAAATCAACGGAACCGGGTATGCATTCTTAATCGTGATGCGATTTAGGCCCCTATAGTCGATGCAAGGCCTAAATTCTCCGCCCTTTTTCTTTACAAAGAAAAATCCAGCCCCTGCCGGGGAGGAGGATTTCCGAATGTGCCCCCGGGAAAGCGTCTCCTTCACATACTCCTCCATGGCCTCATCCTCCGTAACCAACAACGGATATACCCTGCCATGAGGAGGAATGGCGCCAGGTTGTAGATCTATGGCACAATCGTAAGGGCGGTGCGGAGGCAAGGCAACAGCGCGAACCTTATCGAATACATCCAGGTACTCCTCGTATTCAGGAGGCAACCCAGAGAGCGAGGAGGCACACAACAACTTGACAGGCCCATGGATGCAGCTAGCCCCACACTGTGGGGACCACGAGAGGATCTCGGCCGATCTCCAATTAAAAATCGGATTATGCTTTTGGAGCCAGGGGTACCCCAAGACCACCGAAAAGTGTGGAGACGAAATGACCTGAAAACAAGCCGACTCCTTGTGAACGGCCCCAACGGCTATCTCCACAGGAAGGGTCTCATGTGTAACCTGCGACGGTTTGAGGGGTCTGCCATCTATCGCCTCAAGAACCAGTGGGGAAACATGAGCCTGCAGAGGAATGGAGTTTGCGGCAGCAAATTCACTGTCAATGAAAAAAACCCCGGCACCAGAGTCCGCCAACGCCTGGGTCGTCACCGAGCCACCGACCCAGGAGAGGACAATGGTGATCAGAGGTTTATCAGTACGGGAAACCGGGGACGAAGAGACTCCACCCAAGATCTGTCCCCGACAGGATCTCAGGTGCAAGCGTTTCTCGAACGGTTCGGACATGACAACCGAAAATGCCCACTGAGACCACAGAACATACATTGACCCTCGCGTCTCCGGGATGCCCTCTCCCCCTCAGACAGGCGAGCAAACCCCAGTTGCAAGGGCTCACACCCAGGCGGGTCAGCCTCAGGGGGCGTGGGAGGAGAGGGAGGCACGGGTGGGACAGCCAACGTAGACGCCAATCTGCTAGGAGGCCTCCGCAGGCGCTCCTTAAAGGAAGGTCTCTCCCTGAGTCTGGTGTCAATCAATATCAGGAAGGAAATGAGAGCCTCAAGCTCCACAGGTAGGTCTTTAGCCACAATCTCATCTTTTAAGGCATCCGAGAGACCATGGGAGAAAGCAGCGACCAGAGCCTCATTATTCCAGCCCACCTCTGCTGCCAGGGTACGAAACTCAATGGCGTATTCGGCTACCGATCGTGAACCCTGTTTGATGGACATGAGGAGCTTCGCAGCAGAGGCAGAGCGAGCCGACACATCGAAAACCTTCTGAAGAGAAGCAACAAAACCGGAAAACTCGGCAACCACCGGATTGTTGTTCTCCCATAAGGGGCTTGCCCAGGCCAAGGCCTTGTCCGAGAGCAGCGAGTGGTGGGCTTCCTGATCTCGCTGCAGGTGATCCTGCTGATCAAGTCTGGCAACCAGCATGAGTAGCGGAGGAGGCCCTGTACCGTCAGAATTCATGGCTCGGTCCTAATGTCAGGATGCATGAATCAGACGTACACAGATGTAAATGAAGAAGAAGGTCTTTATTAAAAAAAAAAAAACAGCAAGGTAAAGTCCGTACAAATGATCAACAGCCAGAAGGGTCCTCCTCCGAAGCCAGGGTCGATAGCCAGGTATGGAAGTCAGCCAAGTCGGAGTCAGTAGCCAAAGGGTGGTGAGACGAAGCCGGGGATCAGGCACCAGAAGGAACGTCCGTAGGAGCCGGGTCAGTGATCCAAACAGCAGCAAGGTCACTGGAGGCTAGTGAGACAAGGACCGAGCAATGGACTACTGCATCAGCCGTGTTATATATGAGCTGAGCATCCAGCTCCTCTCAGTGGGAAGGAGGAGCCACAGGATGAGGAAGTTACAAGAAGCACAGGAAGCAAGATGGCCGCCAGCACAAGACAGTGATGAGATGGCTGCAAAGGAGGTAAGACCATGACACCTACCTCTCAGCAAGCTATTCTCTCTTCAGTCTATCATGCATGCCGCTGCCAGGCTCATCCACCTTACCACCCCTCTCTGCCAATCACTACATTGGCTTCCCATGGGCCAACAAATACAATTAAAATACATTAACAATAACATATAAAAGGGAAAAAACACGCTAATTGGCTACAAACAAACTCCCATCACCCTAGTGAGACAGCGTAGCGACGTCAGCACGTACCCTCCCCAGACACGTTTTGCCATACCTGACGTTGTCAATGGGGAAATAACATACAAAACCATTTACATAATTTCTGCCTCGAGCTACATTACCAATCTTATCTACAAATGTCACCCAAACTGTCCTCTCCGCTCCTCCCTAGACCCCCTGGCCTCCAGGACTTCTCCAAAGCCTCTCCCATCCTCTGGAACTCACTACCCCAATATGTCCAATAATCTCTTACTCCACTTTTAGGCAATCCCTGAAAATCCCTGAAAACTCATCTCCTTAGGCAGGCCTATCCTGCCTTCAGCTAACAAACAAATCTTCTACTTCCCTCATTGGTTCATCCCTCTCAGTTACTACCTTTTGGTTCACCAGCCCCTTCCTATTAGATTGTAAGCTCACAGAAGCAGGGCCCTCATAACCCTCTTGTATTGAATTGTATTGTTGTATTTTAAAAAGTGCGGCGCAAACTGTTGGCACTATATAAATTCTGTATAATAATAATAATGTCTTCAGAGTTACCCTTAAGCCTTGTACACACGATTGAACTTCCAACCAACTTTTCTGTGGATTTTGTTTAGAAGGGCGTTGGCCGTGAACTTGGTATGCATGTACACGGCACAACATTTTCAGCCAACATTCATCAAACTATGTGGTTTTTCAGCTCATTACCGCCACTCTTTGTGCAACTTCTGCTACTGTTGTCTGATGTTTAGCATTGGTTCCGAGCATGCATGTTTGTACTTTGTATTTTAGTTGGACGGACTTGCATACACACGATCGGATAAACCGACGTAACAGATTTATTGCCCAACAATTGGTGAGCATGAACAGCCAACTTTTGTTGTCGTTAATTTAGCCAACAATTGTCTGATGGAGCATACACACAGTTGGATTATACGACACAACGCATCCATCAGACAATTATGGCCATAAAGGTGGATTGTGTGTACGAGGCTTTAGACTATATGGCAACCTGCAGAACATTTTAAGATGGAGCCCCTCCCAATAAAAAACCTCTGGCATTATGCTATCTAAGTTTATACATTTCTTTGCATAACGATTAATCCACTTTGAGTTTTTCCAAATTTTGCAGTATTACCACAACCTGGAATTAAAAAAGATTAAAAACTAAACACAAAAACAAAAGTAATCAAGAAACTGGGACTACAGTAAATTGCTTCAGGGTGGCAATTGGGAGGAGACCAGAGGACATACCCAATATCCTTTGTGATGAATGAACCCAGAAGCGACAAGGATTTTGTTGCTTCTTGGTTCAGAGCTGTCATTCCCTGGCTACTGTAGCCAGAGAAGCAGCTAACCAAGCACAATCATTGCTAAATAGACTGAGTTGATGGCAAGGGAGACAATAATAATAGACCCAGATGTCTCTAAAATAGGACCTTTCACCGGCCCAATGTTATCACATAGCAGGCTTGTTACCTAACTTGTGACACTAATAATGTTTAAAAAAAGAGTAAAAAATATGAAAAATCATTTAAAAATAAAAATAACTTAAAAAAAAGTAAATGCATTCCAGTCGCCTAGCACACACACCCGAATGAAATGCACAAGAAGAGCATGCACATGTGTATACACAGCAATTGTTACCCCCACGCAACATCAAAGTGGAAGCAAAAATTCTAGGGCCATAAATCAGGGTTAACTCTAAACTGATAACTTGTAAAGACTTTTAAAACATCAATGGAACATTTTGGACACCATCGTTTTTGCCCTTTTACAGCCACATGCAATTTAAAGTCTTGACATGTTGGTTATCTATTTACTTGATGTAACCCCATCTTTTATATTTTACAAAAAATGTGGTATTATATTGTGTTTTCGTGCACTAAAATACATTTTAGTGTATTTTTTCCTGAAAATGTGATATTCAGTTGCGTAAATCTTATGTGACATATAATTATTGCAACTGCCACCATTTTATTCTCAAGGGCTTCTGTTTCAGAAAATATATACATAATATTATAAACGTGTTTATGGGTTTAAAGTAATTTCTTGCAAAAACTGCAGAATATAACATATGTGTGAAAAATTCAGCAATTGCCACAGTAGTAATATAGTCAAAGGCTGTAGATGTAAAGGCTGAAGATGTTTTACTTTACACGAAGGTAAAAAAAAAATTGTGTGCTGCTCCCCCCACCCAATACTCCCTATAGTTATCCAGTGATGTGCACGAGAGCCTCGGCTGTCCCGGGGCTGTCAATCCCAGCCAGTGAATCAATGAGGAGAGAGTGGGGGGCGGGGGCCAAGCCGGGGCGGGGGCCAAGCCGGGTTCTATGTATCTTATGGATGCATAGAGCAGGTCTCAGGAGCGAACAAGCACCAGTGCCCCCATAGCAAGCGGCTTGATATTGGGGGTACTGGTCAAGGGGGAGGAGTCAGGAGCACTGGCAGGGAACCTGAGAAGAGCAGGACCGGGATGCTCTGTACAAAACCACTACACAGAGCAGGTAAGTATAACATGCTTTTTTTTTTTTTTTTTTAAGCCAAACCTTTAATACTGTAACTGTTTAGGTGTATTTACATGCATTGTGCACACCAGATGCAGTGCAGGAACTCATGCAAAGTTGTATGTTTTCCACACTGCACCAAAACAAGCTGCCTTTTGCAGACACATGCAGGTGCCATTAATTCTTACTGGTGCACCCATGCATCTGATCGATGCACTGGTGTTTTTTCGGCTACCAAAACACATGGTACTGCAGTACAATGCAGTTTGAAACAGCATAATTAAAAGAATTGCGCCTACAATACTTATTGCGCATTCCCATGCATTTGTCACCTGATGTAGTTCCATTGTCAATCCTGCTGCACCGCTGGACCCAAAGAAGAAAAAAAAGTCTGAACTCGATTAAGGCTTTGGGTCCAGTGGTGTGGGGACAGGGAACACTGTTTTTTTCCTGATTTTTTCCCCGCCGACAGCTGATGACTTATCAGTTGTTATGGACGCGGCACCCTGCTTCCTGGCCCACTCCATATAAGTGCCTGACCTCACAAATGCACTTCTGGAAGAATGGTCAAACAATCCCATAGACACACTCCTAAACCTTGTGGACAGCCTTCCCAGAAAAGTTGAAGCTGTTATAGCTGCAAAGGATGGGCCAACTCAATATTGAACCCTACGGACTAAGACTGGGAAGTCATTAAAGTTAATGAGCGTGTAAAGGCAAGTGACCCAATACTTTTGGTAATAGGTGTATATGTGATGGGCAATAATCCTGGGGTCAGCATATGTGTTCCTGTGTTTGTGCTGGAAGTGCACTCACTTGCCAGTGTCCGTTACTGTCAGTGAGTCACACAGTGGCAGTATTTGTTAGTGTCATTGTATCTGCGTGTCAGTTAGTGGCAGTGTGTTAGAAGGTGATAGTGTGTCAGTGTCAGTTAGTGCAAGTGTTAATGCCAGTTAGTGTCAGTGTGTCAGTAAGTAGTAGTGTGTCAATTGCAGTATTAGTGGCAAAGATAGTGGCAGTTAGGCGAAGAGTTTGTGTCCCGGAGCAGGGGCAGACTGACAACTCATGGGGCTCCCGGGCAATAGAAGATTATGGGGCCCCTGGGCAATAGAAGATTATGGGGCCCCCGGGCAATAGAAGATTATGGGGCCCCCAGGCTTACAGATGGCCACCAAGCCAGGTGGCAGTACAGAGGCGGGACAGCTAAAATCTCTGGATTTTCACATCAAAAGCATGTAGGTTTGGGACATATCAGGGACAGATGTAAAAAAAACACAGATTTTTACATACTGTCCCTGGTTTTAATGAGCCTGGCAAACCTGATGGGGCCCCCTAGTGGCATGGAGCCCTTGGGCAGTGCCTGAGTTCCTCAATGGTCAGTCCGCCCCTGGTCCCGAGGGCCCCATGCCACTAGGGGGCCCATCAGGGTTGCCAGCCTCAGTAAAACCAGGGACAGTATGTCAAATTTTTTATTTTTTTTAAAATCACAAGATTATAGCTGCCACGCCTCTCCAGTACCTTTTCAGTGTGTGTATGTGTATTTTGTGTGTATATTGTGTGTCTGTGTGTATATACTCGTTATGTATACAATATGTGTGCGTATACTGTTGACCCCATAATCTATTGCCTGGGGGCCCCATAATCTCCTATTGCCTGGGGACCCCATAAATTCCTATTGCCTGGGGGCCCTATAAGTTGTCAATCCGCCCCTGGTGACATCAATGAACATTTACCATCACATGGTCCACCTGGATATATTAAGTACTTGCAATAATATGTACAGTTTTACTAACACGTCTGTCACGTTTGTTTTGAGCCCGCTCATAAAAGGCTTAAACACATGAAATCACCGCAATTAAATAAACTATATGCATTGAAATACATACATTTTGGGCGCATGTGCGAAGCCTAGCGAGACGGACATGTCTAGCTAGAGCTCCGCTCCGTGAAGGAGAATACCCGCCGATATAGCATCGAATTCCGTGCCGAAAACGAACGGGGACACGGGCGAATATCCAGGAGAGGTGAGGGAAACCTCTTGAATGAAAAATGGTGCTCGGGGGAGCGAGAGGCAGAGGCAGGATTAATTAAAACGGCGGCGCTCAGCATTCCAAGAGCGCCGCAAAAAAGGCGCCAGTCACCTCAGAAAGCTTTTCCTCAGAAAGGAGCAAGAAAAGCTCAGGGAAGACAGCTAAGGCAATGGCTTCCCATAGAAAGTTACACTCGGACAGTGAAGGGAATGATAGTAATGAAGGACAACAAGCCCCAAGCCTAGAAGCCACTGCTCCCACAGGTCTCCTGAGGCAATTTGAAAAAATGCTCCATAAAGCACTACAAAACACCTCAGACCAAATAACTGCACATCTCACTAAGGAAATTAGAGAGCTTGGAAGCCGCACGGAAGCACTGGAGTTAAAGACGGAGGAAATTGAAACATACACGCAAGAATGCTTAACAGAAATTGACTCTCTCAAGGAGGAAAACTTGGTGCAGATTAGAAGATTTTGAAAATAGAGCCAGGAGGTCTAACCTTAGGTTCAGAGGGATTCCTGAAACAGTATTGGACCTGCAAGCTACCATTATGGCGCTATGTCAGGAATTAATCCCTGGCATACCAGCTGAAAGGTTAGAATTGGATAGAATCCATAGAGCTTTAACCTCAAGAAAAGCAGACAGTCCCCCTAGGGACATAATCGCAAAATTCAATTTTTACAAAACAAAAGAACAGGTTCTGGAGGCTGCCAGAGGAAAATAAAGCTTGTCCTTCCAAGGCTACAATTTTCAGATTTTTGGGGACTTATCACAATTGACTATCGTCAAAAGAAGAGCAATGAAAACACTTCTATTAGAATTACAACATCACAAAATAAAGTACCAGTGGGGCTTCCCCTTCTCCTTGCGTTTCGTTTACCAGGGATCAATAATTGTATGTAGAACACCAGACCAGTTGCACCAAGCATTATTGGACTTCAAAATAATAGTCATGCCTTCCACAGCAGATACCACCTGCAGAAGAGCGGCTTCTTCTTCCTCTCGCATTGATTCCTCCCATCAGGACCAAAACAATGGCGCACAACAGCCAAACAAGCGAGGCAGATTCATGGACCAGCCCCAGAGACCAGAAGATACGATGGACTGAACTTTTCATACAAGAGCATTCTAACTAGGGTTGTCCCGATACCACTTTTTTAGGACCGAGTACAAGTACCGATACTTTTTTTCATGTACTTGCCGATACCGAATACCGATACTTTTTTTAAATGTCATGTGACAGTTTTCAAACCACAATACAGACTAAGGATATTTTCTTTAGAATTATGAAGAACTCTAACTCAAGACATTATAAAAGAATAAAAATGAGTAAAAATTAATAAAAATGTTTTATTTTCTTGTCACGCAGTAGTTAAAAACTCAAAGAATTTTCACAGAACATGTTGATAAATACAAAAAAAGTATTCTATTTAGGTATCGGGAGCATTTGCGCGAGTACAAGTACTCCCGCAAATACTCGGTATCGGTCCCGATACCGATACTAGTATCGGTATCTGGACAACCCTAATTCTAACACTGTACTTCTCCCTTTATCCACTAATCTGATTAGTCTTTGCACCCCAATCTGACTTTACCTCTGCACAGGAGGTCACAACACCCCACCAAATTTGACCCCACTTCTTCTATCCAACTTATAGCAGTACCCCCCTCCCTCTCTTTTTTCACGCTCTGGAATTTCCAATTCCAATTATTGAGCACCCACCCATTTTACATTGAGTGGGGCAGGAACCCATTGTCCTATCTCACCCCCTCTCAGCACTTCCCTATAGATGCTCTCCCTAGTACCACTTATTCCAGCCCATAGACTGGAAGTAAAGCAACCGTGCTTGCACACCCCAGGCCCCCACCAATGCTATGCTTCACTTATTTAGAAATGTACTCCTTCGGGCACTGTTAACTATACACCCTGTCTTCATCAAGTTGATACTTGATCAACGCAACAATAGGCACCCTGAGGGGAGCCTATAAGTTTCTTCTTTTCTTTTTCAGTATGCGGGTCTCCGATGCACGGAAACATCATGCACTGCCTTAGGCCCCCCTCTAGACCTGGCAATATTATGCCGGACCTGGACGAGGGCACTTTTTCCCCTGAAGGGAACTTGTTTTCCCCTTCATGGGCCAAACTTGGATACTCAGTTAACATAAAGTCGTTCAAGAGTTCTATGTTTTGTAATGTTTTTTATCTTTTTTTCAAGGATAATAATTTTGATACCCCCCCCCCTTCTCCCCTCTTGTCTGCACGGGCTGGACCGGGACATCGCACCACGGACGGTCAAGGTAAGATTTTCATGTTGGTTTGGCTGCCATGGCTCCGTTAAACTTGTTATCGCTCAACCTACAGGGCCTCAATGTTCCTCAGAAGCGTTCAAAGGCATTTAGACATTTTCAGGCTAAGAAAGCACATATGGTATGTTTGCAAGAAACCCATTTTACCCCTCATTCCACTCCTAAATACTATAACGCATCATATCCACAAGTTTATACGGCATCCGCCTCTACCAAAAAAAGAGGCACCCTTATTGCATTCCACAGATCAACACCCTTTACTTTGAAGTCAGAAATAAAAGATCCAGAGGGACGCTACCTAATCCTAACAGGGCACATTATGGACACAGCAGCGACGGTAGTGTCATACTATGCACCTAATCTGAACCCATTATCGTTCATGTCACATCTCCTCCAAATTGTTAACACGCACAAGATGGGAGCTCTCTTCATGTGCGGTGATTCCAACCAGGTCATCCTCCCTTTCTTGGATAGAACCCCTTTTGCCCCCCCAAAACAGCATTCTAAAGGGTCCCTTCCCAATCTATTATCTAAGCATAAACTGGTGGACACTTGGAGAGAATCCAACCCTACGAAACGTATATATACATACTACTCTAACCCTCATAGATCTTCTAGCCATATTGACCACATCTTTACTACTATTGGAATGTTGCCAGAAGTGCTTGATTCTAGCATCATTCCCATTCCCTGGTCAGATCATAATGCAGTTTTCACAACATTCGCATCCACAATTCCTAAGAACCATGACCCTACCTGGTACCTTCCTGAAGTTCTACTTAAGCACCCGTCCACTGTTCTGCAATTGAGCAAAACTTAAAAGATTACTTAGAACTCAACACTAATCCAGAAACGCCCCTCCTCACACTCTGGGAAGCCCACAAGCCTGTGCTAAGAGGTGCTCTTCAAAGACAGCTGGGAATTCTTAAAAGAGAACGCTTGCAGTTAGGGAAAAAATTGGAAACAGAATACAACTTAGCTTTCCTAGCCTTCCAGCAGAACCATTCCCCCAAAACCAAAGCACGTTTAGACAAGACTCGCCTGGAATACGACCTATTCCTTACGAACTCTGCTATCAAAACACTAACCAGGTCCAAACACTCCTACTATAAGAACTCCAACAAACCGGGAACACTCCTGGCTAGAGCTCTAAACTCAATAAACAAGACTCATAACCCAGTAAAATTGAAAATTGCGAACAACAACATCACCAGCAATCCCATGAAAATAGTGCAAAAATTTAGTGCCCACCTTAAAAAACTACTTTCGGAATCAAACACCTTTAATAAATCGGAGACTGACTCCTTTTTCACACAATTACAACTCCCGCAAGTGACAGGTACCCAGAGAACAGAATTAGAGAAGCCAATAACACATGATGATGTCATGGCAGCCATAAAAGAACTCAAATTAAATAAACGACCTGGACCCGATGGGTTCTCAGCCAGATACTACAAAACCTTCACTAGCCTAATCTCACCCACGTTAGCAGCTGCATACAACGACCTCTTAAAATCAAACTCCTTCAGGCAGGAATCACTAACGGCCACAATCTGCATGATCCCAAAACCACACTCTGACTCCACCCTCAGTGAAAATTTCCTCCCTATATCCATGTTGAACACGGATATTAAACTCTTAGGTAAAATTCTAGCCAGCCGCCTAAACAAGATTATAGGTTCATTGATTCACCGGGACCAAGTGGGTTTCCTGCCCACTAGACAGGCAGGGGATAATATTCGGAGGGCATGCTTGCTTGCCCATTCAGCCAAGGTGAGGAAGATCCCAGCCTGCTTCATATCTCTGGACATGAAACAGGCTTTCGATTCTGTCTCATGGTCTTACATGGAATATACCTTACAGAATTGGGGCTTTGGTCCAAATTTTAGAAATTGGGTTATGGCACTCTACAACAATCTAAAAGCTTACGTCAAATACGCAGGTTACAAATCTGATACGTTTACAGTCCAGAGAGGTACAAGACAAGGATGCCCCCTATCTCCTTTGCTGTTTGCCCTCCTAATAGAACCCCTAGCCCAAAGAATTAGATCGGACCCCAAGATATTAGGCGTAGAATTGGGTGGCTTTAAACATAAATTATGCTTGTACGCGGATGACATTTTACTTTTCTTATACTCCCCCCAAGTTTCCGGCCCTAATCTCATCCCAATTCTGAATCATTTCGCAGCTATATAAGGTCTAGCAATTAATCCTAAAAAATGTCTTGCCCTAAACATTTCATTAACTAATACAGAGCTAATAGCTACAAAATCCGGACTTCCCTTTGAATGGCCTGGGAAAAGCATCCCCTACTTAGGAATCCACCTAACAGCGGAAGTAGCAGATCTATTCTCATATAACTACCCCCTACTGTTAAAACATATATCAAGTCTACTGAAATCTTGGACGCAACTTCCCCTGTCGTGGTTTGGAAAACTAAACGCGGTAAAAATGACTATTTTGCCGAAGTTCCTATACCTTTTTAGAGTACTCCCTATACCAATACCAGCCTACTACATGAGAATAATCCAAAAACGGGTCTCTTCCTTTATTTGGGGACCCTCTCGACCTAGAATCAAACCACAAGTAATGGAACTCCCCAAATCCAAAGGTGGGATTGGATACCCCAACTTCACAAAATACTACCAAGCGGCCCAACTAGCTACTCTCACAAAATACCACGCTAAACATGAAATTCCCCTTTGGGTTTCAATTGAAGCTTTAGATTGCGATCCTGCATCTCAATATCCAATTTACTGTGGATCCCCCCAAAATTTCGTAAAAATATTAGTAACCCTATCACCAAACATTTACTTACCCTCTGGGACAAAATTAAATTTAAAAATGATCTACAATCCCCACATTGCCCCCTGCTTTCCTTTATTAAAAACCCAGATTTCTATCCTGCCTGGGTCTTCCCTAACACATTCAAAGAATGGGTAAAGAGAGACTGCACTCAAAAGTACAAGTTTTTTAACTCCAACTCCTTTGTCCCCTTCCCATCACTCTGCGAATTGTACGGTATCCCGCAGGGTGAACTTTTTAGATACCTGCAAATTAAAAATTTCTTTCTCCCACCAGTAAATACACCAATCTCGCCTATCATATTCTCCAGTTTTGAAAATATATGTAAGGGTAATCCACATGCCAGAAATGCGATATTTACCCTATACTCCCAGCTGCAAACACAATCTGACTCTTGGAAATTACCATATGTTCGCAAATGGGAGGAGGACCTTGGTACGGAATTGAGCACCGCAGAATGGAACCAAATTTGTCTCAATACCAAAACAGCTTCTATTAATGTATCAGCCTCTGAGACAAACTATAAAGTGCTTTCAAGATGGTACCTAGTGCCATCGAGAATAGCAACATTTTCACAAAATCACTCAGAGTTGTGTTTCAGAGGTTGTACAGAGAGCGGAACGTATTTTCACACATGGTGGTCATGTCCAAAAGCCCAATCATTTTGGTCGGAAATTTTTCAAATAGCACATACTCTAACCGATAAAAGAATACCATTAGACCCCAAATTGGCCTTGCTCAACCTAAAACCCAGCATTTTGTCGCATATACAATTTAACCTGATTAAGCAGCTTCTTACGGCAGCGAAGCAGACCATAGCAAAGGCATGAAAAACCTTGATTATACTAGTGAATGAAACAATCAACAGAATGAATAACGCGATGATACACGCCAAAATGACGGCAATAGAAAATCACATGATCACCAGGCAGGGATGGACTGGCCATTGGGACTACAAGGAGTTTCCCGGTGGGCCGATGGCTCAGTGGGCCGGCTTCAGTGACAGCGGACCGCCGCCCCCTCTGTTTTTTTTGTCTCTCCCTTCCTGCAGCGCTCACCTCCTCTCCCTCCCAGCAGCGCTCACCTGGGGGGGAACAGAGAAGCAGGGGACGACGACAGAGGAGCATGGGGGAGGGGACAGACAGCTGACTCAACAGCTATGGCCTGGGAGTTTCTCCCTTCTGCCTAATCTTGTCCCATGGGGGGGGGGGGCACCGAACTGATTCTTTGGCCCGGGTGAAATAATGTCTAGGTTCCCCACTGGTACTGCCTTTAAGAGTACCAGTACCAGCCGTTCTACTCTAATGAAGTAGAATGGGTAATGAAGGCGGAGAGGGGGCTTGGGTTGCCGGGGGGGGGGGGGGGTGCGGGAGTTGTCCGGCCGCCATGGGAGAGACCTGTCAAAGTGGGCCAGTCTGGATGAAGTCCAGGGCCAAATTTTTGTCCCAGTCCAGCCCTGTCACCAGGTTTGAACTAATTTGGACGCCCTGGATTACATACACAACACTGAATGCTTTTAATAAAGATGTATTGATGCCATGGTAGCCCACCCATCGAAACGGCATTGAACCCTCTTGACGGTTGTTGGGATCTCCCGGCCCAGTCCTGCAGACTCCCCTTCCCCAACCCTCTCCTTTCATGCTTTACTTTTCTTTTTCTTTTTTTTCTTTTATGATGTCGCAATCCTTACTCTATTTAGGAGTTTTTTCTAAGTTGTTAAGACTAGTAAGTTACCCACAGGTTGACATTTTGTATAGATGCTTTAGCTAACTTTTATTTTATAATTTACAAGTCAATAAGGCACGAATAGAACCCATAAGGAATCACCTTCCTTGACTCATTCATCACCTCATTACAGCAATCCTATCTGGTAATGTCGCAGAGTATGCCCTATTTGTTTTCTCATGAGGAATGTTATTTCATGTTAGAACTCCTTTCAACATTGCAATGTTTATTTATTTTTACAATTGAATACTTGTACTCTATCTGTTTTACTTTTGTTTAATATTTCTTTTATTTTCTGTATATCGCTTACTTCATATTCCAATAAAGATATATTTGACAAGGAAATACATACATTTTTCATTTGTATCTAGCCTACCACTATTCTAACTCCCCAACTACCCCCAAAACCTAGTCCTAGCATTCTTCCCAGCCCCAAACGTTAACCCTTATTTCCCAGCCATAACTACTGTATACAATAGCCATAGGGCAGTTTTCACTCCCCTTAACAGCCTGCCACCTATTATCGCTTGTCTGTAGCTTCAATCCCTATACAGCATGCCAATATTGGCCATATGCCTACACCATCTGCTGGCCTTAGTTGGGTACTGCAGCACAGGTATTCTCCAGTATGTACAGTACAGTATGTGACTTCACAAGAGAGCAGGTACAAATCCTGGGCACTGACAGTTGTTTATCTGCCTGCCACCTGCTTCACTCTTCTGCCTATAGTATGATCATCACCTGCCTTCACCACTGATTTTTACATTCTAGCATAACCTGGCCAAAGACAGGGGAATATGGCAGGCAGACAAGGTCAGATGCTTTTTCTGGTTCCTTGTATCCTGTAAAAATACTAGAATTTTGTAACACCTAACTATAAATAATGGAAGTAATCCTGAAAGTACACATTTGACATATAGGGCCAGATTCAGGTATCTGTGATACTCCAGCCTAACTGTCACTTTAAGCCGGCGTTTCTGTTTTCTGTAACCAGAAAACAAGAAACGCCGGGTTGGTGTTCCGATGCGATCGGCGCAATTGAATTTCGCCATCGCATCGCAACTTTAATTTAAAAATGGCGCCGGGGGCGTTCCCGCTGATTTACGATGAAAAAATATGTTAATCAGCGGGAATCGGCAATTCACGATCGTATTCGGGCGCGACGCAGTGACTTTCCGACGTTTCCGTAAGCGATACGCGGCGTAAAGATAAAGCAGCCCCCTAGTGGAGTATCCTATGTTAAGTATAGGCGTCGTCATCGCGTCGGAAAAAAAAAATCGCGTCGCTTGCGTAAAACTTTCATGAATGGGGATGTGACGTCATTGACGTTCACTGACAGAATTTGGAGCATGCGCACTGGGATGCATTGACACTCGACGCATGCGCAGTACTTCGCCGCGGTATCGCGCTTAGTTTTAATAATACACGCCCCGTACCCGCCCAATTTAAATTCCGCCGGCTCATTTGCGATGCGCTGCCGCAACTTTAGGAGCAAGTGCTTCATGAATAACAGCACTTGCTCCTAAAATTTCGGCAGCGTAACGTAAATGAGAAGCGTTACTCCAGAGCAAAGATGCTCCCATCTACCTGAATCTGGCCCATAGCCTACAATCAGGTCTCATATACACACCATAATATTAGTAATCAATTTAATACAATTTCATACTTTGTTACATCTTAATCTGCTGGTCCCCTGCAGACTCTTTGTAACCACTTCTTGCTTACTCCTGCTTGGCATGTCCTACTACGGTCTTCATCAGGAGATCTTGTGAGCGGTTGGCAATGCAGGAGCACAGCTTGGAGGCAGAGACTTGTCAGATAACCACAGCCAATGCCCAAACACGTCCCTTCGTGGCAGGATCACCGGGTGTTGTTCAATTAAAGCTGCAGATTTAGAAAGTTTGAAAACAACTTTTTGAAATTACATTGACATGTTTAAGTTTATATGAGAGTATAGTAATTGTGTTTACATCTACTTTAACCCTAGTGGTCACTCAGTGGTAGTCAGCCTAAAATGCACCCTTTAGTCACATTTCACACTTATACGACTTGTCTCACGATTTTGGACTGCAAAATCGTATGACAAGTAATTCTCCATTATTTTCAATGACTACCATTCATACTGGCACGACTTTAAGTAGTGCCGACTTTAAAGTAGTCCCTGCACTACTTTGGTCCGATTTTGATGCCACTTACACAGGCATTCATTGAAATCGCGGCCGCGAATCGCGGCAAAATCGCGGCCGCGAAATCGCGGTAAAATCGCGGGACTTTGAAGAAGTACAAGTGTGAAAGGGACCTTAGGGTTCCTATTTTGTACTTTACCTCATGACCATGACTGGTGAACTCTGGCCATCAAGCTTCAGTCCAGTGGCGGCCCGCCCATAGGGGCGCACGGGCGCCGCCCCCCCTCCCGCAGTCACAAAAAAAAAAAAAAAACGGGCCCTTTAAGAACTTTTATTCGGCTAAAATGTAATTTTGACATTTTAGCCGAAGTTCTGGCGGCCATCTATAGAGGGCGCTGCAGCGCCACTCTCTCTCGCAAATAAAAGGATTTTTAATAAACAGCTTACCTGTAAAATCCTTTTCTTGAAGTACATCACGGGACACAGAGCGCATAGCCATTACACTTGGGTTATATGGGTACCTTCAGGTGTGGACACTGGTGTAATCAATTTCACAGGAAGTTTCCTCCACTGGGAGTGCTTCAGTTTTGTAGCAAGCAATTCTCCCGAGGTTACACAATGTTCCTCAAAAGAGGGGTGGGAGCTCTGTGTCCCGTGATGTACTTCAAGAAAAGGATTTTACAGGTAAGCTGTTTATTAAAAATCCTTTTTTCTTTATCGTACATCACGGGACACAGAGCGCATAGCCATTACACTTGGGATGTCCTAAAGCAATGCTCTATGAAGGGAGGGAGACCGTAAGGCCAAGAATAGCCAAATAAAAACATTGTCAGGAGAAAACATGGCTCCACCAACAGAAAAACAAGGGGGCGTGAACCGGGCCAGAGGATTCTATACTGCTGCCCGTAGGACCGCCTGCCCAAAAGCTGCATCCGTACCCTTTGCAACGTCCAACTTATAAAATTTAGTAAACGTATGTACTGAAGACCAGGTTGCCGCTTTGCAAACCTGTGCCATAGAGATCTGATGGTGTGCCGCCCAGGAGGCACTCATGGCCCTCGTAGAATGGGCTTTAACTGATAAGGGAGGTGGAACGCGCTTCAGACCATAGGCCTGAAAAATCAGCTGCTTAATCCACCTAGCCAAGGAAGACTTGGCAGCCGGCTGACCCTTCTTGGGGCCATCCGGAAGAACAAAAAGCACATCTGTTTTCCGAATTTTCTCTGTAGTTTTGAGATAGACCCTCATGGCTCGAACCACGTCCAAAGTATGAAGCCGTCTTTCCTCTCTGGACTGGGGAGTAGGAAAGAAGGATGGTAGGACTAGGTCCTGATTCAAGTGAAAACTGGATATGACCTTAGGAAGGAAAGAAGGTTGAGGCCGCAGAACCACTCTGTCCTTATGCAGAATAAGGTATGGCTCCCTGCATGACAAGGCTGCCAGCTCGGAAACCCTTCTGGCTGAAGCCATAGCCACCAAGAAAACCAACTTTCGGGTTAGTAGCACAAGAGGGATTTCTGTCAGAGGTTCAAACGGCTGCCTTTGTAAAGCTGACAAGACCAGATTTAAATTCCAGGGGCAGAGGGGAGCTCTAATAGGGGGATTCACATGCAAGACCCCCTGCAAGAAGGTTTTCATAAGCGAATGGGTGGCCAAGGGTCTTTGAAACCATATTGATAAAGCCGACACCTGCCCCTTTAGAGTACTAAGAGCCAACCCTTTGTCAACGCCAACCTGGAGGAATCGCAAGATCCTGTCAATAAAAAACTTTCGAGGATGCCATTTTTGAGACTCGCACCACTCCACATAGGTTCTCCAGACTCTGTAATAAATATTTCTGGAGACCGGTTTCCTAGCCTGAATCAACGTAGATATGACCTGATCTGAGAGGCCTCTGCCCTTAAGAATTAGGGATTCAGCTGCCAAGCCGTCAAATTTAGCTGCTGTGAAGCAGGATGGCAGATTGGGCCCTGAGACAGCAGATCTGGGTGCAGGGGGAGCGGCCCCGGCGCCCCGACTGACATCTTCACGATGAGTGCGTACCAAGCCCTCCTGGGCCAGGCTGGGGCCACCAGGATCACAGGCCTGCGCTCCACCCGGATCCTCCGTAGAAGGCGGGGAATCATCTGCAGTGGAGGGAACGCATACAGAAGAGAAAACTGGTGCCAAGGGCAAACCAACGCATCGGTCCCGTAGGCCGAGGGATCCCTGGCTCGGGATATGAATTTGTCCAATTTTTTGTTGGATCTCGTTGCCATAATGCCCACATCTGGGACTCCGAATCTTTGGCAAATCTCTTGGAATACCTGGGGGTGAAGAGACCATTCCCCCGGGAGCAACTGTTGACGACTCAAAAAATCTGCTTGAGAATTGTCTATCCCTGGGATGAACACCGCCGAGATGCAGGGTACATGGGCTTCGGCCCATGAGAAAATCAGGTTTACTTCTCTTTGGGCTGCTGGGCTCTTCGTGCCCCCCTGGTGGTTTATGTATGCCACCGCAGTGGCGTTGTCGGACTGTATCCTTACTGGCAGACCCTGAAGGGGGAGAGTCCAGGCGATCAGGGCCAGTCGAGCAGCTCTGATCTCCAAGATATTGATGGGAAGCAGTTTTTCTGCCCCCGACCACAGCCCTTGCTGGGTCCGTTCTTCTAGAACTGCCCCCCAACCTAACAGGCTGGCATCCGTGGATACTATCTTCCACGTGATGGGGCAAAAGGATTTCCCTTTTGACAAATTTTGAGAGACCAGCCACCAAGACAGGCTGCGCCGGACCTTCGGGGAGAGCACTAACGGACGATCTAACGCCTGAATGGATTTGTTCCAAGCAGAGAAAATGGCTGCCTGAAGATATCTGGTATGAATCTGGGCGTAGGGCACAGCCTCGAAGGCGGCCACCATCTTCCCCAGCAGTCGCATACATAGGCGAATAGTCGGCCTCTTCTTGCCTAAGATCACTTGAACTGCTTGAGTTATTGATCTGATCTTTGCTTGAGGTAAACTTATCCTCTGGCAGTCTTTATCTAGCCGAAGGCCTAGATATTCCAACTGCTTCGTGGGTTTCAATACCGATTTTTCTAGGTTTACAATCCACCCGAATTCCTCTAGATGCTGAACTGTGCGACCTACTGCCTGATTGAGGTTGGAAGCTGAGCTGTCGATAACCAGAAGATCGTCCAAGTATGCCAAGACTAAAATGCCTTCTGTCCTTAGGACGGCTAGCACCGGGGCTAACACCTTTGTGAATACCCGCGGAGCTGTTGCCAACCCGAAAGGGAGGACTACAAACTGGTAATGGCGGTGATCTATCATACAACGAAGAAACCTGTGATGTGCCGGGTAGATCGGCACGTGCAGATACGCATCTTTTATGTCTATAGATGCTAGCAAGTCGTCTTGATGTAGGCTGGCTGCCACCGAACGTATGGACTCCATACGAAAGGTCTGAATGTTTAGAAAGCGATTTAGGCGTTTTAGGTCCAAGATAGGCCTGACGTCGCCATTGGGCTTTGGTATTATGAAAAGGTTGGAGTAGAATCCCAGACTCCATTCCTGGGTTGGTACTTCTACAATTACTCCTTGGAGCCAGAGACGATCCAATGCTTTTACAAGAGAGGCCCTCTTTAATGGGTCGCTTGGAAGACTTGACCCCTGAAGATGAGGAGGGGGGACTTCCCGAAACTCTAGCTTGTAGTCCGTGGTTACCACGGATCTTACCCAAGAGTCGGGAATTCTGGCCTTCCACACTTCAGAGAAAAACCGAAGCCTTCCCCCCACCCAAGAGAGTGGGGGCGCCCCTTCATGAATCTGACTTGAGGACTGGTTTAACCGGCTTGCGAGGCCATGGCCTCTTGCCTGTCGTGGCTTGTCCTTGTGGGCGGCTATTAAATGCTGAACGCCCGGGAGGCCGTCGATACTGACGGGAAGTTGAAGGGGCCGAGCCTGTGAAGGCCTGTCGCTTAAATGCGGGCCCACGCGATCTTTTCTTGATAGGCAAGAAAGAACTTTTACCACTTGATATGGTCTGGATATATTTATCTAGGTCTTCACCGAATAGTCTCCCACCATGAAAGGGAAATCCTGCTAAAAGCTTTTTGCAGGGTGCCTCTGCTGACCAGTTTTTTAGCCACAAAAGGCGACGCATATGAACCAACAGCAGAGATAAACGGGACGCCTGTTGAACGGAGTCCTTAATAGCATCTACTGCAAAGCAGAGAGCTCTTGGGAGGTCAGCCAATTCACGAGCTTGCTGAGCCGGTATGTCCCTTAATATCGGTTTAGTCTGATCCTTTAAAGCCTGACAAACGCCAATGGCTGCCACTGCTGGCTGAACCACGGCACCTACTGTGGTAAAAGAAGCCTTCAGTAGGGTCTCCAATTTTTTGTCGACTGGATCTTTAACCACTTCCATACAGGGCATTTTCACCCCCTTCCTGCCCAGACCAATTTTTAGTTTTCAGCGCTGTTGCACTTTGAATGACAATTGCGCGGTCAGGCAATACTGTACCCAAATTAAATCATTATGTTTTTTTCCTCACACAAATAGAGCTTTCGTTTGGTGGTATTTGATCATCTCTGCGGTTTTTATTTTTTGCGCTATAAACAAAAGAAGAGCGACAATTTAAAAAAAAACACAATATTTTTTCCTTTTTATTTAATACATCTCACAATATTTTTTTTTAAAAAAACTTTTTTTCCCCTCAGTTTAGACTGATATGTATTTTACGTATTTTTGGTAAAAAAAAAAAACGCAATAATCGTATATTGATTGGTTTGCGCAAAAGTTATAGCGTCTACAAAATAGGTGATAGATTTATGGCATTTTTATTTAATTTTTTTTACTAGTAATGGCGGGGATCTGCGTTTTTTTTTTTTGTGACCGTGACGTTGCGGTGGACATATCGGACACTTTTGACATGTTTTTGGGACCGTTCACATTTACACAGCGATTAGTGCTATAACTGCACTAATTACTGTGTAAATGTGACTGGCAGGGAAGGGGTTAACACTAGGGGGCGCTGAAGGGGTTAAAATGTGTCCTAAAGTCTGTTCTAACTGTAGGGGGAGGAGATCGATGTGTGTTCCTCTGTACTGGGAACACACATCAGTCTCCTCACCGCTGACAGGAGGTGGATCTGTGTGTTTACACACACAGATCCACACTCCTGCCGTGATTTCCGGAAATCGCGGGTGCCCGGCGGCAATCACGGCCGTCGGGCACGCGCGCGGGATCGCGGGTGGTGCCGCGGGCGCGCGCGCGTCCTAGAATGCCGTGAAGACAGGACGTTGTGCAACGTCCTGTCTCATCGGCGAGGGGATCACCATGACGTGATTCCCCTATGGGCTGGTAGGGAAGGAGTTAAACACCTGGACATTTTCCACCGGACAGGTCAGGAATTTATTTACGCAGGAAATGGCTGCGTCCACGGTAGGGAGTGCCCATTTCTTTGCAAATTCTTCTTCCATAGGATAGAGAATGGTGACCCTTTTAGGAGGGATAAAAAATCCTATCAGGTCGAGCCCAATCCTGAAAAATCACGCTCTCCAGAAGGGGGTGAACCGGGAAAGACGCACCACTCAATGGTGCCTTCAAGGAACCTAAAGAGGATACCGCGGGGGCTAATTGTTCTGGCACTGGAAGTTTAAAAGCAGTGCGAACCATATCCGTCAGAGACTGGATCCACAGACTCTCTGCTTGAGAAGCCGAAAAAAAATTCATCTATAGTGGAATCTTCAATGTCTGACCCGTCAGGACTCAGGTCCGCTTGATCCCCCTGTGGGTCCAATTCCTCCGAAGAGAGGACCTCTGCATCTGAACACACCGTTCTAGGTGACGGGGATCTAGCCCGTTTGCCACCCGGAAAAGAGCGGGCAATTAAAGCAGTTAACCTTTTCTCTAGCCCACCCAGGGTGGATTCTAGCATTTCTTCCGTAACATAAACGGGAATGGGTTGATTGGGGGCCGCCTCTGCCCCTAGCACCCTCAATGGCTCCTGCATGATGCTGTTCGGTGGTCTATCTGGTGAGGGTGGGACCACTGGAGCCTGGCCCAAATCCTCTGACCCCGTTGGAGACCCCTTTACTTTTTTGGCACCTTTTGCAGCCTTAGCTGGTCCTGATCCCTTGGGAGCCATTGCACAACCTTGAGACACCCCTACAGCCAACACCCAACTGTTGTAGCTAGAAGTGAAACATTAATAAGGACAGGCTATGGTAAAAAAAAAAAAAATTTTTTTTTTTAAATTTTCATACGCCTGAGAAGGCGGCAATACCGAGGAGAGTCCTGTGAGTATTGCCACACCAATGCCCGTTAGCTGGAGTCCAAGGTTGCACCGACTCAGATACTGCCAGATCTAAGGCTGAGTCCCTTTAAGAAAAAAATATTTTTTTTTTTTTTTTTTTCTGGTCAGTGTGGACTAAGTCCAGACCTGAAGATCCACAAACCACCACTGGGTGTCACTGTTAGCCAGAAATGGCTCAGCTGCGCGCTCTGTGTCCTCACTCTCCACTGCTCTCAGGAGGGAATGACCAGCCAGAAAATGCTTTTTTTTTTTTTTTGCTTTATCTGAGACCTGACGCTGCTGGCCCGCCCCCCCCCCTCCCACGCTGAAACCAACATGGAGGAAGCAGAGAGCAGAGGAGAAGCCTGGACCAGCGCTAGTAACACAGACACCCGGTAAGCCACTAATCTTTGTAGTGCACACATAGAGGAAGCTGTCCCCCTAGGCTTCCTAGGAAACAGGAGTTTTGTCAGCACTTCCTCTCTATACACGTGGGGCTGCAGTATCATGCTAACAGGCAAATCTGGGGGGAGTAGCAAAATACATATCTTTAAAAGCATATATATATCTACATGTTATCTGGGTAAACATTAGTACATCCCATCCTGCCTCAAAAGACATAGGGCCAGATTCAGGAACAGTTAGGCTGGCGGATCCAGTGATCCGCCAGCCTAACTGTGACTTTGAGCCGGCGTTTCTGTTTTCTGTAACCAGAAAACAAGAAACGCCGGGTTGAAGCTCCGATGCGAGCAGCGTAACTGAGTTTCGCCATCGCATCGTTACTTCAACTTAAAAATGGCGACGGGGGCGTTCCCGCCGATTTACGCTCAAAAAATATGTTAATGAGCGGAAATCGGCAATTCACGATCGAATTCCGGCGCGACGCAATGACGGTACGACGTTTCCGGACGGGATACGCGGCGCATAGATATACCTACATGGGGTTGGAGTATCCTATGTTAGGTATAGGCATCGTCATCGCGTCGGGAAAAAAAAAAATCACGTCGCTTGCGTAAAAAGTTCATGAATGGGAATGTGACGTCATTGACGTTCATTCACAGAATTTGGAGCATGCGCACGGGGATGTTTGGACACTCGACGCATGCGCAGTACGTTGGCGGCGGGATCGCGCTTAGTTAGAATACTACACGCCCCGTACCCGCCCAATTTGAATTCCGCCGGCTCATTTGCGATGCGCTGCCGCAACTTTAGGAGCAAGTGCTTCCTGAATAACAGCACTTGCTCCTAAAATTTCAGCAGCGTAACGCAAATGAGATGCGTTACTCCAGAGCAAAGATGCTCTGCTCTACCTGAATCTGGCCCATAGTGGAGATAGTGGCTGATGCACAAGCATACCATTAGCCGACCCAGAACCCCCAGGGGGATACCTACTGTCGAACCAAGTCCCGCAGGTTCCCTCTTACCTGCTCCACGCCGCAGGGTATTGCAAAATGCAAGAGGCCCAGCCTTCCCCCATCTCCGTGGGTATGGTCTTGGACCTTCAGGGACCGGGGTCCTGTGTTAAGGAACCCACACCCCTGGACCTATATAGCATCCTGGCATCAGTAGCGTTTAGTTCTTGGAAGAGACTAAGGCACTGGAGCCCAGAATCCAGCCCTCCAAGGAGAGGCATTATAGGCAAAACCCCAGCTCCAGCAGGGCCCGGGTACCGTACACCTTGGCTTTGAAGCACTTCGGACGGATCCGGCTAGCTATCCTGGGTCCCGAGACCTCCGAGGGACAGCTAGACGTGACCAACACCTAAGACACTGGCGAAAAAACTGAAGCACTCCCAGTGGGAGGGGGTTATATAGGGAGGAAACTTCCTGGGAAATTGATTACACCAGTGTCCACACCTGAAGGTACCCATATAACCCAAGTGTAATGGCTATGCGCTCTGTGTCCCGTGATGTACGATAAAGAAAACTCACATTCAATGCAATGCATTGAATGTGAGTTATCATTGTTGCCAGCTGACTGGTCTATTCCTTTAACCGGACATGGGTCACCGGTTACCCGAATAGCGGCAGCTGGTTGGCTAAGGGGAACTGCCTATCAAAGCCAGCGGCTCTGATAGGCTTTTCCAGTACCGCCCTCCGGCTCTCGGAAGTCTATTCTCGGAGCGCAGGCAATCTGCGTTCCTTGCATGAGGCTGACGGCCGTTTCAGCCAATCAGGTTCCCGGATTCTGGTTATCAGGAACCTGATTGGCTGAAGCTTCTCCACGGCGGCAGAAGACATCGAGGGAGGACATGGAGGCGTCAGGTAAGTGATTTTTACAGGGAAAGGGGCATCATGGGGCACAGTGGCATCATGGGGCACAGTGGCATCATGGGGCACAGTGGTGACAAAGGGCACAGAGGCGACAATGAGCACAGTGGCATGGGGCACAGTGGTGACAATTGATGGCACAGTGACTGCATATGATGGCATGGCACAGTGGTGACAATTGATGGCACAGTGACTGCATTTGATGGCATGGCACAGTGGTGACAATTGATGGCACAGTGGTGGCTTTTGATGGCATGGCGCAGTGGTGACAATTGATGGCACAGTGTTGGCGTTTGATGGCATTGCACAGTGGTGACAATTGATGGCACAGTGACTGCATTTGATGGCATGGCACAGTGGTGACAATTGATGGGCACAGTAGCTGTGTTTGATGGCATGGCACAGTGGTGACAATTGATGGCACAGTGGTGGCGTTTGATGGCATGGCACAGTGGTGACAATTGATGGCACAGTGGTGGCGTTTGATGGCATGGCACAGTGGTGACAATTGATGGCACAGTGGAGGCGTTTGATGGCATGGCACAGTGGTGACAATTGATGGCACAGTTGCTGTGTTCCATGGCACACACAGTGGTGACAATTGATGGCACAGTGGCTGCGTTTGATGGCATGGCACAGTGGTGACAATTGATGGCACAGTGACTGCATTTGATGGCATGGCACAGTGGTGACAATTGATGGCACAGTTGCTGTGTTGCATGGCACAGACAGTGGTGACAATTGATGGCACAGCGGCTGCATTCGATGGTATGGCACAGTGGTGACGTTTGATAGCATGGCACAGTGGTGACAATTGATGGCACAGTGTTGGCGTTTGGTGGCATGGCACAGTGGTGACAATTGATGGCACAGTGACTGCATTTGATGGCATGGCACAGTGGTGACAATTGATGGCACAGTTGCTGTGTTGCATGGCACAAACAGTGGTGACAATTGATGGCACAGTGGCTGCGTTTGATGGCAAGGCACAGTGGTGACAATTGATGGCACAGTGACTGCATTTGTTGGCATGGCACAGTGGTGACAATTGATGGCACAGTTGCTGTGTTGCATGGCACAGTGGTGACAATTGATGGTGCAGCGTCTGCATTTGGTGGCATGGGGCACAGTGGTGACAATTGATGGCACAGTGGCTGCATTTGATGGCATGGCACATTGGTGACAATTGATGGCACAGTTTCTGTGTTTGATGGCATGGCACAGTGGTGACAATTGATGGCACAGTGGCTGCATTTGGTGGCATGGCACAGTGGTGACAATTGATGGCACAGTGGTGGCGTTTGATGGCATGGCACAGTGGTGACAATTGATGGCACAGTGGTGGCGTTTGATGGCATGGCACAGTGGTGACAATTGATGGCACAGTGGTGGCGTTTGATGGCATGGCACAGTGGTGACAATTGATGGCACAGTGACTGCATTTGATGGCATGGCACAGTGGTGACAATTGATGGCACAGTTGCTGTGTTGCATGGCACACACAGTGGTGACAATTGATGGCACAGTGGCTGCGTTTGATGGCATGGCACAGTGGTGACAATTGATGGCACAGTGACTGCATTTGATGGCATGGCACAGTGGTGACAATTGATGGCACAGTTGCTGTGTTGCATGGCACACACAGTGGTGACAATTGATGGCACAGCAGCTGCATTTGATGGCATGGCACAGTGGTGACAATTGATGGCACAGTGGTGACGTTTGATGGCATTGCACAGTGGTGACAATTGATGGCACAGTGACTGCATTTGTTGGCATGGTACAGTGGTGAAAATTGATGGCACAGTTGCTGTGTTGCATGGCACAGTGGTGACGATTGATGGCGCAGTGGCTGCATTTGGTGGCATGGGGCACAGTGGTGACAATTGATGGCAAAGTGGCTTCATTTGATGGCATGGCACAATGGTGACAATTGATGGCACAGTTTCTGTGTTTGATGGCATGGCACAGTGGTGACAATTGATGGCACAGTGGCTGCATTTGGTGGCATGGCACAGTGGTGACAATTGATGGCACAGTGGCTGCATTTGGTGGCATGGAACAGTGGCTGCATGTGATGGGCACAGTGAGGCTGCAATATTTTTTTTTCGTTTGCGCCCCCCAAAAATGTTGAGCACCAGCCGCCACTGCTTCAGTCTCCATCTCATCTCTGCTGTCAGAGTAGGGGCAGTGAGAAGACAGAGAAAGAGAGATGGGGAGGGGGAGAAGAGTGTTTTCTTACTCCTACCTACCTAGTGTTTGCTTACTTCCACTAACACAAATATCTGAATGTATATAGCACACTTCTGCGCCCTGCACCCTGTATATAGCACACTCCTGAGCCATGCACCCTGTACATAGCACACTCCTGAGCTCTGCACCTTGTACATAGCACACTCCTGCACCCTGCACCTTGTACATAGCCCACTCCTGAGCCCTGTACCATTTACATAGAACACCCCTGAACCTTACACCCTGTACATAACACACTCCTGAGCACTGCACCATTTACATAGCACACTTCTGCACCTTGTATATAGAACACTTCTGAGCTCTGCACCCTGTACATAGCGAACTACTGAGCCCTGCACATAGCACATGCCTGAGCCATGTACCCTGTGCATAGCTATATCCTAAGCACTACTCCCTGTATATAGCACACGCCTTAATTCTGTGCATAGCACATTCCTGAGCCCTGCAGCCTGTACATAGTACGCTTCTGCCCACTGCACCCTGTATATTGCACACTTCTGAGCCCTGCACCTTTTACATAGCACACTCCTGAGCCCTGTACCCTGTACATGGCAAACTCCTGAGCCATGCACCCTGTATAACACACTCCTGAGCCTTGTACATAGCAAATTCCTAAGCACTACACCCTGTATATAGCGCACTCCTTGACTCTTCAACCTGTCTATAGCAAATTCCTAAGCCCTGCATCCTGTATATAGCACTATCCTAAACTCACCCTGCACATTGTGCACTTCTGAGCCCTGTACATAGCACACGCCTGAGCCCTGTACCCTGTGCATAGCAAATTCCTGAGCACTGCTCCCTGTATATAGCACACTCCCTAACTCTGCATCATGTACAAAGCACACTCTTAAGCCCTACACCCTGTGCATAGCAAATTCCTGTGACCTGCACACTCCTGAGTGCTCCACCTTGTACAAATCACACTCCTGAGCCCTACACCCTAGCACACTTCTGTGCACTGCACTCTGTATATTGCACATTTCTGAGCCATGCACCTTTTCCATAGCACACTCCTGAGCCCTGTACATAGCACACTCCTGTTCCCTGCACTCTGTACATAGTGTACTCCTTAATTGATCAACCTGTCTTTAGCATACTCCTGATCCCTGTTTCCTGTTTATGGCACACTCCTGAACTCGCTGGATCTTTGCCCGAGCTTCACGGCTCTACATTGGATCGATTGATAGCAGTGCAGCCGTTGGCTCGTGCTGCTGTCAATCAAATCCAATGACGTGGGTGCCGGGGGGCAGGGCAGAGTCCTGCACTCGGCGGCTATGGACACCGAATGCAGGACACGGGAGCGCATCTGTAAGGTAACCCCCTTTGCTAGAGAGCTTCCCAGAGGGGTTTATTTGATGTGCTGAGAGAGCAGCCGAGGGACCCCAGAAAACACTGTTCGGGGCCACACTGCAAAACGAGTATGACATGTTTTTTATTTAAAAAAAAAATGCGAACCTTTAGTATCACTTTAAAATAAGCACGCATTTGAGTATAGACCTTTCGTTTAAGTAAACCTGCGCTTTGTTCATGCATGGGCTTCTTCTCTAGCAGCATACAGTACTTACTTTTACTTTGCTCCTCTGTGTTCTGTGTACTTCTGAGTATAGAAGAGCATAAAGTGATTGGCTCTGCAAGGGTTGGACACACTGAAGCAACTCAGAGCTTACACAACGGAATCTTTCTTGACTCCTGGCGGCTAAACAGAGCAATAGAAGCATGATGGAAGGTGAGTATGCGCAGCCAGAGAGGGGGACAATAAAGGGAACGTGTTGCTTAGGACTGACTGCGTGTAGGTAGTCAGCTCTAAAATACAAGTATATTTCTTGGAATCATTCTAGGGTTTCAGAAATCTTTGTGGAGAGTTTAACAAATTAGCAAAAAAGCAATATAAAATCTGATGTCATCATAAAACACATCGAAATGTATTCCTTGCTGTTTTCATTGCACAACATACAGAAAAATCATTTTAACATGTATGTTGATTTTACAAGTGTTTTTACTTTCAATGTTTGTTTCAATTTTCAATATAAAAGAACATATTGCATTTCAATATTTCAACAGTAGATGTCAGTAGAATTATATGAAAGGCAAGCAGAGCACAATCTCAGCCTGAAAGAGAAAACACTGATAATGTACCATAGATACAGCTTTTAGAAATAACAACTCTCAGTGCTACAAAGTGTGCTATGTCTGCCAATGGCGGGACACAGTAGAAATAGAACCCAGATGTCACTAGACTGAGTGAAATATGATTGCTCAGGAAGAAGAATAGGGATTTACAGTATAAACAGAAGAGTCCCTCCTGGGGGCTCCGTCAGCCATATTGGTTAAGTATCTTTTTATCTCTTTTTAGATTTTTACTTTGATTTAAGCCTTTTCCTGTGATTAACTTAAAAGCAGGTCAAAGCATATATTGGCAGAACGCCATGGATGTTCAGAATAACATCCAAAAATGTATTAAAATTATCAAAGCAATTAATTGCAACCAGTGGCATATCTAGGGTATGGCAGCCATGGCAAGTGCCATCGGCACCATATGAAAGTGGCGCTGTTGAGTGGCTAGGCAGGCAGGCACTTACCATGGTCTGAGGGTCTCTTCTTCCTTCCTCCCAAGCATAGGCAGGATCTAATTTCCAGCACCTTTGCTAATGGACTATGGCAGCGCTATCCCTGCTGTGTTCAGCCACAGCCCTCCCCTGTTCTCCCAGGCTCTCCCATTCCATTTGGTCAGATTGGCGCAAAGAAGAAGAAGGAACATCAGTTTCTCCCTCTCCTCTGTGAAAACTGAGGCCTTAAAGGGTCACTAAAGGAAAAAAAAATGTTTGCTGAAATGACTGTTTACAGGGTATAGAGACATAAAAGTTAACTAATTCCTTTTCAAAATTATTAAAAATAGATAAAAATCAATCATATAATGTGCCTGCAGGTTAGTTTCACTTTTGAACTGGCTTCATGTTTCTGTGAAGTAGAAATAGACACACAGAACAAAAACAAACAAATCCAGGGCAGTGTTTTGTTTTTAAAATGAATCTGATTGGTTCTGGGAAGTTTTAGACACACAGTAATGACAGCTTAGACCACCGTGAGAAAGCTCCCAGCACTGTGGTTATAAGGAAACAGACAAGCAGGAAGTGTGGAGATCAGAGCAGGATTACAGCAACTTCAAAGCAAAAACAATAAGGACATGAAACCAATACTGCAGTAAGGTAAAGGAAGCTATTTAGCTAAAAAAAAAAATTCTTTAGTGATCCTTTTTAAGTGATGAAGATTTCATCACTTCCAGTATTGGTTCTGCATTTACCTGGCCTTGGAGGGCAGAGGAGGGATCAGGGGTCTAATAAACCCCATATTTCTCCATAAAGAGGATATGTCACTAACCAAGGTATCACAAGCAATGATTAATATCACTAGTTTTGTTAGCCATTTTATTTTTTATTTTTTGTTAAGGTTATCTGAAAGACGGGTTTCAAATGTTTCGACAGGGACGCAGTTTCAGTGCTTGCTATAGGCGCCATTTACACTAAATACGCCTCTGATTGCAACATTTTAGATCACCCAGGACCCATTCATCAGGATGGGCAAGGTGGAATAAAGTGACATTTAAAGTACTATTCGCCAATCAAAAACAACGAAAGAAAGGCTGTCCCTGACCTCTGACATCATAATGACATTAGAGGTCAGGGGGCATCCCTTTCATTTTCAATTCTTGATTGGTGAATGGTACTTTAAATGTTACTGTATGGTACTTATCACATGATGAAGGAGTTCTGCATGGCCACAAAACATCGCAATTTACTGCTGTGATGTAATCATTTTTATACATTGTTTGCTTGTTATTCTGAAGATCCATGGTGTGCTGGCAATATATTGTTGGACTTGCACTGACACCAGTTTACAACTGGTAGTTGCTACACCACCCACTTACTTTACACCACTTTAGGAACTTGTGCAATGGGAATATTCTACTTAAAGTGGATGTACAGTTAAACTTCCAGTGTTAATGCTGCCAAAAAAAATGTGTGTTGCTGCATCCAGATGCAGCAGCAGGTTAATCACCCATACAAATTAGTCCTTGAGACGTTTAGTTCTGCCTCAAGAGGATCCCTGTCAGCGGTTTATAGGGTTTATTGTACCCTACAAGTACAAGTCCTGCTGTTTCCATATGCGATTATCTGTTTTGCTGAGTGCAATGCACAGCATACGAACAGGCAATGATCACAGAAAACATTTCTGCAGTAACGTTCCTTTCAGGATAACGTCCAAATGATTTAAATAAAGCTCATATAGAACGTGTCTTAAGATCAGAAGAAGCTTCAGATTTTCTGATGTAAGAAATATTGTGCTATTAGCGTAATAAACCAAATTCAATATAAGCTATAAATTTAGGGCCAGATTCACATACACTTAATATTGCGCTGCGTAATCAAAATACTCTACGCTGCCGTATTTTACCAGGCTATACACCGAATCTGGTAGATTTTTGCCCGTACGCTACGGCGGCGTAGTCTATTTCTCGCCGCGTAATTGAAATACGCGATTAGGGGGCGTGAAGCATTTAAATTAAGCACGTCCCCGCGGCGATCGAACTGCGCATGCTCCGTTCAGAAATTTCCCGCCGTGCATTGCGCGAAATCACATCGTTACGTCATTCGTTGTTTGAATAGCGTCGTTTACGAACATTCCTATTCCCTGGACGACTTACGTAAAAAATAATAAAAGACGTCGGAAAACGTAGAAATTTGACGCAGGAACGATGACCATACTTAACATGGGCTGTCTAATATTAGAGCAGCAAAAAGCTGGTATAGTGTTACGCAAAAAAAAGATGACTAAAGGTGCCGTAAGAGATCGCCGGCAAAAGCTCATTTGCATACCCCGACGCGGAAAACGACGGAAGTCCACCCAGTGGCCGCAATTTTATTGCAGCGTAGATCCGAAGGCGTACTAACACGTAATCCAGTCAAATTGAAGCCCGCAGCCGTCTATTCATGGTTTGAGGTTTTCGACTAGCTAAAAAAACAGTTAGACAGGCGTAATAGCTCTGTGAATCTGGCCCTTAGTGCCTGAAGAAATGCATAACCCAAGGAAGCTGCACCTTAAAGGTTGTTTCTCTAGCAATTCCATATAAATGCTTAATGAATTCAAGCAGCAGGTCAGCAAGTTCTGTTCTGTGTGGCCAATCACACTTTTCATTTTCTCTTGCAAGTAAACTAGTTCAACAAATTCCTATGGCTAAAATTTCAAGTTCTCGATTACCTGCCTTTTTTTTCGAGCAATTTTGAGTACCTGCTTCGTTCACATAATCAATAAAATTGCTGCAGCTAAAAAACACTCTGAAAACACCCTATTTTTTTATCATGGATAGTTTCTAGTAGGGTTGTCTCGATACCATTTTTAGGACTGAGTACAAGTACCGATACTTTTTTTCAAGTAGTCGCCGATACCGAATACCGATACTTTTTTAAAATGTGTCCCCAAATGCAGCAATGTCCCCCCACATATTGCAGCCATGTGCCCCCACAGATGCAGCCATGCATGTCCCCCACACATTGCAGCCATGTCCCCCACATATGCAGCCATGTCCCCCACAGATGCAGCCATGTATGTCCCCCCACATATGCAGCCATGTCCCCCACATATGCAGCCATGTCCCCCACAGATGCAGCCATGTATGTCCCCCCACATATTGCAGCCATGTCCTGTCCCCCATATTGCAGCCATGTCCCCCCCACAGATGCAGCGATGCATGTCCCCCACATATTGCAGCCATGTCCCCCACATATTGCAGCCATGTGCCCCCACAGATGCAGCCATGCATGTCCCCCACACATTGCAGCCATGTCCCCCACATATGCAGCCATGTCCCCCACAGATGCAGCCATGTATGTCCCCCCACATATGCAGCCATGTCCCCCACAGATGCAGCCATGTATGTCCCCCCACATATTGCAGCCATGTCCCCCCCACAGATGCAGCGATGCATGTCCCCCACATATTGCAGCCATGTCCCCCACATATGCAGCCATGTCCCCCACAGATGCAGCCATGTATGTCCCCCACATATGCAGCCATGTCCCCCACAGATGCAGCCATGTATGTCCCCCACATATGCAGCCATGTCCCCCACAGATGCAGCCATGTATGTCCCCCACATATGCAGCCATGTCCCCCACAGATGCAGCCATGTATGTCCCCCCACATATTGCAGCCATGTCCTGTCCCCCATATTGCAGCCATGTCCCCCACATATTGCAGCCATGTCCCCCACAGATGCAGCCATGTATGTCCCCCACAGATGCAGCCATGTATGTCCCCCACAGATGCAGTCATGTATGTCCCCCACATATGCAGCCATGTCCTGTCCCCCATATTGCAGCCATGTCCCCCATACCTGTAGTAGTAGATGATGCCGCTGCATACCGCCGAGTTAATCCCCCTGCATTACAGCACGCATTACAAGCTTTCGTTTGAATACTTGTAATGACGGCGCGCCATGTATAGACACTCCCCTTCTCGGGATTGGACGGATCCGTCCAATCCCGAGCAAGGGGGAGTGTCTTTACACGGATCCGTGCATAGACACTCCCCCTTGCTCGGGATTGGACAGATCCGTCCAATCCCGAGAAGGGGAGTGTCTATACATGGCGCGGCGGGCATTACAAGTATTCAAATGAAAGCTTGTAATGCGCGCTGTAATGCAGGGGGATTAACGCGGCGGTATGCAGCGGCGGCTTTGCGGTAAGCTGTGGTGGGGGGGGGGAGTATTCTATTTAGGTATCGGGGGTATTTGCGTGAGTACAAGTACACCCGCAAATACTCGGTATCGGTCCCGATACCGATACTGGTATCGGTATCGGGACAACCCTAGTTTCTAGCCATTCTTAAGCTGGCCATACACAAACTTAACATTGTCTTGTTCAGTGGTGGCTCTCCTTCTGTCAAAGGGACAAGATGAAAAGTTTTCCTCAATCATTGGCTGCAGCCACTAAGCTGTTTATTCTGACAGCAGCAGGTCCTGCTGTCAGAATACAATGTCTTGGCAATTGAGATTTTTTTTTTTAGCCAGTGGTTGTATGGTCAGCCTAAAACATAGTTCCATTTTTGCAATCAAAGATAAAATTATTATTGATGGAGCATACCTACAAAAAAAGTAAAAACAGATTTTTTCGGAATTTTAGATGTTTCTAAGGTGAAAATGTTATGGCTAAAAGCCCTTTTACACAGGGCGGATCAGTAATGATCCGCCCCATGAACCTCCGCTTGCTCAGCGGGGATCGCTCCGTTGATCCCTGCTGAGCCGGTGGATGACAGTGTGGTCCCTGCAAACTTTTGGGGGGGGGGCTGAGACAAGCAGTAGGGTGTCTTTATATTAAGGTAACAAAAAATAATCTAGCTTTTAGAACAACTTTAAGCCTGAAATTTTCACTGAGATTTAGAGCCCAACTTCAACTTTTTTTTCTAAAGCCCCGTACACACGGTCGGACTTTTGCCCAACCAACATCAAAATCCGACACTTTTCGCATTTGTCCGACCGTGTGTACGTTCCATCGGACCAACTTTTTTGGCTTTCATCGGACAAAAAGTTGGGTCTGCGAACGGACCAACTTTCAGGCAACAAAAGTCCGATGGTGCAAAGTCCGATCGTGTGTACAGCAAACCATCGGACTTTTGGACAAATTACAAATGCGCATGCTCAGAACCAATGTTAAAATCAACCAACAATAGCAGAAGTTAACCAAAGGGTGGCAGTAAAGAGCAGAAAAGAGCAGAACAACCACGTGATGATGGGAAAGTTTTAGAAAAGTTAGCAGAAAAGTCCGAGCATGTGTATGCTATGGGTGTGATCGGACAAATCAATTAGGACAAAAATCCAAGGGAAGTTTTGTTGGATGTCCGACCGTGTGTACGGGGCTTTAGTTTGTCTCTACCCTATACTTTGCATTCAAAGTTTGATTGCTAGACAGTGATATGTGGTTCGCATTCTACTGTGAGGCCTTGTACACACGAGGGAATAGATCCGATGGGAACGGTCCGACTTACACACCATCGGATGAAATTCCCCGCCGGCGGACAGCGCGGTGACGCGGCGGTGACGTTGACGCCGCCACCTGACCGCCACGTCACCGCACCAGGAAGTAAACACTTCCGCGCGCATGCGTCGGATCCATTCACAGGATACGACGCATGTGCGGCCAGATATGTCCGCTGGTTTGCCGTACTAACCAGCGGACATATCTGACGGACAGCTCTCCGGCAGAAAAATTCCAAAGCATGCTTTGGAAATTTTCCGCCGGAGGAATCCGGCCAGAACGGTCCGTTTGCCCCTACACACGAGCGGATTTTTCGGCTGAAATGGTCCGTCGGACCATGTTCAGCGGATTTATTCACTCGTGTGTACAAGGCCTCAGTGGTATTTGCAGTGGTTTGATTTTTGTTCCCATGGGTAAGTCTTCAAAAAAAAAAACTTTTTTAATGTCACTTTTGCTGTGCAGCTTGGTCTGTATGCGAATTTGGAAATTACTGTGTGTGTATATATATATATATATATATATATATATATATATATATATATATAATAGTTCTCATTCTACTGTCAGTGGTATTTACAGTGGTTTGATTTTTGTTCCCATGGCTAAGTCTTCAAAAGGAAAAAAAAACACTGTTGTTGCAGCTGCCCTAATCCTCAGGTTGTAGTTTTTTCCAAACCTTTTTTAATGTCACTTTTGCTGTGCAGCTTGGTCTGTATGCAAATTTGGAAATTACTGTGTGTATGTATATATATATATATATATTTATTTATTTATTTTTCACAAAAATAGCCCTTTATTGAGGAAAAGAGTTATGTGCAACACACAGTATCCTATAGAAACCAATCAGATTATTTTTTAAATTGCTAATTGCTTTAATTCTTTCATTGTTAATTGACATGGACCATTGGACATAATTATCCTTTGAATGTATTCATTGAATAAATGAGTATGGTTGGAGGAGAGAGAAGAGAGAGATCAAAGAGTAGTGTAGATGAATAGATCTGCCATAATTAGGGAATTGGATTGTTTAGCTGGTGTGTGTAATTTTAAAAAGCCTTTACCTGCTCCACCAGTGTGCTGCAATTCATGGATCAAATAGTTTGCTGCAAGTAGGTATAGTCAGGTCAAGATGTGACTAAACATCAACCTTATCATCATTAATTTTATTATGCATTTGAGATATGTAATATATAGTAACAAGCTTTGGAAAATTATCTACTGACCTCTAACCCCAACATTTTTCAAGACTTTATTAAAATAGAAAGGAAATGAGAGAATGCAGAGAATTTATAAAAAATTATAATATTAGCAAGTCGTTTTTACTATTATTCCTACATTGAGACAGGCCCACATATGTGTCTGGTCACCAATACAGTAGTAGACATGTGCTTCTCAAGGGGTATAATTTAAGAAACCTATGGTAATGCCAAGAGTTTGCGTTTTGCGTGGTTGCGTTTTATTGCAAGAGCGCCAAACTCAAGGTCCATAGGTCTGGCCCTTTAGTAGTTTGAGTTTAGCAAGAGTTTATGAGCTGAAATAAAATAAATGTAAAATGGGCTGAGCATGTGCATTCAACTTCTTTGGTCGACCATGGCAAGGTCTGTTCTGAGTGGAACCAACCTGTCCTGTTAAACTGCTGTATAGTCTTGGCCACCATGCTACAGTTCAGATTCATTGTCTTGGCAAATCTTCTTAAAGCCTAGGCCATCTTTATGTACAATTTTTTTTTTTTTTTCAGATCTTCAGAGAGTTATTTTCCATGAGGTGACATGATGAACTTCCAGTGACCAGTATGAGAAAGTGAGGGCGATAACACCAAATTTAACACACCTGCTCCCCATTCACACCTTAGACCTTGTAACACTAACAAATCACATGACACCGAGAAGGGGGAAATGGCTAACTGGGCCCAATACGGACACTTAGGGGTGTACTGACTTTTGTTGCCAGCAGTTCAGACATTAACCACTTCAGCCCCGGACCATATTGCTGTCCAAAGACCAGAGCACTTTTTGAGATTCGGCGCTGCGTCGCTTTAACTGACAATTGCGCGGTCGTGCGACGTGGCTCCCAAACAAAATTGGCGTTCTTTTTTTCCCACAAATAGAGCTTTCTTTTGGTGGTATTTGATCATCTCTGCGGTTTTTATTTTTTGCGCTATAAACAAAAACAGAGCGACTATTTTGAAAAAAATGCAATATTTTTTACTTTTTTCTATAATAAATATCCCCAAAAATATATAAAAAAAAAATGTTTTTCCTCAGTTTAGGCCGATACGTATTCTTCTACATATTTTTCGTAAAAAAAGGGGGTAGTTTTATGGCATTTTTATTATTTTTTTTTTTTTTACTAGTAATGGCGGCGATCAGCGTTTTTTTCGGTACTGCGATATTATGGCGGACACTTCGGACACTTTTGACACATTTTTGGGACCATTGGCATTTTTTTAGCGATCAATGCTATAAAAATGCATTGGATTACTATAAAAATGCCATTGGCAGTGAAGGGGTTAACACTAGGGGGCGGGGAAGGGGTTAAGTGTGTTCCTAGTGTGTTCTAACTGTATGGGGGGGGGTGGACTTACTAAGGGGAATCACTGATCTTCTGTTCATACATTGTATTAACAGAAAATCTGCGTTTCCCCCGCTGACAGGAACGAGCGCTGTGTGTTTTCACACACAGCTCCCGTTCCCCGCTCTGTAACGAGCGATCGCGTGTGCCCGGTAGCGATCGCGCCCGCCGGGCACACGCACGGGACTCGGGGGCGAGCGGGGGGCGCGCGCGCGGGCCGCCGGCGGCGCGCACGCGCCCCCTAGTGGCCGCGAAAAGCGCGACGTAGAGCTACGGGCTCTCGCGCACCCGTGCCGACCTGCCGCCGTATAACTGCGGCGGCTGGTCGGCAAGTGGTTAATGACTGTGTTGAATTATTTTGAGGGGACAGCAAATTTACACTGTTATACAAGCTGCACACTCACTACTTTACATTATAGCAAAAGTGTAATTTCTTCAGTTTTGTCACATAAAAAGATATAATAAAATATTTACAAAGATGTAAGGGGTGTACCCACTTTTGTTAGATACTAGATAGATAGATAGATAGATAGATAGATAGATAGATAGATAGATACTGGACAGCTCCAAGCTCTGAACAGAGGTCTGTGGCGGGGGGGGGGGGGCTTATCGAAATCTGGAAGCCCCCTTTAACAAAGGGGAAATCCAGATCCCAGCTCCCCCCTATGTGAATTAATAATAGGGTACAAGGTGCTTTGTTGAGGGCATGCGGCCTGGTATGGTTTAGGAGAGTGGGCGCTCGCTCATCCCTTGCCTTTCCTGACCTACCAGGCTGCATGCTCAGATAAGCTTCTGGTATGGATTTTGGCATGGGGTTGTTCCCTCTTAATACATACCAGACCGCAAATTTTCGTGAATTTTTTTACCTGCCAATTTTTTTTTTAAATTACATTTAGCTGTCAGCGGGAACTCATCAGTTGTTAAGGACATGGCGGCTGGCTTCCCAGCACGCTCCTTAGCAACTCGCAGCAAAATCGCGGTAAGATGCAGTACTTGTGTTTTGGATGCAGGTCCATTGAGGTCTATAACATGCAAGATGCTGGATTTTGCAGAAAAAAAAAGTCCCAGACCCTTTTCAAAAATGCAGAGGCACAGAAATGCATTGATGTGAATGTGTCCCATAGGAACCCATTTAAAAAAAATTCCCTGCTTTTTGAAAAATGCAAAAAAACATCAATAAACGCATTAGTATTTATCAATTATGTACAGTATATATCTACATATAATAGAACAGGGTGGAATTTTTTATATGATGATGGTGGAGACAGAAAATATCAGTAATGTTTGATAATGGTCCTACTGAACATAGTCTTATCATGAAAAAGCACCTTAGTCAATCAGCAACTTATAAACACAGCTGGGAGATGACACACATTCACTTTGATAGCAGTAATTTTACCAGGTGGATTAGAGTATAACAGACAAATCTTTTTCAATCTGACAACCCAAAAGTGTGATATAAAGTGGACCTGTATTTCATCCTTCAGGATTTTGGTGATTATGATAGACAGGGCCACATTTAAAAAATATTGGGCCCCATACAGCCTACCTGACAGGGCCCCCATCTGGGTGCCATTGGGGGAGAGTGATCCCTGAGGCAGAGAGCCTGAAACTTGGAACCTGGAGTTGGACAGCAAGAAAAACAAATTGTCTGTGGAGTTCTAGCGATAGACTACATCTACCTATATTATTTTAAAAGATTGTTAACAAACAATATAACTTCTTGTTGGCAGGAACTTATGCCATACATTGATTTCAACTGCAGCTGAGAGCACTAGTTAAACGCACTAGTTAACAAGTGATTTAAAGCAGATGGCTCATTAAAACAAAATATTAAAAGCCAGCAGCTACAAATACTGCAGCTGCTGACTTTTAATATTAGGACACTTACCTGTCCTGGAGTCCAGCGTCATCTGCAGCAGAGAGACGAGCGTTCGCTCGTCTCTGCTGCTCCCCCCTCCATCCACGGTGAGGGAACCAGGAAGTGAAGCGCTCCGGCTTCACTGCCCGGTTCCCTACGGCGCATGCGCGAGTCGCGCTGCGCCCTCCGATTGGCTCCCGCTGTGTGCTGGGAGCCGAGAGTTCCCAGCACACAACGGGGGGGGGGGGCGACGAGAAGCTGGGAAAACCCGTCTTTTGCCCAACTCTGCTGTGGCCGGAAGTGGGTGCATAATACCTGTCTTTAGACAGGTATCTGCACCCCCCTCCCCCTGAAAGGTGTCAAATGTGACACCGGAGGGGGGAGGGTTCCGATCAGCGCGACTCCACTTTAGGGTGGAGCTCCGCTTTAACTCTGACTCGTTGTTGAGTCTGAAAACATTTGTTGACAATCATCTCATTTGTAGCACATTATTTTCAACGTGTTGCCAGTGAGGACAAAGTCAGTAAATATCTTGACAACACTGTTGTGATGGATACATTTTACAAAAAGTACCTAGCAACATTTATAATATATCAATTGTGCGATGTACTGACTTCCTGGAACTGCTACTGGGAGGATTCACCATGAAAATGAGTCACAAAATAGTCAGTTTAGATACAAAAAAAATCATTGGTAATTATGCAATACATCTTCCTTTTGTCCTTGAATATTGCTTCATGAATTTCACATTGTCTGTTATGTAGTTTCCTGGGAAACAGTTTTTTCTGTCTATTCTATTGCCTCATATTATAAATGGGTAGGGAACAGCTATGTATTGCCAACAAGTGTATACCAATGGTTACACCTAGTAACCCTATATGGTGCAGCTATTTGTCTGAAAACTGTTTCATAAGTAATTAACTTTATATTAGAACTTGCTTCCATTATATTGTCAAGAAAAAAAAAAAAATATATCATCACATCCACCCAAGATACTGCTAGAGCACATGAAGGAATGACAAAAAGAGAAAGAACAGAAATAGGGCGAGTAAACAAAATAAACCAATCCATGTATAACATGTAACGTTTAACATAGTGTAAACTGTTGAGGTAGTATGGGGGTTTATTTACGAAAGGCAAATCCACTTTGCAAGTGCAGTCGCTGTAAATCTGAGGGGTAGATCTGAAATGATGGGAAGCTCTGCTGATTTTATCATCCAATCATGTGCAAGCTAAAATGCTGTTTTTTTTTTATTTTCCTTGCATGTCCCCCTCAGATCTACAGCGACTGCACTTGCAGTGCACTTGTAGTGCAAAGTGGATTTGCCTTTAGTAAATAACCCCCTGTTATATTTTAGTGTGTCAACATTGGGGGATTCAGATTGAGTGACAGATATTTCACATATTTGATTTGGTTATATAGTGCTGTATAAAATAAGGGATAGCCTTATGCCGCGTACACACGGTCGTTTTTTGCGATGAAAAAAAACGACGTTTTTTAAAACGTCATTTGAATTGATCGTGTGTGGGCAAAACGTCGTTTTTAATTTTTTGTGTCGTTTTTCAAAACGTCGTTTTTTGTTTCACAAAAAGTCACCGTGTGTAGCAAAAAACGTCGTTTAAAACAACGTTTTTCAACCCGCGCATGCCCAGAAGCTAGTTATGAAGCGAGCTTCAATGGAAAAGGGTGGTGAACGTAACCTTGCTTTTTGTGAAAAAACGATGGTGTGTATGCAAAATTGTCTTTGAAAAGTGACGTTTTAAAAACGTCGTTTTTTACTTCACAGAAAACGTCGTTTTTTTCATCGCAAAAAACTACCGTGTGTACGCGGCATTAGACTGTATATTTATTATGGATCAAGTGTTTTTAAATGCGGCTGCAATTTTTCAGTGTTTTCAATGTGTTAGCTTTCACTTTTTGAGCGTAGAGTGGGGGCATTTCTTTTATTGAGCATGGAACACAGTTTGTCATGGATCAGCTTTATGAGTTGTGATGATGCTGGCCAACCGTCTGGCTGCCAGCACCAAAGTGACCAATGATTCTCTAGGGCCAGTATGCATGGTGTCATTTTTTGCTATAGTGACGGTGGCCATCTTGGCACAATGGCACAATGGCAATGCATGACTCTGATCCAGAGCGGGACTGTTCCCAACATTCAGAAGAAAACGAAAGTCTGCCCCCTTTAGACCTCCTCCACCTCCACCCTCTGCCACGCTGCATGGGTTAAAAGGTAGGGCTCTAATATAAAGTAAATGGAAGTAAAGGTTCTGTAATGGGGGAGTTTGTGATGGTGGGACTTTGTTGTGATAGGGAACTCTGATGTGATAGGGAGGCTTTGATGTAATGAGGGATTCTGTTGTGATGGGGCGTTCTCATGTATAAGGGAACTCTGATATGATGGGGGCCTCTAATGAGAAGCGTTGAAAGAAAATGGGAATACCACAGCGCAAATAAGCTTAGTTAGGTAATAGTAAAGTGCTAGTGGTAATATAGACTAAATGTGCAGAAAATTCAATGAGTTGGTGAAATTTCATAAACAAACATGCAGCCAGTGTAAATTCTAAATGTGGAAAAATGCATATATATATATATATAACTCCAATTGCAAAATGGCTTGACTAAGTGCTCGGCTTGAACTAAATGTGCCAATCAAGCAATAAAAAATGAGATTCATAAGCAAGCATGTAGCCAGTGAAGATTCAAATAAATGTGAAATTATATATATATATATATATATATATATATATATATATATACATGCATACATACATACAATTCCAATTCCAATTGCAAAATGTATTTTGCAAGTGTTGTGTTTAAACTAAATGTGTAAAAAAAAAAGTGAAAATTCATAAACCAGCATGTAGCCTGTGGAAGTTGAAATAAATGTGCAAAAATGCACATATAAAGTTCCAATTGCAAAATGTCTTTCCCAAGTGCTGCTGTGCTGACAATTCATAAAGTGCTGAAATTATTGATATCCACACAGGTGACAATGTGCGCCAACCCCCAACCCCCACCCCCCCCCCCCCAGACACACCAGATCCAATGGACCCCTCAAGCAATACTGCATTGTGAGTCAAACAGGCTTAGGGCCAGATTCAGGATGGTGAGCGGTTCTTTTTGTCGGCGTAACGTTTCTCATTTACGTTACGCCGCCGCAACTTTACGCGCAAGTGCTGTATTCACAAAGCACTTGCTCCTAAAGTTGCGGCGGCGTAGCGTAAATGGGCCGGCATAATCCAAATTCGGTGGGTAGGGGGCATGTAGTATTTAAAATAGGCGCGATCCGCGCCGAACGTACTGCACATGCGCCGGCCGTCAATGTATCCCAGTGCGCATGCTCTAAATTATGACGGTATTATCGACGTGAACGTCAATGACGTCAATCCCCATTCACGGACGAGTTACGCAAACGACGTAAACATTTTCCAATTCGACGCGGTCACGACGTCCATACTTGCGTAAAGTCACTGCGTCGGGCGGACGTACATTCGGGAATTGGCGTATCTCGCTGATTTACATATACTAGGCGTAAATCAGCGGGAATGCCCCTAGCGGCCATTTTAAAATTGCAGCCAAGATACGACGGCGTAATACAATTACGCCGCTCGTAGCTTAGCTGCACCCCGGCGTATCTTGTTTTCTGAATACAGAAAACAAGATACGCCGGCACAGATTCTGAGTTATGCCGGTGTATGACTGATACGCCGGCGTAACTGATACTAAATCTGGCCCTTAGTCTGGTGAGCAGGGTGATGAGACGGGAACTCCAGGATACAATCCTTCTGGTGATGTTTCAAAATTGGACATAAGGAGAAAGAGCCCACATAGTATAGATCGTCTTGTTTATTCAGTAGAAATTAAGCTTACAAAGTTCCATAGTAAAAAGACTAGGATGCATGATCAAAAGACAGTCTGCTAGTTCCAGGAAGCAGCATGTTCTCTCAGAACCTTATCTGCATTCTAACATTGGACGCGATTCCACTGCAGTGCCGTAGTCTGCGTCTGATGCATTTTACCCCTCCCATTGGACTTTATCAAAGACAAAACAGGAGGAGAAGCATTGACTCTGATGTTAAGGGGAGGTAAGGCTCTGATGTGAAAGGCAGACTCTATTGTGATGGGGGTACTCATGTGTAGAGGCCAAGCCCAACCCCTGAAGAACAACCCCACACCATAACCCCCCTCTACCAAATGATTTGGACCAGTGCACAAAACAAGGTCCATAAAGACATGGATGAGCGAGTTTGGGGTGGAGGGACTTGACCTCAACTCGATAGAGCATTCCAACAGAGGACGTGATGTCACTGTGGTGCCATAGTCTGCGTCTGATGCATTTTACCCCTCCCATAGGGCTTTATCAAAGACAAAACAGGATGAGAAGCATTGACTCTGATGTTAAGGGGAGGTAAGGCTCTGATGTGAAAGGCAGACTCTATTGTGAAGAGGTGACTCGAAGGGTAGTTTTAATGTGAATTTAAAGTGGTTGTAAACCTATGAGTTTTTTCACCTTAATGCATCCTTTATTGTTCCATCAAGAATGGAACAATAAAGCTGTCCTACAAAGAATTACTCATGTAAGAAAAGTTGTAATGTAATACAGATAAAATATTTTAAATTTCCCTATTAATTTTCCAGGGCTTATCACAAACATATTTAGATATGAGGCCATTTAATGTGAATAGACACATTTTTATTTGTATTCACCGGTATGAAGGTTTTTCTCAAAAAGACTGCCACTAAAAGTTGCAAAGTAAAATGGTAACAAGAAAACAGGCTTGTTAAAGCAGGAAAATCTTATGAAATGGAACAAAAGCAAAGGCGAATTTCTGATTTTTGGCATGATTTTTGGAAGAAAAGGTAAAAGTCTATGCTGTACTGACTTTTCCTGGATTATGTTCACCTTAGGTAAAACCTAGCAAAATGACTTTAGAAATTGCACAGAAGCTTTATAAGTTAGTCAAACAGCTGCTATCAGTATTTTTCTTAAAATATATATGTAGCACTACCCCCGAAGGAGCTGCTGGTTTGTTTTGGGTGGCACATTTACCTTGTGGCTCTTCCGAATTTCTAGGGGTGAATAGTGCATATAGCAATAGTAAAGGAATGTCTGCAACAAGTTTCTTTTGCTGTGCTCTTTATTACCCAGCCGGGTAAAAACAAATAAACTTGTGGTGAGGAAAGTAGAGTTGAAGAAGAAAGGAGAATAGCAAATTCAGGCGTAGCAATAGGGAAACAGTCCTGCTCCCACGTGTAACACTTCTCTGCGCCGCCACTCCTGCTTAAATGGGTATAGCATACCTGGACAGGTCTCTCTCACTGACCAGTCAGCCAGGGTATCGCTCAAACCTTTAAGGAAAAGTCTCTGCCACAGACCCTCCTAAAATGAACTTGGATTTGAGGAAAAATCTCTGCCACAGACTCTCCTGGAATGGATTTCAGGGAGACACCTCTGCCACAGGCCCTCACTAATTGCAACTACGGGGGCAATCCTCCTTAGGTAAATTACGCCTGGATCTCCTTCTTCAGTGTCCGGCTACCTTGATCCCCAGTGGTTTGTCGAGATCCTTTTGGATCACCAGCCTCTCACTGGCGCTTCTTAGACAGACTCCCCACCGAACAGCTATACCGCTTGGGATCCTCAAAGGTGGGAACCCAGTCGATCACTGGGTCCCCGTCACTGCTCAAATGTTCCGAACCAACATGGTCCCAGAACCAGGAACACCGCGTGGCACGCGCACCCCAGCCAGGTAGGCCATAACGCCGGGGGCACCGTGATGTGGTCAACCTAAAGGTGGGTGCCACACTGGACGAAGAAGAACCCAAAACCAATGGCGTCTGCCCCATAAATACCCTCCCCCAGCGTGCACAGCGAGGCTCAACCCTCCTGATTGGCTGCTGGGGAAGAGCACCCGAGCCTTGACTCCACTGCTGCCATCTACTGCATTGGGGTGGGAAGAACACCACAGTACAACAGAATGAGCCCACAGCACAGGCAGGAGACCCAATTTAAACATTTTAATCAGATCAGAGTTTAACTACACTCTGATCCCCCTCTAAATTTAAATAGCACCGGTACTTTGAAGTAACCAGGCGCTACATATAAATACCCCCATAAGGCATTATTCTGGTTATTTTCACTCTCCCTGCTAAATTTAATGTGGCATTAATTATCCGGTACATTATTACATGCCACAGAATGCCAGGTGTAATTCTGGATGGACCTCGCTCTGTGCACTGGTGACAGTCATGTTGGAACAGGAAGGGGCCATCCCCAAACTGTTCCTACAAAGTTGGAAGCATGGAATTGTCCAAAATGTCTTGGTATGCTGACACCTTAAGCTTGCCCTTCACTGGAACTAAGGGGCCAAGCCCAACCCCTATAAAACAACCCCACACCATAATCCCCCTCCACCAAATGATCTGGACCAGTGCACAAAACAAGGTCCATAAAGATATGGATGAGTGAGTTTGGAATGAAGGGACTTGAACTCAACCTGACCTCATCTTTGGGATGAATTAGTGCAGAGACTGCAAGCCAGGCCTTCTCATGCACAGTGTCTGACCTCACAAATGTGCTTCTGAAAGGATGATCAAACATTACTTTGGACACATTTCTAAACCTTGTGGATGGCCTTCCCAGAAGAGTTGAATTTGTTATAGCTGCAAAGGGTGGCCCAACTCAATATTGAACCCTATGGTCTAAGGCTGGGAAGCCATTAAAGTTTATGTGCATGTAAAGGCAATTATCCCAATTTTTTTTTACAATTTAGTGTATTTATTGAGCTTTAAAATCCACTTTGGCAGATGAGCATCTTTTAAAAGCAATCTAAAAACATAGTTGGGCTTTTAGCTTTTTATGGTCATTTAAAGACAATATAAAGCATTCCAAGCTGACACAATTAGTAGTTACATTTCCCTGTATTTTTATTTATTTTTTATGTTGCCAGCTATATAAAGAGACCGTGTTGCCAGACCATTCAATTTAACAACAGTCTTCCCATGAGATTATATGCACTTTTAACCTATTTTATTCATTTTATTTAGGGGCTCCCTTGTGTAGACATCCAAATGCCCTGAGACTGCTGCTGGGCATTGCCATCTTGGATGCAATGTCAGCAAGCCTAGCTGACTTAGAGCTGTCACTCAAACAATCATACTCAACCAGGGTTCTGTTGAACCCTAGTGTCACTCCATCGTTTGTTAGGTGTTTCTCGAGCTGTCATTAACTACTTCAATACTGGACACTTGTACTCCCTTCCTGTACAGGCCAATTTTCAGCTTTCAGCACTGTTTCAATTTGAATGACAATTGCACAGTCATGCAACACTGTACCCATATGAAATGTTTATAATTTTTTTCATACAAATAGAGCTTTCTTTTGTTTGTATTTGGTCACCAATGGGTTTTTAATTTTTTTGCTAAATAAATGAAATTTTGAAAAAAAAAAAAAAAATAAGGTTAATAAATGTTGCAAATAAATGTTTCTTCATAAACTTATGCATAATAAAAATTAGATTTTTAAGTGCTCTCAAATATAAAAACAGTTTAATTATAAAGAAAAAAATATTGACATTGGCAAAAATGATAAAACATGAAAGAGGTGAATATATATACCATAAATAGGTGAATATCACACATGTTGCTGAAAAAAGTTGCAGTCCAAAATATAAAATATAGTGAACAAGTCCACTCAAATGTGTGTGTGTGTTGGATGGTCGAAAATAATCCCAAATATGATAAATAAATCCCAAGGTTAAAGGATCAACACAGTGAAGGGGTCTGCCACCAATAGGATATGAGGGGGCTTACTGGAACATATGGACCCAATTAGCCTATATGAAATGGGTCAATACAAAGCAGTGGTGTTTAAACACCTGGTAAGAAATCGCCACTCCACTTTAAACAGCTGGGGGGCATGCCAACCACCACCGCAACTGATGCAGCAAAGTTGCCCACTGCTGTACAGCACCATCAATGTCAGAGGTGGAATCTTCTCACCATCACTCCATTAGCACATGAATCAGAGAAGATAGAAGACTCAACATAGTGTAAAACCGTAGGCAGGAGTTTTATTAAAAAATATAAAACACTCACATGAAAGTGCATAATGAGCAATTCATTGTATATAGTAGACAAGATGTAATGCCATGGGCAGGACAGTAGACCCGGTGCGTTTAGTCTCAAACAAACATCATCTGGGGTGTCATACTGTCTTTTCCATTGCATTTATAAAAAAATATGACCCCAAAGTGGATAACCAGTTTGTGACACGACATGCGCAAATTCCCAATTTATTTTCTGGATCACGGCAAGATGGCACAGATGCAGAGTGTCAAGCCTCACTCTGAGACCAAGGCAAGACAACATGCTATAACCCCGACATAATTGCGACTCATACCTCGCCCCTGAAATCAAGGCAAAAAAAAGCTAGCACAATGTCATGTATGCGGATTAAACCTGGTTATGGTATCAGGGCGGCAGACAAACCACTACCGCTGCGTCATTGCTAATCTTAAAGCTATAACAAATATGTGATTCAATATTGGTTACTTTCACAGGAATTATAGAAAATGTTACCTCAATAGGTTATCAACAACATGTCAATAATCCACAAAAAAAAAGTTGAAAAATATACAACTACAGACATTAAAATTATAAGTAAACTTAGAAAATGTGTATAATTTTTTTTACCCAGGGTCCAATTAACATTAAAGACAGCCCTGAAAGTAAGGATGGCATTTTTACCACCATTATAATGGGGGCATTCTTCTCACTGATCATCAATATAAAGGGCATATCCCCAATGAACCCTTATGGACTAATTTTAGCAGGGGTTCCCCGGGACCTACAAATTATTTTAAGGGTTTCTCTGGGATAAAGGCTGCTCTATAGTATTCCCCTTCACTACTGTTCAGACTGTTAGGCCGCGTACACACCATGGGATTTATCCGATGAAAACGGTCTGTCAGACCGTTTTCATTGGATATGTCTGCTTTTTGATCGTGTCTGCTTTTTGTCTGCTTTTTGATCGTGTACACACGATCAAACCAAAATCCCCGCCGGCAGACAGCGCGGTGACGTGACCACTTCAGGACCACGTCACCACTTCAGGAAGCAAAATACTTCCACGCATGTGTCGAATCCATTTGGCGCATGCGGGAGATTTTTGTCCGCTGGTTAGGCGCACTAACCAGCCGACATGTCGGACGGACGGGTTTCAGCAGACAGATTTTAAAGCATGCTTTAAAATTTGTCTGCTGGAAAAACCTGTCTGTTCGCCTGTACACACGATCGAATTTGTCTGCTGAAACGATCCGTCAGACCGGTTTCAGCAGATAAATTTGATCGTGTGTACGCGGCCTTACAAAAAAAATGTATGTAGCGGAGAGGGGGAAGACCAAAGGAGCAGGGTACGCACAGACTAGACACTCCCAGGAAATGCATTTATGTCATTTGTTTATTCCATCTATGAGTCTAAGTTATTTTTTGGGGAAATTTTTATTACAGAATGTGACTGTGTTTGAACTATGTTATTCTGCTGGGTGCTTGTAAACAAATATTGTCTAAGGAGTAGATATTCATGATTTTTCAAGTAAAAATTAGTGGCCAACATTTGCAATAATGTGCACAACAAACTTTAACATTATAATGCACTTACCTATGGGTGTGCTCTCCTTCAACAGTGTGAGGTCCAAGCTCCCCACATTCACTCCACCCCTGCTGGTGCCATGTAATCTTCCTCTTCTTCCGGTTTAGCCGATTTCTTGCTTTGCCCTTTTGCTGATGATATAACTCCTGTGCATGGATGCTGGACTTAAATGATCTTGGAAACCAGATGCATTACCAACATCTGTAAGATCCTGGGACAGTACGATGTACTGCGCATGCACCTCGGTTAGTGTACGGATTAAAAAAAAAAAAGTTGCTAAGAGGTAACTATCTGGTAGCAAATTTGTTTTCCGAGTTTACTTCAATTTTTAAGAATACCACCAGCTCAATGTATACTTCTGTATGTGTATAGAAAGTTTCCAATCAATATCCAATAAGTTTGATTTTCAGTATCTGAAAATTTATAAAACGAAAAAACTGTGTTTTTCAGACTACATAATTAGAATCAAAATATAACTACTTGGCTATGATGTTTGCTTGTATCACTCTCAGTCATGTAACTTTAATAAAATGCTGATTCAGTTTTGACCTGTCCAGTATTACCCTTTATTCTTGTATTTTTGCACTGTCCTAAAATAACAACATAAGTAGATCATACAGCTGAAATAGTAGCTGTAGAAGGTTTTTGATTTTGCCTGATAGCTATTTTTTTTAAGAAACCTTGACCAGCAGTGTCTTTAGTTACATTATGCTCTCCTCCCAATCTGATAAAAAAAAATGACAGCTTAGATGGCTGCTAATGTGATCTGAGCTACATGAACTGAGATTTTACAAATCACTACCAAATACAGAGAACATTGTCACGTGGGTACATAATACAGTAGGAAAGAAAAAAAAAAAAAACAAGAACTCCATTAGTGGTATCTACAAATAATTTATTTTCCTATTTCTGAGAGACACTTCTAAACATAATCTTCATTACCACTAATAGTTCTTTGGAACTGTGTACAGTGCATGTACAGTACCAGCAGCTTACTCATTCTCCTGCTAAATGTCTATCTCCATTTCCCATGTTAACTCACTGTTTACCATCCTCTAGTCTAGTCAGGCGGCGTACACACGACCGAGGTTCTCGCTAGAAACCAGCGAGAACCTCACTGGGAGCTGCATTCCAGCGAGAACCTCGGCCGTGTGTACGCTCCTGGCTCGCCCCGCCCGTCGGGAATCCCGTCGAGCAAATAGAGAGCAGGCTCTCTATTTGCTCGATGGCCCGTCGGGATGAATGGCTGGTTGCCATTCCCGACGGGCGGGTCACCGATTTCGACGGCCGGGCGAGAACCTCGACGGGCGGAACGATGTGTTCTGCCCGTCGAGGTTCTCGTACGTGTGTACGGGGCTTCAGTGATATATACATTTCCAGGTCCCTCTTATCACATTAGCTTTGCATTCAAACATGCACTGGATACTTGGTTGGGACCATGGGCGTAGCATATGGGGTTGCAGGGGTCACAATCACAACCCCACCCCTAGCTCCAGGGGGCCCCTGCAGTCTCCCTGTCATATTATCATATCCTCCACAAAGACCAGCTCTGGTCTGCCCAAGGGCACCACACTCCAGTACTGGGCTTCCACTTTGCTTTCCACGGTCCACATCCCTCCATTCTTATTGGCTGGAGACAAGCTGTGAGACATTTTCTGAATTGAGAGGAGCACAGGGAGAGAACAGCCCAGGGGCCAGGTCAACTTTTTCATCAGGGCCCACAAGCTTCAAGCTACGCCTCTGGTTGGGACATTGAGTGTGTAAATTACAGCCCATTTAATTTTTTATCTCAAAAACCTCTTAAAATAGAACATAAAAACTTCCTGATCTGTATATGACACGATTTCCACTGTCTCTGAATCAGACTAAAATAAGTCTATGGTACACCCAAGTACAGGAAGCTGGAAGATATTGAGAAGTGCACGATTTTAACAGTTGCGTTTATTAAACATGTTCATCCGCATGAACAAGTAAAGATACACATAAACCACATCTAAATGGTCAAAAGACGAAAAACAACAAAAAACACCATAGATAAAATGGTCACAGGAATCTTACAATCATACATTTAAAACAGTTCCGTCATTAGTCTAAGAAACAGTCTATGGAAATGTGGCAACTAAGAACCCAACATTAGCATGGATTGGGTCAGAGCTAAAAGAAAAGGAACAAGGAGAATGGAGGGGTATGGTAAGTAAGGGGAAAATGAAGAAGAGGAATTGGATGACCTTTCCCGGCACTTGTTGAAGACAACAATGGGGCTCTGAACAGAAACATGCGTTGGGTTGAATTACTAAAGGCAAATAAACTCTTCAATTTGCAAGGACATGTTCCCCAGAGCTTAGTGAATAAGGCAAAGTTCTACTGACTTCCAAACGTTTTTTTCTCTCTTGCACACGATTGGGTATTCTTTGCAAAGTAAAATTTCACCACATTCACTGACCCCTCTTGCATAGTGCACCTTTCCCTGCTAAGTGAACAATGTATTTTGCCTTTGATAAATAAAATCCATAGTGTCATGTTCCTGATCTTCCTTCTGCTTTGTACCTACTCCCTGTCATGTGTCTGGATGTGTCATTGTTAGTGTAGATTGTCTTGTTCACCCTTCAACTGTAGAGTTAAATCTTGACCAGGATACTGTCTGTCCTCAGTGTCTCTCTCATACTGCAGCAGCAGCTTCTCCCCTACTAAATTCTCTTTCTGCATAAAGCATATAGTTATATACAGGAAGAAATACTATTCCTCAGCCCTGAACAATGCATCTTAAAAAAAAGTATTGTAATTACAGGTATGAAAAGACCACTACAAGATTTTTACTAATTCCAAGCAGGTGTTTAGTATTTCTCTTGCCTATCCGTAACCTCCTACACTTTTGAAAAGTGTCTGATCTGCCCCCTTATTTCTTCAGGCAGAAAATCTCCCTTGTGCAGCTTAAAACCTATTTGATATGCTCTACAATTCGCGTCCTGTAATACATTAACTTTCAAGGTCATTCTCACATATTTTTGTTCTGCTTCTGCTTTTGTAATCATTTCCTGTTTAGAAAGTGGCATAGTAACATATATTGAATGCCTAACTGATTAAGTCTGAAACCGACAGAATACTTTTAATTAAACCCGCTGCTTCAATTATAGTGAGTCCCCTCCTGTTGCCCCCTGCACAGTGCCTACAAAATGATAGCATGTGTCAGACATTTGAGAAAACACAGCTGGGAACATAGACAATGGGATTTACACAATAATGTTACATTTGAGTCAATATCTCAGGGCAGGAAATATGTATGGCTCGGAATAATACCTATACCAAGATGGCTCCATCCTTCTGCTAAAAAAAGTAATAAATACCTGCAACATTTACACAGTACATGTGAACGCGTAACATGACAAAAACATCTAGTGCTAGGTCCATTTTAAAAAGTTCTTGTGGATGTTATAGATAGCATAGCATTTAAAGTGACAATAGCTTGTTGGCCTGTGGCTTCAATATTTACTGGTCATGACCACCATCCAAAGCAAAAACCAAATATGCAGTAAAACATTTTCATTATATGTATACAAAATACACTGTATGCAATTAATACTTTCAAACAATGTTAACTGAAAACCCAAGTACACACATTAAAGACAAAAATCTAAATCTCCTATATGCGGATGTAGTGCCCTCCCATAGTTAGGCTGCTAGGCTAGATTTTATTTTTGGCTTCACTGTAATAAGTGGAGCAGTAATCGTTTTTGTCTAGATTGGGTTTCCTAGCTGAGTATTCTATTCTTCCCACCTGCTTCTGGAAGAAGTTACTAGAATATATGGCAGGAAGAGTCAAATGACCAGTAAAAAATATTTATCATGCCCCAACCAATGCCTTGAAGGAGGCGTCAGGAAGGCGGCTGGGGAGGTGATAAATGTTTGAGGAGGACTTTCCTGAGTGTTCTTTTCTCTCCGGGAGGCTCCAGTTCTCCTGGGGGATAGCTAGTGAGATAAAAAATTGTAGTCTGGATCTTTATCAGGTTCTGTCTGGAGAAGATTGCTAAAGGATTATTTGCTAGGGGCATCATCCTGGAGTCCCAGTCTGTAGAAGAATATTTTGTCTCCAGTACCTGTGGATGCTGGGTAACAGACAGCTCCTGGGACTTTGTGTAAAGATTTTGCTGTGGACTCTTGGGTATGCAGGTGCTAGAAGGGAACTAAGTGCCAGAAGATGTATATGGACTGGGACTGCACTTATAGAGTCCTAGATATACTGGCTATCCCATGTTACCTCAGGAAAGGCTGCCTGGGGAAGATTAGTGAGAAACTGTCCACCTGTTATGTTTGCTATTGTTTGGAGTATTCTGATCTCTGAAACCCTCCCCTGATCAAGTTATTTAGCAAACAAATCTGAAAAGACATCCCCTAAACTGAGCCCATGATGTTGATACAGGGACAGTGATACAGGTACAGGGAACTGTGTCTGTGGCAGGCAGCTGTTGTACTAGCAAGGGAGACTTGGGTATATTCTCAGCAGCCTTTTCTGGATAAGCAGTACACATAATTTCATTGGTCCACATTCTCAATCATAAAGTCTTTGGGACAGCTTTAACCTGCAAACATACCATTATCTGAATCATATTGAGCATTCCAAGAATGACAGTTCATAGTCCTCCCTTGCACATTTATACAGTGGTATAGCTTAGGTTTAATTCGGTACTATACATTCTGTGTTCATTTTAGGTCCATAATTTTATTTAGCTTGCTGCGTTGATACAAATCCTGATTCAACCCCACTACCACAGTTCAACTGATCGTGGACAATGATCTGGACAGGCATAACACGCTAATTTTGAACACTAACTGATTTTAGCAGAGTTTGACTGTAAATTTGGGTTTTGGAATTCCATCTTAATGTATTTAACTAAATTCTTCATATCCAAATTTACAACACTGGACACCCATAAAAAATGTTCCTTCGGTGACATATATTTGGATCCTTTTTCACCACAAGCAGCTTAGGAATCTTGTGGCAAACATTTACACTAAGTTCGTTTTGTGGATAGTTTGCATCAAACTTTGGAACAAGTCCAGGGTCTCATTTTCAGGAAATATTCCAATCTACCTATGCAGGTTACACATTGAGTCCTTTGTACAGAACATGACCACAGCCGGCTCCATGTCAAAGATGATTTGTAAAGCTGAGGCCAAATCATAAAGAACACCCCATGTCAAAATACCATGTTATTCCGTAGAGGAAAACGTACTTCATCCATTATTGAATCCTTTCCTGGCAAAAGAAAATGGGCTGCTGCCAAGATGAAAGTATTTTTTATTGTGCATGATATCCATTACTTTGATTTCTATAACTGAAAGAGTCGATTTTTTTAGTCCTACTTTGCAGTAGTCCATGGGGTGCCATCAGGATATGATCAGGGGGTTTGTCTTAATAAGCTTTAGTAGAACAAAGCCTAAAATAGTATCCCCTATGTGTATTTAGTGTGTTTCAAGTAATTCAATTCTAATGACTCTAGAAAGCTATTACAAAAGGACAGTGAAACCAAATTGTGCCTAGAGAATTCTGCTAAAAAACAAAGGGATTTAGTAAATTTGATTTTATTGTGCTTATTCAGTATAAGGGTTTGTTCAGTGAAAGTCTAATACCGTGCTGTCCCCTTTAAACAATAAACAGCAGCTAGCACAACGGACAGTTGCAAAAAAATGGAAAAATAGAAATAGACGTGCAGCACTAAAAACACATCTCTAAATGAATAGAGACAATGTTGTGAATCTCAAAATCAATATTGAGAAATATGTGGAACTTTAATTAAATATGTTCACAATATTAATACATCTATGTTAAAAAACAAATGAACAAATAAATTGCAGGAACCCAATGTATAGTGAGCCCAAAAAACAGATAAATAAAAACCAAATGTTCACAGCATCCTCTTGACACCGAGAGTGAAAACAATTTGTGAAGTTCACATGTAGATAATCTACCACCAATTGGATGAAGACTTACCGGAATGTTTGAACCCAAAAGGGCCTACGCCCAGTGAGTCAAAGATGGGGGCATCAAATCAGGTGACCTTTAACACATGAATCAGGTATTCTCACAAGTTTTCAAATGTCTCTCAAGGGTAGTAACCTCCAACTCATGAAGCGAGATGGATAGATTCTGCCGTGCATTCATATATATAGTTAAGAAGGAGAACAAAATACCACATAGCGTGATTCCATAAAAAATATTGGGTAAGTTAAAAAAACATACATTTGAGAAGATAAACAGAGCTTTTGGTACATGTATAATAACAGCAGTGGAGCCCTACTGATGCGTTTTGTCTAACAAGACATCATCAATCACGCTATGTGGCATTTTGTTCTCCTTTTCAACTTTGTATATGAATGTATGGGATAATCTATCCATCTTGCTCTATGAATATCTACCCTGGAGGTTACTACCCTTAAGAGCCATTTGAAGACTCGTAGGAATACTTGATTCATGTGTTAAAGATCACCAGATTGGATGCCCCTCTCTTTGGTGTACATCACCACAAGCCTATTTGACTCACTGGGCACACGCCCTTTTGGGTTCAAACATTCTGGTAAGGGCTTGTTAACACCATGTCTATTGAGCTGAGTTTTTATAGTCACTGCTGTATCTGTATGGTGTGAACACAGCACATAGAAAACAATTGTTTTCTATGTGCTTTGTTCTTGGCCTAGATGTGCTGTGGTGTGTAGAAAAACACAGCTTGCCCTAAAACTTCCTCAAACTCAGTTATTCTATTGTATACTGTATACATACATGAAGCTAGATAAAGGGCGGTGGTATGGAGAGAGCTTGTCTTATCATCCAATCATGCAGGAGAATATAAAAAAAAATCTCTTGCACATGACTGGATGTTTGGAAAACTGACACATTCTTAGTAGAGGCCCTTTGCATTTAATTGAAGTATATGGCATATTTTTGGCGGTAGACTCAACATCATACTTCTGCAATATCTAGCTCTGCATTAGTCACGTAAAATTATTGCATTACCAGAACAACTACAAAAAAGACTAATCACCACTTCGCTAAAAAGAATAATCAGATAATTACACCATCTGCTTTGTGTATCTGCTTCCAAATACAAAACCAATGCTTTTCTGCTATTGTTCTTTTTCCATAGATTTTATGACTCATTTTGTTTTGTGTGGATTTAGTGTACGACTTGATCTACCTTCACACCAGACTTGTGCATTTAACACATTTTTGCCACAGATGTTTACCACGTTAGAAGGTCTTCATTGAACTGTGTAGATTAGCAGTGTGTCAAATATGGGCTTTTCATTATTATTTTTTTTCAAACACATTACTGTTTTATTGATAACATGAAGAGGAATAGTGGCCACTTAAAGAAGCAAAAAAGTTTAATTCGTCCTTGTGGGCCCTGGTTGCTAGATATATAAAGGAAAGTATAAAATTATGTGTGGATGATGCCACTGTAGTTAAAATTATAGTAGCTGCATTCTCAGCTGACTAAGCTCCCCCAAAAAAGTGGAAAGAATGTAGAGATATCATTGATTATCATTGATTATGTCTAAAGATAAAGCCGAGAATCACGTTTACAACAATCTGTTATAATATTTTATTCTTAGATACTTTCCAAAAGCTGCAACTGAATACAACTGTTTAACCCATGTGTTTAGCATAAAATTTCACTTAATGGTCAAGCTCTGCTGCAACATATCTGCTTCAAGAGCTAGAAGGGAATAAGCCTACACATTTAAATTGGTGGAGTGAAGAAGATGAATGAAGAGTGCAAATTGGATTCATCTCAATACTTACAACCTTTAAAATTCTGGTTTGAGATGACTTCCAGAACCTAGTGTAGCCTGTCAGTTTCTCTACTCTACAAAGACTTTTATTGAGGCTAGTCGTTGGGACAATGAACGAGGTGGATGCTGATGTCAGAAGGTCTATAAGAACTATAGGAAAACTTTTCTTTTAATCTTGGATAGAGTAAATAAGACATATAAACATTATAATTTTTTTGCCACCTGTGTCCAATCAGAATATTTATTTTTACTTCCTGTCCCATAGACAAAACAGGAAGTGAGATGAAATCCCTCTAAAATGAGGGAATCCCTGATTGCCAACAGCACTAGTGTCCCCGGATTTCCCATCTATGTCTTTTCTGGTAAGAATCAAAAATTTAGATTTTTTTTCACTTTTCCTTTCGATGATAATGGTAAAACATGAAATATGGAACATTAATCCCCCCAATGACAACAACAAACAGATAAGTGTTCTAATCCTTCTTCATTTTATCCAAAACTATAATACAAGTTTTGCCTTTAGTTATACTTTTCATAAATAGATGAAAAAATGTGGGATAGCAATGTGAATGTAATTTATGCACTGTAAAACAAACAATATGCAATTGACAAATGGTTTTATACAAAACATAGTGTCAGGAAAGAAGTTTTTACGTTTATTTTATTGACACAGTACCAATGTTTGAACATAGACAGGTTACTGAGCAATGTTGCTTGCTTACTGAAGTTGTTTTTAAAGTAGCTGTAGTTCTCCTTTTATAGGTAAATATGAACTTCAGAATAAAGAAGTCCTGCAAGGAGAACATATCTAATTTCTTGAACCCTGAAGGTACAGTATTTTACATTCCCTAGACATGCAATTTGTTGTTACAGCTTGCCAAACCATAGTGTGTATTGCCTATATATACACACTATATTGTCAAAAGTATTCGGACGCCCGCTTTTACACACACATGAACTTTAATGGCATCCCAGTCTTGATCCGTAGGGTTAAATATTGAAATATTGAAATATTGGCCCACTCTTTGCAGCTAAAACAACTTCAACTCTTCCGGGAAGGCTGTCCACAAGGTTAAGGGGTGTGTCTATGGAAATGCTTGACGATTCTTCCAGAAGCGCATTTGTGAGATCAGGCACTGATGTTTGAGAGAAAGGCCTGGCTTCCAGTCGCTGCTCTGATTCATCCCAAAGGTGTTCTATCCAGTTGCGGTCATGACTCTGTGCAGGCCAGTCAAGTTCCTCCACCCCAAACTCACTCATCCATGTCCTTGCTTTGTGCACTGGTCCAAATCATTTGGTGGAGGGGAGATTATGATGTGGGGTTGTTTTTTAGGGGTTTGGCTTGGCCCCTTAGTTCCAGTTAAGGGAATTTAAGGCATCAGCATACCAAGACCAAGTGGGAACAGTTTGGGAATGGCTCCTTCCAATATGACTGCACACCAGTGCACAAAGCAAGATTCATAACAACATGGTTGAGCGAGTTTGGGGTGGGGGAACTTGACTGGCCTGACCTCAACCCGATAGAACACCTTTGGGATGAATTAAAGCGGAGATTGCGAGCCACGTCTTCACGCCCAACAGCAGTGTCTGACGTCACAAATGCGCTTCTGGAAGTATGAACAAACATTTCCATAGACACACTCCTAAACCTTGTAGACAGCCTTCCCAGGAGAGTTGCAGCTGATGTAGCTGCAAAGGGTGGGCCAACCTAATATTAAACCCTACAGACTAAGACTGGGATGCCATTAAAGTTAATTTGTGTGTAAAGGCAGGTGTCCCCATACTTTTGGCATTGTAAAGTGTATATATATATATATATATACACACACGCACACACACACACACACACTGTACATATATTACCACATTAGTGCCTTTTGTTTTATGTGTATATTATTGTGCTCCAGGCAATGAAGTGCACAGATGAAATGCATATCTGGGAACACACACAACCACATGCTTACAAAAGATCCCAGGTATGGAAAATGCCTCATTACTGTTTATTTATCTGTCAAATAATGAAAAATAATCACACCAGAGAGTTTCTTTAGAACACTGTTATTTTAATATCACAAGTTTGTCTTATAATACAATGCGTTGTCTTATAACATTTATCAGAATTGCATGAGATTCAACATACGGAGAAAAAAGCTGAAAGGATGGTCCACGACTAAAATGTGTGTACTTAGTTACTGTAAATCACGTAGTAAAGCAATACTGAGCTTTCCAGTTCTCAATAGATAAAATTAGTAATATGTGCAAAGGTGAAACTACTGTAACAGCTTAGCTGTCCAATACAAAAACTCAATTAAGAATCATTAGCATTTGTAAATTCATACACTTGGAAATTAGCTATTAAAAACCACATATTTTTAAGGAAGGTTAAGAAGTGAAAAGCAAGTACAAAGAGGAATTACAATGCATATTAAATGCTGAACTATTATTAAATGCATAGCATTGTGCAGCTTCACAGACCAGTAGAAATACAGAAACATGCCAAAAAATGGCTACAATAAACCAAATTACCCCAAAACAGATCTAGATAAATAAACGCTAATTGTTTCCAGTTCTCTTGAACTAAATTTTTCCAAAAACCTTACTTTTAAAAAATGTGCACTGAATTATAAAAAATGTTTTTCTTGTCAAACAATTGCAAATACATGGCTGTAAACAAGAGCTTCAAACGTGTGAAATGAAACAGGAATGGACATATTGTAAGCAAACATTGAGACATACAAGTATTATTTACATAGTAAAGCGTTTGTAAATGTACATAGACAGTAGTGCGGACTGACAAACACATTGCTTTTCATGGGACTGTAAAATAGTTTCCATGTTTAGAAGCTTTACACTGATTTATATACAGGCCGTCTGATGCCAGGATGGGTGAAATCTAATGTGGTGAGACTTGGAATGAAGCATGTTGGTTAAGAAACCATGGCGTTTACCACATAAACAGAAATCTTTAACTTCCAAAAGCACTACTACTGTGCTATGAATTTTACATTTTGTAATGATTTTTTTTTTTTAAAGTGCTTCGAAAACCTCCTGACTGACCTAGCCTTAAAGCTGCACTCCAAGCATAAAAAGAAATAAGTTGAATTAAGTTACTCATTAAAATGTATTAAAAGTATATACATACAACTGGTATAAAAGCAGTATAAATCCTGCTTTATTTCACCTCCTGTAGTCCCCCCCATGCAAGCACTCAAAGTTGGAGCAGGAGAGACAACACTGTAAAGCTGTCCATCCATGGAATGCAATTTAGGAGGTGAGTGGCCCTATCAGCACCACCCAGCTCAACAAATTGCCAGCTAAACAGAGCCTGCATCTAACGAGATGCAGGCACTCCTTGGGTATTCCGATAGTCGCGGGTGCAGCATTCAGAATAAAATAGCTGACACTGCAAATTCATACATACATACTAAACCAGGGGAATTTGGAATTTATTTTTTTTTTCTTTCGGGTTGTTGCTTAGCACAATAATGTCAGTTTAAAACAATAAATGTGATCACAAGAGTGCAGACCACAACAATCACTGAATCTTTATGCATAGTTTAGCCACATTGAGGTCTGTAGAGAGATCATGGGGGGTTATTTACGAAAGGCAAATCCACTTTGCACTATAAATGCACTTGGAAGTGAAGTCTGAGGGGGGCATGCAAGGAAAATAAAAAAACAGCATTTTTGCTTGCACATGATTGGATGATAACATTAGCAGAGCTTCCCCTAATTTCAGAGCTTCCCTACAGTGATCTACAGTGACTACACTTACAAGTTCACTTTCAGGTGTGGATTTCCCTTAAAAAAATCAACCCCATAGACCTTGTTGGGTTCTCTGGTAGAAGCATAGGCATGCCAGGTGTGCCGCTGCTGCCCACTGCCCTACTGACACCATCCACTCCTCTACTGACACTGTCCATGTTTTTATATATATATATATATATATATATATATATATATATATACATATACATATATATACACACACACACACACACATACATACTGTACATACATACACGTGTCTAAGCTTTGGGGTGCACACCCTAATGCAATAGGCTGCGCGCCTATGGGTAGAAGCATACCACAAGGGTGACTGAACAGAATTACAAATCTTTTGCTAGGTAAACAGTTCACATTGATATCATTCAGTTGTGTATTTAGTTACTTGGAGTGCAGATTTAAAGAAGGAAGGCAAATAATTCAGTCTTTTGAATGCCATTTTCCAGTGTCTACTACAGTCTTCCTAACAATGTCAGCTTTGTTTTCATTGGTCCCTTATAAATTTGACTTCACAACTTTACCACGTAATAACATGCCCTCATGCCATTGTTATTGAACATGCAGATCTCCATGTTTAAAAAAACAAAAACAAAAAAACTGCACTGCAAATAATGTTACTCTCCCAATCAATGGGCCGTAACCTGTTTGGTGGCTGATGGTCCACCCAACACTGACTACTCATCTTTTTTCAAGCAGTCAAGGCAAAATGAAAATAGCTGTAAACATAAATGATATGCTTTTTTATGAATTCTCTTCATTCTTGGTTATATTTTTTTACCCCTTTTGTTTTCATTTGCCACAGCTAGAGCAAATATATGTCCCTTTATTTCAGAATTGAAAGTAGTTTTATATGCCACAAGGTGTAGATTTACTAATAAAGTATTTAGGAATAACAGTTTTACAAGCCAGTTTAAACCAGTTTCACTCCTCATTTCCCTTTGTACCAAGGATATGCAAACCTGTGACCTATGGTATAAATGCCTTCCGGAAAATATTTTTTCTTTCTTTTGTGGTTTGACGCAACAATTAACAAAATAAACCAAAGAGGTAAATCAAACAACACTCACTTGTCCACGATATCAATACATCTTAAACCTTAAAGGCTTACACATACAAATAAAAACACTAATCAATACGTGGGTAGATATTGGATTTCACAGAATAAAGGAAACAGGTGTTTCTGATTGGGCACGATACCAAGAATTTAACACGTGGAGCGTAAAACCATATTCAAACCCACCAATCAGATGTAAACAGCCCTAGAAGATGGAAGGTGGAGTCCTCCAAAATCCTTTACTTCCTTATAATCCTTGACCTGCCATGTTGATCCAATAGCTTTAATAATCTCTGAGGCACAGACCTTAAACAAACATATATCCAAAATGATAATTTTTGATATGTATGCTTGTTCTGGATAATTTTTTCATAAATTATTGAAGTCAGAGGAAGCCAGGTACCTGGTATCTTTTAAAGGTGGCAAGATACAGTCATACAAAGTATGAACATGCCATTACAAAACAGTGTCCACCTAACCCTAACCACACTCCCTTACCTAAATAGCTGAGTGCATCTTCACCAGCATTCTGTTATTAGAATTTAGCAAGCTGTGTGCGCCTTCACCCACACAGTTGCATCATCAAGGTATGGGGCCCATCAATGGCAGAAACTACAAGTCCCATCTACAGAGTGTTTTGTAATTGTTGTCCATTCAGAATTTCCTCCAGTCCCATAACAGAAGGCCTGTATCTTCTCGGGATGGGGAGAAATAATGAAGGTGCTTGTGTATTACACCAGTAATGCACTGATTGCAGTTATCATCTTTGGTGCATGTATTACGTTTTTTAATTAGGTTGACCAGTTGTAGTTTCTCACACAGAGAGCTGTGGTCTGCAGTCCAACTACAAGTGGGCTATAAATAGCTGCTTTCTGATCTATATTGTTTATAAAGTTTATGAGTTTAGTGCTTTAACTGTAATGCCATAATAGTACTGAAAGTTTTCTGGAACCCTTTTTTGATAGGATCTTAGAATGGCAATAGACATCGATGTGCCAAGGGAAGAAACAATATTTTTTTGCTAATTTAAAGAAAATGATATGTGTAGTGCCACACAGATTGGTTTCTTTGAAAGAAGGGTAACACTGAAAAACAAGTGATTCTGCTGTGCAAATATGAGTCATATTCATGTCCTTGTTCATGCATGCAAAGCTTGGCAACATCTATACCACGTTTTCAGTTCACCTCCAGCCACTGTATCTAGGTGTTGGCAATTTATCTTTGACGTTTACAAATCTCTGAAAAAGTATAGATGGTGGTGGAATGACAAGATCATATAGCAGCCCTCAAAATTTCCACTCGCCTACTAGCATTTGGCGAGTGGATTTAAGCTGGGGGCGAGTGATGACAGGGCTGCATGACCAATCTCCCTCCAATCTGTGCCTACACTTAAGAGTCCCAATGAGATTGGCGGCCGAAGAGGAAAGGTGCATGCTCAGGAAAAGTAGTCTGGTGAGCCGCGCACAGGCAGAGCAGTACACAGGCGCTCTCCTTACAATTCTCATTAAGCCGAGGGACCTAACAGTATGACCTCTCTGAGCCAGCCCCCCTCCCCCCGATCAATGTGGCTGGAGAGCAGAAAGTAATGAGTGAGGTGGAGGATTGCGAAGATTACCACTCCGGTGCAGCGCTCACTGAAAGTTGCCCTGACATGAGAGCGGCAGCCTTCCAGTTTGTGCAGTTTTCTTCTCCTTGTGCTCTATGTAAGTGTCCAACAGTTCAGCCTGAGCACTGTTAACAGACTGGTCTCAATGTGTGCTGTGCAGTGTCAGTGTGTGCTGTGCTGTCAATGGCTGTCCAGTTGTGTGGTTCTCGGCGCTGGATTGTACTCCCTCCTGCTGTGTTGCAGCTCCTCTCCTCACTGCCAGCCTGAATAAAAGGGGGAAGTGGGGACATGCAAGCGTGGAGCCGCACACACAGGCTCCTGATGATGAGATGAGATGAGAGAGACCCAGTTCTAGTGCCCTGTCCCTCTGGTCTGCCCCCAGTGCCCTGTCCAATTTTGTTAAAGTTGTTGTTGGTAATATTTAATTTTGTAACTTGATTCTGCATAAAACATTTAACAGTGTCATTCCGTTAAATAATCTACGAGTGCATGTTTACGGGTGCAATTAGGCGCAGGGCAGTGTATGAATTAGGTGGGGCAACTGGTGGCGAGTAACTCTTGAGACCTGGCTAGTAGCTCAGGACTTGAAATTTTGAGCCCTGTCATATAGTACTGTACAGGACTGTCAAATCGTGATTGTGTGAAGAGCATAATGAAACTGAAAAATAGTTACATGGCAGACCAGCTTTCACATAGTTTCAGAAAAAGTTTTACTCATTAAATACTGCAGGTATATTGAGAAAGAGGAAATCCTCCTTTAATAGCAAACTCAGCGCTTAGAATTGACGCTTTATCTGAGTTGTTGGATATGTGCTCTGGGTCCTACTAAACATGCCAGGCTTGGGTCAGTGCTTGCACTGGGTTCCACTAAACAGGCCAATCTTTGGTCAATGCTTGCCAGGGGGTGTTCCATAAACACTTACAATTTTATTTTCAGAGAAAATCATCCAGTCACAGAATACGAGAGACCATGCCAGAAAATATCAAAATTATGATTTTAGGAACTGTAAATACGCATACAATATGTATTGTGTGAGATCATTCAACTAGATAAGTACGCTACAGAATATATAATTTTGGTAGACTTATCAGTATAAAGTGCAAGTTACATTGGGGTTGATATTGGGTCTAGTGTTATAGGGTTTAAAAAAAGTAAATCTTTGAATGGGAGAAAATTGTGCAAGAGGGGGATTTTCCTTACTTTGGGAGATTTGTGCTAACTGTCGCATCTCTGGGTAAGAAAGTAAAATGTCCCCAATTGTACAAAGACAGCACAAAAAAACCTGGAATGGGTTTTAACGCTTCCCTACTTCATCCAACACTACAAAAATTGGCTATACATGCACTTTAAGTTTAGCATGTAACTTCTAGGCTAAATTTAAAATTCAGGCACATGTTACACTGATAAGACATATTTTATTACCCTACTGATAATGCTTTTCTTTCCTCAGTTGTTCTAGTACATGCATAGTAATTTGGCCAGTTAAGGTGTCATGGCTGCTGCACTTGAAAAAGTGACACCTCTATAACATGGCTGCAGAATGTTTCTCCAAAATTGTCACCCATCCATTTGGTAAATACCTGCAAGACTGCAGACACACACCTTCATGCCGCCTCCTTAGCTACATAGCAACATTGACAGTTTACCTCCTTCAAGTGATGCAAAGGATCAGCGATAGATATCCTTTCCTTACTCTCATCATGGCAAAGATTCAGCAGGAAACATTAGACTGTACAGTATCTCCATGCTAGAAAATATGTATCAAGTATACCCTTTATTCTGGATTCTGGATATAAACAGATACAGTCTAATACACTATCACATATCAAGATATTTGGGAAGCTGGGTAAAGAGTAACATTTATAATATTCTTCAGCAAAATACTTTCATTACCTTCTTAACAGTGCATACAGAGCTGTGCAAAAAGTTTCAGGTTGTAAAAAATCATTGGCAGCAGTTTATAAGCTTTAATCACTTTATGGTGAGGGAGGAAGGGTTTGTCACTGAACCATTAAGTTATGAATTACATGAATTGTGGATTGCCTGCAGCCAGCAAGAATGAACACATAGTTTATGCAGAACATGAGATTCTCAAAGCTTGGATTTGCCTAAATGCAAACTGTATATTCCCCTTTTCTTTCCTTTTTAAAACCTGTCAATTTGCTGTTTAAAAGGCTAAAAACCAAATGTAAATTAACTCCTGTAAATAAATCAGTGGAATATTGTATTTCAAAAGAATTTAATAGGCTACTTGATAGTTTTATGTAGAGTTGCTCTCTGTTGTTTCAGATTATGTGTTGCTTATACAAGAAACTGTAAAAAATCTATACAAAAACTAAATATAGAATGTAAAAAAGCAACTCCAGGTAACAGGTAAAAACATTGCCGAACTGCCGATTGCAGGAACTGAAAACTGTCTAGGAAATATCTATACTAAATCCGAAAGTTTATTTGAACCTTAAAGAAGGTAGCTGCAGTGTCAGGCAGCCGTGTGCCAAGTGTGGGTGCCCTGTCTGGCATTGCAGCTTATGTTACATGGCTGAGATCCATACTGGGTGAGCTCTGTCCTTTAGTGGAAGCCTTCCTTAAATTTGACTGTTAAAGGAGTTGTAATGTTTTTTTTTATCTTAATGCATTCTATGCATTAAAGCATAGTTCCACCCAAAAATGGAACTTCCACTTTTTGGATATCTGGGTGGGGTTTGGGGGATCTTTCTTTTAACGAAAGGCTTCATTAACTCTGACTGGTAAATGGACTTTAGGCGGGAGATTTGCACTTGGGGGGGGGGGGGGGGCTCCTTTATTGGAAGGTTTAATCTGACTGGTAAGTGGACTTTGGGGAAGGGTGGGAGGATTTGGCGATGGTGTAGGTTTTAGGGGAAACCTTCCTTGAATCTGACTGGTAAGTTGACCTGGAGTAGAAAAAAGATATCAGAACAGAAATGTGGGGGAGGTCTCTGTCTTTTAGTGGAAGCTTTACTTGAATCTGACTAGTAAGTGGACTTCGGAACGGGATCTGAACTGGGGGAATTTGGGGCAGGGTTTGATTTTGATTTGCCATCAATTACATATTGAAAGAGCCTGCAGAATTGGATGCAAATGGAATGGACTGTTTGTCGGTATATTACATAGCTTTGGTAATTCTAAAGAAGTCTGTATGGAGAGTGCAGGATCAGAGTGTAGAATGTACAGCCACCTCAAGTTCACTAGTACAGCACACTAGCCTGGAGCCTTTGAAAAATAAGGCATTCATTATTTTTTTTACCCTTTAAAACAGGAATCACATACTCTAATTGCCTACTCCTTCTAAAGGATCAGGCTTATTCAGATGAGTGCTGCATTGAACACTAAGGGGTGCATTTTAAAAAATACATTCAGTTTCACTCTATTAAACTGCATGTATATTTATTATGTACAAATGGGGGGTAAAATAAATGTTATTGGGCTTTTTACCTTCAGGTTGTTTTTGATCCACACAAAATAGAGTGAATCAGGAAAATATTGAATAGTGCATCATTTCCAGCTCTTTGGCTGTCCCTATCCAGCCCTTGATGTCTCCAGTGTCAGCATGTCTCTCTAATCCTTAGTGAGGAAGTTGATAGGCTCAGATGTAGGAGAGAGCCTGAGTTGCTGATCAGAACAGCAGGAAGGCTTGGTTCTGGTAGAAGAGTATTGCCTAGGTCAGTGGTTCTCAACCTTGTCCTCAAGTATCCCCAGCAGGCCATGTTTAGGGAATTTCTCTTAGATAAAATAGCTGTCCAAAATACCAAGCCATTGACTCCGATTTAAAGCACCTATGCAAGATAAAGGAAAACCTTCAAACATGGCCTGTTGTGGGTACTTGAAGACAGAGCTGAGAACCACTGGCTTAGGTGATGTCCCGACACTCTCCTGCCACTCTGTTACTTGCCGAAGTTCTTCCTGTGTAAACACATGCATGCAGCAAACCCCACCTGTTCTTTACTCCAGGTCAGGACCTGCCAAATTTCCTGCTGTACCCGATCTGCACTCCGTGTTATACATGCTGCAGTTGCAAAGCTTAGCACTGCAGCATAAGAAGAGCCCCACCCTGGCTGTTATTTTAATGTTTAGGTGGGTGGCCAGGGGTTGTAAAACATTTTTTACTATCTCCCCCCACCAACCACGTGCCTTAAAGCAATCTATTCCATCAGAAGTTACACCTAATATTCCTAGTGGCGGATTTTGGTCTTCTACAGTCTTAAGCCGCGTTTTTAAAATGGTCATTGAAAACGACCGTGTGTGGGCTCCGGAGCATTTTTCGCGACGTCAAAAATGGGCATTAAAAATTTAGAACATGCTCTAATTTTTCTCGTCATTTTTCACGTTGTGGAAATTGGTCGTGACGGGAAAAAAAACGTGGACGCTCAGAAGCAAGTTTTGAGACGGGAGCACTTGTTCCGGTAAAACTAGCATTTGTAATAAAGATAACACATTCGTCACGCTGTAACAGACTGAAAAGCACAAAGACTGAAAAGTGCGAATGGTCTCTCACCAAACTTTTACTAACACACAATCAGCAAAAGCAGCCCAAAGGGTGGCGACATCCAAATGGAACTTCCCCTTTATAGTGCCGTCATATGTGTTGTACGTCACCGCGCTTTGCTTGAGCATTTTTTTTTTCAGGATCGTGTGTATGCAAGGCAGGTTTGATAAGAATCACGTCAAGAAAAACATTGTTTTATTCACGACATTAAAAATGGTCATGTGTATGCGGCATAAGGAACATTCTCAGATCCAAAATTAATATTGAGAAGAATTAAGTCCAGCCCTCCACAACAGTCAAAATTTCTCATGTGGACCTTTGGGAAAATTAACTGGCATCCCCTTGCCCTATGCTATTAATGAGTGGAGAGGGTGTTTTTGTACAGATAGAGTACAACACGTGAGCATTGTCACCCTAGGACAAAAAGTATGTTATTGGAAGGATCATCAGGTGAAAATAAAGGAAAAATTCCTGGGAAAAAGAAAACAAATGCAGCCCCTGCATTTAAGGACTGGTAAGATACAGACATACCCCAGTTTTAAGTACACAATCAAGTTTATTTACTAAAGCTGGAAAGCGCAAAATTAGGCTCACTTCTGCATAGAAACCAATGAGCTTCTAACTCCAGCTTGTTCAATTAAGCCTGGTAATAAAACCTGGAAGCTCATTGGTTCCTGTGCAGAAGTGAGCCTGATTTTGCTCTTTACAGCTTTAGTAAATAATCCCCATTGTGTACTTAAAAGGGGGGTATGCCTGTATAATATACAGTATTTGTACTGCCGGCATAAGCTTTAGAAGCAAAACCCTTTTTTAATTTCCCTTACAAAATAATGGCCAAACAGCCTAATTTTTGATAATATGTTCATTTCTAAAGCAGCTGTCCTTTAAATTGCACCTCTAAAAAGTGTAAGCGCCGATCACTTTAGGAAAAGAATGTGACCTAATGTAACAATATGCTGGTTATTTCTATCACTGTTTCCACACTAACATTTTTGGACATGTAGCAGCATATCATGGTACGTATGAAAAAGAAAACTAGAAGTAATATACTCTAACAGAAAAATGTTATTGTTTATTAGCCAATAACCTTGATAAAGAATATCCAGTTGTGATGTTAGGAATATATGTGTTTATGGATGTATTTTCCACACCCATCAAGTAAGCATAAACTAAATTGCTTTGTAATGGAATGTATAATTGATTTTCCAGTAAAACTGTTTTTCGCAGTGGGGGCTTTTCCATTCCAGTTCTTCCATCTTACTGCATTTACAAACAAGACCCAAATATGTCTCTCCATGACTATACATATGACTTAAGTACCACTAAGCAGCATTTATTTTCCAGGGGGAAAAAAGGCAATTTGTACACAGAAATGAACATGCTACAATAAGCCATTATGTACCCAGTGGCCCAACATGTAAATATTAGATCCTCAATATAATAATAAGTCAACCTGATGAACTGAAAGTGAATCTGAATTTACCCTCTATGGAGGTCAGAAAAATGTTCTGAAGTATTAATTTATTGCATGCCTTTTACAGGCATATTACACATTAAAGCTGAACTTCAGGCAAAAAATAAAATAACAATAATAATAAGTTATGTATAAATGAGAAAATCAGCATAAGAACCTGAATTGTTTTTAAGATCAGCCTCCTGCCTACCTATGTGGAGTGGCAATTTTAAGCCAGTCAAGCAGTTTTTTTTTTTGCACAGAAATGCCCATGAACATGGATATATGAGGGAAGAGCAGAGGGATAACCTTATCAGTGTGTTGCTTGCTTCTCATTTGTTTTGAAATCAAACCGGGGCAGTTCCAGGACAAGTCTGTTTTGGGTGTAAACCCTTGAGTTTTTTCACCTTAATGCATTCTATGCATTAAGGTGAAAAACGTTCTGTCACTCAGCAGCCCCCCCCCCCCCCGAGCCCCAGTTATACTTTCCTGAGCCCTGTGTTTCCCACGACGGGAACGAGCACACCAGCTCCTGCCGGTGTCTTGTGTCCTGATTGGATCTATTGATAGCAGCGCAGCCATTGGCTCACACAGCTAAGAATCAAATACAATGATGCGGGTGTCGGGCGTGTGGCCGAGTCCTGCTTTCTGTGTCAATAGACACAAAAACAGGACATGGGAGCACGCCCGTACGAGTGTCCACTAAGTAGAGCGCTTCTTCGACGGGGCATTCGAGAAGAAGAGGAGCCATGATTGCCACTGAGGGATCCCAGAAGAGGAGGATCGGGGCCACTCAGTGCAAAACCAACTGCACAGAGGAGGTAAGTATGACATGTTTGTTTGTTTTAAAACCCTGAACCTTTACAACCCCTTTAAAGTGGATGTAAACCCTCTCCTAGCCTCAGATAATACACAGAGTTTAAACAAATCCTCCCACATAAGTTTTACATGTACAGTATATCTGCAGTCTTATCCTTTCTACGCCCTTTAGAAAGTGCACATTGTGTTAGAAATCTTTCTTCTTCTTTAAGCAGCACATAGAGTTGGGCGGAGATACTGGGCTTACACTGTGCAACTGCTGATTGGAGGAAAGGCACACACCCCCACTCCACATAGGCAGAGGAACAAAGGAACAAGCTGAGCTCTATTCTGATTAGACAAGCTCTCTGCTTATCTACCTCGAAGCTCCCTCCCCGACACAAATTTTCAGCTGCTGTTATCTAATGTGTCTGAGAACTTCCTTTAATGATAGAAGAAAGAAGCACCAAAAAAAATGGCACTTAGAACTTTGGAGAGAGATAAGTAAACACTACAGGTATATGTGCTTAGATCAAATTTCATAAATTTACAACCACTTTAACTGCAGTATAGTCTTTGGAAAGAATCTGAGATCTGGCTGACCTGGTGTCTGTCATAAGTGCCTTGATCAAAAGACTGGCTGGATAATTGTGTGTGTGCGTTTGCCCAGAGTTTAGCTTTAAATCAAATGTGTATTCATAATCTATATTCCCCATGGTAACTTTACAGGCAACAGGGTTACCATTACCTCCTCATTTTTTTTAGTACCACAGAAAATCAAGTCCACCCATTAATTAAAATTGTACTCTAAAGAGCACACTTATATTTGAATCAATGAACTGTGATGACAGTTTGACCCCATTGGAGATAAGCTACTGTAACAACAATCCTTGCAGCAGTATGGATGTTGGACGCATGACTAAAAGATAGTTGTTACTGACTTACATGCAAATATCTACAAACATAAACTTAAAGACATTGGTCCTGGGGTAACCTGGCTACTCAGTTCAAGCACCAGATAATTACCACATGGCTTACATATAGATGAAGCCAAAGTTCATTGTGTGATCACATATAATTAGTATCTGCCAAACTGCAACTAAAAATCTCCAATTGCATGCATAACCTTTGCAAGCAGCAAGATTTGGCCAGTCCAGCAATGCAAGCACTAAAAGCATAGACTAGTAAGGGTTTCATTTCAGGCGAGAAAAATACATGCTGTGTGTCTCAGCTGTACTTTACTGTCTGTATAATACCAACAATTGTGTAATCAGGCATGCTTAATTGTGAGTGATCATATCTTATGATATTGGTATGGAATATTGCAGTATATGAAAGTTAGAGTTAGTATAGTTTATTCAATGCAAGTTTCAAGATTTAGTAGCGTTTCTCAGACATATTTTCTTCTGCATTTGATTGCTTCACTACAATTTTAAGTTCTCACCACATGGCTCATTTTAAACACAGTAAAATCACTACTACATGCAATAATATCCTGATAAGGGTTTATGTGCTGGTTTTAATGTACAAATATGCCTACTTAGTTATCCATGGTACCTGTACAGTGACATGCATGATTTGTGGTACTGTGTGGGCTTGGTCTATATGTATGCATTTGATTATCCTAATTAATGAACATTTAAAGACATGCCAATGGAGAAATATAAGTATGCATATTTAGGCTGCTAATGAATTGGCTTGCTTTCAGGCAAATACAGAACAAATGGATAAAGAACCCCCTTAGCCTCTTCTGGAGAGTGGGAGAGCTCTGGCTCACAGTTCCACATATTTCCACCACTTCCCTCTGGTGGCAAAGGTACTTTCATGGTGATAACACGATTTACACAATAGATATTACCTCCGATCACTGTGCATCGGAATGGTAAACTAGGGGTGGGTGGTCCTGGGCCAGGACGTAAGTTGACCCCTTCACTCCAATGCCTGGCTATGGAATTGTAGGTGAACACACTAAGACCATGCTCCCGGCTTACATCAAAACGGTAGATGCAGCCTTTATGAGACACCATACCAGCAGACCGCCTTCGACTATTGTTATAAGGACACTCCTGCCATTCATTCCTTTTAGGATCATATTTCAGAAGACGGTAGAAAAGAGTCCCACCTGACACATAAATTTCACCATTACAGGTTGTAGCTTCATGTGCCACAGCAAATGCACCCTTAGGTAAGGGTGCTACTAGGCTCCAACGGTCCAGTCTAGGATCATACTTTTCCACTGTGAAGAGGCACTCACCCCCAATAGCATACAGATAGCCATCAAGGGCCAAAAGTTTTAGCTGGGAACGAGGCTGTGTGAGTGGTCGGATCTTTTCCCAAGAATCAGTTAACGGGTTATAGCAAAAGACCTGGTCTGAAAGTTTTGCCCTTTCACCACTACCTTTAATTCCCCCGGCAAGGAATAGATAGTTATAAAGAACACACACCCCACAGCCTTTAGTGTTTACTTCTTCTGGTAACTTAGTCAGGGATCTCCAGCGCCCAGTACTTTCATTATAGCACTGCACCTGATACGTAGTTGCATCATCCTCCAGTGACACAACTGAGGAGGGACTCTGGGGCCTGCTGCTCTCTCGGCTTTGGGGTCTACTACTACTGCTCAGTCGTTCAAAGGCATCATTGATTTCTGCCACTACCAAATGCTGTTTTCCATCAATTCTGCGTTGCAGAATCAGGTCTCGCTCTGCCCCAGTCAGTCGGCCATAGACTGCAGGATCTCTCAAAACCTGAAGAAAGTTGTCACTCATGAATTTGTATGCTGCCTCTTTAAGCTCATTCAATCTCTGTTTTTTAGCAATGTAAAGTACTTGATAGCAATTCTTGAGTGATATCTGGGATCGCATGCTATCCATGGCACATTGCACAGCACAAGGGATCTGTAGAAATTTTGCCCCACTGATTACTTCAACCACGTTATCTTGCTTCACCTCAAGCTTCATGCTATATATATAATCCACAAGCAACTGTAAAGTCTGGTAACTTACACCCTTAATCTTAAGAATGTCTCTTGAAGAACGAGCTCTAAAATAGTCACTTTTCTCTGCTAAAATGGACTTATGAGCTCGGATTCTCTGCCCCCCAGTCACTTCAATCACAAGATCTGGCTCTCCCAGAGGTTCAGTGGATGATGGTATGTTCCTTTCTTGGTTACAACTAGACTTATCCAGGTCATGGTTGCCAAAGTCTTCCTTTTTTCTGCTTTCCCACTGTGGTCTTTGCACTTGGTCCTGCAGATTATCGCTGATTGATACAGATTCAGATATACTCCTTTCCTCTATATCCTCTTCAAATTCATTGTTCATATCCCACTGGCTTCCACTTAACACCATGCTCCCTTCACTGAATGGTTCTGAAACTGAGATGTCCTCAGCATCATTGATATATATTTGTTCTAGGCTCTCCAAGTTAGGCAAGGCATGCACAGCTAGACTTGTTTTATGACTGTATCCACCATTGGCCTCCACATGATGCACTGAGCTGCCACTGGCCTCCACCCCACCACTAGAGACATTACCATACTCACAAGTCATTTTCGGAGTAGTCCCTGCTTTCACATCATTTATGTTCAAATTTTCAGTGTAAGGTGCAGTAGACAGTGAGTTTTCCATGTCCTATAGCTTCTTGAGGTTGAAGTTACATAACATTTGTATTTTCTGGTGGATTCTTTTGCTTCAGCTTTCTTTCACAGGCAAAATACCAAAGAGGATTTGTTTCAACACTACACCTTTCTCAAAGGTTGGGAGCCGAGAGGTGTGTCAGAGCTGCAGCAGTTGCAAATAAGACTGAACTCTTGAACTTTACAATATTTTCAACCCTCTGTTTGCTCAGAAAGGATTTTTTTTTCCGCTTATTGCTTCCCTTTTCAAATTAGCAATGTTAACATTTTATGCTGAGATCGCTCTGTAATAGATTTCAGATGAAGAACTGTATTTAAAGAAAAAAGGAAATACAGTTGTTTGCAGTTGACTGTTCACATCGCTGAATTCTACATGACATGTAGAATGTAAATCAGGGATTTTGAGCTTATCAAATAATCCATTATAGTGCAGAGGACGCAAATAGAAAAATCGGAGTGGTCAAAAGCGTTCCGTATTATACACAGTTATCTTTTAGCTGGCGAAGCGCCATGATTATGAATGACATTTGATTATCTTTAAGGTGACACTGCTGGGACGGATATACTTCTCTTCAGAAGTTAAGCAGCTTTCAGTTATACTTGTCAGCTTGATCACCATCTGAGTTCAAGTTCTTTGCCATGCACTTGTGTGTCCACATTGCTAAAATGTACGGTATATTTCCAATGTCTTGAAAATCTTACATCATTTTCCACTGGTCTTTAAAGAGTTTAAGCTGGCTCTGTAATATATAAAAAAAAAAGTCTTATAATGTCGAACAGGCAGTACAGGTATAACATGCATGGCTTTTCTATTGGACCAGCATACAAAAGCAATTTGTAGTCAACTACACCAAAAAAGTTTAGTTTTACATTGATATCGGAAAGCTGGATATCTAACCAAGACATTTTATTGCAGATATGTGCATCTCTATTCACTAGGGCCCGGATTCCCATACATCGGCACATCTTTATGCCGCCGTAGCGTATCCGGCGCAGCGCGGAGAGGCAAGCATGGAATTCACAAAGCAAATGCTCCCACTCTGCGCCGGCGTAGCGTATATTTCGTAGGCGTATGCCGGCGCAAGTGGAAGGGGGCTGGAAGTGGGCGTGATCCATGTTAATGAAGCGTGACCCCATGAAAATGATGGGCTGGGCGCCAGACAAGTACTTAAACCGAACTGCGCATGCGGCGAGACACGGACGTATCCCGTGCGCATGCTCACAACCACGTCGGAACAACTGCCTAAGATACCCCGAACCCCCCTGTACGCTGTGAACGTAACCCACGCCCAGCCTGACCCACGTCGGCCCATATTCACAGACGTCCAACATAAAATACGTAGGCTTGTGTTCCCTGGTCCATACCTTTGCATGGGTTGCACCTCATCTATGGGGAATAACTTTACGTCAAACATAAAACTTACGCAAACCTTGTAAATCATGCGCCGGGCGCAACTACGTTCGTGAATCGACGTATCTCCCTCATTTGCATATTTGAATAGAAAATCAATGGGAAAGACACATGCGTCCAGCGTAAATATGCGCCCACTCTACGCCGGCGTTGACAAGTTACGTGGGTGGGATGAAGCCTATTTTTAGGTGTATCTTTTTTGTGGGTTCGGCACACAGATACGACGGCGCATATTTGTACTTACGCGGCGTATATGGAGATACGTCGGCGTAAGTGCTTTGTGAATCCGGGCCTATGTTCCTATAAACAAAAGTGTCACCACTAGTTAACCTTGCAAATCCCAAATTAAATGCGTGTTTCCACATGCACTTTTACATTTATTTTTAATGCATTTCGATCTTTTTATTCTTTAAAAATGTGTTATTGTGTGTTTCTGTGCATTTACATATGTTTACATGTATTCAAGGTCAGCCTCCTGTGAAGTGATTTTAAAGGTTTGGCTTTTTTTTTTCAGATAACAAATATGTTATACTTACCTGCTCTGTGTGGTAGTTTTGCACAGAGCAGCCCCTCTCCTCCTCTTCTCGGATCCCCACACTGACGCTCCTGCCTCCTTCCCCTTGACCAGTGCACTGGTGCATGCTCACTCCCGAGCCCTGCTTTATTGTCCATAGGACACAAAGAACCACAGCTCGCCTTGCCCCCTCGCTCGCTTGAATGCCCCAACAGCCGAACAGCAAAAGTTTGATCAGAACCAAGGTTTGGACCAAACCGTTGGCTCAGCCTTAGTGATCTGGTCTGCTTCTGTTCCCTGGTAGATTGATTAGACTCTCTAAAAAGAAAGAAAAACACCACTTACCTGTCCTGCAGTCCTGTCTTCACACTCTCTTCACATAGTGAGAGTGCATGCCACAGTGCCTTGCCACTATTGTAAAAATGCTTCAGAGCACTATGTGGAGCTGGCACTCTTCTCCTGAAGTATCCTCTGGGTATCAGAGGAAGATTGCAGTAGCTCTAATGACTAAACTTGCACCTGCTTCCCTCTGCCAGTGTCAGTTTAAGTCTACCTTCAGCAGCAGGTACTGGAAAGTGTTCCAGTAACTGGAACACTGCTGCCACTCTGGAAATTGCACCATGGAACTCTATAAGTGGTGATACCTGAGACAAAATGCACCCATGTTGACAGTGACTACACAGTTGGCCCCATCCCTCGTGTGCATTGCATGCAATATGGATACATCCCCAATTCTGCATTAAGATAGGATTTGATGTTTTTTTCTGTAGTGGAATCTACACCAAGCTCAGATTTAACTCCATTTCCCACAACTCCCTGGGTTTCTGAACATGCTCAAGGAGTATACATTTCTCAGTTTCCCTCCCTCAGTAGCTCAGAGAGGCCACGCCTGTTGAGGCAGAGGTAGATGAGCATGACATCTGCAACCAGGTGAACAATCCTCTACTGTAATGCCGCGTACACACGATCATTTTTTGTGATGAAAAAAAAACGACGTTTTCTGTGAAGTAAAAAACAACGTTTTTAAAACGTCACTTTCAAAGACGATGTTGCATACACACCATCGTTTTTTTCACAAAAAGCGAGGTTACGTTCACCAATCTTTTCCATTGAAGCTCGCTTCATAACTAGCTTCTGGGCATGCGCGGGTTGAAAAACGTCGTTTTAAACAACAATTTTGCTACACACGGTGACTTTTTGTGAAACAAAAAACAACGTTTTGAAAAACGACACAAAAAATTCAAGCACGTTGGAATTTTTTTTTGGTAGTTTTTTTTAAGACAAAAAACGACGTTTTGCCCACACACGATCAATTTAAATGACATTTTAAAAAACAACGTTTTTTTTCATCGCAAAAAACGACCGTGTGTACGCGGCATTAGAATCAGCATGTGGGCATTTGGACCAGATCCTAGCTACTGTGGGCAGCCCTTACCTGACTGCTACCTGAGTAAGGTGACCTCTGGTCCTTGGATCTCTCCAGCTGTTCACCTTTGTTACCAAAGTTACATTTGTTGCACTGATGATGACACTATTTATAATAAAAGTAGCAGTGTAGTAAAAGTAGCTCATCTGCACTCTGTTGTTATAGAGACAATGGGGGTAATTTACGAAAGGCAAATCTACTTTGCACTACAAGTGCACTTGAAAGTGTAATCGCTGTAAATCTAAGGGGTAGATCTGAAATGAGTGGAAGCTCTGCCGATTTTATCATTCAATCATGTGGAAGCTAAAATGCAGTTTTTTATTTTCGTTGCATGTCCCCCTCAGATCTACAGCGACTGCACTTCCAAGTGCACTTTCAGTGCACTTGTAGTGCAAAGTGGATTTGCCTTTAGTAAATAACCCCCAATGTTATGCAGCCACATTGCCCTGAATATAGCACAGTGATAATACTGTGAGAAGTCCATGTTTGTGCAGCTTTCATACTATGTTTTGTATTATTCTGCCAGCAGGAAAGGAAATGTACCATTTCAGCACTAAAAGTGTCAATGGCAGGTGCACAGAACAATCATATGATGTTGCCGTCTTGTTGGCTTCATGCTTGGAAAGGTAACCAGGGGAACGCTTTGATTGGGGGAATCCTTGGCGCTAAATGACAGGACAAGAAGGGTACACTGGCCTTGAACAATACCTCAGAAACCATTTACTGTATAAAACAAACATAGGTAATATACTCACAAACCAACATAATCATAGACTCCAGCCTTGCTGTAGGACACACACACACTGCCAATAGGGCGGACCTAGATGACACTCTACAGAAGATGCAACAGCTACTGCGTCTGCCGTGGAGTGTCATCTAGGTCCGCCTTATTGCCAGCGTGCCTGTATTCTACAGAATGGCTTGCTTCCTAGCAATCTTAGGAGTATGATTATGTTGGGTGGTGAGTTTTTTTACACAATAAATGGTATCTGAGGTAATGCAAAATTCGAATGCGCCCTTCTTGTCTTGTCATGTTGTATTATTCTGCAGTGCATGTATGTTCTTTGCTATCCTGTTGTATTATTGCTTCTAACTTTGCACCTGTTTAGTAAAGTGCAAGTTATAGTCACTCTCTGTCTGATCACTGGACTGACTAGCTTTTCTGTTAAATGTATACTACATCTGTATGCTAGACGTATAAACGCATATGTAATGCAATAGTTTTAATTTATACATGTAATTAAAGTAATAATTAAAGTATTAATAAAGGACCATAATAAAGGACCAATTTATTTTTTCTTTAAAAAAAAAAAACAAGCATGTTATATTTACCTGCTCTGTGCAATAATGTTGCACAGAGAAGCCCCAATCCTCCTCTTTACTCCTCACTGGCTCTGATTGACAGCAGCTGTATCTGCCAGTGAGGTATGAGAGAGCTGAGAGAGCCTCAGCTCTTGTGCACATCGCTGGATCGGGATCTGGCTCAGGTATGTATTTAGAGGGGGGTGTGGGGGGAGCTGCATGCAGAAGATTTTTTACCTGAAAAACATTTTGCCTTTACATGATGTCTTTTGCATGAAGGCTGAAAAAAGGTGAAGTGTTGCAGTGAATTCCAATTACTTTTGATTGTGCCTTTACAGCCACTTTAAGTCTGCTTTCACATTGCAGCGGGAGGCGCAGTGGCGGTATAGTGCTGCTAAAAATAGCGGCGATATACCGTCTAATTTACCACAATATTTGGCCACTAGTGGTGCAGTTTTAACCCCCGTTAGTGGCCGAAAAAGGGTTAATACCACGGTTTCCCATTGATTTTAATGGGAAGGAGCGGTATAGGAGCGGTAACACCCCGCTCCTATAATGCTCCAAAGATGCGTCTAGCAGGACTTCTGGAGCGGTCCTGCTAGCGCACCGCTTTAGTCTGAAAGCCTTCGGGCTTTCACATTGAAGACTACAGGGCACGATTTTTTCAGGCGGTTTAGCAGCGCTATTTTTAGCGCTGTATCGCCTGAAACTGCCCCACTGTGAAAGGGACCTAAGGCATAATTTGTGGGAACAAAGACTATGGAACATGCATACAGTTATAGCTTGTATGCCATTTCAGATCACATCAACATTTCGGCTGCATCTACTGCATGCCCCACATCTTTTTAGGAGACACATAGTTTCCCTAGGCCTCTTGAAGTCTCAGCCACAGTCCTTGTCAGTGATGTCTGTTGGAGTTTGAGATTACCAATGAGCAGATGAATCACCACTCAATCCTCTAAAATCCTTCGGATCAGATGATGTTAATGTAATGTCTTTGAACTGCCTGATATACCGTATGAAACCAATATTGTTAGGAGGCGGCACCACAAAAAGATCAATACAATTCTCTTGATCTAGGTGACAGGATAAGAAATTTATCATATACCATGTAATGGCCTTTAGTTCAGTGTAACCTGTAGCAGATAAGTTATCATAAATCAAACTGTTGACTTCACACACGAAAGAGGAAGAATATTCACATCATATTGTAGCTTATTAGCCTAGTTAGCTTAACTCCAATGTGCTTTTAATGTTGGGAAACAGTGCCTTTCTTATTAAAGCTGAACTCCAGGTAAAAGTAAAATCCTCCCTTGCAGTGGGTACTGCAAATGTTTGTTTAGGTCTACAGGGAGGGGAGAAAAAAGCAGTTTTACATACCTGATCCTTTGCTATCGCAGGCCCCCTCTAGGCTGTAAGACCAGTCCCTGCAGCCTTTTCTTCCCTATGCTCCAGTGGTCAGATGTCCCCTGAAATCATCACAATCAACACAGAGCCCTTCGCCCTTCATTTGAAATGAAAACACCGCGGGACAGTCCACTACCAGAGACAAGAAGTAGAGAGCGCTGGCTGCCAGGGGGGGAGCGGATTGTCCGGTAAGTAAGTAAACCCCAGACCTAAACAGAATTTAACCCTTGCAGCATGGGGGATTTTGGGTTTTCTTTGCATACACACTAATTTTCCATTTTTAAGCTGCCTCAACAAACTTCCTTCCACCCTTAGGCCCCACAGTAGCTGTGTGGGCTGCAATCGCATACTTAACACCACTGATCTCATGTATTTTTGAGAAGCAGAGTTCAGATTGCTTGAAATCTTTAACGTGGTTCTAGAGGCAGAGTTTTTTTAATCTTGTTGCATTAAAGGTAAAAATCTTTTGTGTGCAAACCCGCACCCCCCCCCCCCCCCCCTGAAACCTGAGCCTGATTTCGATCCAAGCTATTTTTTTAGTTCTGGATGGCATAAGGTAGGGCTAAACCTCCGTGGGTTTATTTATTGCAGTATTTACAAAGGTAGTAAAAGGAAATCTCTACAAAGTCAAGGAAATTCTCCTCGTAGACAGTTGCATTGTAACAGGTATGTCTATTGTAAGATTTACCCTCACTTGTGCTTTGATGACAACATTTTGGATTTCAATGACAATAGAGTGGATGACTCTAGCCAGACAGGCACATATAGTATTAAAAACTTCACTGGGTGTTCAAAAAAATTATGACTGGGTATTCAAACTGAACATAAATTTGCCTTTCAAATAATTGGATAACTAAATTAAATAAATATTTACTCAAATTACTGAGTTACGAATCAAAACTCCTTTAGTTAATTTAGGCTCAGTGTGCAGCCCTCTGTAGATGTCAGGGGCCATGCTTGAAGCCACTAAATCTAATAGGTAGCTCACAGCTACTCTAGAATATTTAAAAAGAAAACCAGGCAACATTTTTCTTTGTTTTAGTGCTCTGTGGTCATTCAGTAGAAATATGTTTAATATACCAACAACAGCAATTGTGTGTAAATGGAAAAGTGTAAACGGAAAATTACAGTGCTCTCAGAAACAAACCGTGAATAGGAACAGTTTTATGATCATAATAAAAAAGAAAGGTCATTGTAATCTTATGAATCTATATTGTTCTAAGCGTCAATATAATTTGTGGGTTAAAAGAAGTCAAAGTTTTCCTTTTTGACTACTACCAGTAGACTGCGACTTTATAGAAGAAAGACGGGAAGACAAAAAGATGAGGCAAATGAGAACATAGAAATACAAGACAGATGAGAAGACAAGGCAGATGAGAGGACAAGAAGACAAGGCAGATGAGAGGACAAGAAGACAAGGCAGATGAGAGGACAAGAAGACAAGGCAGATGAGAGGAAAAGAAGACAAGGCAGATGAGAGGACAAAAAGACAAGGCAGATGAGAGGACAAGAAGACAAGGCAGATGAGAGGACAAGAAGACAAGGCAGATGAGAGGACAAGAAGACAAGGCAGATGAGAGGAAAAGAAGACAAGGCAGATGAGAGGACAAGAAGACAAGGCAGATGAGAGGACAAAAAGACAAGGCAGATGAGAGGACAAGAAGACAAGGCAGATGAGAGGACAAGAAGACAAGGCAGATGTAAAGGCGAGAAGGCAAGGCAGATGTAAAGGCGAGAAGGCAGGGCAGGTGAGAAGACAGGGCAGATGAGGAGACAAGGAGATGGGGCAGATAAGAACAGGTAATAGGGTAGATGAGGAGACGAGGAGACAGAGGAGACGAGAAGACAGGGCAGGTGAGAAGACAGGGCAGGTGAGAAGACAGGGCAGGTGAGCAGACAGGGCAGGTGAGCAGACAGGGCAGGTGAGAAGACAGGGCAGGTGAGAAGACAGGGCAGGTGAGGATCTGAGGAGACCAAGCAGACGAGAAGACAAGGTAGAATAGAAGACAAGGAGACAAAGCAGGTGAGCAGACAAGATACAAGGCAGATGAGAACACAAGGGAGAAGAGAAGAAGATGAGGCAGATGAGAAGACAAGACAGGTGAGAAGACAAGACAGGTGAGAAGACAAGACAGGTGAGAAGACAAGACAGAAGCGATGAAATTGTAGATGAGAAGACAAAAAGACATGGCTGTTAAGAAGACAAGAAAACAAAGGAGAAGCGATGACAAGGCAGATGAGAAGACAAGAAGACATGGTGGATGAGAAGACAAGAAGACAAGGCAGATGAGAAGACAAGAAGACAAGGCAGATGAGAAGACAAGGCAGATGAGAAGACAAGAAGACAAGGCAGATGAGAAGACAAGAAGACAAGGCAGATGAGAAGACAAGAAGACATGGTGGATGAGATGACAAGAAGACAAGGCAGATGAGAAGACAAGAAAACATGGTGGATGAGAAGACAAGATGACAAGGCAGATGAGAAGACAAGAAAACATGGTGGATGAGAAGACAAGATGACATGGTGGATGAGAAGACAAGATGACATGGTGGATGAGAAGACAAGATGACAAGGCAGATGAAAAGACAACAAGACATGGTGGATGTGAAGACAAGGCAGATATGAAGACAAGAGGACATGGTGGATGTGAAGACAAGAGGACAAGGCAGATGAGAAAACAAGAAGACATGGTGGATGTGAAGACAAGAGGACAAGGCAGATGAGAAAACAAGAAGACATGGTGGATGTGAAGACAAGAAGACAAGGCAGATGAGAAGACAAGAAGACATGGTGGATGTGAAGACAAGAGGACAAGGCAGATGAGAAAACAAGAAGACATGGTGGATGTGAAGACAAGAAGACAAGGCAGATGAGAAGACAAGAAGACATGGTGGATGTGAAGACAAGAAGACAAGGCAGATGAGAAGACAAGAAGACATGGTGGATGTGAAGACAAGAGGACAAGGCAGATGAGAAAACAAGAAGACATGGTGGATGTGAAGACAAGAAGACAAGGCAGATGAGAAGACAAGAAGACATGGTGGATGTGAAGACAAGAAGACAAGGCGGATGAGAAGATAAGAAGTCCCCATTGGTCCTGCATCAGGGTGCTGGTGACCTCTTCTATTCTCGTCTTATTTCTGTTTTCTCATCTAGCTTCTGAATTCTGCATTGCACCATCTATTACAGTCATTACACCTGCTGGCTAAACCCCTCTTAAACTGCAAGGAGTGCAGCTCTGAAACAAAAACTGTGTAGGAGACAAATGCATGGAAAGTACCGCTGTACTTTTATATGACAACAATGGTACACATGGGACTTGGTGTTAAACGACCAACAAAACACATTTCGTTCACAAAGGATTTTAGATGGGCCAGCTCTATTGTCTTTTAAAATGATATCACAAAGCCAGCAGCTGTGTTGTCCCAATGCCCAGCAGGTGTTTGTGATATTTGGGTTTTCATGACAACATACATGGAAAACTGGATATCCTCTATAAACCTACTGCGATAGACACAACAGGGATTAGATAGAACTGTCTGTTGACATGTTAGTAAACACTTCCCCTTTGACTAAAATGAAACACTACATCACTAAACCATATTCAATAGATAAGCAATGGGCACTGTCAACGTCTCCTAAAGCTGTCTTCAGTAACAGGACACAAGCTCTCATTTTTGTCATAGCATTATAGGCAGAATAAATGAAAATATAAAGTCTGCCAGAGAAGAAAAAGCTTATAAATGTTTTGTTTTACCAATCAGAAAAAAAGTTGGTCTCATCAGAGCTACCAAATTTGATTTAGCGTATCCCATTTACGCTATGCCTCCGCAGCTTTTACGGGCAAGTGCTGTATTCTCAAAGCACTTGCTCCGTAATTTGCGGCGGCATAGCGTAAATGGGCCGGTGTAAGGCCCCGTAATTCAAAGTAGGAAGGAGGTGGGCGTGTTGTATTAAAATTAAGCGCGCCCCCGTGCCGAACGAACTGCGCATGCTCCGGCCGTAAACGTAGCCCACTGCGCATGCTCCATAGTACACCGCAAATACATTGATTTTGACGTCAACGTAATTAACGCAAAGCCCTATTCGTGACGAGTTACGTAAACGACGAAAAAACACGGCGTACTTAACATGGCGTACACCGGACCTACGCAAGGTTACCCCTCATATAGCATGGGTAACCTTACGCAAACTACGTAAACTACGACGACGGCGCGCAAATACGTTCGGGAATCGGCGTATCAGGCTCATTTGCATATTCGACGCAGAAATCGACGGGAACGCCACCTAGCGGCCAGTGTAGAATTACAACCAAGATCCGACGGTGTAAGTGACCTACGCCAGTCGGATCTACGCCAAATCTATGCGTAACTGATTCTAAAAATGAGTCGCATGGATAGGAGGGCACAGAAACAGAGATACGACGGTGTATCTGGAGATACACTGTCGTATCTCTTCTGAGAATCTGGCCCTTAGACTTTAAGTGGCAGACTGCCCTGATTTTTTTTCTTTACACACACAAAAGTTTACCCCTTTGATCTAAGAAGGAAGCATTAGTTACAATGTTTCCTATTAGGAACTTGGCAGACTGCCCTGATTTTTTCTTTACACACACACACACACACACACACAGAAGTTTATCCCTTTGATCTAAGAAGGAAGCGTTCGTTCCAATGTTTCCTATTAGAAACTTGGCAGACTGCCCGATATTTTCTTTTGACAGCTGATAAGTTTCTCCACTTGTTATAAGAAAGAATTGGCAAACTCTGCATTGGAGATCGTCATGGGGGTTAAATCGAGATCACAATTTTTTAACGGTTAATTGTGCAGCTGTAATCTAACATTATGTTTTCAGCTAATAAGGAACCTTTTGAGTTGAAAAGGGCTTCTCTAACTTAAAAATCCCCTTAACTGCTTAAGGACCCATTCACGCCGATATACGTCGGCAGAATGGCACGGCTGGGCACATCTACGTACATCTACGTGGCTCTTTAAGCCCAGCCGTGGGGTCGTGCGCGCCGCCAGCACGGGCACGCGACCTGGTCCGAAGCTCCGTGACCACGGGACCCGCGGACCCGTTCGCCGCTGGAGTTCTGCAATCGGTCCCCGGAGCTGAAGAACAGGAGAGCTGTGTGTAAACACAGCTTCCCCATTCTTCACTGTGGCGCCGTCATCGATCGTGTGATCCCTTTTATAGGGATACACAATCGATGACTTCACACCTACAGCCACACCCCCCTACAGTTTGACACAGACATGAGGTCACATATAACCCCTTCAGCGCCCCCTTGTGGTCAACTCCCAAACTGCAATTGTCATTTTCACAGTAAACAATGCATTTTTAATGCATTTTTTGCTGTGAAAATGACAATGGTCCCAAAAATGTGTCAAAATTGTCCGAAGTGTCCGCCATAATGTCGCAGTCACAAAAGAAAAAAAAAAATCGCCGATCGCCACCATTAGTAGTAAAAAAAAAATTCATAAAAATGCAATAAAACTATCCCCTATTTTGTAAACGCTATAAATTTTGCGCAAACCAACCGATAAACGCTTATTGCGATTTTTATACCAAAAATAGGTAGAAGAATACGTATCGGCCTAAACTGAGGAAAACATATTTTTTATATATTTTTGGGGGATATTTATTATAGCAAAAAGTTAAAAAATATTGCATTTTTTTCAAATTTTTTTTTTCAAAATTGTTGCTCTATTTTTGTTTATAGCGCAAAAAAAAAAAAACACGCAGAGGTGATCAAATACCACCAAAAGAAAGCTCTATTTGTGGGAAAAAAAAGGCGTGTTTGGGAGCCACGTCGCACGACCGTGCAATTGTCAGTTAAAGCGACGCACTGCCGAATCGCAAAAACTGTCCGGGTCCTTTAGCTGCCTAAAGGTCCGGGTCTTTAGTGGTTAAAGAAGAATGAAAAAAATATAATAAATAGATGGCCCTTTAAAAAGATAAATTCCAGAGAATTCTGCCTGGGTACTTTTTTTCTGCCACTAGATATCCTCAGTCTGATAGCCAGCATCATACAACCCACATCCTCTCAGCCTAGGCCATACTGGACCCATCCCAGATTGTGACTGGACAGTGAAAGAAGAAGTAGCAACATGATTAACTCATCTCTCTGTCACTGACTGTTTTCTCTTTCTATCAGCATGTTTCTGGTCAGCACAGGAATGGATGAGTTCCTTGTGCTGTTTCTTCTTTTCACACTCCAGCCCTGCTAAACAGGGACCACAAGAGGATGATTCATAGCACATGAAATTCAGATACTTACACTGCTTGCATTTACAAAAAAATACATTTACTGATGTATTAATGATTTTCATTAATGTGTGACTTTTATTAAGCTTAAACATCATATAGCCTTTTACAGTGACTTCAGTGTATTTCTCCGAAATGGGGAAATGTTATTGAAATGGTAATTGTTGAAGACAATTTAGATTTTTCACTTAAAAGGCATCAAAATCTCCAATTTCTTTGTGCTTAATCGGCATTCTAATAAAGGTACAGGTGAACAAACCAATCGTCTCTCTTGTATTTTTTGCATTTAGCATATCGCTAAACCTCAATTTTCCTGATATGAAAATATGTTACTGAAAAATTTTACAAAACACATTCTCTCTGCAGGATCCATGCACAGAGTGCTGCAAGCTCCAATCACATTCTGTGCAGTTGCCAAGCCAGCTTCTACAAAGACTCCTGTGCTGGGAGAAATACCAAGCTAGCCATTGTTGACCACCCATCTAAAAATGCTAGTTTCCTGGCTGATATGCAGGTTCTATGGCAGGTTCTATGGCATCAATACATTCTGAATCACTGGCTTGGAACAAGCATGCAGCATTTTATGCCAGAATGAGATGTGAATTCCTGATCTGCATATTTGTTTCAGGTTAGTGACTTGGAAATACAATTGCAATGAGATGAAAAAGACAGCCAAGCATCATTTTCAAGAGAAGTCAGTAATGGCACCCAATGTACAGTATTTCGCTAGGGACAAGTTTAATTTAAATAAAAAGCATTGAACCGAATGTTTTCCATGTGACCATTCAGCAATGGCAACATGAATTTAAAATTTAAAGGAGATTTCTGTGTTTCTCAGTCTACTCTATATCAGTGTGACAGATGCATTATATCTACATCTACAATATTTCTTATTTATTGGTTAAACACAGTACCCCACTCCCCCCCCCCCCCCCTGGACTACAGGAGAATCAGGACGCTCTCTACATTGCAGATAGAGAAAGGAGCTGTGTGTTAGTGGGTGTCCTGACTCTCCTGTAGTCCAAAGGAGGGGGTGAGCACGACATTCCACACCAGGGAGAAAGCCTTGCAATACTGTGTGGAGTTACAGACAGAAGAGGAGGAAGTGAGCATTTCTCAGAAGAAATAAGGGCATTTAAAAGCAAAATTGAAGGATGAGGTTAGTGAAGGAGGACTGCACTAAGGTAAAGGAAGCTATTTAGAAAAAAAATTGTACCTTTACAACCCCTTTAAATCAGAAATTAGACTTATTTTTGTTTCCTTTAAAAATGACGTGTTACCACTCCAACATATTGTTTTGGAGATTTCTGAATCACTGGGTTGCATATTATGCTCCTGACAGCTCAAGGCATCTATACACTGGGTCTGATTTACTGAAGGAAAAGGAGCAGATATACATTGTTATTCTATGATTGCATTGTAGAGTATGCACATTTATGTGCACATAGCTAACTCAGTCCCTGAACCTGGAAAACTGTACACTGATGTTCAAAGTTTATGGTTCTGCCCCAGTTTGCTGTATATGGTAAACATTCAAATAATGCTGTTTATTTGCCTTTTGTTCTGATAAATTTCACTAATGAAAATTTTCCCCATAAATAAAAGACAATAAAAAAAAATTATGTTAGAAGCACCATTACTTATTTTAGGCATGAAAGGCACACGTGCCAAGGAAAGCAACAGGTCAAAAAAGAACCATGTGCAGTGCTGTTAGGGCACTAAAGACGTACAGGTGTCTAACTCTGGAACCTCCAATCCAAGCATCAGTGTATGAAGTTATACATATTAATTACACATGCTGGCAGGAGCTACTGTATACTTATATGCCCATCTGCACTCTGATATTCCTAGTAATGTGGGCACTATTGCTTTTTTTTTTAATTATACTGTTTTTTTTACAGCTGCTTTTAATGATAATTGTATGAATTTAATACAATTTTGTTCCTACATGGGGTGTTAATGTAAAATCAAGGTCAGATGGATCGAAAAACATTATTTTTTATCATTTTTTTTTATTTTAGTCACCTACTTATATGGTGCACATTCAGACTGATTAGTGAACTTGGTTTATTGATTCTGGTAAAGTGTATTGTGAAACCTAAAATGAAAAAAGGCACTGGCACTGCTATACCTGAAATATTCAGAGATAAAACTAATGCTTAATAAAAGCAGTTGAAGTAACTAGCCTCTAGGGTAGCATAGTAAGCACTTATGCTCGAGAGAATCTTGGGAGCCCTGAAATATTCCAATATGGAAAGATTGACTTCAACCAAGATCCCAGAGCTTTAGTCCACTTCTTCCTGTCTCCTAATGCACATTAATGGTCACTAAGCTAGCTTGTAGTATTAATATTCAGGATGGACCCTGAGAAATCAGTTTTCCCTAAGGTTTCTGCCTAGGAAAGGGATGTAGATAACTGTAATATCCTCTCAGGCCTGTTGCCTAAGGAGGGTGACCAAGTACCTGGATAGAGACAAGAGTTTGAAGCACCATGTCAGCCTAATTTGGGTACTTGAAATGCTTTGTGAAGCTTAGTGTGTCTGGAGTGTGGTAGCTGAACCAACCAGTGTTTTACAGTCAAGAGCTGATTTCACAGAATGCAGGGTTGGGTTGAAGGTCCTCATGCTGTGAAGACTGTAAGTACTTTTTGTCCATCATGTGGAGTCTACCAAGTCCATGGGTGTCCTGTGCCCTAGCCTCTCTCTTTGAGGAGTGTTGAGATAAGAATCTCCTTGGTGGGGGCGCCAAACATCTAACAGACCCTCTAACAGAAGCCCTCTCTGTGTCCATCACAGAGGCCCTTCTCCAGGTCCCAATAAAGTACTCTGCTTCTCTTCCTGTATTTTGTTTATTGCCAAGAGATCATGTAAGGATCCCAGGTTAATGAAGACTTTGTGGGGGAGCATCTCTGTGGTTCAGTCATTGCCATAGAAACATTTGTAAAGGGGAGGAGTTAGTAAAATTATGACGCCCATGTGGGGGCGCCAGAAATATTTCTGCACCCAGGCATCTGTGACCCTAGGATCGGCCCTGTTTGGGAGTCAGGGGTGTGCTCTACACAAGCACTGAACTTACAGACCTATCTTTCAACAGACAATAATTTGACAGATATGAAAAGGAAAAAATCCCAGATACACCCCGTAATTCCGTATTATTATAAAATCTTGATTAGTTAGTTTACGTTTTTCATATGATTCCACTAATAAAATGTGACTAAAAGTTCTGCAACTTTGCTCCAAGCCAAAGTAAGCAGATCTCCATGTGGCCTTCGGATCCTGTATCAAAACAGGCTGTAATCTCTGTCAAGGTCACAAAATTAGTAAGTAAATTGGCAGAGGAAAAGTCACACATAATCATGACGTGCTTGAAAGTTTTCCCAGCCAGGATATTTATCTGTTTCAGAAACAAAGAATGGGTATTGTCTGACTTATAAATAACACAATATCCTATTAAATATTAATAATACGTTTGCAATTGTACCCATGACTGATATTTCTTTAGGCACTACTGAGCTTCTCATTTTATTAAACACAGAAAATGGCCAAGTTTATTTAATAAGTAATATGCAACATTTAAAGCCTGGAACAACATTTGTCAGGGTTGTTACAGAAAACTAAATATAATGTATCCACATAATACTATTTCTAGTGCGATGGCAGTGGCAAAAAAATAAAAAAATCAGGGTTCCAGCAACAATATGTTGCCCAATCGAGTCATACAACAGAGTCTTCAATCAGAGGCTTCCCATAAATAGATTTTACATTTGTTATATGCTTGTATATGTATATTTACAGCAGGTAAACTCTAGGTAGCATTCTGCCTAATGCCCCGTACACACGATCGGAACTTCTGATGGAAAAAGTCAGACAGACTTTTTCCATCGGAAATTCCGACCGTGCGTATGCCCCATCGGACTTTTTTCTTTGGAAATTCATAGGAATTCTGTCAGAGTTTAAATAGAGAACATGTTCTCTTTTACTCCGATGGAATTCCGTCAGAATTCCAATGTGATTTTGGCAGGTCAAAAGTCTGACCGTTTGTACGGGGCATTAGACCAGTTCACAAATGCAAGAGCAATATCTACAACATGCATGAACAAGATGTGTTTCCTAACAAGAGAGACCCGTTGTGCCTTTTTAATAAACCTGGTGCACATTGTAGGTAAGCGCTGAAGAGCTCGGTGTACTAACCGTGTGATGTTGGTACAGTGATCTCCCCGTTGAGCTACTGTGTTCTGACAGGGGGACCGCAGCCATTGGCTGAGAGCACCGATCAGATGCCAATTGGCTGCTGGTTTTCCAGCAAGCTTGTTGGACAGAAGACATCCATGAGATCGCCTTCTGCCAAACAAGGACCCGTATACACGGGCCAAATGTCAGCTGGTATCTACTGTACAGGCTGATTTCGGATGATATTCAGCTAAAATTGTCTCTTACAACTGATGGAAGAGGGGAATTCATCCTCCAAGTTAAGCCCCATACATACGGGCCAAATATCGGCTTAAATTAGCCGGTACAGCAGATACCAGCCAACATTGGGCCCCTGTGTATGGGTCCTTGTTTGATAGAAGTTGATCGCATGGACAGCTTCTGTTGAATGAGCCTGCTGGAAAGCAGTTGAAGAAAAAGCATTCTTAACAGCTCTTTTTCCAATCCTTCTCCCAATTATGGGAGAAGGAATGGGAGGTAATGTAAACATACATATTTAATCATGCATCACTCCCTCTACCTAGCTTTATACCATCCTATCCATTCTCTCTTATCACCATATCCTCCCTTTCCTTGATCTCCATGTTTATACTCCTTCTCGCCACCAACAAGTTAGAGGGGGAGAGGAGTGAGGGAGAGTGAGAGAATAGCTGAGAAGAGAGACATGGCAGGAACAATCTTCAACTTCTCCCACCCAAAATTTGTTTTTGTTTTTTTCTTTTGTTTTTTTCCCTGAACATCGTATTGTTAGTACAGCAACCTCTTCCAAAGGGCCTCATGCCGCTTACACACGATCACTTTTTGTGATGAAAAAAAAAACACGTTTTCAAAAACGTCATTTAAAATGATCGTTTTATGTCTTCAAAAAAACGACCAAAAAAAATTCGAACATGCTTGAATTTTTTGTGTCGTTTTTCAAAATGTCATTTTTTGTGTCATAAAAAGTGATCGTGTGTGGGCAAAACGATGTTGAAAGCGATGTTTTTAAACCCGCGCATGCTCAGAAGCAAGTTATGAGACGGAGCTTCAATGGAACAGAGTGTCATTGAACATGGTGTACGTCACCACGCTTTGCTAGAGCATTTTGTAGAAACGATGGTGTGTATACAACGTAGTTTTGGAAAATGAAGTTTTTTTCATCACAAAAAGTGATCGTGTGTACGCGGCATCAAACTTTTTTTTTTTTCGTTCAGATCGAGTATACTTAGTCTATAACCACATATACTACCGTTCAGACACTTTCACAGCACAAGCTATGCACAGCACAGTAGAAAATTAGGTATCTAAATGCGTGTATTAGGCTGGCCATACATGGGTCAGTTTTTTTGTTCAGCTAGCAGGTTTAATGAAAAAAAACTGACCCGATTCTCCCAGCCACACACTAGATGTGGATGTGAGAATCCTCCCCACTGTGTCATTGTATTCTGAGAGCGAGACTCCCCCTTGTCAGAATAATCTGATCAGCCCTGCAGCTAACTGGCTGCAAATGCTGATCGATTGGAATTTGGACCATTCATAAGAAGTCAATTGATTGTTCCTATTCATGGGAATTTGATCTATCAGTGATGCATCAAAATTCAGCTGGTTTCTACTAAACAGACCAAAACTCCATACTGTTATGGCCAGCTTAACCCTTGCACTCACCACCATCTGGCTGTAAGTGACAAATAGGTAATATTCATATACAGTATATTACATTTACCTGCTTGAAAAGAAATGAAAAGTAATTTACAAATATTATTTGTATAGTCCTGAATATCGCAAGGTATTTAGAACTTGCATCTACAAAGAATGCATATCTCGCGCAAAATTGCACAAACGGAAAAATGTGCGTATATATACAAAAAAAAGTAGATGCTTAAACATGTAAAGGGGACTTAAAGGGGTTGTAAAGGCTCGTGTTTTTTTCACCTTAATGCATCTGGCAAGGTAACCGTCTTGGGAGAGCGCTTCTCCTAGAGGGTTATCTAATGCAGGGAGGAGCTGCGATAGCCGCCGAGGGACCCCAGAAGAGGATGTTTCTCGGCCACTCTGCAAAACGAGCTGCACAGTGGAGGCAAGTATGACAAAGCTTTAGTATCACTTTAATCCCCACCTGCTGCCTGAAAAGGAGAAGACAAAATATCAATGTAGCACCTTTCCAGAGTAGTACAGGCTGTTAGGTAAATTTAGTTAGCTTCTCTGTAATCAATGGAGCAAGGGTTGATTGTTTAAGCCTACTCAGTATCTCACAGGCTGCTGCTCTGATAGCTTCCCATTGTATTCTAGAGAATTCCAGAATTATAGTGGGAGGAGTAACAGACTAAGCAGCCTCAATATTTCCATAAATAGCCAACTCCAGCCAATCCCTCAATGGGTGTGCCCAGAAGGTGGTAGAGCTCATAAATAGTCTGAGGCAGGAGCAGCAGAGTTTTTGCGTCCAGTGTGCAGGGCCTCTGCCCAATGGGCAAGATTTCTGAGGGTGCAATCTAGAAGACAAAGAGGTCCCAGTTGAGGCTATTTGCAAAAGTGCAGTCCTGAAATTCGTTTGGGTCTGGAGAAGCTCACTGGAGGGTGCTGGAAGTTAGTGACTGTGTGTAGCTTTATTCTGGTCCATTGGGACAAGTCCTAGTGTCCTGCCAGCACTAGATAATCTGTGGGACATTCTTTTTTTATAGCTCAGCAAGTTAAAGGAGAGTCCTCAAAGTGTTCAATTCTGGGGTATCCTATGCTCCCTCACTCCATCCAAGTACTTTGTTTCAATAAAACCCCTAAAAAAAGACAACCCTAGACTTCTTTGAGTCAGTGAAAGAGTAAAAAAAAAATGCTATGCACATGGCTGCATGTGTCCTAACTGGGGGTAAAAGGATAAGTTCACCAGCGGCTCTTTTGCGGGGTTGCGCTACATCAAAATGCAATATTTTATGTCGACCTGAAAAAAAGCGAAACTCTAGGAAATATGATTTTTTGGGAACAGCACAAGTGAAAAAAAAGTTGCCTCTAATGATGAGTAACCCATCAGTGCCGTCACTAGGGTTGGTGTCAACTGGTGCGGTATAACATGGTGTCACCCCCCCCCCTCAATAATTCCCCCCCCCCTAATAACACTGCATATATTGGCAACAGTAGTCCTGTTAATAACTATCGATCAACTAGCAAATTTGAATAACAAAATCATATGGAAATAATAGAATTCAAAGCTTAAACTGTTAAAGAACTCTTTATTTTAACTGTGCCATCAAACGCAGCCACTGTGCCATCAAACACAGCCACTGTGCCATCAAACACAGCCACTGTGCCCAGCAATTGTAACCACTGTGCCCAGCAATTGCAACCACTATGCCATCAAACGTAGCCACTGTGCCATCAATTGTCGCCACTGTGCCATGCCAAATGCAGCCACTGTTCCATCAATTGTCACCACTGTGCCCATTGTCACCATTGTGCCCATCAATTGTCACCACTGTGCCCATCAATTGTCACCACTGTGCCATGCCATACCCAGCCACTGTGCCATCAAACGCAACCACTGTGCCATCAATTGTTACCACTGTGCCCATCAATTGTCACCACTGTGCCATGCCATGCCAAATCCAGCCACTGTGCCATCAAACACAGCCACTGTGCCATCAATTGTTACCACTGTGCCCATCAATTGTCACCACTGTGCCATGCCAAATGCAGCCACTGTGCCATCAATTGTTACTACTGTGCCATCAATTGTCACCACTGTGCCCATTGTCACCATTGTGCCATCAATTGTCACCACTGTCCCATCAATTGTCACCACTATGCCATGCCATACCCAGCCACTGTGCCATCAAACGCAGACACTGTGCCATCAATTGTTACCACTGTGCACAGTAATTGACACCACTGTGCCATGCCAAACGCAGCCACTGTGCCATCAATTGTTACCACTGTGCCCAGCAATTGTCACCACTGTGCCATGCCAAACGCAGCCACTGTGCCATCAATTGTTACCACTGTGCCATGCCAAACGCATCCACTGTGCCATCAATTGTTACCACTGTGCCCAGTAATTGTCACCACTGTGCCATGCCAAACGCAGCCACTGTGCCATCAATTGTCACCACTGTGCCCAGCAATTGAGAAGGAAGGGGGAGAGAAAGGGGGGAGGTGGGGGAGAGAAGGAAGAGGGGGAGAAGGAAGGGGGAAAAGGAAGGGGGAAAAGGAAGGGGGAAAAGGAAGGGGGAAAAGGGAAGGGGGAAAAGGGAAGGGGGAAAAGGGAAGGGGGAAAAGGGAAGGGGGAAAGGGAAGGGGGAAAGGGAAGGGGGAAAGGGAAGGGGGAAATGGAAGGGGGAAAGGGAAGGGGGAAAGGGGAGGGGGAAAAGGGAAGGGGGAAAGGGGAAGGGGGGGAAAAGGGGAAGGGGGAAAAGGGGAAGGGGGGAAAGGGAAGGGGGGGGGGGGGAAAAAGGGAAGGGGGAAAGGGGAAGGGGGAAAAAGGAAGGGGGAAAAAGGAAGGGGGAAAAAGGAAGGGGGGAGAAAGGAAGGGGGGAGAAGGAAGGGGGGAGAAGGAAGGGGGGAGAAGGAAGGGGGAGAAGGAAGGGGGGAGAAGGGGGTCTGGTCACAGTGCTCACTTACTTGAATGGTCCCCGGGGGTCTCAGTCAGTGACTTCTATCATTCTTGTGTTTTTTGGATCCTTAATCTTCCCGCCCCCTTATCCACTTCACAGACACATGCAGGGAGAGAGGGGCGGGAGAAGGGATGTGGAGGGTACAGGACAGAGCAGCGTGGGGATCCCTTCCAGGACAGCCACACCTCCTGAGCAGCGTGTCACTCACTGCACATTGAGCAGTGAGGATGGAGTGAGCGGCTCAACAGCCATGAAAGGAGGGGGAGGAGAGGAGAAGCTACGGGTTTCCCGGGTGTGCTATGGATGTTCCACGAGCGACGGAACATGTTTCTGAACTGTCTGGCGTTGTGGAGAGCCTTAGTTAGCTGGTATCTTCGGCGGTGATGTGGAGCTGTACACTGCCGAGGAAACCAGCTAACTAAGGCTCTCCACAGCAGCAGAAACAACCTTCCTCCGCTCGCAGAACATCCGCAGGACACACAGGAATCCTCCCACAGATCGGCCGACTACTGTCATTCAGCGCACCTCGAGCGCATCAGCTGGTCTGACACTTCCCCCCCGGCTAGTTCATGTATTTGTCCATGTCCAGGGGTGCCCGCTCAGTAAGACGGCCCTGCGCTGGGCATGTGAGCAAAAAAATGTAATTAAAAAAAAAATGTCGGGATGGTGTCACTCCTCTAGCGGGTGTCACCCGGGTGCGGACCGCACCCCCTGCACCCCCCTAGCAACGCCTCTGTAACCCATGCTTGGATTGGTTGCTGTGAACTGCACAAATCCTGTGTTGATTGATGCCAGATAATACACAAAGCATGCTTCTATCGGTACTGCGACAGAGTTCTGGCTCTCAAGCAGTATGGAGACCATGTCCTGGAGCTGCCCACACCCTCTTCTTTGGTATTGTTTTTTACGTTTTTTACTGAATACAAGGGATCCTGTGAATTAATGAAAGGAGATCCCATTGTGCTGTTCCCCAAAAATGTTTTTTTTTTTTTTTTACTTTGCTCTAAGTTTTGCAAATGGAATTTATTTTTAAGATTTTTATTTTTTAGTCATAATGAAGAAAAATTGAGGAGTACAATTTATACAAAACTACTGTACATCCCCTTTAAGCTCTAATTGCTAGCAGCTTATATTTCCCAGTACTGGGAAAGTAATGAGCACTGCGGCAGGATGGCAGCTCTGTCTCTCCGGTAGCTCGCAGTACGCTGTCATTGCTATAGCAACAAACACAAAGCAGCTTTACATTGTCATTCAAATATGTAACATCTTCTCCGTGTCAGGAATATTGCATAACCTCCCAAATGAGGAAGAGCACTTTCATATGGGTAACAAAATATATATTCTGCAATGTCAAAACACGCATCCGTTCTGTAAAAAGGCTTCATAATGTGCATAGCACCAGTGTCAATTATAAAGAGACCTTTATCATAGAACATTAATTAGGACTCCTTATACACTACCCTTCCTTGCAGAAAGCAAAATGTTTCATTAAAATGGTACTGAAAGCCTACTTTTAGATATTTTTATAACTGGAACATTTCTTTCATCCAAAAATACGTGATTTATATTCTAAAAAAAAAACACATTGCATTGGTAGTAAAGCCAAATACAGGGGTAGTACAGCCAAATACAGGGGTAGTAAAGCCAAATAGTAAAGCTAAATACAGGGGTAGTAAAGCCAAATAGTAAAGCCAAATACAGGGGTAGTAATGCCAAATGCAGGGGTAGTAATGCCAAATGCAGGGGTAGTAATGCCAAATGCAGGGGTCGTATAGCCAAATACAGGGGTCGTATAGCCAAATACAGGGGTCGTAAAGACAAATACAGGGATAGTAAAGACAAATACAGGGATAGTAAAGACAAATACAGGGGTAGTAAAGCCAAATGCAGGGGTAGTAATGCCAAATGCAGGGGTAGTAAAGCTAAATACATGGGTAGTAAAGCCAAATGCAGGGGTAGTAAAGCCAAATACAGGGGTAGTAAAGCCAAATGTAGGGGTAGTTAAGCCAAATGCAGGGGTAGTATAGCCAAATACAGGGGTAGTATAGCCAAATACAGGGGTAGTATAGCCAAATACAGGGGTAGTATAGCCAAATACAGGGGTAGTAAAGACAAATGCAGGGGTAGTAAAGCTAAATACATGGGTAGTAAAGCCAAATGCAGGGGTAGTAAAGCTAAATACATGGGTAGTAAAGCCAAATGCAGGGGTAGTAAAGCCAAATGTAGGGGTAGTAAAGCCAAATGCAGGGGTAGTAAAGACAAATACAGGGGTAGTAAAGACAAATGCAGGGGTAATAAAGATAGACAATTGCAGGGGTAGTAAATACAAATGCAGGGGTAGTAAAGCCAAATGCAGGAGTAGTAAAGCCAAATGCAGGGGTAGTAAAGCCAAATACTGCAACATGTTCATTTAGACATTGCCAAGATTGTATTTCTTCATTGTTTAAGTGATTTCCCTTCTCTTCCTTTATGGTAAAAAACAAACAAAAAACTGAGCAAGATTTCTCCATAAGGGAAACAGGCAATAGTTAAAGTAGCCTTTTTTTGTCAGCATCGAGGATCCCTTAAAGTACCACTAAACTTTGCTGTTTAATTTCCCCAAAAAAAACTTTTACTGCTCTCAGGTCATTTGAAATGTCAGTTCTTTTTATGATGGGATTTTTTTTTCCTGCCAGAGGCTGCTTATGTTTGTTCTCCATGACCCCACTGTATGTAGGAACGTAGCTACCCTCTCTTGCTGGACTGGAGATTATGGACTATTATGGACGATTATGGACTATGGGATTTGTAATGTGCATAGAGCAGTGTACATGACTGAGACTAATGTGCATTGCTTTTTCCAAACATTATCTTACCAAAATAGATTATAGGACCATTAAAGAGGACCTCCAGCCAACCCCCCATTTGCTTCTTATGACCCCGCTTACCTGAAAGTGGTATATGCACATTTCAGATACTGAGATCCTCTGATGCCCAGTCACTGCTCCGTCCCCTACCGCCATGTTCTCTTTGACATCATCCCGCCGGCTCTCCGGGTTCAGCTGGTGGCCTCTTGATGACACACCAACAAGCCCGCCCCCTCCTCCTTTCGTTCAATTAAAGGCCAAGCCTCCTGAGATATGTGACATGCATATCCCAGGAGACACAGCGGGCAGGATGCGTGTCAATCGCCTAAGGCAAATCAAGGGCATGGAGAGGCGGGCGCGGACCAGGCCCAGCCCCTCCTACTTTCCTTCAATTAAAGGCTAAGCCTCCTGAGTTATGTGACGTGCATATCCCAGGAGTAGGGATGAGCCGAACACCCCTGCGTTCGGTTCGCACCAGAACCGGCGAACAGACCGACCGTAAACATTTAGAACCCCAATGAAGTTTATGGGACTCGAACGTTCAAATTCAAAAACGATCATTTTAAAGACCAATATTCAAGTTATTGTTGGAAAATGTCTTTGAGAACCCGGGTCTTGCCCTAGGGAACATGTATCAATGAGTCCTGCTCCTGAAAAAACGGCCGGTTTTTAAGAATTTTTCCATTGATACATGTTCCCTCGGGCAAGACCCGGGTTGTCAAAGACATTTTCACAGGAAAACTATAGACACCCAGCAGGTACAATATTTAAAGGAATTTTTCATTTTTTTTTTTTAAGTTAAGCATCATAAAATCACTGCTCCAGTAGCAGTGATTTTATTGATGCTTAAATAAAAAAAATCCTTAAATCCTTTAACCACTAGACGTCCGCGCTATTGACAGAATACGTCAACAGCGCGGACATGAGGTGCCGGGGTCACGTCTTTGGACGTGATTTACTTGTAATTCTCCGTGCGCGCCACAGGGTGGCGTGCGGCGGGGAAAGACAGTCCCGACGCATCGCCGAGGATTCGATGCGTGTACCCGGCGGCCGCGATGTCCGTCAGGTACACGTGATCGGCGGTGACAGAGCAGGGACGTGGAGCTGTGTGTGTAAACACAGAGCTCCACGTCCTGTCAGGAAAAGGAGACAGATGCTGTTTCCCTTGTACATAGGGACACAGCATCGGTCACCTCCCCCAGTCACCCCCCTCCCCCCACACAGTTAGAACACACCCAGGCAATACATTTAACCCCTTCCTCACCCCCTAGTGTTAACCCCTTCAATGCCAGTCACATTTATACAGTAATTAGTGCATATTTATAGCACTGGTCGCTGTATAAATGTGAATGGCGCCAAAAATGTGTCAAAAGTGTCCGATGTGTTCGCCGCAATATCGCAGTCCAAATAAAAATCGCAGATCGCCGCCATTACTAGTAAAAAAAAAAATATTAAAAAAAAAATCATAATTCTGTCCCCTATTTTGTAGGCGCTATAAAACTAAAAAAGCAGTGACTTATTGAGATTTTTTTTTTTTTTTTACAAAAATACGTATCGGCCTTAACTGAGAAAAAAAAATATTAAAAAAAAAAAAAAATTGGGATATTTAGGCCTCTTACACACAGATCAGTTTTTCTTCAGGTTTTTCTTTTCAGTTTACCAAAACTATGTAGTACAAGGGCCTGCCTGATTGCATACAAATTGAGACTCTTGAGGTTTGACCTCATATTAGATGGATTTGGTAAACTGAAAAGAAAAACTGATCTGTGTGTAAGAGGCCTTATTATAGCAACAAGTAAAAAAATATATATATTTTTTTAAATTGTCGCTTTTTTTTTTGTTTATAACGCAAAAAATAAAAACCGCACGGGCGATCAAATACCACCAAAAGAAAGCTCTATTTGTGGGGAAAAAAAGAACGGCAATTTTGTTTGGGAGCCTTGTCGCATGACCGCGCAATTGTCAGTTAAAGCGACGCAGTGCCGGAAGCTGAAATTTCGCCTGGGCACGAAGGGGGTTTATGTGCCCAGTAAGCAAGTGGTTAAATATTGTACCTGTTGGGTGTCTATACCTGTGATAATGTCTTTAAATAGCACAATCGCCTGCCTGCCAGTAAATTAAGAAGAACTGATCTATATAAGCTATACAGTGTATAAATATATGTACAACTCCTAGGGATGTATATACTGTATATCCTCTACACACTGTAAATTAAGCTAAACTGACTAGCCTGCCTGCCTGCTCTATCTAGCTATATAAAAAGACAATCTCTCTGTCTCTTTGACTGCTCTCATAAACAAGCCGGAACACACTACACCAGGCCGCCCAGCAGGCCTTATATAGTGTGGGGCGTCTGCTAAAGCCCTGAGCCATAATTGGCCAAAGCCACTCTGGCTTTGGCCAATTATGGCTTTCCGTTTTTTGCACGCTGTGATTGGCCAAGCATGCAGGGTCATAGTGCATGTCTGACCAATCATCAGCGCGTAATGCCACAGTGAATTATGGGCCGTTGCGCGTCACTCGAATTTGGTGTGAACGATCCGTTTTGTTCGAAATTCGTCGAACGTACGAACAGACAATGTTCGAGTCGAACATACGTTCGTATCGAACGCGGAGCTTATCCCTACCCGGGAGACACAGCGGGCAGGATGTGCATCAATCGCCTAAGGCAAATCAAGGGCATGGGTAGGTGGGCCCGGACCAGGCCTGCCCCCTTCTTCTTTCCTTCAATTAAAGGCTATGCCTCCTGAGATATGTGACATGCATATCCCATGAGACACAGTGAGCAGGATGCACGTCAATCGCCTAAGGAAAATCAAGGGCATGGAGAGGCGGACGCGAACCAGGGCCACCCCTCCTCCTTTCCTTCAATTAAAGACTAAGCCTCCTGAGAGAGATGATGTGCATATCCTGGGAGACACAGCGGGCAGGATGCGCATCAAGCGCCTAAGGCAAATTAAGGGCATGGGAAGGCGGGCCTGGATTTTTTTTACTTCTGCAGGATCGAAGGAAGGGTAGAATGGAAGGAACATACGGAAGAGGGGGGTTAAGGGGTTAAATGTGTAGCCTAGTGAGTGATTGTAACTGTAGAGGCAGGGGACTGACTGGGGAGGTGAGCGATCTGTGTCCCTATGTACAAGGGACACAGCACCGGTCTCCTCTCCCTGACAGGACGTGGATCTCTGTGTTTACACACAGAGATCCATAATCCTGCTCAGTTACTGGGCAATCGCGGGTGCCCAGTGGACATCGCGGCCGCCGGGCCCACGCATCGCGTTCCCAGTAACGCGTCGGGAGCGCGCGCGCCCCCTAGTGGCTTTAAAAGATGAGGACGTCATATGACGTTCTGTCAGAACGGAGCTACTATGCCGCCGTCAATTGACAGCGGCTGGTAGATAAGTGGTTAAACTATTGTATGCAGGGAGCAACTGCCACATTTCTGGATCTGTGTATCTATATACTGTATACAGTGCTTTGAAAAAGTATTCATACCCCTTGAAATTTTCCACATTTTGTCATGTTACAACCAAACACGTAAATGTATTTTATTGGGATTTTATATGATTGACCAACACAAAGTGGCACATAATTGTAAAAGTGGAAGGAAAATGATAAATGTTTTTTTAGCATTTTTTACAAATAAATATGTGAAAAGTGTGGTGTGCATTTGTATTCAGCCCCCCTGAGTCAATACTTTGTAGAACTCCCTTTCCCTGCAAACGGGGATGTCTCTACCAGCTTTTTGCCCATTCTTCTTAGCAAAATATCTCAAACTCTGTCAGATTGGATGGAGAGTGTCTGTGAACAGCAATTTTCAAGTATAAGCACTGATTCAGTGCGAAACGCATCGGCTGTCCCCTTGTTCCTTATTGCTGTGACCTTGTTTTGTACCTGCTGACCGTTTGGTGAAGACCTCCTCATTGGATTTTTTGGAGTGTGGCTATCCATCCATTTGTTTTCCTATTAGCAATTTTCAAGTCTTGCCACAGATTCTCAATTGAATTTAGGTCTGGACTTTGACTGGGCCAGTCTAACACATGAATATGCTTTGATCTAAACCACTCCAAGGTAGCTCTGGCTGTATGTTTGAGGTTGTTGTCCTGCTGGAAGGTAAACCTCTGCCCCAGTCTTAAATTTATTGCAGACTCTGATGCCTCGTACACACGATCGGTCCAAACCGATGAAAACGGACTGAGGTTCGGTTTCTATCGGTTCAAACCGATCGTGTGTAGGCCCCATCGGTCCGTTATCCTTCGGTCAAAAAACAGAGGGCTTGCTTTAAAATTTTACCGATGGACGCCTGACCGATGGGTCAAAACCAATCATTAGTTTGCAAAAGTATCGGGTAAAAGGCTGCACATGTTCAGAATCAAGTCGACGCATGCTTGGAAGCATTGAACTTTGTTTTTTTTCAGCACGTCGTTGTGTTAAAACTAGTAAACGTCAACGTGTTCTAACACGATCGTTTTTTTTAACCGATGGTGTGTAGGCACATCAGACCATTAGTCAGCTTCATCGGTTAACCAATGAAAATGGTCTTCGGACCGTTCTCATCGGATGGACTGATCGTGTGTACGCGGCCTAACAGGTTTTCTTCTAAGATTGCCCTGTATTTGGCTCCATCCATCTTCCCATCAATTCTGACCAGCTTTCCTGTCACTGCTGAAGAAAAACATCCCCACAACATGATGCTGCCACCATCATGTTTCACAGTGCAGATGGTGTGTTCAGGGTGATGTGTTGTGTTAGTTTTCCGTTACACATAGCGTTTCGCTTTTAGGCCAAAAAGTTACATTTTGGTCTTATCTGACCTTGTGTCCCCCACTTAGCTTCTCGCAAACTGCAAGCGGAACTTCAAATGGCTTTCTTTCAACAATAGCTTTCTTCTTGGTATTCTTCCACAGATTTGTGGAGTGCTCAACTAATAGTTGTCCTGTGGACAGATTCTTCCACCTGAGCTGTGGATCTCTGCAGCTCCTCCAAGAGTTACCATGGACCTCTTGGCTGCTTCTCTGATTAAAGCTCTCTTTTCCCAGCCTATCAATTTAGGTGGACGGCCATGTCCGGTTTGCAGTTGTGCCATACTCTTTCCATGATGGATGGAACAGTGCTCTGTGAGATGTTCAAAGCTTGGGATATTTTTGTATAACCTAACCCTGCTTTAAACTTCTACACAACTTTATCCCTGACCTGTCTGATGTGTTCCTTCTCCATCATGATGCTGTTTGTTCACTAAGGTTCTCCAACAAACCTCTGAGGGCTGTTCATAAACAAGCCGTATTTATACTCAGAATAAATTATACACGGGCGGAATCCGTTTAGTAATAAGGTGACTTCTGAAGGCAATTGGTTCCACTAGATTTTAGTTAGGGGCATCAGAGTAAAGGGGGCTGAATACAAATGCACGCCAAACTTTTTTGATATTTATTTGTAAAAAATTTGGAAAGCCATTTATCATTTTCCTTCCGCAATAAAATAACAATAAAAATACATTTACGTTTTTGGTTGTAACATAACAAATTGTGGAAAATTCCAAGGAATATGAATGACTTTTTCAAGGCACTGTATATCAGTGATTATGGATTACTGTAGATTGCAAGGTTATTTTTGTCTTGTTAAGATAGCTAATCAGTATATAAAATATGTGATTATGTAGAGCAGAGGTCCCCAACCTTTTTTGCACTAGCAATCGGTTTCGAGGAAGAACGTTTTTCCACAAAGCGGGGGAAGGAGAGTTTGATTTGGTGTTATGGTGTCAGGATGATTAAAGTACATTATTTATATTTTTAAATTGTAAAATGTATGGAAATACACTATATTACCAAAAGTATTGGGACACTTGCCTTTAAAACGCACATTAACTTTAATGGCATCCCAGTCTTAGTCCGTAGGGTTTTAATATTGCTTTGACACACCCTTTGTAGCTATAACAGCTTGAACTCTTCTGGGAAGGTTGTCCACAAAGTTTAGAAGTGTGTTGTGGTGTGGGGTTGTTCTTCAGGGGTTGGGCTTGGCCCTTTAGTTCCAATGAAGGGAACTCTTAAGGCATCAGCATATCAAGACATTTTGGACGATTTTATGCTCCCAGCTTTGTGGGAACAGTTTGGGGATGGCCCCCTCCTATTCCAACATGACTGAGCACCACTGCACAAACAAGGTCCATAAAGACATGGATGAGCGAGTTTGGGGTGGAGGAACTTGACTGGCCTACACAGAGTCCTGACCTCAACCTGACAGAACACCTTTGGGATAAATTAGAGCAGAGACTGCGAGCCGGACAGACATTCTTATCCAACATCAGTGCCTGACCTCACAAATGCGCTTTAGGAAGAATAGTCAAACATTCCCATAGACACACACCTAAACCTTGTGGACAGCCTTCCCAGAAGAGTTAACTGCAAAGGGGGGTAATATAGTGTAGTTTAACTCACCATAATGCAGCTTGTCACTTGCCACTGTAGCCTGCCAGCAGATGCAGCTTGTCACTGTAGTCTGCCACTAAAGCCACCAGATTCAGTGTCAGGTCACCTGTGGCCAGATGACAGATGCACCCTGTTGGAGTCAGGAGTGCACCACAAGGTAGTGAAATCTATGGCAGACTGCTGCAGATGGAACACAGAGTGGATATGGAAGGCAGGTCCACTGGAGCACAAGCAGGGATCCCACAGGAAGCTTGAGCCCAAGATTCCCCAGGGTGCGGAGTCTAAGATCCAACTGGTATTCACCAGAGCCTCTAGTGGTGAGAATGGCCTTAGCTGCAACTGAATCCAGGTCGCGGCCCCCAGAGTCCCCAAGCTCACGCTCCACAGGGCATAGAGGAGAGAGAAAGCAGCCACTCAGGATACAAGAGATAGTGAGAGGTAAACCAAGGTCAGGGCGACAAGCAGACAAGGATAAATGAAGGACAGGCAAAAGGTCAGGGTCACAAGCAAACAGGAATAGTCAGGGGGCAAGCCAAGATCGGTATACAGAGATAAACATAGTACATGGCAAGTAGGAACCAAAACACACAATGCTTAACAAACAACATTGATCAGCATGGCTGGCTTGCAGTGCCCAGGTTAATATGGTGTTCCCTGATAGGGCCTGGGGTGGAGCCTTGCTAAAGGAGGTATTATTTAAGCAGCCAGGAGAGAGTGACTGGCCTCTAAGTTGAACACATGGAGGGGGTAAGCTGACAAACAAACATTACTGCATATCCATGACAAGCAGCTTGAGAGTCATCAGATGCAGCTTGTCAGCCCCCAGATGCAGCTCGTCAGCCCCCAGATGCAGCTCGTCAGCCCCCAGATGCAGCTCGTCAGCCCCCAGATGCAGCTCGTCAGCCCCCAGATGCAGCTCGTCAGCCCCCAGATGCAGCTCGTCAGCCCCCAGATGCAGCTCGTCAGCCCCAAGATGCAGCTACTGTCTCAGCACTGGGAGCAGTAAAGAGAAAATAGGCATATGCGCTGTTGACATAGGGTTTCCTACTATGAAAATATGGAGGCAGACCCTACAAGGGTGATGCAGATGGTGATGTCAGCAAGCTGAGTCTGTGCTCACCTGCCACTCACCTCCTTCAATGTGGCCCATGCAGCCCAGCCTTAAAGGGGTTGTAAAGACAAAAATATTTTCCTCTTAAATTAAAGTCTGACAGTAGCTGATAAAGTAAAAATGTATGTTTTGCATAATAACTAGTTTGATACCTGTTGAAATCGAGCTGTTTTATTCACCTCCGTCACTCCTGAATTGTTGTCACTGACTTCCTGGTTTGCGGTGCGCGTTCATTCTTGCTGCATCACGGCCTAATGGGAACTACAGTTCCCATTAGGCTTAGCCTCTGTGCCTGTGAGGGATAAGAGAGCATCTTCACGCAGAGCTGTAGTCATAGGGAGGGGGTGAGCACATTCTGCTTTCCACCATGCCAAACAGCTCAGGTGCTGGTGGGAAGCAAGAAGAGGAGAGGCAGGAAATGGCATATTCAAACCTGGATTACTGTGTTTTGGAGGTCAAAAGGAAAAACAAGGTAAGTGATATTTAAATGCTCTAGCTTACAGCAATCAATTGATCTAATAAAAGAACAAACCTTTAGGCCGGATTCACACCTATGCGAATTGGTTGCGGCTTAAACTGCATACGCAGAACATTTCTAAATACATTGTTTTCAATGAGGCTGGTTCACATATGTGCGATGCATTCGCACTGCGCATTGCAGAAAAAACGTGTGCGGATTTTATGCCTTGCGGTGCGGCTCAGGTGCAAATTCAGTCCCATTATCTTCTATGGGTACGCAGCTGATTCGCAGATGTGTTCAGTTCTCTTCAGGAATTTCTCTCATTCAGCTCAATACATTTCTCCCCCACTCTCCTCTCACCCGGAACTTCTTCTTACCTGGTCCACGCCGAGGGAGATCTCATCTTGCCTCAGCGTGTCTTCCGGATTTCGCCGTTCCAACGCAGTGATTGGCTGGAGCGGCGATGACGTCATTCCCACGCATTCGCACGGGAGACTTCTGTCCGGCAAGGCCTGGCGGCTGCCGGGCCTTTAGCCGAAGATGCCCGCAGCGCACGCGCCGCTGCAGTCAGCGGCGCATTGCGAGGGGAATATCTCCTAAACCGTACAGGTTTAGGAGATATTCTTTATACGAAGGCTGCGTACACACGATCGGTCCAACCCGATGAGAATGGTCCGATGGACCGTTTTCAGCGGTTCACAGACTGATGGTCTGATGTGCGTACACACATCAGTTCAAAAACCGGATCGTGTCAGAACGCGGTGACGAAAAACACGACGACGTGCTGAAAAAAAATGAAGTTCAATGCTTTCAAGCATGCGTCGACTTGATTCTGAGCATGCACAGGTTTTGAACCGATGCTTTAGCGTACTAACCATCGGTTTGGACCGATGGTCAGGCATCCATCAGTCCGATTTTAAAGCAAGTTTTAAAACTTTGGTCTGAAGGACGACGAACCAATGGGCCGTACACACGGTCGGTTTGGACCGATGAAACTGGACTTCAGTCCATTTTCATCGGTTTGGACCGATCGTGTGTACGCGGCCTTACAGGTAAGCCTTATTATAGGCTTACCTGTAAGTGAAAGTGGTATTACAAAGTTTACTACCACTTTAAGGACCCACTTGGAGGTGCATTATTGTAGTCCTAGGGCAGCTGTGTTGTCATGTGGCAAGGTGTGCTTCCTTTGTACAATGGTAGCGTTTTCAATGTGTTTTTGAATTTCAAAATTGGATAACGGACGGGGTTAACAGCCATTGACCAAGGCTTGGTAATACCTATTGCCAGTGCATCAAAACACATGTTGTATGGGTAAGTTGAATAATGTTTAAGCATTTGGCAATGCACAAGTTTAAAACGCAATAGCTTGGACAGGCCGTAAAGGTCTGCTGACTACAGATTTATGCTAAGCTGTTATCCACTGTGGCACTGCACTACAGGTATCATTATTTAATAGTGTGTAAAATGGCACTTAGTTAGTTAGTAATCTGCTTTAAAGGGAATGTATTGTTTTTCTGTATATATTTTTTTTTTTATTACACTCAGGGCTAAAAACATGATTATAAAAATATGTAGTCAGATAAAGAATACAAATAGTGGGCATGAATGTTTCTTCTCAAGCAATTATAGGCAACAGGTGGCATCTGATGACAGCAAGGGATCTACAGTTCTTTACTCTTCTGCTGTAAAAAGGCTACAATGTGATCCCCTGTTTAGCTTTCAACCATAAAACTGAATGTGTCCACAGAGAGACACACTCCTTTTCTGTATCTAGCTCAAACATAATCTATTGAGCCTCAATTAGAATGAGATAGTTCAAAAGCAGGCAGGTACTGCTTGGCTGCCTTACCTGGTGTCAAGTAAGCACCCTATATTAAATGTTTATTTTCAATGGGGTTTTCTTGTTCAATGGTTTTTATTGGGTCACATCTTGACAGACAATTAAACATTAAAAAATGATGAGCTGTGGGAGTCCCCCAGCAAGGGGGAGGAGTAGGGGATGAGTCAGACTGGGGAGGCTTCCGGGGTATTGATATTTCTAGAGCGTGTTTTAGGCTTGTCATAGATTCAGTAGACTACGATCAAAGTGTCTCGGAAGGAATGTTGTAACCCAAGGCTCTGAGATTTAGTGAAATTTGCGCATGGTGTTCTGTAAGCATGCTGTCAACTTTTTGCTTATCAAGGACCAATGTATTCTTGATTTCACTTCAGAGAAAGGAACGCTTAGTAATATCCAGGCTTTTCTATAACTAGCTTAGATTAGCACAGGATTACAGCGCTCTGAGTGACCATGTAAATAGAATCCACATAAGAATAAGTATAAATATAATAAAAGTCTAGTCCATTGGGTGTGAGTCCAAGAGGGGAACTTGATCGTGACAATACCAATGTAGGGGTAATTGTGGATATTCAGGGCTGCTCTCTCCAGGAGCGAAGTCAGCTCAAATCATACAAGAGAAAAAACAGAAACAAGAAAGCGCCGCTGAGTAATCTAATTTAATTCAACAACAGCAAAAGTATTCCAACACTTACATCTAGGGGCACTCTGATGCAGTCTGAGATGCTAGTGTCAAGGGCTTCAGTGCAGTCCGGAAACAATGTGGGAGGCTGGAAAAGCTGTTCAATGGAGGAGCGTCAGGCGTTCTTTAACCATAGAGGGGCCGACTGCAAAGTCCATATGTAGATGTTATATTGTCAGCTGATCCGCCGCGCCGCTGGTCCGTGATGTCACTGGGACGGTGGCCAAAGAGGGACACTTTTGCTGTTGTTGAATTAAATTAGATTACTCAGCGGCACTTTCTTGTTTCTGTTTTTTCTCTTATAACTAGCTTAGAGGCAGTCAATACGCGATTCGCAAAAACGAACTGGGAATTGGATAGTCCTACTTGCAGGTTACTAAAGGTGGATCCATAGTAAGGGTGGTGTGGAAAAAGTCATTTTGGAGTTGTTGCACTTTCTGCCAGAATCGTTGAGCCTTCAACAGGTTTAAATATCAGGTTAAATAAAGTTAAAGAGGAATTAAACCCAAAAGAAAATATTTGTTATATTGCAGCTTATCAACTCTGAGGCCGCGTACACACGATCAAATCTGTCTGCTGGAAACGGTCTGCTAGACCGTCCCAGCAGATAGATTCGATCGTGTGTACGGGCGAGCCGACGGATTTGGCCACCCGACAGATTTCAAAGCATGCTGGGAACCCGTCCGCCCGACATGTCTGCTGGTTAGTACACTTACCAGCAGACATGTCGTCTCGCACCGGCGCCGAATGGATTCGGCGCATGCGCGGAAGTGTTTTACTTCCTGGTGCGGTGACGTGGCGGCGTCAACGTCACCGCCATGTCACCGACACGTCAGCGCGCTGTCTGCTGGCGGGGATTTTGGTTTGCTTGAGTTTTGAACAAATCTATTGCCCCGTGTGTACGAGGCCTAAGATGTGATGGCTGCATTAGTTTTCTTGTTATGTAATCCCAAAAGGAAAGTCTTTGCTGTAACCAGGACTTTTTTCCTCACAGAATAGGTACTGAAACTCCCCTTTCTCAGTCACCATTTTCCCCCACCCCCACCCACCTCCTACACCATTCCTTGGTTGCACACTCTACCCACCTCACAGTATTGCCCTTTTACAAATCTCAGAACCACGTATCAGTTTGTGGTGCTAAGTCATTTGTATGGAATTTGGTAAGGACAACAAGAAAAGCACAAAAGGCAGTAAAAAAGGTCCCCTGCAGCCTTTAACAATAGATCCCCCTAACAACAACATCCCACAGCAAAATTCCCCCCTAGCAACAATAGACTCCCAACAGTAACAACAGATCTTCCCACAGCTAGCATCAGTAGGCTCTCCATCAGCCAGCAACAATACACTCCCAACAGCAACAACAGATCTTCCCACAGCCAGCATCAGTAGACTCACCGTCAGCCAAGAACAATAGACTCCCAACAGCAACAACAGATCTTCCCACAGCCAGCGTCAGTAGACTCTCTGTCAGCCAGCAACAATAGACTCCTCCCTCAACAGTAGATCTCTCCCAGCAACAACTGCCCCCCCCCCCCAGCAATATAAGACTCAGCCCCAGCAACAGTAAGTCCCCCACCAGCAAGAATAGACCTCCTCTGCAACAATAGACCCCCCCCCCCCTGCAAAAACATATCACCTCCAGTTAGAAACTGTGTTAATCTGTTTCAGTTGAATAAAAGTCCTGGCTGTAACTACTTACAAAGTGGTTTCAACTGTTACCGTAGACTAAATCGGTTAGACCCTGTTTAAACACAGGGACGCTTTTTAGGAGTTTTAGCGCTAAAAATAGCACCTGTAAAACGCCTCACAAGCTACCCCAGTATGAGAGCCTCAGTGCTTTCACATTGGGGCGGTGCGCTTGCAGGACGGGAAAAAAAGTCCTACAAGCAGCATCTTTGGGGCGGTTGCATGAGTGGTGTATACAGCACTCCCAAAGCGTCCTGCACATTGCAATGAATGGGCAGCACTGCCGAAGTCCGTGTAAAGTGCTATGGCACCGCCGCAACATGGGCACTTTTAACCCTTTCTTCGTCCGCTAGCGGGGGTTAAAAGCGCCCTGCTAATGTCCGAAAAGTGGCAGTGGTAAAGCACCGCTGAAACTAACGCCGGCACCGCCCCAGTGTGAAAGTACCCTTAGGCCGCGTACACACGAGGAGACATGTCCGCTTAAACTGGTCCGCAGACCAGTTTCCGGACATGTCCGATCATGTGTACGGCCTAGCGGACAGGTTTCCACGGACAAAAGTTTCTAAGCATGCTTAGAAACTTGTCCGCTGGAAACCTGTCCGTCGGACATGTCCGATGGTTAGTACACCCAACCATCGGACAGAAATCCCGCGCATGCTTCGAATTGATTTGACGCATGCGTGGAAGCATTGAACTTCCTTGTTTGAGGACGTTGATGTCTTCTACGTCACCGCGTTCTCTGTCCGCGGGGATTTTGGTATGATGGTGTGTACACACATCAGACCAAAATATCCCTGGAGACATGTGTACAGGGCCTAAGTGCATCTAATACCCCCCCCCCAGACTGACTGACCATGATGTTGTCAAAATGTGCCCCCTGTGCTATTTCATCCAGAGTGTAGGCATTCTGATACAGAAGGTGTGTTACTGGCCAGATCACCAGGTAAATGCAGAGGGGAAAAAAAGTCTAAAAAAAAAAGAAAACTAACTCACCTGATGATTGGTTTTGGGCTTAATACTGCTTTTACAAAAAAACAAATGAATAACATAATAAAAGCATTGTAGCTTCCCCTTACCAATTTACAAGCTTTACTGAATGTGGGTGTATGGCTCTGTCCTATTACTTACCCACGCTTCATAGTCCTTTAAAACTGCCGTTTTACCGAGCCAATCTATTTGTGGCAGACCAGAAAATAATAAGTGAATAAACAATTGTTGGAGCTGGAGCGGAGTTACAGCAGAGATGATGAAGTGTCTGTTACCTCTCATTTATTAGGTGGAATAAACAAGTCATAATAAACAGCCAATAATGAAGATCCGCAGAAGTAAGAAATAGGTTTTGTGCATGCAGATTCTACAGCCAACCTGTCTGCTGCTGTTGAAAGGATTTACGGTTTAAATTCCTGTCTAGTACTAACAAATGAAATCTGGAATGGAACAATAAAATCTGCAAGTAAGATAACCTTTTGAGATCCCTACAGAGAAGAACACAGACTTCCTCAATCACTGATAGTTTGATTGCAGGCAGAATTGCCCACTTCTTCAATGGAAACAGAGAGCCTCTGTTCATTGCCCACCTACACTGAATAACAGTCATTTTGTTAAAGCCGCATAATAGCCCAGGAAACAAGAGAAAAAAAACAACTCCATTACATTGCAAATGCAAACGAGAGAGATGGCACTTCCAGTATTCCAGATCCTATTCATCTATCAGAAGGTCAGCCTAGTCCTGAAGATAAAGGATCACAACGATCAGGTTATACATGTGAAAGAAAGTCCAGATGGCTACCCTTCCTTGGCAGGACCATTTATAAGGTATGAATAATGAGATACATCAACCTGTGGCACTCCAGCTGTTGCAGAACTACAAGTCCCATCATGCCTCTGGGAGTAACTGCCAATTGTAACTGCCAATTGTAACTGCCAACCCCATCATGCCTCTGGGAGTAATTGTAACTGCCAACCTTGCAATGCCTCATGGGAAATGTAGTTCCACAACAGCTGGAGCACCACAAGTTGCCTACCCCTGCTCTACCATGTAGTGCCTGTACACATTCTGTGCATTTGGCATACATTGGTGGCATCTATTTTGTAGAATGCTTCCAGTTAATTTTTTTGGGAAAAGCCAGATACAGTGCAACCTTGGTTTAAGAGTAACTTGGTGTAAGAGCATTTTGATTTGCGAGCAACTTTTATTTTTTAATTCTGACTCTGTTTGCGAGTGTTGACGAGCAGAATTCAAGCTAAATAGGCCTGCAGTACCTCATTTGGCCTGAGGTACGGAGTGCAGAAGTTGAGCAGATGCGAAAATAGGCCTGCAGTACCTCATTTGGCCTGAGGTACGTATTTGCAAAAGCCGAGAAAAGCCGAACATTGGCCTGCAGTACCTCATTTGGCCTGAGGTACGGGGGAGCAGGAGCCGAGAAAAGCCGAACATTGGCCTGCAGTACCTCATTTGGCCTGAGGTACGTGGTCGCAGAAGCCGAGAAAAGCCGAATATTGGCCTGCAGTACCTCATTTGGCCTGAGGTACGAGGGAGCAGGAGCCGAGAAAATCCGAACATTGGCCTGCAGTACCTCATTTGGCCTGAGGTACGGGGGAGCAGGAGCCGAGAAAAGCCGAACATTGGCCTGCAGTACCTCATTTGGACTGAGGTATGGGGGTGCAGGAAACGGAAACAGAATCCCTTTTTTTGTTTTCATAAAGAAACCTAATAGAGGGCAAATCTTCCAATGACTGACAGTAGGTCTGGTGACCTGGGCTACAAGGAATCCATTATTTGTCGGCATTTCATTTCACTTCCTTTTTGGCTATGAGACAATATGTGAAAGGTTTTTACAGGTTACCTAAAGCCTACACTAGAGCCGAAGGGTCTGCTCACATGCTGTGACCACCATGCTTTGTGTTGCGGCTCACACAAATTTGAAAGTGAGTCTAAAGTAAAATTTGTTTTCAATAGAAATAACAAAAATAACAAAAGCAGCCCAGTTCCTCCTCTTCTCAGATCCTTCTTCGGCTCTCCTGACCCCCAAGCAGCTTACCCGAGCCGAGTCACAGCTCCCTGTGTCTATTTAGACACAGAGCTTCGGCATGGCCCCACCCCCTCTCTTTCCTAAATGGCTGACTGACTTTGATTGACAGTAGCAGGAGACAATGGTGCCACTGCTGTGTCTCATCCAATCAGGAGGGAGCGTCTCAGATGACCAAGACACTCGTAGATGAAAAAACCTTCTGACTTTACAACTCTTTTAAACTATTTCTAAAGGCAATATTCTTTTAAAATGTTTCATAATAAACATTTTATACTTACCTGCTCTGTGCAATGTTTTTACACAGAACAGACCTGATCGTCTGCTTCTTTTTGGGTCCCCCACCAGCAGTCCTGTCCCCCCCCCTTACTTAGTGCCCCCAATAGCAAGCCTCTTGCCATTGGGCATTCAAGCAGGCTTGCTTCCGATCTGCGCTCCATGTGTGAATGGCAGTGCACTGCCTCTGCTCCCTTCTCATTGGTTCACTGGCTGTGATTAACAGCAGCAGGAGGCAATGCCTCCCACTGCTGTGTGAGCCAATGAGGAAAGAGAGGCCTTGATGAGCCGCTCTGCTCTCATGCACATCACTGGTTCGAGATGGGGCTCAGGTAAGTATAAGGGGGGGGACTGCTTGGTGCATTAGCCTCATTGAAAATTGTTGTTCAGTAAAAAATAAAAGGCATTCGGAGGTGTCAGGATCACCTACTAAACACCTTACAGCAGCCAAGCGTTCCCCCATAGAACTTTAATAGCCTTATATTGTTATCCCTACAGGCAAGACTAGTAAACATGAAAAAGAGATTGACCCAGTAAATTCTGTCACCCTAATTCCTTTTTCTGATTCTGATCTTTTTCTTGGGTCTTCAGTCATATGGTCTCATTAAGGTTGTATATATATTTGTTATCATTTGTTGTATTTTTTAGCTATGACTAAGCACTGGCGTCAGTGCGAAACGCGTCGGGGTGGGGTTTTATTTTACTTTGCTGTGCTGTCACTTGTAGTGCTGTCCTTTTTTCAATAAAGGCTATAATTTGTTCAGTGTGCGGCTGTCCAGAGACAATCTTTGTTCCTGCTTTGCTAAGTGTATTGCCTGCACCTGAGTTGTCTGCAACGGTGGATGTTCGTCTGGGTTCCCACCTGGAGCGGCTATCCCCTTTTCCCTTGCATTTGCAGATAGATGTAAAGACCTGACAGAAGTTCTAACCCTTCCCCACTTCCAAACATCTTGGCTGGAGTTACATTTTAAAATCCTAAATGACAGGAACTGACAGGTTGAATAGGGTTATGACACCAGCACGTTTTAAATAACACCACATGGTACAGCAGGCACGTATCAGGAATATGAAGTTTTGGAGTAACAAACGCTTTAAATATACCACTTCAACCAAGTGTTTTATTATATCTGTTCTACAAAATAATAATAGCTGTTCATCCAGACAGAAGTCTTGTGAGCTGATACTTTTCTGTACTTTCTGCCTCTGGACTGTTATCAGTTAGCATTGTTCACTGCTAACTCTGTCTTGGGGGACCTAAGACCGGGAGCACTGGTTTTTCAAAGCCAGGCACCCCTTCCATAGACTTTCATGTTAAACGGTCATTTCTCGGGTGAATTTGAGGACCCGGTACCGGCCGGTCATAGGTCCCCTAGACCCGAACACACATGGCACACATGTAGCGCCATTTCTCCTCTACAAGTGTGAAAAGTTTGTTGTCTGGGGGACCTAAGACCGGGGAGCATTGTTTTTTCAAACCTGGACACCCCTTCCAAAGACTCCCATGTTAAACGGTCATTTCTCAGGTGAATTTGGGGACCCGGTACCGGCTGGTCATATGTCCCCTAGACCCGAACACACATGGCACACGTGTAGCCCCATTTCTCCTCTACAAGTGTGCAAAGTTGTCTGGGGGACCTAAGACCGGGGAGCACCGATTTTTCAAAGCCAGGCACCCCTTTCATAGACTCCCATGTTAAAGGTCAGTCTAGTCATGGACACAGTGAGGCATGGACACAGTGAGGCATGGGCACAGTGAGGCATGGGCACAGTGAGGCATGCACTTGGACAAAGTAAGGCACAGTGAGGCATGGGCACAGTGAGGCATGGGCACAGTAAGGCATGGGCACAGTAAGGCATGGGCACAGTGAGGCATGGGCACAGTGAGGCATGCACTTGGACAAAGTAAGGCACAGTGAGGCATGCAGATGGACTCCCTAGGCTTATACTCGAGTCACCCATTTTTTTGTGGTAAAATTAGGTGCCTCGGCTTATATTCAGGTCGGTTTATACTTGAGTATATACGGTATTCCCTTTCTAGTGACAACGCTGCTTCTTCTAAATACTGTACAGCTATCACCTTTGGACAAGAAATGTGTTCCTGCTAGATAAAAATAAAGAATAAAAAGTGTGAAAAAACAAAACAAATTCAGCCACTATGTCTAAAGCCGCGTACACACGATGGACCGTTTTCATCGGTTTAACCTATCGTGTGTACCCGGCCTGAGGAAAGATAAGCTGCAAAACATTCCAGGTTTTTGTCCTTTGGTTTAGATGCAGTCTAAGAAGGCAAGTTAATCATTTCCTAAATGTACAGAGACAAGATTCCATCCAAATTGTCTGTGTAACTAAAGCCATGATATTTTACGACATTACTACAACCTCGTTTCCATTGTTCTATTGTATTTGCAAACGTTTCTATAATATATGTACTTGCATACCATGGAAGGTCTCTGTTCCCACTCTGACACTGACTGCAAGGGTGTTTATCTAAAAGAATCTCAGTTTGCTGCCTCACCCGTCTTACAGAACTGCTGTGTCAGTAGGTCCTCGCTCTGCTTTTTCACACTGACTTGTAAAATCTGCTTCCTAATTATAATATGAAACAACAGCAGCCAGTGACACAGCAAAAGCACAAAAACCTCTTCCCTAGTTAGAGCCACAGGAACTGCCAGCCGTCTACAACACAGCATTCAAATCTGTTTTAGCTGGTGAGCAACATTCACATTTGTCAAATACACCGCTCTGTATTAAGACCATCACCATTCACCAAAATGTTCTGAAATTACAAAATCATAAACTAGTCAGAAAGTTTTTTTATTGATTTTAATGAAAAAACAGATGCCCTGTGATTGGTTTTGGCTTAAAGAGGAACAATTCTACAGAACTTTGCAGCCACAACCCAGGTGACTGGACTTTACCCATTCCAAGGGAGTTCAAAATGATCAGTGTGACATCAATGGTTTCAAGGTCTGAGCTACGGGTAGGAAAGTGGGGTATTACTAATAAAATATATTGGGTACTAAGTGGAGATGCGTTACTAGGGGCGGACTGACCATTCGGGAACTCAGGCACTGCCCAAGGGCCCCATGCCACTAGGGGGACCCATCAAGGTTGCCAGCCTCAGTAAAACCAGGGACAGTATGTAAAAATCTTTTTTTTTTTTTTTTACATCTGTCCCTGAAATGTCCCTTACCGACACCCTTTTGGTCTAAAAATCCCAAGATTATAACTGCCCCGCCTCTCCAGTACCTTTTCAGTGCATGTATACTGAGTGTGTGTATACTGTATGTGTTTGTGTGCATCTATACTCTGTATACATACTGTATGTGTGTGTATACGGTGTGGTCCCATAATCTATTGCCCGGGGGCCCCATGAGTTGTCAGTCCGCCCTTGTTCGTTACCATTAAGACATCAATGATGCCTCGTACACACCACCAGTTTTCCCGTCGGGAAAACTGCCATGACAACTTTTGGCCGTGAAAACTGGCCGTGTGTATGCTCCATGGCAGTTTTCCTAACAGGAAAACCACCAGGAATCCCAGCAGGAAAAATTAGATGAAGAGAAAATGATTTATTTTTTTCTGCCAGGATTACCAGCAGTCTTTCTCCCGGTAGTTTTCCTATAGGAAACACTGCGTTGGAGCATATACACGGCCAGGACTCCCGGAGGTTTTTCTCCCGGCAGTTTTCCTATAGGAAACACTGCGTTGGAGCATACACACGGCCAGGATTCCTGACCAAAGCTCTCATGGAAGTTTTCCTGCCAGGAAAACCAACCGTGTGTAGGCAGGGCCGGCGCTCCCACTAGGCGAATTAGGCAGCCGCCTAGAGCGCACTGCCGCCTAGGAGCGCAGCCACAGCTGCTGGGTCCCCTACAGAAGATCGGTTCCTCCTCAGCCAGTGGTGGCTGATGCGGAGTGTAGCGGAAGGTGGCTCTATATGTCTGGCTGCAGAGTGGCTGGACAGGGAGAAGAAGCAGGCAGATCTTTCGGCCAGGGGTGACCATGCTGATGTCCATTGTCCAGCAGGAAGCAGCAGCCAGGGGTGTCAGCTCTCTGCCCGCCCCGCCTCCCTCTCTGGGTGATGTGTAACAATTGGAGGAGCAGGGCGGGCTGCATAGTGCATAGAGACTCTCAGAATCGATCCAGCAAGGCCCAGACTGGCCACACGCTAAGCCGAGGCCGCCGAGCCACTTGTCCTGGAGCTTACCCAGCCTCTACGCTAGGGTGACCAGACATCCCCAGTTTCAGGGGACAGTCCCCTGATTGAGGACACTGTCCCTGGACCAAATCTGTCCCTGGTTTTGTCCCCAGATTGGATTTAATAGGGGGCAGGGCAATTTCAATGACAGTCAGTGCAGAATTAAAATAAAAAAGCATAGGGGGGTTGTATTTCCCATTATCTGTGCCCCTTTCTGATGATCATGTGCTGGTCGGAGTGGAGGGAATATTTCTTCAGTTTTGGGCGCATGCCCATTTAGCTCCGCCCACATGTTCTTCTGCCTTGGCACAAATATTGGCCAGCCATCTGCTTATCTCCTTGCCTTCCCTGGGGGAGTGATCTTCCTCCGCTCCCCATCCAGTAGTAGCCGGGGGACGAAGAGTAAAACTTGAGAGGCTGTGAGGCGGGCGGCAATGGGCAGAGAGTCGCTGATTGTTGCCATTACTAGTAAACAAAAAATATGTACCCGGATTTCATTTTAAAAATCTGGTCACCTTACTCTACGCAGCCGGTCGCCGGAGCCCGGGGGTGGAACCGAATCAGCTGAAGGGGCTGGAAGAGGTCTCCCGTTCGTCACTGACTGGTGATACTAACTACTGCTGCCTGACATGTGCCCCAAGGTAAAAACTTTGCAGGTGGTGGGGGGGAAGCGCTCGGGATGAGGGCTTGACTTCCAGTCAGATCTTATCACTGGTGTGACAGTGTGACCTCCTCCACTTGGCTCCATCATCCACCTAGCTGCACCCCCCTACTGCCCACCTGGCTCTATCCCTCCACCTACCTGCACCCCCCTCCTGTCCACCTGGCTCTATCCCTCCACCTACCTGCACCCCCCTCCTGTCCACCTGGCTCTATCCCTCCACCTACCTGCACCCCCCTCCTGTCCACCTGGCTCTATCCCTCCACCTACCTGCACCCCCCTCCTGTCCACCTGGCTCTATCCCTCCACCTACCTGCACCCCCTCCTGTCCACCTGGCTCTATCCCTCCACCTACCTGCACCCCCTCCTGTCCACCTGGCTCTATCCCTCTACCTACCTGCACCCCTTCTGTCCACCTGGCTCTATTCCTCCACGTGGCTGCACCCCCCCTCCTGTCCACCTGGCTCTATCCCTCCACCTACCTGCACCCCCCTCCTGTCCACCTGGCTCTATCCCTCCACCTACCTGCACCCACTCCTGTCCACCTGGCTCTATTCCTCCACCTACCTGCGCCCCCCTCCTGTCCACCTGGCTCTATCCCTCCACCTACCTGCACCCCCTCCTGTCCACCTGGCTCTATCCCTCCACCTACCTGCACCCCCCTCCTGTCCACCTGGCTCTATCCCTCTACCTACCTGCACCCCCCTTCTGTCCACCTGGCTCTATCCCTCCACCTACCTGCACCCCCCTTCTGTCCACCTGGCTCTATCCCTACACCTACCTGCACCCCCCTCCTGTCCACCTGGCTCTATCCCTCCACCTACCTGCACCCCCCTCCTGTCCACCTGGCTCTATCCCTCCACCTACCTGCACCCCCTCCTGTCCACCTGGCTCTATCCCTCCACCTACCTGCACCCCCTCCTGTCCACCTGGCTCTATCCCTCTACCTACCTGCACCCCTTCTGTCCACCTGGCTCTATTCCTCCACGTGGCTGCACCCCCCCTCCTGTCCACCTGGCTCTATCCCTACACCTACCTGCATCCCCCTCCTGTCCACCTGGCTCTATCCCTCCACCTACCTGCACCCCCTCCTGTCCACCTGGCTCTATTCCTCCACCTACCTGCGCCCCCCTCTTGTCCACCTGGCTCTATCCCTCCACCTACCTGCACCCCCCTCCTGTCCACCTGGCTCTATCCCTCCACCTACCTGCACCCCCCTCCTGTCCACCTGGCTCTATCCCTCTACCTACCTGCACCCCCCTTCTGTCCACCTGGCTCTATCCCTCCACCTACCTGCACCCCCCTTCTGTCCACCTGGCTCTATCCCTCCACCTACCTGCACCCCCCTTCTGTCCACCTGGCTCTATCCCTCCACCTACCTGGCTCTATTCCTCCACGTGGCTGAACCCCCCTCCTGTCCACCTGGCTCTATCCCTCCACCTACCTGCACCCCCTCCTGTCCACCTGGCTCTATCCCTCCACCTACCTGCACCCCCTCCTGTCCACCTGGCTCTATTCCTCCACGTGGCTGAACCCCCCTCCTGTCCACCTGGCTCTATTCATCCACGTGGCTGAACCCCCCTCCTCTCCACCTGGCTCTATCCCTTCACCTAGCTGAACCCCCCTTGTGTCCACCTGGCTCTATCTCTCCACCTAGCTGAACCCCCTCTCCACCTGGACCAGTGCTGGTGCTAAAATTATTGAATTAATTGTGGGTTTTTTTGGGGGGGGGCGCAAGTAGCTGGTCTCGCCTAGGGCGCAAAGAAGCCTAGCACCGGCCCTGTGTGTAGGGGGAAAAAGCTGCCAAGCAGGTTCTCGGCTTTCCCCTCGGCATTACCGACGGACTTTTTACCGCCGGGAAAACAGATCTTGTGTACGGGGCATCAGAGTGTGACCTGTCAGTGACACTTTTTAGTTATTATATAGATACCTGCTTTCCAATCAGGCCTGCAATTCCAGCATCAAGCAATGGAAAGCCTTCTAGCATGAAGTTGCTTTGCTGCTCTGGGTGAAGTGACAGAATGTCCAGAGCCACAAAAGAAGCTGGAAGGAAAGGCGTGTCCCAAAAAAATCCACATCCTTTAGAAGAACCCACCTTTCAACGTGTCCATCAATCACTACTGCACCTTGGCAAATGTTGCATTGTAAACTTTCTTGTCTACAAAATGCTGTCTCTCCCATACTTGTGGTGATTGTAACCGTATTAGTGCAATTGTGACAGAGAAAATTGAGTACTGTCCGTGATACTTTTGTATTTGCACTAACATATCATTTTTCATGGACAAGCTTTCGCATGTGTCCCCTTCTTCAAGGTCCAAGCAGTACTGATTCACATTGATTGCTAACATTTTTGTGAATTAGTACTGCTTGGACCTTGAAGAAGGGGACATACCACGATAGCTTGTCCATGAAAAATTATATGTTAGTGCAAATAAAGTATCACGGAGGGTACTCAATTTTCTCTGTCTCTACCATGAACTGTAAAGCCCTGTACACACGATCGGTTTGTCTGATGAAAACAGACCGATGGACCGTTTTAATTGGACAAACCGATTGTGTGTGGGCCACATCGGTTTGTTTTCCATTGGTGAAAAAAAAAAAATAGAACATGTTTTAAAATGTTCCTATGGATAAAAAACGTCTGTGTGGAAGTCCATCAGTCAAAAATCCATGCTTGCTCAGAATCAAGTCGACGCATGCTCGGAAGCATTGAACTTTTTTTTTTTCTCAGCACTTCGTAGTGTTTTACGTCTCCGCGTTGGACACAATCAGATTTTAGACTGATGGTGTGTAGGCAAGACTGATGAAAGTCAGCTTCATCTGACGAAAAGATCCATCAGATTAGATTCCATCAGATATCCAATCGTGTGTACAGAGCTTCAGTGTATGTATGTCCCCCAAGGCTAAAGGGACACAGTATTCTCCAGTTCCAGGACTTCATGAACAAAATCAGTGATCATGAAGTATGAACTTCCTTATTCATCATGTAGGACAGTGGTTTCCAAACTGCGGCCCTTTGCTTGCTTTTATCCGGCCCTAATGGATGTTGCATTTCATTCACTGACACCAATGAAGGGAATAATTCCTCCCAATGACACCAATGATGAGCCGCAATTCCTCACAATGACAACAACAATGGGGCCCAATTACACCAATGATGGGGCGCAATTCCTCACAATGACACCAACAATGGGGCCCAATTACACCCAAGATGGGGCGCAATTCTTCCCAATGACACAAACAATGGGGCCCAATGACAACAATGATAGGGCACAATTCCTCCCAATAAGACCAACAATGAAGTCCAATGACACCAGTGATGGGGCACAATTCCTACCAATGACACCAACAACGGTGCTCAATGATACAAATGATGGGGCCCAATTTCTCCCACTGAAACCAATGATGGGGGATTGTTTATTCCCACTGACGCTGGTTCTCTCAATGGCCACAGTCTGACCCCCCTAAAGTCTGAAGGACAGTAAATCGTCACTTTGTTTAGAAAGTTTGGAGACCCCTGATGTAGGGCATGGACAAAGAAAATTCATGTGGCAGATGTCTGCCTAGCTAAAAAATCTTCCAGAAGGGTTTCACAGGGGAATTGCATATGATCAGGCCAGTGGGGAACATATGCATTATCAGATGGATGCTGCAGCCATCTAGGTGAGTATGTATGTTTGTTTGTTTTTACATGACCCAGGATCCTGGGTTACTGTACCTTAGGTATCTCATGGTAAAATAATATTCTTCTAGAATTGAATAAACTGGTGCATGGATTGCTGATCCATGAGTAAAAAGTAAATGTGAAAGAAACACAGAGAGACACAGTTGCCCCATAATGGGTTGAACACTGGCATGGAAATACACCCTCCCGGTCACCCACCCTCCCTGAAATCACCACTATTGATACCCCTGCTAGTGATTATACCTATCTGATTATCCCTTTTCCTCCTTTCTTTTTCGCTCTTATTTTTTTCACTCTTTTTTCTCAGCTTATTGGCTTTCCTACCGCTCCAGTTTCTTCATAACCCTTGTTTCTTGGGCTCACATTCCCTGACACATTAGCTAGGGTAAATGAGGTGCTGGACACAGTCCAACTCCCTACAATATGACTACGTCCCCGCAAAAATTCCTTTTTCTTGAAAACAAAGAGGACCTTTGCTATCCAAGCTCTGTTGAAATTGTTTAAAGTTATGGATTTATGTCTTAGCAATATTCTCATACCTGAGGTAAAAAGATTGTGAGCAGATCTATGGCTGAATGTGTTAATTTTCTGGCGATGTACTGTCCAACTGGATATGATGGATATGATGCGATATGTTCATGGCTTTTTACATTGTGTGACAGGAAGTCAGGTAAATCTGTGGGTCTTGTCACAGACGGGAGATACATTTCTGCCTTGTTTAGACAATACACCAATTACTACCAGGTGTCGGCTGCAGAAATAGCCAGAAAGGTTTAGGGCGTTGGAAAACTTCAGCTGTTCAGAATGAGGTAATTAAGGCCTCTATAAGTCATCCAAAGGATGACTACCGATTGCTGCATCCTGTGGCTTTTTGAGTTAAGGAGAGCAGTCAGAAAGTCTTCTGAAGAGGTGAGGTGGTTGTTGATTTTTCTGTGTGATAAAAATCCAAAAGACTATTGTTTTCTCTACTGTATGACCAGCAGTGTCTGCCCAGCAGTAGGCTGTGCCAGACTCCATAGGTAGGTTCCTGTGTTGTGAAGATAGATGCCCCAAGTGGCAAGGGTTTATTTTATGTTTTGTTTTGTTTATGCTGTTATGATGCTTGCACTTGTATCCAGCAATATGGAAGAATAACCCAAACTCTTTGTTTTCAATCATCCTCAACTGCCTTTTTGTACAGTTCAGCGTGTAGTGAACCCATCCAGGGGGTCAAACACACCCGCTACCGAGCTAATCCCTCACAATTGTTAGATTTCTATAAACCTTTCATGAAAATGTATTAAAACAGAAAGAAGCATGGGGAACTGAGATCTACCTATTGGCATGTACGAGTTGGTAAGTACTACATTCATGTGCTCCAAATATAATGTAAATAGGAAGCCTACAGCTACCACCAATTCACTAATGCCTATGGGATACATTGCTAACTAAAATTTTAAACATGCATTTAAAGAGCAGTTCCTCTTTTGATATAGATCAAAATATATTTTCTAAAGACATACTTAGACTCAGATAAAAGGAAATATGTCAATCTATCTAGCAATGTCACACAGAGCACAGAAAGAATACGTTAGCAGTGCTCTTATCTCTTATGTAAACCTACTCCTACTCATCCACACGCTCAAACAAAAAACAACTTTAACATTTTATACATGTGTTTCCACATATACTAACATATCACGCTTCTGTTTTCTTTACATTCCATCATAAGTGATTTTCTTCTACATCTTTTACAGTTAGGGCTAATACTAGAAATGGAGCAGTGCTTATGTTATGTGCAAATCACAGGATTACTTACTCAAGCCTCATGGGTATACTGTATATCATCACATTACATATTTATACCGGCATGAATCAGACGGTACCTGCATGATGACTGTCAGCCAGTGCCCTGTAATCTATAGCTGGGCTTTAACAGGCCCTGCTGAGTAAAAGGCAAAAGGTATATTTATTCCGGTTAGTCATAAGCTGTCTTGATAATAATTTTTAGAACAAGTACTGCAAGTGCAAGGATTTTCCCAGCTACCTTCTGCAGCATGCCTATTGTTCCATTTGTGAAATAAAATATAATTGCAATGACAGGTAATTAGAGTTTCTTTCTGCCAGTACCAGGCAAATAGAATGACTACACAGAGCAGCACTTGATTCGAAAATATATCCAGTAGCCTCCAATTTAATTAATACTATGTTCAGCCAAAATAAAAATTCACAACGTATTAAGAGGATTCTTAACAGACCACTAATACTGCACAAGTGTTCAGATGCCTATGGCAGGTTTGCTCAAAGTTTTACAAGTAGAGAGGCCTATTAACTATAAGGCTGGGTTTACACATTGCGAATTGGATGCCGTCTTACCGCATTCAATTCGCAATAGCAGGAGATTTTGACCAAATCTTGATGGAGCCGGTTCACATATCTCTGCAGCAGGTGCAATGCGTTTTACAGAAAAACGTTGTGCATCTTGGTCAATTTCAGGTCCGAATTTAGCCCAAAATTCGGGTTGAAATCGGACCTGAAACTGTGAACCAGCACGGACCGGACCCCTGCTGTGAGCCGCATGCGGCTCATATGTGAACCCAGCCTAAAAGTATTTACTAAAACTAGGGTTGTCCCGATACCACTTTTTCAAGGACTTGCCGATACTGAATACCGATACTTTTTTTAAACTCATGTGACAGCAGCACATGTGTCAGTATGTTTTTTTTTTTCTTTAATAATTTGTCAAAAAAATTAACAAAATACAATGTTTTTTTTAATTTATAATGCTTTCTTTTTTTTTAAGGGGGGGGGGGGGGACAGTGTCAGTGTGTTTTTTCTTTAATTTTTTTATTTTCTACAATATTTTTTTTTATTCTTTTGTTTTTTTATTCTTTATTTTTTTATTTATTTTTTCAGCTCTGTTGGGGGGCTTTGGTGAGATATCAGGGATCTTAACAGACCTCTGACATCTTCCCTTTGAGACAGGAAAAGGGACTAGGGACACATGTTCCCCTGTCTCTTTCTCAGCAGCATCAGCTGCACTGAAAATTAATGGAGTGAAGACAGGGGCTTCTCTTCAGCCATAAACAAACATTTGTAAACACAGGTTACAATGTTTCAGTTATGTGAATGGACAGTCAGTGATCACTGACTGTCCATTCGGAGCAGTAAGGAGCCGGATTTAGCGGCTCCTACCCCGCTCTCCATCCTGAATTCCAGGGGGTGGAGGAGGAGCACGGAAGGGGAGAGAAACACGGCGGGATACACGGAGGGATGCACATGATACACGGTGGCATACACGGAATACACGGCGGCATACATGTGGCAGGGGAAGGAGGAGGGGGGACAAACTTTGGGAAATGGGGACAGGTACCTGTCAAAAACAGGAAAGGTGCCAAAATGTGGTAGCGGAGGGTGGGAGGAAACAAACAAGCGGAGCTCTGCTTTAAGTTGTAGCTGAATGACCTCCTATCTGATAGGAGGGATAGGCATAGTTCCAAGTCCAAAACAACTTGGAGAAGCCAGTAGCATGTCACCAATGATCTTTTTATCTAAGGGTGGCATTCTGATCACCACTGTATGTATAATCTTCCAACTTCTTACCAATGTGAGGTACATTCTTTCTACTGATCTCCAATGTAAGGACCGTTGTTCCCACTAATAACCATTGTAAGGGACATTCTTCCCACTGACCCCCCCCCCCCCCATATAAGGGACCTTCTTCCAATTGACCACCAATATAAGGAACATTATTTCCACTGATTACCAATGTAAGTGGCATCCTCCCACTGACCACTAATGTAAGGGACATTTTTCCCACTGACCACCAATGTAAGGGATATTCTTCACACTGACCACCAATGTAAGGGACATTCTTCCCATTGACAAAGAGGACCCCTGCCCCCACCTATAAATGGTCTTCACAGCAAGGAGCACATGAAATACAAAACCAGAAGAAATTCCCAGCTCAACTCACCAACCAGTCTGCTGACCAACCAAATTAACCTGTCCAACTGTCTGCGTTAAAAACAGGGGTTTAGTTAGCACACATTTGCAAACGCATGCACATTCTTCCCATTGACCTCCAATGTAAGGAATATTCTTTCCACTGACTACCAATGTAAGTGGCATTCTCCCACTGACCACAAATGTAGAAGACATGCATTTCATTTCACCTGAGGTTCCCAGAGGCCCTAAAATTATTGCAAGGGTTCCACTGGGGTAAAAAGGATGAAAATGACTGTTCTAAGCAGGCAAAATATAATTTAATATTTCTGGAATTCAGAGTTTTCAGGCTGAAAAGAGAACTTATGGAGGGCCTGCACTTACATAAAAGCCCAGTAGGCTTGGTTTATGAAAACTGGATAAAAGGTGAGGGTGAACCTTTGTATATAGACTCGTAAACAAACATTTATTTGTCTTAAAGGGGTTGTAAAGGTACACTTTTTTTTTCCTAAATAGCTTCCTTAGTGAGGATTTCTCAGAAGAAATATGGACATTTAAAAGAAAATGGAAGGATGAGGTAAGTGAAGGAGGACTGCACTAAGGTAAAGGAAGCTATTTAGGAAAAAAATTGTACCTTTACAACCCCTTTAAATAACTATTTATTTTTATAATGGAGAACAAAAGGCTTTTTTGTTTGTTTTATTATCTTCGTGAACATTGAACCATTCTAGTTTTTCCAATGAAAATATTCATTCAGTCATATAAAGCTTCCCTGGGCAATTTCAGTATCACTCTCAACCTAGCCTTTGTCTTCAATAAAGGAAACAGGAGAAAGAACATTCTTCAACATGACATAATTGTTTTCTTTTTCATCTTCCTAACGTTTTGCCAGTGTTATGCTACTATTATGACCCGTCTACTTAATATAAAAAAAAAAAAAAGAAAGGAAAACAAAACAGCCAGAATTTAGTAATGACATATAGCACAGGATAGCAGAATGGAAAGCGATGACCTCTATAAATAGGCCTCGAAATGTGTTATATTTACTGGGATCCCATTATACTGTACTTTAAACTCATCACTTCAAAGCTCTGCCGTTTCCATGGTAACCCTCCCCCAGCTTGGTGGCATGACAGCTACAGCAAGAAGAGCCTGTGTCAGTTGTTGAAGAGGTATCCCATTACCATGGAAATGAGAGCTCCTCACTTCTAAATGTGCATTCCCTAACAATGTTCTCTTGTCCAAAGAAAAACTCGCACTTACTACACTCACACCCTAATAAAGTGCAACTAATCGGGGTGATTACCACTCTTAGGTCCTTCCAGTGGCCTTTATTCGACTTCCAGAACTAACTTTATTACTCTTCTATAGCTAGTTATAACTTTTAAGGTATACAGAATCGAATTGGCAATGTTCCCTTTTAAGCATATAATTATATTATATAATATAATAATAAACAGTATATAAAGTACAGCTGCAACAGTTGTCATAGCTGCCAGCATCAAAGCAAATCTGACATACAAAGTCAGACTATCATGGTGCTGTAAATGTATAAAACAAAAAATGTGAATTTCTCTTTTCATTGTTATATTTAAAGCCTCGTACACGCGATCGGATTTTCCAATGGGAATTGTATTACACAATTCCCATTGGAATGCTAAAGCGCCTGAAAAATGCCCCAGTGTGAAAGGGGTCTATGGTTTTTAATGTATTTGTATACAATGGTTTTAACTTTATCCAATTAAAAACTTCATTTTTTTATACAAAATAAATGCGTGTGCCTACAAAGTCCATATCTTTATTCTAAACAATACCGGGACGTTGGGACACTGATTACTTGTATCCACAGGATCACCCTGTGATGATACACGTAGTTCACGCTTTTTTACCCACTACCACTAGGCGATCCGAGCAGAAGTTCTCCTTCCCTCTCCCAAGAGCCTTTTAGGACACGCCACAGGTCTCAAAGGGCTGCGGGAACATTCACAAAGCACATGTGCCGTGGGCAGCCGGCTGCATGAGTTACAGTCAGCTGGCCACAGGTAAGACGCTGGCACAGGGGACCTGAAGACCAGAAAAGAAACTAGCTGGGGTGAGGATGGCACTGGATCCCTGGACAATTAAAGTGCTAGTAAACTGAATCTTAAAAGAAAAAAAACACCCTGCAAAGCAATGTCATAATGTGCTAGTATGCATCACATAACTAGCACATTTTACAAGACTTACTTTATAACAAAGCCCTCCAGTGGTGCGCTGCCACTGCTGACAGGGCTTCTATCTTCACCCGGTCTTTCTTCTGGGTTTGCGGCCTCTGGCTACATGAGTGGCCAGGGCTGCATTGACGTCACTCCTGCAGAGTCCTCATTTACGGCACAAGCTCAGAAGTTCCGTATACCGTGTTTTTGTAGCGGCTAACTTTTTCTTTTCAATGAAAAGATTGAAGACCCTCTTTAAGGCTGGCCATAGACGGTTTGAATCTCGGGTGATTCAGCAGGAACCGGCTGATATTTGAACCTTGTATGGGCAGGCTGAACGACCGATCGATCAACTTGGGTACAACCAGCCTGCCAGACTTTACATACGATTATCACTAGCGGTTTGTATATCCCCACTATCAATAATCACTGTGTTCTCCCAGTGGGGATGCCTTCCCCCACCCACCCGTTGGGAGAATGCAGTTGCTTAGGGGGGGAGGCATTCAGTGTATGGTCTGGTAATCTACCCTGGTCGGTGCAGATTATATCTATTTAGAAAAGTACTATTACATTGTAACAGCAGACTCAACATTGGCAATAATAAATTGATGATCTGATTTACAACACGACTTCCAGGACAGGAGACATTCCAGTGGCCAATAAAACAACAATCAGCTCTGGGAGAGGGAGGGAGAGGGAGAGGTTTGCCTGTGAGAAATGTATGTTATCTTATCTGGAAAGTAGCTTGTGATCAGACTTGAGGCGACAAGTCGGATTGAAGTCGTACAGGAACCTTTTCTGAAGTCGGAGCGACATGAGTAGTGTGTATTAACACCGCTCCCATTCACTAACATTGTTTTTCTCTACAGTGCGACTTGGGACGACTTGAGGCGACCTCAAGTCTGATCCCAAGTCGCCCCAGTGTGAACCGACTCTTAGCAACAAGTGCATTTTCTTTGTCAAGTAATTGTTAGCAAATAAATAGATGCTGTGTACATGACTGGGTTATCAACGTGGAAATAGTTCACATATTTAGTAACATTTGTTTACTAACATTTGCAAAGATGTTATATATTTTGCGAAATGAACAGCATCTACATTAGTAAATCAACCCAATTTCCTTGAAAACACTGTGTGGGACACAATGCAAATGAAGCATTAAAAGACTATTTGCTGTAATAAATCCTAGCTACTGTGATAGCATTTATTGATATTGGCAATATCCTGAGGAAAAGGATGCATTATATAAAATGTATCTGTCTGCTTAAAGAGGGGGTTCACCCTAAAAAAATTAAAAATCTTTGTCTCCACTGACATTCAGCATACTAGCGTGAGCTACAGTATGCCTTTATTTTTTTTTTCGGTGCTGTACTTACAGTTTAATCTGTTTTTTTCGTTTCAGACTCCGGGCAGGAAATAGGCGTTCCTATCAAGAGGGGAACATGATTGACGGCCGGCTATGGCACGTCACGCGTTCCGAAAATAGCCGGAGTAGGACTCGGCTCTTCATGGCGCCTGCGCACAGACTAGGAGCTGACTGCGCAGGCGCCGTGAAGAGCCGAGTCCTACACGGGCACCTGCGCAGTCAGCTCCTAGTCTGTGAGCAGGCGCCGTGAAGAGCCGAGTCTACTCCGGCTATTTTCGGAATGCGTGACGCGCCATAGCCGGCCGTCAATCATGTTCCCCTCTTGATAGGAACGCCTATTACCCCGCGGTAGCCTGAAACAGACAAATAGTTTAATCTGTAAGTACAGCGCAAAAAAATAAAATATAGGCATACTGTAGCTGACGCTAATATGCAGGATGGCATGGTACATAGTTGTTTTTTAGGGTGAAACTCCGCTTTAAAGGAAAAGTAGAGCCAAAGCTTGTTTGGCTGTACTTCTAGGGATCGCAGATGCATAGTCCATTCTGCACTCCTGTCACCGGCTGTCAGCTAATGACACAGAGCTGGTATGGTTGGGATCCACCAAGGAGCCTGGACCGGCACTCGGCTCAGCCTCTCAGCGAGCTGCTGAGAGGCTGAGCCGGCCGCTTCTGCCTCTCCACAGTCTAGCTCTCTGGTGAGCCTGGGGAAGGGGGCAGAGCAGAGAGCTGCTGAGAGCCTGAGCTGGCTGCTCCCACCCCCTCCAAAGCCCAGCGCTCTCTGGTGAGTCTGGGGGGGCAGAGCAGTAAGCTGCTGAGAGAGTGATCCGAATTCTCCCGCCCCTCCATAGCCCAGTGCTCAAGTGAGCCTGGGGGGGGGGGGGAGCAGAGCAGAGAACCGCTGAGAGTCTGAGCTGGCTGATCCCGCCCTCTCCAAAGCCCAGTGCTCCAGTGAGCTTGAGAGGGCAGAGCAGAGAGCTGCTGAGAGCCTGAGCTGGCTGCTCCCACCCCCTCCAAAGCCCAGCACTCCAGCCAGTGAGTGAGTCTAGGGGGGCAGACCAGAGAGCCGCTGAGAGAGTGATCCGGATACTCCCGCCCCTCCGTAGCTCAGTGCTCCAGTGAGCCTGGGAGGGGCAGAGCAGAGAGCCACTGAGAGTCTGAGCTGGCTGCTCCCGCCCCCTTCAAAGCCCAGCGCTCCAGTGAGCTTGGGGGGGGGGGCAGAGCAGAGAGCCGCTGAGAGCCTGAGACGGTTGTTTCCATCCCCTCCAAAGCCCAGTGCTCCAGTGAGTCTGGGGGGGGGCATAGCAGAGAGCTGCTGAGAGCCTGAACCAGCTGCTCCTGCCCCTCCAAAGCCCATCACTCCAGTGAGCCTGGGGGGGCAAAGCTGAGGGTCCGAGCCGGCCGCTCCGTCCCCTCCAAAGCCCAGCGCTCCAGTGTGCCTGGGGGGGCAGAGCTGAGAGCCTGAGCTGGCCACTCCCATCCATTCCAAAAGTCAGCGCTCCAGTGAGCCTGGGGGGGGGGACAGATCAGAGAGCTGCTGAGAGCTTAAGCCGGCCACTCCGGTCCCTTCCAAAGTCCAGCTCTCCAGTGAATCTGGGGGGCAGAGCAGAGAGCCACCGACTGACAGTCATCGGCTCTCTGCTCACAGAGCTCTGAGAACTGAGCAATCAGCGGTGTTTGATCGCTCAGTTCTCAGTCTAAGAGTTGGCAGAGGAGCGATGCTGCATCACACCGATGCTGCTTCCACCTAGGTAAGTGTGATTTCTAATAAAAATTTAATAAACAAACATCTTTTATTTGATGTATTTAATTATCTTCTGCTTTTGGGCCTGTGTTGCCAGGTTTTTCTTCACTTCAGGCAGGTTTTACACTCCCATACAAGTCTACAGGACAGCAAAACCTTCTTGAAGCAGACCGTTTCAGCAGACATCTCCGCTCGTGTGTATGGGCTAGCGGACAGATTTCTCCACCCGACAAAGCATGCTTTGAAATCTATCCGGTGGGAATCTGTCCGCCCGACATGTCTGCTGGTTAGTACACTTACCAGCAGACATGTCGTCCCGCACCGCCGCCGCCGAATGGATTCGGCGCATGCGCGGAAGTGTTTTACTTCCTGGTGCGGTGACGTATCGGTGACGTGGCGGCGTCAACGTCACCGCCACGTCACCGCGCCGTTCGGCGGCGGGGAATTTGATCCGATGGTGTGTACACGCCATCGGATCAAACTCCCGATCGGACATATCCGATGGAAATGGTCCGCGGACCGTTTTCATCGGATATGTCCGATCGTGTGTACGAGGCCTGAGAGTTTATGCACATGGTATTTTTGATGCCAGTGTTCCCGGTGCTTTACCATGCCTGAGGAGTCGCATTTGTTGTGTACACCCTACCATACATGTGACTGGCAGTGCGCTGCCATATTTTTGTAAACATGATGCGACTTTGCATTTGCATGCACATGAACATCAGATGTTTTTACCAAACATGGACGTATGTGTTTGGGAAATGCGTTCGGCATGTATGTGCATAATGCCCTGATGGAAAGAAGTATTAGCGTTAATAGGAGTACAGTCGCATATATGACTCCCCAGGTGCAGAATACTGAGAGCTTGACGAGTTCACACTGATGCCAATTGGATGCAGGTTTCCCCACATCCAATTTGCATGACAGGAGGGTGTGACAATGTAGCTGGTTCACACACCTCCGGGGTGCCTGTGAAACGTATTGTACAAGGGTCCTGCGTGTCTATGGCTCAGTTTCAAATCAGAATCAGAATTCAGGCAACAATTCGGGTCTGATTCGCCCCTGACATGTAGAACAGGGACACACCGGGCCCCAGGGTGTGAACCGCATGCGCACATATTATGAACCCAGCCTAATGCCGTGTACACACAATCGCATTTTCTGTCGGAAAAACCTTGGTTGGTTTTTCCGACAGAATTCCGCTCAAGCTTGGCTTGCATACACATGGTCACACAAAAGTTCTCCGAACTTTCAACCGTCTAGAACGCGGAAACGTACAACACTACGACGAGCCGAGAAAATTAAGTTCAATGCTTCCGAGCATGCGTCAAATTGTTTCCGAGCATGAGTCGGAATTTTGCGCGTCGGAATTGCTACAGATGATCGGATTTTCAGATAGGAATGTTTTCCGTCTAAAAATTTGAGAACCAGCTCTCAATCTTGTGTTTGTGAAATTCCGACAGCAAAAGTCCAATGGAGCCTACACACGGTCGGAATTTCCGTTCAAAAGCTCACATCGGACTTTTGCTGTCGGAATTTCCGATCGTGTGTACGCGGCATAAGCCCACATGCATAAATGATCTCAGACGTGTCACAAACTGATGTCAAACTCATGCCATCGATACAAGCCCAAAGTCTGTGAACTCAGCCACTCAATAAGGTAATGATGTATTTGTTTCGTACTTAAAATCTGAAATATGTCACTAAATATATTACTGGCCATAAAGATACCATAGAATGGTTCCGCCCATTATGATAAGATGATGAATAGACTTGTTTTTTGAACCTGCGCTGACATACTGGAAATAAGGCGAAGTTCACTTCAGTTTTTACTGGCTAAGGGGCAGTAAAAACATGCAGCTAATCCACATTTTTACTGCCCCCCTGACCGCCCACTTGGGTTTAATCACATTGCCAAAGCCACAACGCTTTGCAATATTAACATGGCATGTTGAATTTCTTGCCACTTGCCATGCTTGCCCATTAAAGTCAATGAAACCACTCTGCAACTGCGTGCCAAACACTTGATATGCGGTTGTGGCACAATATTTCAATTTAAAACCCCATTTGAACCAGAAACAAAAGTAAACACTCAGGAGGCAGCAGTATTACCTTTAAACATTTGCAAACTGCCTTTCAGCTGCCTATGAAAAGTAATGGACCGCAGAACGCTTTTCAGTGGGGCATTAGAGCCCGTCTCTGTGAAATATCTATTTGAGGAATATAATACCATTCCTTACAGCAATTTTGTAGAAGGCTTTCCAGTTCCTTTTAGCCCCCCTTACCATAAGCTGACTGGCTATCCTATATTGATACTTTGTAAAATGTTTGGGCTGTGAGGCATGGATCTGCATGTAACAGGTTGGGTAATATTTGTAGCCAGTATACATATCTGTAATTATTATTTCCACACTGTTTTCATAATCTGATTCCTTTTTATACCATTTCAGTTCAGAAATACTTTCAAAACAAGTCACATGACATGGGTGACGTCACCACCTTCCAGTTATGAGATCACACTCATGTATTAGTAATGACATCACACTACCTGTTGAGTGTGTGAGTATGTGCGTGCATGTGTGTGTGTTTGTACATACGTCCATGTTTTATGTAGTATAAACATGTATAACAGTCAGCACTTTGTTATGTACACTCAAACAATACATTTCTCCTATTTACCAACCACTCGCCTACCGAGCCAATTCTGACACTTCTCTTATACATGTAAAAATACATGTTTTTTTTTTTTTTGCTAGAAAATTATTTAGAACCCCAAAAATTGTAATACTGTGTGTGTGTATATATATATCTCTATATATATATATATATATATATATATATATATATATATATAGAGATATATATATTTTAGAAGAGGCCCTAGAGAGTAAAATAGAGGTCGTTGAAACTTTTTATGCCCCGTGGTTTTTGCGCAGCAATTTTCTATTTTTTTTTTTTTTATATACACTTTTTCTGTTAAATAGACTAGGGTTGTCCCGATACCAGTATCGGTATCGAGACCGATACCGAGTATTTGCGGGAGTACTTGTACTCCCGCAAATACCCCCGATACCTAAATAGAATACTTCCCCCCGCCGCCGCCGCATACCGCCGCGTTAATCCCCGTGTATTGTAATCGTCGCATTACAGGCACCTTTCGTTTGAATTCTTCTAATGCCCGCCGCGCCATGTATAGACACTCCCCTTCTCGGGATTGTCTATACATCCCAAGCAAGGGGTAGTGTCTATGCACTGAGCCGTGTATAGACACTCCCCCTTGCCCGGGATTGGACGGATCCGTCCAATCCCGAGAAGGGGAGTGTCTATACGCGGCGGGCATTAGAAGAATTTAAACGAAAGGTGCCTGTAATGCGGCGCTGTAATGCACGGGGATTAACGCGGCATCATCTACTACTAGGTATGGGGGACAGGACATGGCTGCATATATGGGGGACATGGCTGCAATATGGGGGACAGGACATGGCTGCATCTGTGAGGGACAGGACATGGCTGCATCTGTGAGGGACAGGACATGGCTGCATCTGTGGGGGACAGGACATGGCTGCATCTGTGGGGGACATGCATGGCTGCATATGTGGGGGAGATGCATGGCTGCATATGTGGGGGACAGGACATGGCTGCAAATGTGGGGGACAGGACATGGCTGCATCTGTGGGGGACAGGACATGGCTGCATCTGTGGGGGACAGGACATGGCTGCATCTGTGAGGGACCGGACATGGCTGCATCTGTGAGGGACCGGACATGGCTGCATCTGTGAGGGACCGGACATGGCTGCATCTGTGAGGGACCGGACATGGCTGCATCTGTGGGGGACAGGACATGGCTGCATATGTGGGGGACAGGACATGGCTGCATATGTGGGGGACAGGACATGGCTGCAAATGTGGGGGACAGGACATGGCTGCAAATGTGGGGGACAGGACATGGCTGCATCTGTGGGGGACAGGACATGGCTGCATCTGTGGGGGACAGGACATGGCTGCATCTGTGGGGGACAGGACATGGCTGCATCTGTGGGGGACAGGACATGGCTGCATCTGTGGGGGACAGGACATGGCTGCATCTGTGGGGGACAGGACATGGCTGCATCTGTGGGGGACAGGACATGGCTGCATCTGTGGGGGACAGGACATGACTGCATCTGTGGGGGACAGGACATGGCTGCATCTGTGGGGGACAGGACATGGCTGCATCTGTGGGGGACAGGACATGGCTGCATCTGTGGGGGACAGGACATGGCTGCATCTGTGGGGGACATGCATGGCTGCATCTGTGGGGGACATGCATGGCTGCATCTGTGGGGGACATGCATGGCTGCATCTGTGGGGGACATGCATGGCTGCATCTGTGGGGGACATGCATGGCTGCATCTGTGGGGGACATGGCTGGATATATGTGGGGCTGGATATATGTGGGGGGACATGGCTGCAATATATGTGGGGGGACATGGCTGCAATATGTGGGGGGACATGGCTGCAATATGTGGGGGGACATGGCTGCATTTGGGGACACATTAAAAAAAAAGTTTCGGTATTCGGTATCAGCGAGTACATGAAAAAAAGTATCGGTACTTGTACTCTGTCCTAAAAAAGTGGTATCGGGACAACCCTAAAATAGACCATAGAAAGCGTTTTATTATATGTGTTCAACAAGTGCAATACTATAGCTGTCCACCCAGCCAGAAAACCTGCAGGTTGATCATTTCCTGTGCTTTCTGTCTATGGACTGTTACTAGTTAGCATTGTTCCCTGTGATCTCTGTGAACTACAAAACACAGAGAAGAGAGGAAGGTGTTATGTAGTCCTAACCCAGTGATGTGTAGTACTCTTCTAAGGTGACCGAGCTGCTCAGGTCGGTTGTCACCCTAGTACAAGGAGTAATGTAATGGCAGAAAAGTGTAAAAAAAAAATTATATATATATATATATATATATATATATATATATATATATATATATATATATATATATATATATATATATATATATATAATTAAAAGCCACTACGTTGAAGAAATGGTAAACTGTAATACTATAAAAAAAAAATAGTTTTGTTTTGTTTTGGTTGGGGATTAAGTATACAAATATAAACAGTACAGCTATAGGCAATATAATTAAAAGCGTGATCCGTGCAGCAAAGAGATAACACCCAGTGAGCATGCCTGAGCAGTGGATTACCAGGCAGAATTGTCGGCTCTTATGGCAGGACAGACCCTGTAAGCTCCTTTGTGTAGAAGTCCCAGAATGGCCTTGTGTAATGATAAGACATCTTGGCATGGCTGAGCTTTATACATCCACCTGTGAATGATTGGAATAGGCTGGAACACAACTGATCCCTCTCCCTGATCCTGCCTGCCCAGCAGGGGAACCTGGAGACAGAGATCATGCCTGATCCTTCTACTTTCTGCTTTTCCCTGTCATTAGGAGGCAATCGGAATCTAGTGTGCATTCTCTGAACTTCTACAAAGCAGGATATCCTATGCAATGATCCCATACAATGATCCCATGTAATGACCCTATGTAATGACCCTATGCAATAATCCTATGTAATGATTCTATGTAATGATTCTATGTAATGATTCTATGTAATGATTCTATGTAATGATCCTATTTAATGATCCTAAGTAATGACCCTATGCAATGACCCTATGTAATGACCCTATGTAATGACCCTATGTAATGACCCTATGCAATGATCCCATGTAATGACCCTATGTAATGATCCCATGTAATGATCCCATGTAATGACCCTATGCAATGACCCTATGTAATGATCCCATGTAATGATCCCATGTAATGATCCTATGTAATGATGAGAGTGAGAAGAGTATATGTGTTTACAATGTAACCAGCCCCATCACAGGCACACAAGCACAGCAGGAGGCAGCAACAAATGGGTGCAGTAATTGGATGTACTATCAATAGCATGCTGATCCCTGATCACCCCTATGGCATGAGAATGAGGATGAGGATGATGAGGAGCACTGCTGTCATTTAGGATTTCTCACCTTAGTGTGTAGGCGTCACTGTCACTGTCATGTGTAGGGACAGCACTGGAGCCCAGGACAGCTCATCCTTCTGCTGGGACTGTATAGTTTGGGAGGGATCAGATGGCAATCCTATAGATGTTGTGGATTCTTGCCTTGATCACAGCACATCCGCCGCCTTGTGGGTCCCCATTCCAGCAATGCTGCACCGAGCTCAGCCCCCCACCTCTCCGATGACAGCACATCACATCAGCAGGCAGCCTTTTGTCTTGTAGCAGTGCAGATTCCGATCAGGAGGATTACACACACATTACACAGTGTGCACAGCCTATTGTCTTCCTGCCTGATACAGGGGAAGGGAACACGAGATCAGCAGGCAGGTGCCTTCCAGGGATTGCAGGGGACTTCCAGCTAGATCTTCCTCCCTTCCTTCCTTCCTTCCTTCTCACTGGGGCTGCAGGGAGAGCTGGTGAGGTCATAGGAGGTGGGTGGGGAGGAGAGAATGGACTGCCTGTCACAGCTCTGCTTCTACTCATCTAGATATCCCAACACAGCTCAGGATCCACACTGTCATACACTGCACACTGCACACTGCTATACACATCACACTGCCACACACAGCACACTGCACACACAGCCATACACAATACTGCCACACACTGTCATACACTGCACACTGCTATACACAGCACACTGCACACACTGCCATACACATCACTGCCACACACTGCAACACTGCTATACACAACACACTGCACACACTGCCATACACATCACTGTCATACACTGAACACTGCAACACTGCTATAAACAGTGCACTGCACTGCACACACTGCCACACACACCACACTGCACACATTGTCACGCACATCACACTGCAACACTGCCATACACATCACAGTGCACACATTGTCACACACATCACACTGCACACACTGTCATACACTGACTGAACCCTGCAACACTGCTATACACATCACACTGCACACATTGTCACACATGTCACACTGCACATACTGCCATACACATTACACTGCACACACATCACACTGCACATACACATCACACTGCACACACTGTCATACACTGAACCCTGCACACACTGTCACACACATCACACTGCACATACACTGCACACACTGCCACACACACACTGCACGTGAACATACACACCACACTGCACACACTGTCATACACTGAACCCTGCAACACTGCTATACACATCGCACTGCACACATTGTCACACACATCGCACTGCACACACTGCCATACACATCACACTGCACACACTGCCATACACATCACACTGCACACACTGCCATACACATCACACTGCACACACTGCCATACACATCACACTGCACATACACATCACACTGCACATACACATCACACACACTGCACATACACATCACACTGCACACACTGCCATACACATCACATTGCATACATTGTCACAAACATCACACTGCCACACACATCACACTGTGCACACTGCACATACACATCACACCCCACACACTGCCATACACATTACACTGCACATACACATCACACTGCACACACTGCCATGCACACACTGCCATAAACATCACATTGCACACACTGCCATACACATTACACTGCACATACACATCACACACACTGCACATACACATCACACTGCACATACACATCACACTGCACATACACATCACACTGCCATACACATCACACTGCCACACACATCACACTGTGCACACTGCACATACACATCACACTGCCACATACATCACACTGCACACACTGCCACACAAATCACACATTGCCATACACATCACACTGCACATACACATCACACACATCACACTGCACACACTGCCATACACATTACACTGCACAAACAGCACACTGCACACATCACAATGCCACACACATCACACTGCACACGCTGCTATAAACAGCACACATCACACTGCACACACTGTCATACACATCACACTGTACACACTGCCACACACATCACACTGCTATAAACATCACACTGCACACATTGCCACACACAGCACACTGCACACATCACACTGCCACACACACATCACACTGCAACACTGCTATAAACAGCGCACTGCACACACTGCCATACACATCACACTGTAACACTTTACACACTGTCATACACATCTCCCTGCAGTGTGATATATATGGTAGTGTGTGCAGTGCGTTGTGTATGGCAGTGTGTACAGTATGATGTGTATGCCAGTGTGTGCAGTATGATGTGTATGTGCAGTGTGATGTTTATGACAGTGTGATGTGTATGGCAGTGTGGTGTGTATGGCAGTGTGTGCAGTGTGATGTGTATGGCAGTGTGATGTATATGCAGTGTAATGTGTTTGGCAATGTGGTGTGTATGGCAGTGTGATATGCATGGCAGTGTGTGTGGTGTGATGTATATGACAGTGTGTGCAGTGTGATGTATATGACAGTGTGTGCAGTATGATGTGAATAACAGTGTGATGTGTATGGCAGTGTGTGCAGTGTGATGTGCGCTACATTGTGTGTAGTGTGATGTGTTTGGCATTGTGATGTGTATGACAGTGTGTACAATGTGATGTGTTTGGCAGTGTGTGCAGTGTAATGTGCATGACAGTATATTATAATTACAGAAATTTATTGTATTGTATAGTACAGGCTAAGTGTCAAACACACTAAGTATGCCACATTCCTTATCCTTATGTAGCAAGCAACGTATTGGTTACATTATTAAACTGTCAGCTATAGGTACAGTAATTATTAGAAGGGTTCCCTGAAAGTTTTGTCATAGGTACCTTCCTGTGAAAAAGTTTTAGATGCATGCACACTGAAAGAGGGAGGATCTATAATATAAGCCAATCAGAGCACTGCTGTTTTGTACTTCCTTATCCAGTAATAGGCTAGGAGTGGGCTGGTGGCCGGCATACAATACTTAACTGCAGTGGAGAAAAAGAAGACCACTGACCTGGCTATGCTATCTTGCTGGAGTGTCTGGGTCACAATACTGGCTGCATGTTGGGATGAGGTTTAGGTTGGGTCTACCATGGGTTCAAAGGGAACTCTGTCTGCTCACAGTTTGCGATCCCAGTGAACCAATGCAGGAGCGTTCATCAGTTAGTATAAAAGGCCAATAATGGGGTCTTTATTATGTGCAGGTGTTGATTTACTAAAGGAATATAGGCTGTTCACTTTGCAAGGGAATTTTCCATTAGATTGGGGAATGTAGTGAAGCTCTGTCCAGTTCCATCATTCAATGCGTAAGTAAAAATACAGTTTTATTTTTTCTTACACATGACATGATTGGGTACTCTTTGTAAAGTAAATTTGTACCACATTCATTAACCACTTCACCCCCTTAATGACCCGACCATTTTTTGCGTTATGGCCCTGCTTCGCTTTAGCGGACAATTGTGCAGTCGTGCAACACTGTACCCAAAGAAAATTAATGTCCTTTTTTACCCACAAATAGAGCTTTCTTTTAGTGGTATTTCATCACCTCTGCGGTTTTTATTTTTTGTGATATAAACCAAAAAATTGTTTTGGTTTTCTTTTTTTACTTTCTGCTATAATACATATCCCCCCAAAAATATGTATTTATCTGTTTAGGCCGATATATATTCTTCTACGTATTTTTGCCGAAAAAAATCACAATAGGAGTATATTGATTGATTTTCGCAAAAGTTATCGTGTCTAAAAACTATGGGATAAATTTAAAGTGGATGTAAAGGCACTCTCATCCTTTCTAAACTACTGCCATAGTGCTGATCTACAAGGATATACATGCCTCCCGCATGTATCCTTACCTGTCAAACGTCTCCCCTCTGTCTGTTATAAGAACTGAAAAATTGCAGATTCTGTGGGTGGATCTGTTGTCTGGAGCTCTGTGGGTGGAGTTGTGATGTCAGTAGACTCCCCGCCCACCTCTACACCTTGTCAACATGCATTTTTTCCTGTGTATTCCTTACACTAAATTATGCTATGATCACTAACATCCAGTCAAAATCCAGAAAAGTAACCACATGACTTCAGAAAAGGAGTGGGGGTGGGAATTTAAAAATAATGCCCGTCTCCAATCTAGTGCATGAGATATATAAATAACCCGTCACTCACAGCAAGGGGGCAGAACGGACTAAGGTTTTTCTCTGTAAGTCTGTTTTATTTCACTGAACAATAAAAGAGGATTGCTGAGAGCTGGATTAACTCTGTGTGGCAAGACTGGGCACAGATGATAGGAAATCTTATACTGTACATTGTGACCTCAAAAAATAAAAATAAATCGGGTTTACATCCACTTTAAGAACTTTTATTATTTTTTTTATTGTTTTTACTAGTAATGGTGGCGATCTACGATTTTTGGTGGGACTGCAACATCTGACCCCAAATGACACTTTTTGGGGACCAGTGACATTATTACCGTGATCAGTGCTAAAGAAAAGGAACTGATTAATGTAAAAATTACACTGGTAGGGAAGGGGTTAACACTAGGGGCCGAGCAAGTGGTTAAGTGTGTTCCCTGGGTGTGTTCTAACTGTAGGGGGGATAGGCTCATTGTGACATGACAGAGATCACTGTTCCCGATCACTGGGAACAGTAGATCTCTGTCATGTCTTCTGGCAGAACTGGGAATCACCTTGTTTACATAGGCAGTTCCCTATTCTGCCTCTCCTCACCACAATTGCCGGTGGACATCAAGTCTGCGAAATCCATGGCGTGTGCGTGCCCACTATCCTCCTTGCACGGACCAATGTACAGGTACGTTGGTTAGCATGGGAGAGCCGACCTGCCCCAGTATATCTGTGTGAGCTAGTCAGCTAGTGGTTAAAGGAGTTGTAAAGGAATTTTTATTTTTTTTGCTGAAATTACTGTTTACAGGGTATAGAGACATAATAGTTAACTGATTCCTTTTAAAAACAATAAAAAATAGATAAAAATCAATCATATAATGTGCCTGCAGTTTCAGTTTTATTTTTGCATGCTGTTCTTGTCTCTCTGACGTACAGAGACACAGAGCCAATAGAGGGCAGTGATGGTTTGGAAAACAAAACTGATTGGTGCTGGGGGGTTTTAGACACACAGTAATCACACCTCCTTGATTAGTGACCACAGAGAGAAAGCTCCCAGTACTGTGGTTATCAGGAAACAGACAACCAGGAAGTGTGGAGATGAGAGAAGAATTAAAGCAACTTGAGAGCAAAAACAAACAATGATGACATTAAAATAGCACTGCATTAGGGTACACAAAGCTATTAAGATAAAAAAAAAATTGTTTCCTTTTCAAACCCTTTAAGCTAAGGGAACATTCTTTGTAAAGTCAAGGTTCCCCTGCAAAGTGAACAGACTTTTTTTGCTTTTAGTAAATGAACCCCATTGACTCAGTGTATTAGAATGAAGCAGCTGCAGGGAAAGGATAATGAGAGCTAACAAACTGTATAAGGAAAGATTGGGGTCAGTTAAAAAACAATACTTTATATTCTTGCTGTACATGAACTGCATGTGCACAGTTGCAAAGAGGGTGGACTTTAACACCAACACACACCGCACATACTGTATGTGCCCAGGGACAGTGTGCTCACTGCAGGCCCTAAGAGTGTGCTCACTGCAGGCTCCTGGCGCAGTGACCGAGCTGTCATAGACAGCTCATGTTCTCCACTAATGTTCTGGAGCTGGCAGGCCCGGCTCCCAATCATATAACTTCTCTTACAGCCAATCACTAGGGATGAGCCCACGCTTCGATTTGAACGTAAGTTCGACTTGAACATTGGGTGTTGGTTTGTTGTAAAATGAAACAAACATATAGGGCGTTCACAGGAAATTTCAGCGCAGCGGAATGCCCCATAATGCACTGCGAGACCCCAGAGCCAGGGTGCCTTTGGAATGATCCCAAACTGTCTCCTGTCATTTTAACTTTTTGACACTTTTTTGGCAAATGTGTAGGGGTACAATGTACCTGATACCCATTCACATAGGGGGGCTGGGATCTGGGGGTCCCCATGTTAAAGGGGCTTCCAGATTCCGATAAGCCTCCCCGCCCACAGACCCCAACAACCACCGGGCAAGGGTTGTGGGGATGAGGCTCTTGTCCCCATCAACATGGCACCCTTCCCATGTTGAGGGCATGTGGCCTGGTACAGTTCAAGAAGGGGGTCTCTCATCCCCCCTTTTCCTGTGGCCTGCCAGGTTGCGTGCTCAAATAAGTGTCTCGTATGGACTTTGGGGGAGGGGGGGGACTCCCATGACATTTTTTTTTGGATTTTGACGCAGGGTTCCCCTTAAAATCCATACCAGACCTGAAGAGCCTGGTATGGGTATATCCAATGTTTTCAGTTGCCATCAGAATGGGAGTAAAGGGGAAATCTTCCAATGGTGACATGTTTTCCTGTCTAAGAGGGAGTATTCCTCAAATTAGAAATGTATTGTCCCATTTCCTGTTGAGTTCTCAGGACAGGAAGACATGAGACACCAATGTGCAAAAACAAAAATGAACAGCAGTTTTAATTCTCCCCTAATTTATCCAAAATGGACAAAAATACGTTTTTTGCTTTTATATACTGTATATATATACTTTTACATATACTTTAATGCAGCTTTATATTCATACATACTGTAAATCAATAGACATATTTTTTTAATGTAACGCGTGTAAGTACCTGAATTTGTATATGGCATCAGCCTCTTGCAGTCTATTTACTACAGATCTTGGACTGTAGTAAGCACATAGATATCTGTAGTGTTTTCTTATCTCTCTCCAAAGCCCTGGGTCCCGTGTCTTTCTGCTGCTCTGTTCTTCTGTTATCAGCATGATAACTTCTGACAAGTACTCTGACAACCAAGCTAAAACCAGTCTGAAATTTAAATCAGGGTGGGTGCTATGAATAGATTAGCAGAGAGCTGGTCTATTCACAGCTCTGCACATTCCTTTGTTCTATTGTGGTGGAGGGGTGTGTGCCTTTCCTCCAATCAGATGTCATATAGTGTATGCCAAGAATCCACTCCCAGTTCTAAACAGGAAAAAAAAAATCTCTCAGGCCGCGTACACACGATCGAATTTATCTGCTGAAACTGATCCGACGGACCATTTCAGCAGACATCTCCGATCGTGTGTACGGCCTAGCGGACTTGTTTTCCCAGCGGACAAATTTCAAAGCATCCTTTGAAATTTGTCTGCCGGAGACATGTCCATCGGATATGTCCGCTGGTTAGTACACTAACCAGCAGACAGAAATCTCCGCGCATGCGTCGAATGGATTTGACGCATGCGTGGAAGTATTTTACTTCCTGGAGTGGTGATGTGGCGGCGTCCACGTCACCGCCACGTCACCGCATCCCCAGCCCGAGGGGATTTTCGTCCGATGGTGTGTACACGCCATTGGACCAAAATCCGATGAGACATGTCCGCTGGAAACGGTCCGTCGGACATGTTTGAGCGGACATGTCTCATCGTGTGTACGCGACCTAACACTGAAGAATATAGCAAGCTAAAGACAACAAATATACACCTAAAACCTATGTAGGACGATGTGTATCATCTCTATGTATAATCTGAGTCTGTTTACCTCACTGGGTATATTTGAAGGTTTACATCCACTTTGATGATAATCAAGGCATTTGAAGAATGCTTTTTTTTCTGCACATTAAAACCTCTACACTAAATAATACCAGTACCAGATTGTTTGTGTTGAATGCTAATTATTATTATAATTTGGCTTTATATATACACAAGACTGTAGGTCTATCCTGTAAATGTTTGCATTTTGGTGAGCACAAGGGATAACATTACTAGTCATTTATATACCCATGTTATTATGCATAATAGTTTTCCAAATTATTTTTGTGGGCACTACAATCTTTAAGGAAAGACCTAAGTTGTGATTCCCCCAGTTCACACTTTGTTCTTAATAGAGTTAATCTAATTGCTGGCATGTCTGTACTTTGATCAGTCAGCTTCTCAGATGCTCATAATGCAGATGATAGTACTGTGTGTATATAAGGATGTCTACCTGCTGTGGTATTTTACAATGAATATACACACTTCCAATACAGAAAAACACAAATATAACTAACTCGTGTTTATTTTATACCAAGAACAATGACAAAGACTATATCCTGTATAAAATACATTTTTTTTTTTGCAATAAACCTTTATTTAAACATGCGATTATAAATCCCTGCAGCAATTGGAAGGATCTGATTTATTCAGAGGTAATATTGATTCTACCAGGCTTTGCATTTCCAAGCATTTCAGCAGGAGAGCTCATATTAAAGGGAACAATTGTAAAATTAAATAAATAAATATTTTAATAAAATAACATGAAACAACTATTTTGATGACATAGGATGAAAGAAAAATTTCATTTTTTTTAAATAAAATTTCTCAATTTGTGCTGCAATTTAGTTTACTTGGTATATCACTGTGCTTCGTCTTCTATGATTGTAACAGCAAAATGTATTTTTCTAATGAATTTATTTCACTAAACCAAAAACAAGCAAAATTTAGGTTTATTTGTTTTTCTTCAGGACAGGCTCCTGTGTCTTCTCTTCCATCACGGCAGCTTCCACCATGTGCCTCCTCCCTCCTCCTTGACGTCCAGTAGGATTGCCTGTCCTATTAGGTGACTGGACTCAAGACCCGTTTCCTGATTGGCCGGGAGGAGGATCAGTGTGGCAACAGCAAATATTAATTCGCTATTGTCACACAACTGGGTGGACTCAGAGTGCCCCCAAGCCCACTCTTTTTTGAAGCCTCAGGCTCTAATCACATGCTTCAAACCCCCTCCCCCATTAAAATCTATGGTCCAGAAACTTGCATGTAGCTCAGGGGTCCGGATGCATGGATAGGGGGCCGCACCCCTAATGGATGGACCGCCATTGGCGCCAACAGTTTTCTCAGATTTTTACAAAATTAATAATTAAAATATTTTTCTCTACAAAAGTGGAACTTTAAATTAAGCATGTGTTATGAAATTAATCTCACAGTAAAAATCTTTGAAGCTGAAAGTAAATAAAGAAAAAATACAGGGAGTGCAGAATTATTAGGCAAATGAGTATTTTGACCACATCATCCTCTTTATGCATGTTGTCTTACTCCAAGCTGTATAGGCTCGAACGCCTACTACCAATTAAGCATATTAGGTGATGTGCATCTCTGTAATGAGAAGGGGTGTGGTCTAATGACATCAACACCCTATATCAGGTGTGCATAATTATTGGTCAACTTCCTTTCCTTTGGCAAAATGGGTCAAAAGAAGGACTTGACAGGCTCAGAAAAGTCAAAAATAGTGAGATATCTTGCAGAGGGATGCAGCACTCTTAAAATTGCAAAGCTTCTGAAGCGTGATCATCGAACAATCAAGCGTTTCATTCAAAATAGTCAACAGGGTCGCAAGAAGCGTGTGGAAAAACCAAGGCGCAAAATAACTGCCCATGAACTGAGAAAAGTCAAGCGTGAAGCTGCCAAGATGCCACTTGCCACCAGTTTGGCCATATTTCAGAGCTGCAACATCACTGGAGTGCCCAAAAGCACAAGGTGTGCAATACTCAGAGACATGGCCAAGGTAAGAAAGGCTGAAAGACGACCACCACTGAACAAGACACACAAGCTGAAACATCAAGACTGGGCCAAGAAATATCTCAAGACTGATTTTTCTAAGGTTTTATGGACTGATGAAATGAGAGTGAGTCTTGATGGGCCAGATGGATGGGCCCGTGGCTGGATTGGTAAAGGGCAGAGAGCTTCAGTCCGACTCAGACGCCAGCAAGGTGGAGGTGGAGTACTGGTTTGGGCTGGTATCATCAAAGATGAGCTTGTGGGGCCTTTTCGGGTTGAGGATGGAGTCAAGCTCAACTCCCAGTCCTACTGCCAGTTTCTGGAAGACCCCTTCTTCAAGCAGTGGTACAGGAAGAAGTCTGCATCCTTCAAGAAAAACATGATTTTAATGCAGGACAATGCTCCATCACACGCGTCCAAGTACTCCACAGCGTGGCTGGCAAGAAAGGTTATAAAAAAAGAAAACCTAATGACATGGCCTCCTTGTTCACCTGATCTGAACCCCATTGAAAACCTGTGGTTCATCATCAAATGTAAGATTTACAAGGAGGGAAAACAGTACCCCTCTCTGAACATTGTCTGGGAGGCTGCGGTTGCTGCTGCACGCAATGTTGATGGTGAACAGATCAAAACACTGACAGAATCCATGGATGGCAGGCGTTTGAGTGTCCTTGCAAAGAAAGGTGGCTATATTGGTCACTGATTTGTTTTTGTTTTGTTTTTGAATGTCAGAAATGTATATTTGTGAATGTTGAGATGTTAAATTGGTTTCACTGGTAAAAATAAATAATTGAAATGGGTATATATTTGTTTTTTGTTAAGTTGCCTAATAATTATGCACAGTAATAGTCACCTGCACACACAGATATCCCCCTAAAATAGCTAAAACTAAAAACAAACTGAAAACTACTTCCAAAAATATTCAGCTTTGATATTAATGAGTTTTTTGGGTTCATTGAGAACATGGTTGTTGTTCAATAATAAAATTAATCCTCAAAAATACAACTTGCCTAATAATTCTGCACTCCCTGTACATATTGGTATAAGACCTGGCGATATATTTTTTATCTCTGTTCAGGCATGTGCCATAACAAACCGCACAAAGAGTACCGCATACTTATCCTTTTTATCATAGTAACATTTTTCTGCCAAAACTCTGTTGTTATGGGAGTCGTCCATAAAAATATTAACTTTCCCAGTACTGTACAGTGTTCTCACAGGTAAAATATTTTAAACTGAACACAAAATGAACTCATCGCCTCATTTAGCTAAAATGAACAGTTCACATAAAATAAACTTGTATTTTACTGGTCTAAATGTTTTTGTTTTTTAAATGTGATGACCATCGTTTTTTTATTTTAAAAAAACAATCATTTTTAATATGAGAATTTGCAGCTTTGTTGGTGCAGAAAAGTGCACGATCGTGTGAAGTCCAAATCCCTCTACTGACCTTGAACATCAACACATATAGTTACGGTAGGTGGAAAAACCCAGGTCTTCTTTGCAGCAACAGTTGCTGTCATCTAAAGCAGGTGTCTCCAAACTGCGGCCTGAGGGCCGGATGTGGCCCTTTGCTAGCCTTTATCTGGCCCTTGGGGCACTATTCCTCCCAATGACACCAACAATGGGGCTCTCTTTCTTTCACTAATAGCAATAATGGAGCACTATTCATCATTCTACTTCCCACCAACACTGGAGCCATGTTTATTCTCACTGATGCTCGGTTCTGGGGCATTTTCTACCCCCATTGGTCAGAGTCCGACCCCCCTGAAGTCTCAAAGACAGTAAACTGGCCCTTTGCTTGAAAAGTATGGAGACCCCTGATCTAAAGTATGAAAAACGTGTATATTTTTGCTAAGCTTTGGTTGTGAGATTTTTTGTCTTTTATTATATACATGCAGTCTTGCTGTTAGTAACTGTATTCCCCTTCCAGAATAATTTTAGGTAGATCTGACATTTTGTTTTAATAATTACAAGTATTCTATGCATACCGGTACTTCATGATAATGTTTCATTTCGTTTTTCATTTAACAGAATAAAGCCTTTTCATTAACCATGCAATTTTACATTCTATGCACAATATCCTTTTGGAACATTGTATAATTTATCTTAAAATGAATTAACTCTTTCTTTTTGGAAGCTATGGCAATACATCTGATCTTCTATTTTAGTCATATTGTAGTGTTTATGAAATTAATGGTATAACTTTTCTTAAGTCAATTCCTTTTTTTTTTCCAGAAAAAAAAAAAAAAAAGATTAATCCTAGATCCAGTATAAGGTGTGGTAGAAGCAGTGAAGTTGCTTGGTACATTTGCATATTCTTCCCAGTTCCCAGGGAAAACGGCAAGAAAGGAGAAAGAGATAAATGAAAGGAAAGAAGAGACACAGAAGAGGCAATATGGGAGCAACAATCAGCTTCATCTGCTTTATGTTATGATATAGGACCCATAACATGTTCATCTAGTTACCCAGAAGTGCTTCAGAATTTTTGGGACTCTAAAACTCCATTGGCCTTATAATAGAGATGTTTGCGAGTGTTGGCAGGTATAGGAAGGTTTAGATATTGTCAAATGGTAACAATGGCCTTGCTGCCCTTCACGGACGGGGAGCATCCTAACAGAGAACAAAGAAAAAGAAAGGCGCACCAGCCTTGTGTGTTACCATTAACAATTTATTAAATAAAAATAGTAATAAAAAACTAATCACAAGAGAAATGGTATAAAAGGCTTGTCAACAATGATGTGATAGATACCCCTCGAACCACACTCCAGAATAGGGGGGATAAAGGTGTGTCACTGCCGGCTCAGTGACACATCTCTATCCCTTTCTTATCTGTGCAGCCCACAAGACTATAGAGTCACACATGTGGGTGTATACACTCCCCTTTTTCCTCCATGTTCTCCTATTGCTAAACACTATGGGTGTGAAATATAGTTTACAGATGGATCACATTTACTAAGAAACTCAAAAAAGCTTTGTTTTAATATAAATCAGTATTAAATATATAAAAATGTAATTGCTAATACCTGTAAAATAAAAGGTCTTGGATGCAGATGCTGTCTGAACAAAATGAAAGCTAGTGTCCAGGCCCGGACTGGGACAAAAAATAGGCCCGGGCATTTTAGATTGAGCAGCCCAGGGGGGGGGGGGGGGGAATAGATAAAGATAGAAAGAAAGAAGGGAAGATAGATAGAAAGCAAGAAGGGAAGGAAGAAAGATAGAAAGAAAGGAGGGAAGAAAGGAAGATAGATAAAGAAATAAAGATAGATAAATATAGAAAGAATGGAAGGAAGGAAGATATATAAAGAAAGAAAGATAGACAAAGATAGAAAGAAATAATGGAAGGAAGGAAGATAGATAAAGAAAGATAGATAGATAAAGATAGACAGCAAGAAGGGAAGGAAGATAGATAGATAGATAGATAGATAGATAGAGATAGATAGATAGATAGATAGATAGATAGATAGATAGATAACAAAAAAAAGATCGATAAAGATAGAAATAAATAATGGAAGGAAGGAAGGAAGATAAAATAAAGAAAGATCGATAAATATAGAAAGAAAGAAGGGAAGGAAGGAAAATAGATAAAGAAAGAAATATAGATAAATAATGGAAGGAAGATAGATAGATAGATAGATAGAAGGGCAGGAAGATAGATAAAGATAAATAAAGAAAAAAAGATAAAGATAGAAATAAGGGAAGGAAGGAAGATAGATAAAGAAAGAAATATAGATAAAGACAGAAAGAAGGGAAGGAAGACAGATAGATAGAGAAGGGAAGAAAGATAGATAAATATAGAAAGGAAGGAAGATAGATAAAGAAAGAAAGATAGATAAAGATAGAAAGAAAGAAGAGAAGGAAGGAAGATATAGATAGATAGATAGATAGATAGATAGATAGATAGATAGACAGTGGCGGTGCGTCTATAGAGGACGCCGGAGCGCAGCCCCCTCTGGCTCAGCCGCGACAATGGGCACGGTGGTGACAATGGGCACAGTGGCATCAATGGGCACAGTGGCGACAGTGGGCACAGTGGTGACAATTGAAGGGCACAGTGGCTGCGTTTGATGGCATGGCACAGTGGTGACACTTGATGGCACAGTGGCTGTGTTTGATGGCATAGCACAGTGACTGTGTTTGATGGCATGGAACAGTGGTGACAATTGATGGCACAGTGACTGCGTTTGATGGCATGGCACAGTGGTGACAATTGATAGCACAGTGGTTGTGTTTGATGGCATGGCACAGTGGTGACAATTGATGGCACAGTGGCTGTGTTTGATGGCATGGCACAGTGACTGCGTTTGATGGCATGGCACAGTGGTGACAATTGATGGCACAGTGGCTGCGTTTGCTGGCGTGGCACAGTGGCTGCGTTTGATGGCATGGCACAGTGGTGACAATTGATGGCACAGTGGCTGCATTTGATGGGCCCAGTGGCTGCATTTGATAGGCACAGTGAGGCTGCAATTGTTTTTTTTTCCGTTTGCGCCCCCCCCCCCCAAAAAAAATGTTGATCACCAGCCGCCACTGTAGATAGATAGATAGCTAGATATATTATTATCTATCTAGCTATCTATCTACAGTGTCGGCTGGTGCTCAAAATATTTGGAGGGGGTGCAAACAGAAAAAAAAGAGAAAAAAAGAAAGGGAAAGAAAGAAAGGTGAAGGGAGAGAGAGAAAGAGAGAGAAGGGAATGAAGGACACCACTACATCAGTGTACAGTACTCACAGTACTCACTCAGAGGCAGGAGGGACTGACTGGAGGGATGGATATCAGACTCCATCTTTCCTTTCTGTTTGGCTTTAGCTTGAATATTCCTGCCCACATCCCTTAGGCAGCAGAACAGTGTCTGTCGGGAGAGTGGGCGGGGCAGACACAGGAGGAGAAGAAGAGAGTAGGGGGAGGAGTAGAAGCAGCTCCTCTCCTCTAACTGGTCGTGGGGGCAGCAAGGGGAGGGGAGAAGTGTCAGAGCTGGCTTTGGTTCCCCTAGCTGATCTCTCTCTATCTGGCGCTGTGTTGGTGGTGTACACCCCTGGGGAGACGTGACATACGGCCCGCTGGCCGCTGAGGGCCGTTCGCGGCCCACCGGGCATTTGCCCTATGGCCAGTTCGGGCCTGCTAGTGTCAATCATCTTTGATCCGCCTATGCCATATTAATGCACAAAAAAAAAAAAATACACAGTTGATGTTCAATAAGATTTACAGACTCATATCACAGACATGCTCTGCTGATGTAGGCAGCATACATCAGTAGAGTAATAGAAGCCCCTGACCTCTATTACTTCTTTATTTTTTCTTCCTGTGCATTTAATAACTGTAGTAAATGTATTCATACAATAAAGATCATGTTTATTAAAAGCTTATATGCATGGAATGCCTTTGATTTTATTACCAGAAGGTGAAAAGTCATCTGTGAGCTGAGCAGCAATAAAAACATCACTTTTTTCAACATCTGGAATCAATTAAGGTATAGTAGTAATATGATCAGAACTGGTTTGTAATTATAACCTTATTGTATTTCTATTTACTGGCAGCATGTCAAAGGAAACATTTTAAGCTTACACAATTTTTCCTGTCTTATAATGATTGAGGAAACAAATAATTCAATGTTTCCTTTGTATTGTTGTTCATAAATTTGGTGTTATTTTGCATGATATTACCTTGAGTTCTGCACTGACTGACACAATGTATTCAAGCATGGCATGTTCACTTGGGGTAACCATGTTTGCAATGTGCATTATTAGGCACATATTGGGAGAGATGTGAGCTGAGTGTAGTGTGGAAAGAAAATCGAAATTTAAAAGCTAATGCTGCGTACCACACGATCAGGCTTTTGCCCGGCCAAATCACTTCAGAATTCTGACGGAATTCCATCGAAAAAAATATATAACACGTTCTTTATCTGAACGCAGATGAAATCATCTGAATTTCCGATTAAAAAAATCAGATGGGGCTACACATGATCGGAAAATTCGAAGGAAAAAGGTCCAAAAACAATTTGCAATAAAACCCCAAGAAATGTGAATTGCCCAAAGCCTGATGTTGCATTACCTTACACTTTTATTTTTAAACAGCAATGACAATTGGGATTATTTAACCACTTAAGGACCGGACCAATATGCTGCTAAATGACCCAAGGAGTTTTTACAATTCGGCACTTGCACGGTCGTGCGACATGGCTCCCAAACAAAATTTGCGTCCTTTTCTTCCCACAAATAGAGCTTTCTTTTGGTGGTATTTGATCGCCTCTGCGATTTTTATTGTTTGCGCTATATACAAAAATAGAGCGACATTTTTGAAAAATCAAATAAACTAAATTTTAGTCAAACATTTAGGCCAAAATGTATTTAGCCACATGTCTTTAATAAAAAAAAAATTGCAATAAAAAAAAATAGCTACCTAGCAGGAACAGCGACACTAATACAGCGATCAGAAAAATGATCGCTTAGTGACACTGGCAATAGGGAGTGAAAGGGTTAACTAGGGCAGTGATCAAGGGGTTAAAACTTTATTAGGGGGGGTACGGGGGCTACACTGAACCTAACACTAACTGCCTGTCACACTGCCTGTCACACTGACACTAAATGCAGTGATCAGTACATATGTGATCACTGCATTCAGTGACACTGTGACAGGGGGAGGGGGGGTGATTGCAAGGGGTTAATGTGCCTGCGTGTACTGGTGTCAGTGTAGTGTTGTGCAGACTTACTATGTGATGTGATCTCTCCTCAGCGGCGGTTGAAAAAAACGCCGAGAGCAGAGATCACATCACTTCCCTGATGCACTGCAGGGGGAGCGCGCGCATTGGCTGGGAGCGAACCGGAGGGGGCGGACAAAAACGAACAGCCGCCCCCTCAGCACGGATTGCTCCTACAGCCACCGGGACCGTCGCATGTACCAGGGGGGGGTTCCGATCGGAACCCTCGACCCACGTCATGGCAGCCGCGTACAGGTACGTTGATGTGCCTGTTCGTGCCATTCTGCCGGCGTAAATGTACATGCGGCGGTCCTTAAGTGGTTAAATTATACAAGAACTAAAACAGTATGAGTCCTTTACATAATATGAATAATTTAGTTTATAAACTTATAGAAAATATGTTAACTTCTTTTGAGATAACAGTATGTAAAAGACTGTTACAGAACTACTTCCTGATGTTATAAAAATATCTCCTATATTGAAGGTGAATCTGTCCCAAAAATCAATCACCAAATAGTCTTTCTTCAAAAGAGAAACAAGTTACCTCTACTAATGTTTGCACTGTCACACACCTAGGGTTGCCACCCATCCAGGATTCAACTGGACAGTTTGGGTTTTGAATCATGTGTCTGGGTTTCAGTCCACCTGAAACCTGAACAGATTATTCAGACCAGGCTATAGCTCCCCAAGTAAACGAGATAGTCATACACAAATCTGTTGCCACTGCGAGTGGCTGTTTGAAGGCAGGTTTGACATCACTGAAGGGTGGGGTGATGATGTCAGCAGGAGCAATTTGGCCACACCCACTGGTGCGCTCTGTGCACTACATTACTACTCCCCTTGGGGCACCCAAATGTGTCCCATGTCTTTTATAATCCTATAGTGTTTACTGCAAAAGAAAATGAAAAAAATTGCCCTGTGCCGCAAAAGTGTTCAGGTTTGGCTTGAAAAAAATGGTGGCAACCCTACACACACTGCTCCAATTAAGAGGAATTACACCTGAAGTCTCTACACATATTTAGGAGTGTCGATCTCCTGTGTATCCGACTACACTTGTGGTTCCTATTGCAGACACCACAACATGACACCAAGGCAAGGTCCTCACAGGTCCTGAAGACTGATGGTGGGAATTATGGTGGGAATTTGGTCACAAAGTGAGGCTGCAACAATACGAATCTGGGCTGGGCCACAACTGCAGGGCCTTATTCCTGGTTGTAACTCCCAGAGGAAGTGCTGTCATGGATTATGTGACAGTCGTTCAGATGAGGGGGAAAAAAAACTGCTTTGGTGGTATTTTTAGGAAGAAAAAAAATATGGTGGGCTTCAGATTTTCTAGGAGATGTATACGCTTTTGTATAATAATTTTTATGTAAAAGTATTCTGAGGTTGCATTAGGAAAAAGTAAATTTCTAGAAATTCAGAAATATATCCATATAAAATCTTTTTTTCTCACTTCGTCTTTCAGGACAGCACTTGGAGAGAGCGCAGCTCCACCCACTTCCCAGGAAACACTGCAGTCACTGCTATAACTTCCGCCCACCTCCACCATGGCCTCAGTTGTAGTGTTTCCTCCGGCCATGGTGGAAGCGCTGCAGGGAACCAGGAGGATGCTGGACTCTCTCCAGGGGGAGACGGATTAAAGGCATACCTGCGATCGGTTGTTTTCTTCAGGAGGCAGACCCTACCTCCCCCCTGACGCGTGGGGGACGTTTCGGTGCTCCCCTCTTCTCGAGCCCGGCGAGGGTAAAGGCTGCCGGGGGTTCCGCGCCAATAGGCTGGGCATTTCGGGCCATGATGGGGGCGGTTAGATGCCGGTCTCCTGGGGTCCGCGATGTCCCGGTACGGAGGGCGGGCGACGTCATTTCCGGTGGAGGCGGGACTTCCGGCGGTGCGTGGCGGCTTCCGGTTCCGGCCGCTGGAACGCAGAAGGGAGGAGCAGCCTCGGCGGTGCAATTTCCGGTTCCCACAGCGGTGGGGTTAACCGGGACTTTCAAAGGGAGGCGCACAAACTATCGCAGCGTTCTGGGAGAATGGAGCCAGAAGACGCAGCGGAGGTGGCGGGAGCAGGAGCCACATGCACCAGCCCGGCCCAGGTAGGAAAACAGCGGTTTAAGTCTACCTGGTTCCTTGTTATGTCCCTCCTACTGCCCCTTTGGGGAGAGGAGCCTGCCTCACTCACCCTAGTCACGTCCCTGGGAGAGTGTTGTTTGTTTGGTACAGCGGTGATGGGACTTGGTGTGTTTTTTGTTCACTGGCTGTTTTGTGGTGGTGGTGGTTTGGGTCTGAGACACAAAAAGTTAAACATGGGGTTGTTGTCTTTTGTGTTTTTCAGAAAGCTAAAGAGAAGCTAAAAATTGCAGTGCCCCCTCCTAAGAAACGGTGTGCTACCTGCAAAGCAACCCTTAAAGGGTCTTGGACTAAGCCGTTATGCAAGGCATGCATCGCGGACATAGTCAAAGGGGAAGCCTCTACTAGTGCAGCCTCCGAACAACCCAAAGAGATGCTCTCTTCCTTTAGGAAAGAGCTAGAAGAGACCTTTCAGTCGTTTCGCTCCTACTTGGACAGAGGGGCGGCGTCAGGGTCAGCAGCTAAGGCCTCCACTAGTGCACCTTTGGATTATAGAGGGGCAGGTAGTGAGTCCGAGGAGGAAGAGCCTAGCAGCCTAGTCTCAGGGTCAGAGGCGGAAGAAGAAGATACAGGAGAATCTTCTTCTTCACGTTACAAGTTATCCTTAGAAGAGGTGGATGACTTACTAAAAACTATTCATTCCACCTTAAATATTAAGGTGGATAAGACGCATTTATCTCTGCATGACAAGATGTACCAGGGTTTAGACGAAGTCAAGCATCGAACCTTTCCAGTACATAGAGTATTGTCAGATGCGGTCAGAAGGGAGTGGAAAGACCCAGAGAGGGCTCCTTTCTTTTCCCGATCACTTAAGAGGAGATTTCCTTTTGATGAGGATCCAGCGCAGGTATGGAATAAGAAACCTAAGCTGGATGCTGCGTTCTCAAAGGTATCCCGAAATACGGACTTGGCCTTTGAGGATACGGGCACCTTAAAAGATCCCCTAGATAAAAGAGCAGAGGCACTCTTAAAGAAGGCTTGGGATGCCTCTCTGGCCAACCTCAAACCAGCTATGGCATCCACAGTAGTGGCCAGGAACCTTGAGCATTGGTTGGAACAGCTGAAGGGTCACATTGAGTCTGGGACCTCACGCAGAGAGTTGCTAGAGTCCTTCCCGATTCTTCTGAAGGCAGTAGGCTACATGGCGGATGCCTCAGCCGAGTCAGTGAGAATATCAGCCCGTTCCTCGGCCCTAGTGAATTCGGCCAGGAGGGCTCTCTGGGTCAAAACCTGGACGGGGGACACGGCTTCGAAGGCTAAGTTATGTGGTCTGCCCTTCGATGGAGATTTGGTATTTGGCGCCGGTCTGGACACTGTTCTGGATAGGACGGCGGATAGGAAAAAAGCCTTCCCCTTAAAGAAGGTAGTACCACGGACCAGGAAAAATTTTCGTCCTTTTTTCCCGCCCCAAGATCCTAAAGAGATACAAAAAGGTCAGGGTGGAAGGTCCTGACGGCCTCAAAGTAGGTAGGTAGAGGGAGACCCGGGGTGTTGTTTCGCTCCCCTAGCCAGCCCGCTAAACCCCAGTGACGGTCGCCCGGCTGTGGGAGGACGTCTTCAGTCGTTCCTTCCACAGTGGGCAAAGACGACTTCCAGTGCATACATCCTCAAGGTTATTGCAGAGGGCTACGCACTGGAGTTCTCAGAGAAACCACCGTCGCGTTTCTATGCGACCCAGCTGCCCAAGGATCAGGAGAAATCCAGGGCAATGATGTCGCTGTTAGAGGAATTTCTCCAACAGAGGGTGATCACCCCGGTACCCCAACAAGAACAGGGGGCGGGTTGCTACTCCCATGTTTTTCTAGTAAAAAAACCGGCAGGAAAATTTCGTTTGATTCTGAACTTAAAATTCCTGAATCGGTCAATCAAGTACAAGAGGTTCCGGATGGATACCATCTACTCGGTCAGAAGGCTCCTTCCTGCAGGTTGCTTTCTGGCTTCGATAGACCTAAGGGATGCTTATCTTCACATCCCGATAAAAACCTCTTCTCAGCGTTTCCTGCGCCTAGCGATCAGGACAGGAAGCGAGATCAAACACTTTCAGTTCAGGGCCCTGCCGTTCGGTCTCTCCTCCTCTCCGAGGATCTTTTCGAAGGTGGTGGCGGAGGCCTTGGCACCTCTAAGGCTGGAAGGAGTTTCGGTAATTCCATACTTGGACGACCTCCTGTTGTTCGCCAAGACGGAAGATCAGCTTCTCAAAGACCTATGGAGGACCCAGGCCCATTTGGAGGGCCTAGGTTGGATTATGAACAGAGAGAAGTCAAATCTAGTCCCCTCTCAGGTCATAGTCTTTTTGGGGTACACAATAGACTCCATCCAGGAGAAGTTATTTCTACCAGAGGAGAAAATAATCAAGGTTCAGGCAGCAGTGAAGGCAGTGCAGACGAATCTGTCAGTGTCGGTTCGTGCAGCTATGTCTACCCTGGGACTTCTCACATCCTCCATTCCTGCGGTGCAGTGGGCCCGCTTGCATTCAAGGAGTCTCCAGCAGGCGATTCTACAGAATTGGACGCATGGAGAACCCCTAGAAAAGGAGATCAGGGTTCCAACCTCAGTAAAAAGGAAACTTTGGTGGTGGAGGGCTCACGCAAATCTGAGTCAGGGTCTAGTGTGGTCCTTCCCCGCTACAATGGTCCTAACTACGGATGCTAGCTCCTGGGGATGGGGTGCTCACCTCAGGGGTCAATTGACTCAGGGGTCCTGGTCCAGGGAAGAGTCCAAGAGATCCTCCAATTGGAGGGAACTCAAAGCCGTTTGCCTAGGGCTTTGGGCCTTCCAGGAGAAGATACAGGGTCTCAAGGCAGGGGGGCACGAGGAGCAGGGTTCTCCTGAACCTGGCTCTACACATGCTTTACTGGGCAGAGACAAACTTGGCATCTCTGTCTGCAGTACACCTAAAGGGCAGTTTAAACCACCTGGCAGACTTCCTAAGCAGGAGGAGGGTTCTAGAATCCGAGTGGAGTCTAAATTCAGAGGTGTTCCAGAAAATAGCAGACAGGTGGGGAACCCCTCAGATAGACCTGTTCGCGTCCCAAGCCAACGCCAAGGTTCCGGTTTTCTTTTCCCTCAACAGACTGGATCAAGCGGAGGGTCTAGATGCGCTAGTTCAGCATTGGCCCTTCCGTTTGTGCTATGCTTTCCCCCCAGTACAAATGATTCCGTTAGTCCTGCGGAAACTTCAGGTAGAAAAGACGACTCTCATCCTGATAGCCCCATACTGGCCCAAAAGGCCTTGGTTTTCAACCCTGCTGAAGCTGGCAATGGAACTTAATCAGCTACTTCCAGCCAGAAAGGACTTGTTATACCAGGGTCCTCTGCTCCATCCCAACGTGGATCGGCTCAACCTGGCGGCCTGGTTACTGAAGAGTTAATCTTGAGTAGGAAGGGTTTGTCTAAACGGTTAGTGGATACGCTACTTAGTAGCAGAAAGAAAGTTACCAGGGCGATTTATTTTAAGACCTGGAGGGTCTTTAATTCCTGGTGCAGTTCAAAGAGTTGTTCCCCTATGAATAATTTTTCGGTCCTGGAGTTTTTACAGGACGGGATGGACAAGGGTCTGGCAGCCAGCACCCTGAAAGCGCATGTTGCTGCGCTATCAGTATTTCTAGAGAGACGGTTATCTCTAGATCCCTATGTCATCAGATTTTTTAAGGCATTGGCCAGGGCGAGGCCTTCCCCCTTTAAGTTTTTTCCCAAGTGGGACTTATCGGTGGTTTTGGGGGGTCTGACAAAAAGACCTTTCGAACCACTGTTAGAAGCATCTTTAAAATTTTGGACCCTGAAAGCGGTCCTTTTAGTGGCCGTCACCTCGGCTAGGAGAATTAGTGAGCTACAGGCTCTTTCTATTGTGGAACCCTTCTTGACCATCTTCCCAGATAGAGTCGTGTTGAGGACAGATCCTGGGTTCCTTCCTAAAGTGGTATCGGCCTTCCATAGGACACAAGAAGTAGTGTTACCTACCTTTTGTCCGGCTCCTTCCGGTTCAAGGGAAGAAGAGTTTCATACCTTAGATGTCAGAAGGTGCATTATGCACTACCTGGAAGTCACCAGGGAAATTAGAAAATCCAATTCTCTGTTTGTGTTGTTCTCGGGTGCACGTAGGGGGTACGGTGCTTCCAAAAGTACACTAGCCAGATGGCTCCGTATGGCTATCCACGAGGCCTATAAGGCTAGGGGTATAGAACCTCCCCCAGGGGTGGTGGCACATTCTACAAGGGCAGTGGCAACTTCCTGGGCAGAACGGGCTGGAGCTTCACCAGAGCTTATCTGCAAGGCAGCTACGTGGACGAGTTTTTCCACTTTTACTCGCCACTACAGGATGGATCTGCTCTCAGCGGCGGAGCAGTCTTTTGGCAGGAAGGTCCTGCAAGCGGTGGTCCCACCCTAGAGTAAGTACTCGGTTATCATCTCCAAGTGCTGTCCTGAAAGACGAAGTGAGAAAACCTTAGTTACACTTACCAGTAACGGTATTTCTATGAGTCTTTCAGGACAGCACCGATAACCCACCCTTCTCTCTTCTGGTGTATATATGTATATATATATATATATGTGTGTTGTACTAACATGTTTTAGTTGCTATGTTCTGCTTATCTCATTTCAGTATGGCCGGAGGTGCTCGTGTACAACTGAGGCCATGGTGGAGGTGGGCGGAAGTTATAGCAGTGACTGCAGTGTTTCCTGGGAAGTGGGTGGAGCTGCGCTCTCTCCAAGTGCTGTCCTGAAAGACTCATAGAAATACCGTTACCGGTAAGTGTAACTAAGGTTTTTTTTTTTAAGATAACTGTACTCATTAACAACATAACTATATAAGCTAGCATGATTTTAAAAAAAAATCCCTAGAAAGAGATAAAAGAATACGTAAATGTGTATTTAAAGCAAGGATTTTATAATTCAATCTGATTTCTGTTTGAGAATTGATGTTAGTTTTTCTGGTGCCAAACACGCTCTGCCAAATTTTATGTAAACCTAATTAAACATTGATTCTGCATGCTGTCCAAATGTTTTAAAAATGATACATTCCCTTTAAAAGTCCACACAGCTACGAGAAAAATTACTTTTAAATATATATTTTTACATTACTGGAAAGCATTAAATATATGACTTTCTAACAATGCTTATCTAGTAAGAACAGCTTTATTTCCGACTTAATTCATGGCACAGGCTACCAAATAGTAAACAGATGGGCCCTACTGAAGGGATACATCACTCACATTCTCGCACAAAGCTCAGATGAGGGTAAATCTTCAAATGAGGATTCCTGTTCCAATGACAGCTGTCCTACAGGAGAATTCTCATTTTTTTGTAGAGATTTTTTCCAACTTCCTGTTGCATCTCAGAGACAGGAAGTGAAGAGAAATCTCCACAACAGGATGGACAGCAAAAAATAAACTGAAAGGGGTTAATTCAGCACTAAAATAAAAGTTGTGACTATACTGTACATTACCGTATTTATTGGCGTATACCGCACACTTTTTTCCCCTTAAAATCAGGGGAAAATTGTGGGTGCGCGATATACGCCGGTCCTCGCTTCCCGCGCTGTGTTTGAAGCCGCCGCCGACATATATCAAGCGCAGTACACTCGGATACACTCAGCCAGGCTCGGCTCCCCTCGCGGTCACGCTCTGTGCCACCTCCTAGCCTTTATGCGAGAAGAGCCGAGCGTATCTGAGTGTACTGGGCTCGGTATATGTCAGCGGCGGTGTTCAAACACAGCAGGGGAAGTGGGGATCGCAGCGCGGGAGAAGCGGGGATTACACCACGAAGGCCGCAGACGGATGCCGGACCAGACAAGGCCGCCGATGGATGCCGGGCAACTGAAGGTAGCTAACTGTAAACTGTATGTATTTCTTATTTTTTTCCCTTAGGATTCCCTTCTAGGTGGGGGTGCGCGCTATAGGGCGATAAATACGGTAACTTTAAAGTATATATAAACTTAAATAGTATAATATTATCTAGGCTTTAACATGATAATGTCATTTTAAAAGTTGTTTTCAATGTTTTTAGATCTTTTATCGTAAAAATGTTGTTTAAGGTTTTATTAACAGAGTCACAATCAGATATCAGCCAAATATCGGCCAGCTCTTCGAATTGCTTTCTGAGCAGGAGCAGTAAAGCATAACCATTGTGCATCACTGCAAAGAAAGAAGCAGAGCCTGTATACACTCACCGGCCACTCTATTAGGTACCCCTTTTTAACTGCTTGGTAACACAAATTGCTAATCAACCAATAACATGGCAGCAACTCAATGCATTTAGGCATCTAGCCGTGATGAAGACGACTTGTTGAAGTTCAAATCGAGCATCAGAATGGGAAAGAAAGGGGATTTGAGTGACTTTGAACATGGTTGTTGGTGCCAGATGGGCTGGCCTGAGTATTTCAAAAACTGCTGGGATTTTCATGCAAAAACATTTCTAGGGTTTACAGAGAATGGTCTGAAAAAGAGACTATACAGTGAGTGGGAGTTGTGTGGACGAAAATGCCTTGTTGATGTCAGAGGTCAGAGGAAAATGGGCAGAATTGTTAGATGATAGAAAGGAAAGAGTAACTCAAATAACCAATCGTTACAATCAATGTATACAGAATACCATCTCTAAATTCACAACCAATCAAACTTTGAAACAGATGGGCTACAGCAGTAGAAGACCACACGGGTGTCACTCCTGTCTGCTAAGAACAGGAAACTGAAGCTACAATTCGCACAGGGTCACTAAAATTGGACCACAGAAGATTGGAAAAATGTTGCCTGGTCTGAGTCTCGATTTCAGCTGCGACATTCAGATGGTAGTGTCAGAATTTGGCGTTAACAACATGAAATGATGGATCCATCCTGCCTTGTATCAACAGTTCAGACTGGTGGTAGTGGTGGTATAATGGTGTGGGGGATATTTTCAGGGCACACTTTGGCCCCCTTACCCAGATAGTAAGCAATTGTGCTGCAAGTTTGAAAATGACTTGCTAAGCTATTGCAAGTCTTCATTGTATGACTCCAAATACACTTTCTTTGCAACCATTCTACAAGTCCGCTGCAAGTTCTGGTTCAGTTATGATGTGTAATAGTCATCCTACCACAGGGGTCACTGTGGCTAAATTTTCATGCTGTAGATTTGCAGAGCTCTTGCTATAGACTCACCATTGCAATTTTGCACTTGCTAGAGGCTTATCATGCAAATTTGCTACAAATTAGAAAAGTGTCAACTAGAACTTATGCTTCAAGTGCTTTGCACGTGTACAACTTGCCAATGAAAATGTGCAGCAAGTTAACAGACTTAGGCCCCTTTCACATGTCCGTTCCGTTCGTTCGCTCATTACAAGTCCGTTTACGGACTTGTAATGGGCCCCTATGGGAGCGGATCTGTTAGTGGATGATGCATCCGCTAACGTCCGCAAGATCCGCATCCGTTTTTTCGGACAGAAGAATGTCCTATTTTTCTTCCGTCCGGCGGATCGGATCGGATGCAAACGGACCGTTTTTTAGGTCCGTTTTTTTCATCAGTTGATCCGTTTTTTCGTCCGTTTTTATCCGTTTTTCGTCTGTTTTTCATCACTTGTCATCCGTTTTTTGTCCGTTCACATCCGTTTTTTATCAGTTTTTTCATCGTTTTTTGTTTTTTTTTGTTAGAACTTTATTTTTATTACATATTTTGATGAAAAACGGATGTTAGCGGATCAGATGTTAAACGGATAGTCCGCTAACATCTGTTTTTCGTCCATTCCATTTTTTTGACGGAAGAAAAATAGGGTTTGCTTCCGTTCAAAAAAACGGAGCTTATCGGAGACGGATGGAAACGGACGTTAGCGGATGCTCATCCGCTAACGTCCGCTAGCCCATAGGGATGCATTGCGGTCCGTTTTTCATCCGTAAAAAACGGACGAACGGTTCGCACGTGTGAAAGGGCCCTTACAATTCAGAACTGCCACAAATTTGTGGCAATTTATCCTTGCTATCTGGGTAGTGGAGCATTGTTTAAATGCCACGGCCTACCTGGGTATTGTTGCTGACCATGATCATTTTTTGTGATGAAAAAAAACGAAGTTTTCAATCATGAAAAAAAAACGACGTTTTTCAAACTTCATTTTCCAAAACGACGTTGCGTACACACCATCGTTTTTCTACAAAGCTCTAGCAAAAGCGTGGTGACGTACACCACGTTCGACGGCACTCTTTTCCATTGAAGCTCCGTCTCATAACTTGCTTCTGAGCATGCGCGGGTTTAAAAAACTTCGTTTTCAACATCGTTTTGCCCACACACCATCACTTTTTATGACACAAAAAACGATGTTTTGAAAAATGGCACAAAAAATTCAAGCATGTTGGAATTTTTTTTTGGTCGTTTTTTTTAAGACAAAAAACAACGTTTTGCCCACACACAATCAATTTAAATGACGTTTTAAAAAACGTCGTTTTTTTTTTCATCACAAAAAATGATCGTGTGTACGCGGCATTAGAGTGGGTTTACATCCACTTTAAATATCGGAGATCAGCAGTTAGTGTAACTGCTGGTCAGTGTTTCTCCCTTATGATGGGACATTTTTTTTCTGGTTCCTGTGACTTCCACTTTAACTCCAGGTTCAGGTGAAGTCATCTACATTGAGTATTCAGGAAAGTGAATAGGCAATATTTCTGTAACTGGTAAAATACAGAATGGAATAAAAACAAGTAAGTAGAGATAAAAAAAAAAAAAAAAACACTGGAAAGAACATAGTGATATCAGATGTGAAATAGTTTCCCCCAAGCCTGGGAGTGACCCAGCAAAATATTCCACTTAAAATAAGCACTGAGTGATCTATGAATCAGTTTCTATGTAAACAGTGGAAATGTATGTGGATATTGTTCTTAGCTCACAATGACTTTCTTTATGTATTATCCTGAATTTTGTAACATAGCAACTCTCTTATTGCAAGATTTTAGTACCTTCTGACAGGTATGTCACTTACACGGGACAGTCTGTCAAGATGTTTATTTGTCCATATGGGAAATGTTACCCTCGATATAAAACGAAAGACCAGAACAAAATGTAAAAGTCTGAAAAAAAGAAAGTAAAATGATATTATACCCACAGATGCCATCACTAATGCCGCGTACACACGATCATTTTTTGTGATGAAAAAAAACGACGTTTTCTGTGAAGTAAAAAACGACGTTTATAAAACGTCACTTTTCAAAGACGATGTTGCCTACACACCATTGTTTTTTTTCACAAAAAGCGAGGTTGCGTTCACCACTCTTTTCCATTGAAGCTCGCTTCATAACTAGCTTCTGGGCATGCGCGGGTTGAAAAACGTCGTTTTAAACAACGTTTTTGCTGCACACGGTGGCTTTTGGTGAAACAAAAAACGACGTTTTGAAAAACGACACAAAAAATTCAAGCATGTTGGAATTTTTTTTTTGTCGTTTTTTTGAAGACAAAAAACAAAGTTTTGCCCACACACGATCAATTTAAATGACGTTTTAAAAAACGTTGTTTTTTTTCATCGCAAAAAATGACCGTGTGTACATGGCATAAGGAGTTCTGCTTACAATTGATAAAATACAGCAAAGAATAGAATACAGATTACATTAATTATACGTAGTAATTTGTTAGATGTCCAAAAAGCAAACGTTAGCTTACCCTGCTGTACAGTACTTTGGGATCCTTTATTAGAGTGCACTACCTTTAGGCCCCGAAAGAAGACTTTAGAAAAAGAAAAGTATACAGTTGTTGTTTTTTTGTTTTTTTTTAAACAAGTGACACGGGAGGCTTTAAAAGGGGCAGCAGTGGTGCACAGTTTTCATTGGTGACTAGAATTCAGCTTTAAACCTTGTACCCTCAACTGTCCAATAGGATTGTCTCACATTTTTAATAGATGCATTAGAAATCTGTCTTGATCTGCTTTTTGAAAGTCTCATGCCGCGTACACACGATCATATTTTGCGATGAAAAAAAACTACGTTTTTTAAAACGTCATTTAAATTGATCGTGTGTGGGCAAAAAAAAAATTCCAACATGCTTGAATTTTTTGTGTCGTTTTTCAAAACGTTTTTTGTGTCATAAAAAGTGATGGTGTGTGGGCAAAACGATGTTGAAAACGACGTTTTTAAACCCGCGCATGCTCAGAAGCAAGTTATGAGACGGAGCTTCAATGGAAAAGAGTGACGTCGAACGTGGTGTACGTCACCACGCTTTGCTAGAGCTTTGTAGAAAAACGATGGTGTTGTACGCAACGCCGTTTTGGAAAATGAAGTTTGAAAAACGTCGTTTTTTTTTCATGATTGAAAACTTCGTTTTTTTTCATGATTGAAAACTTCGTTTTTTTTCATCACAAAAAGTGATCGTGTGTACGCGACATTAGAATTAGAATTTAGTTTTTTCTTTCGCTCTCTCTGTAGCACCCCCTCTGTAGATTTATCGGCCCATGACATCCTGAGCTCAAAAGAAGCAGGCTAAATGACACTGGGTGTCTTTAAACCTACAAGATGAGTGGCACTGGACCTCGGTGTGGTGGGTCATCAGAGGACATTGAGTATTGCACCTCCGCAACCTGTATCCCTAATACTTCTCAGATGGCTCTATTGACTACGTCTGCCATGACTTTGTCCTGTGCTATGATATTCGGGGCTCTGCTACATTTCTTCATTGCTGCAACTGGCACCATAATTCCTATTCCTGGGCACTGGAGATCCTCCACTGTTCTCCAAATGAAGGACTGAGTTGTTGGGTATGCCTCTTGAGAAGAATGGGCAACCAGATGCAGTGGAGGGAATCTGATGTGAAACAGGGGAATCCTGATGTGATCGGGGGATGCCTAACATATATGATGGGACTCCTAATGTGGATGGGGGACTCTAATGTATAGGGTGCTCTGATGTGAACAGGGGGGTCTCTTTTATGGGGGACACAGTTAAAATGGGAAACTCTGATGTATAGTGAGCTCTGATGTTAACAGGGAGACTCTGAAATATAGAGTACTCTGAAGTCAAAAGAGGGCTCTGTTGTTTAGGGCAGTGTTTTTCAACTCCAGTCCTCAAGGCACACCAACAGGTCATGTTTTCAGGCTTTTCATTATTTTGCACAGGTGATTTGATCAGTTTCACTGCCTTAGTAATCACTACAGCCATTTCATCTGAGGGAAATCCTGAAAACTTGACCTGTTGGTGTGCCTTGAGGACTGGAGTTGAAAAACACTGGTTTAGGGGACCCAGTTGGACATGAAACTCTCATGTACAGTCTAGAGCAGGGGTGTCAAACCCAATTTCATCATGGGCCGCATCAGCATTATGATTGCCCTCAAAAGGGCCAGTTGTATCTGTAAGGCCTTGTACACACTCAAATCAAATCTGTCTGTTCAAATCGGTCGGACCGACCGATTTGAACAGATCTGTCTGCTGGGATTTTGGTTTGCTCGCGTGTACACACGAGCAAACCAAAATCCCCGCCAGCAGACAGCGCGCTGACGCGTCGGTGACGTGGCGGTGACGTTGACGCCGCCACGTCACCGCACCAGGAAGTAAAACACTTCCGCGCATGCGTCGAAACCATTCGGCGCGTGTGCAAGAAGACATGTCTGCTGGTTAGCGTACTAGGCCTAAGATTAGATGTTCAGCGCATCCCCTTCCCATATATCAGATGTCAAGAGCCACCCCACCATCAGAAGTTGAGTCCCCCACTCTCCCTTACGTTACAGTGCACCCCCCTTTCCTTATACTGCTGCTGGGAAGAAGCTGGATGCATTGCTTGAAAGGAGAGGTGCGAGGGCCACATGAAACACAAGGCCCGCGGGCCTTGTGTTTGACACCTGTGATCTAGAGGGATCCAATGTGGACAGGACAGTCTGATGTAAACAGAGGGACTCAAAGGTGAACCCCCTGTTTGATGTGAACGATGGGGCTCCTGTTGTAAATAGGGCAATCTAATCTAAAAAGTGGGGCTGTGATGTGGCTTTGGTGTGAACTTTGTGCTCTGATGTATAAGGGGCTATAAACAGGAAACTGATGTATAGTTGTTAACACAATGTTTATATGTAGGTGTCTTGAGTGTGTCATGGCTTGTCTTATTGCAGGCAAAGGGACACAACTTATGATTTTTTGCATACAGGCCCACTGTATTCAGAAAACACCCCTGTCCATATAGCATATCTCCATAACACCCAAGACCAATAAAATGCACTGTAGAGGATAGCAGACACGGACAAAGTCCCGCTCCCCTCTATGGGGCAATCAGATGGAAACAGACTGCCTGTACGTTTCCATCCGATCTGATCCATCATATAGCAGCAGGTGTCAGTGGACATTAGTCCGCTAAAATCCGCCGCCCAACAGAAGAGACTGAAGGGACCTGATCGGACAGCCCGTGTGAAAGGGATCTATGTCTTTGTTCTTTAACAAGAGTAGTCTGTTGACATTATACACTGACTTGTCAGGATTGACCCCATAACTCAATGTACAATTTGGGTTGAATGTACCTGTGTCTTTTGTACCTGTGTCTTTTGTTCTATTCTTGCGTATGCTGAATGAGGCTTCCCTTTATACTGTCACAGACCCTCTACTCCTTATGAATAAAAAAAAAACATATTCTTTAAAAAGACTAAAAAAGTGTAGTCAGTGCCAGATTTTGCACCACGCTTTAGATTTCCTGTCAGGAACAGCTTCTTTGTGACCGTCAAGGTATTTGTTCCTTGGGGCTCCATGCACTTGACAATGACCTAGAACACTATCTACTACCATAATTACCTTTAAACCAATTTTATAATATATAATTGCTAAGGGTGGAAATGTACAAGTCTAAACAAAATGAGTCATCAGGAGGTGATTGAACCAAATCTTTTTATCTCCTTGGCATACAACTTATGAACATGAGTCATGTTATTTCATTTAATTAACTGAATATTTAACTGTCAGAAGATCTGTGTATCTTAGTAAATGCAAGATAAAATTGTAGTTGCCCTTTTGCCTTTACAAATGTTCAGTCACACCCCCACAAGTAGACACGACACCTGAGGGCAAGTAGATGCTACTAGAAATCAGGGCAATGTGACGCGAGAAGTGCAGAGGTTAAAAGCCGAAGCAGAGGGAGAAACATCAGTGAGGGCTGATCAGCAGTGACCATGCAATGTTTGCTTACACAAAGAAAAAAAACTGTGGACTATCTGGATAAAATTATATAATTTCAAATGAGAGTGCAAAGAGCATGCTTTTATTTTTTCCACAATGGAAAGTCAAAGTATTTTTAGTTTATAATCCCCACAAACCACCTCTAATGTTACCATATCATCTTCTCTGCTCCCTTTCTTTCTTGAAGTTCACTGTATATGTCGCTTTTATCCAGTTTCCCTGAGAATCGCTGTGATTTATCGGCCTCCGGAACGTGTCATAACTCCTTGAGGACTGGCTACCTGTTATGTACCACGTACCTGGTAGCCAGAGCCTAGTCGCAGGAGAAGGCCTCTCTTACAGCCCTGTCTCGCGAGCCGCTGGGATGGGAACAGCGGGCTCAGGAGAGCAGTGAGGTAGGAGTGCCGGAGTAGCATATGCGTGGGTGCAGGATGCTGATCCCTTCTGGAGCGTTGGAACTGGAGACCACTTAATCGGAGGAAGTGGGTCAGCGACCCTAACTGGGGATGCAGGTACTGCGCCGGTAAGCTGGTAAGAGGACAAAAGGAAATAGTGGAGTCAGACAGGCCGGGTCACAACAGGTAATCAGGTAGCAGATACAGAAGGCTGGAGCGTAGTACAGGCAGAAGGGTCTGGCAATGGAGGAGCAATCAGAGGAGCAGGGTCAATAGGAAGCCAAGGGTCAGAGGTCGGAGAGATTCGGATGGTCAGACAAGCCGGGTCGGTAAGGATAGCAGATAATCAGGTTCAGGTTACTACACAGAAGCTGCAGATCAGACAGCAATGTGTTCGTGGAGCCAGCAGGTTTTTAAAGGGGTTTTGGCGCCAACCCAAACTAACGTGCACATGCGCGCGTGCCATTGGCACATTAGGCGCGCGACCGCGCGCAATTACAGGCAGGCGCTGCTGTCTTTCCATAGCGATGGTATGCGTATGCATGCGCGAATGGTGGGACCGAGAGGCAAGTCTGTCACGTACCTGGTAGGAGTCTGATGTAAAGAGGTCGGCCTCTCTTGTATCTCCAACCCAGAACCCCTCTGAGGGTGAAACAGATGGCGTTCAGGTAGGAGGAACATGAGTGCCTGATGGTATTTGCTTGTAGTGCCGTTGGATGCAGGAAGGGCAGAAGACCCAAGATGAGCAACAGGCACAGGGCTAGGTGGTGTAGAGCGAAGAGCCCAGAAGAGGGGGGACTCCAGCCCCTAGCAAGTCAGGATGACCCGTGGCAGGAGCCTTGGAAGCAGAGGTCTTAGAATGGCCGGGTTGGCAGCAGTCAGGCAGCGAAGTACAAGGGATTGAGCAGAGGCAAGGTCAAAGGTCACAGGCCAGGTCGTTAGCAGGCAGGCAGCGGAGTATACAAGGGTTTAGCAGGAGCAAGGTCAAGGTCACAAGCCGGGTGGTTTAAACAGGAATCGTGGTGAAGTATGCGGGCGTCAGGAATTCAGGAACCATAGAAGACCGGTCAGCACCGCCCAGACATCAGAGCGCCCTTTAAATAGGTTAGGAGGGGTCAGGAATGCCCCCTGCATGTGCGCGCCGTCCGCCGTGCCCGCGCATGCGCGGGAGTGCGCCGTTGTGGTTGGTGGATGTGCGCATGCGTGCGCAAACGCGCCCCATTGGTCAACAACGTCTTCTGCGTTTCAGGTATGCGCGCATGCGCGTGTGTGCGTGCCAACGGTGTCTCAGTCCTTTCCTTACATTGCCCCCCCCCTTACGGGCAGCCTCTGGATGCCCCTCAGGGCTTTCTTTTCTGGATGGCGTTGAAAAAAGGCTTGTACCAATCTCGGGGCATGTATGTTAGAAGCCGGTTCCCAAGAGTTCTCTTCCGGGCCGTAACCCTTCCATTTAACAAGGAATTGCGTACGGTTATTCCTGCGTCTACAGTCCAATACAGACTCCACTTCAAATTCCTCATTCCCTTCGATTAGAATGGAAGGGGGGACTTCAGAGACCCGGTTGGGAAAGGGGTTTGGCATGGTTGGCTTCAATAAGGAGGAGTGAAATACCGGGTGCATCTTTAGGTTCTTGGGTAACACTAATTCGAAAGTTACTGTATTGATCTTCCGTTTCACAGGGAAAGGGCCCAAAAATTTGGGACCAAGTTTCTTTGAGGGACAACTCAATTTTAGATGGTCGTAGACAGCCAGACTTTATCCCCCGGCTCCAGGTTCAAGTTGCCTCATCTCTTCTTGTCGAAGAACTTTTTATTGCTTGCCTGGGCTTTGAAAATTGCATCCTGTAGCACCTGATTGTTGGTGGAAAATAAATTTAGACGGTCTTGAACAGCAGGTACGGGACTCTCAACAGGTAGTTCTGGTAAAAAGGACGGATGATAGCCAAGATTAGCGAAGAACGGAGACTGGTTGGTTGCTGAGTGTATTGTGTTATTATACGAGAACTCTGCCAGCGGAAGGAGAGAAAGCCAATCGTCTTGTGCAAAAGAAGAGAAACACCGTAGGTACTGTTCGAGAGTTTGGTTCGTTCTCTCCGTCTGACCATTGGTTTGTGGATGGTATGCAGAAGAAAGGCGAAGTTTAATATTTAGAGCTTCACATAAAGCCCTCCAGAATCTGGAGGTCAATTGTACCCCTCGGTCGGAAATGATGCTGTCGGGAATACCATGCAATCTGACAATCTCCTTGATGAAGGCCGTGGCCGTTTCTGTAGCCGAAGGAGTACCTTGCAGGGGTACAAAGTGAGCCATCTTAGTAAGGCGATCCACCACAACAAAAATGGTATTGAAATCTTCAGATGGGGGGAGTTCTACAATAAAATCCATGGAGATCATGCTCCATGGTTTCTTCGGCACAGGAAGGGGCTCCAGAAGACCCCAAGTCTTGGCTCTGTCCGTTTTGTTTCGGAGGCATGTAGTACAGGATTTGACATATTTCCTGCAGTCCTGCAGTAACTCAGGCCACCAGAAAGAGCGGGCGACCAAATCGGCCGTCTTACGGATACCATAGTGGCCGGCTAGAGGATGGTCATGGCAACGTTCCAGGATGGAAACTCTGAATTGTTCAGGGATAAAAACTCGTCCCCCATGGAAGTAAAGGCCATCCTTTAATTGAAGCGCTAAGTCCTGTGGAGGTGGTTGGTTGACTACGCCTGCTCTTATCTGAGACATCAGATCTGCTTGAAGGATCAAAAAATGTTTGGCCGGGAGGATGGTATCAGGCTCTGCGGGACTCACAGGATCTTTAAACATTCGAGATAAGGCATCTGGCTTACCATTCTTAGAACCAGGGCGGAATGTGATGTGAAACACAAAACAAGAGAAAAACAATGCCCATCTTGCTTGTCGAGGTCTTAGTCGTTTGGCCGTCCTTAAATATTCTAAATTCTTGTGATCCGTGAAAATGAGAATTGGATGAGAGGCACCTTCCAGAAGATAGCGTCACTCCCCAAGCGCAGCTTTAATAGCAAGCAACTCTCGGTCCCCAACGTCATAGTTCCTCTCAGATGGGTTTAGTTTCTTGGAGAAGAAGGCTACAGGGTGAAGCAGGGACTTAGGGCCCTAACGTTGAGATAATATAGCCCCGACTGCATTTTCAGAAGCATCTACCTCCAACACAAAAGCCAGGGCAGGATCAGGGTGCTTCAGGATGGGTGCAGAAGTAAACAATATTTTTAATTGTTCAAAAGCCTCTTGTGCTTCGGGTGTCCACTGGAAAGATATATGCTGCCTGGTTAACTGAGTGATGGGGGAAATAATGCCAGAAAAGTTCTTAATACATTTCCTGTAGAAATTGGCGAATCCGTTGAACGGCTTTTCTGTCAGTAGGGGCAGGCCATTCCAGAACAGATGCAACTTTTTGAGGATCCATTGAGATCCCATCCACGGAGATGACAAGTCCAAGGAAATGTATTGTTTGTTTTTCAAAATCGCATTTTTCAGCTTTTGCGTAAAGGCGGTGTTTTCTGAGTCGGTCCAAGACTTTCTTCACATGGGTCTGATGAGATTCGAGGGATTCAGAGAAGACCAAAATGTCATCTAGATAGACTATGACAAATAGGTCCAGATAATCCTGAAAAAAATCGTTCACAAGATGTTGGAATGTGGCTGGGGCATTGCAGAGCCCGAATGGCATGACTAGGTACTCGAAGTGACCAAAGCGTGTTCGAAAAGCTGTCTTCCATTCATCCCCTTCCCTGATTCTAATCAGGTTGTATGCCCCTCTTAAGTCAAGTTTTGAGAACATTTGTGCCCCCCGCAGTCTCTGGAACAGTTCAGGAATCAGGGGAAGGGGGTACCTGTTCTTAATAGTAATCTCGTTAAGGTCCCGGTAATCAATGCAGGGTCTTAGGGAGTGATCTTTCTTCTCCACAAAGAAGATACCGGCACCTGCAGGTGACGTGGAGGGTCGGATGAACTTTTTTTTCAGACTTTCATCGATGTAAGCACGTAGAGCTTCCAGTTCGGGTTCCGAGAGGGGGTAAATTCGGCCAAAAGGGATCTCGGCCCCAGGCAAAAGTTCAATAGGGCAATCATATGTCCTGTGGGGCGGAAGAGTGTCTGCACCCTTCTTGTTAAACACATCCAGGTATTCGTGGTAGGCCGGGGGTATCAGTTTAATGATTTCAGGGTCAGGTTGAAGGCTCAGAAGGGGAGTAATACCAACAGGTTTTTCCGGAAAGCAGTGCTCCAGACAGTAATTGGAAGAGAAAGTGACCACCCCGGTGGGCCAGTCAATGTGCGGGTTATGAGCTCTTAACCATGGAACACCAAGGATGATGGGAAACATGGGTGAAGCTATGACATCCAAATGGAGAAATTCATGGTGACCAGAAGGGGTTTGACAAAAAATAGGTGCAGTCTCTTGAGTGACCGGGCCAGATTTGATGCCTGAGCCGTCGGCCAAGTGGACAAGGAATTCTTGTTTCTTGGTACACACGGGAAGCTGATGCAGAGAGACAAATGTGGAGTCCACAAAACAGCTGCAAGCCCCAGAGTCTATGACTGCTGCCACGGGGAGTGCCTTTCCATTAACTTGGAGAATGACTGGAAGGGACAATTGTGACCGACCCTCTCCGAGAAGGTGTTCTAAGTGGGGTCGTCGAGAACGGGCTCGGATGGTCCTTGCTGGACAAGTCTGTAAAAGGTGACCGGCTTCCCCACAATAGAAACACAGGTTGGCACGTAGGCGCCTGAGACGTTCAGCCGGAGTGAGGGGAGCCCTTGGGAAGCTCCTGTGGTAGGCCCCGTGTTGAGCCTTCCGGCTAGGGGATGTGGTAGATAGGTCAGGCCCAGCAGCCATAGAAAGGGTTCCTTCCGCTTTCTCCGCTTGTCGTTCGCGTAATCGGTGGTCGATCTGGGTGGTCAGATTAATCAAGTCTTCCAAGGATGCTGGGATTCCGACTCTGGCTAGCTCGTCCTTTAAGGGGTCAGAAAGAACGTGGCGAAACCAGTGACGAAGGGCAGGACTATTCCATTGGGTGTCCGTACTTAAGACACGAAAGTCAGTGATGTAGTCCTCGACAGGTCTTGACCCTTGTTGTAACTTGCTAAGCTTGGATTCTGCCGATTGCTGACAGAAGGGATCGGCATATATTTGAGCCATGGCTGAGAAAAAGGAATCGGTGGAGGCTAGGGCAGGGTCCAGCTGTTCTCGAAGGTGATGAGCCCAGGAAAGTGGTTCATTTAATAAGAGTGTGATTACAAACCCCACCTTAATGTCCTCAGAAGTGAAAGTCCGGGGCAACAAGGAAAAGTTCACAGGAGTTCACAGGAGTTGCGAAAAGTTCTAAACATTTTGCGATTTCCGGAGAATCGTTCGGGGATAGGCACCCTGGGTTCCGGAGGAGGAGAAGGAGGAAATCCATAGGAAAAGCTTGACTCAACTTGGGTAGAGGCATCTGCGACTGGAGAAGGAGTAGAGGCTGGTGCAACACTTTCTTGGTTAGGAAGTCGCTCATCCATGCGATTAAGGTCCTTCTGTAAATTCTGCACCATATGAGCAAGTGCAGAAATAGTCTCCATAATGTCTCTTGGTGGAGAGGCCTTTCTTCCAGACTCCATTCCTGGCTGACCGGTACTGTCACGCAGGGCCGCCATCAGGGGGGTACAGGCATTACACCTGTAAGGGGCCCGGGGGTCCCCAGGGGCCCGGAGGCCACCAAGGGCCCCAGACGGCAAGCCCTTTTTTTTAATAATTTTTTTTTTTTTTTTTATAAAAAAATATATTTTTTTATAAAAAAAAAATGTTTTTAATATATTTTTTTATTATTTTTTTATTAAAGGGCCAATTTTTTTTCTTTTATTTTTTTAGAGGTCCCCAGGGGCCCGGAGGCCACCAGGGCCCCAGATGGCAAGCCCTTTTTTTTCTTTATTTTTTTTTATAAAAAAATATATTTTTTTAATATATTTTTCTTTTATTTTTTATTAAAGGGCCAATTTTTTTCTTTTATTTTTTTAGAGGTCCGGAGGTCCACAGGGGCCCGGAGGCCCCCAGGGCACCGGATGGCAACCCCTCTTTTTTTTATTTATTTTCTATTAAAAAATATATAGATTTTTTAATATATTTTTATTTTATTTTTTATTAAAGGGCCATTTTTTTTAGGGGTCTAGGGGCCCGTAGGCCACCAGGGCCCCAGATGGCAACCCCCTCTTTTTTTTTTTTTATATATATATTTTTTTATAAAAAAATATATTTTTTTAATATATTTTTCTTTTATTTTTTATTAAAGGGACAATTTTTTTCTTTTATTTTTTTAGGGGTCCGGAGGTCCACAGGGACCTGGAGATCCCCAGGGCCCCAGATGACAACCCCCCTTTTTTTATAAAAAAATATATAATTTTTATATATTTTTTTATTATTTTTATATTTATATTATCCTTTTTTATAATTTTTTTTTACTTTTTTATATTATTTTATTTCTTTTTTTTAATATATAGATGTATTTTTATTAAAGGGCTCAGAGGTCCCCAGGGCCCCATGTGTCAAACCCCCTTTTTTTATAATTGTATTTTTTATTTTTGTTTATATATTTTTTTTATATATTTTTTTTTATTAAAGGGCCCAGAGGTCCCCAGGGCCCTGGAAGGCAACCCCTTTTTTTTATATATAAATGTTTATTTATTTTTTATATATATATTTTTTTCTTTCTTTCTTTTTTTTTTAAAGGGCCCAGAGGTTTCTTTTTATTAAAGGGCCCAGAGGTCCCGAATGGAAAGTCCCCTTTTTTTTGTAATTTCCTTTTATAAAAAAAAATAACGTCCCCGGGGCCACAGTTGGCAACCACCCTTTTTAAAAATATATATATATATATATATATATATATATATTTTTTTTTTTTTCTTTATATTAAAGGGCACAGAGGTCCCCAGGGCCCTGGATGGCTACCCCCGCTTCTCAATTCGCGGCAGCAGCCCCCCCCCCGCTTCTCAATTTCATGCGAGAGCACCCCCCCCGTTCTCTGCTCCAGGGGGCCCATGCCTGAAGCTGTGTAAGGGGCCCCAAAATTCCTGATGGCGGCCCTGCTGTCACGTACTAGGAGTCTGATGTGAAGAGGTCGGCCTCTCTTGTATCTCCAACCCAGAACCCCTCTGAGGGTGAAACAGATGGCGTTCAGGTAGGAGGAACACGAGTGCCTGATGGTATTTGCTTGAAGTGCCGTTGGATGCAGGAAGGGCAGAAGACCCAAGATGAGCAGCAGGCACAGGGCTAGGTGGTGTAGAGCGAAGAGCCCAGAAGAGGGGGGACTCCAGCCCCTAGCAAGTCAGGATGACCCGTGGCAGGAGCCTTGGAAGCAGAGGTCTTAGGATGGCCGGGTTGGCAGCAGGCAGGCAGCGAAGTACAAGGGATTGAGCAGAGGCAAGGTCAAAGGTCACAGGCCGGGTCGTTAGCAGGCAGGCAGCGGAGTATACAAGAGTTTAGCAGGAGCAAGGTCAAGGTCACAAGCCGGGTGGTTTAAACAGGAATCGTGGTAAAGTATGCGGGCGTCAGGAATTCAGGAATCATAGAAGACTGGTCAGCGCCGCCCAGACATCAGAGCGCCCTTTAAATAGGTTAGGAGGGGTCAGGAACGCCCCCTGCGTGTGCGCGCCGTGCGCCGTTGTGGTTGGTGGATGCGCGCATGCGCGCGCACAAACGCGCGCCATTGGTCAACAACGTCTTCTGCGTTTCAGGTATGCGTGCATGCCAATGGCGTCTCAGTCCTTTCCTTACAAAGTCCCCGACACTACCTACTTTTTCTCATCTGGAAAACTCCCTCATTCTTGCTGACTTTAAACATTCTAGTTTTTGTAAACACCCCATTTAACTCTCAACTTAAACCTTGACACACACTCTTCTACCCACTCAGATGGCAAAACCTTGACCTTATATTTCCCCACCTCTGCACTTCCTACAATCTCTGCAAGAACCTTTTATTCTCTCTGATCACAACCTTATCAGCTTAACACTTGCCCTGTCTTCAACCCTCCAACCAGCAGTTACCTACAGAAACCTTTGGCACTTTAACCCTACTCTTCTGTGTTCAGCTACTTACTATGTCTACAACAAAATCTCACCCTTGTCCTGCCCTGGCCACTACAACCTTGGCAAACAGATGACACCAGAAATATCAAGAGACATAGCTGTCCTCTTGAGCAACTGTGGCATAAAACTAAACCTTTTCCCTCTATTCAAATCTGCCCTCCTAAAATACAATTCCTGCCTCCCTGCTGCCATACAACCACTGGCTGCTCTCTAACTTTAACTTTCTACTTCGTTTCACATGGTGGTGGCATCTCCATTTATCTACCTACCTGTAACACCATCGGCGTTACCTTGTACAGAACGAGCGCAGCTGTATCATCCTTAGACAGCTGCGCTCCATTCAACACCCTGTCATCGACACTTTCGACGTGCCGTCGAATCCTGCGCCCCGTCCAGCATCCTGATTCCGTCATTTCCGACGCGCCGTCGAATCCTGCGCTCCACGCTGGAACGCAGAAGCGCGCCCAGCGTGTGTCCCGCGACAGGCCGGCTATTTAAACCTCCTCTCATGGCGGCTCAGTGTCTGGTTATTGAGGTTGACGCTCGCCGCCATCTGAGACCCAAGACCCCCTCCAGAGTCCCACAGATCCTCACCTAGTACAGGAGATCACCAGGTTCACACGACCAAGTTCTACACCACGGACCCTGCTACTATCTATGACTTGCTGCTTGGCCACAGAGCTGGCAATCTACAGAACCATAGAGGCATCCTGCACCTGCTACTAATCACTCTCCAGGAAGGAACTGCACACCTGGTCACATCTAAACCGCAAGTACCCACAGCTTACTGTATCAAGCCTGTATACTCAGAATACTGTTCATCCTGGATTGCATACTATGATATGTTCTTGATTGCCTGATACCATATGTTTGTAGAGACTGAGACGTATTACGAGGATTCTCAAATAACCTATGGTAGATGCACCACACCATCAATAGGAGATATATCGCAGGAGGTTGTGATGAAATAACCCCATGAGCTCTGTTTAACATCATAGAGCAACCAGGTGGTTTAATCTGAGTATCCTCCAGAATAAATAATTACCAATCATCTCCTATTCATGGTGACGGCGTAGCCGTTACAGAATAACCAGACCCTAATATATATATTAGATCAGGGGTGTCAAACTGGCGGCCCTCCAGCTGTTCCGAAACTACAAGTCCCATCATGCCTCTGCCTGTGGGAGTCATGCTTGTAACTGTTAGCCTTGCAATGCCTCATGGGACTTGTAGTTTTGCAACAGCTGGAGGGCCGCCAGTTTGACACCCCTGTATTAGATGGATCCCGCTGATTTAGCGAATCATCTACTGGGACTCACTCAAAGGGTAGATACCCTAACTAACTCTTTAAATGAATTCCGCCTTGAAAATGAAGCTCTCCGCCAGCAGAACCTTGCTCAGGTTAGAGAGAGACCAGAACCAAAAGTCTGTTCTCCAGAACCTTTCTCTGGGGATAGAAAACTCTTCCGGCAATTCATCAGCTCTTCTCGCTTGTTGTTTGAGCTTCGTCCCCGTACTTATTATTCTGATAGGATTAGAATTCTCACCCTCATCTCCTATCTCAGGGGAGAACCGAGAGTTTGGGCTGACGCCTATCTGGAAGAACACGGAGATCTCCTTGGAGCTTTTGACACTTTTCTCGCAGAAATGTCCCTCCTTTATGAGGATCCCAATAAACAGTTGACTGCTGAAAATTTCATCAGAAATCTCAAACAGGGGAAAAGACCTGTGGAGGACTACATTTCTGAATTTCAATGCTGGTGCCGAGAGACCCAGTGGTCAGATATCGCACTCAGGAACCAATTTCGGCTAGGCCTGACAGAAACCCTGAAAGACGAAATCGCACGAGTACAACTTCCATCATCCCTAGAGGACCTAATGCAACTGTCCATCACCATTGATCGACGTATTCGAGAGAGAAGAGCCGAACGTGCCAATGCGTTTTTCCCTTCACCTTTCAGGAGAGCCAGATCTCCCCCCAAGGAGCTTCCGATGGAACTTGGTGCGATTAAAGGTCCATTAAGCACAGCGGAGAAACAATGCCGCAGAGACCAAAACCTCTGTATGTACTGTTCTGCTCCTGACCACGTTGTATCCACCTGTCCCCTTCTTAAGAGGAATTCAGAAGGTAAAGATCACCACAGAAACAAATTTAATTTCACTGGAAGTATTTCTAACCGTTACATTATTATTCTTCTAACCTTACAGTGGGATCAAAAAACGTTCTCCATTGAAGCAATGGTCGACACTGGAGCCTGTGGAAACTTTATTGACTCAAAGATTGTAGAATCTAATAAAATACCTTGTGTGTTCAAGCATACCCCTGTGTCACTCACTTTCATTGATGGTTCCAGTTCCCCCACAGGTCCAATCACATTCCAAACCTCACCCCTTTGGGTGACTTGTGCTCCAGGTCATACTGAGAGCCTCATTTTTGACGTCATCCCATCACCTCTATTTCCAATAATACTCGGACTACCTTGGTTACGTCTTCATCAGCCTACTTTCCAATGGTCTACTAGTTCCTTAACCTTACAATCCTCTTACTGTAAAGAGAACTGTTACCCTAATTGCTCTATCTCCTTCACAGAAGTCTACCCTCCTGATCTTCCACCTCATCTACATGATTTCGCCGACGTTTTTAGCAAAACCAAGGCAAACTTGCTCCCCCCACACAGGATCTATGATTGCCCCATAGACCTTATTGCTGATGCACCGATTCCGACTGCTCGGATTTATCCATTATCCCAACCTGAACTTGTACACCTCAAGGATTACATTGACGAAAACCTCAAAAGAGGTTTTATCAGACCTTCAACCTCTCCAGCGAGTGCAGCTATGTTCTTCGTAAAGAAGAAGGACGGCTCACTCCGACCAATTATCGACTACCGTGCACTCAATAACATTACTATAAAGAACAGATATCCACTACCATTAATTCCAGAACTTATCGAACGACTCCAGACCTCAAAAATCTTTACTAAATTAGATCTGAGGGGTGCCTACAATCTTATAAGAATTCGATCTGGTGATGAGTGGAAAACAGCTTTCAAAACTCACTATGGCCTCTACGAGTATACCGTAATGCCCTTTGGGTTATGCAACGCACCTGCAACTTTCCAATACTTTATCAACGACATTTTCCGAGATTTGCTCGACGTTTGCGTTGTGATTTATTTGGATGACATCTTAATCTATTCAGATTCTCCCGAAGAACACATCAAGCATGTACGCTGGGTTTTGGCCAGATTGAGAACACACTCTTTATATGCCAAACTTGAAAAGTGTGTTTTCAGTCAGCGCATTATTTCTTTCCTGGGATATCTAATTACCCCAAACGGAATACAGATGGAATCATCGAAGGTACAGTGCATATTATCCTGGCCTGTTCCCCATTCCAGGAAGGCTCTACAACGTTTTCTCGGAATTCTCCAACTACTACAGAAAATTCATTAAGGATTTCTCTACGATCGTGAAACCACTGAACAATCTCACTAGTAGTAAGACGCCTTTTTCCTGGTCTGATCAGGCACAGAAATCTTTTGACCTTTTGAAGCTCAGTTTCACCTCCGCACCAATCTTACAACTTCCTAACCCTCTATACCACTTCACATTAGAGGTAGATGCGTCACATTTTGCTTTGGGAGCGGTACTCTCTCAACAAGCTTCACCTTCTGAACCTCTACATCCGGTAGCTTTCTACTCTAGGACATTATTACCTGCCGAAAAGAATTACCCCATTGGGGAAAAAGAACTCCTTGCTATAAAGGATGCCCTGAGCAATTGGAGACATCTCTTGGAAGGTTCCAAACACCCCATTATCATCCTCACTGATCATCGCAATTTGCAGCATTTGAGGGCCTGTAAAACCCTTTCCGCCCGCCAAGTCAGGTGGAGTTTATTCTTTGATAGGTTCGACTTCAACATCTCCTATCGTCCTGGTACAGAAAATGTCAAGGCTGATTCGTTGTCACGTATGCATGACAACCAGACAATTGAAACACCTCCCGTTTCTATTATTCCACCCGATCGATTTATTGGAGCATCTATTCCTTTCCGGGACCTACTGGTCCAATCTCTCCCTAGCGAGGTTCCCCTAATGCCCCAGGGTCTCAAGAAAGAACCTAACGGGCTATTTACCTACAACAATAAGATTTACGTTCCCGCCACCTTACAACCTCTACTTCTCAAACAACTTCATGATGCTCCTCTGGCAGGACATCCAGGAATAAGTAAGACCATTCATCTAATTAAAAGAAATTACTGGTGGCCCAAGCTTTCACAGACCGTCACTGATTATGTCAATTCCTGCGCAATATGTGCTGCCAACAAACATTCCAGGAAGCCGCCCTATGGTCTCCTTACTTCGATTCCAATACCTGAAAGACCCTGGGACGTAGTCTCTATGGATTTTATAGTCGATCTCCCCAGGTCTCAAGGTGCCAACACAATTCTAGTTACAGTAGATTTACTAACAAAGATGGCTCACTTTATCCCATTGAAAAATTTACCAACTGCTCTAGAAACCGCACAAGCCTTCCTTCAGAATGTCCTTAAGTTACATGGGTTGCCCTCCCAAATTATCTCTGACAGAGGCACTCAATTCATTTCCAGATTTTGGAGAGCCCTCTGCCAGGCCTTGCAAATTGATCATCGAATGTCCACTGCGTACCATCCTCAAACGAACGGACAGACAGAACGAGTAAACCAAACACTGGAACAGTATTTACGCTGTTATTGCACCCATCTACAGGACGACTGGCATCAATTTCTTCCTCATGCCGAATTTGCATATAATAACGCTTCCAGTTCTTCCTCCGGATTTTCTCCTTTCTATGCAAACTATGGGTTCCACCCCAGATCTGCTCCAGTTTCCGTTCTCCCTAACAATGTTCCCGCTGTGGAACATTACCTCTCCACCTTAAAGAGGACCTTAGGAATACTCCATTCTAATCTTTCTGCAGCCCAACAAAGACAGAAGAAGTATTATAACTCCCGTAGAACTCCACCTCCTAAATACAAAGTTGGAGATTTGGTTTGGCTCTCCACTCCTAATCCGTTCCCTAACAGAGACCCTCAACCCCCTTCTCCTGTTGAGGTTCTCGGTGAGACTTAATATGAGGTACAGAAGATTCTGGATTCCAGGAGACATAGATCTTCCCTGCAATATTTAATCCGTTGGAAGGGTTACAGCCATCTTGATGACTCCTGGGTAGATTCCTCCGACATTCATGCTCCCCGGCTCGTTAATCAATTCCACCGCAGATACCCTGATCGACCATCACCTTCTGGGTGTATATTTGGGACCCCCTTGAGGGGGGGAGTATGTAACACCATCGGCGTTACCTTGTACAGAACGAGTGCAGCTGTATCATCCTTAGACAGCTGCGCTCCATTCAACACCCTGTCATCGACACTTTCGACGTGCCGTCGAATCCTGCGCCCCGTCCAGCATCCTGATTCCGTCATTTCCGACGCGCCGTCGAATCCTGCGCTCCACGCTGGAACGCGGAAGCGCGCCCAGCGTGTGTCCCGCGACAGGCCGGCTATTTAAACCTCCTCTCATGGCGGCTCAGTGTCTGGTTATTGAGGTTGACCCTCGCCGCCATCTGAGACCCAAGACCCCCTCCAGAGTCCCACAGATCCTCACCTAGTACAGGAGATCACCAGGTTCACACGACCAAGTTCTACACCACGGACCCTGCTACTATCTATGACTTGCTGCTTGGCCACAGAGCTGGCAATCTACAGAACCATAGAGGCATCGTGCACCTGCTACTAATCACTCTCCAGGAAGGAACTGCACACCTGGTCACATCTAAACCGCAAGTACCCACAGCTTACTGTATCAAGCCTGTATACTCAGAATACTGTTCATCCTGGATTGCATACTATGATATGTTCTTGATTGCCTGATACCATATGTTTGTAGAGACTGAGACGTATTACGAGGATTCTCAAATAACCTATGGTAGATGCACCACACCATCAATAGGAGATATATCGCAGGAGGTTGTGATGAAATAACCCCATGAGCTCTGTTTAACATCATAGAGCAACCAGGTGGTTTAATCTGAGTATCCTCCAGAATAAATAATTACCAATCATCTCCTATTCATGGTGACGGCGTAGCCGTTACACTACCTAACATACCATGTCTACCACATTCAATACTTTTCTCATCACATTGACACCACAGAGGATGTCATTAAGCATATTGTTTTGGTACTCACCAGCCACCTTGATCCAGTTTCTTCACAAACACTACAATTACTCTCTTGCTCTACTCTCCCTAACTCACATCTTCCCCACCCATCTAAAACATGCGCTGGTCATCCTATATACTTATGTACTTCAGACTGGTGGTGTCCAGTAAGACCTGTTAAGTCTGTTTTTCCCCTATTTACCTTCAAACACTCCACTGAAACTGCCCTCTTAAAACCTTCTAACATTTAACACAAAAAAAACATAGTCATAATATTAGACCTTTCTGCTGCCTTTGAGACAGTTGACTACCTGCATCTTCTAAAAAACTCAACTCCCTTGGCCTCGAAGTCTCTCCTCTGTCCTGGTTCTCCTCCTACCTAGCCTTGCTCACCTTCAGTATCACCTATAATTCTATCTCTTCTTCGCCCCTTAGGGGTTCACTAAAGCCTTCTCTTTGGCAGACCACTTCCATTCTCCATCTATGCCTCCTCCCTGGGTCAATTATTAAGCTCCTATGACCTTCTAAACCATCTCCACGCTGACAGCAAATCTACCTCCCCTCTCCTCAACTCATCCCATCAGTCTCATCACTAATTGTTTAACTGACATATCGGTATGGATGTTAGACCACTTCCTCAAATTCAATATTTCAAAATCTGAGCTCATAATATTTCAACTCCCCGAACACCACCCTTCCGGAAGCTTACCAAAATGTTGAGACAACTAGCACATAACATTTACAAAATGTAAACAAAATTACAAAGCTACTATTTCACTCCTGGTTATCTCTTGCCTGAACTATTGCAACTCACTTTTCATTGGTCTGCCTTTACACAGGCTGTTCCCCCTTCAGTCCATCATGAACACTGTGTCAGTACTGGATCCCTCTAGGACCCAGCACACTCACCTGACACAGCCTTGGCTGGGAAACACTGATTGGCCAACTCTCCTTTAAAACACCTGTGTCTTTACCCAATCAGTGCTCGTGATAGAGTTACTCTTGCTTGCCTTGTGTGATCCAGCCTGACCTTTTAATCTGTAAACTTTGTGTATGACCCGGCTCGTTTGACCCTGCTTGTCGCTTCTGATTTGGTACTTTTTGAACTCTGATCTACCCGTGTATGACCCGGCTTGCCTAGACCACGTTTTGCCTGATTTCTGTAAGCAACATCCATTTCAGCGGTGCACTACAAGCACCAGCAACACCAACTACATCCACATCTGCGGTGAAGTTCCAGCTTTCCTGCTCATCTCAACACCTACATCAGCAGTGAACTACAAGTGCCAGCTGTCCCGCTCCATCTCAACACCTGCATCCGTGGTGAACTGCAAGTCCCAGCTGACCTGCTTATCTCAAGACCTGCTCATGGTATGTGCCCTTGTTATTGAACTGTTGGCATGTTTAGCACACCTGAACTGTTGTCTGCTTCTAGCCTGATATTAAACCTGACACACTGCTCCTAAACTCATCCACCTTACCAACCGGTGAGTGGGCACTGCCCCCTGTGCTAATCCCTCCACTGGCATCTTCTAGCCAATTAGGGATGGGCCAAAAACCTCTCTGTTCAGTTTGCAGCAGAACTCCTGAACAGGAGAAATGTTCTAACACAAACGACAGACCCTATTAAAGTCTATGGGAGCCGAACAAGTAAAATCAAAAGTGCCCATTTTAAAGGTTTATATGCAAGTATTTGGTCATAAAAGGGGTATTGGGGTCTGGGTACTGCCCTAGGGGACATGTATCAATTAAAAAAATTAAAACAACTTTTTTTTAGGAGCAGTGATTTTAATTATGCTTAACTGCTTGCCGACCAGCCGCAGTATAACTGTTATATGGCGGCAGGACAGCTTGGCTGCATGAGATCACGTAGCTATACGTCATCTTGCGCATGCCCCTGGTCCAACGCGGGTGCCTGGCTGGTGTGATCACCGCCAGTCACCCGTGATCGCTCGTTACAGAGCGAGAATTGGGAGCTGTTTGTGTAAACACAGCTCCCGGTCCTGTCAGGGGGAGAAATGCCTGATCATCTGTTCATACAATGTATGAACAGCGATCAGTCATTTCCCCAAGTCAGTCCCAACCCCCCTTCAGTTAGAACACACACAGGGAACATAATTAACCCCTTCCTCACCCACTAGTGTTAACACCTTTCCTGCCAGTGGCATTTTTATAGTAATCAATGCATTTTTATAGCACTGATCGCTATAAAAATGCCAATGGTCCCAAAAATGTGTCAAAAGTGTCCGCCATAATGTCGCAGTACCGATAAAAATCGCTGATCGCCGCCATTACTAGTAAAAAAAAATATTAATAAAAATGCAATAAAACTATAGAGAAAAACCTTGGGCAGGGGCAGCCAGTGGCATCTCCAGTGTTTATATTTAGGGGGGGGGGCACATGGGGGGACAGGGACAAAAGAAGGGGGGCCATCTATAAATGTGTCATGCTACTGTACATCCAAAAACATAAATGTATTTTATTGGAATTTTATGTGATAGACCAACACAAAGTGGCACATAATTGTAAAGTGAAAGGAAAATGATAAATGTTTTTCAAAATTGGCACCTGGGGCGGATCCAATATCTAGCATCCCTCCCCCCAGGCAGACAGGCAGTGCACTGTATGTCGACGTCAAGTGATGTTAGGGTAGAATACTGGCAGATTGGGGTGATATAGTGCCAGGTTAGAGTGATAGTGTCAACGTAGGTGATGGCCAGGCTATGTGATATACAGTAATACCAGGTTAGCTGGTAGTGGCAGGTTAGGTGATTGACAATAGTTCCAGGTTAGGTAGTAGTGGCAGGCTAGGTGGCAGTGCCAGGTTAGGTGGCAGCGCCAGGTTAGGTGGCATACAGTAGTCCCAGGTTAGGTGGTAGTGCCAGGTTAGGTGGTATACAGTAGTCCCAGGTTAGGTGGTAGTGCCAGGTTAGGTGGTATACAGTAGTGCCTGGTTAGGTGGTAGTGCCAGGTTGGGTGGTATACAGTAGTGCCTGGTTAGGTGGTAGTGCCAGGTTGGGTGGTATACAGTATTGCCAGGTTAGGTGGTAGTGGCAGATTAGGTGGTATACAGTAGTGCCAGGTTAGGTGGTAGTGCCAGATTAGGTGGTATACAGAAGTGCCAGGTTAGGTGGTAGTGCCAGGTTAGGTGGTATACAGTAGTGCCAGGTTAGGTGGTAGTGCCAGGTTAGGTGGTATACAGTAGTGCCAGTTTAGGTGGTAGTGCCAGGATAGGTGGTATACAGTAGTGCCAGGTTAGGTGGTATACAGTAGTGCCTGGATAGGTGGTAGTGACAGGTTAGGTGGTAGTGCCAGGTTAGGTGGTATACAGTAGTGCCTGGATAGGTGGTAGTGCCAGGTTAGGTGGTATATAGTAGTGTCAGGTAAGGGTAGTAGTGCCAGGTTAGAGTGGTAGTGCCAGAGTAAATATATGACATGAATACATAAGAGTCCTGTCCATCATTTCCATCAGCTGCACTAAAAGCATAAATCCTTCTCTCTGTATACCATACCTCCCCCTTTCTCTCTGTATACCATACCTCCCACCTCTCTCTCTCTCTCTCTCTCTCTCTCTCTCTGTATACCACACCTCTCACCTCTCTCTCTCTCTCTGTATACCACACCTCCCATCCCTTTCTCTCTCTGTATACTATACCTCCCACCTCTCTCTCTCTCTCTCTCTGTATACCACACCTCTCACCTCTCTCTCTCTCTCTGTATACCACACCTCCCACCCCTCTCTCTCTCTGTATACCATACCTCCCATCTCTCTCTCTCTGTATACCATACCTCCCCTCTCTCTCTCTGTATACCATACCTCCCCCTCTCTCTCTCTCTCTCTCTCTCTCTCTCTGTATACCATACCCCTCCCCTCTCTCTCTCTGTATACCATACCTCCCCCCTCTCTCTCTCTGTATACCATACCTCCCCCCTCTCTCTCTCTGTATACCATACCTCCCCCCTCTCTCTCTGTATACCATACCTCCCCCTCTCTCTCTCTGTATACCATACCTCTCCCCTCTCTCTCCCTCTCTCTCTGTATACCATCTCTCTCTCTCTGTATACCATCTCTCTCTCTCTGTATACCATCTCTCTCTCTCTGTATACCATCTCTCTCTCTCTCTCTGTATACCATCTCTCTCTCTCTGTATACCATCTCTCTCTCTCTGTGTACCATCTCTCTCTCTCTGTGTACCATCTCTCTCTCTCTGTGTACCACCTCTCTCTCTCTGTGTACCACCTCTCCCTCTGTGTACCACCTCTCTCTCTCTGTGTACCACCTCTCTCTCTCTGTGTACCATTTCTCTCTCTCTCTGTATACCATCTCTCTCTCTCTCTCTCTGTCTGTATACCATCTCTCTCTCTCTCTCTCTCTCTCTGTATACCATCTCTCTCTCTGTATACCATCTCTCTCTCTGTATACCATATCTCTCTCTCTCTCTCTCTCTCTCTCTCTCTCTCTCTCTCTGTATACCACCTCTCTCTCTCTGTATACCATACTCTCCCCTCTCTCTCTGTATACCATCTCTCTCTCTCTCTCTGTATACCATCTCTCTCTCTCTCTCTGTATACCATCTCTCTCTCTCTCTCTGTATACCATCTCTCTCTCTCTCTCTGTATACCATCTCTCTCTCTCTGTATACCATCTCTCTCTCTCTGTATACCATCTCTCTCTCTCTCTCTGTACCATCTCTCTCTCTCTCTGTGTACCATCTCTCTCTCTCTCTGTATACCACCTCTCTCTCTCTCTGTATACCACCTCTCTCTCTCTGTATACCATCTCTCTCTCTCTCTCTCTGTATACCATCTCTCTCTCTCTCTCTCTGTATACCATCTCTCTCTCTCTCTCTCTGTATACCATCTCTCTCTCTCTCTCTCTCTCTCTGTATACCATCTCTCTCTCTGTATACCATCTCTCTCTCTCTCTGTATACCATCTCTCTCTCTCTGTATACCATCTCCCTCTCTCTCTGTATACCATATCTCTCTCTCTCTGTATACCACCTCTCTCTCTCTGTATACCACCTCTCTCTCTCTCTGTATACCACCTCTCTCTCTCTCTCTCTCTCTCTCTCTGTATACCATCTCTCTCTCTCTCTCTGTATACCATCTCTCTCTCTCTGTATACCATCTCTCTCTCTGTATACCATCTCTCTCTCTGTATACCATCTCTCTCTCTCTCTCTCTGTATACCATCTCCCCCTCTCTCTGTATACCATCTCTCTCTATATACCATCTCTCTCTCTCTCTCTGTATACTATCTCTCTCCCCCTCTCTCTGTATACCATCTCTCTCTATATACCATCTCTCTCTCTCTCTCTCTCTGTATACTATCTCTCTCCCCCTCTCTCTATATACCATCTCTCTCTCTGTATACTATCTCTCTCCCCCTCTCTCTGTATACCATCTCTCTCTATATACCATCTCTCTCTTTCTGTATACTATCTCTCTCCCCCTCTCTCTATATACCATCTCTCTCTCTCTCTCTCGCTGTGTATACTATCTCTCTCCCCCTCTCTCTGTATACCATCTCTCTCTATATACCATCTCTCTCTCTCTCTCTCTCTGTATACTATCTCTCTCCCCCTCTCTCTATATACCATCTCTCTCTCTCTGTATACTATCTCTCTCCCCCTCTCTCTGTATACCATCTCTCTCTGTATACCATCTCTCTCTGTATACCATCTCTCTCTATATACCATCTCTCTCTTTCTGTATACTATCTCTCTCCCCCTCTCTCTATATACCATCTCTCTCTCTCGCTGTGTATACTATCTCTCTCCCCCTCTCTCTGTATACCATCTCTCTCTCTCTCTCTGTATACCATCTCTCTCTCTCTCTCTCAACTGTAACACCCCCCCTCTCTGTAAATTATACCTCCTCCCCCTGTACCTCAACTGTGTCGTTCTGGCTCTCCATCACATGCAAGTCTCTCTGGCTCTGCAGGCTGGTCGGGTGTAGTGTTGCCTCAGTCTGAACACGAGTCTGGGGCCCGCCCCCTTCCTGCTTTTTTCTCCCATTCAGCAGCGCGGCCAGCACAGCTATGCGTGTCTGTGTGCAATCAGCCGTGCGCCGCTCGGGACGGGAGGGTCGGGGCTGGGTCGGCACTACATCGGAACTGAAGGGGGAGAAAAGCAATAACCGCAGTTGGACTCCGCGGCCCCTGCCTGCGATCCGGGGACAAAACCGGGGACGATCTTGGACTGGGGACCCTGTCCTTAATCCGGGGACTGTCCCCAGAAATCGGGGACGTCTGGTCACCGTAGCATAGATGGAAGATCTACTAATGCTGAATAACTGTATAGACCTGAAATGAAATGGTGCACTTTACCATAAGCCTTAGGACTCTTAAACAGAAATGTAACACCTGTAATTACAGCAGGATTCCTCTCTTCTAACCATCTGGCTGATCCGTAAATAACATCACAGAATGGACATTGAATTACCCTACTTGGCTCTTACTAAACATTTAAACTGCATAAGGCACACAAAAGGTTTTCAGATATTTTTCTTAAATGGGCTGCAGACTTTTATAAACAATGTTTGCCTGTATGGGAAGCCTAGCACTGAAAGAACTGAGCTAAGTAAATAAGCCGGGGATGTGGTAGTGAGGTTATATAAATACAGACTAAAGATCTGAAGTTTATTGTCTGATTTCAGCTATTACATTACTTTATTGTATTAACTGTCCAGGACCAGAACTCTACGAAGAGGTCCCAAATCCAACCTATGAAGGGCCTTCCCTGTCTCTGTAATCTTTGTCTCTAATGCAAATTCCTCAACCACAATATCATTTGCTTCAATTGCAATTTTTTTTGGGGGGAGGGGTTTCCAAACTATGCATACAATAATTTCATATTAAAATGGAACTATAGGCAAAACTTTATTTTTTTTGAATAGAAGAAGACAGGGTTATATAACCAGTTGAAATTTTTTTTTCACCATCTGTATCCCATTGTGGAGATTTCCATTCAATTCCTGTCTCATAGCCAATCAGAAAATTCTTAAAAAGAAAGGGAATTCCTTAGCCCCTCCCCACTCACCAGAATTAGTGTCCCCATTGAAGGTTCCCTCCCCCCTAATACTTTTCTGGGGGAAACCCAACATTTGGGACTTTCTTTTACTTTCACTTTCAGTGATAATGATAAACAGGACGAAATGAGAGGTTGAATCTCCTCAATGGGGACACAGACAGCAATAATGATTAACCATTTAATGATTAACCACTTAAGGACAGAGTCTCATTTTCAGATTTGGTGTTTAAAACTGTTTGTTTTTTTTTTGCTAGAAAATTACTTAGAAAAAAATATGTAGAATGTTTGGGGGTTCAAACACCAAAGAGAATAAAATGGTGGTTGTTGCAATATTTCCTGTCACACGATATTTGCGCAGCAGTCTTACAAGCACACTTTTTTGGGAAAAAAATATATTTTTTAATTAAAAAATAAGACACCAGTAAAGTTAGCCCAATTTTTATTCTATATTGTGAAAGATGATGTTACACTGATTAAATTGATACCCAACATGTCAGGCTTCAAAAATGCAACTGCTCGTGGAATGACAACATACTTTTAGGCCGCGTACACACGTATGAGAACCTCGTCGGGCTAAACTCATCATTCCGCCCGACGAGGTTCTCGGAGCGGCCGTCGAGTTCGTCAACCAGGCTGTCGAAAAAGGCGTTGAGCCATTAGTCTCGATGGCCCATCGAGCAAATAGAGAACCTGCTCTCTATTTTGGCTCGACGCCTCGCTCGTCAGTTTGCTCGGCGAAAACATACACACGATCGAGCTTCACGGCAGAATATGGATCCCAGCGAGCTTTTCGCTGGATTCTGCCGAGAAGCTCGGTCGTGTGTACGGGGCCTTACACTTAAAAATCTCCATAGGCGATGTTTAAAAAGTCTAAAGGTTGCCTGTTTTGAGTTACAGAGAAGGGCTAGAATTATTGCCCTCGCTCTAACGATTGCGCCGATACCTCACATGTGTGGTTTGAACACTGTTTACATATGCAGGCACTACTCATGTATGCTCTCGCTTCTGTGCACGATCTCGGCGGAACGGGCTGCATTCAAATTATTTATCTTTCTTCTTATTTTGCCTTATTTTATTTTATTACACTGTTCTTTTAAAAAGAAAATCATGTCTCTTTTATTCCTATTACAAAGAATGTAATAGAAATGAAGCATGACAGGACATCTTAAATATGAGATCTGGGGTCAAAAAGACCTCAGATCTCATATTTACACTACAATGCAAAAAAAAAAAAATGTAATTTGAAAAATAAATAAAAAATAAATGTCCCTTTAAGAAGTTTTATGTCGCTTCAGCCCTGCAATGGTATGGAGCTGGGTGGGGGCCATCTTCCCCTCACTCAGCTCCATACGACAGAGGAGAGTAGACCAGATCCAGTAAGCAGCAGAGGGGGTCCTCTCCTGATAAAATTGATCTCATGGTGAATCCGCCGCAGAGACCACTTTTATCTAAAAGCTGACCGCCCGCTCTTAAGAGACTACCGGGGTTATGGTAGCTAGCGGCTGCATAACAACAATACTCTTCTTCAAACAGCCGAAGTTTAATGACGGCAGATGGTCAGCAAGTGGTTAACAAGCATTCTAATACCTTTCTACTCTTAAACTCAGGGCTTTTTTTTCAGGGGGAACTCAGTTCCACCACCTCTGGCTCAGACCCTTCGGTGCCTGCTCACCACAAACACTTGTAAACACAGAAGTCTGGTTTTTGTGTTTACAAGTGACAGCTCTGCACTGTGTGTAACCCACCTGAACTCTGCACTCTGTATGTAATGCAATCCTCATATTTAATGCCCCTTTAAGACCCCTCCTACTGTTTGTGAAATCTGAACGGGGTCGTGGTTGAGTTCCTGCACCTATTTTCTGAGAAAAAAAGCTCTGCTTATACTTATACTTTAATATATGTACAAATTGCTATTCCTACTTGCATAAATCATTGTGAAGCCAGATAGTTATAGCCCCCCCCCACCCATTGTTTATGGTTGCATGGACTTATATGGCCATAGTTATGTCCTTAAAAATATCCATTCACAACATGCCAATCAATATATTACTCTTTGTAGTTAACTGTACACCGATTACATGAATGTGTACGCGTGTTTGTCAAATTTTCAGGCACATTTTACATGTAAACAAAAAAAATGGCTTCATCCACAAGGATGGTGGTGGGCAAGAATTTTGCGATTTAGCCGTGACTAGTACCTTGTACAAATCAATGGCCAGCGCTATAGATATTCATACTCCTGGCTCTGAACACAGTTTGTGAATAGGGATGGCATTTCTGGCACATCCAATTTGTATACAGCCATAGTTCAGAGTGATTCTATGTTCAAAGTTGATACTTGGCCGCATCTAAAAACAGCAGTCTGTCAGCCCTCATTTGTCAGTCTGAATGTGACCTTATACTTTTAATCTGTATTTGCTGCATCCACATTGAAAAAATAAATGCTTTTTTCTTTTAGAGTACTTAACATGTAGCTTACTAGGTGGTATCCACAGTCATTATTTGTTCCACACTTTATATGTGGTAATCTGTAGTATTGCATTCATATTTTACATATAAGAATATGGTTAATAAAGATCATTGCACCCACCCACTAATCACATCTCTCTTATGCCTTGTACACACAAGCGGAATTTCTAACGGAAAAAGTCAGACGGAAGCTTTTCATCGGATATTCCATCTGTGTGTATGCCTCATTAGACTTTTTCCGTCGGAAATTCCGATGGAATTAAATAGAGAACATGTTCTCAATTTTTCAGATGAAAAAAATTTCTAGCGGAATTTCCGTTCTTCTGGATGCAAATCCTGACGGACTAAAAACAACGCATGCTCAGAAAGTTGATGCATGCTCGGAAGCATTGAACTTAATTTTTCTCGGCTCGTCATTGTGTTGTACGTCAAAGAGTTCTTGACATTCGAAATTTGGTGTGACTGTGTGTATGCAAGACAGCTTGAGCGGAATTCTGTCAGAACTCCGTCAAAAAAAAGTCAGAGTTTATTCCGACGGGAAAACTGATCATGTGTACAGGGCATTAGAATTCTCCATTGTTCTAACCTGCAGAAGGGGCACACAAGGGACAATATGACTGCCAGGGCTGCTGTTAGAAATCATGGGGCCCTATACAGTCTACCTGACAGTAGGTGCCTGGGCCTCCCTTTTCAACTGAAAGGGACCAGGCCCAGTACAGGAGGGCTGGCTGTACTGCCTTATTAGCAGCCCTGATGACGGTATGCTGTGTACAACCGTTTTATTGAGTTCTATGGGATCCTGTTATAACCGAGGCATGGAATGCATGAAAGCTAAACTCTAGGCAGATATAATAGACACAAAATTACCCTACCTTAGTAATCACTGATACATCACTAAATGTGTTTTTTTTTTGCGAACAGTGTATGGACCTGATTTTTACTTGCAGTAGCTTTTTGAATTCTCTATACAGCAGAACTCAGATTGGGAGAGGAAGTACCCAGGCTGGAATCCAAGCAGCAGTCCTGAAATGTTGATAAAAGAGAATAGAGTGATAGATATATAGATAAGCTATTCAGTCTGTTGGTTCTCATTTCACTGCCCAGCCACAGACTAGTCAAGACAGGTTTAAAAAAAACATCCTTAACCCCTTAGTGCTGGTGCTTCCTGGCCCTTTAAGAATTTAAAGACACCAGGAGGCGAGCATTTTCGGTCACGATTGGCTGTGAAAGTGGTCACATGATTGGAAAGCACCCAATCGCTTTCAGTTAACACCGGTATCTGTGGCGGGAGCACATTGTTTACATTTTGGTACGCATATACAGTATGCGGCCTCTCTGTGTTAAGGTTAAAATAGTTCTAAAAGGTACACATGTTTTTTTTCTACCTTACTGCATTCTGTGAATTATTGTAAATACACCTTCTGTATGCATCTCCCCCCCCTTAATACTTACCCGAGCCCAGGAGCACTGGCATGGGACCAGAGAAGAGGAGGATAAGGGCTGCTCTGTGCTAAAGCCCTACATAGAGCAGGTAAGTCTAATGCCCTGTACACACGATCGGTTCGTCTGTTGAAAACGGACTGATGGACCGTTTTAATCGGACGAACCGATCGTGTGTGGGCCCCATCAGTTTTTTTCCCCATCGGTGAAAAAAAAATAGAACTTGTTTTAACATTTTCATATGGTTAAAAAAACAATAGAAAAAAACGATTGTCTGTGGGGAAATCCATTGGTCAAAAAACCATGCATGCTCAGAATCAAGTCGACGCATGCTCGGAAGCATTGAACTTAATTTTTCTCTGCACGTCGTTGTGTTTTACGTCACCGCGTTGGACACGATCGGATTTGTGTAGGCAAGACTGATGAAAGTCAGCTTCATCGTATATCGGATTTTTTCATCAATCGGTTCGTTTTCATCAGATGAACCGATCGTGTGTACAGGGCATTACAGGTTTGTTAGTAGAATAAAATACTATGTCTGTGCATGGTGTTGGGAAGTATACATACATATTGTTGTACATATTTGGTGAGTTGTGTTTGTATCAGCTTGGGTATCATAGCTTGCTAAAACGGTACATCACTAGCCACCTACACCTCCATATATTTCTTTGTGCTTTAGTGAGGTGAAATAAAAATATTTTACAGGAAAGCATACTTTTCATAGGAGAAGGATACATGTAAGAAGAAAACACATTTAAAATACGCCACACTGCAACTGCCCTACATAAAAATGCAGAAGTGTGAAATTGGCCCTTTTTTCCAACTTTTCTTTTAATATTCCACCATAACAAAATAAAGATAATAGAGCGTAAAAAAGAACAGGCTGAAATGATGATCTCAGTGAGAACTTTGTGCCCCAAGAGCTAAAAATAAAAAAATGTATAATAAAATATTTTCTTCAACACCACAGTATACTGTGCTGAATTCTTAAGGCATAGCTCTGTATTCTTATCTCTATGTTTTTTTTGTCTCAAATCTGTCCTCAGGGAACACCAACAGGTCATGTTTTCAACTTCCAGGTACATGCACACACCTGTGTTAAAAGTGTACTTCCACTTTAATTAACCCTTAGTGACAGAATGTAAAACAAACCTTAATGCCTGAATCCACTTTTGCAACTTTGACTTCCAGTAGTAAAACTGTACAGCAGTGTTTCCAGGTGAATTATAGCTTGTTTTTTTCAGGATGAATTTCACTTTCATTTTGTAGTAAATGTTAGCGTATATCTCCTGATTTTTTTTTCATTATTTAAAAAAAACTATTAAAATATGACCCAAAATAGTAAACTATACAGAATATCAGGGGCATCGGGAGGCCCGGGCTTGGGTGGCAGAAGCCCCGAATGGGTCCTCGCAAAGCCCCGAGTCTCAGGCATGCAGGCTCTCCATTGTGAGCTCCGAGCCGAGTGGCGACCGCCGGGAACGATCTGATCCCGAGCGCCGGCGAAACGAGTCCTGCCGAGTGTGGCCGAGTGCCATAGCAGCTGGTCCCGCCTTCTGTAGCCTGTGATGGACAACCAACTGGTCCAATACCACGCCGCGGGATGTGTGACGTCCATCCACTCGGTGCTCGGCCGGGCGACTCTCCTCTCCTCAGGCTCCCTGCTCTCCTACCCTCCAGTCCTCGGCTCTTCTACCCTCCTCGGATCCTCCACTGATGCTGGAATGACTGACTGCAGTGCCTGCTGTGACACCGCTGAGGTAGGTCAGAGACAGTGTAATGTGTATGTATATAGGTCAGTGTACGTCAGGTCACTACCATCAGTGTAGGTAGGTCAGTGTATGTCAGGTAGGTCAGTGTATATAGGTCAGGTCACTACCGTCGGTGTAGGTAGGTCAGTGTATATAGGTCAGGTCACTACTGTCAGTGTAGGTAGGTCAGTGTATATAGGTCAGTGTATGTCAGGTAGGTCAGTGTATATAGGTCAGGTCACTACCGTCAGTGTAGGTAGGTCAGTGTATATAGGTCAGGTCACTACCGTCAGTGTAGGTAGGTCAGTGTATATAGGTCAGGTCACTACCGTCAGTGTATATGGGTCATGGCACTACCGTCAGTGTAGGTAGGTTAGTGTAGGTAGGTCAGTTTGTCAGGTAGGTCAGTGTATATAGGTCAGGTCACTACCGTCAGTGTAGGTATGTCAGGAAGGTCAGTGTATATAGGTCAGGTCACTACCGTCAGTGTAGGTAGGTCAGTGTATATAGGTCACTACTACCATCAGTGTAGGTAGGTCAGTACCGTCAATGTAGGTAGGTCAGTGTAGGTAGGTCAGTGTAGGTATGTCAGTGTATGTATATATATTATATACACACACACCCACACAGTATCTCACAATAGTGAGTAAAACCCTCACATTTCTTTCAGGTGACAACACTGAAGAAATTACAGTGTAACTTTGCTGTCCCCTCAAAAAAAACAACACACACAGCCAATGATGTCTAATACGCTGGCGGCAAGAGTGACTACACCTCTAAGTGAAAATGTCCAAATTGGGCCCAAAGTGTCAATATTTTGTGTGGCCACCATTATTTTCCAGCACTGCCTTAACCCTTTTGGGCATGGAGTTCACCAGAACTTCACAGCTTACCACTGGAGTCCTCTTCCACTCCTCCATGATGACATCACAGGGCTGGTGGATGTTAGAGACCTTGCACTCCTCCACCTTCTGTTTGAGGAAGCCCCACAGATGCTCAATAGGGTTTAGGTCTGGAGACATGCTTGGCCAGTCCATCACCTTTACCCTCAGCTTCTTTAGCACTGGTCGTCTTGGAGATGTGTTTGGGGGTGTTATGTTGAAATACTGCCCTGCAACCCAGTCTCCGAAGGAAGGGGATCATGCTCGGCTTCAGTATATCACAGTACATGTTGGCATTCATGGTTCCCTCAATGAACTGTAGCTTCCCAGTGCCGGCAGCACTCATGCAGCCCCAGACCATCTGAACAAAAGTTTATCTTGGTCTCATCAGACCACAGGACATGTTTCCAGTAATCCATGTTCTTAGTCTGCTTGTCTTAAGCAAACTGTTTGCGAGGGTTCTTGTGCATCATCTTTGGAAGAGGCTTCCTTTTGGAATGACAGCCATGCAGACCAATTTGATACAGTGTGCAGCGTATGGTCTGAGCACTGACAGGCTGACCCCCCACCCCTTCAACCTCTGCAGCAATGCTTGCAGCACTCATATGTCCATTTCCCAAAGACAACCTCAGGATGTGATGCTGAGCATGTGTACTCAACTTTTTTGGTCGACCATGGCAAGACCTGTTCTGAGTGGAACCTTTCCTGTTAAACTGCTGTATGGTCTTGGCCACTATGCTGCAGCTCAGTTTTAGGGTCTTGGCAATCTTCTTATAGATTAGGCCAACTTTATATAGAGCAACATTTATTTTATTCAGATCCTCAGAGAGTTTTTTTGCCATGAGGTGCCATATTGAACTTCCAGTGACCAGTATGAGAAAGTGAGAACGATAACACCAAATTTACCACATGACACCGGGGAGGAAAAATGGCTAATTGGGCCCAACTTGGACATTTTCACTTAGGGATGTTCTCACTTTTGTTGCCAGCAGTTTAAACATTGTTGGCTGTGTGTGTTGAGTTATTTTAAAGGGTACAGAAAATGTATACTGTTTTACAAGCTGTACACTCACTACTTTACATTGTAGCAGTGTAATTTCTTCAGTGTTGTCATATATATATATACAGTGCAGAAAATAAGTATTTGAACACCCTGCTATTTTGCAAGTTCTCCCACTTGGAAATCATGGAGGGGTCTGAAATTGTCATCGTAGGTGCATGTCCACTGTGAGAGACATAATCCAAAAAAAAAAAATCCAGAAATCACAATTTATGATTTTTTAACTATTTATTTGTATGATACAGCTGCAAAGAAGTATTTGAACACCTGTCTATCAGCTAGAATTCTGACCCTCAAAGACCTGTTAGTCTGCCTTTAAAATGTCCACCTCCACTCCATTTATTATCCTAAATTAGATGCACCTGTTTGAGGTCATTAGCTGCATAAAGACACCTGTCCACCCCATACAATCAGTAAGAATCCAACTACTAACATGGCCAAGACCAAAGAGCTGTCCAAAGACACTAGAGACAAAATTGTACACCTCCACAAGGCTGGAAAGGTCTACGGGGAAATTGCCAAGCAGCTTGGTGAAAAAAGGTCCACTGTTGGAGCAATCATTAGAAAATGGAAGAAGCTAAACATGACTGTCAATCTCCCTCGGACTGGGGCTCCATGCAAAATCTCACCTTGTGGGGTCTCAATGATCCTAAGAAAGGTGAGAAATCAGCCAGGACTACACGGGAGGAGCTGGTCAATGACCTGAAAAGAGCTGGGGCCACCGTTTCCAAGGTTACTGTTGGTAATACACTAAGACGTCATGGTTTGAAATCATGCATGGCACGAAAGGTTCCCCTGCTTAAACCAGCACATGTCAAGGCCCGTCTTAAGTTTGCCAATGACCATTTGGATGATCCAGAGGAGTCATGGGAGAAAGTCATGTGGTCAGATGAGACCAAAGTAGAACTTTTTGGTCATAATTCCACTAACCGTGTTTGGAGGAAGAAGAATAATGAGTACCATCCCAAGAACACCATCCCTACTGTGAAGCATTAGGGTGGTAGCATCATGCTTTGGGGGTGTTTTTCTGCACATGGGACAGGGCGACTGCACTGTATTAAGGAGAGGATGACCGGGGCCATGTATTGCGAGATTTTGGGCAACAACCTCCTTCCCTCAGTTAGAGCTTTGAAGATGGGTCGAGGCTGGGTCTTCCAACATGACAATGACCCGAAGCACACAGCCAGGATAACCAAGGAGTGGCTCTGTAAGAAGCATATCAAGGTTCTGGCGTGGCCTAGCCAGTCTCCAGACCTAAACCCAATAGAGAATCTTTGGAGGGATCTCAAACTCTGTGTCTAGAGAAGATCTGTGTGGAGGAGTGGGCCAAAATCCCTCCTCCAGTGTGTGCAAACCTGGTGAAAAACTACAAGAAACGTTTGACCTCTGTAATTGCAAACAAAGGCTACTGTACCAAATATTAACATTGATTTTCTCAGGTGTTCAAATACTTATTTGCAGCTGTATCATACAAATAAATAGTTAAAAAAATCATACATTGTGATTTCTGGAATTTTTTTTTTGATTATGTCTCTCACAGTGGACATGCACCTACGATGACAATTTCAGACCCCTCCATGATTTCCAAGTGGGAGAACTTGCAAAATAGCAGGGTGTTCAAATACTTATTTTCTGCACTGTATATATATATATGAAAATTAATCCATCCTGCTGTACTGATGGCCCAAAAATACTAGGACAGTACAAATATCACCCCAATGACCCCTTTTTGGAAAATAGACATTCCAAGATATTTAGTAGGAGGCATGGCAAGTTTTTTTAAGTTGTAATTTTTTTGTCACAATCTTTTGGAAAAGAAATACAATAAAAACAGTTTTCACAATTCTTTTTCCTACATGCTGTTCCCAGAGCAGTACAGCATTATCACATAACTGGTATGGTGGTTATCAGGAACACTGACTAGTGACAATATGTAAAAAATATATATATATTTTTTTAATAACATTTTTTTTCCATTTTTTGTTGTTGTTGCATACTGTGACCAGAGCAATACAGTGTTCTGATAGTAACACTGTACTACCATATGGAGGTGATCAGCATTTTTCTTACTATGATTACTTACAACAGTAACTATCACTGTTATGAACAACCATTTTTTCAAAATGAAATCTATTCATTGTGTGCTATTGTGATTAGCCACAGTGAATGGCCACAGCTAATCACATGGAACAGATGGGCTGTGGTTGGCCCTGTCTGTACCATGTCATAGCTGTTACCAATCACAGAGATCATCACAATAGTACACAATGAATGGAAGCCATACATTCAGTACAATTGTCACCTAATGTGATTGCTGTGACCCACAGCACATGGTACTGGCAACGACCCAGTTCACCGATTTGTCATCCGCTGTGTCCGATGATGTCCACCTAGGACAGGAGACCTACCACCCAGCCTATAGACAAATAGCAGTTAAAAAAGTTCTTTCCCCTCTTCCCCGCAGAATGCCTCTACAATGTGTCTCTTTCTCTTCACATTCGTTTTAAAGGAAAAGGAAACACAGGGCCAGCATTTCCTTGGCTTCCTGATCATTCTACTGTCCCCCAATTTTCAATCTGTGACTGGAACTTGCTTCTGATACAAAACAGTGATGCATATATGTGGCAGTACAGAATAAGGCCCACCTCCATGCAGACACATATATCCATAAGGCAGGCTTAGCCAGGGGAGGTTAAAAAAAATCCCCTCCAAAATGAGCACTAAGTAAAAGAGTTGACCTATGACCAATTGACCATCTGATCAGTCTCTGTACTGGTTTTAGATAAACATAAGCCCAATCAATTTATGTGGTGAGGTTTTTAGTATAATTGTATATCATCAAATATGAAAGTCTTATCGGAATGTTTGTAATGTAACATTTTCCTTGTAATAGTTTACATTTCATTATCATAACTAGGGTTGTCCAGATACCGATACTAGTATCGGTATCGGGACCGATACCGAGTATTTGCGGGAGTACTTGTACTCGCGCAAATGCTCCCGATGCCTAAATAGAATACTTTTTTTGTATTTATCAACATGTTCTGTGAAAATTCTTTGAGTTTTTTACTACTGCGTGACAAGCAAATAAAACATTTGTATTCATTTTTACTAATTTTTATTCTTTTATAATATCTTGAGTTAGAGTTCTTCATAATTCTAAAGAAAATATCCTTAGTCTGTATTGTGGTTTGAAAACTGTCACATGACATTTAAAAAAAGTATCGGTATTCGGTATCGGCGAGTACATGAAAAAAAGTATCGGTACTTGTACTCGGTCCTAAAAAAGTGGTATCGGGACAACTCTAATCATAACACATCCCTAAAAACTATTTCATAGAAGAGACCAAACCAATTTTTTGTTTCCAGATTTCTTTACTTAGGTGCAGTTTTATATTTTCTTTCATGTATAATATGCCTTGAAACCATCATATGGCAGTTTAAGTATACAAAATTTCTGGACATATTAGTTGTGACTTCCCAGCATGCACATATACACTAAAGCAGCTGAAAAAACAAGCAATTTGCATGTGCACATATTCCAACATATATACTGTAGTGGTAAAGTTATTGTACATGATAACTGGCAGTCATTGTGCAATGAACAACATAAGACACTAGAATGATATTCATGGACTGAAGAAATTCCCAAAGAGAAGGCAATTTGCCTTGCATCAAGTCCTCTAAAGCCACGTACACACGATCGGTCCAAACCGGTCCGTTTTCCTTCGGTCCAAAAACAGAGGGCTTGCTTTAAAATTGAAACAATGGACGGCTAACCTATAGGTCAAAACCGATCGTTAGTACGCACGAGCATCGATTAAAAATCCACGCATGTTTAGAATCAAGTCGACGCATGCTTGGAAGCATTCAACTTCGTTTTTTTCATCACGTTGTTGTGTTTTACGTCACCGCGCTCTGACACGATCGGTTCATGAACGGATGGTGTGTAGGCACATCAGTCAGCTTCATTGGTGAACCGATGAAAACGGTCTGTCGGACCAATCGTGTGTACAGGGCTTAAGGATACACATGGCTTATCACATTCCAATATGTTTCATATTATTTGTATATTCATTCATATTTGCCTTTCACTTTACCTGCAAAGAAAAGACAGCATGCTCTATAGCTCATCATGCCAGTCAAAGCAAAAAAGCAGCTAATGGATGTTAGCTATATCAGAAAGGGAAGACAGGTAAATGCTCAATGGTATTCAGTGTTATGCATAGGCAGCAGCATATATTTCTCCTGGACCATGATAAGAAAAGGTGCGTGATCAAGATGTAGCAGTTTCATTTAGTACCATCCCTGTGTTTTTGGTTCCATAGGGCCTTATTCTCAACAGATCACATTGGATTTACTGTATATGACAAGACAAGGCTTGAACAACAATGTAGTGGAATACATTAGACAAAGGAACAAATTCATTTTATTCCCGCAGGTCGTTAAATGTTTAACAGTGGGATCTGCCAAACCATAGCAGAAGAAACCGGCTCTTCCTGTCGCTGTGGCTTGAGCTTCTTGTTTACTCTTCGGTGACCCAGTCCACCAGAGATTACCAAGACGGAGTCTGCCTTCAACTTCCCAGCTCGCTGTCTTTTGCTATGTTGTGGTGGCATGCTGGGGTCACTTAGAAGATCATAAAGAGTGCAATCATCCTTCCCCACGTCACATGAATTTGATCCATGAGACAATGTGAGAGAGCCTGATGAAGAGGACAAGTCACTTCTTTGTGCAATGGACCCCATGGAGCCCCTAAGCCAAATGGCGCTGTCATTGTTATTGTTGGCAGTAGCTGCATTTCCCTCATTTTGCTGTACATGGGCACCACGAGGGTCCTCTGATTTTAGTTCAATATTTGAAGTTTGGCTACATCTGCTCGGTGTCCGCTTATGTTTTTTGTTCACAGCAGTTGCCATGACAAGGAATTTTACTGCACCATTGTGTGCATGGTAAGACACCATTCCTCGTCCTAAAAAAGAAAACATATAAGGTCATAAGGGATGAGAGTATGATTATTTGTGATTTGATTAAAGGGTAGCTCCACTTTCATTGGAAAAAAAATAGCAAATAGAAAAAAATAATATTTAGCTTATACAATTGCGATTCAAGTCATATTGGATTTGAATGTAAATAAAACATTACCTTTCCTTTTCCATCTGCAGTGCTGTAATTTTCTGTAAAAATGCAACGCAATATGGCAGCCTGAAGGGTTTTTGTACACAGATGGTATACAGAACGCTGCCTGAAAATGTCATTTTCTACTTGAGTGATTGGCTTACTGATTTTCCCAGAAGTCTGCACTAAGGTACAAGTAAGATTTTTGGCATGTCCAGCAACAAAAATTTAATTTTTAGTGATGTTCCTAAAGGAAAATCTCATCTAAAAGGGATGCACACCACGCCAATTTTCTCACTAGCACCCTGCAGGTGCAACAGCTGATTGATAATTATAAAAACACTCCCATATAAATTCACATGGACAGACAGCCATTTCTTCAGAATAACAAAAGGTAGGAATCTGCAAAAAAGTTTATTACATTTTTTGCAATGTACATAGATCACCCAGAGAGGAATTGTTTAGGTTTCCATAATGCCAGAGATACATTTACTGCAAATCATTAAAGTTTTTTTGGCCTTAAAATTCAAAGCTGTAAATATCATGCATGCATCTGCCAGCTATTGTTATGCATTTTATATAAACCTAAACATTCTGAATAATTCCTTTAGCATATTCAAACGTTTTATAGATCTAGTATACAATAGTGGCTTCAAGTTAATATACAGGTGAAACTCGAAAAATTTGAATATCAAGCAAAAGTTCATGTATTTCACTAAGCTGAAATTAACATACGAGATAGACTCGTTACATGCAAAGCAACATAGTTCAAGCCGTGATTTGTCATAATTGTGATGATTATGGCTTACAGCTCATGAAAACCCCAAATCCACAATCTCAGAAAATTTGAATATTGAGAAAAGGTGTAATATTCTAGGCTCAAAGTATCCCACTCTAATCAGCTAATTAAGCCATAACACCTGGAAAGGGTTCCTGAGCCTTTAAATGGTATATCAGTTTGGTTCAGTAGGAATCACAATCATGGGAAAGACTGCTGACCTGACAGTTGTGCAGAAAACCATCATTGACACCCTCTATAAGGAGGGAAAGCCTCAAAAGGTAATTGCAAAAGAAGTTAGATGTTCTCAAAGTGCTGTATCTAAGCACCTTAATAGAAAGTTATGTGGAAGGGAAAAGTGTGGAAGAAAAAGGGTGCACAAGCAGCAGGGATGACCGCAGCCTGGAGAAAATTGTCAGGAAAAGTCCAATCAAAAGTGTTGGGGACTTTCACAAGGAGTGGACTGAGGCTGGAGTCAGTGCATCAAGAGCCACCACACACAGAAGGATCCTGGACATGGGCTTCAAATGTCGCATTCCTCTTGTCAAGCCACTTCTGAACATCAAAGGGCAGAAGCCAGGAGTCCTCCTGTGGTCACTTCAATCCGCGAACACTGATAGACGATTTCCTCAGGATTCAGAAATGAGTAAACAAATCAAAAATGATGGTGTGATGGGACCCCCCATAGACCTCGCCTTCAAATGTATTAATTCCATGGAAGATGTCCTACAGGAAGAACCCCGAGAGGGCCTGAGGCCGATAAAACGCGGAGAAGGTGAAAAGCTGCACAGCCAAGCGCTCAGGCTGAACAATAACACCCTAACCGACCTCCGTGGCTTCAAGGAGGTGGTGGCCAACCTGCTGAGTGACCCTTCCCATCTCTGCTGGGTGGACCTCTCCTTCAATGACCTCCCTAACATCGACCCTGTCCTGACTGCATACCGTCATCTTTCGGTACTAAATCTCCATGGCAACAGTATTCGTCAGCTGACAGAAGTGGATAAACTCGCGGCCCTGCCCAACCTTAAGAGCCTGACGCTGCATGGGAACCCCATCAAGGCGGAAAAGGGGTACAGGTCCTACATACTGTCTGTCCTTCCGCAGCTCAAGAGCTTTGATTTCAGCACTGTCACCAAACAAGACCGAGTCAACGCCGATGTCTGGAGCCGAATGAACGGCAAACTGAAGAAAGTCCGGAGATCTAAAAAAGAGTGAAGAGATGGGAGCTCGCCCTACAAGGGTGTATATTATTATTTCCCCCTTTTTTTTTTTTTTTTTTTTTTTTACTGTAAATCGGTAACTATGTTCTGGCCGGTAATTGTTGGTCACGTCTTGTGGCCTGTTGTTGTATCTATGTATTGAAAATGTAATAAAAATTATTTTACACAAAGGCCAGAAGCTTCTTACCTGGGCTAAAGAAAAACAGACCTGGTCCAAAGTACTCTTTTCTGATGAGAGCAAATTTTGCATCTCATTTGGAAACCAAGGACCCAGAGTATGGAGGAAGAATGGAGAGGCACACACTGCAAGATGCTTGAAGTTCAGTGTGAAGTTTCCAGAGCCATGTCATCTGCTTGTGTTGGTCCACTGTGTATCATTAAGTCCAGGGTCAACGCAGATGTCTACCAGGAGATTTTGCAGGACTTCGTGCTTCCTTTCACAGATGAGCTCTATGAAGATACTGACTTCATTTTCCAGCAGGACTTAGTACCTGCCCACACTGCGAAAAGCACCAAAACCTGGTTCAAAGTCCGTGGAATTACTGTGCTTGATTGGCCAGCAAACTTGCCTGACCTAAACCCCATAGAGAATCTATGGGGCATTGCTAAGAGAAAGATGAGTGACATGAGACCGAACGATGCAGAAGAGCTATAGAAGCATCCTGGTCTTCCATAATACCTCAGTAGTGCCACAGGCTGATAGCTTCCATACCACAGCGCATTGAGGCAGTAATTGCTGCATAAGAGGCCCAAACCAAGTACTGAGTACACATGCATGCTTATACTTTTCAGAGGTCCAATATATTGTTCTATGTACAATCCTTGTTTTATTGATTGCATGTAATATTCTAATTTTATGAGATTGTGGATATGAGGTTTTCATGAGCTGTAAGCCATAATCATCACAATTATGACAAATCATGGCTTGAACTATCTTGCTTTGCATGTAATGAGTCTATCTCATATGTTAGTTTCACCTTCTACGTTGCATTAGTGAAATAAATGACCTTTTGCACAATATTAGAATTTTTTGAGTTTCACCTGTATTTATCAATGTGTTTTAATGTTTTGAAAACCTTTCGAAGACCAAGTTAGAAAAATGTGTCAATGTTGGGGGAAAGTTGTGTGAAAACATTTAAATACCCTATACTGCCTCTTTGAGGTAAAACAATATTATTCCCATTCAGAGTAACAGGGTTCCTGGAGTCTCCTCTGCTACTGGTACTTTTTATTTCTAAGGAATTACTAGGGAAGTTAAGGTCAGGTACATTTTTTTTTTTTGGACACACTAGAAAATGTTTAAATGTTTTTGGAATGTACAGCTGAAGAGATTTCTCTTCACTCTCCGAAAACAGGAAGAGGCAATCTCTTTTATATGAAGGGAAATGTCCACTTATTGTAAATCTCTCTAGTGAGGATAAAGACAGCAATATAATTTTTACACCATACAAAACAAAAAAAAAATGTTTTGGGTAGAAATGCACTTTTAGGACACTATAGAGCTTATTTTGTGCTCGTTGTCATTTAAACTGGAGTTAAAAATAAGATACTTAAAAAGACAAATTTATCAAAAAAATAAAAGCAGCTTGACTGAGCTGAAATAGAGCGAAACAAAACAATGACATGGTGTTAAACTAGCAAGATCATCAGGTTTGTGATGTTCTGAGCAGCAAGAAAAATAAAGAATTTAGCAAGAGAGTGCATGAACTTAAAAAGGAAAAAGAATGGAGGGCGCACCGACCTAGTGTGATACTGTTACACAATTTTTATTAAAATACTAAAATCAATAGTTATACTCACAAAATGAGTTAGAAACAAGCTTTAAAAGACAATCCAACAGCGCCAGCAAAACAGGACAGTTGCTTCAGTCTAAAAAGGTATCTGACCGATAATCAGGCTAGGCTTACGTTTCAGGGGCGTACCCCTTTCCTCAGAGCCCCGGTGGTCTGCACTGCTCCCTCACTATGCAGCTTGTCAGAATATATACACACACACATATACACAGAGAGGTAAAAAGAGCATGTGCTAGAGGGTCACAGGTCACCCCGCCCACAGGGAGGTCTATTGGCAAAGCTCCCCCCATTTTAGACTGAAGCAACCGTCCTGTTCTGCTGGCGCTGTTGGATTGTCTTTTAAAGCTTGTTTCTAACTCATTTTGTGAGTATAACTATTGATTTTAGTATTTTAATAAAAATTGTGTAACAGTATCACACTAGGTCGGTGCGCCCTCCATTCTTTTTTCTTTTTTAGTTCCTTTGAATTCCCACGATTCTAAGGAGGGCTGCAAGACTTTGGAAAGACACTGTACAATTGAATTGTATGTCCCCATAAGCAAGAAATACCGGAGCGCAGGAGATTTATATTGTAGTGCATGAACTTGCCAGGGTTATCTGCTAGCTGCTCTTGAGATAAACACTGAGCCTGTTTCAGAGCTTCACAACACAAAAATCAATGTTTGGTATAGATGTGTGAATTAATCAGTATTCACAGAACCAGCCTACTAATGACACCATCCACTCTACTTTATTTTATCAATTTAAATAGAAGTGTACTCAAATCTTCTCTTTTTTTATGTTTTGGGTTGAGAAAGTAAGAGTTAGAAATTGTCAGTTTTTTATTGCCGTCTGTAGCCCTGTTGGGGATAATTCTCCCCTTTCCCCTACTTGTGTCACATAGGAAAGAAGCAAGGGGAAATGAAAAGTCATCAATGAAAAACACAGAAATGAAAAGTCATCAATGAAAAACACAGTGAAGTGGAGAAGGGTTAGAACAGTATTTCTAGAAGCATGACCCCCATCCATTGTCTCTTGACACATCTTTCTGGCCATGGAAACATGGCCCCGCTCTCTGCAATAACATGAGAAACCTGCCTCTGGAAACATATCAACACTCTGGTACCTAGACTACAGCTTCTCCCTAGTGGTGTGCCATTTCTATGGTGTACAGCATCTCGCCTCTCTGGACCTGGCAACATGACAAGGCTTTGGCTCTTGTAAACTTGTACAGTTACTACATTTAATTTAAAGCACTTATATAGAAGGATAGAGGGTTCCTGTTAATATTTGAAAGGACAGAGAGCTTGATTATGAAATTGTAAGTCATATTTCAGTTCACTGAGGTCAGTTCACTAAAATAATTGATCTGATTGCATGTTGTAAGGTATTTCACTGGACTTGGATTTACCAATATCTGTTAAAAATATCTGTTAAATATATATATCTATAATCCCTTTTTTTAACATTGCCTATGTATTGGGAGAATAAAGGAGAAGCAGTTCAGATTAATTAGGTATTCGTGGAAACCTGTATTGAGAAAACAAAGTCTAAAATTGGTTGGTTGTCAAATTTTATTGATGCAACTTTTATAAGTCAGACCCTAGGGCAGAGGTAGGCAACCTGGGGCCCTCCAGCTATTGCAGAACTTCCAAGTCCCATCATGCCTCTGAGAGAAATTGTAACTGCCAACCTTGCAAACTGTTACCTATTATTGCAAGCAATCTGACCACATGTAGAAAAACATGTAGTGTACAGGATGAAGAGTGACTGACAGTTGGGAAGCTAATGCATCAGATATACAGATTCATTTAAAGCCTAATGCCAACTTTTCAATATTACATATCACCAACATTTTTAGTCACCGACTCTGAACAAGAATGCAGGCCAAGAGCTTTGACCTCACGGTATTAAATTGTATTTCATTAAATTTTAAATATTACAAAAAACAAGAAAAAAACAATTCTGAAATATCCAAAAATAAATACTCTCCATTCCATTATTATGCCATTTTCCTTGAAATTATACTTTAACCACTTAACGACCGCCGCATGTATATGTATGTCCACAGAATGGCACGTACAGGCAGATGGGCGTACATGTACGTCCCTGCCTTCTTGCAGGTCAGGGGTCCGATCGGGACCCCCCCCCCCGCTACATGCGGCAGTTGTTTTACCTGTGGGAGCGATCTGGGATGAGGGGGCGGCTGTTCGTTTCTGTCCGCCCCCTCGTGATCGCTCCCAGCCAATCCGGCATCCCCCCGCCCTGCACTTCCTCTGCCTGTGTAATGTAAACACTGGCAGAGGAAGTGATGTCAGCTCTCCTCTCAGCGGTATTTTCGATCCGACGAGAGGAGAGAAGACATCACAAGTAAGTCGCACCAACCGCACACTGACACCGGCACATTAACCCCTTCAGATCACCCCCCCCCCAGCCCCCTGTCACAGTGTCACTAATAGCAGTGATCATATATTTAATGATCACTGCATTTAGTGTCAGTGTGACAGTTAGTGTGACAGGCAGTTAGTGTTAGGTCCAGGGTAGCCCCGTACCCCCCCTAATAAAGGTTTAACCCCTTGATCACCGTCCTAGTTAACCCTTTCACCCCCTATTGCCAGTGTCACTAAGCGATCGGTTTTCTGATCGCTGTATTAGTGTCACTGTTGCCGCTAGGTAGCTAATTTTTTTTCTTATATTGTGATTTTTTTTTTTTTTACTAAAGACATGTGGCTGAATACATTTTGGCCTAAACGTTTGACTAAAATGTAGTTTATTCGATTCTTCTTATAACAAAAAGTAAAAAAAATTGATTTTTTTTCAAAAATGACGCTCTATTTTTGATTTTAGTGCAAAAAATAAAAAACGCAGAGGCGACCAAATGCCATCAAAAGAAATCTCTATTTGTGGGAAGAAAAGGACGCAAATTTTGTTTGAAAGCCACGTCGCACGACCGCGCAATTGTCTGTTAAATCGACGCAGTGCCGAATTGTAAAAACACCTTTGGTCATTTAGCAGCATATTGGTCCGGTCCTGAAGTGGTTGAACTAAATTTAAAATAGCATTCCTTATGCTTAACGAGATAAAGCTACATTGCTAAAAGTATTGGCAATGCAGTAGGCTTTACATGCGCATGAACTTTAATGGGATTCCAGTCTTCGTCTGTAGGGTTTAATACTGAGTTGGCCCACCCTTTGCAGCTAGAACAGCTTCAACCCTTCTGGGACGGCTGTCCACATGGTTTAGGAGTGTGTCTATGGGAAGGTTTGACCGTTCTTCCAGAAGTGCAATTGTGAGGTCAGGCATTGAGGTCAGTCTCTGTTCTAATTTATCCCAAAGGGGTTCTATTGGGTTAAGGTCAGGACAGATTATTTTTTTCTTGTACCTACAAGATAAAGACATAATTATGTTAAACTTACCTTAAAACAAAGCCCTTTCAGGACCATGATGTCAGATGTCAGCTCTGCAAGCGCTCTTCTCTTCACCTGTCTTGTTTCCGGGTTTGCATAGGTGTCCGTTCCTTCAGAGCATATTTACTAGTGATATCACTGGCTGCATGTACACTAAATATCTCCTAAACGGTGCATGTTTAGGAGATATTTACATTACATATAGGTAAGCCTTATTATAGGCTTACCTATATGTAAAAGCAAAAGATAGAAGCTTACTTCCACTTTAATGAAGAAGCTTTCCTTTTATTTCAAGCATAATATTTTTTTTCATACACTGCATGTCACAGTCACAGTGATTTTAAATTTGTAATATTACTCTACATGGATTATTTTTTATTTATTTTTTCAGAAAATTTCGAATTTTTTTCCAAAAAAAGGAAAAGAAAAAAGGGAAAACAAAGTTTTCTTCTCCTGGCTTCAGAATTTCTATATTTTTATGTGAGCTTTGTAGAACTTGCTTGTTTGATTATTCCTTGCAATCTTGCAAATTGTATTTTCTACAATACTACTGTGGCAACTTGACTTTGTATATTTTGTCACTTTAAAACCAAACTAAAAATCCTATACTAATAGATAGAAAATCTTCTAAAGCAAAGCCAAACACGCATATTACACAATATTTTATGGATTTGTACACAGAACTTACCAGTTACTTTTGGAATTCCTTGCAGACGAGGGACTGGGAACGCTACAATAACACCATGGTTCGTACCGACCATTAGTAGACCATGACAAACAAGCAAACTGGTCACCGACACATGCTGCTGCCCTGCAAAGCAAAAACAAAGATACTGCATTGGATTAGAACTTCTCAGCAAACAAAATTCTTGGAAAACAGTCATGTCATTTAGCCAAAAGAAGAGGCATTAGTAGAAAGATGACAATGTTATTTATGTTGGTGAGGTTGAATTTTCAGACATGTAGAGCCACTGATAACTGAAAAAGCAACTCAAAAACACAGATACATTTTAAACATTTTATTAGTGTATGTTGTAGGCTACTAAAGTAATCAGAAAATATTCTCAATGTCTGCTTTTGAGAAAGAACAAGAGCATTTTAGCAGCACGTCTCATGAAAATAGCATGTACGTGCTGCAAGCTGTAGATCTTTTATGGAGAACAGTAGAGGGTAAATTTGTTAAATCTTTTAGTTCATTTAGCAGCATTCTCCTAAAGTACCACGCTGTTTTAAGATAAGCACTTTGTAAAAACAATTGAACATTTTAATGCACAGGGCATTCTAGTAAAGAAACCTACTTAAACGTATACATTTACACACAGTAAATAAGATCTTTCACTGTTGGAACATTTTAGCTGACTACCAATTCTCTTCTCCTAATTGAGAGGCATTAAGCTAGCACCATGAAGAGATAAGCCAAGATTTACTGTACATTTTTATATTAGATGGAAAAGTGATCTGATCGTTTGGAAGTAACCAATTTCCTTTCTAAAGGAATCTTTCATTTGTCTGCTTAGGGTAGATTCTCCTGAAAGTTTACCCTCACTACTGATATTCTCAGTTCTCTTCCTCCTCTGTGGCTCTGTTCATCCATTAGAGCCATTCCTCTAAACCCTGTTGAATCTCTGTGTAGATCAGCATTGTGGTGTACACAAAGTAAATAGCATGTTCCCCTCCTCCACGTCACAGTGTTCAAATCTGGTGTTGGACACTCAGGGCTAAGCAATACATCCTGGAGTGGTTTATTTCTCCCTCAAAATCAGAAGCTAACTAGCTGGGTATTTTGGACGAACAGGGCAGAGAGGGAATGTGGCAAAGGTGGGTATACTGTAGGTGGTTGGGGTTTAGCATTAAAGTGACATTAAAGTTTTTTGTTTTTAAAACACGTCATATATACCCGCTCTCTCCTCTTCTTGGGTCTTGTTGGCGCTCCTGACCTCTCCTTCATGCTAAGTGCCCCCATAGCTTGCTATAGGGGCACCTGAGCAGGTTCAATCCCAAGCCACTACATTGTCTATTTAGACACACAGCGCTGCACAGCCCCTCCCCTGCTCTCTCCTCATCAGCTCACTGGTTTGATTGACAGTAGCAAGAACCAATGTCCCACTGCTGTCTTAGTCAATGGGGAGGCAAAGACCCCAGAGAGCTGGGTAAGTAAGCTGGGGGTGCTGCTACACACAGAAGGTAAAAAACATAAATGCACAAAGATAAAAAACCTTAAGCCTTTACAACCATTTTAAAAGACAACTTGTTAATTTCCCCTGAATGGACAAAGTGACAAATTCTTTGCAATGGAAATTTGTACCACTAAATCTGTGTAAACTGCCACTGGCTGACTAGTTGTTGACAAAGTGTACTGTATACAAACACTAAAAATGTAAGTATTTTATTTGATCCTTTTTGGTCTGTTAATTGTACCATTAAGTGTTTTATTTTAGTCTTTGTACCGGTTTGAATAAAAAAATAACGGTTGATCCTGTAAAAAATGCTCCCTTCCATCTCTGTGAACTATAGAACACATTCTTCATATGGTATGGGTAGAGAGAGGGAGTGACTGTTGTCACCCTGGAACAAGTGTTTTATTGGCAGGCTAATTTGGTGAGAAATAAAAAACAAAAACAAAACAAAAGTGGTCACCAGGTCAAAGGACTGACAAGCTGCTATATACTGTGCTCCTGGATTCTTTGTCATTTTTAGAAGGAGGTCATTAAAGGCAGATCTCATATTCCTTTAAATATAGGTTACTCATTAAAGACATTCATTTACAAAAAAGAACACTGGGTGCCACTTTTTTTCCTTCTTTTTATTATTCCAACATATATTGTAGGTTGGGATGTTTTCAGTTCTACAATTATGGTTAAGTGTATGATGCATTTATTGTCTTTTAAAATAAACCTTAGAATTTTTTATTTTATTCCCAATAAATTATTTAGCTATCAGAAGGCAAATGCCAACCCTGGTGTTTTGCAAACAAAAAAACTGGCACTCTAATGAACAGCAGTTCACAATATAAAGGATGGCAAATATTCTACTCCCACTAATGCACACAGATAGAGAAGAATAGATGGTAGATAATGACAACTCCTACACAAGTTGTTCATTCAGCTGTGTCATAAAGTAATCTGTTTCATGTATACAGAGCTGAAAGAAAAAGAAATTATATTACCAAGAAATAATACTTTTCCACAATATACACTTAATCTTACCTTTCCATAAAACAGAGCACTTGCAACTGTATTTTGCAGAGAAAAATCAATTTATAAAATGTATTTAAATGTTATTTTGACTCGGATGCACTGAAAAAGTACACTGGTTCCACTAGAGACCAATAAATGTATCAGAAATAATGGCAGGAGAAGCTAAATTAGATTGACATCTTTGCATTTTTGTAAATCACGTGGTAATGCTCAAGCCAAGATACACTGTGATGCCATTCATTTTGAATGCCAATCGAGATGCGTTTCAGTGAAAAAAGTAAAAGGTGCAGGTTCATTAAAAACCAGTGTTGCAGTGCAAAAACAGTCAATTTACAATGAACTGCCTATTTTACCACAATGCACATTAACATCCTATGGGCATTCTGTGCGGGGTTGGGGTAAAAAAAAGCCAACAGAAATCTGCAAAACTGCTTTTCTCACAAGTCTGTGAGTTAGCAGCATCTACTGCAATAGGAGCTTCATTTTTGGTCAGGATTTGTTTGCATCTGTTAGGATCAGAAGTAGATAGGAAACTACATCCAGTTATCTTTTAAGCACACTCAGGCATGTATTTGGTGAGGCTGAAGTACGGATAGGACTGTTACGTGGTCTGCCATATTGTGATGCCTTTTTTAAAGCCCCCCCCCCCCCCCCAATTCTGTGCACCATACTCTTGCATCCCCTCCTCATGCATACTTTTCTCCCTGGGTTTCTCTGGCCACTCTAATGACATCTTTAGGTCCTCTGCCTTTCTGTCCTTCAGTGGCAGTGGGTGGTGCTCAATGTTACAGAGTGTGGCACTGCCACTAAAACATCAACATTGCTCTCCTTAGTGAGCCAAGGCAGATGTGTTCTGGTTACCCCATGGTAGGTATTTTAAAAGCAAATATGTCACTAAAAGAAATGTTTGTAATAAAAAGTACCCTGTAAAGGAGACAGGTAATAACCACCTCTTTCACTGCATGTGCTGCCAATCTCTGCTCTAGTGAAAAAAAATCTTCAGCTGAAGAATCTTTAAAATCTGACATTTGTAGGAGCTGTGATCCTCCCCTACACGTGTGTATGTTTCTAATCACAGAAAGTTCCACCCTGCACACATACTTCTATGGTACCTAAACTCATCTTTGGATGCATGGCTCCAGTGGCCCTGTAGTCAAAACAGTCAACATAGCCAGTGCTCCAACAATACCAAACAGCAGTTGTGGATTTTTAAGTCAAATGAAAATGTCACATGTTCTAGGGCACGTGGGACATTCTAAGAAAGGGTTTTAATATTCATGGAGTCCAAATTAAATTCCAAAAATATGTTAACTTTTCTAATGTAAATAAAAAATAGGCAATACTGATAGTTTTCCTGAAAATCACAATAACAAAAATTGTGCAGTATGACAATGTTTTTTTAACACATCACAGAGTTATTAACACATCAGAGAGAGAGTTATTATGCTGTCATCTTATTTCCTGAGATATTGGAATTATATATAAATATGTACTGTAGAATAGAACTATAAAAAGCCTACCACAAACATCTTATTTTTCACATCTTTTTTTTTTGGTACCTGTTAACAATAACATCATGTACAGATGATATACTGTATATACTTTACCTTAGCTGTTTACTGGCTGTGCAAAACATGCTTGTTATGTTCTCACTATGAAGTTCTTTGACAAGATAATAGTACATACTTGCATCACTACTTGGTAAACTTTCAAGCATTGTTCTCAACACCTGGAAAACTTTGCCCATGTGGAAACCTTTGTGTGAAATCATAACATAACTGCCTTTACAGGAAGCACGTGAATGACAGATCTGTCATTTTTACTAGTATATTACTAGTTACTAATATATATGGTTTTTTTTCTTCTATTCAACAGCAGTCAGTAAGTGAATGCAGTTTTCACGATCCATACAAACTTCCACAAGAAACAAATTACAAAAATAAAACGAGCAACCCTTAATAGATGATGAAGTTCATACCGTGTTTCCCCGAAAATAAGACGTACTCCGAAAATAAGCCGTAGCGGGATTTCGACACAAGATCGAAATATAAGACACCCCTCCGAAAATAAGACGTAGCGATGTAGTGTCGAATCTCCGAAAATAAGACGTGGCGAATCTCCGATAATAAGACGTAGTGTCTTATGCGTAACGGCGCGGCGCGGAGCGGGAAACAACACGTGATAGGCGTACAGTACTGTACTGGAACTGAAGTGAGGAGAAGAACGCTGTGTAAAGCTGTAAAGCTTCTCCCAGCACTGACCAGCAAACCCCTCTCTCACCCCACACAAACACCAGGGGATAGGGGGAAAAGCTGCTACTGAGCCCAAAGAGATCACCCCAGCTCCACTTTGCTCCACATCAGCTTTGCTGGCCTATCTTTCTGTACAGCCAGACAAGATGAGTGCAAAGAGAAGAAGTTGGATATCCGAATGGTCCAAAAATGGCGTGCAGAATACAATAATCTCAGTCTACAGGTGGACAGAGGAAATGCTAAGAAGCGCAAGTGTGGTTCAGGTAGGCAACCTTTATGTTCTGTAATAAAAATAAGACACCCCCCGAAAATAAGCCATAGTGTGATTTCTTGAGGAAAAAAAAATATAAGACGGTGTCTTATTTTCGGGGAAACATGGTAGTGTGAACCGCCTAACTGGTTGGCAAAAAATAAATAAACATAATTTATAATTTGTTGGATTCTTTGGACAGTGAATGAATAGAAGATTACATCATGGATGCTTTTATAGCTATTATAAAGGTTAAAGAACAACTCCATGCTTTTTTTTTTTTTTTTTTTACTTTCCTTGAAGGTTTAAAAAGATAAAATAAGAAATCATTGGCTGCAATACTTACTACACATTAATCCAGTGCTGCCCTCTGCAGGACCTATTCTCTGATACAAGATTCCTTAAAGGGGTGGTTCCCCTAAAAATAAACTTTTAACATTGCATTTCTCTTCTTAATTACATGTAGAATCGGCTGGTATTTAAAAAAAAATCCGTCCGTACATACCATTTTCGGCATGTAGTCTCACCGCCGCTTCCGGGTCTGACGGTCGGGGTAGGGCGTGCCTACTTGATTGACAGGCATCCGATCGACGCATACAGCGCGTCACGAGATGCCAAAAGAAGCCGAACTTTGGTGCCCATGCGCCGTATAGAGCCGCACCAACGTTTGGCTTCTTTCGGCATCTTGTGACGCGCTGTATGCGTCGATCGGATGCCTGTCCCCAAGCATATACCCGGAAGCTGCGGTGAGGCTGCATGAAGAAAATAGTATGTACGGACGGATTTTTTTTTAAATACCAGCCGATTCTACATGTAATTAAGAGGATAGATGCAATGTTAAAAGTTTATTTTTAGGGGAACCACCCCTTTAAGCTGGCCATACATGGTTTAATTTCAGCTACTGCGGAAAAAAAAATATTCCTCCATCCACACAAATGAATCTGGAATCTGCCCACGGGGCATTGTATTTGAACAGAATAATCTAATCAGTGGCTGTAGCTGTTTTGCTGCAGCCACCAGAGAAAGCCATACACTCAATGAAATTCAGACAGTCCCCTGGGGGGGGAGCAAGCACTAAGTGTTTGGATGTTATAACTGACCAGTAAGCTAGTGCCATCACCAAGTTAACTTTTGGCCAAGGTGGTGAGTTTTGCCTTACGTCTAGTATTATACCAGATGAAGGTGAAAGATTTTGAGTTATGTTCTGTTAAGAAGACTAAAGTTTCACCAGAATATGTGATGGAACATATAAACACTTTAGCAAAATCATTATTTTGATTAACCACTTCCTTACTGGGCACTTATAACCCTTCCTGACCAGGTGAAATTTCAGCTTCTGGCACTGCGTCGCTTTAACTGACAATTGCGCGGTCGTGCAACGTGGCTCCCAAACAAAATTGGCGTCCTTTTTTCCCCACAAATAGAGCTTTCTTTTGGTGGTATTTGATCATCTCTGCGGTTTTTATTTTTTGCGCTATAAACAAAAAAAGAGTGACAATTTTGAAAATTTTTTACTTGTTACTATAATAAATAGCCCATTTTTTTAAACATAAAATAAAAAAAATTCTCAGTTTAGGCCGATACGTATTATTCTACATATTTTTCGTAAAAAAAAAATCGCAATAAGCGACTGGTTTGCGCAAAAGTTATAGCGCATACAAAATAGGGGACAAAATTATTATTAATTTTTATAATTTTTTTTATCTAGTAATGGCGGCGATCTGCGATTTTTATTGGGACTGGGACGTTATGGTGGACACATCGGACACTTTTGACACATTTTTGGCGCCATTCACACTTATACTGCGATCAGTGCTATAAAAATGCACCGATTACTGTATAAATGTGACTGGCAGTGAAGGGGTTAACACTAGGGGGGCATGGAAGGGGTTAAATGTATTCTGGGTGTGTTCTAACTGTGTGGGGGGAGGTGACCGATGCTGTGTCCCTATGTACAAGAGACACAGATCGGTCACCTCACTCCCTGACAGGACATGGATCTCTGTGTTTACACACAGAGATCCATGTCTTGTCCCTGTAACCGCCGATTGCGAGTGCCTGGCGGACATCGCGGCCGCCGGGCACGCGCATCGGCATTTCAGGAATGCAGCGGGCACGCGCGCGCCGCCGGCGGCGCGCGCGCGCCCTCTAGTGGCCATTAAATGCACAGGGCGCATATATGCGCCCTGTCAGAGATTCAGGACAGCCCGACGGCCGCATATATTCGTACGGCCGTCGGGAAGTGGTTAAGTTGATCCTACTGAATAGGGTGGCCTAACCCACATCAATACGTTATACTTGACAAATTATAATAGGGGTCTGTTTTGATAGAAATGGAATCTCACATAGTGACTATCCCAAAATATTTAAAAGGCCTCACTAACCTGAGGGGATAGAATGTGGGACTGGCAATCTAAATGGTAGAGGTCAGTAGCATGAGGACAGTTTTTCGGCACTTGATTTTGAGACCTGAGTAGGTACCAACCATTTTTCTGGTTTGGATAGCTAGGTTAAGGGTTTGATCTGTGTCCTATATATACTCACGCAATATTAGATCATCAGTAATACAATATCATCAGAGTAAAGGACCACATGATCTATACTACTGTTTAAGGTGAGTCACCTAAAGCAATTAAAGAAGTGTATCCTGATAGCTAGATATTCAATCGCTATTGCAAACAGGAGAGGAGATAAAAGGTCACCCTTGCTGTGTATGTCTTTGAAACGGTAAAGAAGGGGACAGACAATCACTCACCAATAATTTTGGAGCATGGGTGAGAATAAAAAGCTGCAAACTACTTACAAAACCTGGAACCAAAAGCTGAAGAGTTTAAGAACCGTGTGGAGAAAGTTCTATGGAATCAAATGCTTTGAAGGTATCAAGAGATGGAAATATTATATTTAAACATGTCAAATTTTCCTATCATAAATTCAGATTGGTCATCACAGACGACTGAAAGAATGACTCTGTTTAGTCTAAGGGCTAGGATTTTCACTATATTTTTATTCTAGGTTCAACACAGAAATCGGCCTATATGACAAGCCGTCTGTGGGATCTTTATCTTGTTTAACCACTTAAGCCCCGAGCCTGTTTTTCAGATTCAGTGTTTACGAGACTAAAACATTTTTTTTTTGCTATAAAATTACTTAAAACCCCCAAACATTATATATTTTTTTTCTAACACCCTAGAGAATAAAATGGCAGTCATTGCAATACTTTTTGTCACACCGTATTTGAGCAGCGGTCTTACAAGCGCACTTTTTTTGGAATTTTTTTTATTTTCAAATAAAAAAATAAGACAACAATACATTTGGCCCAATTTTTTTACATATTGTAAAAGATAATGTTACGCTCGTGGCATGGCGTCAAACTTTTAGCCTTAAAAATCTTGATAGACGTTTAAAAAATTCTACAGGTTGCATTTTTTGAGATACAGAGGAGGTCTAGGGCTAGAATTATTGATCTCGCTCTAACAATCGCGGCGATATATCACTTGTGTGGTTTGAACACCGTTTTCATATGCGGGCGCTACTCGCATATGCGTTCGCTTCTGCGCGCGAGCTCGTCAGGACGAGGCGATTTAAAAAAAAATGTTTTGTTTTCGTATTTATTTTTATTTATTTATTTTACAATTTCTTAACACCAAAATAAAAAAACAAAAAAAATATCACTTTTATTCCTATTACAAGGAATGTAAACATCCCTTGTAATAGAAAAAAGCATGACAGGTCCTCTTAAAGCGGATGGTTCACCAGAAAAAAATATTAAAAGCCAGCAGCAACAAATACTGCAGCTGCTGACTTTTAATATTAGGACACTTACCTGTCCTGGAGTCCAGCGGCGTCCGCAGCAGAGGATGAGCGATCGCTCGTCACCCTGCTGCTCCCCCCTCCATCCACGGCGAGGGAACCAGGAAGTGAAGCGCTGCTGCTTCACTGCCCGGTTCCCTACGGCGCATGCGCGAGTCACGCTGCACCCGCCGATTGGCTCCCGCTGTGTGCTGGGAGCCGAGAGTTCCCAGCACACAACGGGGGGGCAACGGGATGTCTCCAAAAAACCCGACTTTTGCCCGAGACTGCGGGCCGGAAGTGGTTGCAGATACCTGTCTTTAGACAGGTATCTGCACCCCCCTCCCCCCTGAAAGGTGTCAATTGTGACACCGGAGGGGGGGAGGGTTCCGATCAGCGGATCTTCACTTTAGGGTGGAGATCCGCTTTAAATATGAGATCTAGGGTCAAAAAGACCTCATATTTAGGCTTAAATGCAAAAAAAATAAATAAATTGTAAAATGTAATTTTTCAAAGGACATTAAAAAAAAAAAAAAATTCTCTAAGACGCTGGGCGGGACTGACGTTTTGACGTCACTTCCGCCCAGCAGAGCTACGGGGACGGATGAGGGAAATTTTTCCCTCGTTTGCATCCCCACTGAGAACGGGAGAGGACCCGATTGCCTCCGCCGCTACCGACAGCTCCGCCACCGCCACCGATAACGGTGATCTCGTGGCGAATCCGCCGCGGAGACCGCCATTATCGTTTGACCGACCGCCCACTGAAGAGATGGATATCTCGGTTGTGGCAGCAGCTGCTGCCGTTACCGAGATATCTATCTTTAAAGTCATGATGTATAACGACGGTGGGCGGTTGGCAAACAGCGGCATTATACATTGAATCAGGAAATATACCTCTTTCAAATGCTTCCCTATATACAGTGCTGTGAAAAAGTATTTGCCCCCTTTCTGATTTTTAAAAAAGCTGTTCAAACCTGCCTGACCCTGTGTAAAAAAAAGTAATCCCCCCCATGCTGAATCATGAATGAACTGTGAATAACCACATTTGGAAAGCTGAGTTAAATTTCACTTGCCACACCCAGGCCTGGTTACTGCCAGACCTGTTAAATCAAGAAATCGCATAAATAGAAGCTGTCTGACAAAGCGAAGCATGCTAACAGATCACAAAAAGACATACATCATGCCACAATCTAAAAAAAAAAAATCAACAACAGATTAGAAATAAAGTAATGTACATGTATCAGTCTAGGAAGGGTCTTAAAGCCAGTTCTAAGGCTTGGGAACTCCAGTAAACCACAGGGAGTGGTCGTGAAGATAACTTGGGACAGTGGTGCACCTTCCCAGGAGTGGCCGGCCTACAAAAATTACTCCAAGAGCATGACGACGACTCATCCAGGAGGTCATAAAATAACCCAGAACAACATCTAAAGAACTGCATGCCTCACTTGACTCAGGTAAGATCAGTGTTCATGATTCAACAATAAGAAAGAGACTTGGCAAAAAATGGCATCCATGGGAGAGTTCCAAGGCCAAAGTCACTGCTGACCAAAAAGAACCCAAAGGCTCATCTCACATTTACTAAAAACAACATCTTAATTATCCCCAAGACTTTTAGTCAAATATTCTGTGGACTGATGAGACAAAAATGTAACTTTTTTGAAGGTGTAAGTCCCGTTATATCTGGCATAAAACGAAAACATAATTTCAAAACAAGAACATCAACAGTCAGACATGGTGGTGGTAGCGTGATGGTCTGAGGCTGCTTTGCATGTTCAGGACCTGGAGGACTTACAATAATTGAGGGAAACATGAATTCTAAACTTTACCATAAATTCCTAAAGGAGAATGTCCGCCCATCAGTTAATGACCTTAAGCTCAAGTGCACTAGGGTTATGCATCAGGACAATGATCCAAAACACAATAGCAAGTCCACCTCCAAATGGTTCAAATAAACCAAAATTTAGGTTTTGAAGTGGCCTAGTCAAAGCCTGGACTTAAATCCAATTAGGATGCTGTATCATGATCTTACACAGGCCATTCATGCTGGAAAACCCTCCAATGTGGCTGAATTAAAACAATTCTGCAAAGAAGAGTGGGCCAAAATTGCTCCACAGCATTGTGAAAGACTCATTGTAAGTTATGGCGAATGCTTGATTGCAGTTGTTGCTACTAAGGGTGGCACAACCAGTTATTGGTTTAGGGGGCAATTACTTTTTCACATATTTTCGCAGATTTGGACAGCTTTTTTGCCTTAATCATTTAAAAACTGCATTCTGTATTCATTCGGGTTAACTTTGTGTAATAATAAGATTTGTTTGATGATCTGAGTAATTTAAAGTCATTTTTTTTTTAAATAACAAACATGTTATACTTGCCTCCTCTGTGCAGTTGGTTTTCCACAGAGCGACCCGGGTCCCACTTTGCTGCTCTTGGTCCCTTCCTTCGTTGAGTTCCCCTCAGGCAGCAACTTTCTACAGGGGTCACCCAAGCCAAGTTAGAGCTCCATGTATCCATCCAGACACGGAGCCCTGACCTGGCCTGCCCCCTCTCTCCCCTTATTGGCTGACTGACTGATTGACAGCTGCAGGAGCCAATAGCACCACTGTTCTGTCTCAGCCAATCAGGAGGTGTGTACTGGATGGCTGAGGGGATCGTAGACATTACTGGAGAGAGAAAAAGCTCAGGTAGGTAATTAGGGGGTGCTGCTACACACAGAAGGTTTTTTATCTTAATGCATAGAATGCATTAAGATGAAAAATGTTCTGCCTTTACAACTCCTTTAACCGCTTGTTGACCAGCCACCATCTTTATATGGTGGCAGGTCGGCAAGATCCCACGAACCACCGTAGGTGTAAGTCGGTCCCTTTAAACGGGATAGCAGGCGCGTGCACCCGCTGCACAGCAGAGGTGCTGATGCTTGTGACCGGCGGTCGCGATAACTGCCACCCACGAGCAATCGTGGGCACAAGAGGCAGAAAGGGGACATGTGTGTGTAAACACACACATCCCAGTTCTGTGAGGAGAGGGGAGATAGTGAGTTCCTACGAGCTGGGAACCACGATCTCTCATCTCCTATCGTCAGTCCCATGCCCCACAATTAGAACACACACATAGGGAACACAGTTATAAACCCCTGATTACCCCCTAGTGTTAATCCCTTCCCTACAAGTGACATTTTTTACAGTAATCGGTGCATTTTTTTTTAGCACTGACTGCTGTATAAATGCAGATGGTCCCAAAAATGTGTCAAAAGTGTCCGATGTGCGGTCCCGATAAAATTTGCAAATTGACGCCATTATTAGTAAAAAAATTATAATAATGCCATAAATCTTTCCCCTATTTTGTAGACACTATGGGCCAGATTCAGATACACTTAATATTGCGCTGCGTAATCGAAATACTCTACGCTGCCGTATTTCACCAGGCTCTACACCGAATCCTGGTAGATTTTTGCCCGTACGCTACGGCGGCGTAGTCCATTTCTCACCGCGTAATCGAAATACGCGATTAGGGGGCGTGAAGCATTTAAATTAAGCGCGTCCCCACGGCGATCGAACTGCGCATGCTCCGTTCAGAAATTTCCCACCGTGCATTGCACGAAATCACGTCGTTACGTCATTCGTTGTTTGAGTAGCGTCGTTTACGAACATTCCTATTCCCGGACGACTTACGTAAAAAATAATAAAAGACGTCGGAAAACGTAGAAATTCGACGCGGGAACGACGGCCATACTTAACATGGGCTGTCTAATATTAGACCAGCAAAAAGCTGGTATAGTGTTACGCAAAAAAAAGATGACTAAAGGTGCCGTAAGAGATTGCGAATGAAGATCGTAATTTCGGGGATCGCCGGCAAAAGCTCATTTGCATACCCCGACGCGGAAAACGATGGGAAGTCCACCCAGTGGCCGCAATTTTATTGCAGCGTAGATCCGAAGGCGTACTAACACGTAATCCAGTCGAATTGAAGCCCGCAGCCGTCTATTCATGGTTTGAGGTTTCCGACTAGCTAGAAAATGCGCGTAATTTGAAATTACTCCAGTCTAACACCAGTTAGACAGGCGTAATGGCTCTGTCAATCTGGCCCTATAATTTTTGCGCAAAAAAATCAATATACGCTTTTTGCGATTTTTATTACCAAAAATATGTAGATTAATACATATCGGCCTAAACTGACTAAAAAAAATTGGGGCTATTTATTACAGCAAAAAGTAGAAAATATTGTGTTTTTTTTTTTTTCAAAATTGATGCTCGTTTTTTGTTACCACCAAAAGAAAGCTATTTGTGGGGAGAAAAGGGACGTAAATGTTCTTTGCTACGGCACAGTGCAGTATCGCAAAAAAAGGCCTGCTCATTGAGCAGCCAATTCTTCCAGGGCTGAAGTGGTTAAATGTGACAAATATGCAAAAAAAAAAAACGTTTTAACAGCATTGCACATACTGTATAATAGCATAGTGGAAAGTATTTTTAGATACCTGCTGTACACCTCCAAGGGTAGATCATCAGACCTGGAGACCTTACCCAATGATAAATTTGCAACAGTTGCCTTTAGGGTTGTCCCGATACCGATACTAGTATCGGTATCGGGACCGATGCCGAGTATTTGCGCTAGTACTTGTACTCGCGCAAATACTCTCGATGCTTAAATAGCATACCGCCGCGATAATCGCTGTGCAATACAGCGGGCATTACAAGTTTTCGTTTGTATACTTGTAATGCCCGCCACGCCATCTATAGACACTCCCCTTCTCTGGATTGGACGGATCCATCCAATCCAGAGAAGGGGAGTGTCTGTAGATGGCGTGGCTTGTAATGCCCGCTGTATTTTGCACTGCAATATGTGGGGGACATGACTGCAATATGTGGGGGACATGGCTTCAATATGTGGGGGGCATACATGGCTGCAATATGTGGGGGACATACATGGCTGCAATATTTGGGGGACATGACATGGCTGCAATATTTGGGGGACATGACATGGCTGCAATATTTGGGGGACATGACATGGCTGCAATATGTGGGGGACATGACATGGCTGCAATATGTGGGGGACATGACATGGCTGCAATATGTGGGGGACAGGACATGGCTGCAATATGTGGGGGACATGACATGGCTGCAATATGTGGGGGACATGACATGGCTGCAATATGTGGGGGACATGACATGGCTGCAATATGTGGGGGACATGACATGGCTGCAATATGTGGGGGACATGACATGGCTGCAATATGTGGGGGACATGACATGGCTGCAATATGTGGGGGACATGACATGGCTGCAATATGTGGGGGACATGACAATGCCTGCATATATGTGGGGGACATGACATGGCTGCATATATGTGGGGGACATGACATGGCTGCATATATGTGGGGGACATGACATGGCTGCATATATGTGGGGGACATGACATGGCTGCAATATGTGGGGGACATGACATGGCTGCAATATGTGGGGGACATGACATGGCTGCAATATGTGGGGGACATGACATGGCTGCAATATGTGGGGGACATGACATGGCTGCAATATGTGGGGGACATACATGGCTGCAATATGTGGGGGACATGACATGGCTGCAATATGTGGGGGGCATGAGATGGCTGCAATATGTGGGGGGCATGACATGGCTGCAATATGTGGGGGACAGGACATGGCTGCAATATGTGGGGGACATGACATGGCTGCAATATGTGGGGGACATGACATGGCTGCAATATGTGGGGGGACATGACATGGCTGCAATATGTGGGGGGACATGACATGGCTGCAATATGTGGGGGGACATGGCTGCAATATGTGGGGGACATGACATGGCTGCAATATGTGGGGGACATGACATGGCTGCAATATGTGGGGGGACATGACATGGCTGCAATATGTGGGGGGACATGGCTGCAATATGTGGAGGGACATGGCTACAATATGTGGGGGACATGGCTGCATTTGGGGGCACATTAAAAAAAGTATCGGTATTCGGTATTGGCGAGTACATGGAAAAAAGTATCGGTACTTGTACTCGGTCCTAAAAAAGAGGCATCGGGACAACCCTAGTTGCCTTTATAGCTTCCTCAGTGATCAACTTATCCAGTGGGGCCACTTGAGTACCAGTCAACTTAAAAAATATTAAATTGGTAAGGGACCTGTCTATATCTGCAGCTGATCTGGTGAGAGGTGGCAGATTTTTATTGAAGCAAGATTTACAGTGTCTGCATTACAAGTAATTTCCAGAACTCTCTGGTACCCTAAAAATCCAAGGTAAGCATTTAAGCAAACAGGGACCAAGACTCTGATATAAAACTTTAGCTTGCAGGTTCCTATTGAACACATTATTTCAGATGTGGCATTACTTGTCAGTGGGGATTTGTAGTTGAAGGGCCAGGTACAACAACACCAAAATAGATCTGGTTGTGGTTTTCTGTGGTCTGGAAGTAGTCAGTGTGTGCACACAAGCATCTTGAGGAGCTTGCATTATCATCTCAATTCCAGTTTACCATAGATATCCAACCCATAGATTCACTTTAGGTTTAATTCAGTAAGACAATTGCAAAGTGGCATAAACAACTGACCAAATGTTTGTTGTTTTTTTTTGTTTTTTTTTTATCATGGCTAAAAAAGTATCTGCATTTTTTTTTTATTATCCTAAAAAATGATCCTATGTATGGTATTCAACATTCAAGATTAGTTGTGACCTACTAAGAATCTCCTAGAATCTCATGTTACAACTACATGATTATATGGATTCTCTATTAAAATGATTTGCATTAAAGCTAAAATACAATTTGTAGAGTGTTGCTATGACAGAAACTCCCCAATTGTTATACTGAAATAGCAGTGTGGTTTACATTTGCAAACAATGTTTAAAAAATAAAGGGTCACTTGACCCTACCTTTTAGACTGTAAGATCTCACAATCAGAGTCCTCTGAACTCTCTTGTAATGAATTGTATTGAAAATGCACAGTTTCTCTTTTTTTTTTGTAAAGCACTGCACAAACTCTTGGCACTACATAAAGCCTGTACAATTATAATAAATAAAGGACACGAATAGAAATTCTATTGAAAATTAACATTTACTTTCAATCTAAATAATACAAAAATCCCAGTCAGAAGACTAGAAATTTGCAGAAGCTAAATAACTGGCAATTGCACAGTGGCAGCTTTGTTAAGTAAAGAAAACCTTCAACAGTTTTCCAGACTGTTTACAAAGAATACCGCTATTTACTCCTGGTAACAAAGATGCTTTGAGAGGAGACAATTGTGTGGGACTGGGGCAATGTGCCTGTCTGAGTCAAAGTCACATTAAAGAACATGTTTTCATAGTTAACAGGCAATTGCTTATTTCTTTATTGTTTTAACAGAAAAACATCATTTAATGTAGTTGCATTCCATAAATAGACAAGTGATACTCATCACATTTGCAGTACCTATCTCACTAGTCAATACACTGACACTTATACCCTTTTGATCTATAGGGTGTGGGATAGTGCCACTACCCCTTTCACACATACCATTTATTCAATGTTGTTATAATATTGTTGCACTCTATTGTATATTCATAATTTGCAGTACCTATCTCACTAGTCAATACACTGACACTTATACCCTTTTGACTTATAGGGTGTGGGACAGCGCCACTACCCCTTTCACACATACCAGATACTCATCACATAATTCAAGGTTTTTGGTCCAATACACAATGACTTCATCCAATCAAACCCCTAAATTGGTAGAATATTTACCAATGAGAGTAATAATTAAATATATCTAAAATTAACCTAATTAGAAGAAAAGAAGCAGCAAAAAGAATGGCCTTATCTAGTTATCACACCAAATTATGTAGTGGGTTCTGCCACGTGGCTTGTCTCCTCCTCCTATGTATCCGATAGGATCGCCTTTCCTTTCAGCCAATCGGGTGATGGATCTTATACCCACTTCCTTATTGGCTGGAAGGAGGACCAGTGTTATAATAGCGAATATTCATTCACTATTCTAACACACCTAGGTGTGAGCGCATTCCTTGCGCCCGGAGTCCACTCTAATTTGAAGACTATTAGAGCCTCTGGCTCTAATCAGTGCCTCAAAAAAACACCCCCACAACTGTAATTTATGCACCTGGCATCCTGCAAGGGGCTGGATGCATGGATAGGAGGGGTGGCTGCATGGATAGGGGAGGCAGCGCCTGTGTGCCCTTAATGGACGGGCCGACCACATGAACTCATGTATTTTTATATCTGCATAAAGTACAGCTTAAACTGAAATTTCACTTTTTGTTAGATGCTGGAGAGTTAAAAAAACACTTCTTTTAACTCTAAGGGAGTGTATTGGTGCTGTGGCCATTATTCACATTCTTGCTGGATTTAATATTATTTTATAATATGGAGAATAAAAAAGGAGCTGCTGAAAAAAAAAACGAATTATGACGGGGAGCTCTCAATATTGGGTATCAAGGATTTATAACATGCTTGAACTGACTCACCTCACCATCCCACAATCTAATCAAACTCACCTGTTTTTTCTTTGGTTGTGCTGAATAACAGTTTATATACAAAACTTTAAAAAAAAATAGGCTTGAAGTAAAAGTCTACATTAATTTAATGGTATGTATTTTGCTCTAAAACAATGAGCCTGCCTTGTGTTACAGCTTATGTGTCCCTGCAATTTTCCACCCAACAATAACAGGGTATGTGCTGGATATGATAGCTATCCCTTTGCTTTATTTATGGTTATAATGAGCAAATATTTCCCTTCTTTTTCCCTTCAGAGATAGATAAATAGGGGGAAAAAAAAAAATCATACATGTGTTATATTGCGATAACCCTGTCACCTGCTCACAAACAGAAAGGCAGGATAAGCACAATACACACATGGAAAACATAGAAAGATGTTTCCAGTTTCCCTGTACATTTCCATCTAATTATATCAGTAGACTTCATGTAAAATATTTTTATTGTAAAAGTAGTTATACAAAATTGAGAGTTTCTAAATTGCCCAAATAATGGGAAAATATGGATAAATTCTGAGAATTTAGAATCAATAGGGCAGGTGAAATTATTCTTATTTTTTTATGTTATAAAAGGATTTAAATAGATTTTGAGGGTTAGGGAAAATCCTTTCAGCAATCGTGGACCTGTACTTGTATGGCCCCTCAGAACATGGCAAACTATTTCCTGTTTGCTTCCAGCACGTTGTCACAGATGCCCATTTCCTGTCTGTTTGTTTCAGTATTGTCAGCACTGTTTATTTAGAGCACCGTATTACAATATCCTAAAGTGGTTATAAAGTGACATGTATTAATTACTTTGAATCTGTTTTAGGTCCCTGTTCAGTACAATACATGTGTTTTCCTAGAATTGAAAAATGCCTTAGTTGCAGAGCTCTGCTGTCCTGCAGAGATGCTGAGGAGATGGCTGAATGATGGAGGCACGTAAACCGAGCACGCTATCAGAGATCAGCAGCCATAATAAATGTGGTCAGTTTATAGAGAGGAAAAAAGGAACAAGCAGGATCAGCCAGGTATTGTAGAACATAGAATGGGACAATTGACATGGCATAAGCACTGTTCTATATCTCGTGCCCTAAAGGAACAGAAGCATTTTTTTTAAATATTTTTAAGGTTACAACCACTTTAAGCAACTGCAGGCTTTTAAACTGAGGTGCTATTATACCCATGCTTTGTTGTGGTGCACTGTGGCACGCCTATAACCTGCAAAGATTGGAAATACAGGGAGCCTGTACAGTAACTTTATCTATTGTTTCCATTATTAAAGCAGAAGTATACAGTACTTCTGTAGGTGACAGGAGTTCAGTTCATTCTGCACTCCTCAGACCCATTTTCAGTCAACATCAGGCTAAAGTTCTCCGGAGTTCGACCAGATGCCTGGACCAGCACCTGGCTCAGCCTCTCAGCGATCCGCTGAGAGCCTGAGCTAGCATCTCCTGCCCCCTCCACAACCGGTGAGCCCTGGAGGGGCAGGGCAGAGAGCCAGTGACTGACATCCACGGCTCTCTGCTCAGAATGGAGTGGGAGAACCGACGATCAGCAGGGTTTAATTGCTCAGTTCTCAGGGTTGAGACAGCTGAGTTATCGGCGGTGTTTGATCAATCAGTTCTCATTGCAGAGTCAGAATGATGCTGCATCCACCTAGGTGAGTATAAATGTTCATACTTCTCTTTTAATGTAAACTTCCAACAATAGTGATGTATTTGTTTTGAGCCCTGCACATAGGGGTAACTGACGCCTTGGAAAATTAAGGAAAGAATTAAATACTTGTGCAAGGTAACAAAACATGTGGTACACATGGCTGTGATGTTTAAATACTATGGATATCACTCATACCTTGTAAAAAGGTGAAGAACATACATGGAAACATATCAATGCAATATATTTATAAGAACATTTAAAGCTCCATTAAATAAATGTAAAAGCTACCTGACAACATGTTGTGGACTGGAGTTGCTATGTTAATATCTTGCAGATGTTCAAATGTCTCTGTGTGGAATAGACGTAATGTGGAGCCAGATGTAAAGGCAATCCAGATTCCTACTCCAGCCACTGCCATGTGAGAAATCACCATGCCTTCCTCTTGGTGAGCTTCAAACTGGTGCTAAAAAAGGCAAAATTAAATACAATTTTACAATAGAATAGTAAAATACATGCTATCAACAAAGTATTTCTGAACCCAAGTAAAAATATTTCATAAACACTTGAAGTAATTATAAGCCATAGTAATGAACTGCTCTTATTTGCACCTCCTGGTCCTCTAAATATACCACTGAAAGTGTTTTGTGAGATCTTTTCGATAGGTGCAAAAACACTAATGATTTCACCAATATAGTCACCTTATGATCTGGGCAAAGGCCCTGTTGGCATCGCCCAACGTAAAAAGAGAGATTTTGATTTGTCTGTAAATTCCATACAGGACACAGGCAACTTATTCATACACCATGGGATGTGGCAAAGCAATGAATATAAGGATGGCAATAACAAGGCAACAGAACTACAACAGTCCCCAAAACAACATGGATAAAAATGTCCCAGGTTCAGATTGGTGATTGAAGAACCTTGCTGCCGAAAAACTGCCACTATTAGAAGGCAAAAACATGTAAACTGTATGTTGAAAGTAAAGAGACAGCGGCCTCTCTTGGGGCACTAAGAAAGTAGCCTCATATCAGATGAGGTTGACCCCGTCGTCAGGTATAACTGAAAAAATCAGAAAAATCAAACCAAAATCCCCGCCAGCAGACAGCGCGGTGACATGGCGGTGGCGTTGACGCCGCCACGTCAACGCACCAGGAAGTAAATTGCTTCCGCGCATGCGTCGAATCCATTCGACGCATGTGCGAGAAGATATGTCTGCTGGTTAGCGTACTAACCAGCAGACATGTTGGGCGGACGGATTCCCAGAGAACAGATTTTAAAGCAGGCTTTAAAATCTGTCGGCTGGCCAAATCCGTCTGCTCGCCCGTACACACGATCGAATCTGTCTGCTGGGACGGTCTGGCAGACTGTTTCCAGCAGATAGATTTGATCGTGTGTACGCGGCCTAAGAGGTCAAAAGACAGCACTGGGGATTTCCAGGATCTTGTGATTGTTATTCTGGCTGCCGTAAAATAAAAAATGATGTGTCAGATGGGTCTCGGGGCTCCCTTAACAGGGTGTCCGAGAAGTGCCTGTTGCGGGGACTTTTGTTTAAAATCAGACCCGTACAGAGTCTAATATCTGTCCTGCAGCAGCGCTGCAAACCCCTGGTTTGCTGTATTAGCTGTGTGAAATGACCAGGTAAGAAGTATTGATAGTGTGTGCTTCAATCACCAAAAGGATTCACTGCGTGGGGGGATATGGGGTCCCCTTCGGGGAAAACACTCACCAGATGATAGACTTAAAACAACATATCAGTGTGACTACTTACTCTCCGTCTGTGGCTTATCACTGGGAATCAGTGATTTTGCCTCATATGCCGTTTCTGGACACAAGTTGGCTAAACAGGTCAACTCAAATCTGTGCAGCTTTTTCTGTAACAGCAAGCTTCTGACACTGGCAGTGGTTTCTCTATTCTTGAACCGACAAAAACCTTGCTGTGTAGTTGAGAGTTTTCATAAATACTTCGGACAACTCTTGTTCCTCTTCTGCGCTATAATTTTGTTGTTTCCGATGCTCCAACAACATTCTGAATTCAGCAGTGTTTCTGCACTCTCAAACTCTTTGGGGAACAATAACTGAGATGCGTCGTCCTACACATCAGCCGAACCAGGTTCAAAAACACTGTTCGCTGCTCCAATGATATAATCATTGCCAGTGATTTATTATGGTTAATGCTTAGTATGGATATATATGGAAACGTTGCAAGTCTGAGTATAAAATGGGTAAAGAGGTATCTGTGGAGGAAAGAAGTAGCAGTATGTTGTCTACGAACAGAGCACATTTATGGACCAGACCCCCCACAAATTGGCTGTCCTGATTGTCTCGAATTCTGATGGCTAATGGCTCTAGGGCCAAGATAAATTAATATCAGGGACAGGGACATGCTCCTACCAATGGACAAGTGCGGGGAACTGTAACCCTGAATTTGTAGATTTGCTGTAACCTCACTATAGGGTGTGCGTAGCAATATCAGGAAGTAGGTGCCAAAACCATATTTTTGTAGGACATAGAATAAGTTATCCCAAGACAGGGAATCAAAAGCTTTATGTAAATCCAGGGAAAGAAGCATTCCCTTTTTGTCATCCCTGATTGTACTAATCTGAATGGATTTCCGATATGATGTCGATCAAGCGTTTGATCAGGTGCCTGTATACTAGGAACAAACCCTACCTGGTCTGGGATGTATATAGCGTGATATGAAAGAGTTCAATCTATTTGCTAAAACTTTGGTCATCATTTTGAAATCGACATTTATGAGTGAAATAGGGCAGTAATTGACGCAGTCTCCAAGGTCTTTGTCCGATTTACGGATCACATGGATCGTCGCATGATTCTCGCGTGGTGTTATTGAGTGACCGTTTCGCAAATCATCGAAATACACAGGAGGGTGTGGTGTCAGAATATCAGTATATTTTTTTGTAATAACGTTCCGAATAACCACCCAGCCAGGCGCCGTTGTTATTTCAGTGTCTGCAAAAAGGGAGTCCATTTATTCCGCAAGAGCTTGTGTTAGGTGGGGGATTGAAAGATCCTGAAAGAATCTGTCTGCTAACTGGTCTGGGAAAGGTCTCGGCGTTGAATACAATTTAGCATAGAAATTAAAGAATTCCCGTACTATCAATTGGGGATTCTGAGTAGGAGCACCATTATGTGTTCTCAATTTTGGTAAGGCCAGGCTGAATGGTCCAAGGACCAATTTTCGTGCCAATAACATGTTTGATTTGTCTCCCATATAGTAGTACTTGTATCTAGACCAGTGTATATGTTTTTCCGCTTTAGTCGTTAAGCTAAGTTTGAGCACTAAATAGGCCGAGTCAATTTGCTGCCGAAGGTCCGTTTACAGAGTTTGTTTTTGTGGGTGTACTAATTTGTGCAAATACACCTCCCGTTTTTGAATAACAGCTTCCCTGGATCGTTTCACTCTAGAAACTTTTTGAATAAATTTCCCTCTAATGGTCGCCTTGTAAAGCTGCCAATTTCACTGCTGCGGATATGTCTGGACGCATCATCTTGAAAAAATAAACAGAGTTCTGTTTCTATTTCAGCGCAGATCGTAGGGTCACTAAGCAAAGATGCGTTGAGTGTCCAAGAGGAGGGTCGAGGTTTCGCCCATAGGTCAGTGATAGTCATAGAGACCGGGGAGTGATCTGACCAGGTGGTTATGTGGATTTTCACCCCTGATATAAAAGGGAGTAGGGTGGAGAGGACAAAAAGATGATCATTTCTGGAGTAGGTCTTGTGGACGTGGGAGTAGAAGATATAGTCTCTAGTTAACAGTTCCGCCACAGGTCAATAAAATCATTTAAGGTGCAGTATCTTAGCCAAGGAACAACCCTGCTTGGTGACATACCTTAGGGAAGACCTATGTGGGTCAGACTTGTCCAGAATTTGGCCTAGGGGGGTGTTGCCATCTCCCCAATGATCAAATGGCCCTCCACATGCGGCAAGATAATATCTAGCAGCCAACGGAAGAATTCCAATTGACCAGTGTTTGGGGCGTTGTAGGATACTAAGGTAACAGTCATATCATTGACCCTCCCCACTACCATAATATATCTACCATCTTTGTTCTTTATAACTCTTTTGGTGTAAAGGGGACTTTTTTTGCAATACAGATAGCTACTTCTTGTTTTTTCTTGGTGCTGCTGGCAGAGTAATATGTAAGAAGAAAAGAATGGCTGCACTACAGGGACGTTTCAATGATTTATTCCAAAAATAGCAAATGATAGCCAACAAAGACAGTGTCCGAACCCAGGAGGTGACGCCTGCGCTTCATACGGACCTCAGTGCTTCTTAAAACCTTGCGCCAAGTGGCCTTGAAGGTGCCTGCCTGTGTGCCATTTATTTTTTATTTATTTTTTAAGTAAGCCAGCAAATAAGTTTTCTTTGCCAGTAATTTAAACTGGAATATTTTCTTTAAAAATTTAATTTTGCTGTAGCACAACCTACTTCAAGAATGAAAAAGATAAATGAAACTGGGCAGAGTCCTCCCTCCTAAAATGTATACCAGACCCTTTGAATCTGGTACAGATTTTTAGGGGGACTTGATGCAAAAATAAATAAATGTGAGGGTTCCCTAAAAATCCATACCTGACCCTTTACCTGAGCATGTAGCCTGGCTGGCCAAGAAAGAGGAGAATGGGGGGGGGGCTGGGAGTTTACTCCAGAACTATGAAGGTCCACATGCTCTCAACAATGGGGGGTGGCTTTCCAGGGGAGACCCCTCCTGGAAAAAGCACCTTGTCCCCATTGTGATAAGGGCAAGGGTCTTATCCCCACAGCCTGATGGTTGTGGGGGTCTGCGGGTGGGGGCTCATGGGAATATGGAAGCCCCCTTTATTTATAAGGTGACCCCCTGATTCCAGTTTTTCCCCTATGTGAATGAGTAATCTAGAAATAAAGACACCCAAATATTCTTTAATAAAATAAATAAAAAATCTCCCAAAAAGTCCTCCATTAAAAACCCATAGTCAACGCCCACTCTTTTGCCAAAAAAAAAAAAAAACTCAGCAACCCATAGTACTGTACATAACAAATCCCCTTAATGACAGCACCCAGAGGTGTCATTAGCTATATAAAAAAGGGGTAGTGAGGAGGGTGCGCAAGCGGAGCTTCCGAGATGGCTGCCTAACTTTCAAGCTCCATCCAGTTCCAGCCTTTCCAGTTCCGCCACCACAAGCTGTACAATCTTCGGATACCCTGCCGGGCTTAACCAATAGCGGAGCTGCCAGTTATTGTGCTCACAGAAGTTATGCTCCTCCCTCTGCCTCTGAGTTTCGACAGCTGATTCTTTCAAAGGTAGTTTTTAGTCTGCCTTCTAGGCAGACAATTGTGTTGTTAACTGCTAGAGCGGGTGGGATAGAAACTAATCCCACTATCTTGGTTCTTGGGAAGTTTGCGGGAAGATTCCTCTGTGACCTTCTCAAACCTCTCTTCTACAGTTATCTTTTCCCCTTTTTCATGCTTCTCTCACATTTCTTTTTTTTTTTTTGTCAGGGCTTGAACTCACCACTGAAGAACCGGAAATATTAACACCATTCCCAGTCACAGCATCTTGGAGGTGTTTCTCTTACAGGAAACCCATTTTGCCAACCAATACAACCCTAAGCCCTGGTTCACATTGCTGCTACTGTGAAATCGTGCTACTTCGCTTGAAGTAGTGTGATTTCGAAAGTAGCAAGGTCAGCGGGATTTCAGCTGCTACTTGATAGACATCTGTGTGACTTCATACACAGATGTCTATTAAAATCGCACCTGAAATCAGAAAAAGTAGTGCAGGAACTACTTTAGCAAATCGGTGCAGCACCACAAAATCGGTGTCGCACCGATTGGAACAGTGCCATTGCCTCCAATAGGCTGCGACTTATCATGCGATTTGATCTCTCAAATCGCATAACAAATCGCTCCAATGTGAACCTGGACTAAATGTATTCACTCTAAATTCCCCCATTTCTATTTAGCCAATGCATCAGATAAGACTAAAGGGGTGGGCATAGGTTTCTCCAAAAACACCACTTTCTCTCTCCAGCAGGAAATCAGGAACCCTAAAGGCAGATACCGTTGTGCTCATAAGTTTACATACCCTGGGCAAATTTATGATTTCTTGGCCATATTTCAGAGAATATAAATGACAACACAAAAACTTTTCTTTCACTCATGGTTAGTGTCTGGCTGAAGCCATTTATTATCAATCAACTGTGTTTACTATACAGAACAGGTCCCAAACTGGCTGCCAAGTTGTCCTCTAGGCCACACTATCTTTTTTCTAAAATATGTGACTCTGTGGAACACTCACACAGAATCCACAACGGATAATGGCCACATTTCATGACTTTTATGCCAAACAATATAAAGCGAAATAGGGGCCCTGTCCAAGTAATCTTAAGGATATTTTGGATGAAATCACTCTCCCCAAACTGGAAGGCAAACAAAACGATTCTGGAACAATCTATGGTGAAATCAGAGGTTCTGGAAGTAATCAAAAACCTCAAGAAATGTTTAGTTCTAGGCCCTGACGGGTTCTCCTCATCCTATAACAAAGCTTTAACGTGGTTCTTTAACACCCTTCAGGGGAACTGTGAAACTCTGAAGCTAATTTGGCACATTTCAGTCATCTCAAAACCGGGCAAAGATCATTCTGACGTAAGCAATTATAGGCCCATCTCACTGATCAACAATGACCTCAAAAATTTTAACCAAAATTATGGCCACCAGACTGTCAACATTTTTAGGAGGTTATATTCACAAAGGCAAGGTGGGTTTCATCCCTGGGAGACAAGATCTGAGCCAGATTCGTAGAGCAGTAGATATAATTTACCTTTTGTGGTTCAAAATGGGATGGAAGAAGGACTCATCAGGAGGGATACCTATTGTCATTGGACTTACAGAAAGCCTTTGACCCGGTGGATTGGTCAAACTTGTTTGAGGTTTTAAGCAGATGTGGGTTTGGTCCACAGATTTTGCAGATTTTACAGGCTCTATACTCTAACCCGAGTGCCCAGATCAAACTTCAAGGCTACTACTCAGACCCCTTTCCAATTCATAAGGGAACCAGATTGGGGGTGTTATCCCAATAATTGTTGCCATCGCAATCGAAAGCCCTGGCTATCGCCATTCGGAATCACCCTAATATACATGGGGCGAACTGTGGCCCTCGGCATTCACAAATGTGCTTCATTTGCGAATGACCTACTTTTATTCATCACTTCCCCCTTATCTCTACTCTGGTCATTTCTAAACGCCTAGTGTTGATTAGGAAGGCTTCAGGACTGCAAGTAAACACGACCAAATCAACTGCGTGAAACATTACCATTCCCAGCTCTTTGGTTGAGCCGCTTTAGGAACACTTTGCATTCGCATAGAGCAATACACACATCCCTTATCTAGATATCAACTTTGCAGCCAACATAGACCAGCTATATAATGCTAATTATGCCCCTATGTTCAAAACACAGAGTGCAGATCTGTCCAACTGGGGGCAGGGAGACCGCTCTAGACTGGGTAGGATGAACACTGTTAAAGTGTAGCACCAAAAAGGGCCCAAAATACTTCCCTGGGAATTGCAGACCAGTTAGCCTAACAATAATATGCAAGCTCTTGGAGGGCATGATAAGGGACTATATAAAATATTTTAGTACAGTAATGAGAAAGGTATCATTAGCAGTAATCAGCATGGATTCATGAAGAATCATTCTTGCCAAATCAATCTATTAACCTTCTATGAGGAGGTGAGCTGCCATCTAGATAAAGGAAGGCCCGTAGACGTGGTGTATGTGGATTTTGCAAAAGCGTTTACTGTACAAAATAAGGTTGGCATGGACCATAGGGTGAGTACAAGGGCAAAATCAGAGGGTGGTGATAAATGGGGAGTACTCGTAATGGTCATGCAATGCCAAGCTGCTGCCAACTAAACAAACAGACTATTGGCATGCATTAAAAATGTGATTAACTCCAGAGATAAAACAATAATTCTCACACTCAACAAGACTCTGGTTCGGCCGCACCTAGAGTATGCTGTCCAGTTCTGGGCACCAGTCCTCAGGAAGGATGTACTGGAAATAAAGCGAGTACAAAGAAGGGCAACTAAGCTAATAAAAGGTCAGGAGAATAATAATAATAATAATTCTCTCTGGAGAAGAGATGCTTGAGAGGGGATATGATTTCAATTTACAAATACCGTACTGGTGACCCCACAATAGGGATAAAACGTTTTCACGGAAGAGAGTTTAACAAGACACGTGGCCACCCATCAAAATGAGAAGAAAAGAGGTTTAACCTTAAACTATGTAGAGGGTTCTTTACTGTAAAGCCGCGTACACACGATCGGTCAAAACCAATGAAAACGGACTGAAGGTCCGTTTCATGGGTCCAAACCGATTGTGTGTAGGCGCCATCAGTCAGTTATCCTTCGGTTCAAAAAAATAGAACTTGCTTTAAAATTGAACCGATGGACGCCTGACCGATGGGTCAAAACCGATCGTTAGTATGCAAAAGCATCGGTTAAAAGGCCGCACATGCTCAGAATCAAGTCAAAGCATGCTTGGAAGCATTGAACTTCGTTTTTTTCAGCACGTCATTGTGTAAAAACACGTAAACATCACCGCGTTCTAACACGATCGTTTTTTTAACCGATGGTGTGTAGACACATCAGACCATCGGTTAACCGATGACAATGGTCCTTCAGACCGCTCTAATCGGATGGACTGATCGTGTGTATGCGGCCTTAGGCCTCGTACACACGACCGAGGAACTCGTCGGAAAAGACACATAGTTTTCCTCGACGAGTTCCTTGTTGGGCTTGTCGAGAAACTTGACAAGCTGTCTTTGCGTACACACAGTCAAGACCAAATCTCCTCGTTCTCAAACGCGGTGACTTCAACACATACAACAGCAGGGGAAGTTCGATTCCACTGGCACAACCCTTGGGGCTGCTTTTGCTAATCTCATGTTACTGCGTGTTAGGTAAAAGTTTGGTAAGAGACATTTGCACTTTTCAGTCTGTTACAGAGTGACAAATGTGCTATCTCCATTAGAAACGCTACTTTTACCGAAAGTGCGCGGGTTTCTAAGCATACACACCAACTCTCGAAAACCAGCCCGACAAGAAAGACGATGAGGAAATTGAGACTCCCGTCGAGGAAAAAGAGAACTTGCTCTCTTTTTCCTCGTCAAGTTCCTCGACAGTTTTCTCGATGAAAAGCATACACACGACCGTTTTCCTCAGCAAAAAAGCTCTCCCACCAAGCTTCTTGATGGATTCTGTCGAGTTTCTCGGTCGTGTGTACGAGGCTTAAGAGGGGCAAGGATGTGGAATTCCCTTCCATAGGTAGTGGTGCATCAAAAGTTAAAAAAAAACATTAGATAAGCACCTGAACGACCACAACATACAGGGATATACAATGTAAAACTTACATATAATCATGGTTTTGTTGTTGGAATGTCCAATCATCTGTACAGTTAAACATACAGGAAGACCCTGTTGTACCTGATTACAACGCTAGACTGTATGTAGACTGTGAGGTTGATTGAAGAAATATTTAGAAGGTCCTCACAGAGTGTGGCAAGGTTTATGGGTGAGGGGCCCTGTGTCCTCAAAAGCTTGCCAGTGTCCAAATACCTAAAGGTATGCATCTATAACCCATGGTGTATGAATAAGTTGCCTGGGTTCAGTACTATACGATTAGGATCGTAATTTTTTCAATCAATAAATGTTCTGTGTGAAAATTTGCTGGCCAATTTGCTGGAAAATGCTTCAATCTATAATATTTAGCGTGGAGAGAGAAATCTATATGTGTATGGCAAGCCTAAGTCGTAAAGCAAAAAACAAGGAGAACCCATATTTCTATTCTGCCAGCAAAAAAATAAACTACTGTAATAATGGTAAAAATACAAAATTCTACTTGGTATAATTGTGTATGAGCAGTAACGTTGTGTTAGAGAACTTTTTTTAAAAGTGTGCAAGGTATTAGACTGACTGAGAACTGTTTTTTAAAATGAGATAATGTTTTGAAGTTAGTAATGTTCACGCAAGATAGATTAGTTCATATTGGTCACCCTACTCCCCAGTTTTACTAATCCCCAAATGTAAAATGTCAGAACATGGAGGCAGTGTTGCATGATATTATGACATAAGGAAAACAGCACTTTTGTATATCGGAATGAAAATTCCCTTTGCCACTGTATGGACAAACCCCCCTGATAATACTATTAGAAACACATTAATTAATTTAAAAATCTGTGAGAACTAATTTCTGTTGCTCTGATGAAATCTAACGCTTCCATTCTTGGTCTGGTTGTAATCTCTGCTCTAGAGATTATCTATATTATGTACCATATAACAAAAGATCTATAAACCCAATTACATTTTTGCCTGGAGAAACATTCCAACCACTCGAACGTTTTATATGAATTGCAATAGCTGAAAAAACAAAAATTCTCTCAAGCGAAATGTCACAGACAAAATGGCTATATTTAGCAGCCTATTGCATGGTAAAAAGAATATATTATCTTATAATACCTAATCATTTTAGTCATGTTTATTACATTTTGTTATGCATTCCATCCAAATGTATACCTACTTCAGTATTATACGTTTCTCTGCCAATTATGAATATTTGTCCTCCAGAGGCAGCCCATATAGTTCCCTCCATTACCAATAAACTTCGAACAGGTAAAACTCCCAATTTAATCAGCTTTGGAGAATCCACATTCCAAGATCCATCTAAATGGAAAACAAAAAGAAAGAAATCAATCAATCAATATGTAAACAAAACAAGGGTAAATAATTACTATATACCGGTATTTTAAATGTTCATACTGAAATTAAAAGAAGCAGATTTGGTCTGTGCATACATGAAATGTGTAAATGGCAAGAAAAACTGGTTTTGAATATGGGCCACAGTGAAATCCTGCTTGCATGATGTACTAGCCCTTAAAAACAATTACGTCATTAAGACACGTTGGTACTCCGTAACTACCAGAATTGTTTGCTTTGTATAGGCTGTTCTTCTAATGGCTTTCGTGGATGTGGATTTTGTTACATGATGTCTCTGACGTCACTCCCCGGCTCACTTTGCCGATGTAGGATGTTTTGCAATGCGATCTGCATTGCAAAACATTCAGTGCAATACAGGAGAGATATGCAGGGTCTTTTAGAGCCTTCATATCTCAAAGAGAATAGGTCACCAAAAAATAATCACAAAAGGGGACTGTTTGTATGTGATGAAAAAAAAAGTTAAATAAAAAAAAAAAAATTATTGCAAAAATAATAGTTACATCCAAGCACATAAAATCCCCCATTACATTTTTTGGGGCCATCCCCACAAATACACATGCACGAATGTAAACGCATGTGTCGGGGAGCCTACACATGAAAACGTCAATTGTGATACACATGTTCCATATCACTGTGTAGGTCGGAGTGAGAGCAATAATTCTATTACCAGACCTCCTCTGTAACACTAAACTGATACCTGTAGGGGGCCTTTGAAGCATTGCCTATATAAAATATAGGATACTGAAATTTGACGCCATTACTCAGGCGCAAAAATACGCTGGGAACAAAAGTGAGTACATGCCTAAGTGAAAATTTCCAAATTGGGCCCAATTTGCAATTTTCCCTCCCCGATGTCATGTGACTCGTTAGTGTTACAAGGTCTCAGGTGTGAATGGGAAGCAGGTGTGTTAAATGTGGTGTTATTGCTCTCTTTCTCATACTGGTCACTGGAAGTTCAACATGGTCACTGGAAGTTCAATTGTTGCTCTACATAAAGATGGCCTAGGCCAGTGATGGCGAACCTCGGCACCCCAGATGTTTTGGAACTACATTTCCCATGATGCTCATGCATTCTGCAGTGTAGTTGAGCATCATGGGAAATGTAGTTCCAAAACATCTGGGGTGCCAAGGTTCGCCATCACTGGCCTAGGCTATAAGAAGATTGCCAAGACCCTGAAACTGACCAATACCAAACAGCGGTTTAAAAGGACAGGTTCCATTCAGAACAGGCCTCGCCATGGTCGACCAAAGAAGTTGAGTGCACGTGCTCAGCATCATATCAAGAGGTTGTCTTTGAGAAACAGACGTATGAGTGCTGCCAGCATTGCTGCAGAAGTTGAAGGGATGGAGGGTCAGCCTGTCAGAGCTCAGACCATACGCCACACACTGCATCAAATTGGTCTGCATGGCTGTCGCCCCAGAAGGAAGTGTCACGTATCAGTTAAGACCTGAACTGTGTGGACTGCAACAGAGGAAACCCAGACGTGTTTAAGTGAAATATGATAATTTATTAAAGATAAGTGAAATAATATAAAAATAACAACCACCAAAACCACACTGTGCACAATAACCAATACCAACAGAACCCACAAATAACAACAGTAAGAGACCAATATGTACAGGTAATCGGAAAACCAAAATCATAACAGGGCCAGGCCAGGGTCGTCAATGGGAGGTCAGCAGCTGGTGAAAGGAGAAACAAACAGGACAAGGAGAGGAAGGATAGATCACAGGGGGGACAGGTGCAGGTACAAGGCTCAGGGTTCAGGATTCCAGGTTCAGGTAACAGACAGGATCAGGATCGGGTAAAGATGCATAGCTGGTCAGGGTCAGGGCGCATGGAGAGATACCAAGGCACTGCCGGGTATTTGTACACATCTCCTGCAATCAGTCTCAGGTGATGCCTAATCGCAGGAGATGTCGGCCCCACACTGCCAGGAACCCCCTGCTGGTGGACGCCAGTACTGCGGCCCAAAGATCACATAATATCACCACCAGGGGAGAGCTCCTCTGGCAGTTCCATACTGCCAGGAGACACCTGCTGGTGGACCACAGTACTGCACGCCAAATATCAGGCAGTATCACCAGCAGAAGGAACCCTTCCTGACAGGAAGCCTCTTCTAAAGATGATGCACAAAGCTCGTAAACAGTTTGATAAGGACAAGCAGACTAAGGACATAGTTTACTGCAACCATGTCCTGTGGTCTGATGAGACCAAGATAAACTTACTTGGTTCAGATGGTGTTAAGCGTTTGTGGTGGCAACCAGGTGATGAGTACAAAGACAAACGTGTCTTACCTACAGTCAAGCATGGTGTTGGGAGTGTCATGGCCTGGGGGCTGCAGGAGTGCTGCCGGCACTGGGGAGCTACAGTTCATTAAGGGAACCATGAATGCCAACATGTACTGTGACATACTGAAGCAGAGCTCCCTTCGGAGACTGGGCCACGGGGCAGTATGCCAACATGATAACGACCCCAAACACCTCCAAGATGACCACTACCTTGCTAAAGAATCTGAGGGTAAAGGAGATGGACTTGCCAAGCATGTCTCCAGACCTAAACCCTATCGAGCATCTGTGAGGCATCCTCCAACGGAGGGTGGTGGAGCGCAAGGTCTCCGACATCCACCAGCTCAATGATGTTGTCATGGAGGAGTGGAAGAGGACTCCAGTGGCAACCTGTGAGGCTCTGTTGAATGCCATGCCCAAGAGGGTTACGGCAGTGCTGGAAAATAATAATGGCCACAAAAAATATTGACAATTTGAGCCCAATTTTGAAATTTTCACTTAGGGGTGTACCCACTTTTTTTGCCAGCGGCTTAGACATGAATGGCTGTGTGTTATTTTGAGGGGACAGCAAATATACACTGTTATACAAGCTGTACACACACTACTTTACATTGTACCAAAGTGTCATTCCTTCAGTGTTGTCACATGAAAAGATATAATAAAATATTTATAAAAATGTGACGGGTGTACACACTTTTGTGAGATACTCTGTGTGTGTGTGTGTGTGTATATGTATATATATATATATATATATATATATATATATATATATATATATATATATATATATATACACACACACACACACACACAGACAGACACATAGACAGACACATAGACCATTTAGTTGACACTCACAGGTAAGCAAAGGCCTTTTTCTGCAGTTATTTTTATTTTTTTATTTGTTTTTGCATACCCCTTAATGTCTTGGTGCATTCCCCTGGTTGGGAGCGACTGCTTTAGATAAGCCATAGTGCTCTCATAATCCTTTGTCACAAAGGTTTTAAACAGACCTAAAACATTTTTTAACCACTTCCTGCCTGGCCTATAGCAAAATGATGGGCGGGCGGTGGTTTAGTTAACCTGACAGCTACCGCGCACCGGCGGGGGCGCTCATCGTGGCGATCGGTGGTGGGTTATTTAGTCTGGCAGAGGCTTTTTACCACGTAATCAGCCGTGTCCAATCACAGCTGATCACGATGTAAACAGGAAGAGTTGTGGATCGGCTTTTGCTCATTCGGGTCTGACAGACGCGAGTAGAGGAGAGCCGATCAGCTGCTCTCCTGACAGGGGGGGGTCTGTGCTGATAGTTTATCAGTGCAGCCCCTCTTGGATCCCGCCCAGGACCACCAGGGAAGCCGCCCACGACCACCAGGTATGCCCCCCCTAGACCACCAGGGAAATGCAAATTTGTGGCCAGGCAGCTGCCAATCAAGGCCCACCCACAAAACCTACCACTGCCAGTGCCACTAGGGATGCCTATCAGTGCCACATATTAGTGCCGCATATCAGTGCCCAGTATCAATGCCCAGCAGTGCTGCCTATCAGTGCCGCCTACCAGTGCCACCAATAAGTACCCATCTTTGCAGCCTTTCAGTGCCCATAAGTGTCGCCTATCAGTGCCCATCAGTGCCCACCAGTGGCACCCATCAGTGCTGCCTATCAAGGCCCATCAGTGCTGCAAATCAGTGCCACCCGTCAGTCCCGCGCCTACCAGTGCCCATCAGTGCCTATCGTTGGTGCCTGTCACTGCCCACTCATTGGTGCCACCTCATCAGGTGCTGCCTAATCAGTGCCACATTATCAGTGCCCATCAGTGAAGGAGAAAACGTACTTATTTACAACACTTTATAACAGAAACAAACCCAAAACTTATTTTTTTCAAAATGTTCTGTCTTTTTTTTATTTTATTTGCTTAGCAAAAAAATAAAAACCGCAGAGGTGATCAAATACCACCAAAATAAAGCTCTATTTGTGGGAACAAAATGATAAAAAATTTGTTTGGGTACAGTGTAGCATGACCGCACAATTGTCATTTAAACAGCGACAGCGCTGAAAGCTGAAATTTGGCTTGGACAGGAAGGGCAAAAGTGCCTGGTATTGAAGTGGTTAAAAAGCCTTTACAAAAATGAAAAAATATTGACCAAACGCGAATCATCTCATCTAAAGTTTTTGATAATGTTTGTCAAACACCTAAAACAATTAGAATTTCTACCCTACATATGGATGAACAAGTGTTCTATATGTACGTGTACAGGCAGTCCCAATTCTTGTCAAGTGGAATGCAGCGGCTGCATGGACATAGCCGATGCTCCTAATTTAACATACATGTGGGTGCTCATGTGAATGAGGCCTAAATGCCAATCGCTATATATGTATTCTCAGTCCATAACTTGAGGATCGTTGGATAGCAATGATTTATCTCAAAGGCATTTATGAACTGTATTTACTAAATGATTAAATTGTATTCTGAACTCAAACCTTATGGCTATGCTACCAGAAAGAAACAAAACATAAATGAATGGCTTTTACATTTGCATTCAACTGCATTTACAAGCTATTGTTGGATTTGCCATATGTATTCTGTATGTGCTGGCATTCACAAAGCTGGAATAGATTTAGACTTGGATGGCTGCTATTGGCAAGCTACATGGTTATTATACTTCTGGAACAGACTATCTGGCACCAACTTCTATGTGGTTAGAGCATGGTGCCATGCAATAAATGGCATACAACCCCAATGGATAATTATGAATATTGTATATTTAAAAAAATATATCAAACTCTGATGCTAAACCTGTGAACTGCAATAAATATATGCTCTATTTTTACACTCAGGTGGGGTGGCCAGGCCATTTTGCTTTTTTATTTTTCCCTTACAGCTTTTAGAGTTTGTTAAAGACCCACCAAACCATATATTTTCTGAAAGCACATGACCAGTAGAATAAAGATAAGGTGCTACTGATTTTTAGGGCACAATGATATTTGTGCAAATATTTATGAAATCAATATTTTCGTTAAAAATGCACTAAAATCATTATTAGCAGATAAAAACACAGTACATTTTACAAAATTCCTACTAAATATACAAGCTTAACCTGTATTGAGTTAATAAATAACAAATATTTGTAATTTTTAACCACTTGCCGCCCACCATATACCAATATGATGTTGGCAAAGTGGTTCTGTTATCCTGACCAGACGTCACATGACGTGATCAGGATACAAAGCCGTCACGTGCCCGCGGGGGGGGGGGGGGGGGGCAGCGTGGCAATCACTGTTGTGGTGTGTCAGTCTGACACACCGCAACTCCAATCTAGGTAAAGAGTTTCTGACAGAGACTCTTTCCTACATGATCAGCTGTGCCCAATTACAGCTGATCACGATGTAAACAGGAAGAGCCATGTATCAGCTTTTCCTCATTTGCATCTGACAGACGCGAGTAGAAGAGAGACGATTGGGGATCTCATGACAGGGGGTCTGCGCTGATTATCAGCACAGCCCCCCTCCAGGATGCCCACCCAGGACCACCAAGGATGGTCACCACTGATGACCACCAGGTATACCACCCATGGCTACCAGGGATGCCAATGTGTTCCAAAATATGATGCCAATCAGTGCCCATCAGCAATACTTGACAGTGCCTCCATAGCAGTGATGCCCATCAGTATCCATCAGTGCCACCTATCAGTGTCCATTAGTGCTCACCTATCAGTGCCCACCCACTGCATTTCAGTGCCACCTAGAGAGAAATTCGGATCTGGCCACCTGCAGACACTTTTGTAGGTCCATACGACGTATGGACCTGGCAGTGAAAGGGTTACAATAATAGTGTGCTACTTTAAAAGTAGCTTACAATTGCAATTCGCTGTTATGCCGCGTACACGGTCAAAATTTCCAATGAAAAAAGTCAGACGGAATTTTTTCATCAGATATTCCGACCATGTGTATGCCCCATTGGACTTTTTTCATCTGAAATTCCGACGGACTTAGAAAGAGAACATTATTTTCGGAAATTCTGTTCGACTATATGGAATTCCGATGCAGAAAAAAACACACATGCTCAGAAACAATTTGACGCATGCTTGGAAGCATTGAACTTAATTTTTCTAGGCTCGTCGCAGTGTTGTATGTCACAACGTCTTTGACAGTCGGAATTTGGTGTGTCCGTGTGTATGCAAGACAGCTTGAGCGGAATTCCGTCAGGAAAAAAACAGTCAGAGTTTATTCCGACGAAAAAAACGGTTGTGTGTATGTGGCATTATTCTTTTTTTGTGCATATATATCATGATATTTTGAGACTTGCTTTATTAAATGCTTTTATGGTTGGTATTTTGTCACTGCACCTGAATAAGCCCAAACTGGCCCATTTTAATTAGGTTTAAACCTCTTCACAGTTTGTCAAGTGAGTGCAGTTATAAAATAAAGGCAGTAAATGCTATTTTTACCTGTGTTAACACATTTACAGTTCTAAAAAGGACATTACAGTGACTTATAGCAGCTTGCTCTGGCACTACTATTATTAGAGCACACAATTTAAGTGCTATTGATCCTAAGGGCAGGGCATTTATCTTTTTCTACAGACCATTTTATCCCTTTGAAGGGAACTATTGTAAATATTGTAAAACAGATATTCACGTTTTTGTTTTTATAATGATGACATATTCATTATGATAATTTTTTTTTTTCAATGCTTAATTATATACAGTTCACATCTTCTAGTAGAGTTTAGTCAGATCACCTACACATTATAGGAGATACCTGTATCTACCTGAAATAGATACACATTTTATTCATGCTGTGTACATAAGCTTGGGCAAAGGCGATCCCTGAATGGACTCTAGAGCATAATTATTTAATTGGATGGCAACCAGACGCAGTTCATTTTCTGACTGTTCATTCAGATCTATCAAAATAGCTGGACTCTATCTCTTATGAATACTGTATGTTAGGCCTGGGTTCTGCCTATAATGAAAATAGCTGTGGCTATAAACGCAGTGGTCAGTCTAAAGATTGTTTCCAATGCCTTCTTCGCTCTCTTTTTCACTTACTAGAAAACAAGTTCTATCACTCTGAAAAGCTGAAGTCTTTAACATTATCTTAGAAAAAATGTTTATGTGCTGCGGGAACTGAAAATTTTCCAGATAAGGATACAAAAGGTCTATAGCTCTGTTTGTAATGTTTAAAATTGAAGGGAGCCTGAATTCATCATTTAATAAGTTAATATACTTAAAGTACAGACCAAAAGTTTGAACACACCTTCTCATTCAAAGAGTTTTCTTTATTTTCATGACTATGAAAATTGTAGATTCACACTGAAGGCATCAAAACTATGAATTAATGTGGAATTATATACATAACAAAAAAGTGTGAAACAACTGAAAATATGTCATATTCAGGTTCTTCAAAGTAGCCACCTTTTGCTTTGATTACTGCTTTGCACACTCTTGGCATTCTCTTGATGAGCTTCAAGAGGTAGTCACCTGAAATGGTCTTCCAACAGTCTTGAAGGAGTTCCCAGAGATGCTTAGCACTTGTTGGCCCTTTTGCCTTCACTCTGCGGTCCAGCTCACCCCAAACCATCTCGATTGGGTTCAGGTCCGGTGACTGTGGAGGCCAGGTCATCTGGCGCTGCACCCCATCACTCTCCTTCTTGGTCAAATAGCCCTTACACAGCCTGGAGGTGTGTTTGGGGTCATTGTCTTGATGAAAAATAAATGTTGGTCCAACTAAACGCAAACCGGATGGAATAGCATGCCGCTGCAAGATGCTGTGGTTGCCATGCTGGTTCAGTATGCCTTCAATTTTGAATAAATCCCCAACAGTGTCACCAGCAAAGCACCCCCACACCATCACACCTCCTCCTCCATGCTTCACGGTGGGAACTAGGCATGTAGAGTCCATCCGTTCACCTTTTCTGCGTCGCACAAAGACACGGTGGTTGGAACCAAAGATCTCAAATTTAGACTCATTAGACCAAAGCACAGATTTCCACTGGTCTAATGTCCATTCCTTGTGTTCTTTAGCCCAAACAGGTCTCTTCTGCTTGTTGCCTTTCTTTAGCAGTGGTTTCCTAGCAGATATTCTGCCATGAAGGCCTGATTCACACAGTCTCCTCTTAACAGTTGTTCTAGATATGTGTCTGCTGCAAAAGGTGGCTACTTTGAAGAACCTAGAATATGACATATATTTTCAGTTGTTTCACACTTTTTTGTTATGCATATAATTCCACATGTGTTAATTTATAGTTTTGATGCCTCCAGTGTGACTCTACAATTTTCATAGTCATGAAAATAAAGAAAACTCTTTGAATGAGAAGGTTTGTCCAAACTTTTGGTCTGTACTGTATATACAGTGCAGAAAATAAGTATTTGAACACCCTGCTATTTTGCAAGTTCTCCCACTTGGAAATCATGGAGGGGTCTGAAATTGTTATCGTAGGTGCATGTCCACTGTGAGAGACATAATCAAAAAAAAAATTCCAGAAATCACAATGTATGATTTTTTTAACTATTTATTTGTATGATACAGCTGCAAATAAGTATTTGAACACCTGAGAAAATCAATATTAATATTTGGTACAGTAGCCTTTGTTTGCAATTACAGAGGTCAAACGTTTCTTGTAGTTTTTCACCAGGTTTGCACACACTGGAGGAGGGATTTTGGCCCACTCCTCCACACATCTTCTCTAGATCAGTCAGGTTTCTGGGCTGTCGCTGAGAAACACGGAGTTTGAGCTCCCTCCAAAGATTCTCTATTGGGTTTAGGTCTGGAGACTGGCTAGGCCACGCCAGAACCTTGATATGCTTCTTACAGAGCCACTCCTTGGTTATCCTGGCTGTGTGCTTCGGGTCATTGTCATGTTGGAAGACCCAGCCTCGACCCATCTTCAAAGCTCTAACTGAGGGAAGGAGGTTGTTGCCCAAAATCTCGCAATACATGGCCCCGGTCATCCTCTCCTTCATACAGTGCAGTCGCCCTGTCCCATGTGCAGAAAAACACCCCCAAAGCATGATGCTACCATCCCCATGCTTCACAGTAGGGATGGTGTTCTTGGGATGGTACTCATCATTCTTCTTCCTCCAAACACGGTTAGTGGAATTATGACCAAAAAGTTCTATTTTGGTCTCATCTGACCACATGACTTTCTCCCATGACTCCTCTGGATCATCCAAATGGTCATTGGCAAACTTAAGATGGGCCTTGACATGTGCTGGTTTAAGCAGGGGAACCTTCCGTGCCATGCATGATTTCAAACCATGACATCTTAGTGTATTACCAACAGTGACCTTGGAAACGGTGGTCCCAGCTCTTTTCAGGTCATTGACCAGCTCCTCCTGTGTAGTCCTGGGCTGATTTCTCACCTTTCTTAGGATCATTGAGACCCCACGAGGTGAGATTTTGCATGGAGCCCCAGTCCGAGGGAGATTGACAGTCATGTTTAGCTTCTTCCATTTTCTAATGATTGCTCCAACAGTGGACCTTTTTTCACCAAGCTGCTTGGCAATTTCCCCGTAGCCCTTTCCAGCCTTGTGGAGGTGTACAATTTTGTCTCTAGTGTCTTTGGACAGCTCTTTGGTCTTGGCCATGTTACTAGTTGGATTCTTACTGATTGTATGGGGTGGACAGGTGTCTTTATGCAGCTAATGACCTCAAACAGGTGCATCTAATTTAGGATAATAAATGGAGTGGAGGTGGTCATTTTAAAGGCAGACTAACAGGTCTTTGAGGGTCAGAATTCTAGCTGATAGACAGGTGTTCAAATACTTCTTTGCAGCTGTATCATACAAATAAATAGTTAAAAAATCATAAATTGTGATTTCTGGAATTTTTTTTTGGATTATGTCTCTCACAGTGGACATGCACCTACGATGACAATTTCAGACCCCTCCATGATTTCCAAGTGGGAGAAATTGCAAAATAGCAGGGTGTTCAAATACTTATTTTCCGCACTGTGTGTATTTCAAAACAAAGCTTCTGGGCTCATATGATAAAATGGTGATTTTAATTATACCTGACAAATTGGGTAAACTTCAGCTCAATCCCTTGTTTTTACAGCCCTCCGTCTACCTGTGTGAATAGCCCTAAGCACAAGACACTTATGAAAAGTGAGCTGAGGTTGTGCTAATGTTTTGGGACGTCATCAGGTACTGGGCCCATTACTAGCTGATCTGGATGTATACCTGAACAAGCCAAGATGTGGTTTTATTTTGCTTCAAACCATTTGTGAAAGCTGACCAAGGCCAATTCAGATGTCACCTGAATTATGCCATCTAACAAATAGGTGTAAATAGTATTAAATACTCCACAGCTCACATATAGAATACAAAAAATGTCGCCCAAACACAAACAATGACTGTGATACTGTTTACATGCAATATAGTCCAATTCGTACTATAACATGCATTTTTAGAGAAAAGGTATTATATTAGAGAAAAAAAGTGTATCCTATAAGGACGACCATGACAATTGTAGCTATTTACATTGAAGTTAGGTCTTCTTTTTCTTTTGTTTAACACTAGATTTGCACTATTCCTTGGATAAACTGTGTGTGACAGTGAGGCTTTATACCCAAACAGATGTTATTTTAACACTGCCCTCCACAAAGAGTGTAATACTTCCTAGTAATCTGCTTTCTATGCCCTCTAGCCAGACACACACAACTTAGAAAATAGGTCATTGCTCAGAAAAAACAGCTTTCTGCCAGAGCACTGAAGGGCATAAATGGGAGGGCAATGTGATGGCATGATACTTAGCATTACAAATACAGTCATCATACAGCTAAGCTAATCTGAAATGGACAAGAGTTTTACAAGAGAAAAACATGTCATTTAGAAAGAAGTACATACAATTAAATAAAATGTGTGTGTGTGTGTGTGTGTGTGTGTGTGTGTCTGTACTGAGCAAACAATACTGACCTGTGTAGTGTACTTAACGCACTGGCATCCCTCCCCCTTACACAGATCATTGTACACCAGGTGTGCCCAACCAGTGGCCCACAGAGCCTTCTGATGTGGGTGGACCTACTGCTCTGGGATGGAATTAAATAGAATAGAATACTGTTTATTAAAGGTACGTTTTTATTACTAAAATCACAGGGTATATATGGGCATATCTGTTCTGCAGTGGTTACTGGGCTGCACTCAAACTGATCTACAGGTACAGAGAAGTGCACCTGTGGGTTACCTGCACTGAGCCATAGACTTATATTACTTGTGAGTTTGGTGTGCTGAGAGTAGCATGGGCTCTATAGAGGTGGCTGCCATTCACCCACTCCACTCATTGTGGCCCGCGACCGACTACCAAGTCGCTTAAGTGGCCCTTGCTCTTCAAAAGGTTGGGCACCCCTGTTGTACACATTCAGGGCTGTGTGATAAGCCTCTGTTGTCAGCAGTTTCCTTAGCCTCTGACCATCTCTAACATATCCACAATCTCTGAACCCATCTCTTTTAGTCGGTCTGCAGTCTCTTGTATCATGTCCTCAGTCTCTTGTATCATGTCCTCAGTCTCTTGTATCATGTCCTCAGTCTCTTGTATCATGTCCTCAGTCTCTTGTATCATGTCCTCAGTCTCTTGTATCATGTCCTCAGTCTCTTGTATCATGTCCACAGTCTCTTGTATCATGTCCACAGTCTCTTGTATCATGTCCACAGTCTCTTGTATCATGTCCACAGTCTCTTGTATCATGTCCACAGTCTCTTGTATCATGTCCACAGTCTCTTGTATCATGTCCACAGTCTCTTGTATCATGTCCACAGTCTCTTGTATCATGTCCACAGTCTCTTGTATCATGTCCACAGTCTCTTGTATCATGTCCACAGTCTCTTGTATCATGTCCACAGTCTCTTGTATCATGTCCACAGTCTCTTGTATCATGTCCACAGTCTCTTGTATCATGTCCACAGTCTCTTGTATCATGTCCACAGTCTCTTGTATCATGTCCACAGTCTCTGTCCATCTCTTGTATCATGTCTGCAGTCTCTGACCATCTCTTGTATCATGTCCGCACACTCTCTGACCATCTCTTGAATCATGTCCGCAGTCTCTGACCATCTCTTGTATCGTGCCTGCAGTCTTTGACCATGTCAAGCATCATGTCCGCAGTTTTTGACCATGCCTTGTTTCATGTCTGCAGTCTCTGATCGTCTCCTGTAGCATGTCAGCATAGTCTCTGACCATCTCCTGTAGCATATCCACACACTCTCTGACCATCTCTTGCATCAGTTTGATAGGATCTGCCTGGGGGGATGGTGATTGGTGCATCTTTATCTGCTGATTGTTAAACTTTCTGGCATACACATATTGCTATATGTGTCTAACCATCTCTTGTATCATGCCTGCAGTCTCTGACCATGTCTGGTATCATCTCTGCTGTCTCTGACTATGTGTGGTATCATGTCCGCAGTCTCTGACCATCTCTTGTATCATGTCCACACACTTCGTGACCATCTCTTGTACCATGTCTGCAGTCTCTGGCCATCTCCTGTAGCATATCCGCACACTCTCTGACCATCTCTTGTATCAGTTTGATTGGATCTGCATGGGGGGATGGTGTTTGGAGTGTCTTTATTCACTGCTTGTTTAACTTTCTGGCACACATTTTGTATTTCTTTCCTTCCTTCTCTCGTCTTCACTCCCTATCTCTTTTTTTCTCTCTCCCTCCACCCCTCTTTCTCCCTTTCTTACGCTCTCCCTCTCCCCCCTCTTCTCTCTCTCCTTCTATCCCTTTCTTCCTTCTCCCTCAATCTCTCTTTCACCTCAGACTATTAAACCACACCCCCTTTAAGCCACGCCCAAAAATTTAGCATAGTTTAAAACTAGCCTATTTGACCTGCCCCTAATTAAAATAATACTCCACCTACAGACAAAAAAAGTGCCTCTGGAATTTTTTTGACTATGCAATGTGTGCGATGATCGATTGGTACTGATCGATCAATTGGTACTCCTGTGTAACTTTAAAATAGTACTCTGTAAATTATTATAAAGCATTGCCTATGCAGATTGTTAGGAATCGTAGTTTTGCACTGTTCCACGAGCGTGCATAATTTTAACCACTTAACCCCCGGACCATATTGCTGCCCAATGACCAGAGCACTTTTTGCGATTCGGCACTGTGTCGCTGTAACTGACAATTGCGCGGTCGTGTGACGTGGCTCCCAAACAAAATTGGCGTCCTTTTTTTCCCACAAATAGAGCTTTCTTTTGGTGGTATTTGATCATCTCTGCGGTTTTTATTTTTTGCGCTATAAACAAAAATAGAGCGACTATTTTGAAAAAAAATGCAATAATTTTTACTTTTTTCTGTAATAAATATCCCCCAAAAATATATAAAAAAACTTTTTTTTTCCCTCAGTTTAGGCCGATATGTATTCTTCTACATATTAGCGTTTATTAATTGGTTTGCGCAAAAGTTATAGCGTTTACAAAATAGGGGGTAGTTTTATGGCATTTTTATTATTTTTATTTTTTTTACTAGTAATGGCGGCGATCAGCGTTTTTTTTTTTTCAGTACTGCGACCTTATGGCAGACACTTCGGACACTTTTGACACATTTTTGGGACCATTGGCATTTTTTTAGCGATCAATGCTATAAAAATGCATTGAATTACTATAAAAATGCCATTGGCAGTGAAGGGGTTAACACTAGGGGCGGGGAAGGGGTTAAGTATGTTCCTGGGTGTGTTCTAACTGTATGGGGGGGTGGACACACTAGGGGAAATCACTGATCTTCCGTTCATACATTGTATGAACAGAAGATCAGCGTTTCCCCTGCTGACAGGACCGGGAGCTATGTGTTTACACACATAGCTCCCGGTCCCCGCTCTGTAACGAGCGATCGCGTGTGCCCAGCATGGCACACGCACAGGACTTGGGGGCGTGAGTGCCGGTGGCGCGCACGTGCCCTCTAGCGGCCGCAGAAGTGCCGACGTAGAGCTACGGGCTCTCGCCCAGGAGAGCCGACCTGCCGCCGTATAACTGCGGCGGCTGGTCGGCAAGCAGTTAAAGCTTGACATGTTAGGTATGTATACACTCAGCGTAACATCCTCGTATATTTTAGCAACCAACTGGATATTATAATATGTTTTTGTGTATTAAAATTCACTAAAGTGTATTTTTTCAAAGAAAATTGTGTTTGAAAAACCTCTGCGCAAATACCATGTGACATAAAAAAAATATTCTCTGGGTCAGTCTTACGGAGCTGGAGGGTTTTCACTGGGGACCATTCTGACCTGGGGGGATTATACTGGGGGACATATTGACCTAGGGGGATTATAATGGGGGGGGCAGTTTGACTTTGGGGGGGGGCAGGGATTATACTGGGGGAAAGCCTGACCTGGGGGGAGAGATTATATTGAGGGCTAGATTGACGACGGGGACGGGGGGGGGGGGGGTGGGCTCGTTGGGATTGAAATCCACTGGCTTGACAAGAAAAAAAAGGACTCCTGTCTGTATGCCCCTATACTGTACATGACACACTCTTGCACTATATACGATAGAATGTACAATACAAACTACTGCACTATAACATGATAATGTACATTACAGACTCCCGCGCTATATAAACTATATTGTACATTACATACTCTTGCATCATATATACTACATTGTACATTACAGACTTATTGAAGTACAAGGTTTTGTTTTTGTTTTTTTGGTCTTACAGATCCTAGGAGAATTGATAATGTGCAAATTAGCACTTGCCTGATTCCTAAAGAATGTAGTTTATAGACATGAGATGGTGGTCAAATGACAGTACAGTACTGCAAAGTTGTTCAATGGACTAATCATATTGCACCAATTTCAGAACCCTGTACATGTTTATGTAATAAGTAGGCACTCCCAGTATCAATCTTTCTTGACATTCAGCAGAGCTGGTAAAGCCAGCAGCCACAAAAAAAACAAATGTTTTTGTCAAGGTAATTTACAGTAACTCAGCTAACAAAATATAGAAAGGCAAAAATAACTTTGTGAAATTTACTATCCTCCTCGTTACACATATGCTTTCAAAAACACATCATATCCTGATTCACCTGCCCTACTCAACAAATTGTAAATAAACCTCTGGGAGGAATCAAACTGTCCTATATGTGTAGTAGTACCCCGGTATCACACAATTGTAGCTGTGAATGGGCCCATATAGGTTCCATTTCACAGTAAATAGCAACACATAGATGTCAACCAGGCCCAAAAGGAGAGAATAGGATTTCTACTTGAACCATTATTCTCTATAGTCAGAGCAGACACATGTGCAACATTTACTTTGGTGATGGAGCTGTACAAGCTGTAAACCATTGCCTAACCTTGGGCAGATTGATTTGTGAGAACTGAGGGATTGGGCTGTATTGGAAGCTTTTTACCTATCTGCCTCCACCCTTCACAGTTGACTGTGCATTGGCATCATCACCTTTATCCAATGAGCAAAGCTGACCAAAAAAGCAGTGTCCAATCAACCATGTATTTAGCTGTATGCCTGGATTTCTATTTTAAATTCCTTGCTTTCGTGAGTCTTAAGACATTAAAATATATGAAGCTAGTCATAATGTAATTTTACCTTCCATCTTTGTGTAGATTGCAAGACTTCCATTTACGAGACCTGCATATAAAGTGTGGGACACGCTGGCAAGACTCATGACGGTAGATTTCTCTGGAGTGAAAAAGTGCTGCAGACGAACTTTTTTTGATCCTTGGCTACTTTTGTAGACACAAATGCTAGAAAAAGTGCAAGGCAAACATTAAGTTGATACAGCAAGGGCATCTTTCTATACACTGTAAATGGTATGGCCATCACCTAAAATGAATAGCAGTCATAAATCAATACCCATCAGATTATAGCTATACACGTGTATAATGCTAAATAGGTGTGCTCTGGTCTAGAAATTGCATTACTTTTAAGCTGAGCATTGACAGCCTTCAGTTCTTGCTGGTTCACTTTAAGACAGAATCTGTTTTAGATTATTAATATGCACATATATATTACATAAGTACCAGTATCTAGGCAACCAGGAAGTTAAATCCGAGTACTTCAAGTTGTTGAATCTTCTCTAATTAGCATAAAAACTGTTTTTAGAAAGAGCCACAAAATAGAATTTCAAGAAGGTATTACTTTTGCCAGGAATATCTTCTTACAGCTGAATGGTTCAGTTCCTTAGCTAATATCTAAGTCATTGTGACAAAGCAGATATATCAAAATAAATAACATTTACCTTCCTTCTTCCATGCCCAGGCAAATCGTGGGCACATCTGGTGCTCGCGAAGAACCGCATTCGGAATCTGGGACATCACTTAATTGTTTGTGCCTTTCTTCCTCGGGGACACAGACCATGCAGAGTATGCGTGATTCTACATTGAAACATTCTATCACCTTCGGGCTACGGTTGTGAAGTGAAACAACAGCAATCTGACCCATCTGATTAGTGCAGCTGCCAATCTAAGTAAAACACACAACAAAGAGCCACCTTGTGATTTTCGCAGCTCGATATGTACTCACTGTTTATACATCAACAGAAGGGGTCTCATTCTTTCATTCAACTCTTATTTCACAGGTATTATCTTCCACATTCAATGTCACAGAATGAGCTTTAGAACTAAGAGGTTCATTGAAAAGCTGTTACCCTCTGTTTTAGAGTGGACTGTCTGTAATTTATTAGATAAATGTAATTTACAAAGTTGTAAGAGTGCTAGAAAATGTATATCCAGGAAAAATAAAATTGTGCAACATTTTCTTGTATGACACTCGTGAGTCAAGAAAACACAGGATAGAAACAGAGAAGCTTCCACTGATTACTTGATTTTAAATACTTTATGTAGTTATCTGCCACTAACATAGCACACAGAAGTAACTAGAGCACCTGATTTGCAGATGCTTGCTCCAGAAAAAAGTGGCTCACTAAGTAGCAAGCAAGCGAAGCAAGGAGAAATATGACAGTACTGGAACATGCACCTTCAAAAACAAGTCAGTAATAGCAGTTCTCATGTTTCTGTCCTCCCTGGTTCCTTTAAAAAGAACATTTCATCAATGCTGTTCTCTAACTGACCACTACTGTCAGTGGATATATTTTAATATTTCAAGTTGTCACTTGGTCTCTTCCAATAGTCAGCCAAGTAAGTGTTCATGAATGTGAACAACAGCATTCAACATAGAGGGTAGTGATGTCCACTGGAGGGCACTGGAATAAGGAGGCAAGTGATCAACAGAAACCACTATTGCTACAACCAGCCCAGCAGAAATGTTGCTGTAACGCTCACTTCCAGAGGAGCTTCTGAGAATAGACAGGTTCTCCCAAGTAGTACAGAGGCTGACAGTCACACAAGCTCAGTCCCATGCACACGGCAATTCAGACCTAGTCTAGGGGTGTCCTTTTAGGCTTTATTGCTGAAGAACATTAACAGGGAGGGCTTTAAAGTCACAGGATACTCCAAAATGGTTAGTAACAAACAATGATAGAATGACAAACTTGTCTTTAATCTTTCAAATAGCAGCTTTTCTGGAGGTGGCAGGGAATGGCCAATATATCTAGGACCCTACCACAGCAGTAGCAGTCCATGTAGCAATCTTCTGCACTAAGTTTCCTTTTCTGCCACTTGCACAACTAACAATCCCCAGCAAGATCTTTACTCACAGTATCCCAGGAGCGGTCTGCCACCCAGCATCCACAGGTAGATCCTGAGTGGGGAGATTAACTAGATACATCTCCAGGCTAAGAACTTCAGCACAACAAATGTAATCATCCATCAAACTTTCCCAGCCCCCTTAGCCCAGCAGATGATAAGACCTAGATTGTAGTTTGTCTTAGTAAAACTGCCTCCAGAGGCAGCAGCCCCAAGAGAACCCGATTCCTCCCTTAAAAGGAAAAGAATACTCTGTTCAAGACTCCTGCATATGTATCACCTCCCCAGCCTCCTTCTGGCTGCTTCCTTCCAGGGATTGGCTGGGACATGATAAATATTTAAATAATCATTTGAATCTCCCAGCCCTATGCTCTGGAAACTTGTTCCAGGGGCTGGTGTGAGTAATCAAATCCTCAGCTCAGGAAACCCTGAACAGACCAACACAATCAACCACTGCTCCATTCCCTCTAACAGTCAAAAACCAAAATGTTCCTAATAGCCTAACTAGAGGAGGGTGTCTTTCCCCAAACATATTTTTTGGTTTAGAAGAAAATAAGGTATCTATGCACAATGTATGTAATTGAAAGTATTGGATATAATGCTCCACTATTAACCTAAGGTGGCCAGACCATTTTTGCAATGTTTCACTTTTTTTTTTCAACCCCCCCCCCCCCAAATCATAAATTTTCTGAAAGCATAGGACCAGTAGTATAAAAAGATGTTACGACTGACTTTGTAGATCATGTGATGGTTGGGCAAATGCTTATCAAACCAATATTATTTTCACAACCAGTTCTAAAAAATTAAACCTGTATAAAGGTACGGTAATAAGTGATTTGTAAATTTTAAATGCCCTTTTGAAAAATTGTGAAAAGCAAACATATGCAAAACTGTAAATAAGCAAATAATGCTATAAATCTGGAGGTTGGCTTAACACTGATTCATTGTGGTAAGGTCAATCTGCAATGCTGTGTATGCACTGCGTTGTGATAAAATTATTTGGGCACGCATTTTATTCCAACACTGCACAGAAATGCGTCAATGCGCTTCTGCACATGGGGTTGGTTTACTAAAGGCAAATCCACTTTGCACTACAAGTGCACTGCAAGTACACTTGGAAGTGCAGTTGCTTTTGAAATGAGGGGACGCTCTGCTGATTTTATCATTAACCACTTAAAGACCGGACCAATATGCTGCTAAATGCCCAGAGGCGTTTTTACAATTCGGCACTGCGTCGCTTTAACAGACAGACAATTGCACGGTCGTGCGACGTGGATCCCAAACAAAATTTGCATCCTTTTCTTCCCACAAATAGAGCTTTCTTTTGATGGTATTTGATCGCCTTTCGTAAATAAACCCCATAGTGTTGAATGAATATAACTAATTAAAATAATGAGTTAAAAAATAGTTTGAAAACTAAAAAATTAAAAAAAAAACACTGCTTTGTGTTATAACAACACACTGCAGTACATATGCACAATGCACTCCAGCACTTGTATTCTGTGCATGTGTGTCTATTGGTGTGAATGGACCTTATACGCACATTATAAACTCTGCAACCTGACAGAACACTTTACTAACACAAGCAATGTTGGTGTGGTGATCTCCCTGTATTGTGCTATTGTATTCTGACAGAGAGCGTCCACACCCCCCACTCACTAAGAGCACTGATCAGATGCTGATTTTCCAGCATCTCCCTTTGACAGAAGCCAGTTGTTATACTGGCTTTTGTCAGACAGACTGCTAAACACAGTGACCGAAAGTCAATGTGTACCCAACTTTAGTGTGTTGGTGGTAAAGGGGTGTTCCATAGTTCTCACTGACTGTAGGTACACATGTAACAGCAGGGTGGGCACTAGGGCCCTAATGTTGAGTTGCTGCACATATGCATCCCGGGGAACCTCTCTTCTGTGCTCAGAGTGTGCTCTCTGAATGTTCCCAGTGAATGAGCTGTCTCAGACAGTTCCTGTCTAAAAGAAGATAGGGGATGCTTCAGAAGATTTTTCCTACCACCTAACACTGTAAGATCTATGCCCCCTCCACAAAGGAGAAAGTCATACTAATGAAAACATCTTTTGGACAGATAGGTGAACTAAAATGATATGCCTTTTATTTAGCAGTTTGTATTTTAATATTGTTTAATCAAAAGAAACAATCAAATTTAGTATATAATTGTCTGTACTACGGTAATAAATCAAAAAACTTTAAAAGGGTTCACTTACCCACAAAAACCCATGATGCATGGAAAGTGTATCTGGATCATTTTCACTACTGAGATAATGTTCAGGGTTATAGACAGCGCATTCAATCTGAAAATAAATCATGGAAATGCTAATTGGGTCACAGAACATCACGTCCATACCTGGGTCTATAAATATCCTTAAATCATATACAGTAGATATTATTAACCTGCAGGGACATCAATCATGAGGAAGGTAAGAGAGCACTATAAATAGGGTCACACGTTGTTGCCTGACGTGTAAAGCATGTGCACTGGCATCTGTGAGACACCACTGCTGGTACATTACATGTTTACTGACAAGGCCAGATGGGAGCCTGCAATCTGCATCCTCTGAATGCTAAGTTAACATGGAGTTATTACATAAAAGAAAAATAAAACCTTTTTCAAAGATGAGTTGATAAAAAGGCTGTGCAGGAAGGATGTGTGGTTCTCTTCATGACCTTGAAACATGCTGATGTCTGCATTCTAAAAATGGCTTACCTTAAATTCTTGTTGCTTTGCCATGATTACTGGCAAATACTTAACAAGCAAGGGGTGCTTTTCCTTTTTGACCTGATTTCCATCATCCTCTAGGCAGAACCAACCCAGCTGGTTCTCCTCATCTGTAATAAAGTTAACCAAAAAAAAAAATGTGGGAACCAGTCAGTTTAACTTTTTTCAACAAGGGATTCAAAGTAAAAAGGACAAGGGGTTAATTTAATAAAGCTACAAAAATAATTCACAGTGTCCAAGTGAAGTAACCCATACCAACCAAAATCACACCAAGTTCACTACAGTCATAGGAGAAGAGAACAATGATGTTTCATAACATATAGCACATGACAATTGTACTTTGCATTACGTTATTACATACATCTGAACAACTTATACAAGATCTCATATTAGAGACCAATTTAATTGCACTGGGGCCAATATGCAAATAGTTCTTAGCAGCATTCCCCTTTAAGAGTAGGCAGCCATTAGGAGGCCATGCAAGAACCAATGTATTCACTCCTTATGTCAGAATCCGAATGAGGGGGGCGGGGGGTGGTGGGCTTCAGCAGCTCAACGCCTCACAGATTTCTTAAAATACAGTTTTTAATATCTTTTGACACTGTCATCTAGCCAAGTTTTCTGAAAGTGAGTTTATAAGGAATATTTAGGATTTCATTCTTAAACTATATTAAATATATTGGGCCGGATTCAGAAACGTTTTACGTCGGCGTATCTCCAGATACGCCGACGTAAGTCCAAATGTGCATCGTCGCATCTTTGCACCGATTCACAAAGCGAGAAACGTTGAAAAAGCCGTCCAACGTAACTTCCCTACGACTGCGTATCGTGGGAGCATAGTTAGGCTAGACGCATTCGGCATTCCCATTATAAATATGCAAATAAGTAAGATACGCCGATTCACGAACGTAGATGTGCTGGGCCGCTTCATATACACGATTTGCGCAAAGCTTACGTCCGGCGTAAAGTTACCCCTCATATAGCAGGCGCAGCTAATGCAAAGGTATGGGCCAGGGAACGACGCCGTCAAATTTTACGCCGCGTACGTCGTTTACGTAGTACTACATGAATAGGGCAGTGCGTAGGTTACATTCACGTCGTAGGCATTGCACCGACATATCTTAGTGAGTATATGCAACGTGATTCTGAGCATGCGTGTGCATGCCCAGTTCGACTGGCCATTCATTTGCATGGGGTCATGCTTAATTAAAATTCCGTATTTATCGGCGTATACCGCGCACTTTTTTGCCCTGAAAATCAGGGCAAAATCGTGGGTGCGCGATAGACGCCGATGCCCGCTTTCCCGCGCTGAGTTTGAATACTGCGCCGACATACCGAGCGCAGTACACTTGTGTATAGACGGGCAGGCTCGGCTCCTCTCGCGCTCACGTCCTGGACGTACAGGACGTGATCAGGACGTGAGCGCGAGAGTAGCCGAGCCTGCCCGACTATACACAAGTATACTACGCTTGGTATATGTTGGCGCAGTATTCAAACTCAGCGCGGGAATCGAGTGGGGAGGATGCCGCAGAAGGACGCCGGACCTGACGAAGAGGACACCTGAAGCCGCAGACGGACGCCGGACCCGAAGAAGAGGACACCCGAGGAGGACACTCGATGGCCGCAGATAGACGCCGGACCCAACGAGGCCGCCGATGGACGCCGCGCAAGACACCAAAACTGTAAGTACAAAAATCTTTTTTTCCACAGGAATAGGGTCCACTTTGGAGGTGTGCGCTATACGCCGGAGCGCGCAATACCCCGATAAATACGGTAGATGACGCCCACCTCCTTCCTACTTTGAATTTGGCGGGCTTACGCTGGTCAATTTACGCCGTCTAAATTTATGGAGCAAGTGCTTTGTGAATACTGTACTTGCCTCTCTAAGTTGCGGCGGCGTAGCATAAAGAAGATACGCTACGCCCGCGCAAAGATACGCCAACGTATCTGAATCCCGACCATTGTATTCATTTCCTTAAAATTCCTTCTGAAAAGGATAAAGGATACCTATAAAAGCTTCAAGGTAATGGAAATTTATTTTTAAAGTTATCTAGGAAACCATTTAAAATTGTCTATAATGCAAAATGTGTTGAACTACGTGGTTTCAAGATTTGGAATTTCAATAAGAAATTTTGATTCAAACTTGCACCTAGGCTGTTATGACAAAGCACAAGCAGCAGGACGAACTGTGAAAAAGGGTAAAGCTATAGTGGCCAGTTAAAGATACTTTTCATAATAAACATCTTGTTTATTGTTTAGCCATGCTTTAGAATGAGCAAGTCATCAGTAATTATAGTCCTATGAGAAGGGTGCTCTCAGTCTCCCCAAAATGTCCTCTGGGAACAAACCCTTGCTCTATACCAATAACAAAATATTCAGACAACTCACACCTATTTTTAAGTAAACCTCATACCAAGGAGGTATGGTGGCCAACACTGCTGACCTCTACTCCTGAAAATTCAACTTCCTTGGCTACTATGCTAATCGACTGCCATTACTTCAATTGAAGCCTAGTCCTATTTGCATCCACTAATGCTCCTATTGTTATGCAGTTATATCCATAAAATACACTGACAAACTGACTGCTATAAGTGGTTTGTATGGATCATATTTTCAACTCCATTACAAACTAGCAGTGAAAAATAGCCATTATAGAATCATTATTTTCTCTCATCATAATGTCAAAATCCATTAAATAAATAAGCACTAGAACCTCTTTATTTCTGATCAAAACACAAGTTCCGTACTTAAAGTGGAGTTCCACCCATTTTTTTATGTTTGTCTGTGCTGCATGCCCTAATCTCATAGTGTTCAGAATCGACAATTTTTATTTATTTTGTTGCTTGTAAATATCTTTATTTTGTAGTCCTTCATTACTTCCTTCTCCTTATTAGCCTAGGCTATTACGTCATAAGGCTATTTGCAAGGCTTTCTGGGATAGGCATCATGTTTCCCAGTAGTCCTTGCAAACCTGACTGAAACCTAGTGTGCAGCACTGAGCATGTGTGAGATATGCAAAGCTGAAATCCAGAAAGTCATACAGTCTGGCTTCATGATGCCCACACTTAAGATGCCCACAGTCTATTTCTAGATTATACAGTAAACCTAACCTATAAATCTAAATGCTGTAACAACCTAACAAAATGGACCTTAGTTTACAGACTAACTTTACTAGAATACATTAAGCTTGTGTATTACATGGGTGTTTATATTTAAAAAAGTGAAATTGTGGGTGGAACACTCCCCTTTAATATACCTCTCAAACACAACTGTTTCTATAAAAGAACGTTAACATTTAAGGCTGTGCAACTTACCAAGTGCAAGTTTAGCCATCTGCAAGTTATTGATCCATGACTGCTTTGCAGCAGGGGTAAAAGTATTAAAGACTGCTGTAAAGAAAGTGGCTCGTCCTGATCTGGAACATATTAAGATAATAAGATAAAACAATATTCAAAACGGCTTTGCAGTTTCTCTAATGTGTTTTTTATGTGAAAACTAACACGAAAACTATCTTCAGTAAAAAAAATACCACTGACTTGTCATGTTTGCCAGGAAGCCGAAGCTGAATTCTACAACGGTCTGCTGCTCGAATTTCATTCTCTTTCTTCAAGATCAGCTTTTGTAAACCCGAAGACCAATCCTGAGCTACAACATGGTTCAAGTTCTGGGTGGAGATAAAAGAACAGCATTTGGTGACAGAGAACCATTTAAAATGTATAAAAAAAAAATTGTTTAGACTATACCACATGCCCACTCAAAACTAAGATTTTACATATTGGTGGACACTGGCTGGCTAAAAGAGCACGCAGCCTTCATTAACCTCCCTGGCGGTGTTCCCGAGCGTGACTCGGGGTGGTTTTTTCTTGCTAAGAACGGTATCCCCGAGTCACGCTCGGGGTAGACATGCAGAGCCTGCAGTGCGCACTGTCTTACCTTCTTCCTGGATCCAGCGATGCATCCACGCTGTGTGAGCGAGCAGGTGCTCGCTCGATTCACACAGCGTCCCCGTGTGCCGCCGAGCTCCGTTCCCTGCGACGTTAAGACGCACGGGAGCGGAGAGCGGCGCCAAATTCAAAAAAATAAACAAACACTTTACATACAGTATACTGTAATCTTATAGATTACAGTACTGTATGTAAAAAATACACACCCCCCATGTCCCTAGTGGTCTGCCCAGTGCCCTGCATGTTCTTTTATATAATAAAAACTGTTCTTTCTGCCTGGAAACTGTAGATTGCCCATAGCAACCAAAAATGTCCCTTTATGTCAAAAATGGTTTTAGATCAGCTAGAAAACAGCGATAATAAATTATAATCACTTGCAGAATTTAGCGATAGCGATTTGTGGGGAAATTCGTCATAAAAAAAAAAAATAATGACAGCAAAAATTCTGCAACTGAGCAAATTTCAGTGATTTTGATTTGATTACATTATTGAATAATTTTTACTATAATTATATTATTTGTTATAATTTTTTATAATTATTTATTATATTATAATTTTTAATAAAAAAAAAAAAAAAAAAAAAATCATACCCGGGATGCCTATTAGACTCTTGTTTGGATAGATTTAAGTGAGTTATTCCTAAGAATTACAAGCCTACAGTATAAAACGCCAAATTCCCTTGCAAATAATGGTACCGCTTTCAGCACCTAAAATCTTAAAGAATCATACCGCCAGGTATAGATCGTAATTCATTCATAGAAGTAGTAGTACAGCTTCTTTATATGAAGCAGCTGGGCTGAAAGGACTAAGGACCCCCGGCCGTACTGGGAATCAGCACAAGGAAAACATTCTACTGACTGTAGGTTATGTTTCTTGTGCTGATTTTTTTTTTATTATTATTTATTTTAGCTACACTTAGGTTTTAAAGGAGAAATATAGCCAAAGTTATTTGGCTATACTTCTATGTATCACAGGAGTGCAGTTCATTCTGCACCCATTTTCAGTCGGACAATGCTCGGGAAAGATCTCGATTAAATCCTGCCAGGAAGCCAACACTGCACACGGCTAATCGCAGGGAGTGATACATTTCCTGATCTGTGCAGCTGCAGACTGGGAAATTTCTCACTGCCTGTGATTAGCTGTGTGCAGTATCGGCTTCCTGGCGAAATAGGCATGTGGGGTTTTGAACACGCCCAAGCCCATCTCTAATATCAACCATATGGTTGCGATCCACCCAGATGCCTGGACCAGCAGCTGACCCAGCTTCTCCTGCCCCCTGCACAGCCTAGTGCTCCAGTGAGCTTCTGGAGGGGCAGAGAACCGAAGACTGAAAGTCACCGCTCTCTGCTCAGAGCAGAGGGGGGAGAACTGAGCGATTAGCAGTGTTTGGTTGCTCAGTTCTTGGGGTAGAGCCAGTGGGGGACAACTGCAGCTAGAATTGGTGCTGCAGCCATCTAGGAGAGTAGGATTCTTTTGGGGATTCCCATACTTGTATTTTAAATACTCAAGGCCTAAAAAATATTCTCTAGTAAAAGTCAACTGCTGATCCTATTTAAAGCATACATCTTACTTTGCTTCCCATCTGATGCACATGCAGAACCCATGAAGCGTAGTGCCAATATTATAAAGTCATTTATTCCAAACTGCATACAGCCACTAAAGATTTGTTATGTTTCTGTTGTCTAAGGCCTGATTCATACAGGCCTCATTTTGTACCAAACCACATATAGCCAGCGCTACAGGAACCTTACCTAATAAGACTTATTGAACAAAATAATAAAAAGTTACCTTTACCCTTTCAGTCAGTTTTGTTGAAGCTTTTAAAGCACTGTAGAGGATGCTACTCAGCCCGCTTCACCAGCTGCCGCTGCCACCAGACACACAGGCAGCATCGCTGGCACAAACAGAGACAGACTGTCACAGCTGTGGGGGATGTTTCTCCCCTCCCTCTCCTTCCCACACTGCTTGTTACAGGAGAGAAGCACTCGCCACCTGCTCTGCTCCCTCCCCTGCTTCCTTGTTGGCAGGGGGAAAATAATCAAATCTAAGAGGAGGACAGCAGGAGCAGAGGATCTCGGGACATGTAGTCCTGAAGCCAGGTGGCCCCATCTAAATTTCCTGGGGGCAGACTACATACCCCAGCATGCACAGAGACAGCTGGAAAGCAAGCCCAGAGAGGTAGAAATTGGAGAAACACTAAAGGCTGCCTGGAAACAAATAGAAGGGACCACAAGGCAAATGCAGGAGAAGTGGGCTCTTCTTCCTGGATGGCTTTCAGGGGTAGACATCTTGGCCGGGATGGTGTGAGTGCTTCCCCGCCAGCAGGTCCATGGTCAGACACATACCCATCACCTCAGGCACCCTATTAGCTTTGGGTGTGCCCGCACAGACAACCCTGGGCCTTCAGGTGGCCAGTCGGACTGCAGTGACTCAGGGACAAACATACTTGTTAAGTAGGAACTCTAACTTTATTATAGAGTGTATATTGCTCATTGTATCACACATATACAAGTTCAGGGCCTGTGATTTCAGGGCTTGAGGGAAATAGACTGACCTGCAACAAGTCATTCTGATTTCCCTTCATGCCTGAGCACATAGGTCACATTTGAGTCAATTAAAGCAGAAGTACAGCCAAAGCTTATTTGGCTGTACTTCTCCTGTGGATCACAGGAGTGCAGTTCGTTGTGCACTCCTGTGTCCCATTTTCAGCAGAGAGCGGGCTGAAGCTGACATCACAGAGGCGGTCCAGGTTTGGACAAGATCACGACAGTGAAGTCGGAATCTGCCCACATGCCTATACCAGCACCTGGCTCAGCCTTTTAGCAAGCCGCTTTGAGCCTGAGCCGGCCACTCCCGCAGAGCAGAGAGTTGCCGACTAACAAGTTTACTACAGTTTGTCCTCATCTGATTTACTTGCCAGGTGTGCCAGAGAGGCTGAAGGGCAGAGCATAGAACCTAACATTCTCATGCGGCTCCTTTGGTGGCATGCGCTACAGCACTCCAGTTCCAGTTTGCAAAATGTCAAGCACAGATCTTAACAGGAAAGCCAATTGTCACCAATTGTCATTATACTGCGGCAGGTCGGCTCTCCTGCGTAAACCGCCGTAGGTGTACGTCGGTCTTTGCATAGGAAATAGCAGGCGCGCCCGACACGGGAGTGTGCCCGCGGGTCTTGCAGACTCGATTTCCGCTGGCAACCCGTGATCTCGGTGCACAGAGGCAGAACGGGAAACTGGCTACGTAAACAAGGCGATTCCCCATTCTGCCAGATGACATGTTGGATCTTCTGTTCCCAGTGATCGGGAACAGCAATCTCTGTCATGTCCCTGGTAGCCCATCCCCTCCTACAGTTAGAACACACCCAGGGAACACACTTAGCCCATTGATAATGTTACTAGTCCTCAAAAAGTGTAATATGGGGTCAGATTTGTGCTGCTGCAATAACGCAGTCCCGCTAAAAAATCGCAGATCGCCATCATTACCAGTAAAAACAATAAAAAATAAATAAAAGTCCCAAAATCTATCCCATAGTTTTCAGACTCGATAACTTTTGCACAAACCAATCAATACATGCCTATTACGATTTTTCTTTTACCAAAAATATGTAGCAGAATATATATCGGCCTAAACTGATGAATAAATTCATTTTTTTTATATATATTTTTTTGGATATGTATTATAGCAGAAAGTAAAAAAAAAAAAGTTGTTGTTTTTTAAAATTTTCTTTTTTGTTTATAGCGCAAAAAATAAAAACTGCAGGTGATCAAATACCACCAAAAGAAAACTATTTATTGCAAAAAAAGGACTGGTCATTAAGGGGGCAAATATATTTTTTCCTTATTCCGCCCACTGATTGAACAACAACAACAACAACAACAAAAAAAGTGTGTGTACCCAGCTAAAAAACACTTAAAACACAGTGCGCATTCCTACCTGATAGTTTCCTTTTAGTTGCAATATTAGTTGTGAAATTTGGTTGACCACATCCAAATCATGAAGCAGATTCTGTAAGTCATGATAAAGCTGCCCAGGCCCCATGTATAATTTATCTGCAGATATAAAGCAATACATGCGTGTCAAAAACATGTCTTACCCTTTATAACAGTGTTATAATGATGTAGTAACTGCAAAGACAGTACAATATTTTTGACAACACTACTAATATCAGAATATCCATACAATGTAGAAGTCATTGACAGTGTTCAAATCTAGTTTACAACCAATGAGATGAGATCTGTTAGCTGAGGTCTGTGTTGGAGTTTCCAGAAAGGAGCATCTAAAAAAACGTAAGCTGGGAATAGGGTAAGAAAGGGTTATAACCCCAGTCGGTTTTTTTTTGGTTTTTTTTTGCCATCTGTCTCGTTTGGTAATTTTCCTTCACTTCCTGTGCCATAACTAAAACGGTAAATAAGAGAAAATCACTTGAAAGTGAGGGACACCCCTAGGTGACGTGAGGGATCACTAGGACTAGTATATCCATTGGAAGATAACGACTCTATTACTGTTCTGGGGAGAACCCACAGTGTGGAGTTTACAGGGAATAGACAGATGTTCTAATCCCTCAAGCTCTGTACAAAACAAAAAAAAATAAAAAAAGATTTTACCTTTAGTTGAACTATACTGGCCACAGGCTGAATAGTCATAGACCCTGGGACATCCCCAATAAATAAGAAGGGTGAGCAACAATTTACAACTGGCACTCCAAAAAAACTGTGGCTGAAATCTGCATCATTAAAAGATTCAACGCCCATGTGCTAGAACTTTGAAAAGGGTATGAATGGAAGATGAGATGGCGTCCTTAAAAAGCTGGGCAGCAGAGGCTTAAAAAATGCTTTTGCAATACCTTTACTTTTAGAGTGTAAGCACTTAAGAGGAGTTGCCTTAGAAAGGATGGATGGCTGGCTTTGGTTGTAAGACTACCTTGACTTTGTAAAGGCTGAGAAAGGGCTAAAAGAGAGGGCTGCTCTCAACCTGAGGGTATCCACCTTTTACCCAGGATCTATGATTAGTCAGCCTGTTCACTGTATAATTAACATAACTGTGTATATAACTACTGTACATTCCTGTTTACATATCTTAGAAATGTATTATGGTTTGATTATACATGATCATACTCTTTTCATACAATGTTTACCCATCTTTTATTTTGAAGCACATTCGGACCTCAGTTTGGTCAGTGGTTCAAAAACAGGCTGCATTATATAAAAAATAAATAAGGCCTATACGATGGCTATCCATTTTTTACACTGACAACACCCTTTACTTACAGTATTACAGTATCTCACAAAAGTGTGAACAACACACATTTTTGTAAATATTTTATTCTATTTTTTCATCTGAAGAAATTAGACTTTGCTACAATGATCGACACAAAGATCGACAAAGCCAGAAGTGTCGGTCTGCCTGAAGACTCCAGGGGACATTTTCTAGATCAGAGCAGGTTTGAGCGGTGCATAAAACAGTAAAATATGCAAGCATTCCCTTTACAGGTACAGTATCTCACAAAAGAGAGCACATCCCTCACATTTTTCTAAATATTTTATTATACCTTTTCATGTGACAACACTGAAGAAATTACACTTTGCTACAATGTAAAGTAGTGAGTGTACAGCTTGTATAAGAACTCTTTCACACGGAGCGTCCGTTCAGATCCGCCTGCCAGTTTTTTTTGTGGACCTGAACGGACGCTCCGTGCTTCTCTATGGAGCCGCGGATGTCAGCGGAGACATGTCCGCTGACATCCGACCTGCTCCGATCCGCCAAAGTATGACGGAGGAAAAAACTACTTTTCCTTCCGTCTGGCGGATCGGATTGGATGAACATGGACAGACGGTCCGTGTTCATCCGATCCCCCCATAGGGGAGAGCGGAGAAAAAACAGGGCGGTCCCTGCACAGTGTGCGGGGACCGCCCTGTCATCCGGCAGCTCAACGGAGATCAACGGAGCGATCCCCGCTGAGAAAACGGATGTGCACGGGGCGAATCATTACTGATCCGCCCCGTGTGAAAGGGCCCTTACAGTGTAAATTTTCTGTTCCCTCAAAATAACTCAACACACAGCCATTATTGTCTAAAGAACTGGCAACAAAAGGGAGTACCCTCTTAAGTGAAAATGTCCAAACTGGGCCCAAATAGCCACTTTCCCTCCCCAGAGGGAAGGTCTCAGGTGTGAATGGGGAGCAGGTTCATTAAATTTGGTGTTATCGTTCTCACGCTCTCATACTGCTTACTGGAAGCTCAACATGACACCTCATGGAAAAAAAGAATTGTTGCTCTACATAAAGATGGCCTAGGCTATAAAAGATTGTCAAGACCCTGAAACTGAGCTGCAACATGATGGCCAAGACCATAGAGCAGTTTAACAGGACAGGTTCCACTCAGAACAGGCCTCGCCATGGTCGACCAAAGAAGTTGAGTGCACATGCTCAGCATCATATACAGAGGTTGTCTTTGGGAAATAGACGTATGAGTGAGGCCAGCATTGCTACAGAGGTTGAAGGGGTGGGGGGGTCAGCTTGTCAGTACTCAGAATATATGCCTCACACTGAATTAAATTGGTCTGCATTGCTGCCATCACAAAAGGAAACCTCTTAAACCCTATTGAGCATCTGTGGGGCATTCTCAAATGGAAGGTGGAAGAGTGCAAGATCTCTAACATCCAATATCCCTGTGATGTCGTCATGGAGGAGTGGACGAGGACTCCAGTGGTAACCTGTGAAGCTCTGGTGAACTCCATGCCCAAGAGGGTGAAGGCAGTGCTGGAAAATAATGGTGGCCACACAAAATATTCACACTTTGTGCCCAATTTGGACATTTTCACTTAGGGGTGTACTCACTTTTGTTGCCAGCCATTTAGACATGAATGGCTGTATCTATTGAGTTATTTTGAGGGGACAGAAAATGTACACTGTTATACAAGCTGTACACTCACTACTTTACATTGTAGCAAAGTCTAATTTCTTTAGTGTTGTCACACAAAAAGATAAAAAATAAATATTTACAAAAATGTGAGGGATGTACTCACTTTTGTGAGACACTGTACATTGCCTTGGTAGACATTTTCAAGGGAAATTATCTACATGCAAACATATCCATCACGTACGAAAGTTATTTAAATAAAATATGTATAAATATAACAATTTAACCGACAGCCTCAGAGTAGGGGAACAAAACCAGTTAATGCCAAAATCTACAGCTGCCTCAAGACAGTTTTATAATGTTTTTCTAGGTACTGACCCATGTTTGAATTTAAAACTCACAGCCACAAACAAAGCAAACCACAAATCACGACTGATGTGCAGGGCAAAAGTCCTGGAAAGATGTTCAGAATAGACTGTACCCTGAATAGCTAATTGGTATTCAGAAATGCTGGCTCAGTTAAAGTGTGTATAATAAATTGCCAAGAATGTGCTTCATTGTGTATAGAAACTTTTCTGTGCAAAGCAAGTGTAATTAGGGCAGCATAAGCTTTAATCATGTTGCCCACAGGGGTGAGAAGATGATGAGGGTACTGTGGCCTACTATATATGGAAGGTGATGGAGAACTAACACATTATTATATATATCTGTTAAAAAATGCAATTCACTTTTTTGCTTCTTGACTGGCTAGTTTATGCGAGTAGTTTACTCACTCACTTAACCAAGCCTACTTTAATACAGTGATTGATCTTTACCCTTCCTGTTCACTTGTTACTATTCTCTCTCTCAAACACCAGCATTTCCAAGGCTTAGCCAGTATTTTTTTCCGAAGACAACAACTATATGCAATCTATACGTAACAATGTTTATTCATGGTGGTTTGTCTGTGCCACTTTATTAAAGAAATTGTAATCAAAATCAGATAAAGAAACCCTGTCACTTAATGTAAAACTCTGAATCAACAAAACAGAATACTAACCTTTCCTGTTGCCTGTGTCACTAAACACTGCTCCAGTTCTAAGAAAATGTCCCTGGATTTCACAAGGAAACCAAGACATCTGCATGTCTCGACCTCCATGGTTCCACCTGCTGAGCTCTGCATTACCTTTGCTTCTGGAAGGAACCAATCCACAGGAACACAAAGATCGACTCAGCCAGAAGTATCGGCCTTCCTGAAGACCTCAGGGAACATTTTTCTAAATCAGAACAGCTTTAAGTGGTGCGTAAAACAGCAGGATGTGCAAGTATTCCTTTTTTTTCTCCTTACAGATACAGTATTTCACAAAAGTGAGTACACCCCCCACATTTTTGTAAATATTTTATTATATCTTTTCATGCGACAACACTGAAGAAATTACAATTTACTACAATGTAAAGTAGTGAGTGTACAGCTTGTATAACAGTGTTGTCCCCTCAAAATAATTTAACACACAGCCATTAATGTCTAAACAACTGGCAACAATTAGCCATTTTCCCTCCCTGGTGTAGTGTGATGTGTTAGTGTTACAAGGTCTCAGGTGTGAATGGGGAGCAGGTGTGTTACATTTGGTGTTATCGCTCTCACTCAATCTGGTTACTGGAAGTTCAACGTGGCACCTCATGACAAAGAAATCTGAGGATTTAAAAAAAAAAAAAAAAGAATTGTTGCTCTACATAAAGGGGGTCTAGGCCAGTGATGGGGAACCTTGGCTCTCCAGATGTTTTGGAACTACATTTCCCATGATGCACTTGCACTCTGCAGTGTAGTTGAGCATCATGGGAAATGTAGTTCCAAAACCTCTGGAGAGCCGAGGTTGCCTACCCCTGGTCTAGGCTATAAGAAGATTGTCAAGACCCTGAAACTGAGCTACAGCACGGTGGCCAAGACCATACATTGGTTAAACAGGACAGGTTTCACTCAGAACAGACCTTGCTATGGTAAACCAAAGAAGTTGAGTGCACATGCTCAGCATCATATCCAGAGGTTGTCTTTGGGAAATAGACGTATGAGTGCTGCCAGCATTGCTGCAGAGGTTGAAGGGGTGGGTGGATCAGCCTGTCAGTGCTCAGACCATACGCCGCACACTGTATCAAGTTGGTCAGCATGGCTGTCATCCCAGACGGAAGCCTCTTCTAAAGATGATGCACAAAGAAACTCTGCCAAAGAGTTTGCTGAAGACAAGCAGACTAAGGACATGGATTACTGGAACCATGTCCTGTGGTATGATGAGACCAAGATAAACTTATTTGGTTCAGATGGTGTCAAGCTTGTGTGGCAGCAACCAGGTGAGGAGTACAAAGACAAGTGTGTCCTGCCTCCAGTCAAGCATGGTGGTGGGAGTGTCATGGTCTGGGGCTGCATGAATGGTTCCAGAACTGGGGAGCTACAGTTTATTGAGGGAACCATGAATGGTAACATGTACTGTGACATACTGAAGCCAAGCATGATCTCCCTCCCTTCAGAGACTGGGCCGCAGGACAGTATTCCAGCATGATAACAACACCAAACATACCTCCAAGACGACCACTGCCTTGCTAAAGAAGCTGAGGGTAAAGGTGATGATTGCTAAAGAAGTTAAAGGCAAAAGGTGATGGACTGGCCAAGCATGTCTCCAGACCTAAACCATATTGAGCATCTGTGGGGCATCCTCAAATGGAAGGCGGAAGAGCGCAAGATCTCTAACAACCCCCAGCTCTGTGATGTCGTGATGTGATGGAGGAGTGGAAGAGAACTCCAGTGGTAACCTGTGAAGCTCTGGTGAACTTCATGCCCAAGAGGGTTAAGCCAGTGCTGTAAAATAATGGTAGCCACACAACACATTAACACTTTGGGCCCAATTTGGACATTTTCGCTTAGAGGTATACTTTTGTTGCCAGCGATTTAGACATTAGTGTCTGTGTGGTGAGTTATTTTAAGGGGACAGCAAATTTGCACTGTTAGGCCCCTTTCACATGTCCGCCTCCGTTCGTCCATTTTTACAAGTCCGTTTATGGACTTGTAATGGACGCCTATGGGGTCGCGTCCGTTAGTGGATGATGCATCCGCTAACGTCCGCAATGATCCGTGTCCGTCTGGATCCGGTTTTTCGGACGGAAGAAATCCCTATTTTTCTTCCGTCCGGCGGAACGGATCGGATGAATACGGACAAACGGTCCGTTTTCATCCGATTCCCCATAGGGGAGAGCGGAGGAGACACAGGGCGGTCCCTGTACAGTGTGCGGGGACCGCCCTGTCCGCTGACAGCTGAGTGGGGATTTACGGATGATCCCCGCTGAGCAGACAGACACACACGGAGCGGACCGAAAAACGGTCCGCTCCGTGTGAATGGACCCTTATACAAGCTGTACACTCACTACTTTACATTGTAGCAAAGTGTCATCCCACAAGAAAAGATATAATACAAAATATTTACAAAAATGTGAGGTGTGTACTCACTTTTGTGAGGCGGCGTACACACGATCGGATATATCCGATGAAAACGGTCCGCGGACCATTTCCATCGGATATGTCCGATCGGGAGTTTGATCCGATGGCGTGTACACACCATCGGATCAAATTCCCCGCCGCCGGGCGGCGCGGTGACGTAGTGGTGACCAGAGTGATCAGGACATCAGGAGGAGGAGCCGAGGAGGCCGTGGCCGCCTCAGCATTCACAGCGCGCCGCCGTGCCAAATTGCTCCGCAGTGTGCGTCCGCCCATCTTGAGTCCGCAGCGTGAGGGAAGTGTGGGATGAGGTCTGAGGACAAGGAGGACAGAGAGCAGCTGCCTGTGCGGTGCTGACTGTGCTGAGTGTGGCTGACCACCGACCGGACTGAGTCTGACTGACAGTGTGAGCCAGCCTCTCAGACTCTGAAAGAAAAGGTAAGTTACAGTTCAGTAGCTGTGGCAATGTGGCATGTGTGCTGGGGCCTGGGCAGCTCTTACTTCCTCATGGTACTGTGCATCATGCATCATGTGCTGTGCACTGTCTGTCTGCAAACTATTATTCATTAGTTTGTCCAGTGGCCTGCGGCTGGTGCTCAATTTTTTTTTTGGAGTGGGGGGGGGGGGGGGGGGGGGGGGGGCGGCGCAAACAAAAAAAAAAAAAAAAAAACGATTGAAGCCTCACTGTGCCCGTCATATGCAGGCAGCCACTGGGCCCATCAATTGTCACCACTGTGCCATGCCATCAAACACAGCCACTGTGCCATCAAACACAGCCACTGTGCCATCAATTGTCGCCACTGTGCCAATTGTTGTCACTGTACCCTTTAATGGTCGCCACTGATCCAATTAATGCCACTGTGCCCTTTAATTGTCGCCACTGTGCCCATTGATGCCACTGCGCCCATTGTCGCCACTGTGCCAATTGTTGCCGATGTGCCCTGTAAAATGCCCCTCCCCCCAATGAATGTGGGGGGCCTTTTGGTGGGCGTTATTATATTTTTTGTGGGGGGGGGGGGGCAGCATTTTATTCTTGGTTCCAGGCAGCACCATGTCTTGGGCCGGCACTGATGGGTACCATTTGGGTACCACATGAAAAAGCTAAACACAGGAGTGCCAGTGTGAATTAGGCCTATCCTGAAAGAAGTGAACATTACACCCACACTGGGTTAAAAAAAAGACATACCTAAGGGCATACATTTACTATTAATAACATAACTAAAAACAGACAACATTTTGGAATTTACAAGTGAATAACCAACTATATCATATCTGAAGAATCATGCTTGTAGTGACATTCCACAGCGTGCCCTTTGTTCACTAAATGTATTATGAACACTTACTTGGTTTGGGACAAATGACCTTTTCAGATCCATGTACGGAGGAAAATCGAGACGGATTTTCTTGCTCCTCACTTTCCCCATATTCAATAACCTCTACGTGACCGAGAGGCACACTCCATTTTAGTAAGTATTTATGGCCTTCTGTTACCATGTTATTGCCTTCATTGGAAGATCTAAAAGAAAAGCATATGGATTTAATAAGAAATTGTCACAGACAGTGTATTGGAATTCTGTGTGTACAGATTCAGAATTCATTAAACACAGCCAGCATTTAGGGATACTTTAAAAGGTCTTAAACACAATAAAAAAAGCTGATTTAGGCTGAAAGTAGTTTAGTAACATCAAAGTAGAATTATGGAAAATGTCAGAAAATGTACTAAATAGTAAGATATTGAAAATAATGATGTAAATGAAATACACATAATTGGTTATAGCTAGAGTTTGCCAATCAGAAGGGAGCATGAGCTTTGTTTGTTGCAAAGTTATAGGTCTTACTCAGCAGGGGGCTTTGGACCTCTTCAGAGAGAAATGCCCCCTTCTGAGACAGATCTCATATAACACTATACATTAACGGCGGATCCAGGGGGGGGGGGGCAACAGGGCAATTGACCCCCCCCCGGGGCAATCATGTCACATTGGCTTAAAAAAATATGTTTTTTTATTTTTTTACCATTTTTTTTTAAACTGCTTTGCGGTGCCTGCAGCTAGGCCGGGACTGGCCATAGGGCAAACCTAGCAAATGCCTGTGGGCCGCGGGCCGGCTTTGGCCCGCGAACGGCCCTCGGCAGCCAGCGGGCCGTATGTCACGTCTCCCCAGGGGTGTACACCACCAACACAGCGCCAGATAGAGAGAGATCAGCTGGGGTATCATAGCCAGCTCTGACACTTCTCCCCTCCCCTTGCTGCCCCCACGGCCAGTTAGAGGAGAGGAGCTGCTTCTACTCCTCCCCCTCCTCTCTTCTTCTCCTCCCGTGTATGCCCCGCCCACTCTCCCGACGGACACGGTTCTGCTGCCTAAGGGATGTGGGCGGGAAGATTCAAGCCCAGCAATCAGAAAGGAAAGATGGAGTCTGATATCCATCCATCCAGTCAGTCCCTCCTGCCTCTGAGTGAGTACTGAGAGTACTGTACACTGATGCATGGGGTGCCCTTCATTCCCTTCTCTCCTGCTCTCTCTTCACCTTTCTTTCTTTTTCTCTCTCTCTCTTTTTTTTTTTTTTTTTTTTTTTCGTTTGCACCCCCCACCAGCTGCCACTGTAGATATATAGATAATAATCTATCTAGCTATCTATCTACAGTGGCGGCTGGTGCTCAAAATTTTTGGTGGGCGCAAATGAAAAAAAACAAAAACAATTGCAGCCTCACTGTGCCCATCAATGGCAGCCACTGGGCCCATCAATTGTCACCACTGTGCAATGCCATCAAACGCAGCCACTGTGCCATCAATTGTCACCACTGTGCCATGCCATCAAACACAGCCACTGTGCCATCAATTGTCACCTTTGTGCCATGCCATCAAACACAGCCACTGTGCCATCAATTGTCACCACTGTGCCATGCCATCAAACACAGCCACTGTGCCATGCCATCAAACACAACCACTGTGCCATCAATTGTCACCTCGGCGCCATGCCATCAAACACAGCCACTGTGCAATCAATTGTCACCACTGTGCCATGCCATCAAACGCAGCCACTGTGCCATCAATTGTCACCACTGTGCCATGCCATCAAACACAGCCATTGTGCCATGCCATCAAACACAGCCACTGTGCCATCAAGTGTCACCACTGTACCATGCCATCAAACGCAGCCATTGTGCCCTTCAATTGTCACCACTGTGCCCATCGTCGCCACTGTGCCCATTGTCACGGCTGAGCCAGAGGGGGCGGCGCTCCGGCGCCCTCTATAGACGCACCGCCACTGTCTATCTATATCTATCTATCTATTTATCTTTATCTATCTTCCTTCTCTTCTTTCTTTCTATCTTTATCTTTCTTTCTTTATCTATCTTCCTTCCTTCCCTTCTTTATCTTTCTATCTATCTTCCCTTCTTTCTTTATCTATATTTCTTTCTTTATCTATCTTCCTTCCTTCCCTTCTTGCTTTCTATCTTTATCTATCTTTCTTGTTTATCTATCTTTCTTGTTTATCTATCTTTCTTGTTTATCTATCTTTCTTGTTTATCTATCTTTCTTGTTTATCTATCTTTCTTGTTTATCTAGCTTTCTTGTTTATCTAGCTTTCTTGTTTATCTAGCTTTCTTGTTTATCTATCTATCTTTCTTGTTTATCTATCTTTCTTGTCTGTCTATCTATCTATCTATATTCCCTTATTGCTTTCTATCTATCTATCAATCTATCTTCCTTCCTTCTCTTCATTCTTTTTATCTTTATCTATCTTTCTTTCTCCCCGGGCTGCTCAGTCTAAAATGCCCAGGCCTATTTTTTGTCCCAGTCCGGGCCTGCCTGCAGCTGCCGCTGCCGAGTCTCTCACTCTCTCTCTCTCTCTCTCTCTCTCTCTCATCACCAGGGCCGGTAGGCTGCCTGTCCTGAGGCTGCTTTGAGCTGTAGCTGACTGCAGCGCTCCCCTCTCTCCTGTGTGTATGACATTGGGCATCTCTGGCTGTGTGTGAGCTGGATCTGTGTTCGGCTGTGCTGCCTGTGCTAGACCTGCTCGTGTGATAGTAGATGGAGATGGAACACTGATTGAATCAGTGTTTTGTCTATCACACAAGCCTGTCTAGGGGGGACCTTGCTAGAGCACACTGCCCTGCCGAACACAGACCTACAGCTCCTGTTTGTTCCATGACACACGTTGGGAGAGGAGATACCTGCTGTGTGTGATCGAGGTAATGAATGCCATGGTGAGTGCCATGCACAGTGTGGCTGCATTAATAGACAAAAGTTGGGCTGCATTAATAGACAAAAGTGGGGCTGCATTTATATACAAAAGTGGGACTGGATTCATAGACAAAAGGGGTACTGGATTTATATACAAAGGTGGGACTGCATTCATATACAAAGGTGGGACTGCATTCATATACAAAGGTGGGACTGCATTCATATACAAAGGTGGGACTGCATTCATATACAAAAGTGGGACTGCATTAATATACAAAAGTGGGACTGCATTAATATACAAAAGTGGGACTGCATTAATATACAAAAGTGGGACTGCATTAATAAACAAAAGTGGGTCTGCATTAATATACAAAAGTGTGACTGAATTTATGTACAAAGGTGGGGCTGCGTTCATATGCACAGTGAGGCTGCAATGATGGGCACTGATGAGGCTGCATTGATCTCTTGTACCATGTCTTCAGTCTCTAAACATCCCTTGTACCATGCCTGCAGTATCTGACCATCCCTTGTACCATGCCTGCAGTCTCTGACCATCCCTTGTACCATGCCTGCAGTCTCTGACCATCCCTTGTACCATGCCTGCAGTCTCTGACCATGCCTTGTACCACGTCTGCAGTCTCTGACCATCTCCTGTACCACGTCTACAGTCTCTGACCATCCGTTGTACCACATCTGCAGTCTCTGACTATCTCTTGTACCATGTCTGCAGTCTCTGACCATCTCTTGTACCATGTCTGCAGTCTCTGACCATCTCTTGTACCATGTCTGCAGTCTCTGACCATCTCTTGCACCATGTCTGCAGTCTCTGACCATCTATTGTACCATGTCTGCATTCTCTGACCATCTCTTGTACTATATCTGCAGTCTCTGACCATCTCCTGTACCATATCTGCATTCTCTGACCATCTCTTGTACCATGTCTGCATTCTCTGACCTTCTCTTGTACTATGTCTGCAGTCTCTGACCATCTCTTGTACCATGTCTGCAGTCCCTGACAATCGTCTAGAAACTATGGGATAGATTTATGGCATTTATATTTAAATATTTTTTACTAGTAATGGCGGCAATCATTGATTTTTTAGCGGTACTGCAACATTGCAGCGGACACATCGGACACCTAATTGAGTTCTGTAAGCAACACCTTATTTTCTGGCAGTGCCCCTCCCGAGACTAGACTCTGGATCCACCCTTGCTATACATAACCACTTGATTGCCAGCCTGTAGTACTCCTTCATTGGAAGGACATTTTTCAGTTTTTAGTGCTGTGATACTTGACAATTACTCCATCATGCAACACTGCATTCAAATTAATTTTATATACGCTTTTTTCGTAAACAATTTTTAATTTTTTCTTACTATATAAAAAGGAATAAAGGACCAAACTTTAACAAAAGGAAAAACAGTTCTCTTTCTGTTTTTTAAAATGAAAATATTTTTTTGGAAAGTAGACACACCAAAGCGATCACGTTTTTTTTGCCACAAATCCATGAAAATTAAGAAACGTGTTGGTATTGAGGTGGTAATAGATATAGTGCATACAGGTCATACACAGAGGAAGGAGGTGGTAAAAGGGGTTTAATATACAGGTCACATACAGTGGGAGGATGGAGGCAGAATTTAGTTAAGATGTACAGGAGAGAAAGGAGGGGTGAAAGTGTTAAAAACTATTCGCAGCTGCACAGATATTCATTCATTAGTTCCTTCATAGTGAAAGGCATAGATTACAGATATGAGTACTACACTGTAAACATCTGTGATTTGCCTATCTATCTTTCACCAATCATAGAGATCACAAGGTTCAGAGCCACTTGGATTGTCTTTGTGTCTGTGAACGCTGTATACAGAGCTGATGTTCACTAGCATTGAATACCACCACTTCAAAGTTTAAAGATGTATGGCGGTAGTGAAAAGTTGAAAGTGTATGTATAGTCAAAACCTTTTTGTTTCGACTAACCCATACTCCAACAGTCACTGAGGACACAACCCTTTAATCCCCGTTCCAGGTATCTACCCGACGCATGCATCCTTACACACATTACTTATTACCGGGGGCGCTCGAGATAACCCCTCAGTTCTATCTGTTCTACCACCCTGGCCCACCCCCACCCTGACTTATCCCTCCACCCATTGGGGTGGACATACCACTTCTGTTCACTCTTGTCCACGTAGACATCACCCCGACCACCAACCCATATGACTCCCATCCCCGAGTGACGACGAAGATCATCCTGGTCCAAGGGTTCTTTCCCAAGATGGCGCAATTTTTGAAAAAGCTATAATGTGTCACCTGTTCATGTTCAGCTAAGTTTATGCGCTGATATGTATACGCGCATTTTTGTGAAGCGGCTGCGACTGCGTTTATTGTTCTACGACTGATTTACTGTTATGCTTTATCAATTGTTATGTATTCATTATCATCAATAAACTTTGGAAAAAAAAAAAAACCTTTTTGTTTGTTTGTTTCATGGGCTTGTAAAACTTGTGTGGGCTACTGCCTGCTGGGTAGGGACAGAGAAAGTTGTTACAATGCAAGGTATTGTTTAGTCTTTTTTTATTTTATTTTATTGAAGTATCACAAAATGGCACTGTGTTTCGGTGCCTTGGTCTGTGTAAAAATACATCTGCATTTTAATGCAGTGTACCACTAACCCACTTTAAAGCAGTGTTGTGGTGTAAATATAGATTAACACAGAACAATGAAGATAATGTTACTGAACCCTTAGATCAGTGGTAGGCAACCTCAGCACTCAAGCTGTGGTGAAACTACAAATACCATCATGCCTCTGCTTCCAGGAGTCATGCCTGTGATTGTCAGAGTCTTGCAATATCTCATGGGACTTGTAGTTTCAAAACAGCAGCAGGGCTGAGGTTGCCTACCCCTGCCTTAGATATAGAAGGGAAGGTTAAAACCACTATTAGGTTGTTCTTTTTTGCCGTCTGTGTCAGACTAGGGAGATTTCCCTTCAGTTTCTGTCTTGGAGGTACAACAGGAAGAAAGAGGAAACCTCCCCAAAGTGAGGGGAATTACCAACCGTGGTAACTGGAACATTTGTCCCAGTTGGATGATTTACCCTTACTTCTTGCTCTTATGACCAATGTTAGGTTTTCCTTTTTGTTTCTGTCTCAGTGTCAGTAATAACCAAGCTAATTATACAAGAAAACCTCCACAATGGGCGAGCTAACAAGTGCACTGGAAGTGCAGTCACTTTAGATCTGAAGGGAAGATCTGACATGAGGGGAAGCTCTGCTGATTTTATCATCCAATCATGTGCAAGCTAAAATGCTGTTTTTTATTTTCCTTGCATGTCTGTCTCCCTCAGATCTACAGCGACTGCACTTCCAAGTGCACTTGTAGTGCAAAGTGGATTTGACTTTAGTAAATAAACCCCTATATCTCATTACCAGCTGTTATTTATTCTCTTTTTAGCACCACTTACTTAGTTTTCATAACCATATAAGTTCAAGAGCGGAAAGGCTCATTGTTTGGTTTTTGATGTGTACACAAAAGAGAAAATGTAAAGCAGATATTTTTTACTTCGGATTGTTTCTTTACTTCATGACAGAGGAAGGTATCCTTTATTTAGGCAACATTTATCTGTCAGCAGATCACTGATCAGGCAGATGCTTCACTTATGCCATCTGCTGGCCACTTATATTTCTACTCTCAGTTTATTCTTGCAGCTAACAGTGCTTAGGGAGGAACAGTACAACAGCTTTTCTGAAGTGCTATATAGGTATAAAGTACAAGAGTATTACTGTTTCTGAATATTTCAAAACATGTAAACATGGAGTTAATGAAGCTGTGAGAGACTATGGTTATGAAATGGTACACATATCAAATCATGACAGTAAGGGTTCCCGTTTTTTCCAGTCCTCTACTTTTGAGCAGAAACCTACCTGTTACTAGCAGTGGAACACATCAGCACATCGTTGAGCATGAAGAGACGCCTCTGCTTGGTTTTCAGGATTTCACCCCTCTCGTTGTACACGGTCTCTACCATATCATCTGTTCGAACGAGATATCGATTTCCATTGCTAAGGAGCTAAAAATTTAGGGAGAAAAAGATCAAATTTTAATTTTTTTTAATTTTTTTTGGACAGAACCTCTATAAAGCAAATAGATAATGTGAAGGTAAAATGAATACCTGAAATTAAAAGCAATAAAATATTTCCCCATTCCACTGCTTGACCAGTTTCCCATCCATTTACACACTTTGCACTTCATTATACGCTAAACTGCACATAGATGTATCATGTGTTCACTTGCTTTCCCCTATCTCCAATGTAATTTGTAAATGCATTAGCCATTTTCAAAGACCTGCCAATTACTGATTAGAGAATGAGGAACGGTTAATAGCCCATGATCACTGTAAAAGGGCAGTGCTTACAACACATGGAAATACAGAATTAGATGTACAGAACAACAACAGTAACGCATGGCTTCTCGATTTGCAAGAAAATAAATATAATATATTACAATCTTGGGTAAAGAAAATAAGGCATAACTAATGACAAATGCTTCAGTTCCTAAAGAAACCAATTAAAATGCAAGTCACCGTAAAATACATTTCTTACCCATGTGTGTAATATGCTGAAATAGTAACCACCTTCTATAGCCCATAGACCCAGTGGTGTATTTAGGTTTTGTGCTGCCCTAGGCCTGACTAAACTCGTGCACCCCCTAATTTAAATATGACCCACCCTTTCTTGTCAAGGCCACAACCCGTTCTGTTTAGGATCCGCCCTGAAATTTTTGAGTGGGGACACTAGTTCTGAGGGTCTGGGAGGGGGATGGATTCCCCTTATTTGCATAGATTTCCTCTCACTTCCTGTTTGGCTATGGGGCAGGAAGTGAAGGGAAATCTCTGCAATAGGACAGGGATGGTAAAAAATAAACTGACAAGGGCTAAAACCTTCTCTTACTCTATCCAAAATGAAATTAAAAAAAAAAGTGTTGTCTATAGTTCTTTAACCACTTAAGGACCTTGGGTGTTTCAGTTTTGGTGTTTGCAAGACTGAAACAGTTTTTTCTGCTAGAAAATCACTTAAAACCCCGAAACATTATATATTTTTTTTTCTAACACCCTAGAGAATAAAATAGTGGTCATTGCAATACTTTTTGTCACACCGTATTTGCGCAGCGGTCTTACAAGCGCACTTTTTTTGGAAAAAATACACTTTTTTGAATTAAAAAATAAGACAACAATAAATTTGGTCCAATTTTTTTATATATTGTGAAAGATAATGTTACGCCGAGTAAAATGACACCCAACATGTCACGTTTAGAAATTGCGCCCGCTCGTAGCATGGCGTCAAACTTTTACCCTTAAAAATCTCCATAGGCGACGTTTAAAAAATTCTATAGGTTGCATTTTTTTAGATACAGAGGAGGTCTAGGGCTAGAATTATTGCTCTCGCTCTAACGATCGCGGCGATACCTCACTTGTGTGGTTTGAACACCGTTTTCATATGCGGGCGCTACTCGCGTATGCGTTCGCTGCTGCGCGCGAGCTCGTCGGGACGGGGCGCTTTAAAAAAAATTTTTTTTGTTTTCCTATTTATTTGTATTTATTTTAACATTTTTTACACTGAAAAAAAAAAATATAATAATTGATCACTTTTATTCCTATTACAAGAAATGTAAACATCCCTTGTAATAGAAAAAAGCATGACAGGTCCTCTTAAATATGAGATCTGGGGTCAAAAAGACCTCAGATCTCATATTTAGGCTTAAAAAAAAAAAAAAAAAAGGAAAATGTCATTTTTTAAATAGCCTTAAAAAAAAAATGTCTCTTTAAGACAGTGGGCGGAAATGACGTTTTGACGTCACTTCCGCCCAGCGCTGCTATGGGGAACGGGTGGGGGCGATTTTTCCCTCACTCGTATCCCAGCAGAGGAGCCGCACAGACCCGATCGCCTCCGCCACTACCGACGGCAACGGTAAGCGGCGGAGAGCACGGGAAAGCGGCGGGAGGGGGGGGCACCTCTCCGGTCACCGATAACGGCGATCTCGCGGCGAATCCGCCGCGGAGACCGCCGTTATTGTACACAGGACCCTGCACTGAAGAGATGGATATCTCGGTTGTGGCAGCAGCTGCTGCCGTTACCGAGATATCCATCTTTAAAAAGAGGACGTATATATACAGTGCAGGGTCCTTAACCGCTTCAATACTAGGCTTTTATACCACCTCCATACCGGGCCTATTCTGACACTTCTCTCCTACATGTAATAATCATCATTCTTTTGCTAGAAAATTACACAGTACCCCCAAACATTATATATGTTTTTTTTAGCAGACACCCTAGGGAATAAAATGACGGTCATTCCAAAGTTTTATCTTGCACGGTATTTACGCAATTATTTTTCAAACGCCTTTTTTTTTGTAAAAAAAATTGTTTTATGAATTAAAAAAATAACAAAACACTAAAGTTAGCCCAATTTTTTTGTATTATGTGAAAGATTATGTTACACCGAGTAAATAGAGACCCAACATGTCACGCTTTAATTATGCGCACACTCATGGAATGGCGCCAAACTTCGGTACTTAAAAATCTCCATAGGCAACGCTTTATTTATTTTTTACAGGTTACAGTTTAGATTTACAGAGGAGATCTAGTGCTAGATTAGTTGCTGGCACTCTAACGCACGCAGCGATACCTCACATGTGTGGTTTAAACGGCGTTTACATATGTCGGCGGGACTTGCGTGTGCGTTCGCTTCTGCACGCGAGCTATCGGGGACAGGGGCGTTTTAATTTTTTTTTTATCTTTTTTTTTTTTTTTTATACTTATATTTTATTTATTTTTACACTTTTTTTCATTTTTTTTTTTTTTTCCACTTTTATTCCTATTACAAGGAATGTAAACATCCCTTGTAATAGGAAATGTGTGTGACAGGTCCTCTTTATGGAGAGATGTGGGGTCAATAAGACCTCACATCTCTCCTCCAGGCTGGAAACCATGAGATCGGTGAAAAAAAATTCACCGATCTCATGAATGGTGACTTAAAGCCGCAATTGCGGCTTTGTTTACATACGGGGACCCGGGCGTGACGTCATCAGATCGCGCCCGGGTCCTCCGACGGTCATAGAGATGACTTGTGACCATCTGGTCACCAGTCATCTCTATGCTTCCTGCCGCCGCCGACGATTCGTTCTCCGGGCCCCCGAAGGTACAGGTAAGCCCGGAGAAGCACCGGATGGCGGCGGGAGGGGGGGGTGTCCCCTCCCGCGGCCTGTAAGAACGATCAAGCGGCGGAACCGCCGCTATGATCGTTCTTACATTGTGCAGAATCGCCGGCTGAAGAAGAGGATATCTGGATGATGCCTCTGGCTGCAGGCATCATCCAGATATTCGCCTGCAATACCCAGGCCGTCAATTGACGGCCACTTAGGATGGTAAATCCCATCCCAGGCCGTCAATTGTATATGGCTGGGTATTGAAGTGGTTAAGCACACATTTCTGATAATTTTATGGAGAGGACTAAGAAGATATAACCATGACATTGGTGCAGCAGAAAACATATAGCACAGTGAGGAAGGTTTGTGGTCCAGGATGATTGGTCAAAATTAGAAGCAGACACACACAAAACACACAGTTGCGGAATGCCGGCCGCATACTGGATATAGTGCGGCCGCTTTATGGGGGCGCTAGACTAATTTGCCTCTCAGACCAGTCTGCCCCATAAGACTGGAGCTACACTAACAGTGTAGCGCAAGCCGATGGGGACTCTTTCCGTGCTGCCCTCCTGTAAAGTGCTGCCCCAAGCCTGGACCTTGTTGGCCTAGGCCAGGATACAGCGTTGCCTAGACCAATATCTGACTCTTTACATATTCTGTTTATTAACCTGATCACATATAAAAATGGAAGGCGGTAAACAAGCTACTTAATTTTCAGTGGGTTTTTTTTTGTCGGCGTACTGTTTTTAGCACACTATACAGCCAAAGTTTGTATACATCCAACAATCACACTCCTATGAGTTTGTTGGACTTCCCACTCTAAAACCATGTGCATTAAGGACCTTTACCATACTGTCGTTACAATGTTTAAAGGCAAAACTGTCTGAAATATCCTTCACTGAAAAATCAAAGTTTAATAATTTGGTAAGGTGTCCTTTGGTCACTTGGGTAGGTGTGGTAGTCAGGTCTCCATATATATATATTTTGCCATATAGTGCCATATTACATTCTTGCAATTGCAGCCATTATCAGTGTGATTTTGGCATGGAGAGAGATAGAACAGGGCTCTGTTCAATGCTATTAGCTAGTTAGTGTGCTATAGTGTGCTATTTTGCTTCAATTGTCAGTGTAGAAGACTAGTTTTGTGTCAGTCTAGGGATAGTGCGAGTGTAGTGAGGAGGACCATCATTCAGCTTTGCATAGTGTGCAGCTAGTAGGGACAGCTCAGACAGTTTCACTGTAGTGTAGTGAGACTGTGTCATTTATACATACATTAGTGTAGAGTAGGGACAGCTTAGATAGTTTCAGTGCAGTGTAGTGAGACCGTGTCAGTAATCTTGACATTAGTGTATAGCTAGAGTAGGGACAGTTCAGATAGCGTCAGGGTAGCGACAGTTGAACACTGTCTATTTAATTGTGTTAATTATATTGGTACAATTGGTGCATTATATTGCAGTATATTATATTGTATCTGTGGAGTGTTGTTTTTGGTACCCATTGTTGAAGGAAGCTTTTTAAGCTCCTCCCCCTGAGTTTGGGTGATATACAAAAACTTTTTTATTTTTATTTATGGACACCTATTGTACAATCATCTGTGGTCTTTGCATGAAGTGTCCTTTTATTGCTCTGATCATATTATGACTCTGGTGGTTTTAGTGATATAGGTTAGTGTCCGTTTTAATTATATTTGTTTTCCAGTTCGCTTCTCCCTCCCCCCCCCTTTTTAGTTCTTCCGCTCGGCGGCGCTGGTTAGTTTTCTGTTTGTAGTGCTGTTAGATCCTTTCCCTGGTATTGTACTGATGGCTATGACGCTGTCTACTTCACATCTAGGCTCTACTTATGAGCGGTGAGTGAGGGAACTGACGGTCTGTTTGATTACTATGGCCGCGCTGCCTCTGTTTACGGTGGGCGGTCCTGGCAACGTCACGCCAATGGCTGCATGCCTGGCCTGGCGTCAGTGTCATCAGGCTACCGCCCATGATGGGCGGATCATGTCACGCCAGTCGCCGCCCACGCTAGACGCTTCCTGTGTTCTTTGTGTCCAGCTTAGCACCATGGTGATGGTAAGTCATGTGATCAATTCTGATCACGTGTTGTGTGTATGAGGCCACCGTCTATGGCGTTGAAACCTCACCCGGTATGCTTTCATTGGACCTGATCATAAGGTAATAATGTCTTTATCAGCTCTGGTTATACAGTGCGGAAAATAAGTATTTGAACACCCTGCTATTTTGCAAGTTCTCCCACTTGGAAATCATGGAGGGGTCTGAAATTGTCATCGTAGGTGCATGTCCACTGTGAGAGACATAATTAAAAAAAAAAATCCAGAAATCACAATTTATGAATTTTTAACTATTTATTTGTATGATACAGCTGCAAAGAAGTATTTGAACACCTGTCTATCAGCTAGAATTCTGACCCTCAAAGACCTGTTAGTCTGCCTTTAAAATGTCCACCTCCACTCCATTTATTATCCTAAATTAGATGCACCTGTTTGAGGTCATTAGCTGCATAAAGACACCTGTCCACCCCATACAATCAGTAAGAATCCAACTACTAACATGGCCAAGACCAAAGAGCTGTCCAAAGACACTAGAGACAAAATTGTACACCTCCACAAGGCTGGAAAGGGCTACGGGGAAATTGCCAAGCAGCTTGGTGAAAAAAGGTCCACTGTTGGAGCAATCATTAGAAAATAGAAGAAGCTAAACATGACTGTCAATCTCCCTCGGGCTGGGGCTTCATGCAAAATCTCACCTCGTGGGGGCTCAATGATCCTAACAAAGGTGAGAAATCAGCCCAGGACTACACGGGAGGAGCTGGTCAATGACCTGAAAAGAGCTGAGACCACCGTTTCCAAGGTTACTGTTGGTAATACACTAAGACGTCATGGTTTGAAATCATGCATGGCACACAAGGTTCCCCTGCTTAAACCAGCACATGTCAAGGCCCGTCTTAAGTTTGCCAATGACCATTTGGATGATCCAGAGGAGTCATTGGAGAAAGTCATGTGGTCAGATGAGACCAAAATAGAACTTTTTGGTCATAATTCCACTAACCGTGTTTGGAGGAAGAAGAATGATGAGTACCATCCCAAGAACACCATCCCTACTGTGAAGCATGGGGGTGGTAGCATCATGCTTTGGGGGTTGTTTTCTGCACATGGGACAGGGCGACTGCACTGTATTAAGGAGAGGATGACCGGGGCCATGTATTGCGAGATTTTGGGCAACAACCTCCTTCCCTCAGTTAGAGCTTTGAAGATGGGTCGAGGCTGGGTCTTCCAACATGACAATGACCCGAAGCACACAGCCAGGATAACCAAGGAGTGGCTCTGTAAGAAGCATATCAAGGTTCTGGCGTGGCCTAGCCAGTCTCCAGACCTAAACCCAATAGAGAATCTTTGGAGGGAACTCAAACTCTGTGTTTCTCAGCGACAGCCCAGAAACCTGACTGATCTAGAGAAGATCTGTGTGGAGGAGTGGGCCAAAATCCCTCCTCCAGTGTGTGCAAACCTGGTGAAAAACTACAAGAAACGTTTGACCTCTGTAATTGCAAACAAAGGCTACTGTACCAAATATTAACATTGATTTTCTCAGGTGTTCAAATACTTATTTGCAGCTGTATCATACAAATAAATAGTTAAAAAAATCATACATTGTGATTTCTGGAAAAAAATTTTTTGATTATGTCTCTCACAGTGGACATGCACCTACGATGACAATTTCAGACCCCTCCATGATTTCCAAGTGGGAGAACTTGCAAAATAGCAGGGTGTTCAAATACTTATTTTCTGCACTGTATATCTGTTTCTGTTACTGCATCTGTTGCTGTGATCTGTAAACATCGGAGGACTGCTTATGTATATTTGAACATACCCCTCTGCTTACCATTATGACATGTGCAGATCATTTTGTTTGCTTGTGTTATTTTGATACTTTCCACCGTTGCTGTGATAATCGTATGTCTATTATTCAGTGGTGGACGTATACCCACCCTGGGGGGCGGAGCTTGTTTTAATTGGCCTAATTAGGTTTTTTGCTGCTATATAATGAATCCTGACACATTAGCCCCTTATCCGCTGAAGAAGTCCTGTACCTGTGGACGATACGCATGCGGGAGGCTTTTCATTTGATGTCAGGACAGCCACCTACCTGGTTCTTTTATTTGCTGTACACTCGTATCCATGCACTAGGACATAGTGCTTTATTTGTGAGTGCTTTTCTTTTTTAATACATTTTCTATGCCATTGTGATTATACGGAAAGCACTATGTGTCATCTTTTTACCTTTTCATGACACCTTTCACGTGAGAGAATATTCCGGCTGACCACCTACCACTAAGAGCTTCCAAGGAGACATCGCTGAACTCCAAATTCTCCTTTTGTGAGGGATAGCGCTTTTGACATGCTATTCACATACAGGTCCATCTGTTCAGGTGAGCGGCATGTACTACCATTTGAGGCCACCAGTTTGCTGTAGTTGTTACATCTGAACACCTCAGTGAGGCGCAAGAGTCTGCTTGACCACTCCAATTGATCACTTTTTTGGACTGAAATTATATATTTTATGTTTTTGTTTTTGTTTTGAAGAGCTGCACTGCTTTTTTCTATGTACTCTATCAAGGATTTCTATTGACCCTTCAGTGTTCAGCTGCTTTGTTAATTATTTGTACCTTTGCGCAGTCTGCTATCTCTCCTGTTTATTATCTGTGGAGTGTGTTTGTGTAGTTTAAGTACTCAAATTAAAGGGCACCAAACACCTCTTTACATTGATTAAAGAACATCTACGTACAGATTTAAACTTCTCCTTTACATTTGTTTATAAGCCCCGCCCCCTCCCTCCCAATAATGCCTGGAGGACAAAGAGAGGCAGACATTCCCTTGGCACTGTAAGGGGGCCAGCTACAAAAGTGTCCACAGGCAAAGGTGGATGTAGTGATGGTCAGTCCTCATCATTTCCTATGTTTAGTGAGTTTGCTCATGCTATCCAGCCACAGCATGCAGAGGTGGTGGTGGACTGGCTTACTAAACCTTTTGCGGTGTTTGAAAGTTTGTGTACGAACTGAACAGGGGTCCGTTCGGCCCATCCCTATTGTCTAGAGATGCTTACAATCTGTCATATAGAAGCAGAGATATATGGTATACTGTTCTATCTTCTATCTTTACTGCTTGGGATGCCATTTGTATGACTGTAACGTGAGGACTGTATATTGGCCATGTATGCATTTATTTGCGCCTTGACCAAAAAAACAATTAAAAAAATACTGCAAGTACAACATTACTACCGAGTTAAATAGAAATGTGGTGTAAGGCTGACAAGCATCTGGCCAGTTATTTAACTAAAAAGCATACCAACCTTATTCAGATACCTTTCATTTATTGCTTTGGCAATATGTTTGATTTCACAGCGTTGATCTGCATCCCGCTTCCTCTCATTGAGTTTGTCTGCTAGTGTTTCTAGCTCTGTAAGAGCCATCTGTAGAGGAAGCCGGTCAGGGTGACCCTTTATCGTATTTTTCAACATATCCTGCAGAATATAAGCCAAGACCACAGGAAAGTAGTATATATCATAAATAGCACAAATTAAAACAATATTTGCACACAGTAGGGGAACTGTATTCATAATTACACTTCAAATGTCATGCAAGAATAATTTTTGGAACATCTAGTAACCGGTTAACACACCATCAACTTCAATATTTTTCCTATTTTGTAAATGTTACATTTTATAAAAATAAATAAATGTGAATAATAGTATCTCTAAGGCCTCGTACACACGACCGAGAAACTCAACAGAATCCATCAAGAAACTTGGTGCGAGAGCTTTTTTGCCGAGGAAAACTGTCATGCGAATGCTTTTCATCGAGAAAACTGTCGAGGAACTGGACGAGGAAAAAAGAGAGCAAGTTATCTTTTTCCTCGACAGGAGTCTCAATTTCCTCGTTGTGTTCCTCGTCGGGCTGGTTTTCGACGAAAAACACATTGGTGTGTATGCTTAGAAACCCGCACACCTTAGGTAAAAGTAGCGTTTGTAATGGAAATAGCACATTTGTCACGCTGTAACAGACTGAAAATTGCAAATTGTCTCTTACCAAACTTTTTCCTAACACGCAGTAACATGAGATTAGCAAAAGCAGCCCCAAGGGTTGTGACAGTGGAATCAAACTTCCCCTGCCGTCGTATGTGTTGAAGTCACCGCGTTTGAGAACGAGGAGATTTGGTCTTGACTGTGTGTACGCAAAGACAGCTTGTCAAGATTCTCGACAAGCCTAACAAGGAACTCGTCGAGGAAAACTATGTGTCTTTTCCGACGAGTTCCTCGGTCGTGTGTACGAGGCCTTACATTTTAAAATCCCTTTACATTTGTTAAATGCATGTTAAACTATGCATATTGTAAATGTGTAGTCAGTGTCACTAGTACCTCATAAAAAATTTATAGATTTGATTTAAACTGTGAGATTGACTATAATGGCTCAGAACCAGTCAGTGAAAAGTTTCACAGATTGTACTAAACCCATAGAAACCCATGAAACTAACTTATTAAGGAGCAATAACAGACTTCATATATGTTTTAAAGTGTTACTAAACCCAGTAATATGAAAATAGTTCACCCCCCCCCCCCCCCCACAACTTATAAATTTTATTTTATCATTAAAATACTGCCACTATATACCTTTTTGGATGATCTGTATACCACGGTTACACGATAAACTGCACAGTTTCTCCAGTGCTGAGAGTTCTGGTGGGAGGAGATTTCCACTACAGCCTGTATACATGCCTACATGTGTGATGTCAATATCATGTGACCTGGCTTGCTCTGAGAACAAATAAATGTTCTACCCTGCCTGTATTGGCTGGACTTCTCCAGATAGACAGTGTAGGAGGGGATGATCTGTGCATACAGGATAAAACTGCCTTTTTACACAATGCAGAGGGTTAACCCCTTAAGTTCCACAGTGAGTATAACAAGCATGTTATGCTGCATATACAGACTGATTTTACTGTTGTGGGTTTAGTAACACTTTAAGGTTTTCTTTAAATGTGCCCACTGTCATCCTTCATATAAAGTTACATACAGTACTGAGCAGCAATACAGATGTTCTGCTACCATGAAACAAGGAAACATTATGATTAACTTACACCATGAAAAGCTGTATTCTGACACAGGATTTTCATACAGATTTATTGAGGATTGGAAAAATCTTTTGGAAAATAAAACAATGCTGTTAATCCATATTTAACATACCATGTTTCCCCCAAAAATAAGACCTCCCCAGAAAAGAAGACCTAGCGTTATTTTCCAGGAGGGCTGCAATATAAGCCCTACCCTGAAAATAAGCCCTAATTTAAAATGTTTGTAAAATCATATAATGTACTCTATTACAGTAGTATATAATGTACAATGTGTGTGTTTCTGTAATATAATTGTGGAGAAAAGCTCCGGTGGGTCACAGAAGTGCAGAGTGGTGCTATAACGAAGGTATTTGGCACAATTATATTACAGAAACACACACATAGATTTCACAAGCATTTTAACTCACTTCACACTAGGGATTCCTGACAGGAAGGGGGAGAGAAGGGGAGAGAAGACATCATATTACATGGTAAGACCTACCTTGAAAATAAGCCCTACTGTGTCTTTTGTTGCCAAAATTAATATAAGACCCGGGCTTATTTTCGGGGAAACACGGTACATCCCTATTGGTCATATAAATAAAAAAAATGCAGTAAATTCATACTGTAATATACTGCATATTCCCTTTTGGTCATGTAAGTTAAATTACTTCTCATAGTTTTATTGACACATATGTGAATACATGTAGTGTAACATGTCTAAAAGAACAGGATATTCACCTGTAGTAAGAGGATGAACTGAGGAAAGCGCTGGATTGGCTTCATCATTAAACCGTAGAGTGTAATGCGGTCAGGGCTTGAATCCTGGTTCTGTGATAACAACACAAAGTCACAAGCTGATCAGTAAGAGTAACGGAATGAATAAGACTTACCCTAAATGGAAACTGGACTAATGTAGTAAATGCATAGTCAAGTAGCATGCATGGTCTCTCACAGACAGACCCAAGCTAGGCACTTGATACAATGCTATTTGGAAGATTATTGTGTTTCAAAGTGCAAAACTTTTTGGCCATAAGGATTACAGGGCTGCAGTTCGTTTCGCACTCCTGTGACCAATTTTTGAGCTCCAGGCTGGGGAAAGATCCTGACTTTACAGTCTGAATCCACACACATGGCTGAATCGTTTGGGATACTAAGCCAGCCCCTCCCTACCTTCCCCAGCCCAGAACTACAATGAGCGCTGGAGGGGTATAGCTGAGAACAAAAGCAGTTTCTTTATTAAAATTCCATAAGGAGATGAAACGTAACACACATGCAGTCAGTAGACATGTTTCATACTCTCATGCTTACTCATTACTTAGTAATGAGTAAGCACAAGAGTGTGAAACACGTCTACTGAGCACCTTTAGACAGTATGTGTCTCATGTTTCATCCTTTTATGGATTTCTAATAAAAAAAGCTGCTTTTACTTCCAGGATGTGCCGCCACTTATTTATTTATTTTTTATGGATTGTTTTGGCTGTGGACCAGGCAAGCACCTGGGTCCTTAGAGCAGTGTATGAAATCTCGCAGGCTGCCTGGAGTGGTGTGAACCCAGCTCTCTCTGGCAGAGCAGAGAGTCAATAACTGACAGTCACAGCTCTCTGCTCAGAGCAAAGGGAAGAACTGAGTGATCAGCAATGTTTGATCACTCCATTCTAAATGCAGAGGTAGCAGGGTCAGATGCAGCATCGGATCGATGCTGCATCCATCTAGGTGAGTATTTGTTTTTAAAAATATATAAAAACATACTTTTTATGAGAATTCAACGTCGTTTTTATTCAAGCAGGCTTTATCCACACAGTTCCATCCACCAATACTACAAAACACTGTACTAACTACTAATTGTATTTACCCTGAACATACAATAAAACAGTTTTCGATAAAATGTTGAATGAATTCCATTTTAAAAAGACAGAATGCAATTCTTAACTGTTAACATAAAGTTCCGAAAAGAACAGATGTAATCTCCCTGTAAAGGCAAATTTGAAGATGTACATTTTGTCATGAGAATTTAGAAGCCAGAGAACTGTTCTAATTTTAGATCGTGTTTAATGTGCAGGCATGAAAATCACAATCTGTTCAAATGTACAATTATACCATTTGTATGGTAAGAAATCTGTAGAGCCCAATTTCTTGTTGAAATACAGCTCCATTCTCCCATGTAAGCCTGCCAAAAGCTTGAAGTCCTTAAGTTACCTGTAGGCACTAACAAGCAAGGCAGCAGTAAGGGAAGATTAGAAAATCATACCTTTATTTTTCAATTACTGGGTAATTATTAAAACATGTGCAACAATGACCATTAATATCACTGAATATTAGCTGAAAATGTATTTGGTAATATAATGGCCACAATCTGAATGTCTGGGCAGCAGTAGTTTTAAATAACATAAACATGGATTTCAAGAAGTAGGTTTGATCATTTTTTGGTAAGTACCCACAAACACCAGAATCTGACCCAGAATACACCTGCCGCTATACAATGCTGGGAGGTTAGTGTGTACTGGATTTAATATTATATGTTTAATGTTCTGGTAAGCATAAATTATACTTACATTACCTAAATTATTATAACAATGGAAGGTAGAACATTGCAAACATTGCATGCATACTACGGGCCAGATTCAGATAATCGAAATACTCTACGCTGCCGTATTTTACCAGGCTCTACATCGAATTCTGGTAGATTTTTGCCCGTACGCTACGGCGGCGTAGTCTATTTCTCGCCGCGTAATCGAAATACGCGATTAGGGGGCGTGAAGCATTTAAATTAGGCACGTCCCCGTGGCGATCGAACTGCGCATGCTCCGTTCAGAAATTTCCCGCCGTGCATTGCGCAAAATCACGTCGTTATGTCATTCGTTGTTTGAGTAGCGTCGTTTACGAACATTCCTATTCCCTGACGACTTACGTTAAAAATAATAAAAGACGTCGGAAAACGTAGAAATTCGACGCGGGAACGACGGCCATACTTAACATGGGCTGTCTAATATTAGACAAGCAAAAAGCTGGTATAGTGATACGCAAAAAAAAGATGACTAAAGATGCCGTAAGAGATTGCGATTGAAGATCGTAATTTCTGGGATCGCTGGCAAAAGCTCATTAGCATACCCCGACGCGGAAAACGACGGGAAGTCCACCCAGTGGCCGCAATTTTATTGCAGCGTAGATCCGAAGGCGTACGAACACGTAGTCCAGTCGAATTGAAGCCCGCAGCCGTCTATTGAGGTTTGAGGTTTCCGACTAGCTAAAAAACGTGCGTAATTTGAAATTACTCCAGTCTAACACAAGTTAGACAGGAGTTACGGCTCTCTAAATCTGGCCCTACATCTCTAAAAATGCACACTACAATTCAACACAACATCAAACTTAAAACCATGCATTTTAAACTCCATAAACAGACTGTACATCACCTGACTTGCCTACAAGAGACAAACATTGACAATTTATCTCCATGATATGCTGCAACAGTGAAGAAAAAAGCAAATGAAACAATAAAATATATATGTGTAAGTCATGGTGCTCAAGAGTTTTGTCTTACTTCTGAATTAAACTACTGTAGCCTGTACAGTCATGCAAAAAAGGGGGGTGGTGACTGGTATGTTCTGAATTGATTTTTATGTTTTGAACAGTGGAAGAAACTAACTAAACTATTATGTAATTTGGAAATATTGATGATCTAAAATACTGGCAAACGATAAAGCCCCATACACACCATCAGTTTTGCTGCAGGTTTTTCTCTTCGGGTTTACCAAAACCATCCAATATGAGGTCAAACCTTGAGGCCCCGTACACGCGTCCGAGCAACTCAACGGGCGAAACTCATCGTTCCGCCCGTCGAGGTTCCCGATGAGCGGTCGAAAAGGTTGTCGAGCCAAATTTCCTCATTGAACAACGAGGAAATAGAGAACATGCTCTCTATTTTGGCTCGACGAGCTTAACGTCGAAATTGTACACACGACCGATTTTCTCGGCAGAATACGTCTCCCAGCGAGCTTCTCGCTGGATTCTGCCAAGAAACTCGGTCGTGTGTACGGGGCCTCAGAGTTTCAATTTGTATGCAATCAGGCAGGTCCTTGCACTACATGGTTTTGGTAAACCTGAAGAGAAAAACCTGCAGGAAAACTGAAAGTGTGTATGGGGCTTTAGAGTTTTGAAAATGGATCTAATGCACAGAGCTTGATAAAATGCAAAAACTCAGATCTATTTGTTCATAGATAACTTGTCTCTGGTAAGTAGTACAAGAACTTGGCAGTTCAATGAACTAAAATAACTTCATTAATATGAAACAGAACCAATAAACAAACTAATCTCACACATAAGTATTATAAGAACCATTCATTGGATCTAGGTGCGGCTATAGAAAAGAAGAGAGTAGTAAGATTTTTGGTACTTAAAATAAAATATTTTTCTTGGAATCCATTGATGGACACAACATTTTTAGAAATTCTTAAACAGTTAGGATGTCCAAAAGCAGTGCAACTGAAGGGTGGGCAATAGCCACTAAGACATTCAACAGATGTGAAGATTAGTGTTGCTCGCGAATATTCGCTACGAATATTGCATATTCGAGTATTCGCGAATAACTCGAATATCGCGGCGAATATTCGCTATTTCGAATATTCATATTTTTTTCAAATTTCGCAATCAATTTCGCGATCAATTTCGCATTCGCACTAGCGAAATTTCGCATTAGTGAAATTTCGCAATTTTTTATTTTTTTTATAAAATATAGCGAATATTCGTAAATATCGAATATTCATGATATTTTATCCAAAAAAAAAAAGCGAAATTTCGCAATTTTTTTTTTTTTTTATAAAATATCACGAATATTCGATATTAACGAATATTCGCGAATATTCTTCGAAATATTCGCGAAATATCGCGAAATCAAATATGGAGTATTCCGCTCATCACTAGTGAAGATCATACTACAAGAATATCTGAAGGTATCAATGCCTGAATAAAGACTCGAAGAAGGGCCAACCTATATGAAAATTGTCCTGAGTCCTGACCAGGACAGGTAACCACTAAGGGTAATAACTGCTACCTCAAGGTACCAATACCACTTTAAGACTGAATACAAGTATCGATACTTTTTTTCAAGAACTTGCCAATATTAATTACTTTTTTTTTATGTCACATGACAGTGGCACTAATATGCAGCACTGATAGGTGGCACTGACAGGCACTGATGAGGTGTGGACTGTGTCAGTAGCTGAAGATGAATGGACAAGAGACAGAGGCTCCTGTTCATTCATAAACTAAAGCATCATAAACACAGTTCACTGTGTTCGCTGATCACTGACTCTGTGCATTCAGAAAAGAAAGGAGCCCATAACTGCCCCCACTGCTGCACCAATCATCTGTGAGGTTGCTCGGATGAGGACCCAGGACCTGGTACAACAGGTATCTGATTAAGCACAAGTACTCATGCAAATGCTGGGTATCGGCACCAATGCTAGTGTTGGTATCGGTGCAATCCTATGTAAAATGGCACCCATTGGAACTGTGCCAATTGTTATGTAGCTTCCAGTGCTTCAGCTTGAGTGGTACTAACTATGAAAGTCTTTAGAAACGTGGTCAAAACAGAAGCTGTGTTACAGCTCTGGGTCTGAAGAGCCCCTTGCAGCTAATATACTACACCAAGGTCTTGAAGGCAGCACATTGCAGAAACCAGTGCCCGAAGGTCAAACTTCAGATTATCTCTACAATCTTCAGTTCAAATGAGTACCCTTATCTAGATGGCTGCTCTGTGGGGACTAGCTCAAGTAGCATTTTTGAAGTCTTGACTGAAGTCACAGAAGAAAAGTAAATATCTATACCGCGTCGGGTATGCAAATTAGATTTTTACGGCGATCCACGAAGTTACGAGTGGCCGTCGCTAGTCGGCTTTTTTCGGCGTATAGTTAAAGCTGCTATTATCCGGTCTATAGTTAGACTTGCCATGTTAAGTATGGCCGTTGTTCCCGCGTCGAAATTTCAATTGTTTATTTTTTTTTTGCGCAAGTCGTCCGTGAATAGGAATTTACGTAATTTACGCTACAAAAAAAAAAAAAAAGACGTTTCGACGTAATTTCGCTCAATGCACGGCGGGAAATTTCTGAACGGAGCATGTGCAGTTCGATCGCTGCGGGGACGCGCTTCATTTAAATGATTCACGCCCCCTACCCGTCGATTTAAATTCCACCGCCAGAAATACACTACGCCGCCGTAACTTACGGCGCAAAATCTTCCTGGATTCGACTTAGAGACAGGTAAGATACAGCAGCGTAGTGTATCTCTGATACACTGCGCCGATCTATTTGTATGTGGATCTGGCCCAGAATTTTTATAAATATATATGTTATATTTTTTGTCCATTTACACCTTAAGGGCTCCAGTGGGAGAGGGGGACAACAACATTTTCCTGGCTCTTCCAAAATGCTATTTCATTTACACCAGAGTGGTATGTTATGGTGCATTTAACCACTTAAGACCCGGACCAAAATGCAGGTAAAGGACCTTGCCCCTTTTTGCGATTCGGCACTGCGTCGTTTTAACTGACAATTGCGGTCGTGCGACGTGGCTCCCAAACAAAATTGGCGTCCTTTTTTCCCCACAAATAGAGCTTTCTTTTAGTGGTATTTGATCACCTCTGTAGTTTTTATTTTTTTGTGCTATAAACAAAAATAAAGCGACAATTTTGAAAAAAATTCAATATTTTTTACTTTTTGCTATAATAAATATCCCCCCAAAATATATATAATTTTTTTTCCCTCAGTTTAGGCCGATACGTATTCTTCTGCCTATTTTTGGTAAAAAAAAAAAATTGCAATAAGCGGTTATCGGTTGGTTTTCGCAAGATGTATAGCGTTTACAAAATAAGGGATAGTTTTATTACATTTTTATAATTATTTTTTTTTACTACTAATGGCGGCGATCAGCGATTTTTTGTGACTGCGACATTATGGCGGACACTTCGGACAATTTTGACAAATTTTTGGGACAATTGTCATTTTCACAGCAAAAAATGCATTTAAATTGCATTGTTTACTGTGAAAATGACAGTTGCAGTTTGGGAGTTAACCACAAGGGAGCGCTGAAGGGGTTATGTGTTCCCTGTGTGTGTTTACAACTGTAGGGGGGTGTGGCTGTAGGTGTGACGTCATCGATCGCGTCCCCCTATAACAGGGATGACGCGATCGATGCTGCGGCCACAGTGAAGCACGGGGAAGCCGTGTTTACACACGGCTCTCCCCGTTCTTCAGCACCGGGGACCGATCACCGCACTGCAGCGGCGATCTGTTCCGCGAGTCCCGCGGTCCCGGAGCTTCGGACCGGGTCACGGGCGCGCGCCGCGGCTGGGTACTATTTACTGGCGTAAATATACGTGGATGTGGTTAATGTACACACATTAATATGCATTATGTCAGGTGTGTTGTGAGGTACCAAAAATAGTTTCTGCAGCTTTCTTGTTAACAGTGCGACACAAGATGTGTCATCGCATTGGTGTGGTCCACTGCAATGCAAATTCACTGGGATGACATGTGCAATAAACAGCAGAGCAGTGCACCAATGCAAAGTGATGCGTTATTGAGCACTGCCATAAACCCACAACACAGTGGTGTGAATAAGCCAATAGTGAATGGCATCATGTAAATCGGGTTATTTTAAGACCAATGGGTTTTGCATTTTCTTTCATCCTCCAATGCAATTAATGACTGATTGTTTGATAACTATATAACAATTAATAATACGAGTGCAATTTGTTCTCATGCTCCAAATGTGTTTTAATGGCGTGCCATATGTTGTATGATTTATCATAAAACAGTACCTTTAAAAATTCCAGAAAGGTCGGTTTTGTAGCACAAGTTTTCCTGAGAACTCCAACAGCTGTGCTAAAATTATTCACATATTCACTATATGCATCAAGTACCATGGATTTTGAAAACTAGAAAGCAAAGACAAAACAAACTGTGATGTTTATCTTGAAGATAGTGTGAAACTAGACAGCATTTGGAATGAGGACAGTTCTATATCTCATAGTAGTAGAATGATTAATAGTATACACATTCAAATTATTAGTCAATGCATTTTGTGAGAAAAGGAAGCTTTCAGTGAATACAGCCAGGGATTAATATAAATTGGTAAGATTGGCAACATATACTTACAGATTAATAAATGATCAGGTACACTACGGCACAAAATATTGAATAACAGAATGTTCATGCACTGTATAGGACGGAAACTTCCCTTTTGGTCTTTGCCAGAATAGCCTGGTGTATGTAGAATGCTGACAACCTAGAACCACATACTGGTAAATTTACTTTTTATCCAGAGCTTTCCTAATTAAGTGTTCTCTATGTGCAATATGCTCTACATTATTAAATAATATAAGGCTGATTTACAACAGGTAAATAGGATTTTAATTTTACAATGGAATTTGCACTTTGCAAGAGAATGTGGTGAGATTTATAATGCAAGGAACACCCAGTCATGTGCAAGGAAAATGAAAAAAATAAATAAGTATTTTTACTTGCACGTGAATGGATGGTGCAAATCAGCAAAGCTTCATCTCATTCACTAAGATAAGGGTAAATTCCCTTGCAAAGTGCAAATTCCCCTAGAAAATGAACAGCCTAGTTTGCTTTTAATCAACTCCTCTATATCTAAAAAAACAATCAGTTTTTATCCATTACATATAACTGATGCAAATAATTAACAGGTATTTATAAATCAATTGTGAACGGAATTTTTTTTTCTTCATGTGTGGCTCTGAACATGTTGCTGAATTACAAGTCGAAAGATTAACTACTATTATGGCATTTGCATCTGTTCCAATCCAGTACACACTCGGGGACAGTAAAAGAGTAAATGCTCATTTAAAATGTTGGAGATCGCAACTGCGCATTTCTAATTTAATGGTTAGCAGTTGTGATTTGGAACCTTTATACTTGTTCACAGAGTGGTAAATAATGTATTTACTCCTGATGAAATTGGCAAGAATTTAAACCAGAGAATTTTGGAGCTATTCTTCGCTCACAAAAATACAACTGCCAATATGGTATTAAATGAGGTAGCCATTTAGCAGCATGAAACATTTTTGATTTCAACAGCTAAAACTGCCCAACCTAAATAATTAAATCAATTTATACCCAATTAGGCAAACCCTGGTACTACTGGTTTGTTGATAAATGGAAAGGAGTATGATCACATTGCAAGGAGTTTGGCCAGCTAAAGTCCAATATAACTGAAGCTTACATCACCAGAGACTGTTTTTGTTGGTGAGGAAAACATTTTAGTTTACCAAGGCCTAGAGAGTCAAATCATCTGCAAGCACTTACTTCCTATATTGTTGTAGGGGATATCTGTATGCCATCCAAAACATACAGTGGCAGAGAACAGCACAGAAATAAGAATCAAATAACGGAGACATTCACAGATTTACAAAAAAATCAACATATGATGGTTAATTTTTTATGTACACCAGATAGGGAAAAATAGAACATTGGATATATGTCTGGCTAATATTCAAAACATACACATGCGTTAAGATAGTTACATAGGTAGGTGTTCTTTGAGGGATGAAATTTAAATCTATTTGCCTGCTCCAGAACGTACCATAAATGTCTTAACTGGAGAGGTCAAGGAAGGCATTTGACGCTGGTGTTTACAAAACCATTTCTGAATTTATTTAGCAGTGGGAGCATTTAATCCAATCAATAAATGCTAGAAAACTGTGAGAGAACAATGTTTGCACTGTATGGCAAACCAACTGCTACCTTAATGAATCACCCACAACGTGTAAGGGCTAGCAACAGGTGTTGGGGACTAAAGACATCTTTTGCCTTTTTTCAAACAGAAACCTATCTGAATGTAATAAATAGGGTAAACAATGACAATGATCAGACCATATTCATTTTTCAATTGCTAAGGAATATTTTGCATTCTTAGGCCTCGTACACACGGGCAAGAATCTATTGCTGCCGAGTGTACACACAGACCTTTTAAAAGAACCACGGTTCTCCTGAAAGGCAAGATCGCAGTGACATTATGGCGTACGACGAGCATGCGCTTGTCACATTCGATACCTTAGCCGCTATCTTGCTGCACCCTACCTATGCCTAGGAAGCTACTGTGCATGTGTTAAAGTAATTTCAAGCATGCGTGGGTTTCCATGGCGACAGGCAAGTATACAGACACTCAGGTTTCTCGTCGGGAAATAGGCCGACAAGAATCTCAAGGAGAAAATAGAGAGCATGGTCTTGAAACCTCAAAGCCTCGTACACACACTCGGTTTACTTGGCAAGAAAGTTCTGCCAGCAGTTTTCTTGCTGGTTTTACGAGGCTTTACACCAGGTTGTGTGTCTGTTATATAGTGATGGTTAAAGGAGGTTTCCAAATAGAAGCCCCAGCAAAAAAATTACTTTTGTGAAATCTTAATGGTGGTGGAATTCATCAACTACCTTGCCAGCCTGCCTTTCCCTATCTGTGAGCTTTGACTGGCTCCCACTATTTTGCCAAAGCATTTTTTTTACATTATCATTGGTTTTCAGACTGTTCCCATTGACCTAGTTTATGATTTTGACTAATGTTATGTGTTTGAAAAGGGCCACATGGCCATGGTAGCTGAAAGATTAATACAAAACCAAATTTCTAGAGCTTGGGTGTTACCCTACTCATTATCGTGAACATTATAGTGTTCTGTTCAAACCCTCAGGCTGTAGGCCAACTTACTCGAACCATCTCAGTGGACTTCTACACTACATTTTCTAGTTTCCTACTATCCTATCCTATCCTATCCATTTTTATTTTTTTGTCTATCCTTTTATTTTATAACTCATGTTATTTAAACACTAATAAAGTACTGCTTCACATAATTATACTTCAATATTCCAGGTCCAAGTAAAACAATTTATATGATAAATAGTATTTCCTACTACAGTCATGAATATCTTGATGTAATGATTTATTTACTTTTCTATTTTCTGTTGAGTTTATATAACTTACTTATCGGTAGATATATAGTGGACCATAAAGTTATTTTTATTTTTTTTGTAAAACCTGTTGTAAGTTGGATAACTTATTACAACTTGTATAACACAAGATTTGTACTTGATTATCATATTCATTCAATAAAATAATTTGACAAGGAAAAAAGCCATATGGTGCCTCTTTGGAGCTCCGAGTTCTCCTTTTGCTATAGTCTATATATAAGGTTATCCGGCAACAGTAAAGTAATATAACTCACCTTACAGTTTTGTCAGTAATTGTGAGATTGGTATCTCAAACATAAACTCGGCATTCATGTATGTTTAAAGGGTCACTAAAGGAAACATTTTTTTTTGCTGAAATGACTGTTTACATGGTATAGAGACATAAAAGTTAACTGATTCCTTTTAAAAATGATTAAAAATAAATAAAAATCAATCATATAATGTGCCTCTAGTTTCACTTTCGTTTTTAAAATGATTTCATGTTTCTGTGAAGTAGAGAAGACACACAGAACAAAAACAAACACATCCAGGGCAGTGTTTTGTTTTTAAAATGAATCTGATTGGTTCTGAGGAGTTTTAGACACACAGTAATGACAGCTTGGACCACAGTGAAAATCTGCCATGAGTTTTTTCATAAGGAGCCAGACAACCAGGAAGTGTGGAGATCAGAGAATTATTACAGCTACTTCAAAGCAAAAATGAACAATGAGAACATGAAAACAGCATTGCATTAAGGTAAAGTAAGCTATTTAGCTAAAAAAAAATATTTCCTTTAGTGATCCTTTAAGGGTGTTGCTGTTAATGTCACTGCATGTGTATCTGTAGTGCTATACTCAGACCTATACCTAGTTCTCATGCAGCAAATACATACATACTATAGGACCGAAAGTTTGTCGACATCAGACTATCATGCCAATATGAACTTGCTGTATAACCCTTGCATGGACATTACTCTGGGGCTTGCCTTTCTATGTAACTGACAGCTTCCACTCTTCAAAGACAGCATTTTACAGGATTTTGAATGAATGAATGAATGAATGAATGAATGAAAACTTATATAGCGCGGCACATGCGAACTGAATCGCCTCTGGGCGCTTGTTGTTCCTGTCTCCTTTGATATCAAAAGAGAAAAGTCTTGACCTTTTTCCTAAATGCTAGGTGGTTCTCCTCCAACCGAATGCTGGTTGGTAAAGCGTTCCATAGTCTGGGACCTTGGACCGCGAATCTTCTTTCTCCTTTGGACTTGAAGTTGGCTTTCGGAACCTGGAGTAGGTTCTGATTTGTGGATCGCAAAACGCGATTGGGATTATGCGCTTTTATTAATTCGCATAAGTAAAGGGGGGCATTCCCATGGACACATCTATGCGTAAGACAGAGAGCTTTAAAAGTAATTCTGTCTTTGACTGGCAGCCAATGAAGGGCTCTCAGTGATGGTGAAATGGATTCCCAGGGTTTTTTCCCAGTCACAAGTCTGGCGGCCGTATTCTGAACGACTTGCAGACGAGCGATTTGGTACTTGGGAAGGCCGAGGTAAAGGGCATTTGCATAATCCAGCCTGGAGTTTACAATTGTTCCCACCACGACCGCTAAATCTTCTTTAGGGATGAACGGAGTGAGTCTGCGTAGTAGGCGCAGTAGATGGTGAGATCCGCTGACTACTGACCCTATTTGTGCGTCCATTGTCATAAAGGAGTCAAAAATGACCCCTAGGCTTTTGACTTTGGCGCTAGGGGTGATGAGCTTGCCCAAAATAGGTGGGGGGGTCCACGCTGTTGAAAGTTGATTCCTGCGCTTGGCGTGAAACAGGAGAAGTTCTGTTTTCGCTCCATTGAGTTTAAGATAACTCTTTGTCATCCAGTCCTCTATCAAAGAGAGGCATGTCTCTAGATTGAGGTGGTGATCCTGTCTGTTGCAGATGCGGAAATACAGTTGCGTATCATCTGCATATGAGTGGTAGAGCAGTTTTTGGCTGCTGATAATCTCGAAAAGAGGACGAAGATAGATGTTAAACAGCACTGGTGACAGAGGCGATCCTTGAGGGACTCCGCATGTTACTGTGCGTTTTTCTGATGTAAAAGGTCCTAACTTTACTGTTTGCGATCGGTTTTCCAGAAAAGAGGAGAACCAAGATAAATCGCCTTCTGCGACTCTGGCTACTTCAGCAAGCCGAGTCAGTAACAGTTTGTGGTCTACAGTGTCGAAAGCTGCACTTAGGTCCAACAGAACTAAAAGACAAGATTCTCCTTCGTCTGCGGACTGGAGAACATCGTCCCATACTTTCAGCAGTGCTGTTTCCGTCCCGTGTCCGGGACGGAAGCCTGATTGCAATGGGTCAAGTAGCTTGTAGGTATCTAGATGCTGTTGCAGCTGTTGTACCACTACTTTCTCCATTATCTTAGAGAGTACGTTGAGGGTTGTTATGGGACGGCGATGGAGTGGGTCCTTGGGGTCCAGGGAGGGTTTCTTCAGGATGGGTTGGATTATACCCTCTTTCAACTGTGTGGGCACTTTGCCCTCCAGAAAAGACTGGTTGATAAACTGCGTGATGGGAGGAGCCAGGATGTAGGCGCATTCCTTCAGCAGTTTTGTGGGGATAATGTCATTCGGCGCTGTGCCATTACGCAGAGTACAAATGACATTCTTAGTGGTCTCGATGGAGATGGGTTCCAGGGTAAACTTACCTGATAACGGAGCATTACTAAGGGTGCTGTGTGAGAGGCTGCAGGGAGGGCTGAGGGGGGAATTGTTTTGTTGAATGCTTTCACGGATTGCTTCGATTTTATTAATGAAGCAATCCGATAGTTCATTGCAAAATTCTTGTGTATCCGAACTGGGGGCTTTGATGCATTCTGGTTCCATGGTCTGGGTGACCATCTTGAAGAGTTCGCGGGGGCGGTTAATGGCACCGTTGATAGCCTCCGAAAAAAAAATTTTCTTGGCTTGGAAAATTCCTTTGTGGTATTTTCTTGTCGCTGCCTTGTAGATGGATAGGTTTAGTTCTGAAGAACATTTTTTCCAGGCAGATTCTGCCCTTCTGCGTTCTTGCTTCAGTAACGACAGCTGGTTGTTAAACCAGCTGCGGTTGTTTTTCCGGATGCGGGTACTTCGTTTCGGCGCTACCAAGTCAGCTGACTGTAGCATGGCCGAGTTAATGGCTTCGAGTGTTTCAACGGCCGTTTGATGCGGCTGAGTTGTTTCTATTTTTTTCCTTAAAGTTGTTTTGAAGAGTTCCGAGTGGAGCTTCTTCTGACATCTAGTCCAGTGTGTTGTCACTGGATTTGATGTTTTTGTTGTAGGGGGGATGGCGGAAATCCTGAATATAATTGCATGGTGATCTGTCCATGGCAACTTTTCATTTTCCCAAATCTTTATTTCCAGAGCTTGTCTGAAGATAAGATCAAGTGTGTGACCTGAAGCATGTGTGGGCCCACATACTAATTGCTGCAATCCCAATCCTTCCAGGTGGTCAATACAGGCGTCGGCAATGGGGTCTAGTGAGGAATTGGCCCAGAGATTGAAATCCCCGAGCAGCAAAAGATGTTTGCTGATGAGGGTATAAGTGGAGAAGAAATCTGTCCATGATGATAGCAGCTGCGATTTTGGGCCGGGCGGCCTATAGCAGAGCAGAATGTGGATGGTCTCCTTTGTATTTGCTTGCAGTTGCAGAGTAAGGGTTTCCATGAATGGAAGAGGGTTTTGGCGGACTGGTTTGGTGATCTTAAGATGAGTCTTGTGGATCACCGCCAGGCCGCCTCCTCTTTGCCCTATTCTGTTTTCCGTTATAATACGGTAATTTTTTGGAGCCAATTCTACTAAAGGAGCATTCAGGTACTGATGTAGGCCATGACGACACGACTCACAAGCAGCATTCCCATTCTCCCCAATGTCATTCAGTAGAGTGGAGGTCAGTGCTATGCAGGTCATCAAACCTCCACACAGATCTTGTCAAACCATGTCTTTCTGGACCTGGCTTTATGCACATGGTCACAGTCATACTGGACCAGAATAAGTGCACAATTGTCTAGAATGTCTTTATATATTGTAGCATTGACAGTTCCCTTCACTGGAAACAATTGAACTTAAAAATTTGCAGGGTTATCCACATACTTTTGGCCACATAGACAGATGTGATGGTTAGGGGTCCACAAATGTTTGGACATATAGTATAAAACACACATACACATACATATACATCTCCAAACAAACAGAGGGTTATTTACGTATTAACATAGTGTTAATGTTTTATGAATCAAAAAACACTGAAAGAAAAAAATTATACTGATTTTGCAATTTGTCTTACTGATGCTACAAAGACATCTCCAATCATTTCTGTTGAATCCCACTCAGACACCCGACTGGAAAGAGCAATCTGGAAAAGCGAGTGGCACTGTAGAATTTCCTTTATCCGATAAAATACTATTTTCAGCTTTCTCTCACTTAATAGCTTTGGCTCCATGTCACAGAGTGGCTTCTCATATTGCTGCAACAGGAGGAAAGAGTTCAGATGTGCATTTGTGTTATTACAAACACTATAAGAATGTAAATGTGAAAGTTTGATGCTACAATTATATTCCTGCTACACTATATGAAAATGATCCTTTTTCATTTACTTGCACAAAGGATAACAATAAAACTTACGTTTCTTGTCCTCTATAATCTTTCCTATGTGTAAATGTGCTCAGTAAAGTACAAGCACCCTGATGTTTTGCTGATTGTAAAAATGATTACAAGCAATAAAAGCATTGTCAACCGACATTCTTTGGGGATACAGTAAATAGAGGCGACATCTGCACTGAAAATGCCTTGACAAAGAATACATTAACTACACATCTGTTAACAGAACAAAAACCTGCTTAAGGGTAGGTAAAGGACATCTGCATCAGAGGTATATTATGAAGAGGAAAGCGCAGTGCATCAACCTCACTTGGTGCCAGCGGTTTTCTGTTCTGGAAATATATCCTGTGGGCACACTTTTCCCACTTCTGTTATTTGCAAATATTTGCTTCAGCAGTGCATCAATACAATAACATAGAACGTGCTTATTTATTTTTAGACAGTTAGGGAGATGTGGTTGCAATCAGTGAACCCACATGGTTAAAAGATCATTTTGGAATATGCTATCTTGGGAAATGTTCACTGTATTGGTTTACAATATAGTTCAAAGTTAAGCCAAATACTATTAGCTTTGCTTTAAACCACAGTCCATGAACTGAACATGTAACAAATTCATTTGTTTTATGAAAGTGGAATGGATCTTACTTGTTATCATAGGCGTGCACATGGGGTGTGCCGGGTGTGCCTGGGCGCACCCTAATTCTCAGGCACATCTGGCACACCCCAGGGCTTATTTTCTGGCAGCATGTGTAGCATCTCCATCTTGACATCTCTGCTATGCCACAATGTCAGTGCTACGAGTGGGACCATTTTTCATTTGGCTGTGTAACTCCTGTATGTGCAAGCCACTGGCCGCGGAGTAAGCCGACAGGCAGCCGCATTTTCCGATGCTTCCTCTATAGTTCCGGCTCCCTGGCAGCTGAATATCACTCTGCTGCCTGCTTACACTGCAGCCAGTGTCTTGCACTCACAGGAGAAAGCCTGTGATCAGAACACACACAGCAGAACGAATATGTCTTCTCCCCTCCTCCTTCAGCTCTGTTTACATACAAGAGGAGGGGGAGGAGGAACACGCCCTGACTTCAGGTCTGTAAAACTGTTCTATGCTTTATAGATAGACAGGGAGGAGGGGGAGAGAGTGGCTGGGATTGGGATAAGGGAAACTAAAACAATGTACATACTGTACAGTGCAGCCTATGATGGAACTACAGGTCCCAGCATGCCTTCCTCCTCTATTGCAGCCTGTGATGGAACTACAGGTCCCAGCATGCCTTGTTCCTCTATTGCAGCCTGTGATGGAACTACAGGTCCCAACATGCCTTGCTCCTCTATTGCAGCCTGTGATAGAACTACAAGTGTCAGCATGCCTTGCTCCTTTATTGCAGCCTGTAATAGAACTACAAGTGTCAGCATGCTCTGCACATCTCTTGCAGCTTATGATAGAACTAAAAGTCCCACTATGATCTGCAGGAGCATTACAGCCTGTGATGGGGCTACAAGTCCCAGCATGCTTTACAAAGGTGGGGCTGAAGACCAGGGGGTACAGAGGTGAGACAGAGATGTTTCAGTGTTGGGGAAGAAAAGCAGGGGGTGTCAAGCAGTGGGGCAGATGTAAAAGGAGGTGTATTGGTGGGGCAGATGAGACAGCGGGTTACATTGGTGGGGCAGATGAGTTCAGTGTTAAGAAAGATGAGAAAGTGATTCAGTAGTAAGACAGAAGAGCATACGGATATGGCGGTGGACAGGTGTGCAGGGAGGTAAAGTGGTGGGGCAGATGAGAAAAGGGGTACATTTATGCCTTTGATCACCTAAGTCCCCCCTTACATCAGAGTCCCCAATTACAGTGTACATAAAGAGGGAATCTGGGTACCCTTATATAAGAGGGGATGCTAGGTGATGTAAGGGGGGGGGGACTCTGGTGACCAGATACCCTCTTATATCGAAGTCTCCCTTTACACAGTGTCCACAGTATTCTTTACATCAGATTTCCCAATGTGAAGGGGAACTCTGGGGAATCTGATGTAAGGGGGGTCTCTCTGAGAACCCTAATTTAAGGGTGGAACTGTGATATAAGATATTGACTCTGGTGTAAGGTTAAATGCTGTGGACTCTAAAGTTAAGGAGGACTTGGATGAGAGGATTATGTAGGGGCTCATTCACGAATGCTTTGATTTCTGAAGAGTGATTTGCAAACAGATCGCTCTTCAGAGAGCATTTGAGAAGCGGTGAGGAGTTGTATCAACTCCTCACCACCTGCTTTACCCTTTGAACTGCACATGGTTGAGGGCTGCTTGCAGAGTAATGCCTTTTACTTGAATGGGTCATGGTCGGTGGGTGCTATACCTGCTGAAAGCAACAGGGTATAATTGCAGGTGCCGCACATGAACATGCCCAGTCGCTGCCTCTACAGCTAAAAAGGTGGTAGCGGTTGAAATTTAAAAATTAAGTGTTAAACGTTTTAATACATTTTAAAATGTTTGTTCACATTTATTTATAAGAGTTTCTGTGTACAGTGTGTGTATGTATGTGTGATATATATATATATATATATATATATATATATATATATATATATATATATATATATATATTTTACGCACACGCGTGTGTTTGAGCTTTGGGGTGCACACCCTAATGCAATAGGCTGTGCACGTCAGTGCTTGTAATGTACCGGTAATACAAAGAAATCAAATTGTAGGAGTAATGTTAGGAAAACCACAGTTGATGTAAACCAGGGGTGTGTTTACACTTTGTGAACACAGGTCCGAATAAATATTCGACTGTGTATCTTTACAGGATTATTATACGTTTCATCTTCCCAAAGAAAAATATCCCACTCTTCACAATCACGCCTTATTCATGTCACCCGTTTTCTGCAGCACCTACATGTTTGAGCAACCATTTTCAATGATGAATCACACAAAGGGCAAGATTACAACCCAAATATCTGATGAGCACCTTGAGAAATCTTTGAGAATTGCTACCACATCCATCGAACCAGATATTGATGTATTCGTTTATCAAAACCAGTGTCAAGGATCACACTAGTTTTATGGCCGCCCACTTTCACTTAAAAAAATATAAAAATTACATTTTATTACTCAGACCTATATAATATTGTCAGTTCCATCTAGCGGACATAATGTGGTATTTTCTTAAAATACACTAATCGAGAAAAAATAATATAGACGCTAGATAGAGCTGATAATCATTAGAAAAAATTGTATTAGACAAACTAATGTAATGTGATGGCTGTGCAAATGCTTTAGACATTTGCACAATGTCTTTCTGTATAAACAAACCCCAAAGTGTAATTAAAACCTAACAATGAACTTCTGTATTTGCTCCGTTCTCAGTCTAATAAACCTAGCTCTAAGGCCAGAGTGATTTTCTTTCCTGCAACCACAGGTTGCAAGAAAGAAAATAGCTTGATTGCCCCATCAACACAGTCAGTGAGTGTTAATGGGAAATCCCTCCCGCAGAGCCATTGTGTTCTCCAGGCGGGGGAAGCCGCCCCCGATGGGAGAACCCAGGGATTACTGCTAGTGGCTATAGCCGCTAACAACAATCACATGTAAAATCTGACAGACTGGTTCAACCTACCCATATATGGTGCAAACTGCTGTAGATGAGATTTTCCAATGATTTTAAACCACTAGCTAAAGTTGGAGAAAGTGTGTTTCCTAATTTAAGTATACAACCACATATCCAATGCTGTGTTAGTTTGGAGAATTTCTACAGAAGTAAATTATAAGTTTGTATAGTACCTCAAGAATTCTCTTCAAGGAGTCCACATAGTTCTTCTCACTTTCCACTATTGAACCAAGAATATACCTTCTCACAACCTAAAAAAAACAACACCAGTTATTAGGATAGTTAAATGTTTTTTGCTCCCGCTAACAGATAGCTTTAAGTATTCACACATCCAACAAACTCCCCTATAAGGATTTTCAGGAAAGAACACACCATGCACACTCACACACTCGCACATTCACATACACTCAGGCATGACAAAATATTAAAGTGGTTCTAAACACACAGGGCCAGATTCTCAAAAGAGATACGACGGTGTATCGTAGGAAACACAGTCGTATCTCTGTTTTTTTTACTGGGTATCTATGCGTGCGATTCCTAGAATCACTTACGCATAGATACAGTGAAGATCTGACAGGTGTAAAACACTTACACCGTCGGATCGTAGATGTAATTACTTTTCTGGCCGCTAGGTGGCCTTTACGTTGTTAACTCATTTGCCTATGCAAATGAGCCTAATACACCGATTCCCGAATGTTTTTACGCCGCCCCGTCGTCGTTTACGTTGTTTCCGTAAGCGTAAACCTACCCCTGCTATATGAGGGGTAGGTTTGCGAAGTTCCGTCGTTGCCATGTTAAGTATGGCGTCGGGTCAGCGTCGTCTTTTTCCGTTGGTTACGTCGTTTTACTAAGTCGTTCGCGAATAGGGCATTGCGTAAGTGACGATCACGTCGTTTTGACGTCAGTTTCAACTACGCTTTCTGACGTGAGCTGGAGCATGCGCACTGGGCTTTTTTCCCGGCCGGCGCATGCGCAGTTCGATCGACGCAGGGGCGCACTTAATTTAAATACAAGCCGCCCCCTTTGACTTACGCGGGGATACGCAGGGCCATTTACACTACGCTGCCGCAACTTACGGAGCCAGTGCTTTGGGAATATGCGGACCGTTTTCATCGGACATGTCTCCGGGGATCTTTTGGTCTGATGGTGTGTACACACGATCAAACCAAAATCCCCGCGGACAGACAGCACGGTGACGTGGCGGTGACGTTGACGCCGCGACGTCCACAAACCAGGAAGTAAATTGCTTCCACGCATGCGTCGAATCCATTCGACGCATGTGGGGGATTTCGGTCCACTGGTTAGGCGTACTAACCGACGGACAGGTTTCCAGCGGACAAGTTTTAAAGCATGTTTTAAAACTTTTGTCCGCTGGAAACCTGTCTGCTAGGCCGTACACACGATCAGATATGTCTGCTGAAACTGGTCTGCGGGGGGGGCGTGTCCAAGATGGCCACCGGAGCAGACGTGCAGTGAAGGAGCTCCCGCTTGTTCTCCGGCCACTAACCCTCTTTCCCTGCAGAGAAACGATCCTGCTCCGCCTGTGGCAGTGAGGTGTTAGGTGGGGAGCGGTATGACCAAGGGGAGAGGCTCCCTGTCCTCCCGAAAGACCCCGAAGGCCATCTCTGCTACTGCTGCGCCGGGCTCCCGCTCGGCAATCAACATGGCGTCGCAGACCGAGGACGCTGACCCTGGGGATCTGGGCAAGGAGCAATCCAACTTTGAGGCCTTGATGCAGGCTATCGGCGATTGCCAAACGGCTCTCACCGGCAAGATTGAACATGTCCAGATGGACATTGGTCTCATCCGCAGGGACATGGATTCCTTCCGTTCCCGCCTGACTGAAACGGAGCGCCGTGTGGGAGAGGCTGAAGACACGGTCCGGGACCATGCGGCCTCACTACGTACATTGCACACCAGGATTAAGGCCCTGGAGTCCCGCGCGGAAGACGCCGAAAACAGAAACAGGCGCAATAATCTTCGTATAGTCGGTCTGCCTGAGGGAGCGGAGGGGGCTGATCCCACGACCTTTACAGAGCGCCTGCTACGCACTCTTCTCCCCTCTGCAGCCTTTTCACAGTTCTTTGTGGTGGAGAGGGCCCATAGGATGCCAGCTGCCCGAGGTCCCCCGGGAGCCCCTCCACGCACTTTCATCCTGAAACTGTTGAACTTCAGGGACCGGGACCTAGTACTGCGGGAATCCCGGAAACTTGACCAGCTGCGATATGAAGGGGCAAAACTGATGGTGTTTCCTGACTACTCGATGGACACCCAGAGGCAGCGCCGATCGTTTGATCAAGTGAAGCTGAACCTCCGGAATCGCAAGATCAAGTACAGCATGCTGTTCCCGGCTCGCCTGCGCGTCCAAGATGGAGAGTCAGTCCGTTTTTTTTACTTCCCCTGAGGATGCATCGCGTTGGCTGGAAACTTTGCCCAGGCACTGATTGTCCCTCTGCATATGTTGGAATGTTTACCGTTTATTCCCCTCTTTTGCTGATGATGGGCTTATTTTCTTGGCCTATACGGCTGTCAGTCTCCCCTGGCCTGCTCTTGCTGTTTTACCCCCTCCTGACTCTTACCCCGGGCTGGCATGTGGGACCTGGGCATTAATTCATGTCCTGATGGGAGGGCCTCGCAGGCATGATCTTGTGGGACCTTCCTGACTCCACGAACTGTGTGCAGCCCCCCTCCTCGTTTTGTTCTCTGTTCTGCCGGGCTGAGGTCCCGATTGACAACAACTTTAAGCTACTGTGCCCCCGGAGCTGGATGCACCTCCGGGAGATTGAATCTTTGTTCTCCTCTGCAGGGAGCGTCTATCCTCATTTCACAATGGAGAACGTTTTGCATGTACTGTGACACTCGGGTGTCCTTTTGTTCATATCCCCCGTTGGCGATAGCCATGGTTATTTTCGGGAAGGAAGCACACCGAAGTTTGGGGGGTGGTGCAGGGTGGGGGGATGGGATAATTTGTTGGAGTGTCTGTTTTTACTCCCTATTGTTTATATACTGCAGCTATACTGATGTCACACTGAATCTTTATGGTTCTTCGGTTAGACTCCTATGTACATATGCATTGCTATCACTACATGCTGTACCGGGTCCCCCTGAGGGGGAGCTCTCATGGGTCCCTATCCTATTGTTATTATCCGTTAAACAATTGTGTTCTATGGGGGCGGGGATACATCCTTGCCCTGCTATACTTTGTGCACTGGCCCTATGGCTCCGTTAACTATTCTCTCTTGGAATGTTAGAGGCCTAAATTCCAAGATTAAAAGGTCCCTGGTTTTCAACTACTTGAAGAAATATAGTCCCCGCATCTGTATACTTCAAGAGACTCATCTATTGGGGGGCAGGACGCTGGCTCTCCGGAAGCCATGGGTTGGGGCATGCTATCATTCCACCTACTCTACCTATTCTAGGGGGGTCAGCGTCTTGGTCCACAAATCACTTGAGTTTACCCTCCTAGATCTTCATCTCGATCCGGAGGGGAGGTATGTGGCGGTTCATGCAATGTGTGATGGCCTTGAACTCCTGGTTATAGGGATCTATATACCTCCCACGACTACGGTGGCAGTGCTTGGGAAGATCACTCCGATCCTAGCGTTGTACCCGTCAGCCGGGGTGGTACTTGCTGGAGATTTTAATATGACCCCCAACCCGCTCATGGACAGGCTTGGTGCGGGGACGGCCGGGGATTCCCCTCTCTCCCACTGGGCAGGAAACTATGGGTTCACGGATGTATGGAGGATGAGGCACCCAGACAGGAGGCAATTTACCTGCCACTCGGTCACGCATGCCTCCTTCTCCAGGATTGACTTGATGTACGCCGCTGACTCCCTGCTCTCCCGAGTTAGGGAGGTGGAGATTCTGTCGCGTGGAATTTCGGATCATGCTCCACTCCTCCTTACCTTAGGGACTGATACTCCGGCGGGGTCCACGCTCTGGCGGCTCTCTGGCTTTTGGGTCGCGGATGAGCGGGTGATCCCCCTGGTGGAGGGGGAACTGGGACAGTACTGGTCGCATAATGAGGGCGCTGCTTCACCCCCGGTGATTTGGGACGCCTTTAAGGCTTATGCTAGGGGACAATACAAAACTGCGATTGGGAGGGTCAGGAAGGATTCCGCTCTTGCACTTGTAGATGCGGAGGAGAGGGCTGCCAGGCTGGAGGAGAGCTATGTGACAGATCAAAATGCCCTGACTTATGACACGCTGAGATCCCTTCACAGAGAGATATCCCTATTGCGAGATACGTCCACTAGGAAACAACTGCTCTCCCAGTAACAGAGGATCTTTGAGCAGGGGGGAAAGACGGGTCGGTTGCTGGCCTGGCTAGCCCGGGAACGCTCTTCTGTGTCGCATATCGCTCAGATTAGGGATGACAAGGGGGAGTGCCACTGTGACCCTTTAGGTATCAACGCGCAATTTGCACAGTACTATGAGCGCCTTTATACCTCTAGGGCGGCCTTCACCTCGGACAGCTTGGGACAGTTCCTAGATCAGATTGACCTCCCGCAGCTATCTGCCAATGCCCGTACTATGCTAGATGCCCCTATTACTCTCAAGGAGGTACAGGTAGCGTTGGCCGCGCTCCAATCGGCTAAGACCCCGGGTCCTGATGGCCTTCCGGCCGAATTTTATAAGACAAATGCAGAACTCCTTGCCCCTAAGTTCCATAGAATGCTTCTATCCATGCTGGGGGAAGGCTGTCTACCTCCTTCTATGGCGGAGGCGATAATAGTAGTCATCCCTAAACCCAATAAAGATCCCACGTCCTGTGCTTCGTACCGTCCTATTTCACTCTTAAATGTGGATGCCAAACTTACTACTAAAATTCTCTCAAATAGATTAAACTCGATAATTCTATCCCTAATCCATGGCGACCAGACTGGCTTCATGCCTGGTAAGGGCACGGATATCAACCTCCGTCGCCTCTTTACTAACATATCCTGGGTGGGAGGTAGGGACTCTCCGGGTGTAGTGGCCTCACTCGACGCCGAGAAGGCCTTTGACTCGGTAGAGTGGGACTTCTTGTGGCAGGTTCTCGAACGCTTCAATTTTGGCCCTAAATTTATCTCGTGGATCAAGCTACTATATAGAAACCCCACTGCTAGAGTCCGCACGAACGGCTTACTTTCCCTCCCCTTTGCCTTAAGTAGGGGCACCAGGCAGGGATGTCCGCTGTCCCCGGGACTGTTCGCCCTGGCAATGGAGCCCCTGGCAGTTCTCCTTCGGTCGTCCTCGGCGGTGGGTGGGATCCAGGTGGGTCCGATACTGGAGAAACTCTCCTTGTATGCGGACGATGCACTGCTCTACCTCCCAGATGCTTCTGTTTCCCTGGCGGCGGCTTTAGAGATTATTGATCGGTTCGGCTCCTTCTCCGGAATTCGAATCAATTGGGCTAAATCAACTTTATTCTCTCTGTCCCAGACCGTGCCCCCCCTGGGCCCGCGCACCCAGTTGACTCTGGTCCCTAGGTTCAGGTATCTTGGGATTGAGGTCCAGAGAGACTCATCTCAATACCTGACCGATAATGTGTACCCGATCTACCAGCAACTGACTGCCAAATTTCAGGCCTGGAGATCCCTCCCCTTGTCACCTGTCGGGAGGATCAACCTCCTTAAGATGACGTTCCTCCCTAAATTCCTTTATGTATTCCGCAATACCCCTGTTCCCATCCCTGACTCCTTCTTTCGGAAATTGGACCAGGCAGTGACCACGTTTGTGTGGGGCGGGCGGGCCCCTAGGGTCGCCCGATCCACTCTACAGCTTCCCCTGTCATTGGGGGGCCTGGCGCTCCCCTGCTTCAGATTATACTACTGGGCGGCAGTGGCTGTGACGGTGCGCTGGTGGTTCTCCCAGCCCCGGTCCAACCCTGCGGTCAACCTTGAGGCTGCTGTGCTGGGCTCTCACTCGGCGCTGAGTGAGTTAGTGTTTAGGGGACCTAAAGCACATCCCGAGATGACGACCCCCATGCGTACAACTACTAGAGTTTGGAATCAGATTACGACCAAACTTGGTGGGCCAGGTACCATTTCCCCGCACACACCGCTGTGGGGTAACCCCCGACTGCCCCATCTGCAGTCCATTCCAGACCCGACACTGTGGGTGCGCTGTGGGATCAACACTCTGCATCAGGTTATGTCCCGGGGTCAGATCCTACCATACGACACGTTGAAGGACACCTTTCAATTGCCCCCTAGGATGTTCTTTCGATATCTACAACTAAGACACGCAGTGCAGGCTCAGTTCCCTGGGGGGATTGAATTGCGGTCACATAGCGTGGAGACGGTTTTGTTCTCCAAAGGAGTAGACCGCATTCTCTCCTCTCTATATCTTAGACTGACTTGTGGGGAGACGGACGGTGGGTCTAAGCTATACGATAAGTGGAGGGAGGACTTGCCGGCCCTGGCCACTGACGACTGGGAGTAAGGACTTCAACAGTATATTCCCCTTATGATCTCAGCAAGGGATAGATATATCCAACTTAAATTTCTCCATAGGGCATACTATACGCCGGTGAGACTCTCACGTATTTACCCATCCCAATCTGATAGGTGCCCTAAGTGTACTACAGGTCTGGGCACATTTCTGCATGTTGTATGGGCCTGTCCTGCCATTCAGAAATTTTGGTCTGAGGTGCTGGGAGTGATCAATACAGTGGGCAATCTACATCTTGACCTGAACCCAATTGTGCTGCTCCTCGGTATATGTGATAATATCATACCCAACACGCACAAACGGCTGTTTGTATTCTACACCTCCTTTTATGCTAGAAAGGCAATTCTGCTGAAGTGGAAGCAGCCGGACCCCCCTACGGTCTCCCAGTGGAGAGCTCTCGTAGACGCTACTTTGCCTCTGTATAAACTCACATACATGAATCGTAAGTGCCCACAGAAGTTTAAAAAGATATGGGGTGCCTGGGCCGGGGAGTGATCCCAATCTCCCTTCTTCCTTTCTCATCCCTGTTCTGCCCTCCACATCCTCCTGTTCCCCCCCTCCTTTTACTCCGCTTGCCCACCTTCCCCCACCCGCTCACTCTGTCCTTCCTTCCCCTCAACCCTCCCTTTTGGGCCTTCTGCCTTTACTCCCGTTCCTGTGTTTTATTTTTCTTCCGGTAACTGTGTAGGTGCTGTTGATGAGAATGTACATGTGTTGATCAGTTCCTCAACCACTATAATGTTTCTGATTCCATTTCTGTGTGACGTAGTTTGCTATGTATAGCTGCAACGTGTTAATTTCGATGTTTGTAGTATGTCTTTATGTTTCTCCTTTTGGAGACAAATAAAAACTTTTCTGTTAAAAAAAAAAAGAAACTGGTCTGCGGACCAGTTTCAGCGGACATGTTCGATCGTGTGTACGCGGCCTCAAGCGTTTGTTAACCCCCCCAAAAAATGTTTCTTTAATGCATGTTATATGACACAGTGCTTGTCCTGTGTCATTTGGACCCCTGTAACACCTAAAAAACCTGGCTGATCCTGCCAGTTTCTTCCCACCTCTGTGTAAACTTACCATGGTGTATTATGGCTGCTGAGCCCTGGCACTGTGGTCAGTTTACGTGCCTCTGTCATCAGCAGCCTGCTATCTCCGCTTTGCTCCTGTGTCCGGCTCCCCCTCCCCTCTCAGTCTGTGTGTGAGCCACCTTTTTCCCCTCCTGCTTCTCTCATAACACTAACCTGTATACACCATTAGCAATGCCTCCTATTTCAATGTCCCCCTGTGAATGATTTATAAATATAAATGCTGTAAATACCTAATTTTACAGCCGAGATTGCGATAACATGACCAGCCAGCTCTCTTCCCCACCTCCTTCCCTTCTTCTCTTCCTGCCTTCAGACTGACATCAGCAGGGAGATCTCAGTCCCACCCGCTGCATCTCTCAGAGGAGGAAAGGAAAAAGCTGGCCACTCATGTGATCGCAATCTCGGCTGTGAAATTAGGTATTTGCAGTATTTATTTTTCTAAATCACACACAGAGGGGGACACTACAATAGGTGGCAGTGCTGATGGTGTATACATGTTAGAGTGGCTTAACAACCACTTTAAGTCTTAGCCTGTTGAAAGCCAGGAAACCACGGGTAGGAAGAGGTGCAAATTTCACTATAGAAGTGATCACGAAGCTTACAGCCTAAACTAGAATATGCTCTTAAATTGTAAAATGATGGCAACCGTGACATTGCTGTATTCCTTTTAAAACAATTACATATACATACACATTGTTGGCATTGAAAGAGTTAATCTGCAGCAAAAGTAAACTGCATCTAGAGCCAAAACTTTTTTTTCTTTTTAGTTTTGAATAAAGAACAGAAAGATACAAACTAGTACTGTCCTCACTGGGGTATATTCAGCCTCTGTATTAGTCCACATAAGCATTTTATCAGGACTAAAAGTGAAGGAAAATACAAATTTTTCAGTTGTCACTAGAACAGGAATAAGGAGCAAATTTTGATTCAGAATTTGCCTCTCGTCTGGTTGTGCTTATAGGACAAGACGTTAAAAGAAATTTCCCCAATGGGATACAGACAAAAAAACTTCTCTTCCTATCTAAAACTTAAAAAAAAACTTCTGGATTTAGATGTATGTTAAAGTGTTTGTTATGCTAGGTACTCGCTATCAGTTTTTTAAACCCCAGAGGGCTAAATGAAAAAAAAACTGAGGAGCTCCAGAGGAGCTTGCTGCACTATTCTATGTTAGTGCAGCGATCCCCGTGCCCTCCACCTGAACACACTTGTCATCTGGCAGATGATTTTCAGGCATGCCCCTTTGACAGAAGCAGGACGTTCAGCCGGCTTCTGTTGGACATGCTGCCCCACAAAAGGGCCAAATGTCGACCAGTATTTCTTAAACTGGCCAATACTGGCCGATATTCGACCCGTGTGTACAAGCCTTGACTGTTTCTAATTTTTATGTATTTATTTTCTTTTACATGCTTGTGTCACATGAACTTATTAAACAAATTACGCAAAGCATAATAAATGAAAGACATTGTGCTATCATTTACATGGTGAATTCTGGGTGCCAAATTTATTATTACATTGCTACATTTAGTAAATAAATGTCATGTCAGAGTCGGTTCACACTGGGGCGACACGACTTTCAGCATGACTTTCAGAGGCAACTCCAACACGACTTCAGCATGAACCACAGGGCGATCTGGGCGCGATTTACAACACTACTTGAAGTCGTCTCCAGGACAGGAGACTTTCCAGTGGCCAATCAAACAACAATCAGATCTGGGAGAGGGAGGAGGAGGGAGGGGTTTGTCTGAGAAATGTATGTTATCTTCCTGGAAAGTTGCTTCAGTTAAGACAGTGATCAGACTTCTGAGGCGACCTCCATTTAAATCAATGTGTACAAATCGCCTAGAAGTCTGATTGAAGTAGTACAGGAACCTTTTCTGAAGTCGGAGTGACTTCAGTAGTGTGTATTAAGACGGCTCTCATTCACTTACATTGATTTTCTCAACCACGCAACTTGGGACGACTTGTGGAGACTTCAAGTCGGATCCCAGGTCGCCCCAGTGTGAACCGGCTCTCAAGCATGGTCTTGTAAATTAGTTATTCTAATACCTTGTTGCAAATATGTTTAGAACTGCTAACAATTCTATACAAAAAAAAATTAAATCATTGCCTCTCCTCTTCATGGTATTTCACAAAAGTGATTCATACAAAAGAGAGCTTTATAACAATATAGCTATTTTCCATTTTACATAACAGTGTAGGGGGAGTCAGCCTGAATGATAAGATTTTTCTAGAATGAAACAAGCTGTAACAGTATTACCTCCCACCAGTTCACATTCTTCATTCAAGACGAGACAGCATTACAAAGCAATATACTACACGGCCAGCAGACCAGAGGGAGTTGTACAATGAAAAAAGCAACATGAGAAGAATCTCTGACATTACACACATGAAATGACATGGTGTGGGGGATATGTACTGTACATCTAGAAATGAAAACATAATACTGTGAAATTCATTCATACAGACACACATGCGGAATATCATAATTTGGGGTAAAACTCATTAAGAGTTGCAGCACATATTTTTTTATATAAAAAGTTCTACTTTAGGGCCCGTGTGATTTCTTCTGTGTCTGCCGTTGCACTGCAATGCACAACAATGGAAATCAAATAATTTTCTATGGTGCCTGTTCACATTAATGCAATATGGTGCAGTGTGATTTTTAAATATACATATCATATATATCTAATCAGAACGCATTTTTGGTCCCATAGACTTTAATAGGAATATATAAAAAGGTTTTCTGGTGTTCTTTTGGCAGGGCTTTTGTGTCTAACAATCAATCTCCTCCAACAAAAAACGCAAGATGCATGACACACCAAAAAAATGCAACAATAATGTGAACCTACATTCCTCCCATCAAAACTGGGAAGAAAATTATATAAAAACAAAATGTCTTACATGCAGAGTTCCATTGTGTTGTTGACCCCACATTTTAACAAGAACAGATCTGTTAAATATTATGAATTTACATGCCAAACGAGAATTTTAGCCAAATATGTTTCTTAAAAGCCTGTTATGCCTTATTGGGTCTACAAATGGCCACTAGATGGCAGGCAGCCTGCAAAAATAACAATATTGTCCTGTCTGATGCAATATTTGTTATACCTATTCCAACCCATTACATACCAAAATGGTTTGATAGGCCCCAGTATTTTACAAAACATACTGAATTTAATTTCTGGGCTGGTGTCTCTTCATTTTCTTTATTTTTTTTTTTAGCTGGAGCAAAGTGAGCAGCTGCCCTATACTTTGTGCAGCCTCCAGTGATCAATACTGCAACTAGTTAGGGAACATACTAAGAAAATAGAGTCTGCAATTAAGCACACATATGCAGAATCTTCTGCAGTCAACAATTTTGGGTGTGTCTAGTCTCCTGCTGTGGTTTCTTTTGCCAACCTCTTTGTTACAAGTGACACTGGAGATAGCAGATAAAACCACTGCATGTAGTGGGTGATGTAGACACACCAAGAAGTGTTGAATGCTAAGGGTTTTGATGGAAGTCATAGCCTTTGAAGAGCACAATATGTGGATAAGTATTAAAGAAAAACTATAATTATTTAAAATGAAACTAGGTTTCCAGAAAAACATGTTAAAGTACCTGTTAATTTAGGGAACGCAATAATTTCTTGCCATAAAAATCCCTTATTTTGTTATTAACTTCATGCTTTTCTGCTCCGCCCCATAAAGATGACAGATTTGTGGGTGTTACTGTGGCAAAGCACATCTGCCACTGATCTTTGGTGTAGTAAGCACACCAGTTGTGTATGACTTTGATGCACGGTTGACATCATGAAAAAAATGTAATTTCCCTGTGGCATTGCCTGCATAAAGTGATTAGAAGCAGAGTCTCTGATGACCCAGACTCTCCCCGCATGTATAGAGCATGTGCGAGAAGCACAGGCAAAGCGAGTGTGCCTGTGCAGTGAAGTGTTTGTGTGACATATTCTATCCTTGCATCAAATGTGATGGTGCTTATCTCAGCAACGCACCATCAACCATCCTTCCACCTATTTGTCTCCTTGATTTTGTGTGGTTGGAAATTAGTGTAGGTGGGGGGCACAGTCAATCACTGGATCCTGGCTTCTACAGCACATAGAAAGATAGGACAAAGTTCTATTATGCACTTTGTACTCTAATGCCGTGTACACACGATCGGAATTTCTGAAGAAAAAAGTCTGATGGCGTGTGGGCCCCATCTGACTTTTTCCCCTCAGTGTTTAGAAAAAGAACATGTTATCCTTTTTTCCGATGGAAAAAAAACAATAGGAAATTCATATCATCTGTGTGCAACTCCGACAGAGAAAAAACCCACGCATGCTCAGAATCAAGTCGACGCATGCTCTGAAGCATTGAACTCCATTTTTCTCAAGTTGTCGCAATGTGTTTTATGTCACAACGTTTTGGACGGTCAGAATTTGGTACACACGATCGTTTTTCGGCATGGAAAAAAACGTTTTTCAGCATGTAGAAAAAACAAAGTTTTTCCAACTTCATCATTAAAAACGACGTTGCCTACACACCATCATTTAAAAAAAAAGGATTTTTAATAACAGCTTACCTGTAAAATCCTTTTCTTGAAGTACATCACGGGACACAGAGCGCATAGCCATTACATATGGGTTATATGGGTACCTTCAGGTGTGGACACTGGTGTAATCAACTTCACAGGAAGTTCCTCCCTATATAACCCCCTCCCACTGAGAGTGCTTCAGTTTTGTAGCAAGCAATTTCTCTGAGGTTACACAATGTTCCCCAAAAGAGGGGTGGGAGCTCTGTGTCCCGTGATGTACTTCAAGAAAAGGATTTTACAGGTAAGCTGTTATTAAAAATCCTTTTTTCTTTATCGTACATCACGGGACACAGAGCGCATAGCCATTACATATGGGATGTCCCAAAGCAATGCTCCATGAAGGGAGGGAGACCGTAAGGCCAAAATTAGCCAAACAGAAAATATATCAGGAGGTAAAAAATAGCTCCACCAACAGAAAAAAAGGGGCGTGAACCGGGCCAGAGGATTCTATACTGCTGCCCGTAGGACCGCCTGCCCAAATGCTGCGTCCGTAGCTTTTGTGACGTCCAACTTATAAAATTTAGTAAACGTATGTACGGAAGACCAGGTTTCCGCTTTGCAAACCTGTGCCATAGAGATCTGATGGTGTGCCGCCCAAGAGGCACTCATGGCCCTCGTAGAATGGGCCTTAACTGATAAGGGAGGTGGAACGCGCTTCAGACCATAGGCCTGAAAAATCAGCGGCTTAATCCACCTAGCCAAGGAAGACTTGGCAGCCGGCTGACCCTTCTTGGGGCCATCCGGGAGAACGAAAAGCACATCTGTTTTCCGAATCTTTTCTGTAGCCTTGAGATAAACCCTCATGGCTCGGACCACGTCCAAAGTATGAAGCAATCTTTCCTCTCTGGACTGGGGAGTAGGAAAGAAGGATGGTAGGACTAGGTCCTGATTCAAGTGAAAACTGGATATGACCTTAGGAAGGAAAGAAGGCTGAGGCCGCAGAACCACTCTGTCCTTATGCAGAATCAGGTACGGTTCCCTGCAAGACAAGGCTGCCAGCTCGGAGACCCTTCTGGCCGAAGCCATAGCCACCAAGAAAACCAACTTTCGGGTTAGCAGCACAAGAGGGATTTCTGTCAGAGGTTCAAACGGCTGCCTTTGTAAAGCTGACAAGACCAGATTTAAATTCCAGGGGCAGAGGGGAGCTCTAATAGGGGGATTCACATGCAAGACCCCCTGCAAGAAGGTTTTCACAAGCGAATGCGTGGCCAAAGGCCTTTGAAACCATATCGATAAGGCAGACACCTGCCCCTTTAGAGTACTAAGAGCCAACCCCTTGTCAACGCCAACCTGGAGGAATCGCAAGATCCTGTCAATAAAAAACTTGCGAGGATGCCCTCCTTGAGACTCGCACCACTCCACATAGGTCCTCTAGACTCTGTAATAGATATTTCTAGAGACTGGCTTTCTAGCCTGAATTAACGTAGATATGACTTGGGCTGAGAGGCCTCTGCCCTTAAGAATTAGGGATTCGGCCGCCAAGCCATCAAATTTAGCTGCTGTGAAGCAGGGTGGTAGATCGGGCCCTGAGACAGCAGATCTGGGCGCAGGGGGAGTGGCCACGGTGCCCCTACTGACATCCTCACGATGAGTGCGTACCAAGCCCTTCTGGGCCAGGCTGGGGCCACCAGGATCACCGGCCTGCGCTCCACCCTGATCCTTCGTAGAAGGCGGGGAATCATCTGTAGTGGAGAGAACGCATACAGGAGAGAAAACTGGTGCCAGGGGCAAACCAACGCATCGGTCCCGTAGGCCGAGGGGTCCCTGGCTCGGGATACGAATTTGTCCAATTTCTTGTTGAATCTTGTTGCCATGATGTCCACATCGGGAACTCCGAATCTTTGGCAAATCTCTTGGAATACCTGGGGGTGAAGAGACCACTCTCCCGGGAGTAACTGTTGACGACTCAAAAAATCTGCTTGAGAATTGTCTATCCCTGGGATGAACACTGCTGAGATGCAGGGTACATGGGCTTCGGCCCATGAAAAAATCAGGTTTACTTCCCTTTGAGCCGCTAGGCTCCTTGTGCCCCCCTGGTGGTTTATGTATGCCACCGCCGTGGCATTGTCGGACTGTATCCTTACTGGCAGACCCTGCAGGGGGAGAGTCCAGGTGACCAGGGCCAACCGAGCAGCTCTGATCTCTAGGACATTGATGGGAAGCAGACTTTCTGCCTCTGACCACTGTCCCTGCTGGGTCCGTTTTCCTAAGATTGCCCCCCAACCTGTTAGGCTGGCATCTGTGGTTACTATTTTCCACGTGATGGGGCAAAAGGTTTTCCCTTTTGACAATTTTTGAGGGACCAGTCACCAGTACAGGCTGCGCCTGACTCCTGGGGAAAGACCTAATGGACGGTCTAATGCCTGTATGGACCTGTTCCAAGCAGAGAGAATAGCTGCCTGGAGAACTCTGGTATGGATCTGGGCATAGGGCACTGCTTCGAAGGCGGCTACCATCTTTCCCAGCAGTCGCATGCATAGGCGAATAGTCGGCCTCTTTTTGCCTAGGACTATTTGAATTGTTTGAGTCAATGACCTGATCTTTTCTTGAGGTAAAAATATCCTCTGGCATTCTGTATCTAACCGAAGGCCTAGATATTCCAACTGTCTTGTGGGTTGCAACCTCGATTTTCCTTGGTTCACAACCCACCCGAATTCTTGTAGATGCCGAACTGTGCGGACTACTGCATGATTGAGGTTGGAAGCTGATCTGTTGATAACCAGGAGATCGTCCAGGTATGCCAGGACCAAAATGCCTTCTGTCCTTAGGACGGCTAGCACCGGGGCTAACACCTTTGTGAATACCCGCGGAGCTGTTGCCAACCCGAAAGGGAGGGCTACGAACTGGAAATGACTTTGATCTATCATAAAACAAAGAAACTTGTGATGTGCTGGGTAGATCGGCACATGCAGATATGCATCCTTTATGTCTATAGATGCTAGAAAGTCGCCTTGATGCAGGCTGGCTGTCACTGAACGTATGGAATCCATACGAAAGGTCTGAATCTTTAGAAAGCGATTTAGGCGTTTGAGGTCTAGGATAGGCCTGACGTCGCCATTGGGTTTTGGTATAATAAAAAGGTTGGAGTAGAATCCCAGACCCCTTTCTTGGGTTGGTACTACAATTACTCCTTGGAGCAAGAGGCGATCCAACGCCTTTACGAGAGAGGCCCTCTTTAACGGGTCGCTTGGAACCCTTGACCCCTGAAAATGAGGAGGGGGGATTTCTCGAAACTCTAGTTTGTAGCCTGTGGCTACCACGGACCGAACCCAAGAGTCGGGAATTCTGGCCTTCCAGACTTCGGAGAAAAACTGAAGTCTTCCCCCCACCCAAGAGAGTGGGGGCGCCCCTTCATGAATCTGACTTGATGACTGGTTTAGCCGGCTTGCGAGACCAGGGCCTCCTGTTTGCCGCGGCTTGTCCCTGTGGGCGGCTATTAACTGCTGAACGCCCGGGAGGCCGTCGATACTGACGGGAAGTCGAAGGGGCCGAGCCTGCAAAGGCCTGTCGTTTAAACGCGGGCCCATGCGGTCTTTTCTTGACCGGTAAGGAAGAACTTTTACCACTTGATATGGTTTGGATATATTTATCTAGGTCTTCACCGAATAGTCTTCCCCCATGAAAGGGAAACCCTGCTAAAAGCTTTTTGCAGGGTGCCTCTGCTGACCAGTTCTTTAGCCACGAAAGACGACGCATGTGAACCACCAGCAGAGATAACCGGGATGCCTGTTGGATGGAGTCTTTAATAGCATCTACTGCAAAGCAGAGAGCCCTAGGGAAATCTGCTAATTCACGAGTTTGCTGAGCCGGCATGTCCTTTAATATCTGTTTTGTCTGATCCTTTAAGGCCTGACAAACGCCAATGGCTGCCACCACTGGCTGAACCATGGCACCTACTGTGGTGAAAGAAGCCTTCAGTAGGGTCTCTAATTTTTTGTCGACCGGATCCTTGAACATCTGGACATTTTCAACCGGACAGGTCAGGGATTTATTCACGCAGGAAATGGCCGCGTCCACTGTGGGGAGTGCCCATTTCTTTAAAAATTCCTCTTCCATAGGATAGAGAATAGAGAACCTCTTAGGAGGGATAAAGATCCTATCAGGTCGAGCCCAATCCTGGTAAATCACGCTCCGCAGAAGGGGGTGAATCGGAAAAGACACACAAGTTAATGGAGCCTTTAAAGAACCCAATGAGGATACCACAGGGGCTACTAGTTCTGGCACTGGAAGTTTAAAAGCAGTGCGAACTATATCGGTCAAAGACTGGATCCACAGGCTCTCCGCTTGAGAGGCCGAAAAATATTCATCTACAGTGGAACCCTCCATGTCTGAACCTTTGGGACTTGGGTCTGCTTGATCCCCTTGTGGGTCCCGTTCCTCCGAAGAGGAGACCTCCGCATCTGAAAACACCAAACTAGGTGAGGGGGATCTAGCCCGTTTGCTGCTTGGCAAAGGGCGGGCAAACAAAGCAGTTAACCTTTTCTCTAGCCCACCCAGGGTGGTCGCTAGCATTTCTTCCGTTACGTAAACGGGAATGGGTGGATCGGGGGCCGCCTCTGCCCCCAGCATCCCCAATGGCTCTTGTACTATGCTACTCGGTGGTCTAACTGGTGAGGGTGGGGCCGTTGAAGCCTGGCCTAAATCCTCTGACCCCGATGGAGACCTTTTGTTTCTTGGCACCTTTTGCAGCCTTGGCTGGTCCTGATGCCTTTGGAGCCATTGCACAACCTTGAGTCACCCCTCTAGCCAACACCTGACTGTTGTAGCTAGGAGTAATTAATATGAGAACAGGCTGAGGAAAAATGAATTTTTTTTTTTTTTTACCCGCCTGGGAGGTGGCAATACTTTTTTTTCTGGTCAATAGTGGAACTAAGTCCTAGACCTGAAGATCCACAAACCGCCACTGGGTGTCACTGTGGCCAAAAGACCCAGCTGCGCGCTCTGTGTCCTTCTTCCTCTGCCTCCAGGAGGGAAAGACCAGCCAGAGAAAAAGTTTTACTTTTAAAACAGACCCTGACGCTGCTGGCCCGCCCCCCAACGCACGCGCGCACCCCCCCACGCTGAAAACAACATGGAGGAAGCAGAGCAGAGGAAAAACATGGACCAGCGCCAGGCAGCACCAACAGACACCAGGTAAGCACTAATCTTATTGTAGTGCACAGAGAGAGGAAGCTGTCCCCATGGGCTTCCTAAGAAACAGGAGTTTTCACCAGCAATTTCCCCTTTAAAACATGTGGGGTTGCAGTATCAATGCTAACAGGCAGACCTGGGGTGAGTAGCAAATATATATCTTACACAAGTATACATATATCTACATGTTATCTGGGTAAACATTAGTATCCCATCCTGCCCACACAGACATAGTGGAGATAGTGGCTGATGCACAAGCATACCATTAGCCAACCCAGAACCCCCAGGGGAATACCTACTGTCGAACCAAGTCCCGCAGGTTCCCTCTTACCTGCTCCACGCCGCAGGGTATTGCAAACTGCAAGAGGCCCAATCTTCCCCCATCTCCGTGGGTATTGTCTCGGACCTTCAGGGACCGGGGTCCTGCGTTAAGGAACCCACACCCCTGGACCTATATAGCATCCTGGCATCAGTAGCGTTTAGTCCTGGGAGAGACCAAGGCACTGGAGCCCAGAATCCAGCCCTCCAAGGAGAGGCATTATAGGCAACACCCCACGCAGGCAGGGCCCGGGTACCGTACACCTTGGCTTTGAAGCACTTCGGACGGATCCGGCTAGCTATCCTGGGTCCCGAGACCTCCGAGGGACAGCTAGACGTGACCAACACCTAAGACACTGGCGAAAAAACTGAAGCACTCTCAGTGGGAGGGGGTTATATAGGGAGGAACTTCCTGTGAAGTTGATTACACCAGTGTCCACACCTGAAGGTACCCATATAACCCATATGTAATGGCTATGCGCTCTGTGTCCCGTGATGTACGATAAAGAAAAATGATGAGCAAAGCGCGGTGATGTACAACACGTACGACGGCACTCTAAAGGGGAAGTTCCATTCAAGCTCCCATCTCATAACTTGTTTCTGAGCATGACCGGGTGTAAAATGTTGTTTTACCCCACACACGATCATTTTTTACAACCCGAAAAACGAAATTTTTAATAACGTTTTTAAAAAATGCAGCATGCTCGAATTTTCTTTGGGTCGTTTTTCAGAACATGAAAAACGATGTGAAGCCCACACACGATCATTTTAAAAACAACATGCCAAAAAACGATTGTGTGTACGCGGCATTACAGTGTGTATACAAGACAGCTTGAACGGAATTCTGTTGAAAATTTCCATCGGATTTTAGGCCATCGCAAATTCCGATCGTGTGTACGGGGCATGAGAGACCAAAGCAAGAAAAAAAATAGCAAAAGAGACTTATTTCAGAGTCTCTTTTAGCAGGCAATTGTTTTCCCAAAGTGTAATGCCGCGTACACACGGCCGTTTTTTGTGATGAAATAAAACAACGTTTTATAAAACGTCATTTAAAATGATCGTCTGTGGGCAAACGTGGTGTACGTAACCGCGCTTTGCAAGAGCATTTTCAGAAAACGATGGTGTGTAGGCAACGTCGTTTTTTAAATTGAAGTTTGAAAAACGTTGTTTTGTTTTGTGAAATAAGACAACGTTTTTTTTTTTCATCGCAAAAAATGATCGTGTACGCGGCATTAGAATCCTTTCAAAAGTGTAGTTTAGCTGTAAAGCTATATAAATTCCACACAAACAATACTTTGTTAAAGTAGAACTAAAGGCAAGCTATTTATTATACAAGAGGGTTATAGCCCCTGTCAATTTTTTTTTTGCCGTGTCTCATTTGGGAGATACCCCTTCTTTTCCTGTAACAAAGGCAAAGGAAATACCTTCAAATTAAGCGACTCCCTGGTTGTTGCCAGGGTCACCAGAACAAATATCCTCATTGAAAGTTAAAGTATTGGCTAGAGTAATGTTTTCTAATGTTGCAATGTGCCATACAGATGCATACACATTTTATCTATAACGTGTATGTGAACCCCTACCTATTAAAATGACTCTTTCAGTTTTAAATAAAAAAGCAAGGCAAAAAAAATAAAAAATGATATATATCCATCCATACACATACACTCTATGCAAAAGTTTTAGGCAGGTGTGAAGAAATGCTGTAAAGTAAGAATACGTTCAAAATGATATATGTTATTGTATTTTTTTATGAATTTACAAAATGCAATGTAAGCGAACAGAAGAAAATCGAAATCAAGTCAATATTTGGTATGACTAACCTTTGGCTTCAAACCAGCATCAATTCTTACACTGGCACAAGGTAAAGGATTATGCAAGATTAGAGTCAGGTGTATTATTATTATCCTGTTGGCACCAACCACACATAAATATTTGGCCTCTCGGCAGGTGGGCCTTGCACCGAGCGGCTGCATATTTACATGAATTGATGGAATACAGCTGTCCTAAAAGAGTGCGCCCTGCCCACTCCCGACACAGTTGCCAGTGGCTAATGGCAAGGTCACGATCGTGGCTTGTGATCAGGAGATTTCCGATCATGTGACTGCCAATCACGACGGCCAAATGATCACAAACCCCGCCCTGCCTCCCGACATCCTAAAACCCTTAAAGGTCCAGGAGAAAGTAGCTGAGTGAGTGAGTGAAAAACGTATATACGTGTAAAGTGCAACACATGCAAACTGAATCGCCTCAGGGCACTTGGTATCCATTACAGTATTTTGCCTCCAGAATAGATGTGTTTTGAGGTTTTTTTCTGAAGGCCAGGTGATTCACTTCCGTTCGGATACTGATTGGTAGGGCGTTCCATAGTGTAGGTTGTGCCATAGTGTAGGTCCTTGGACTGCAAATCTTCGTTCTCCTTTGGACTTGTATCGGGCCTTGGGTATCTGGAGTAGATTTTGGTCGGTGGAACTGAGAACGTGATTTTTTTTTCCTGTTACAAGTCGTGCCGCTGTATTCTGGACGACTTGTAGACAAGCAATTTGGTATTTTGAGAGTCCAAGGTAAAGGGCGTTTGCATAGTCGAGTCTGGAGTTAGTTATTGTTCCCACCACGACTGCCATGTCTTCTTTTGGGATAAAGGGAACGAGTCTACGTAGTAGGCACAGCAGATGGTGGGATCCGCTGACTACTGAACTTATTTGTGCATCCATTGTCATGTCAGAGTAAAAGGTGACTCAGAGACTTTTGACTTTGGTGGTGATGGTTTGTCCCAAAATGACCGGGGGTGTCCATGTTGTTGTAGTCAGCCTCTTACGGTTGGCGTTAAACAGAAGAAGTTCCGTTTTCGATCCATTGAGTTTAAGATAACTTTCCGTCATCCAATTTTCTATCACAGTAAGGCATTTCTCTAGTCCGAGATAATGATCCTTTTTATTGCTGATATGAAAGTAAAGTTGGGTGTCATCCGCATAGGAATGGTAGAGTAAATTCTGATTACTGATGATATTGAGGAGAGGACAGAGATAGATATTGAATAGTGTGACAGGAAGTCAGGTAAATCTGTGTGTGTTGTCATAGACGGAAGATATATTTCTGCCTTGTGTAGACAATACACCAATTACTATTGGACGTCGGCTGTAGAAATGGCCAGAGAGGTTTGGGGAGTTAGAAGCCTTCAGCTGTTCAAAGTGAAGCAATTAAAGCCCCTATAAATAAAGCCTAAGGATAACGACTGATTGCTGGATCCTGAGGCGTTGTGTGTGAAGGAGCAGTCAGAAGCACTTCTGAAGAGGTGAGGTGCTGATGGATATTTCTGTGTGAGAAATATCAAAGAGACTTTTTTGTTGTTTTCTGCTGTAGGACCAGCAGTGTCTGCCCAGCAGTAGGCTGTGCCAGACTCAATAGGTAGGTTCCTGTGTTGGGAAGGTAGACGCCCCAAGTGGCAAGGGTTTATTTTATGTTTTGTTTTGTTTATACTGTTTTGATGCTTGCACGTGTATCCCGCAAGATGGAAAAATAAACCATATCATTTGTTTTCAGTCATCCTCAAGTGCCTTTTTGTACAGTTCAGCGTGTAGTGAACCCATAGAGGGGGTCACACACACCTGCTACCGAGTTAATCCCTCACAATAGTATGGGCGACAAGGGAGACCCCTGAGGGACTCCGCATGACACTGCGTTTTTCAGAATTGTAAGGACCTAGTTTCACTACAGTATCTGTGATCGGTTTTCGAGAAAGGAGGAGAACCAGGGTAGATCCGAGTCTGCCACTCTTGCTACTCCACCTAGGCGGGTCAGCAACAATTTGTGGTCTACTGTATCAAACGCTGCACAGGTCCAAGAGTATCACAAGACAAGATTCTCCTTCATCTGCTGCTTCGAGAGTGTCATCCCATATTTTGAGAAGTGCTGTTTCTGTCCCATGACCAGGACAAAAACCTGATTGATTGAAGTGGATCTAGTAGTTTGTGGGTGTCTAAATGGAGTTGTAGCTGTTGCACTACCACTTTCTTCATCACCTTGGAGAAAATATTTAGGCCTGTTATCGGTCGGCGATGTCTAGGGTCTTTGGGGTCAAGGGTGTTTTTTTTAAGAATGGGTTTAATTATGCCTTGTTTCAGGGGGATCGTGCCGATCCCCCTGAAACAAGGCATAATTAAACCCATGCCTTCCTTGAAATATTAATTTATGAGGTGCGCGATAGATGGTGCCAGAATATTGGCACATTCTTTCGACAGTTTAGTGGGGATGACATCATTAGGCACTGTGCTGTCTCGCAGGGTACCGATGATATTTTTGGTGGTGTCGATGGGGATAGATTTTAGCGTAAATTCCATTGATTGTGGCATATTTGTGAGAATCTTTGATTTAAGGGGGAGTCAGTAGAGATTTAAGGGGGAGTCGGTAGAGATTCTATTTTGCTGAATAATTTCACAGATTTTTTCGATTTTGTTAATGAAATAATCCGATAATTCATTGCAAAATTCTTGTGATTCAAAATTCGGAGCCTCTAGACATGCTGGGTTCATGGTCTGAGCGACCAAGTTAAAGAGTTTGCAGGAGCGGTTACGGGCTTCTGTGAGAATATTGGCAAAATTATCTTTTTTTGCTTTGAATATTTCTTTATGATATTTCTTAGTAATTCGTTTGTAAATTCTGTTGTTTTCCTCCGTTGAGCTTCTTCTCCAAGGGGTTACCAATTATACCAAGCAGGTAGTATTTAAAAAAAAAAAAATCTACGGTAAAAAAAAACTGCTGTGCAAATACCATGTGACAAAAAATTGTGAAACCCTTTATTCTCTATGGCCTTTGCTAAAATTGAAATATATAATGTTTGGGATTCTAAATATTTTTTATAAAAATATTTAGAATCCCCAAATATAAGCAAAAAAATATTTTTTACACATAAAGTGCCAAAAAAGCCTGGTCTTCACACTTGTATGTCTTTATTTTAGACTAAAGTAAGCATATTTTTTTTTTGTACTGCATATATTTGATTTATGTTTTTGTATTGAATTTGGCATTACATTGGTGAATTCAATACAAATTGTTGCAAAATAACATTTCCTTTAAGCCTGCAAAGTAACAAAAACATTTTTTTTCCAAAAGTGTTTACAATTTTGCCACCACCGTATATACATAGTAAATACTCTTTTCTATTTTTGTTTACATTTTTATATACGTGATCACAAAGAGGGGTTTATAGAGATGAGAGAGGTGGGGCAGTGTCTAGAAGAAGCAGAGAAACAGCAATACAATGGTCTTTGCTGTGAAGAGCAAGTCTTGGCGGAGAAGCAGCACAGCCAGAAAACTGACTACGCTGGGATGGATGTGCTCTCATGCCTACTGAGGTCAGTTTGAAAAAGGAAAACAAGATCACCAAGGATTTCACACAAAAGAAGCAATGCAAAGTGAACAGGATATTTTTTTATACAAGTACATCGTACAACAGACATGTCAAGAAAAAGGAAATGTTAACACTTGCAAAATAAATCGAGAAAGAGAAGAAAACGACCAAAAATATTACCTGCTGCTGACTTAATCCTTCTGGCATCGGAGACATAATAGCTTCTGTATGAACACAGTCCACATCGATGAACAAATTCAAATCTTCATCTTCAAGGCAGGCAGATTTACGATCTAAAACACAAAATCAAATATCCACGTTATACAAAAGAGATTTTTTTGTTTTGTTTTTTTTATTAATCATTTCAAGGGATGAAAGGATAACTTAAAGGGGTTGTAAAGGTACAATATTTTTTCCTAAATAGCTTCCTTTACCTTAGTGCAGTCCTCCTTCACTTACCTCATTCTTCGATTTTGCTTTTAAATGTCCTCATTACTTCTGAGAAATCCTCACTTCCTGTTCTTCTGTCTGTAACTCCACACAGTAATGCAAGGCTTTCTCCCTGGTGTGGAGTGTAATGCTCACCCCCCTCCCCTGGACTACAGGAGAGTCAGGATGCACACCAACACACAGCTCCTTTCTCTATCTGCAACGTAGAGAGCGTCCTGACTCTCCTGTAGTCCAAGGGAGGGGGCCAGCATGACACTCCACACCAGGGGAAAAGCTATGTATTACTGTGTGGAGATACAGACAGAAGAAAAGGAAGTGAGGATTTCTCAGAAGAAATAAGGACCTTTAAAAGCAAAATCGAAAGATGCGGTAAGTGAAGGAGGACTGCACTAAGGTAAAGGAAGCTATTTAGGGAGTCACCTGTGGCTCCAGGAAAGAAAATCACTCTGTCTATGGCCGGCTTTAGAGTACCACCTGATGGCATTAATTGATGGATATGAAATTCTAATATGCAATATTTCATGATTACATTATTAGCCCATTAAAATATATACTTTGTCATCTATAATGTAACGTATACCTGTCAGGCATTTTAAATCTCCTTTGGTAGACTCCGTGAACTGTTTAAATGTTGTCACTAGGCCCCAACCGCCTCCTGTTTAGTTACAGTAACAGTGGTTTTTGGCTATTATGATAATTGCAGACATCCTGTAACAGCTGCTGCTAAAATGGCCATACACATTACAATCTGTATAATATTTAAATTATATAAAAAACATGTATTATGAGGGTCTAAATAAACAATCTTAATTTAATCTGTAATCAAGGAGGCCTTTGAGTTCTATTGCTGTTGCCAGATCTAAAGAAAATGGTACAACTTTAACACATTTAGGTCAAATAAGGGCAGAATTTATGGTTCAAAAAGGTAAAATGGCTATGCTATGACGTCAAATTACTAACTGCTAACAATATTCTCACTAACTGGATTGTGAAGAATAGCAGTTATAAGTTATAAATGTACCATGCAAAACAAAGGATTTTGTTTTGATGTAGGAACGACCCTTCTTCACAGCGGCCTTTGTTTTTTCAAGCCCATCTTTCGTACCCTCCTTTGCAGCCTTCATAATCCTCTGCATCTAAAATATAAAGCACATCAAATCTAAAAACAATATAATACAACATGAAACCACTAAGGTGGACTGATCATGCACTTTATGGTAACTGAGTAATGCTACATCACCTTGAGTTCATGTTTATGTTTCAAATGTTGGATCTCTACTCCTCCCACTTTGTTTGCCACCAAATCTTTCATCTTTTTCTCGTAGTGTTGTTTTATACGTGTTAAGTCCTGAGAAAGCTATATGAAAAGATATAGCACGCCTTTGTGAATAACAATGTAAGATATAAAAAAAAAATTATATATTCAAATATTAAGCTACTATTTTGGTCTTTACTACAAATCTACTATTAAAATAAAAATGAAACAAACTTTGAAGTCACTGGGTACAGGCTCATCAATCAATGCATTTACCCAAACATGTATTTAGGACTTCCAAGATATTAAAGTAAACCAGATGGTAATAATCATCTGATAATCATGCTCAGCTTCATGGCCCATTCAAGCACTCTGCTTTAATTCTATGGCAGCAATCCCATAGATACTGTGCCTTGAAAAAGTATTCATACCCCATTGAAATTTTCCACATTTTGGGATCTTACAATCAAAAACTTAAATGTATTTTATTAGGATTTTATGTGATGGATCAACACAAAGTGGCACATAATTGGGAAGTGGAAGGAAAATGATGAATGGCTTTAATTTTTTTTTTTACAAATAAATATCTGAAAAGTGTGGTGTGCATTTGTATTCGGCCCCTTTTTACTCCGATACCCCTTACTAAAATCTAGTGGAACCAATTGCAATCAGAAGTCACTCAATTGGTAAATAGAGTCCACCTGTGTGTAATTTAATCTCAGTATAAATACAGCTGTTCTGTGAAGCCCTCAGAGGTTTGTTGGAGAACATTAGTAAACAAACGGCATCATGAAGACCAAGGAACACACCAGACAGGTCAGGGATAAAGTTGTGGAGAAGTTTAAAGTAGGGTTAGGTTATAAAAAAATAACCCAAGGTTTGAACATCTCACGGAGCACTGTTCAATCTATTATCCAAAAATGGAAAGAGTATGGCACACCTGCAAACCTACCAAGACATGGCCGTCCACCTAAACTGACAGGCTGGGCAGGGAGAGCATTAATCAGAGAAGCAGCCAAGAAGCACATGGTAACTCTGGAGAAGCTGCAAAGATCCACAGCTCAGGTTGGAGAATCTGTCCACAGGACAACTAATTAGTCGTGCTCTCCACAAATCTGGTCTTTATGGAAGAGTGGCAAGAAGAAAGCCATTGTTGAAAGAAAGCCATAAGAAGTCCCGTTTTCAGTTTGTGAGAAGCCATGTGGGGGACACTGCAAACATGTGGAAGAAAATGCTCCGGTCAAATGAGACCAAAATTAAACTTTTTGGCCTAAAAGCAAAATGCTATATGTGGTGGAAAACTAATGCCGCGTACACACGGTCGTTTTTTGCGATGAAAAAAAAACGACGTTTTCTGTGAAGTAAAAAAACGACGTTTTTGAAACGTCACTTTTCAAAGACAATTTTGCATACACACCATCGTTTTTTCACAAAAAGCAAGGTTACGTTCACCACTCTTTTCCATTGAAGCTCGCTTCATAACTAGCTTCTGGGCATGCGCGGGTTGAAAAACGTCGTTTTGAACGACGTTTTTGCTACAGACGGTGACTTTTGTGAAACAAAAAACGACGTTTTGAAAAACGACACAAAAAATTCAAACATGTTGGAATTTTTTTTTGGTCATTTTTTTGAAGACAAAAAACGACGTTTTGCCCACACACGATCAATTTAAATGACGTTTTAAAAAACGTCGTTTTTTTTCATCGCAAAAAACGACCGTGTGTACGCGGCATAACACTGCACATCACCCTGATCACACCATCCCCAAGGTGAAAAATGGTGGTGGCAGCATCCTGCTGTGGGGATATTTTTTTCAGCAGGGACAGGGAAGCTGGTCAGAGTTGATGGGACAATGGATGGAGCCAAATACATGACAATCTTAGAAGAAAACCTGTTAAGAGCCTGCAAAAGCCTTGAGACTGGGGCGGAGGTTTACCTTCCAGCAGCACAATGACCCTAAACATATAGCCAGAGCTACAATGGAATGGTTTAGATCAAAGTATATTTATGTTTTAGAATGGCCCAGACAAAGTCTAGACCTAAATCCATTTGCGAATCTGTGACAAGACTTGAAAATTGCTTTTCACAGACGCTCTCCATCCAATTTGACAGAGCTTGAGATATTTTGCAAAGAAGAATGGGCAAAATATTCACTCTCTAGATGTGCAAAGCTGGTACAGAAATCCCCAAAAAAGACATACAGCTAAAATTGTAGCGAAAGGTGGTTCCACAAAGTATTGACTGGGGGGGGGGGGATACAAATGCATGGCACATTTTTCAGAAATGTATTTGTAAACAAAATTGAAAACCATTTATCATTTTAGGACCACTTCACAATTATGTGACACTTTGTGTTGGTATAACACATACAATCCCAATAAAATACTTTTACATGTTTTTGGTTGTAACATGACAAAATTTGGAAAATTTCAAGGAGTGTGAATATTTTCCAAGGCACTGTGTGTATGTGTAAAACTGAAAGGCTAAAGTGTAGAGCTTTTAAAAGGCAGACCAATTGGATGGGGGAGTAGAGGTTCAAATATGCTTTTGCTCCTATACTTTAAGAACTTCAACCAGTCCCTCCCTTTAAATTTACTGATCCAAGTTGGACTCCGGGCATTTAAAAAAAAAAAAAAAAACACAAAATAATTTAAAATAACAATAACAACATACATGCAATTGGTGCACATTTCTGAATATGTCTTGACATCAACCTGTACAACAACACTTGAGAAGAGTGCCAGCACTAAGCGTTAGCTTGATTTTGTTATAGAATACATTTACTTATAGTGAGCATACTGACAGAAAACAACAGCAAAGCCAGCAGAGCGATGATTCATCGGTGTGCATCTTACACCTCTACTGGCTCATTTAGAAAAAAAATGAAGACCTCAATATAATTATCACTGAACCATAAAATTAAAGCTACAGTTCCATGAATGTGATTGGTTGCTAGGGGAAATACAACCGTCTGCATATAAAATTCATTTTTACAAATGTGGAGCCAAGGATATGCCTGTCTATGGCCCCCTATAGGATCAAAGTATCACAGAGTAGTTTTATCTTCCCTGCACCATGCACAGACAATCAACAGTTGGGTCTTAAAGCAGAACTAAACTGTATCTGAGCACCTTATTCTTCGGAAGGTTTTTTCCCTTCATGACCTGGGCATTTTTTTTAATTCAGCACTGCGCTAATTTAACTGCCAATTGTGCAACACTGTACACAAATTAAATGTTTGTTTTTTTTCCACACAAATAAAGCTTTATTTTGGTAGTTTTTGATCACCACTGGGTTTTTCCTTTTTTCCTATTTAAATAAAAAAAAAGACTGATAATTTTGAAGAACAAAATTATATTGTCTACTTTCTGTTATAAAACTAATCCAATAAAAACAGATTTCTTCATAGATTTAGGCCAACATTTAATCTGCCAAACTGCATTTTTGGGGAAACTATACTAGTGGGGACACTAGTATAGTTCTGATTGTGATCAAGATACTGATCTGTACAGACATTATACTCATAATGGTGGTGTTCAGCGACTTCTAGTTTGATTGTGATAGTGTGGCGGACAATCTAGCACTAACTGACAATGGCTGAGATAGATGCCGACATTGACATCACAAGCGATACCAGGAAGCAATTGAAGAAATGTAAACAAAATGTTAAAACAAGTAAATGTAATATACCATACTTTCCTATTTATTTACTAGGGCTAGAAGCATAAGGATTAAAAATAGTTAATTCTAATTGAGAGAGTTTATTCTACTTTAGCTAAAGCACCAAATTAGACAATTCTAACAGAATAACAAGACTATTCTTTGTAACAAAGGGGGACAAAAAACTACTATAAATCTCTTTTTCTCTTCCACTCTCAGGAATTTAGTGAAATGCATTCTTGACCTAACAGATCATTCCTTGGCTCGGTGCTTAGTATAACTAAGAAACACATATCCTGGCCTGTAAAATTAGACTTTTTATAACTGAAGCACAAGCGAGGTAGCTTTTTACATACATACAATATAAAGTACTGTATGGCTATAGCTTTATCCAAATACGCATAGAAAAGGTCACTATTAAATAAAAGGCATAGTTCATCTTTTGCAAAAAACGTAATAAAATTCACCCAAATTAAAGACGTGCATTTGTTGAATTTTTGTACAGATTCCTTCAAACTCTTCCTCCAGTCCAGACTCTGTTACGAGGCTGGAGGAAGCAACTACAAGTGCGGTGAGTTGTACGTAAATTATGGGTGTATGACGAAACATGTTCAAAAGGTGGACTATGCTTTTAAAGTAAACCTATCACACATTTTAGAAATTTAAGCATATGAAAAAAAAAAAATCAAAAGCAGAAATCAGACAATCCCAGCAGTGTGTCAGATGCTGAAGATTCCTCAGCGACTACAGCTCTTCTAGAGAGCAAAGATCCAGGCATGGGAAAAAGGATAGGTAAGTATTAATCTTTTTTTTTTTTTTTTTTAGCTTGATATTTCTTAAGTGGTGACACAGTCAGTTTAATAATATATATATATATATATATATATATATATATATATATATATATATATATATATATATATATATATATATATATATATATATATATATATAAAAAAAAGATTAAATCCAATGCCTTTCCTAGAACCATGAAAGGAGCCGTGCATATGCATGACTACTTGTGGAAGCTAAAGCACCCTACATGTTCATTTTTTTCTTATTGGAAAAGATTTCTAATTCAGGTCTTAAACAAGGTGTAATACTAGTTATTTTAACTGACAAAGGATCTACAATTCTGTTCAGCTAGTCTTGTGACTTAGACATCTTTGCCACACTGCACAGCTCTTCCCAGGGCAGCTGTCCAAAAAGCAATCCAGACACAGAGAAGTGACACATGAAGCTCCAAACTCAGTCAGGAAAAATGACACACAGTTTGGCAGCCGTGAGCAAATCCAAAACAAGCAGAACAGAATCACAAGTATTTCAGCATGTTAATCATCGCAAATGTATGTATTTCTACTATCCTTTTAGCAGCTAGCATGCGATTCCTGTATAAAGAAACAAAAAGAAATCCACTTTAATTAATCAAGCTTTATTTCATTTGATAATATTCCTAAGATAAGTATTAAAGCAGCTGTACATATACACAGCCAGACTAAATTATGAGACAGTGGACATTACATGTTTCTTCTAGGATTTCTTCTAGGAAGGGTTTTGACCATGGGTGTCCGCAGGTAGGGGCAATTAATCACCCCCCCCCCCCTCCAGAATCGTCAAGAAGGTGTTGCAGTTGCCAGCTGCAGTGTACGTCGTGGCTGCCACTGACTTTTTTTCTGAGTCAGCGCGTTGCTCTCTGTCCTGACCCATCAGATGTCTCTCCCTCACCACCCCCCAGCCCGATCATTGGATGAGATGGCTCAGCCATTCTGCCGCTCCTCTTCAGAGATTGCCTGCCTGTGTACATGCTGTGTAGATTCGGCCGGCGTCTGCGCCATTTACTTAGTGCAGTCAGTGACCAATTGATACGCTGCCCGTGCCTACTTATCATCACATCACGGGAAATTATGACCTGAAGTGAGTGGCATATACAGTTGCAAGCAACAGAAGAACCACAGGTAACCACAGTTAAAAAGAGCATTTCGATTTATATATTACTTGAAAGTTGGAGAGATATTACGGGAAAGATATGTCTGTATGTTAAGAGATAATTCATCTTTTTCACTTTGTATAGGCTGTTTTCATCTTGATCAAAATATGGCCACAACAGGTCCATATATACACATTGCAAAATAAAAAGATGTACATTCTCTAGGCTATATTTATATGGGCATGGTACGCCTGGCCTGAATAACATCCAATACAAAGTGAAGCTGAATTATCTCTTATATAACACATACCGGTATATCTTTCCACTGGAAAGATGTATGATATATAAGAGATAATTCAGTGTTGCTTTTTATGGGAAAAGTGCCATATAGGCTGGTATCAAATACAGTACTGGACAAATTGCCCATAGGTCCTCTTGCTACAGGAGAACTTTTAATTTTTGTTTTTTGAGAATGCAAGGCACTTTTCCCTCTATTTTTTCTAAACTTTAATGGATGTCACAAAGTGATTTCCATTAGATTCTATGCACGGCAGCTCAGATGCCAAGCCTAAAAACACAGGGTCGCACAGAAACCTTCAAAGGTGTTTGGAAAAATGCATGACATTGTTTCCTGTGTGTCATTGAGGGGAGCTGTCCAGCTCTCCACTGAAGTGTAAGGTAGCCCCAGTAGAGCCAACATTTTCTGATACAAACAAGAACTAAAAATAGCTAAATAAATAGTAATAGACTTACATGTCTTTTGTTGCCCCCTCGGAGGAAGGAATTGGGAACACCATGCTTTGACTCGGAATCGCTTTGATCCTCATAGCTTTCAAATTCACTAGAACTCCACTCATAATCCAAAGAGCTGGTTCTGCCTTCTTCACCATTTTCCACATCATCATAAATCATTTCCTCGGGATCTAAGACAAGAAGATACTGGGTTAGACCTAGAATTAAAGAAGTTTTAAAGTCATAAGTTTTTTTTTTAGTTTTTACCTTAAAGCAAATCTTCCCCCATAAAAGAAAGTGCCTCCCTATCCATCCCCCCCCCACTACGCTACCAGTATAGCATCTTTTTCTTTTCACTTTTTTTTTAAAAAGGGTTTGGTCCAGCCTTTAATACATATCAGTCATTCACCTAGTCAAATGATGTGTACTCTGCCTGCTGTGCTTCTTGGCTGCATTTCATTGGGTGGCCTGCTGGCTAAACCCAGAAGATGATCTTGGTAGGACAACGCTGGATCTGCTGGGTGGGTTAGTACCCAAACTGTGGAAAAACCAGTAGGCAGGTGTAAAAAAAAAAAAAAAAGTAGGGGATGGGAAGCTGAAGATTCACTTCAATGCATTCTCTGCATTAAAGGTTAAAAAAAATAAAATAAAGACTTTCATGATCAGCTTGTCCCCCTAAATATGTACCCGAGTCTTATGTCGATTCAGAGCTGCTCTCTCTCTCTCTTAGGACTCAGTGGCAGGGTTCGGAGCCTTGGATCCTACTGCTATCAATCAAATAAAATCCTGTCTATGGATGCACACAGCCTGGCTCTGGATCAAGCCCACATGAGTGCCCCTATAGGAAACAGCTCGGAAGGGAGAAAGACCAGAGAGGGTCAGTGAGGGCCACAGAAGTGGAGGTTTATGGCCACTCTGTGCAATACTCTTTCACAGAGCAGGTACGTATAAGAGGATTTTTGTAGACAGCTTACCTGTAAAATCCTTTTCTTGGAGTACATCACGGGACACAGAGCAGCATAGCCATTACTATGTGGGTTATAGAGCGTACCTTCAGGTGCTGGACACTGGTGTAATCAACTACACAGGAAGTTCCCTCCCTATATAACCCCCTCCCCTACCGGGAGTACCTCAGTTTTGTAGCCAAGCAGACTCCCCAAATTCTTCCCCATAAGAGGGGCGGGAGCTCTGTGTCCCGTGATGTACTCCAAGAAAAGGATTTTACAGGTAAGCTGTCTACAAAAATCCTCTTTTCTTTATCGTACATCACGGGACACAGAGCAGCATAGCCATTACTATGTGGGATGTCCCAAAGCAATGCCTATGAGGGGGGGGGGGAAACAACCAGGTAAAAATTACACCAAACCAATTAAATTGGAAAAAATTTTTTTATATATATATATATATATATATATATATTTTTTTTTTTTTTTATTAAATCAAATTAAGGGTACCCTGAGCTCGAGGAGCTATATTGCGGCCTGCAGTACTGCCTGCCCAAAGGCTACCTCGGCATTCCTCCTAACGTCCAACTGATAAAACTTCGCGAACGTGTGGACAGATGACCACGTCGCTGCCTTGCAGACTTGAGCCATAGAAACATGGTGGTGTACTGCCCAAGAGGCGCTCACGGCCCTCGTAGAATGGGCCTTTACTGACAAGGGAGGAGGGACCTTTTTCAGGCCATAGGCCTGGAAAATTAACCATTTCAGCCCCGAGCCTGTTTTTCAGATTCGGTGCTTACGAGAGTAAAACAGTTTTTTTTGCTAGAAAATTATTTAAAACCCCCAAACATTATATATTTTTTTTTCTAACACCCTAGAGAATAAAATGGCGGTCATTGCAATACTTTTTCTCACACCGTATTTGCGCAGCGGTCTTACAAGCGCACTTTTTTTGGAAAAAATTCACTTTCTTGAATTAAAAAATAAGACAACAATAAATTTGGCCCAATTTTTTTATATATTGTGAAAGATGATGTTACGCCGAGTAAAATGATACCCAACATGTCACGCTTAAAAATTGCGCCCGCTCGTGGCATGGCGTCAAACTTTTACCCTTAAAAATCTCGATAGGCGACGTTTAAAAAATTCTACAGGTTGCATTTTTTGAGATGCAGAGGAGGTCTAGGGCTAGAATTATTGCTCTCGCTCTAACGATCGCGGCGATACCTCACTTGTGTGGTTTGAACACCGTTTTCATATGCGGGCGCTACTCGCGTATGCGCGAGCTCGTCGGGACGGGGCACTTTAAAAAAAAAATTTTGGGTTTTCGTTTTTATTTTTATTTATTTTATAATTTTTAACACTGAAAAAAAAAAAAAATTATCACTTTTATTCCTATTACAAGGAATGTAAACATCCCTTGTAATAGAAAAAAGCATGACAGGTCCTCTTATATATGAGATCTGGGGTCAAAAAAAAAAGAAGAAAAAACAAAAAAAATAAAAAGTCAAAATGTAAACAAATTAAATGTCTCTTTAAGACGCTGGGTGGAAATGACGTTTTGACGTCACTTCCGCCCAGCAGAGGTATGGGGACGGCTGAGGGACATTTTTTCCCTCAGTCGCATCCCCGGACAGCCAGCAAGAGGACCCGATCGCCTCCGCCGCTACCGACGGCTACGGTAAGCGGCGGAGGGCGCGGGAGAGCGGCGGGAGGGGGGGGGCACCCTCTCCCGCCGCCGGTAACGGCGATCTCGCGGCGAATCCACCGCGATGACTGCCGTTATCGTTAACAGGACCGCCCCACGAAGAGATGGATATCTTGGTTGTGGCAGCAGCTGCTGCCGTTACCGAGATATCCATCTTCAAAAAAATGATGTCTTTGGACGTGGGGCTGGTCAGAAGTGGTTAATTGCCTAATCCACCTAGCGCGAGTGGATTTAGCTGCTGCCTGCCCCCTCTTAGGCCCCTCTGGCAGGATAAATAATGCATTAGTCTTACGAACTCCTTCCGTGGCTTTGAGATAGGCCTTCATGGCCCGAACAATATCTAAGGTATGTAGCAAACCTTCCTTCTTAGAGGCAGGCTTTGGAAAGAAGGCTGGCAGAATTAAGTCTTGGTTTAGATGAAAACCTGATATAACCTTAGGCAAGAAGGACGGATGTGGCCGTAGAACCACCCTATCCTTGTGCATAACGAGGTATGGCTCCCTACATGATAAGGCTGCCAGCTCTGACACTCTCCTAGCGAAAGCCATAGCCACCAAAAATACTAACTTTCTAGTTAGCAACACTAACGGAATCTCAGCCAAAGGTTCAAAAGGTCGTCTTTGCAGGACCGATAGGACCAGGTTTAAGTCCCATGGGCAAAGTGGAGATCTGATTGGAGGGTTAATATGCAAAACCCCCTGCAGGAAGGTTTTAACCAGAGAATGAGTGGCTAAAGGCCTCTGAAACCATACTGATAAGGCAGAAACCTGCCCTTTGAGCGTGCTCAGAGCCAACCTACTTTCCACTCCTAGTTGCAAGAACTGGAGAACCCTGTCAATGGAATATTTACGGGGATGCCACCGATGCGACTCACACCAGACAATATAAGCCCTCCAAACCCTGTAATAGATTGATCTAGAGACTGGTTTTCTGGCCTTGATCAAAGTGGAGACTACCTGGCTAGACAGGCCCCTACCCCTAAGAATTAGGGATTCAGCCGCCAGGCCGTCAAATTGAGATGCCGTAAAGCAGGGTGGTTTAGGATTGGGCCCTGTGAGAGAAGGTCTGGGCGGAGCGGTAGCGGCCATGGTTCCCCCAGTGACATTCTCACAATCAGAGAGTACCACGATCTTTGGGGCCAAGCTGGTGCCACCAGAATAACCGGTTTGTGCTCCATCCTGATTCTGCGTAACAGGCGGAGTAGCATCTGCAATGGCGGAAAGGCATACAGCAGACTGAATTGATCCCAGGAGCAGACCAATGCATCGGTCCCGCATGCCAAGGGATCCCTCGTTCGGGATATGAACCTGTCTACCTTCCTGTTGTATCTCGATGCCATGAGATCTACCTCCGGAGACCCGAACCTCTGGCAAATCTCCTGGAACACCTGGGGGTGGAGTGCCCACTCTCCCGGGAGTAGCTGTTGGCGACTTAAAAAGTCCGCTTGAGAGTTGTCCACCCCGGGGATAAATACTGCTGAGATGCACGGTACATGAGCTTCTGCCCATGTGAAGATCCGATTCACTTCCCTCTGAGCGGCACGACTTCTCGTGCCCTCCTGATGATTTATATAAGCCACAGCCGTGGCATTGTCGGACTGCACTCTCACCGGGGACCCCTGTAGGCAGGGTGTCCAGGTTTCCAGGGCTAATCGAGCCGCACGGATCTCCAAAATATTGATGGGAAGGGTCTTCTCTGATCTTGACCACACTCCCTGCTGGGTTTGATCCTCCAGAACTGCCCCCCAACCTAGCAGGCTGGCATCCATGGTCACTACTTTCCATGACACGGGACTGAAGGCTCTTTCCTTTGACAGATTCTGAGGAACTAACCACCAGTAAAGACTCTGCCGCACCCTGGAGGAGAGGGTTAAGGGAAGGTCTAATGCCTGAAACTTCTTGTTCCATGCTGAAAGAATGGCTGCCTGTAACATTCGAGTATGGATTTGGGCGTATGGCACCGCCTCGAATGTGGCCACTAACTTTCCCAGCAGTCGCATACATAGGCGAATAGTTGGTTTCCTCCTGCTCAGGACTAAGTGCATCAATTGTCTTATGGCTTCGCCCTTCGCCTGGGGCAAGAAGACTCTCTGACGTTCTGTATCTAGCAACATGCCTAGGTATTCCAACTGTTTTGTGGGCTGCAATGCCGACTTGTCTCGGTTTAGGACCCAGCCAAAGGCCTCGAGGCGCTGTATTGTGAGGGCTACTGCTTGCTTCAGGCTGGAAGCTGATCGATCTATGACTAGAAGGTCATCTAAGTACGCCAAAACCGTAACTCCCTGAACCCTCAAACTGGCCAAAATGGGGGCCAGAATCTTCGTGAATACCCTTGGGGCCGTTGCCAACCCGAACGGGAGAGCCACAAACTGGTAGTGGCGATGATTCACTGTAAAGCGAAGAAACCTGTGATGTGCCTGAAAGATCGGCACATGAAGGTATGCGTCTTTTATATCTATTGACGCCAGATAATCGCCCTGTTGCAAGGCGGCCGCCACTGAGCGTATGGACTCCATGTGGAAGGACCAAACCCTTAGGTAACCATTTAGCCGTTTTAGGTCCAGAATTGGCCTGACGTCGCCATTGGGTTTTGGTATGACGAAGAGATTGGAGTAAAACCCCAGTCCGCATTCTTGAGCTGGAACCTCCATAATTACTCCCTGGAGTAAGAGGCGATCTAATGCTGTTAGCAGAGATGCCCTCCTTACCGGGTCGTTTGGTAAACTTGACCCGTGAAAGTGGGGTGGGGGAGATTCCAAAAACTCCAGTCTGTATCCTGCCGAAACTGCGGAGCAAACCCACTTGTCGGGGACTCTGGCTTCCCAAACCTCTGAAAAGTACTGAAGCCTTCCCCCCACCAAGTGAGTGGGGGCGCCCCTTCATAAAGTTGTCTTGGGGGCTGCCTTAGTTGGCTTGCGAGCCCAGGGCCTCTTGCCCCCTGAGGCTTGACCTTGTGCTTTACTGCTGAAGAATGGACGACCGGGTGGCAGTCGGAATTGTTTGGAGGCTCAAAGACCTGAGGCTGGGGAGGTTTGGCGTTTAAACGCAGGAACACAAGGTCTTCTTTTAATCGGTAAAAGAGTGCTCTTTCCACTAGAGATTGTCTGAATATACTTATCCAGATCGTCCCCGAAAAGCCTTCCTCCATGAAAGGGGAAGCCGGCTAAGAGCTTCTTGCACGGGGTTTCGGCTGACCAGTTCTTTAGCCATAAGATCCTACGCATGTGCACCAGAAAGAGTGACAAACGGGACGCTTGTTGTATGGAATCCTTTATAGCATCTACGGCGAAACAAAGTGTTCTTGGGAGGTCAGCTAGCTCCCTAGCCTGCTGGGCCGGTATATCCTTTAATATTTGTTTTGTCTGCTCTTTCAAGGCTTGACAAACCCCAATGGCCGCCACCGCTGGCTGTACTACTGCCCCTGCCGTGGCAAAAGAGGCTTTAAGCAATGTTTCTAAACGTTTATCGACCGGATCCTTAAACATCTGTATGTTTTCCACCGGGCAAGTTAAGGACTTATTCATGCAGGAGATGGCTGCGTCCACTGTGGGGAGCGCCCATCTTTTTGAAAATTTCTCTTCCATCGGATAGAGTATGGAAAAAATTTTAGGAGGCAAAAAAATTCTGTCAGGCTTAGCCCAATCCTCGAATATCAAGTTCTCCAAGAGAGGGTGTATGGGAAAAACCGCACTACTTAATGGGGCCCTCATGGAGCCCAATGATGATACTGCAGGGACCTGAGGTTTAGGTAAAGGCAACTTAAAGGCCGTGCGGACCATGTCCGTTAAGGACTGAATCCACAAATTTTCTGCCTGGGAAGCCGAGAAGGGTTCCTCAATAGTGGATTCTTCAACTTCTGACCCTTCTAGGTCCTGATCTATCTGATCCTCTTGGAATTCCAACTCCTCAGGGGAGAGGACCTCTGCATCCGAGGATACCATTTTAGGTGACGGGGATCTGCGCCGTTTCCTGCCAGGCAGTGAGTTTGCAATCAAAGTTGTCAACCTTCTTTCTAGCCCACCCAGAGTGGCTGCTAGCATATCCTCTGTGATAAACACAGGGTTGGGTTGGACAGGGCCAGCCACCGCCCCAAGCAACCCTGATGGCTCCTCCAAGGCAATGACCGCAGATCTATCCGGAGAGGATGGGACTGCCACCGTTTGGCCCAGATCCTCCGAGCCCGACGGGGAACCCTTTTGTTTTTTTTTGCAGTTTTTGCAGCCTTGGATGTCCCCGCGCCCTTGGGAGCCATAGCACAACCTTGAGGTACTCCTGATTGTCAACAACCTAATGTTGCAGCCAGAAGCAAAAGAATGTAAATTATAGGCTATGGAAAAGGTCTTAGCAACTAAGCCACCATACCACCAGGGGAGCAACACCTAGGCAACCCAAGTACTGCTACCACAAAACAACTGGCAAGCTCTGAGCACCCAAGGTTGTAACTGCTCAAACTGCTGCAAGAGATCTAGGCTGAAAAAAATAACCCTTGGTTCTGTGTGGAGCAAGCTCCAGACCTGTCGATCTCAAACCTGCCACTGGGTGTCACTATACCACTGTCAGCATCCAGCTTCAGGTACTCGCTCTCTCTGTGTCCCCCAGCCTGCTGGCTCCAGCAAGAGCTTTATACTAAAAATCCCTGCTCTGACGTCAGCGCCGAGAGAACGCCCTGACACTGACGGGACCGCCCCCCTCCGCACGCCATAGGCTCAAAGGCCGAACGTGCACGCGTGCGCGCGCGTAACCCGACGCCCCGGGGCTCGCCCGTTCGGCGTCTGCCTCCAGAGGCAATCCAGCCTGTCCCAGCATGGAGGAGGAGGGAGGCGGGAGGCCAGCGGAGGACACATTCAGACACCAGGTAATGGCACCAAGCCCTAAGGCGTTCCTGTGCCCTGTTGGAAGGGGAAAACTCTCCTTGCTTTGGAATCCAATAGGAGAGAGTGCAGAGCCCACAACCAAAACCGCATGGCTGCAGCAGTAAGTCAAACATGCCAGCCTGGGGGAGATACATATATATACAATAATCACATATACATATACATACTTAGCCGGGAATATAGAACCCCATCCTGTCTGAGAAGACATAGTGGAGCAAGTGCCGATGCCGAGCATAACAACAGGCTAGTCCCAGACCCCCAGGGAGAAACCTGCCGTCGAACCAAGTCCCGCAGGCCCCCCTCTTACCTGCTCCACGCCGCAGGGTATTGCTAAGCAAGAGGCCCAATCTTCCCCCATCTCCGTGGGTATAGTACTAGACCTTCAGGGACCGGGGACCCAAGGACCCACACCCCTGGGCCTATACAGCATCCTGGCATCAGGGACATTTTTACCCCAGGAGGTTGGCTCCCTGAAGGGCTGGATCCTGGGCTCCAGGGCTTTTACCCTGGAGCCCAGGATCCAGCCCTCCAGGGAGAGGCATTATAGGCAACACCCTGCACTGAACAGGGCCCGGGTACCGTCCACTTTGGCTATGAAGCACCTTGGACGGATCCGGTTAGCCTGCCATAGTCCCAAGGACCCAGAGGCAAAGCCAAGCGTGACCAACACCTAAGACACTGGCGAAAAAACTGAGGTACTCCCGGTAGGGGAGGGGGTTATATAGGGAGGGAACTTCCTGTGTAGTTGATTACACCAGTTTCCAGCACCTGAAGGTACGCTCTATAACCCACATAGTAATAGCTATGCTGCTCTGTGTCCCATGATGCACGATAAAGAAAACATGGTTATAATATTTGAAAAAGCCTATAATCTATGAAAAAAGCATGGGTTTCTGTAGAGTACCTGTTGCGGAGTCTGAATTTTCTCTAGGAACATCATCATAAATAACTTCATCAGGATCTAAAAAGAAAACAAACAATATACATCCCATATTAGTAAAAAAATTCAGCCTCCTCGAGTCAATACTTTGTAGAACCACCTTTTGATGCAATTACAGTTGTGAGGCCCCCGTTTCCAGCAGATAGATTTGATCGTGTGTACGCGGCCTTAGTCTTTTTAGGTGTGTCTATCAGCTTTGCACATCTAGAGAGTGAAATATTTGCCCATTCTTCTTTGCAAAATAGATCAAGCTCTGTCAGATTGGATGAGAGCATCCGTGAACAGCGATTTTCAAGTCTTGCCTCAATGGATTTTGGTCTGGACTTTGACTGGGCCATTCTAACACATGAATATGCTTTGATCTAAACATACAATTGTAGCTCTGTCTCTATGTTTAGGGTTGTTGTCCTGATGGGAGGTGAAGCTCCTACCCAGTCTCAAGTCTTTTGCAGACTAACAGGTTTTCTTCTAAGATTGCCCTGTATTTGGCTGCATCCATCTTCCTATCAATTCTATCCAGCTTTCCTGTCCCTGCGAAAAAAAAGCATCCCCACAACATGATCCTGGCACCACAATGTTTCACAGTAGGGATGGGGAGTTCAGGGTGATATGCAGTGTTAGTTTTCAGTTACACATAGCGTTTTGCTTTTAGACCAAAAAGTTCAATTTTGGTCTCATCTGACCAGAGCATATTTTTGCTGTGTCCCCAACATGGCTTCTCGCAAATTGCAAACAGGACTTCTTATTAGTCTTAATTCACATATAATAATAAAAAAGACATATAAAAACATAACTGCAGCATCCTACAGTTTGGCATTGCTATCGCAAACTCTAGCCACTGAATCATGGTCAAGGAATCTAGCGACCCTGATAATATCCAGCATAGCTGAAGTAATTTCTTGGAATAATTGATAAGCTATTCCTGTTTCAGGATGTGTGCTTCTTATTTACATTCTTTTCTATACCCAAGGACATTGAATATAGTACAATAGTACCTTCTCAGCATAAATAATAAAAGAGGGGCTTATTTAATGACTGGCAAAAGGACCATTAACTTGGAAAGGCTTCTCCCTTGGTAGTATAAACTTGTATAGTTCAGTATACTAATTGGTGAACAATTGGTCAATCAAAGACCAGTCATCTTTATAATAGTTGTAACTGATCAACATTTTTTTCTTTCCATGCATGTCAAAACAGATTTAATAGACAAGGTCTCAAGTAAACAGCCTTAGACATGCCACAGACATGCTGAGCCTGGCTGTAGGAGCTGTATGCACCGATCAGCATTTCAGGCTATAGCCTGCAGCACTGATTGAGAGAGAAAAAGCCATCTGGGCGGATGTACAGGAGTCAATTGGTAGATCAACTTCTGTACAACCTCTCTACATGGATAGAAATTTGGCCGGCCACTGCTAAACCTCCTGAATTTCGATCCATGTATGCCTGGCAAGCATAGGAAAAACATGTATAAATCAGTGTTAAACCCCATACCAAAAATGTAATAATATATTGTAGCTTACCAATTGTTAGATGTAGTGGTCACTTCCCTTTTTTTTCCACCTCAATTTTCACCTGATCGATCGAGTAACACACTTCCTCAGTGCCCCCACTCTGGATGAAGGAGAACAGGGGCACCTTTGGATGGCAGCGGGGGGCGTAAGTGTTAGATGTATTAGCAGATTTAGATACACTAACAAATTAATGTCAAAATCCAGCTAATGCTTTTTAACCACTTCAGCCTCGGACCATATTGCTGCTCAATGACCGGGCCCCTTTTTGCGATTCGGCACTGCGTCGCTTTAACCGACAATTGCGCGGTTGTGCAACGTGGCTCTCAAACAAAATTGGCGTCCTTTTTTTTCCCACAAATAGAGCTTTTTTTTGGTGGTATTTAATCACCTCTGCGGTTTTTATTTGTTGCGCTATAAACAAAAATAGAGCGTAAATTCTGGAAAAAAAAAATATTATTTTTTACTTTTTGCTGCAATAAATATTCCCAAAAATATATAAAAAAAATAAAAAATTTCCTCAGTTTAGGCCGACATATTTTTCAAAAAATAAATAAATCGCAATAAGCGTTTATAGATTGGTTCGCGCAAAGGTTATAGCATCTACAAAATAGGGCATAGTTTTATGGCATTTTTATTAATATTTTTTTTTTTACTAGTAATGGCGGTGATCAGCGATTTTTACATTGTATGAACAGACGATAGGTAATTTCCCCCTGACAGGACCGGGAGTTGTGTGTTTACACACACAGCTCCCGTTCCTCGCTCTGTAACGAGCGATCGTGGGTGCCCGGCGGCGATCGCGCCTGCCGAGCACGCACACAGGAGTCAGGGGCGAGCGGGGGCACGCGCCCCTATTGGCTGTTTGGTGAGATGACGTAGATCTACGTGATCTCGCCCAGCAGAGCCGACCTGCCGCATTAAAACTGCGGCGGCTGGTCGGCAAGCGGTTAAAGCAAATAGGTATGTTCCTTTTGGGAAAAAGGTTTTACCTAAATAAATAAATGATGACCATTGTAAGCACCCCTGCAAGTGTTAAATGATATGCCTCAACACTCACTGCTACATCTGCAAGACAGTTTGGTATTTTTAAAGACAACAGACTTACTGGCCATATCACCAAGTGTAAATAAAAGAAAGAAAGCCTAAAAAGGTAAACTAATGCAGCCATCACAACTAAGAATTGGTAAATACAATAAATGTTTGCTTTTGGGTTTAATACCACCTTAAGCCCAGGTATACACTGGTGCAGGATTGAATTTGTGCAAATTCAGCTGAACTCACACGATTTCTTTCCCACATATCAGTCTGACGATTTCAGAGACATCTGAGTGGTTTCCTGCACAGATGTCTTTTGAAATCGCACCTGAAATCTCCAAAAGAAGTACAGAAACTACTTTTGGGAATTGGTGCAGCGCTGCAAAGTTGGCATTGCACCCATTCGGATGGTTCCATTGTGGGCAATAGACACCGATTAGGCATGCGATTTGACATGTGAAATCACATCAACGTGAACCAGGGCTCCGTGAGTTGTGCTGTGGGTAGAGGGAACATTCTAGGTTGCCTTCCTTGACAGTTGAATAGACCTGGTTAGAACTAAACCCAGCTTCACTAAAATATGAAAGCCATTTTCAATGAAGATGCTTTTTTTAAACGAATTTGAACAAAAAAAAAAATCTGTGAAATGCATTAATGTGAAAAATAATGTTGTAGGCAAATGAACAGAAAGATTAGTTATTAACCACTTAAGACCCGGACCAAAATGCAGGTAAAGGACCTTGCCCCTTTTTGTGATTCGGCACTGCGTCGTTTTAACTGACAATTGCGCGGTCGTGCGACGTGGCTCCCAAACAAAATTGGCGTCCTTTTTTCCCCCACAAATAGAGCTTTCTTTTGGTGGTATTTGATCACCTCTGCGGTTTTTATTTTTTGCGCTATAAACAAAAATAGAGCGAGAATTATAAAAAAAATGCAATATTTTTTACTTTTTGCTATAATAAATATCCCCCAAAAATATATAAAAAAACATTTTTTTTCCTCAGTTTAGGCCGATACGTATTCTTCTACGTATTTTTGGTAAAAAAAAAAAATCGCAATAAGCGTTTATCGGTTGGTTTTCGCAAAATGTATAGCGTTTACAAAATAAGGGATAGTTTTATTGCATTTTTATAAAAAAAAATTTTTTACTACTAATAGCGGCGATCAGCGATTTTTTTCGTGACTGCGACAATATGGCGGACACTTCGGACAATTTTGACACATTTTTGGGACAATTGTCATTTTCATAGCAAAAAATGCATTTAAATTGCATTGTTTACTGTGGAAATGACAGTTGCAGTTTGGGAGTTAACCACAGGTGGCGCTGTAGGGGATGTGTGACCTATGTGTTGTGTTTACAACTGTAGGGGGGTGTGGCTGTAGGTGTGACGTCATCGATCGCGCCCCCCTATTACAGGGATGACGCGATCGATGCTAGGGCCACAGAGAAGCACGGGGAAGCCGTGTTTACACACGGCTCTCCCCGTTCTTCCGCTCCAGGGACGGATCGCCGCACTGCAGCGGCGATCGGCGGCGAATCCCGCGGTCCCGCTCCTGGAGCTTCGGACCGGGTCGCGGGCGCGCGCCCGCGACCCACGGCTGGGTACTAAAATCAACGTATATATACGTTGATGTGCCATTCTGCCGACGTAAATGTGCAGTAGGCGGTCCTTAAGTGGTTAAAAAAGGTTAAACAATCAAACAGAATAATGCATTAAAAATATTTACTTTCCATCCATTCTGTATTTGCTGGATCTGAAACCCACTTGGCCAACACATCCTCTTCTTTTGACGCCTGAAAGTCCTCACTTTAAAGAGAATTAAAAGATTGTAAAAGCATTTAATTGCATGATATGCACAAAAGGATAGAATATGTGTAACGACTAAGTTCAAGTTTTATTCCCCCTCCAAATTCCAGCTCCCTTATGTACCAACCTCTCTCTTTATTCTAGAGCAGACATAACCTCAGCTTTCAGTTTCTCCTATAGAAAACTCCTCCATGACTCTCTGGAATAAGTCCTTTGGGACTGGAAAACGGTTCATGGACTAAGTAGTTCAGCAGCTCATGGGCACACACTCTACCCATGCATCAGATTGCTCCCACCCACCTCTGTACTTAAATGTAATCATTGTCAGTGAGCACCGTTTTCGCTAAATACGCAGCCAGTGTCTTCCTTCGCTGATTAATAATTTTGTACCTTCCCTTAACTTTTTCCAATTATGCACAAATGAAATAAATAAGAATTAACTTTTCACATGATTGGATAATTGAAATGATTGTTTACTTTTTTTGTGTGAAGATTCTCAACCCAGAGTAAAAAACTATGCCCCCCCCCCCCCCAATACTTACCTGAGCCCTTTCGATCCAACAATGTCCACAAGAGCCTTGCCTCTCCGGGGACTCACACTCCTAATTGGCTTTTGGTGGGAGCCATTAGCTCCTGCCACTGTCAATCACAGCCAGTGAGCCAATCAGGAGATGGAGGGTCGGACCAAGCTGCGGCTCCATGTGTAAATGGACACAGCAAGCTGCTTGCTCTGGGGGCACCCAACAGAAGGGAGGAGCCAGGAGCACTGGCATGGGACACGACAACAGGAGGATCCAGGCTGCTCTCTACAAAATTACTGCACAGAGCAGGTACGTATAACATGTTTGTTATTTTTTTAAAACAAGGCTTTAATCTCATTTTAAAACGGAGCTCCACCCAAAGGGGAAGCTCTGCTTGCTTGCACAGTCCACTTTTTGAGTGGGAGGGAGAGCAGGTACCTAGTTTTGACAGGTACCCGCTCCCATTTCCAGGTAGGATCACTGCACAGCGATCACAGCGATCTATGTAATTTCCGGCCCCTCCTCCCCCCTTTCTAAATGGTCCCACTATCTTCTGGAAGCTGATTGGTTTCTACGGAGAGCTGCACTCTCAAGTTTTAGTAAAGGAACCCCAGTGTGTTTTATATAGTATTAAAGAATTATTTTTTTGTGTCAGTGTTTTAGCTAGGATAAAAAAATCTAAATAGCATTGCTTTTGGGTATAGCCACATGGTGAGTGATGGTAATGGCAAGAAAGATACAGATACATTTAAATTATATAATTTTTTTACTATTTTGGACAGAAATATATATATTAAAAGAATCAGGAGAAATCCATTACTATTTATTACCAAATGAAGGTCCAATTAATGCTGAAAAACCTGGCAAATTCACCTGGACACACCAAGTAGTTGCAATGATATGTACAGTTTAGCATATACATGTCTAATGCCGTGTACAGACGATCGGAATTTCCGATGAAAAAAGGCGTGTGTGGGCCCCATCTGATTTTTTTCATTTCCGATGAAAAAAAAAAACAATAGGAAATTCCTATTGTCTGTGTGCAACTCCGACTGGGAAAAAACCCACCCATGCTCAGAATCAAGTTGACACATTCTCGGAAGCATTGAAATTAATTTTTCTTGGCTCGTCGTAGTGTTAAACGTCACTGCGTTTTGGACGGTCGGAATTTGGTCTGACAGTGTGTATGCAAGACAGCTTGAATGGAATTCCGTCGAAAAATTCCATCGGATTTTAGGCCATTGGAAATTCTGATCGTGTGTACAGGGCATAAGTTGCAAAACTGGGATAAGGCATTAAGATTTGTTCTACCTTTTGTCATGAAGGGGTAAATGAAAAAAAAAAATTGGTCCAGTATAATAGGATGAACATATAGCCATGTGTAGATCTCATTTGGGAATAGGTACCTGTAGTACTGAAACCATATAAGTACTAGCAACTACACTATTCTACCAAAAGTATTGGGACACCTCCCTTTACACGCGCATGAACTTTAATGGCACCCCAGTCTTAGTCCGTAGGGTTCAATATTGAGTTGGTCCAACCTTTGCAGCTATAATAGCTTCAACTCTTCTGAGAAGGTTGTCCACAAGGTTTAGGAGTGTGTCTATGGGAATGTTTGACCATTCTTTCAGAAGTATAAAAGAAAATCAATCAGCGCAATAAAAACACAAAATAATATAATAGTAAGCAGCTGAACACTAGGAATCAATTAGATAAGTTCCTGGAAAGATATAAACAAAGAATAGTGCAGCGCTATATAAAAGTCCATCCAAAGATCCTCCTTGTGATAATCCAATAGTGGTAAAATTCACACACATGCAGGTGATGAATCGTGGATAGAAGAAAAACACCTCCACCAGTAGTAAAAATGGCCTCTCACCTCCCAGATCAGACCCTATAATGAGATCAGGGTCAATAGCGCTTTCCCATAAGGGATAAATCCAGGGGATGAAGTTGCCAGCTGACAAGCATGAAGCCAAAACAGATACACTCCGACCAGATGATGATTCATTCATAAAAAAAAGGAGATAACATAGTGTACTCTGTATGCGCACAAGGTTTAATAAAACAAATGTATAAAACTCACATTTTCAAGGCACTGATCCAGTGCCAGGGTAAACAGCGATAAAAAACATGTGTTGCAGTGGCTGCGGGTGCCGTCACGTCCTTCCCTCCAAACGTTGCGTCCCTAGGACAGGACTTCTTCAGCGGAATGTAGGGATGAATGGACAAACACCCAAGATATAGAGACCCGTGGTCATGGAGAAGCAATGGGAAATCCCAAGCCGCGCCCATCAAGTCATGTGACATTCTTTCAGAAGCACATCTGTGAGGTCAGGGACTGATGTGAACGAGAAGGCCTGGCTCACAGTCTCCGCTCTAATTCATCCCAAAGGTGTTCTATCGGGTTAAGGTCAGGACTCGCAGGAGTCAAGTTCCTCAACCCCAAACTCACTCATTCATGTGTTTATGACCTTGCTTTGTGCACTAGTCCAATTATGTTGGTGGAGGGGGGATTATAATGTGGGGTTGTTTTTCAGGAGTTGGGCTTGGTTCCTTAGTTCCAGTGAAGGAAACTCGTAAGATGTCAGCATACCAAGACATTGTGGACAATTTCTTGCTCCCAACTTTGTGGGAATAGTTTGGGGATGGTCCCTTCCTGTTCCAACACGACTGCGCACCAGTGCACAAAACCGGGTCCATAAAGACATGGATGAGCGGGTTTGGGGTGATGGAAATGGGGGGGTAAACTCAATATTGAATGAATGAATGAATGAAAACTTATATAGCGCAGCACATGCGAACTTAATCGCCTCTGGGCGCTTGTTGTTCCTGTCTCCTTTGGTATCAAAAGAGATGAGTCTTGATCTTTCTCCTAAACGCTAAGTGATTCTCCTCCAACCGAATACTGGTTGGTAAAGCGTTCCATAGTCTGGGACCTTGGACCGCGAATCTTCTTTCTCCCTTGGACTTGTAGTTGGCTTTCGGTATCTGTAGCAGATTTTGATTGGTGGATCGCAGAACGCGATTGGGGTTATGAGCTTTTATTTTTTCGCATAGATAATGGGGAGCATTCCCATGGATACATTTATGCGTTAGACAGAGTGCTTTAAAAGTGACCCTGTCTTGTACTGGCAACCAGTGAAGTGCTCTCAGTGAAGGTGAGATTGATTCCCAAGGTTTTTTTCCAGTCACAAGTCTGGCGGCCGTATTTTGAACGACTTGTAGATGAGCGATTTGGTACTTGGGGAGTCCGAGGTAAAGGGCATTTGCATAGTCCAATCTGGAGTTTACAATTTCTCCCACCAGGATGTCGGCGCATTCCTTCAGCAGTTTAGTGGGGATGATATCATTCGGCGCGGTGCTGTTACGCAAAGTACCGATGATATTATTAGTGTCTTTGATGGAGATAGGTTCCAGCATGAACTTACCTGGTTGTGATGAATTACTGCAGGTGTTGTGTATATATTTACAGGGAGGCTTGAGGGGAGAATTACTTTGCCGAATGCTTTGTCGGATCTTCTCGATTTTATTATTGAAGTAATCCGACAATTCATTGCAAAATTCTTGTGAGTCCGAATTGGGGGCTTCAAGACATCCTGGATTCATGGTCTGAGTGACCAGCTTGAAGAGTTCGCGTGGGCGATTAAGGGCGCTGTTAATAGCCTTAGAAAAATCGTTTTTCTTGGCTTTGAAGATTTCTTTATGTTATTTTCTTGTTGTTGCTTTGTAGACGCTGAGGTTCTCATCTGAAGAGCTTCTTTTCCAGGTGGCTTCCGCCCTTCTGCGCTCTTGCTTCAGTAACGCTAGTTGGTTGTTGAACCAGCTAGAGTTATTTTTCCGGATGCGGGTTTTGCGTTTCGGCGCTATTAAGTCGGCTGACTGTAATAGGGCTGTATTTATGGTATCCAGTGTTTCTTCAGCCGTTTGGTTCGGCTGAATTGTAATTATTTTCTTCCTTAACGTGGTTTTGAAGAGTTCCGAATGGAGCTTCTTCTGACATCTAGTCCAGTGTGCTGTCACTGGATTTGATGTTTTAGTTAAGGGAGGGAAATCGGAAATAATGAATTTAATTGCATGGTGATCTGTCCATGGCAACGGTTCATTTTCCAAGATTTCTATTTCCAGATCTTGTCTGAAAATGAGATTGAGTGTGTGACCTGAAGCATGTGTGGGGCCACATACTAGTTGTTGTAGCCCTAATCCTTCAAAGTGATCGATGCAGGCGTCGGCAATAGGGTCTTGCGGGGAGTTAGCCCAGAGGTTGAAGTCCCCGAGCAGCAAAAGATGTTTGCTGTTAAGGGTATAGGTGGAGATAAAGTCTGTCAATGATGGTAGAAGCTGCGATTTTGGGCTGGGTGGCCTATAGCAGAGTAGAATCCGGACGGTCTCCTGGGAGTTTGCTTGGAGTTGCAGAGTAAGGGTTTCCATGAATGGAAGAGGGTTTTGAAGGACTGGTTTAGTGATCGCAAGACAAGTCTTATGGATCACTGCCAGTCCTCCTCTTTGCCCTATTCTGTTTTCAGTTATAATACGATCGTTTTCTGGCACCAGTTCTCCTAGAATGGTGTTACAGTCGGCTGTGAGCCAGCTTTCTGTAATAAAGAGGCAGTCTAAATCGTATTGTAGAATGAAATCATGGATTTCCAGTCGGTGTTTTACTGCCGACCTTGTGTTAATCAAAGCACATGATATATGCTTAGGCTGGGGTAAACGGCTGAGATTTTTGATAGTCGATCGTCGATCGATTCTCAAAAGTCGCTCAGTTCTTAGGGCTTTTTTGGTGATGGCTGGTAGAATTGCGGCAAATTGCCTCAGATCCCGAATGGTTTCTGCAGAATATTGCAGATTAGCCATAGTCGCCAAACACCAGGGGGAGAAGGGGGGGGAGGATTTTCAAGGATTAACTTAATCCTTGATCCTGGCTCGGTCCAGAGGAAGGCAAAAAAACCCTGTCCGTGCTATGCCAATATGCTAGGACAGGGAAAAAAATTCCTTCCTGACTCCTTGAGAGGCGATCGGGCGAACCCTGGATCAATTTTAAATAGTATTGAGGAAGGGGGGAATGGGGCTTGGGTGTTGCAAGAAGGCTACCACTCCGGCTGCAAGAGCCAGGGTGGTGACCTCAAGGGGGGGGGGGGGATTGCCAACTGGTAGTTATTGAGTCAGGAGAGGGTGGTAGGTGACCCAATTACACGGGGGTAGCAAGCTGGTATCTGGAGGGGAGGTTCGGGGGGCCACTCGGTCGTGACAATGAAAGGGGGGGGGGTGGAGGGGGCCCTACCTATCTACATCCCGTGGGCCACATGTCCTACTCCTAGGAAGCGTGCGCCGGTAGCTATCAGGATGCAGTTCTAGCCCTAGGAAAGAGGGGGGTCATGCTGGTGTCAAGGGGGGGGAGGGGGTGGAGGGGGGGCCCTACCTATCTACATCCCGTGGGCCACACGTCCTACTCCTAGGAAGCGTGCGCCGGTAGCTACCGGGATGCAGTTCTAGCCCTAGGGAAAGTGGGGGGTCCTGCTGGTGTCCAGGGGGGATTGCTGTGTAGCTGGCAGGTGGATGATGTATCAGGGGGGGGGGCCGCAAGCCGGGGAAATACAGAGTCACTGTGGGGGGCTATGCGGCTGGATTCCGTGAGGGGGCAGCTCAGGGGGTGGCTGGTGGTGGCTGGGGGGTTCTGCAGGTGTCCGGGGGGTTTGTGGTGGTTCTATCCGGTGAATGGAGCGGCGCGCCGCTAGGCCGCGGGTAAAGCCGGGGCCTTTCCTGAATGCCGCGGCCGCGAATGGTTCCAGGGATGGCGTGAAGGCCTCCGCCGCGGCTTATCCTGAAAAGGACGGCCGCCAACGGAGCTCGGGGAGGTGGGAGAGCCCTATAGATTAGGGGCTTACCTTTCTGAGGGCAGAGAGCGGCGGATCCGAGGGGACCAGGGAGAAAACCGGGGAGATAGGTGGGAGACGCCAGGGGAGAGCGAGAGGAGCGTGAGGTGCAGCTCTGGATGTCAGGAGCTGTCAGGTGTGTCTTCCCTCTTGTGACCTGTCGAATCCTACGGTCTAATTACCATGACAACTACAATGCACCTTACCCTATACGATCATTGAACAACACCATCCCGTTGTATGGTGACAAGTAGCAGCTGACTTCCGTCAATAAAAGGCGAACATCAGCTGACCAAGAACTACGTCCAGGAAGAAGCTACGCCATTGGGTACGGCGAAAGGCGTCGACGTCACCACCGACGCTAGTCACATGACGACAATACCATCTGTGTTTGAAAGAGACGAGAGATGAGCGATGACGAGAGAGCCGGAGAAGCCAGCTTCAACTTCAGCGTGGAGACTAACATCTGATCGCGGAGCCCCGTTGCACTCATGAGCACCACCGCAGTACATGACCAATAAGTGCTGTAAGTGATACTAAGACCAGGCAACAAATTCCTATAGCATCTGCTATTCCAGCCAAGCAATCGAGGAGCCGTCTCAGGTCTGCAATAGTATACCCAGCCAACATACGGCGCTATACACAATCTGCCTTTGGATGGACACTAACAGTCCCCTGGTAAAGTACAGAACTTTCTTCTAAATATCATGCATGATTTTGAGAAACATTACAGGACATTACCTGCAATAATTACGTCTGCATGTACTGACGGTGATGTGTAATCTTTAGTGCCTCATATGATAGTATCATCAAATATGGGAATGTTACAACCTAATATTTAATTATTGACCCACAATAAAGGGACATTTTGTATGCTCTACAAAACGAGCACCTTTGAATTTACATTAACGTTCCCATCTTTATACAATATCATTCTGACATCATTTTGAGGATTGACTCCACCAATCAGATCTGTCTCCACATATACCAGCATCAGACTATACAGGAACTAATTACCCTCACGAGATTTAGCTAATTGAGTTGAATGTAATGAGCGATTATACGATAGACTGGGAATCTTACATTGCTGCAGCAAGGATAAAATTTCTCTCTCTTTTCTACCTACCACTCACCTTTCTCTCTCTTCACACACCAAGTCCAGCCAACAGACATCACACCGATTTGGTAATGATTGGCCGATAACCAGGTGATACATTGTTTTCCCTGATTAATACTTATATATTTAATTTAATTCATCCAATCCAAACTAATAATACCAATTGTGTGAATACAGTGTTGAGATACTGTTGACTGAACTTCCTCGTCCGGACTAGTGTTGTGATTTTTGTTGTCTATTGTGTGTCTTGTTTGTTATTCATGTTCATGGTACCACATCAATTTTGACCATTGATTTGTCCTCTTAAAGAACAAATTTATATTCCTTTTTGTATTAATTATGCTCAGATATTTTAATAATTAAAATTTCCTTTTCTTGTACTAAATACAAATTTCGGATCATTTGTTTAGTTGCCATAGTAACCCCCTTTTCTCTTTTTTTTGACCTCCTCTGAGATCATATTCCCATCCACCCCTTTCTTTGTCCCCCTATTTCTCTTTATACATTTACTAGTAATACAGACATGCCATTAAAGTTCATGTGTGTTTAACGGCAGGTGTCCCAATACTTTGGTAATAGTGTGCAGGTCTAATAGTTTTTTTTCCTTTTCTTGCAGGAAATTAGTAATTAAGGCTACTTTCACACTGGGGTGGGGGCCTTAGCAGTAAAGCGGTAATTTTATCATCACTCTACCGATCTTGAAACGATGCTTATCGGCCGCTAGCGGGGTGCTTTTAACCCACGTTAACGATCAAATAAAGATTTAAGACTGCCCGCAAAGTGGCGCTTCGGCAACGGCGGCCCTTGATTTCAATGGGAGGGGTGGTGGAGGAGATGACCGTTCTCGCACTGCCTGAAAGATGCCGCTTGCAGGACTTTTTCTAATGTCTTGCAAGCACACCACTCCAGTGTGAAAGCACTCGGCTCTCACACTGGTGCTGCAGGGGAGATATTTTTCAGGCGCCATTTTTAGCCCTTTAGCACCTGAAAAACACCTTAGTGTGAAAGTAGCCTTAACTTCCACCATGTACAGTCTCCTTTTGCAATTAGAGAAATCAGTGATTTTCAGAAATGCAAGTACAATGGATATATATGAATTGATTTTGAAATAGCTAAAATACAAGTTACTAATCTAGAATCGCTGTTTACCTTAAATAATGGTCGTCAGTCAGAAACTGGAAGTGAGGATTGGGCACCTCCTCTTGAATCCCTGCAAAAGGGAAATTATATATGTTAATTTATTGGTTTTCACCACCATTACTCACCTTCTTTGTCCTGCTCTGCACATGCATATTTAATATTAATACTCACTGGTTTCTATTTAAAATGTTGTCTAGTAACAGATTATAGATGACAGTAAAAGTAAAGTGCTAGAAAGTAGGGTCTGTATATATTCATCCAAATGGATTATCACATTCTCTAAGGCCTCGTACACACGAGGGGATATGTCCGCTGAAAACGGTCCGATGGACCGTTTCAGCAGACATCTCCGCTCGTGTGTATGGGCTAGCGGACAGATTTCTCCACCCAACAGATTTCAAAGCATGCTTTGAAATCTATCCGGTGGGAATCTGTCCGCCCGACATGTCTGCTGGTTAGTACACTTACCAGCAGACATGTCGTCCCCCACCGCCGCCGCGCCGCCGCCGAATGGATTCGGCGCATGCGCGGAAGTGTTTAACTTCCTGGTGCGGTGACGTAGCGGTGACGTGGCGGCGTCAACGTCACCGCCACGTCACCGCGCCATCCAGCGGCGGGGAATTTGATCCGATGGTGTGTACACGCCATCGGATCAAACTCCCGATCGGACATATCCGATGGAAATGGTCCGCGGACCGTTTTCATCGGATATGTCCGATCGTGTGTACGAGGCCTAATACCAGCACAAAAAGGAACAGCTTTAGTATCAGCAAATATCCTAACAACATTCCAGAACATGTATAATCCAAATCATCAATTTAAAAAAAAAAAATATTAAACACAGCCACGGCTTACACTGGAATAGCTAGATATAGCATGAGTAGAACTAAATACAAAATACATTCTCATAGGGATCATTATTGCATGAAGTACATCTAAACCCTAAACGCAGAACCTTAGGCGGCGTACAGACGATCGGATATATCCGATGAAAACGGTCCGCGGACCATTTCCATCGGATATGTCCGATCGGGAGTTTGATCCGATGGCGTGTACACACCATCGGATCAAATTCCCCGCCGCCGGACGGCGCGGTGACGTAGTGGTGACGCCGCGGTGACGTTTGACGCCGCCGCGTCACCGCCACGTCACCGCACCAGGAAGTAAAACACTTCCGCGCATGCGCCGAATCCATTCGGCAGCGGCGCGGCGGCGGTGGGGGCCGACATGTCTGCTGGTAAGTGTACTAACCAGCAGACATGTCGGCCGGACAGATTCCCACCGGATAGATTTCAAAGCATGCTTTGAAATCTGTCGGGTGGAGAAATCTGTCCGCTAGCCCATACACACGAGCGGAGATGTCTGCTGAAACGGTCCATCGGACCGTTTTCAGCGGACATATCCCCTCGTGTGTACGCGGCCTCATTGTGAACCAATAAAAAAAATTGCATTTTATGAATGGCCATTGGGGAAAGATGGCACATAAACAACATTCCATGTATAAGAAAGCAGCACTCATATCCACAGTGGGTCAGAAGCATAGCAAGAGTTATACTTTTTTGGCATGAATAAAAGTATACATTCTAAAGAAATGGCAGCGATCCTGGATGTATATGGATGTGACTACATACTTCATCAGAGGTAACGTTTTATAATGCAGAGGATTTTCAGGAAGTGCCTCCACAAGGATCTTTAAGGCTTACCAAATATGTATTTATTTATTGTTTTACCTTGTTAAAAAGATATGTCTATAAAAGTTCAATCGAAAATAGCATTAATAACTTGCTTCCTCAGAAACTTAAATGCCAAGTCACACTGACTTGCGCTAAAATGCATGCACATCTCCAGCCATTTTAGTTGTGTTTTAACGTGTGCATACATTTTGACTTCCGTTGACATACGTTTTGCATTTTAGCGCAACGTTTTGATGTGAATAGGACACATCAGAAATTATTGTTTTTCAGATGTCCTTCCATTGATCTGCATTTTGCAGCTGCGCTAAAACGCACTAGTGTGAATTGGACCTAAACGTAGGGTTGATCCAGAGAAAGGCAAAAAAAAAAGCATGTCCTAATTAGAAGTTCATTGGATCAACAATCTACACTAATATAACCAAATAAACCAATATTTTCTAGCACTCAACAGACACTATTTCCTACTACTGCTCTATAAAAAAAATGTATGCAATGTTTGTGCCATATTTAATAAATGAAATATTTAAATATTAGGATTGCATCCTGTAATTATCAGTTAGTTATCACTACCATGTGGGTTCATTTCAACTATCTTTGTGCTACTAAAATTTATGGGTTAAAAAAAATCCTGGTAAATTTTTAACTCTTCTATCTGGTGTATGGAACAGCATATTTACTCTGGAACAATCACTTTTGAATTTTACTTTCCAATATTCTTTAGACATTGAAAATTATAGGACTGATGAAAGTGAATTTACCAGCTTTCATTTCACCAATCAATTTTTTTCTGATATTCAAATAAAATTAATTATTTGGCCAAATAATTCAACTGCATAGAAAAAGTATGGCAAGCCTTATGCCGCGTACACACGGTCGTTTTTTGCAATGAAAAAAAACTTCGTTTTTTTAAACGTCATTTAAATTGATCGTGTGTGGGCAAAACGTTGTTTTTTGTCTTAAAAAAAATGACCAAAAAAAATGACCAAAAAAAAATTCCAGCATGCTTGAATTTTTTGTGTCGTTTTTCAAAACGTCGTTTTTTGTTTCACAAAAAGTCACCGTGTGTAGCAAAAACGTCGTTTAAAACGACGTTTTTCAACCCGCGCATGCCCAGAAGCTAGTTATGAAGCGAGCTTCAATGGAAAAGAGTGGTGAACGTAACCTCGCTTTTTGTGAAAAAAACGATGGTGTGTATGCAACATCGTCTTTGAAAAGTGACGTTTCAAAAACGTTGTTTTTTACTTCACAGAAACTGACGTTTTTTTTTTCATCGCAAAAAAACGACCGTGTGTACGCGGCATAAGTCTCCCCAAGCTTCTTATGCCGCGTACACACGGTCGTTTTTTGTGATGAAACAAAACAACGTTTTAAAAAACGTCATTTAAAATCACTGTGTGGGCAAAACGTCGTTTTATGTTTTTAAAAAAACGAGCAAAAAAAAATTCGAACATGCTTGAATTTTTTATGTCGTTTTTCAGAATGTCGTCTTTTGTTTCACAAAAAATGATCGTGTGTGGGCAAAACGACGTTTGAAACGACGTTTTTAAACCCGCGCATGCCCAGAAGCAAGTTATGAGACAGGAGCTTCAATGGAACAGAGTGCCGCCGAAAGTGTCTTACGTAACCGCGCTTTGCAAGAGCATTTTCAGAAAACGATGGTGTGTATGCAACATCGTTTTTTAAAATGAAGTTTGAAAACTGTCGTTTTTTTTTATGAGATAAAACGACGTTTTTTACATCACAAAAAGTGATCGTGTGTACGCGGCATTAATTGTTGTAATATTATCCAAAGCTCTAATGTGCAGGTTACTCTGCGTAATTGGCATATGTTGATAGGGAATTTCAAAAAATGCATATTTACCATTAATCAAGAATTTCTTGATTTTACAGAAAGTAATAACTAGAACAAAAACTGCATAATTTTGTTTCTGGTGAAGCGTGATGAAGGCAGTCTATGTGTAGAAATATGTATATGTTTTGCAATACCACAAAAGTGATCTTCCTTTAACAAACCTAAGTTCAACATCTCCTTTCTCTTTGCTTTTGCTAAGAAATAAATCTAATACACACTCAGGATTATAATGAGATTATATAAATGAAGGATTTTACACTTATAACTTCTGGGCTCTGGGCTTCAGAAAAATGGCAGCCTCCGGTAAGAAGAAACGCTAGAAGCAATTTACAGCAATTTAGCCATTTCCTTGCTAAAGAACATTATTTGTTATGAAATTGTTATGTGTAAAGTTCTGCCCTAACTGCAGCCCCATTAGGAAACAATTTAATAAAAATTGTCATAGCCACTTTGACAGCACCTAACTCCTCCTCATGTTGTATAATCATCAGCAGTATTTTAATAAAATGTAAAACTTTTTTTTGAATAGTGTTGAGAAGGGTCATAACCTCTGTCATCCATGTGTCCATTGGGAACATTCACCCCTCTATTTGTACTGGTGATAACAGTGTAAAAAGAAAAAAAAAAGAAGAGGGGAAATCCAAAATTCTGCTTTGTTTCTGGAATAGGAAGTGGCAGCAAATCTATCATGGAGAGAAAAGAAAGTGGGGGAAAAAAACTCACAGGAGGTCTGAACCATTCCCTACTCTATTTAAAGGCAGGGAGAGCAGAGGGGAAAAAATTAACTCAGTTTTACCTTGTTCATCTACTGATATGTTGCGAATAATGACTGGAGTAGAGTATGCAGGAAGCAGCAAAGGAAGGTTAGATGGCACAGCATACCCACATGGCACAGGAACGGAATAACCACTTGGCACTCGAGGACTTGTATTGCCATCCACCGATTCAGGCTCTTGAGATGTGGCAGAATCACCTTCTTGAAAGGGTGCAATGTCAATCACAGAGTAAGGGTTCACCTTTCTTGGAGCTGTGCTCAAATCATTTTCTGTTTGCAGATCTTGACATAAAACATTTTCACTATCTGGCTGATCTAATTCTATAGCAACAAAAATAAAAATAAATACACAGAATTAAATGATAACTCCACGTTTGTGAAAAAATATAGCAAATAAAAAATATAGAATATACAAATTTAATAAGAATTATATTTTGGTGAGATAATCCTTAAAACCTGGTTCACACCAGTGCAGTTTTGACATATTGCTACTTCAGCACTTTTAAAGCTGCCTGTTCAGTGCAAAAAGTAGTGCATGAACCTTTTTTAAAGTTGCTGCGACTTAAGTCGCAACAATTTAAACAGTTCCATTGCCGGCAATGGGGTGCGACTTGTCATGTGATTTTGAACTGTCAATCACATGACAAAATGCACTGGTATGAACCAGGGCTAAAGGTTAATTGCTTCTGCAGACACTGCATTTTTCCTCATTAGTATTAGTACACTGCAAGTGCATCAGCTATTTACTTTGAACACTACCATTCAGGAATCAGTTTTCCAAGGACACTGCAGAAGAGAAGCAGGTAGAACTCTGCTACAAAGTTGGTTAAAGTCCTTGCAATGTTTATAGTTCCCCCAGAGGGGATTTTTTTTCTCAAGAAAAGTGTAGCTACTCTTTATAGACCAAGTACACCTTTAAAAAAATTATAATAAATTCACATTTTGCAGGAAAAAAAACTGTGCATTTATTATTTTTATTTTAAGAAGCCTGCAAAGCATTGCACCTGTGATCAGTAGATTGGAGGTAAAGTCAGGCCCCTGTCAGTTCTCTGTATAAGCTTTTGATTGAAAGCTGAATGACAGGAGAATAGACTACTAGTGCGCTAATGAGCGTGCTCATAGTCCATTGAAAACTGCAAGTCTATCTGCCACAGAGGAAGATGGGGACTTAAAGTTTATTCAATCACAGGTCTCTGTTTTTAAAAATGACAACAGCTGCAGGGAGAAAAACCCCTGCCCTGCGGTCATTGGAAGGAACTCGGGGGTGAGGAGGTTTAGGAACAAATTACACGTTAAATCCCAAATACAGGTGTAACATGTTCCTAAAATGTAACTTTGCCTTTAAATTACCTATGAAATATTGGTTTACTTCTAGCAAACATGTTTGATGTATCTTCATGTGAACTCCACAATGAAGCGTTTATAATCTGCTCAATCTCTTTTGGTAAAAGGAGCATTGCGAATTAAAAATGATTACCAATTAAAGTAAATCTTTCATGTATCTAAAAAATGCCCAAAGGCATACCCTGCAAAAAAGGCTGTAAATATTTACCTTTACCACTGCCTGCGCCGCTGACACTGCTCCACTAAGGAGGAATGGTTCTCCGAAGTCTGGGAAGCCGAAACATTCAGAAGTGTCCATCTCCTTGGTACCCTCAGTGGTTCCTTCTGCCTACCTACATCTTATTAGTGGGTCATATAGTGATGTGGAGGTCAGCAAGAGGAGCCACTGTGTGCTGCAGTGGACCAAAGATTTCAACTTTCCTGTAAGTGTCTATTTCCCTGCAGACTTCAGAGGACCATTTATCTTGAACAGAGGAATGTTCAGCTGCCCAGTGATCTGGAAAGTTTGTAAATGCAGCCTTATTTTGCATGTATTCAGAGTGGTTAAAATTATATGACAACAAAAAAAACATCTCTCAGTTGCTGCTACTGCCATTTCTTACAAGGGAAACTCCCTACTGCACATGCGTGAAGCGCGCTGCGCTTTGTGAATGAACCAGAAGCGGGGGAAGGAGTGATGTCACCCAGAAGTGGCAGCAGGTACCTGTCAAACACAGGTACCCCCCCCATAAAGGTGCCAAATATGGCAGCGGAGGGGGAGAGGAAGCAAACAAGTGGAGCTTCCCCTTTTGGGTGGAGCTCCATTTTAAGTTAAGCAAATGTCATAATTAATACTAACTTGAATATGTCGGAGACTTTGGAATGGGTTTAAATACATGTGTCTCTTTAGAAATTATTTACAACATTGACAGCTATAATCTAATCTACAGGTTCGCATATATATTTGCTACACTTTTGCTGGACAACATTCATCCGAGTTATAAGGCATATTTGCTGACATTTGCCAACATCTGTTCTACAAGGAGAGGTTACTGTAATCTTCACTTTGTTTCCATTTGGCAAATAATACAATCCCTGGACATATGTTGGATTATGCTAAACACTTTCTAACCTGGCATGAGATGTAATTGCATTTCTACCCATAAAAATCAATGTCCAAATTGCTTTTTTGTTATTACACACTTTCAGCAGTTGGAGATCAGTTCATTTTCTTCATGAAAAATATTTATACAAACACGGCATGGCTCACCTTAAATTCCACCATCCCAAGACACCAGATGTGTGTGTAGTGAAAGGGAACAGCTTTTCTAGGGTTTCTAACATAATAGTTGGTCTTACATAAAATATCATTCAGGTCTTTCAGTAGCTGTTAGCTAAGAATAAGGGATAACTATGCCGTAAGTAAAAATAGAGCAACGTATCAGCACTATGTAGAACTCCAGCTGGTAGTCTTGCTAATCCTAAACTGGCCATACACTAGGATTTTTGATCAAATATTCAGACGAAATATTCTCATAAGTACACTTAATGACTTGATGAATGTTGTTTGTACGTACTTCAAAAACAATACTTTTAACATTCGATTTTGGAGTGAATGGGCAAAAAAAAAACATTTATTGTTTGAAATGTATTTGTTTGAGAAAAAAACTTCCATCTTGTTCCTCACATTTTCTTGTCACGGTGGTCTAAAATGAATGATGATTTGAATACACTAGCAATTACAAAATCAAACGTTCTTTAAACAAAAATTTCCAAACAAAAATCTACTCTGTGGCCAGCATTATAACAGCAAATCACTGAGTACATAAAGAGTAGTCCGTACCTCCGTAACTCTGATAACAAACACTTAAAAAATGTCATATAACGAAGGTTGCTTTCAGGATTGCATGAAATAAAACAAAAGCCTTTATTTGACGGTTCTTCCCCCCGCCAGTAGCCAAAACAGAGTGTCATTTATCAGAGAGAATACAAGTGAATAATGGCACATAACCTAACCCTGAGTACAGATTCACATTAATGCCCATTTCTGACCCTTTTTTTAAGGGTTTTAAGAAATCCATTAGAGGCTTGTAAAATATGATGCTCTTCAGTCTAGTTATTATGAGCCAAGTTAAAGCGGAACTTCAGTATGTTTTTCTTCTTTTTATCTATTTAATACACTGCCCTTGTTGTTTTAACTTTGTATAGTAAAACATTTTTTTTTTTCTGCTAGTAAATATCCAGCCCACTTCCTGTTTCTTGTCTGGTAAAAAGTCTAGGCTTATGACATCATGCACAGCTCTCTCACTCACTCTCCTGTGAGTTTGCCAGGAAGGGAGGGGGTGAGTCATAAAAGTGCCAATGAGATCTGCAGAGACAAAGGTGTGCCTTTGTGTCTGTGTAAATCCAGGAAGTAAACAGACAGCAGCTTCAGCTGCCCACATTTAAAATGGATGCAGCCACACTCAAAGGAGGGAGATTTCTGAAGAATATTTGGCAAATACAGAATCGCAGTTTCTATATCAAAATTTGCATGTAGTCCAGCTCCAGCCAAAATGATTAATTTCATTTTGATCATGGCAGGCAAAAGTTATTGTTTCTTTACAACACACAGTTCTGGAAGATAACACATACAATAGGAAGCAGAGAAAAGAATAAAAAGAAAAGCATTTCACAGAGAGGAAGTGGTCATTATAACACAAATCCTTATTTTTTATAAAGTATTATATTATAACCAAACCTCAGAACAAGAATGCAAACTATTGCAGCATACAGTCCTTTGATAAGAAGGCTGCCTTCGTTTTCTGGCCATCTTGATCTTGCCAGAAATGTAGAGTCCTTGTCACTTTCTTTGAGCTGTACAGAAGAAAATCTTCCTTGCTAGCTATCTCCTGTAAACTACCGATTTGTCTTGACACTTCCAATTTCCATGTAATCAAGATGAAGAGATACAGACATGTTTCTTGTCCATATCAGGAGAGTAGGCTAGGGTGACAACCTAACCCACCTTAGATTAGTAAAGGTTTAGATTAGATTAGTAAAGGAGTGACCAAGCCACCCAGGAACAGGAAGTGTGCGATTTGCAAAATTATAAGGTGAAAATAAAACAAAATGAAACTTGAAAAAGTTTACCAATGCAGCTACCAACAACAACTAGTAATCTTCAATGTATTGCAGTTTTTTTTTTGTTGTTGTTGTTTAGATACACTTTAAAATCACCATCCTACCTGGAGGATCTGGAAGTTTAAAGTCCAGGTCAATGAGATCACCCTCAGCAGTTTGGATGGGTTGTCTGTCAGCTTCTGGAGCATCATCTCCACTATCAAACTCAAATTTTTCCCCCTCGTCGTCTTCTTCATCTTCAGCACATTTTAAGTCATTTTCAAAAACTATGAATAAAAAATAAAAAATAAAGAAATAAAAATGTTACATATCTAAGAAAGAAATCAAAGAGTCAGCTGTATAGAAGCAAGGATTTGAAAATTATTGCAGTTAAGCCATTACAGACATAAATGGGTCCCAAATGGGAAGCAATAACGGATACAGGGTACAGGTTCACAACCCAAAATATATATATATATATATATATATAAAAAAATAGATAAAAATGCTTATGCTTGGTTCACACTGCAGTGACTTGAGATCCGACATGTGTGGCTCCAAGTCGCAAGATATGCGATATCCCATGTTGGTCAATGAGAGCGGTCTTAATTAGCACTACTGAAGTTGTTTTGACTTTAGAAAAGGTTTCTACACTACTTTGATCCAACTTTGACACAACTTCAATGCTACAGAGTGTAAAAAGTCCATTCAAAGTCACATCAAAATCTTCTCAAAGTCTAACTCCAAAGTTGCACTGAAAATCATGTGACTTTGGAGTCTGCTTAGTGTTAACCAAGAGTAAGGATTCACTTTTAACAGATGTTCATTATTTTAATGCATACTATTTTTTATAGCCAGACACCATGCAAACTCGTACGCATATTGTACATAGCACTTGTCTGTTTTCCAGCAACATAAAGAAAAAATACCATTCATTACAATGTAGCTAGTTCACATTTTTTGTGGAAGCTCAGCTACATTAGTAGGACACACGGCATTTCTGTATATTGTCACACATTAGGCTGGGGCCTTAATATGAATGCTTAGCAGAAAAAAAAAAAAAAAAAAAGATCATGCATTTTTATCAGTTTCAAGCTTATCTGCTCTATGGAGAAATTATATTGTTGAATACTTCTCTTACACATTTATAGCACAAGAACAGTACCTGCATTTATAGCACTCGTGAGCCCTTGTGAAACAAGCCACATGCAGCAACACATAAACTCCTAAAAGAGTAAAAGAGCCTGGAAACAGTGCCATTGCATGAAACTTCAGAAAAAAAAATATAGCAATGAAATTAAAACAATTCAAATTATACACATCAGTGATTAAAACACTCCAATGGCAAATAGTTTGTATCCATCACATACAAGGTGAGAGTCGTAGTAGACATGTTCTCACAGCTTGGTTAATTAAAGGGTCACTAAAGGAAAAACATTTTTTTGCTGAAATGACTGTTTACAGGGTATAGAGACATAAAAGTTAACTGATTCCTTTTCAAAATGATTAAAAATAGATAAAAATCAATCATATAATGTGCCTGCAGGTTAGTTTCACTTTTGAACTGGCTTCATGTTCTGCAAAGTAGAAATAGACACACAGAACAAAAACAAACAAATTCAGGGCAGTGTTTTGTTTTTAAAATGAATCCGATTGGTTCCGGGAAGTTTTAGACACACAGTAATGACAGCTTAAACCATCGTGAGAAAGCTCCCAGCACCGTGGTTATAAGGAAACAGACAAGTAGGAAGTGTGGAGAACAGAGCAGGATTACAGCAACTTCAAAGCAAAAACGAACAATAAGGACATGAAACCCGTACTGCAGTAACGTAAAGGAAGCTATTTAGCTAAAAAAAAAAAATTCCTTTAGTGATCCTTTAATTTTTGTGAAGGGTCCCAGTGGCAATAAAGTACAGGGGGTCCTTGGGTTACAAACAAGATAGGGTCTGTAGGTTTGTTCTTAAGTTGAATCTGTTTGTAATTTGGAACAGGTACACTTTTTAAGTGTAGCTCCAGCCCAAAAAAAATGTTTTACGCTTTTTGGATAGCATAGGGAAGGGTCATCACCCCTGTAACATTTGTTTTGCTGTCTGTGCCCCTGTTCAGAAGATTTAACCTCACTATCTGTCCCAATGACAATTGGATTTTGAAATTGTTGGGTTGTTGTGGAAACAAGCCTTGGTGATAAAGCATCAGTGGAGACACCTTTTTTCCCAAAATAACTCTTAGGCCTCGTACACACGACTGTTTTCCTCGACAGAATCCATCAAGAACCTTGGTGGCCGAGGAAAGCTGTCGTGTGTATGCTTTTAATCCAGAAAACTGTCGAGGAACTTGAAGAGAAAAAAAAGAGAACAAGTTCTTTTTTTCCTCGTTGGGAGTCTCAATTTCCTCGTCGTGTTTCTCGTCGGGCTGGTTTTCGACGAGAAACACGTTTGTGTGTATGCTTAGAAACAGTAGCTTTTGTAATGGAGATAGCACATTTGTCATGCTGTAACAGACTGAAAAGTGCAAATCCTCTCTTACCAAACTTTTACCTAACACGCAGTAACATGAGATTAGCAAATGTAGCCCCAAGGGTTGTGCCAGTGGAATCGAACTTCCCCTGCCGTCGTACGTGTTGAATGTTACTGCGTTTGAGAACAACGAGATTTGGTCTTGACAGTTTGTACGCAAAGACAGCTTGTCAAGATTCTCGACAAGCCTAACAAGGAACTCGTCGAGGAAAACAATGTTTCATTTACGACGAGTTCCTCTGTCGTGTGTACGAGGCCTAACAGAAGAGAATTTCCCTTCCTAGGGGTAGATTTCCTCTCACTTCCTGTTGTCTCCCTCCGTTTGTAAGTAGGAGTCATTTGTAAGTCGGATATTTGTAAGTAGGGGACCCCCTGTACTGTATAACTAAACACTTTGTAAAGTGGAGTTCCACCCAAAAATTGAACTTCCGCTTTTCGGAATCCACCCCCCCCCCTCCGGTGTGACATTTGTCCAATACAGACATTTTGCGCCCACTTCCGGGAATAGATAACCTAGCCACCCACGGGTATCTATGCCACTTCCGGTGCCTCCTCCGCCCTCTCCGCCGCCCCCCCCACGATGTCTTCTGGAAGACACACAGGTCCCAGAAGACAGCAAGGACCAGTGGGGTCACGCAGTAGGGAACCAGGAAGTGAAAAAAAATTGCGGAACACCCGTTAAGATGAAGTGGAGAAGCAAAGGGGTTAGAACACCTGTCAGGTTCTGTATTGCTGTCTGTGCCCCCTCTAGGGAGATTTTCCCTCTACATTTGTCCTGTTTACTATTATCATCTAGAATAAAAGTGAAAGTAAATTCCCAAAAATTTGAGCTGTCATCAGAATAGGAAGAGGGTAAATCTTCCAATGGCGACTACAAGGGATTTTCTCACTTTGGAGAGATTTCTTCTCACTTCCTGTTTTGACTATGAAAATATCTATCAAAAAAAGTTCTGCCTTTAGTTCTACTTTAAGGTTTTGCTACAAAAAAGGATTCTGCAATCCTAGTACAGCACTGCATAACCAAAAATGCCATCTGCTCTCCCATAATTGGGCTTGCTGTAATTGAGTAAGAGGCTCACATTTTTTAGAATTAGCTTTGACATTGCACAATCACACAGTCATTTGTAACTAGGTCTGTCATGACCCTAAAAACGCTGTAGCAACTTCCTAATGCCCTTCAAAAGTAACAGACATCATTAATATTTATGGATAACTACCGGTAGTTATATGAAGCTGCTGTTGGTAGTACATAGACTTACACATGTTTACTGTGCCTGCAAAACAGCAGATAAAAGGGATACAGTGAGGGGAAAAAAATATTTGATCCCCTGATTTTGTACATTTGCCCACTAACAAAGAAATGATCAGTCTATAATGTTAATGGTCTGTTTATTTTAACAGTGAGAGACAGAATAACACAAATATCTAGAAAAACGCATTTCAAAAAAGTTATAAATTGATTCGCATTTTAATGAGTGAAATAAGTATTTGACCCTTTCGCAAAACATGACTTAGTACAAAACCCTTGTTGCCAATCACCCCCTTGAGGTCAAAGTTTCTTGTAGTTTGCCACCAGGTGTGCACACATCTAAGGAGGGATTTTCTCCCACTTCTCTTTGCAGATCCTCTCCAAGACAATAAGGTTTTAAGGCTGAGGTTTGTTAACTCGAACCTTCAGCTCCCTCCACATATTTTCTATGGAGTTAAGGTCTGGAGACTGGCTAGGTCAATCCAGAACCTTAACCTGCTTCTTCTTGAGCCACTCCTTTGTGGCTTTGTCCATGTGTTTTGGGTCATTGTCATGCTGAAATACCCATCCACGACCCATCTTCAATGCCCTGGCTGAGGGAAGAAGGTTCTCACCCAAGATTTGATGGTACATGGGCCCCGTCCATTGTCCATTAGATGCAATGAAATTGGGCTGTCCCCTTAACAAAAAAACACCCCCAAAGCATAATGTTTACTGCTACTATTTACTTTAGTTTATATTGTAAATGCTTATATAGCGCTTGGTTACTTCCAAGTACCGGTGCTATTAAAATTCAGAGGGCGATCAGAGTACTAATGACTCTGATCCAAATTACAATGTTCAAATAGGGTCTCTGTTTCATCTTGGCTGTGCTGTGGGCCCTTTCGTTGTTACTGGGGTGCTATCCCACCCCAGGGCGACAGGTGGCAGACTTGGGTATTCTTTTCCAGCAGCCAATCAGTAGGGAGTGTCCTTGCTGGGCATGCTGGGAGAGGGTACTTATGGGACAGATGCTATTGAGTCTGGGTCTTCTTCCAGTGTGGCATCCAACTTTAGGGTGACCACATCATGGCGCCCCAGCAATATGGCCTACCTAACGGGGTGCCCATGCAGTGTTCCTGGTCCCGGGACCATGTTGGTCCGGAACGTTTGAGCAACGGTGGGGACCCAGTGATCGACTGGGTTCCCACTTGTGAAGATCCCAAGCGGTAGAGCTGTTCAGTGGGGACTCCGTCTGAGGAGCGCCAATGAGTGGCTGGCGGTCCAAAAGGATTTAGACAAACCACCAGGGATTAAGATAGCCGGATACTGAAGGATTAATCACCTGTCAGTCGGTACCTGGGCGACGTTAAGAAGGAGATCCAGGCATAATTCTTCCGAGGAGGATTGCCTCCGCATTTGCAATCAGAAAAGGCCTATGGCTTTGGCCGAACCACTCTGTGTGTGATTATGGACACACACATCCGAGTTCAGGAGCATGCCTATACTAGTGCCCCTACAGCAGCTGGCTTGCTATGGGGGGCATTTACAAGAAGAGTAGGAAGGCAAAGTTCTGGCAGGGGGAAGCCAGAAGAATAGGTAAGAGACTACTCTGTGCAATACCATCGCATGGAGCAGGCAATGTAATGTTTCTTATTTTAAGAAAAAAAAATCAGCCTTTACAACCCCTGTAAAAGTGTCATTTAGCCGTATTGCTCTATCATCTTGTATGTCACTGTAAAATGATCAGAGCAGGAATAAATGATGTCCTTCTTCAAAAAGTAACTCTAGACAAAATCATGTTTTGTTTAAGATAGGATGGAGAAGGGTTGTATGTGTCCTGCTGTTTCCGGCATGGTTGTATACAAGTCAAAGAGGGTTCATTGGTTAGAGGGATAGCCAGCACCAAACAGGATTTCTGCCTAAGTTGAAGAAAAGAATGAACAGTGCAATGATCTACTACAGAGGTACTGTACATTAGAAACTGAGGTGGAGAGCGTTAATGTGGGTTAATTCAGCCAGAGGTGATTTACAGGACTTTAATATAAAAGTACAAGTTTCTTTCAAAAGTGCACAAATCCTTTAACTGACTGGGGTTTCACTATATACAATTAGAACATTGATGTATAATAATTCTATAACATATAAATTCCAGATTGATAAATATAATTAAAAGTGGACAAAAGAGAATTGAGGCAGCATAATATTAAAAAGGAACTGGAAAAATAAAAATGTCCGTTTTTCAATCTAACTTCTATTGAAGCAAACATCTGATGTGTATTTGTCAAAGATGTGTTGTGTAGCCTGCCATTTAAATAATCTTTCCTTTTTATGAAGGCCTCAGAGGGTGTCATGCAGCAATGACAAGGGACCTTTGATGAGAACAATTCATATTCTGTCTTCAGCCTTTTCCACAATGCTGCCCCCTCATATCATCCTGCTCCAGCGTTTTCTCTTCTGCTCTAGTAAAAGACATCACTTGTGAACAATGGGCTACCAAGCAGAGCCTAAAGCCTTGTGCTGAAATGAGCGGCCAGAAAGCACCATTGAAAAACAAGCAAACTTTTACATTTAACTGGCTCTAGAACAAAAACAATTGTATGGAAGTTAGATCTAAACACATACAATGATACAAGACATCTAACTAATAAACACTTCATGTACATGCTTCAAAGCTAGGCCCGAGCAGTCAGTACCTCTCGGTTACTTGTGTAGCGCCCCTGTACTTCCAAGTACGGATGCTGTTTAAATTTAGAGGGGGATGAGAGAGTTACTTAGCTCTCATCCATGCAATTTATGTTGATTTAATTGCTGTGCTGTCATTTCATTCCGTGTTCCAAAGATGCCTTTTCATCTTGGAGTGACAGGTGGCGGCAGTGGAGACCAGTGGGAGCAGCCAGCCAGCAGCCAATCAGAGGAGGTTTTCCTTTCGCAGGGCATGCTGGGGGAGGGTACTTCTTTAGAGTGCCATTTTTGGTGTGGGGAGTTCCAGGTTGGATCCGGGTGCGGCACCCACCTTTAGGGTGTGCGCACATCACGGGCCCGGGCGATATGGCCTTCCATGCCGGGGCGCACATGCTACGCGCTGTCCTTGGCTCCGGGACCCTGCTGGCCCGGAGTGACTGAGGCTGTGGGGGACCCAGTGACTTATTGGGTCCCTCCATCTTTTGAGAGAAGATCCCAAGCGAGTTGTGCTGTTGGGTGGGAAGTCAGTCTGAGGAGAGCCTGGAGGCAGGCTGTCCAATAGGGCCCAGACGAACCATCGGGGATCAAGGTACCGGACACTGGGAGTTTGTTGATGGCAACCTGTCAGTCAGTCACCGAATTCAAGAGCTACCTGAGAGAGATTCAGACAACTGTTACCTTTGAGAAGAAATCACTCCACTGAGCTATGTTTCCAGAACAAAGGCCTGTGGCAGAGGTCCTATTCCTATTTCACTTGAGCCAAGTCTGTGGCACAGGCTTGTTGTCCTTCTCAAAGTTCTGAGTGATACTCCGGTTGCCAGTTCTGTGAGAGAGACTGTCCGGGTACACTACACCCACTCCAGCTGGAGTGGCGACGAAGCAAAGGTACTGTTTTCAACAAGATTCCACGACTACTGTCCATTGCTTACACCATTTCATTCATTGGATTTTAGTGGCTTCAGTCATGAAAGCTTATCATCACATATGGACATTATCTAGGACAGTCTTCATGCAAATTGCATAAGAATGCCTACCCTTCCAAACTGAAATCCACCCATCAGCCCAGGTTCATACTGAGCTGCAGGAATGAAGCCATGCGAGTTCAGCTGAACTCACACGATTTCACTCCCACGTGTCAGTCTCAATTTCGGATGCGATTTCAGAGACATCTGTGCAGATGTCAATGAAAATCGCAGCCTGAAATCGCAAAAAGTAATACAGAAACAACTTTTTCGTTTTTCTGCAGATGTCACACAGATTAGGATGGTGCCATTGACGACAATTGTCACCGATTTGACATGTCAAATCACTCCAGTGTGAACCAGGGCCCAAAACAATTTTCTATTAATCATAACTTTACTCCAAGAGCCAGCCCATTACTTCTCTGCATCAAAATCTTGAGATGCCAGAGTATCAAGGCAGAGTGCTGTGAGGATTGGTCTGCGCTGCCCCCCGCAGACCAACCCACCAGTTGTGATCAGCCTACATTGTATAGAGAAGCACAGAGACCCAATAAGGACATTAATAGGTCTAAAATAAGGTATGTAATGGAAACTGAATGTTTTTTATTAAAAACATGTTTGGTTTAAGTTAGAATGGGGAAGGGTTGTATGTGGCCTGCTGTTTCCGGCATGGTCGTATACAAGTCAATGAGGATTCATTGGTTACAAGGATAGCCAGCAACAAACAGTATTTCTGCCCAAGTTGAAGAAAAGATTGAACAGTGCACTGATCTACTACAGAGGTACTGTACATTAGAAACAGAGGTGGAAAACGTTAATGTGGGTTAATTCGGCCAGAGGTGATTTACAGGACTAATATAAAAGTAGAATTTTCTTTCAAAAATCCTTTACTTAGCCCATTACTTCCCTGCATCAAAATCACGAGACGCTAGAGTATCAAGGCAGAGTGCTGTGAGGTTTGGTCTCTAATCCCTCCCATCCCCCCCTGCAGGCTCACACACCAGTTGTGATCAGCCTACAATGTATAGAGAAGCACAAAGTCCCAGTGAGGACATTACTGGGTCTAAAATAATAAGTTATGTAATGGAAACTGAATAGTTTTATTAAAAAATAAAATTTGTTAGCATGTTGATGAAGAGAAGAAAGAAAGGAGTCACCGCTCCAGGTGGGTCTACCGTGTAGTCACAGGCTGATTCAGGATGCCGAGGGTGCTGGCGGTGCACTAATAGCCGCAACTCCAAAACCCGATAAGGTTGTCTTAATTAAAAGGAACAGCAGGTACATCATAAGGTCACAGCAACAAAAACAATGGGACAGCCGACGCGTTTCACACTAGATCAGTAAGGGAAAAATATGATCAGATTAACCTTTAGCTTTAAACATGCTGTTTCAGTGAATATCTCCTAAACTGCTGGTTTAGGAGATATTCCCGGTACCTACAGGTAAGCCTATATATATATATATATTATATATATATACATATATATATATATATACACACACACACACACACACACACACACACACGGTATATATGCCTGTGTGTATGTACGCATGTGTATATATATATATATATACACACACAGTGCCTTGCAAAAGTATTCAGCCCCCTTGAACTTTGCGACCTTTTGCCACATTTCAGGCTTCAAACATAAAGATATAAAACTGTAATTTTTTGTGAAGAATCAACAACAAGTGGGACACAATCATAAAGTGGAACGAAATTTATTGGATATTTCAAACAAATACAGGACCATTCTGGAAGAAAACCTGATGGAGTCTGCAAAAGATCTGAGACTGGGACGGAGATTTGTCTTCCAACAAGACAATGATACAAAACATAAAGCAAAATCTACAATGGAGTGGTTCACAAATGAACATATCCAGGTGTTAGAATGACCAAGTCAAAGTCCAGACCTGAATCCAATCGAGAATCTGTGGAAAGAACTGAAAACTGCTGTTCACAAACGCTCTTCATCCAACCTCACTGAGCTTGAGCTGTTTTGCAAGGAGGTATGGGCAAAAATTTCAGTCTCTCGATGTGCAAAACTGATAGAGACATACCCCAAGCGACTTACAGCTGTAATCGCAGCAAAAGGTGGCGCTACAAAGTATTAACTTAAGGGGTCTGAATAATTCTGCACGCCCAATTTTTCAGTTTTTTATTTGTTAAAAAAGTTTGAAATATTCAATACATTTCGTTCCACTTCATGATTGTGTCCCACTTGTTGTTGATTCTTCACAAAAAATTACAGTTTTATATCTTTATGTTTGAAGCCTGAAATGTGGCAAAAGGTCGCAAAGTTCAAGGGGGCCGAATACTTTCGCAAGGCACTGTGTATATATATATGTATACATATACATACACACACACACATATATAAACACTGGAGACAGTACTGTGACACAGGTGTTCCTATTTTAGAGGGGGGCATTGATGACTCTTCCAATTTCAGCAGCGCACATAGTGAATATGGTTCACCAAAGCAAATGACCAACTTGGAGTCAAAGCAAACCAGACAGTTTTTGGCAAGTTCAGATCAGGTACCCCCTCACCCCGTCCATCCCAAAAAAGAGACATTCCAAATATGAGAGGAGAGGGGGGAGGAGGAGGAAGAAAAGTGGAACATCCCCTTTTGTTAATGTCTAATTCTAGCAGCTAATGTTGGTTACTGACAGAGTAGGGAAGATCAAGCCCTGTACACACGATCAGTTTGTCTGATGAAAACAGACCGTTTTCATCAGACAAACCGATCGTGTGTGGGCCCCATCGGTTTGTTTTCCATCGGTGAAAAAAAAAATAGAACATGTTTTAAAATGTTCCTATAGATAATAAAAAAAACAATAGAAAAAATGATTGTCTGTGTGGAAGTCCATCGGTCAAAAATCCATGCATGCTCAGAATCAAGTCCACGCATGCTCAGAAGCATTGAACTTCATTTTTCTCAGCACGTCGTAGTGTTTTACGTCACCATGTTGGACGCGGTCTGATTTTTGACCGATGGTGTGTAGGCAAGACTGATGAATGTCAGCTTCATCGGATATCCGACGAAAAAACCCATCGGATTAGATTCCATCAGACATCCGATCGTGTGTACGAGGCTTTAGTCAAGTTTTTAGTCCTGTCTGTGTTGCCATTAGACCTCTTTCACATTGAGGCGTGGAGCCGCGGTGACGGTATAGCCACGCTATTTGTAGCGCCGCTATACCGTCGTATTTACCGCGATATTCGGGCGCCAGCGGTGAGGTTTTAACCCCCGCTAACGGCCGAAAAAGGGTTAATACCGCGCTATTACCGCGGTTTCTCATTGATTTCAATGGGAAGGCGCGGTATAGGAGCGGTGATCACACCGCTCCTATACCGCGGTAAAGATGCGGCTAGCAGGACTTTTGGAGCGTTCCTGCTAGCGCACCGCTTCAGTGTGAAAGCCTTCGGACTTTCACATTGAACACTACAGGGCATTATTTTTCATGCGGTATAGCAGTGCTATTTTTAGCGCTGTACTGCATGAAAAACGCCTTAATGTGAAAGGGGCCTTAGGGAGAGACACCCTTTACTGCCTGTCCTGATGACATTCAGACAAGAAATGATGGGGAAGGGTGTCACTGGGACAAAAAGGCAAATACAGCAATACAAACCTGACATTTTTTTTAGCTAAATAGCTTCCTTTACCCTAATGCAGTCCTGGTTTCATGTCCTCGTTGTTCGTTTTTGCTGTAATCCTTCTCTGTTCTGCATACTTCCCGATTGTCTGTTTTCTTATGAAAAAAGTACTGGGAGCTTCTCTCTGTGGTCTCTAATCAAGGAGGTGTGATTACTGTGTGTCTAAAACCCCTCAGAACCAATCAGTTTCATTTTAAAAACAAACACTGCCCTGTATTGGCTCTGTGCCTCTGTCCTTCACACAAGCATGAAACTAGATGAAAAACGAAACTGAAACTGCAGGCACATTATATGATTGATTTTTATCTATTTGTAATCCTTTTTAAAAAGGAATCAGTTAACTATTATGTCTCTATACCCTGTAAACAGTCATTTCAGCAAAAAAAATGTTTTCCTTTACAACTCCTTTAACTCTCCTTAATGCCTCGTACACACGATCAGATTTTCCAATGGGAATTATGTAATGTAGGCTGTTGGAAATTCTGGCGGTTTATATGCTTCATCGGACAATTGTTGTCGGATTTTCCACCAACAAATGTTGGATAGCATGCTTTAAAATTTTCCGACAACAAATATGTGTTGTCGGATTATACGATTGTGTGTACAGAAGTCTTTTGGAAAAAAAATCCTAAGTACAAACACGCATGCTCAGAAGCAATGCTAACCATAACACAACATTAGCAAAAGTTGCCTAAAGGGTGGCGTGAAAGAGCTGAAAAAACACGTAGTTTTGTGTCTGTTGGCCGACAATTCTTTGCCGTTTGTATGCAAGACAAGTTTATGGGCAACGCCCTTCAGACAAAGGTCCTACGATTTGTCCGCGGAAAATCCGATCGTGTGTACCAGGCTTTACGCTACTAAATAAATGCACCTTTTTTGCAGTCTCTCCCAATTAGAGATGTATCTCATTACTTCCTGTCTTAGTGACACTTTCTATGGAACAGGAAGAGAACAAATCTTACCAATCGGGCCACATACAGCAATAAAAGACTGACAGATTCCAGCTGTAACCCATTCTATCCAAACCTAAAAGGTTTATTTAAAAACTGGAGTTTACTTAACTACCATCTGCTTTTTGATTCTTGTCTGGGGTGTAAATTGAAAGTGGAATTTCAGGCAAAAAACTAAATAGCCAGTTGAAATAAATGTCATAAGCCAGGAGATTTGCAAGTATATTCATCTGGTTCAGCTTATGCAACTCCCTATGAAACCTTTTCACTGAAAAATGCATTAGCATTATCATCTTTGCCCAATGACTGGGGAGATTGCCCAGGATGAACTAAAACTGACCCTGGGAGTAGCGATTTAGAGAAAATTTCTGGCATTGCAGTATGGTAAATTACAAGCCTGGCTGGGCAGATTTACAAATTGTTTAGCAGATACTTCCATAAACGTAAACGTGTAAACGGTTTGCCTAGAGCTCCATTTTTTTTTTTTAGGAGGTTGAACAGGTTATTTCCCAGTTGTAAATTAGTAGTAAATTGGTGAATACTATAAAACAAACCTCAGATAAACTAAAACTACATATCACAAAGTAACAATTCCATTTGTTACACTACTTGCAAACACCGCTGGTGAGAATATTCAGGAAAACCCCACCATCAGGACCCACAGAATACATTTAGAATTGGTTGCTGTGGGTTACTAAACTTTGTTTGGTACTATTTTGCCTCACTGACTAAGCCTAAGAGTCGGTTCACACTGGGGCGACACGACTTCCAGCACGACTTTCAGAAGCAACTTCAACACGACATGAGCATGAACCACAGGGCGATCTGGGGAGATTTACAACACGACTTGAAGTCCTTTTCAGGACAGGAGACATTCCAGTGGCCAATAAAACAACAATCAGCTCTGGGAGAGGGAGGGGGAGGGAGGGGTTTTTCTGAGAAATGTATGTTATCTTGCTGGGAAGTAGCTTCAATTAAAACAGTGATCAGACTTGGAAGCGACTTCCATTGAAATCAATGGGTACAAATCGCCTAGAAGTCTGATTGAAGTAGTACAGGAACCTCTTCTGAAGTCGGAGCGACATGAGTAGTGTGTATTAACACCACTCCCATTCACTTACATTGCTTTTCTGGACAGCACGACTTGGGACGACTTGAGACGACTTGAGACGACTTCAAGTCGGATCCCAAGTCGCCCCAGTGTGAACCGGCTCTGACAGTAAATACCCAAATATAATCTGAGAAACAGAAATAAAATAAGCAATTCCTGTTTTCTGGCAGAAGAAGATAAAGATACTTAGTCCAGATTAGCAATGCACAAATGTATTAATTCTTTCAGAGATATTTTAAATAAATATTTAAACTTTAATAAATATTCTGTTAGCTCTAACCACTTAATCTTGTTGCGAGTCCAAAATTACAAAGAGAAGTGTTGGCGTATTTAAATAATGAATAAACATTTAGGAGCTTATTTTTATACCTTCAGGTGGTGGGGGAGGGAACTCCTCAAAATCTAAATTTTCCAGACTTCCCATCATTCTGGGCGTTTCAGTATTTCAGCATGAAATGCCATCCTGTCATTAAATAAATGTAGTGGTTATGTCAGAGTATGCATACAAGATATTCCAAATCTAACAAATTACACTTGTCTATCAAAAATTGCCATAGAATGTAATACAGTACATATAATACATATAATACACAATAAAAATCGTTTTACTGGTTAAAAAAAAAAATAGTAAAAAAAAAAAAAAATCATAATTCTGTCCCCTATTTTGTAGGCGCTATAACTTTTGCGCAAAGCAGTCGCTCATTGCGATTTTTTATTTTTTTTTACAAAAATACGTAGAAGAATACGTATCGGTCTTAACTGAGAAAAAAAATATTTTTTTTAAAAAACAAATTAGGATATTTATTATAGCAACAAGTAAAAAATATATATGTATTTTTAAATTGTAGCTCTTTTTTTTATTTATAGCGCAAAAAATAAAAATCGCATGGGCGATCAAATACCACCAAAATAAAGCTCTATTTGTGGGAAAAAAAAAGGACGTCAATTTTGTTTGGGAACCACGTCACACGACCGCGCAAATGACAGTTAAAGCGACGCAGTGCCGGAAGCTGTGCCCAGTAAGCAAGTGAATAACTCACCACAGTTTTGTTTTTTTTGCTAAATAAACAAATAAACAGTAGTTTATTTGAAATTTTGGGGAAAAAGGCAAAAAAACTTTCATAGTCTGTTATAAAATTCTGCAAACAGGTATTTTTTTTCCTTCAGGCATAGTTCACATTGATTCAAATTGGATGTGGGTTTGCCACTGGAGTCCAGTGTGTCTTTTGGTCCATTTCAGTTATGAATTAATCCCCAAATTTGGGCTGAAATCGGACCTGGAACAGAGAATGGGGACGCACAGGACGCCCTGCTGTGAGACACTATATGCTGCGGTGTGAACCCAGCCTCACTGATGTGAGGCTGCACTGATGGGCAGCACTGATAGGTGACACTGATGACACTGGTGGGCACAGATTGGCAGCACTGGTGCCCTGATTATCAGTGTACATGTCCCTTTTACAGAAGCTGGTTATCGGCTCCCTTCTCCTCTACTCATGCGGCCAGACGATAACCGCCTTCTGTTTACATCCATGATCAGCTGTGATTAAACAAAGCTGATCACATGGTAAAGAGCCACTGATTGGCTCTTTACCTCAATCTGTGATCAGCAGTGTCCTCTGGAGACTGACATCATAGAGCCTGTCGCCCAATTTCCGAAGAAGGCACGATCACGGGATGACATCATACAAGATATTCCAAATCTAACAAATTACACTTGTCTATCAAAAAATTTCAGTGTACATGTCCCTTTTACAGAAGCTGGTTATCGACTCTCTTCTCCTCTACTCATGCGGCCAGATGATAACTGGCTTCTGTTTACATCCATGATCAGCTGTGATTAAACAAAGCTGATCACATGGTAAAGAGCTGCTTATTGGCTCTTTACCTCAATCTGTGATCAGCGGTGTCCTCTGGAGACTGCCATCAGAGAGTGTGTCGCCCAATTTCGGAAGCAGGCGCGATCGCGGGACGACATATGACGGCTTCCCAGAACTAGCCGGCCACGCTGTAGCCGTCATTCGGCTATAGTGCGATCAGCAAGTGGTTAATCACAAGTCCTGCAGTAACTTCACTGTGCAGATATTTGGAGGGAAAACTTGATATGTTTGCATACATATATCCTTTTTCCAAATATAAATATTCAACCACTTGTCGACCTGCCACACTACATATACTGTGGCAGCGCAAATTGTACAGGCACCGTAATGTACCTGTATGTCGCTGCTTTCTTCTGGGTTTAGAGCGCTGCCCCACCCCCACCCCTGCTGATTGGCCTTTTCCAATCACTTCCCAGAGCCCTGTGTCGACAATCAACATAATGCTCTGTACAGAGAAAACACACTTGTTTCTGCAAAGCAGGGATAAGAAACAAACATATGTAATAATCAGCACACATTACACATTGTTAGGAACACACTTCCCAGCCAGTGTCATTAGTACAGTGACAGTGTATAGTTTTAGCACTCATCACTATATTATTGTTACTGGTGATGTCAGTGACAGCAAAGCCCCATACACAATATTCGATTTTTTGCAGATTTCAGCTCGAATTTTGGGCTAAATTCGGACCTAAAAACTGACCAAAAGACACACAGGTCTCCTGTACAAATTTGCATTGGAGATATGTGAACAGGCTCCACAGAAAGTCAGTCACAATCTTCTGTTATTGCAAATTGGATGCGGTGAACCCGCATCCAATTCGCAATAGTGTAAAACTGGCCTCAAGGTTTGACCTATTGACCTGGTTTTGGTAAATATGAAGTAAAAAATCTGCAGAAAATATAATGGTGTGCATGGCGCTTTATTCAGTTCCCACAAAGTGTCAGTTAGTGTCAGATTGTTCACTGCACTATCACAATCCCAGTAATAGTCAGTGATCACCGCCATTACTGGTATAAAAAAAAGAAAACTCCAGTATATTATATACACACCATTTTTTTTACCAAAGATATGTAGCAACATTTTGGCCTAAATTTATGAAGAAATTATATTTTGTTTCTGATATGTTTCAATGTTTTCAGAAAATATTGTGTATTTTTTTCAAAAATCTTGGACTTTTTTTTGTATGTTAACCACTTAAGGACCGCCGCATGTACATTTACGTCGGCAGAATGGCACCGACAGGCACATCAACGTATATATACGTTGGTGCCTTGGGGGGGATCGGGGGTCCGACAAGAGGGGGCGGCTATTCGTTTTTGTCCGCCCCCTCCGGATCGCTCCCAGCCAATGCACGCGCTCCCCCTGCAGTGCACTTCCTCCTCCTGTGTAAACACAGGAAGGAGGAAGCGGCGTGATCTCTCCCTCTGCGTTTTTTTCAACCACCGCTGAGGAGAGATCACAACACAAGTAAGTCTGCACAACACTACACTGCACCTACACAAAAAACACATTTAACCCCCGCGATCGCCCCCCCCCCCCCCCCCCCCCGTCACAGTGTCACTGAATGCAGTAATCATACATGTATGATTACTGTATTTAGTGTCAGTGTGACAGGCAGTGTAAAAGTCAGTTAGTGTTAGGTTCAGGGTAGCCCTGTACCCCCCCTAATAAAGTTTTAACCCCCTGATCACTGCCCTAGTTAACCCTTTCACTCCCTATTGCCAGCGTCACTAAGCGATCATTTTTCTGATCGCTGTATTAGTGTCGCTGTTCCCGCTAGGTAGCTAATTTTTTTTTTATTGCGATTTTTTTTTACTAAAGACATGTGGCTAAACAAATTTTGGCCTAAATGTTTGACTAAAATTTAGTTTATTGATTTTTCTTATAACAAAAAGTAAAAAATATTGTTTTTTTTTCAAAAATGTCGCTCAAAAGAAAGCTCTATTTGTGGGAAGAAAAGGACGCGAATTTTGTTTGGGAGCCACGTCGCACGACCGCGCAATTGTCTGTTAAAGCGACGCAGTGCCGAATCGCAAAAACCCCTTTGGTCATTTGGCAGCATATTGGTCCGGGTCTTAAGTGGTTAAATAAATAAAAAAAACTGTGGTGATCAAATACCACCAAAAGAAAGCTCTATTTGTGGGGGGGAAAAAATTATATATATATTTCATGTGGGTACAGTGTTGCATGACCACACAAAAAACGCCCTGGTCATGAAAGGGGTAAAATTTCCTGGACCACAAGTAGATAAAGAGTATATTTCTTTATAATAATTGTGTTTCTAAATGTACAAAGTATAAATACCTAGTTATACAAAAATATTATTGTAGAATATTCATCAGGAGAGAAAGCATGACTTTTGGCATCAGTCACCTTAGAGAAAACCGGACCACAATTTAACCTTTTTTTTTTTTCAACCACAGGTAGAGTTTAGAGGATGTAAGGTAATTTTATTTATATTTTTTGGCTTAATGCAATAGGGTCTATAAAAAAAAAAATACTGCATGAATATCACAAACATTTCCCCAGTGGTCACAAATTTTATCCGTATTCGACATAATACGCTATGATAATATGCATAATACGCATATAATACGCTATAATACCTATGACTGTCAGCTCCATTTAGTTGCTATAATGCAGTATATTTCATGAAGTACCGTACCTCAAATTGAAAGAATACTAGGTTAAACCCACTAGATGGAGCTGATAATCAACGTATCAACAAATCAACGTATGCGGCAAAACACAGTCAGGCCTTGTACACACGAGGGAATAAACCCGCTGAAAACCAGCCGAAAAATCCCCTCGTCTGTAGGGGCAAACGGAGGTTTTGGCCGGATTTCTCCAGCGGAAAAGTTTCAAAGCATGCTTTGGAACTTTTCCGCTGGAGAGCTGCCCATCGGATATGTCCGCTGGTTAGTACGGCAAACCAGCGGACATATCTGCCCGCACATGCGTCGTATCCTGTGAATGGATCTGACGCATGCGCGCGGAAGTGTTTACTTCCTGGTGCGGTGACGTGGCGGCGTCAGCGTCACTGCGCTGTCCGCCGGCGGGGAATTTGATCCGATGGTGTGTATAGCCATCGGATCAAACAGTCCGGCGGACATATCCGATGGAAACGGTCCGATCGAATACATCCCATTGTGTGTACAAGGCCTCAGAGTTTGTGTTTGCTGGGAGAATGCTTATGACTTTCATCCTGTGAATATTTAATTTATAGATCCCAAAGTCTTTCAACCTTGCCATAAAAAAATGTTGAATTAGTGGGTTACATGTTAATTCCAAAGCAATGTGTTAAACACAGCAAGTATTCCCTCTTCAGCCCTCCCTCCATGCTTCTCCCTAACCACCACATGGCTGCCCATGCTACTTACAACTAGCACCAGATTATTACACAGCATACACTGAAGAAGAGGAATGCAGAGATGTATCTGTCCAGCCAAATAATCATAGTGACAGAAGGCAGCAGGATGGACAAAAGTATAGGCCACAAATCCTTAGAAAACTTCTGTCCAGCCAAGACCATAAGTCTGGATCCCTGTGCCAACATAATGGTTTGGAGATCATTTACGCCTAAATGATTGTACATTTGCACTGCAGCATCCATTTCTTGGCAAGCCTAAGTCTGGAAATTTAGTGAGTCAGTAATACATAGAGGACCGTGTTGAATGACGTGACCGCTTGGCTGCTGACATGTAGCTAGTCTTCTCTTGCTCCTCCTTATTCTGAAGTATATGATATGTCAGGCATGGGCTCAAATCCAGATTCAACCAAGCCCATCCCTCTGTGATAAAGTGTGATGATGAGATACAGTATACACCATCAGGGAGCCCTGAGAAGGAAGTCCTAGTTGATGAAGTCATTTTCCAGTTACTATTGAACCTACACAATCAACATTTTTCCAGTCCCTGTTAATACCAATAGCATTTAGGAATGTATATAGTGTTATATATTTTACTTTAACAAGAACCTGTGATCCATTCTATGCTTTTAAATGTACAGGGCAATTTTTTAGACCCGATGTCAAGTTTGTATTACTGTCTGTGCCCTTGCTGGATAGATTCACCTCTCTGTCCTGATAACTATTGACCTTGAGAGGGAAAGTGAGGGTAAATCCAAAATACCCCCTTCCTGCCCAGGACAAATTTTCATATTTTAGTGCAGTCACACTTTGAATTACAATTATTCAGTTATGCAAAACTGTAACCAAATTATTATATTTTTTATTTATTTGAGACAGATAAAAATAGCAAAATTAAAGAAAATAAATAAAAATTCTTTGCGTCAGTTTAAAATTTTGCAAATAATCGTTCTTCATAAATTTAGGCCAAAATGTGTTCTACTACATTTCTTTGGTAAAAATAACCCATATGTGTGTAACATACATACATAAACACACACACACGCACACACACACACACACACATTGTACAGGGTGGGCCATTTATATGGATACACCTTAATAAAATGGGAATGGTTGGTGATATTAACTTCCTGTTTGTGGCACATTAGTATATGTGAGGGGGGAACATTTTCAAGATGAGTGGTGACCATGGCGGCCATTTTGAAGTCAGCCATTTTGAATACAACTTTTGTTTTTTCAATAGGAAGAGGGTCACGTGACACAAACTTATTGGGAATTTCACAAGAAAAACAATGGTGTGCTTGGTTTTAACTTTATTCTTTCATGAGTTATTTACAAGTTTCTGACCACTTATAAAATGTGATCAATGTGCTGCCCATTGTGTTGGATTGTCAATGCAACCCTCTTCTCCCACTCTTCACACACTGATAGCAACACCTGGTTACTGCATTCTCTTTGTTTACAGCCATTGACATGTCGCCAAGGTTAACACATGTGGAGCGGATAGAAATTGTGTTAATGTCTGGTGAATGCACTAACCGGGTCATTGCAGCAGATTTCATTGCGGTGTTGCTATCAGTGTGTCAGTGGGAGAAGAGGGTTGCATTGACAATCCAACACAATGGGCAGCACATTGAACACATTTTATAAGTGGTCAGAAACGTGTAAATAACTCATGAAGGATTAAAGTTAAAACCAAGCACACCATTGTTTTTCTTGTGAAATTCCCATATATTTCAAAATGTATCAATTCTGATTCTGAGTATCTCATTTTTTGAGGTCCTAAAATGCATAGACAGTATAGACATCCCAAATGTACACAGTCCAAGGTATTTAGTAAGAGGAATGGTGAGTTTTTTGAAAGTGTGATTTTTGTCGCAATTTTTGTGAAAATTTGAAAATAAAATGAATAAAAAAACAACAACATTTTAAAACATTTTTTACAGTGGTGAACATGGCATCTGTCACAAATGGAGTCAACACCCACTGGACAGATACAGGCTTCTACTAGTTTAACATTCTGGAGGTAATACCAGGATATCTTCAAATTTTACAAAGTTCAGTAATATTTTACAATGTACAAAGAGAGTGCCCTGCCTTGTGCAACACCTTCAGTTAATTTAATGAAAAAAATGACTTACAGTATATAATATGCAAAAATAAACACACACGCAGAAGAGTGCAAAAGTCTAGTGAATTACCAGAGATTTACGGGATAAAATGTGGAAAATTCCAAAATGGGTACTTACAAAGGTAGAACCTACAAAAGCAATAAAACCTCAAGACACTGTGCAGTGCAGGAATCTCAGAACAAAAGAGTCCGCTAAGCTGGCGAACCAACACGTTTCAGGACGTCCCCTTCTTCAGAGCTTAGCTCTGTTTTTTGGGCTGTGCAATTCCTGCACTGCACGGTGTCTCGTAATTTTATTGCTTTTGTAACTTTTACTTTTGTAAGTGCCCACTTTTTCCATCTTCCACATTAAATCTCAGGTAATGCACTGGGTGTTTGTGCCCTCCTGTATACACTTGTATACTGGATTCCCCAATGAGAGGATGGCTGCTTAGGCCAAGTATTCCTGATATATGTCCTAATGGTGTTTTTATGGCTTGTTACATATTTTGCTTGTGGCAGATCTCTGAGCGCTGGAAGTAGTTGGGCGTTTTGTGCTCCAGCATATAATATACATCGCACATCCTGGTAGGGATTTTGCAGACATGAGGTGATCCTTAATAGGATGGAAGCTGTATTTTATATGCTGTTCCTTGAAGTACCTTTGTGAGTATTTGAAGTAATTTAATTAATACAATTTATTGTAGGTGTTGCATGAAGCTGGTGCAATCTCCTTTTGTTTTATAATATACTGTACACATTAAAGGCAAACAAATGTTAAAAGGACGTGCTTGTATCGTGCGTCCTATAGCCATTTTATGTACAGTGTGTGGCATCTGTCCTAATTATAAGGAATGCTCAGGAGGCAACATCAAGAAAAATGTAAAGGTACACCCTTTTTTGGAACCCAAACACGTGTATGCTTGTCTTATACTTATCTACTTTAAGCGCTTATTGCTGATACACTGAGAAAACAGATGTTGTCTAAAATGACACACAAAACAACAAACCCACAGAGAAAACAAGCGACTGGAAAAGGCTCGGTAAAGAAAATCTGCTAAACAGATGGTCGAGGGACGTGATTTCTCACACTTGAGTTTGAAGCCAGATTCTACATATCACAGAATATGGTGTTCCTCATATACTGTACATTGTGGAATGCTACCAATGTGTTCAGGATTATGATAGTTCCATGTATAGAGCAGCAGTGAGGTTTTCAATACCCCATATTTAAAATATGTGAAGATAAGGCAGGATGTTTACCTATCCAGTTGATGCTTTGGATGATTGCTTCAGACAGCTATACATCTTATGTGGCTACACTTACTTATCACTTATTTATTGAACTGTGTATGCATCTACCTGCCGGAGTGATTCATTTACCTTCATCATCTTTGAGAATTTAGTTGGAATTTTTCACATATTGATTGTTGTGTTCAATTTACTTTGACCACCATTTATCAGCGCTGCACTGATAAATGCAGCGCTTTGTACTTTGTTTGTGTGCTAGCCGCTTTTTGTACTTAATTGTATTCGGTTTAGCGCAGTTTTTTCCCCCTTTCCTCTATGTTCCTTCTTTATAATACTGGAGACAACAGGAACTCTTCCTATTGTATATGTACCCAAACTCTGGCTTTCAGGGCTTGTTACTATGTCTCTCGCACTCAAAAATAAAACACAACCAACCATAGTGTACTTTGTATGCAAACTTTAATTTAAAAATTTGTAAAAAAAAAAAAACTTGCAATTAAAAGTGCGTACCAGGGTGCACCACCTTGTCCTCATAGAAGACATAGCCTAAAGCCCAGGGATGTATTTAGGTTTTGTGCTGCCCTAGGCCTGACCAAACTTGTGCACCCCCTAATTTAAATATGACCCACCCTTTCCTGTCAAGGCCACATCCCTTGCGGTTTAAAACCCACCCTGAAATTTTCAAGTGGGGACACTAGTTCTGATGGCCTGGGGGGGGGGGGGGCAATGTATTCCCTTAATTTGCATAGATTTCCTCTCACTTCCTGTTTGGCTATGGGACAGATAGTGAAGGGAAATCTCTGCAATGGGACAGGGATGGTAAAAAATTTGAAGCAACGCCCCCCCCCCCCCCCCCCTCTACAGTTGCAGAATGCCAACCGCCCACATACTGGAAGCAGCGCGGCCGATTTATGGGGGCGCTAAAAGAATTTGCCTAACAGTGTAGCGCAAGCCGGCGGAGACACTGTCTGTGCTGCCCCCTGCCTGGGCCTTGTTGGCCTAGGCCAGGATACAGCATTGCTAAAGCCTCATATACACGATCGGATTTTCTACGGACAAAGCGTAAAACTTTTGTCCGAAGGCCGTTGGCCGGGAACTTGTATTGCATACAAACGGCAAAGAATTGTCAGCCAACAAACACAAAACTGTGTTTTTTCAGCTCTTTAGCGCCACCCTTTGTGCAGCTTCTGCCAATGTTGTGTTATGTTGAGCACTGTTTCCTAGCATGTGTGTTTGTACTTTGGAGTTTTGTCCAATGGACTTGTGTACTCCCGCTTGGAAAATCCGACAACACACAATTGTTGGTGGAAAATTTTAAAGCATGCTATCTTACATTTGTCCTACGCGGATAATCCGACAAACGATCGGATTTTCCGACAACAGCCTGTCATCACACAATTCCCGTTGGATAATCCGACCGTGTATACAAGGCTTTAGACTATCTGCTATATGAGAGTCTCCCTAAACATGTGCTGATCTGGGGCCAGGAAGCAGTACAGGTTTAGAAGACACTCCTCAAGCATATAGTCTAAAGCGGAGTACACACCATGAGCAAATCGGAAGAAGAATTTTGCACGATTCACGATTGTTTGATTTTGGTATAGTCTGTAAACAACTTTCGACATTTAATTCAGACTTTCCAAATGAAAAATTTCTGAAAGTTTTCTCGAACGAGAACAGAACAAATGATTTTCATTTAACGTGTACTGTTTTTGTATGGTTTTCGCGCAAGGAAAATCAGATACAAAAGACTGCGCATGATCAGAAACAATAAACACAAAAAAAGCCTTTGTTGTTTGAATTTTTTTGGACATTACTACCATCTTTGGCTCCGAGCTGCTGTGAATCCAGGAAAACTGCACGATCGTTCACCCAATTTTCTTATAGTGCGAGTCTGCCTAAGGCTATGGGGTTGATTTACTAAAACTGGAGAGTGCAAAATCCGATGCAGCAGCTCTACATAGAAACCAATCAGCTTCTAATTTCAGCTTGTTCAATTAAGCTTTGACAAAAAAACTAGAAGCCGATTGGTTTCTATGCAGAACTGTGCCAGATTTTGCACTCTCCAGTTTTAGTAAATCAACCCCAACCCCTATGACTTCTATGCTGGCATTTTGAAATGTGAGATTTTTTTTTTACAAGCCTCCTTTAATTGGGGCATGGCAGATGTGTCCCGTGCCTACATACTTTTGCTAATAGATGTCCCTCTTTCCCATTTCAGAAAGGTATGGCAACGTCCCTATCACTGCATTAAAATTCATTGTATAGGTTCAGTCTTTATTATTTTTTAAATAACAAACATATCATACTTACCTCTCACTGTGCAGTTCATTTTGCACAGAGTGGCCCCGATCGTCCTCTTCTGGGGTCCCACGGTGGCTCTCTCGGCTCCTCCCCGCAATAGCTAACCCCCCTCTGTGAAGCTCTCTCCCAAAGGGGTTGACTTGCGGGTGCGCTCCAGTGTCAGACACTTGACATACAAAGCCGCCGAGTGTATGACTCAGTCCTGCCCACCGGCGCTTGCGTCATTGGATTTGATTGACAGCAGTGTTAGCCAATGGCTGCGCTGCTATCAATCTATTCAATGAAGAGTCGAGAAGCCCAGATCGAGCGTGTTTCCAGGGCTCAGGTAAGTAAGACACGGGGGGCGCGGTAATCGACAGATGTATTTTCACCTTAATGCATAGCATGTATTAAGATGAAAAAACATGAACCTTTACAACCCTTCTGAATCCTTTTTACATTTGTATTATTTACAACTTTGAAGAACAATGCCCTCATCCCTTTTGTCAGTTATCCCCTGTACATATATAGATACACACCAGCCACTGCTCAAACAGCAAACTGTCCCTGTCACCTTTAAGCAGTATTAAACCCAAAAACAAATGTAGCGGTACCCCCCATAAGAGCTGCTGAAATGTTGGATTGTCTGTCACCCTGCTCAGCCTGGCATTCACCTCTCAGACACTCAGAGACATGGAACAGTCCATATGCGTTGTTTTTTTATTTTATTGAGGAAATTAAACTTGGATGGGGTAAGTGAAATACAGGATGCCCAGTAGAATTGGTCGCGTTTGCTTGTGACAACTCTATATAGTCCAGTATATACACTCCATTTCTTCTCCTGCACATCACTTCCTCTCTAATCTCCAGGTCTTTCTCCTCCAGCACATCGCTTCCTCTCTAGTCCTCATGCACAGCTAGCACAAAGTGGTTAGGCCTGACACTGGCTCAGCCAGGCCCTTAGCAATTGCCCTTTATAGGCAGGGACCACAGGCCCCTATAGTTTAGCAAAATAGGAAGTCTCTGGTGCTAGCTGTCCTACATGGAGCTACTGAGCCCAGTAAGCCATCTTCAGGCCCTGCCAGCCCTCCTGGCTGCAGCTGCCTTTCTCCACTGCCCCCTTTTCCACACTTCTACACCCATCTCAGACAGCCAGCTCTAATTCCTCTCAGGCATGCCTCCCCAGTCCTCTTGACTGTGCCTCTCTCACAAGCCCTTTTGGCTGCAACCAGTTGTTCTCCCCGGAATCTCTTAGTAGTGCTCTCATCCAATGTCCTCTCCTTGCTCTCTCTTGTGTCTCTGGTCCAGGACTTATTCATGCGTTCTTGAAGGTGGACTCCACTGCACCCAAGGCCACCAACCCCCCACCCCCAGACTAGGGAGCTCCCTCAAAAGCCCTGACAGCTTCCACACTCTCTCACTTGCATATTACACCCGACAACTCCTCCGCAGCTGGGGTGACCCTGGGTATTTAAGGAGGCCTGCCCCCTGCCAATATAAGTTGGGGATTGGTCAAGACTCCTTAAAATACCCCAGGCAGCTCCACCTCTCCTCCTCTCTTTCCAGAATCTTCTGGAAAGAAGAGGAAGGTCTCTGCGATGCTGCCTGTGAGTCACCAGCTGCTACCCTGAGACACTCCCAGCCCAAGACAAAAACAAAACAAACAGACCTGTCAGTCAGGCCTGCCTAAATTTACCTGACACAAAAAACCTACCTACCTAGAGGGTGCTACACAAATATTTATTATAATGCAGCTTACCAATTCTTAGATGTCTTAGATTATTTTAATTTAAATGATGATCTCTAGCAAAATTTATCAGTTTTCAAAAGAAAAAGCTATTGTGAAGATGTAACAGAGGGTTGAGACAAGCTATTTACTACTGACAGGGGTGATTTCAATGATCAGCTTGTATTTACTGTATGTAAAAACATTATCCTAAAAAGGAAAAAGAATAGTTTGCTGTAGTTGCCTATAAAGGGTTAGAGTTTGGCTTTAATTGGCGTTAGTGTATCAAAATCTGCTAGTCAATCCAATACTCCCCTACCCCCAGATTAGCAATGCTGCTGTCCATACATTCCCCTTTGTGCGCCTTCATTCAGAGAGGCAGCACTCAAAGGGTGAATTCACATTACATCAGAGACCTGCTGGAACTATTCACTGCTCCAGCAGCTCTCCATTGTCTACTGTGGTAGGGGCAGTGTAGTGCACGATCTGTGCTATTTGTGCAAACTTTTTCTTAAATGTACAAAACGTATGCCCTGCAGGACATTGCCATGCCATTCGACAGTGCTCTGCAATAAAATACAACATGTCTGTGTTGCAGTGTGAATGGGACACACAGGAAACAATTGAACTGGTGGTCACAGGCATTTTACAATACAGAAAACCACCAGTCACTGCATCATTTGGGAGTTCTCCCCAATACAGGAGGTGTGTTACTGGTCAGATCACCAGGTAAAAACAAAGGGGGAAAAGCCTAAAAAAAGAAAGCTAATGGAGCCACCACAGCTAAGCTGCAAAATAGAAAAAGTTTGGTTCTGGATTTATTACCACTTTATTTGTTCCCTTTTTATATATATATATATATATATATATATATATATATATATATATATATATATATATATATATATATACACATACACATACACACACACACACACATATATACTATGACATTTTCAGAGGCACCATGTCCCTGTCACTACAGTATGTCACATCCTAAACATATGTACTCAATAGCACAATTTCTGTCATAGCCAATAGAACAGCATACTTACACAGCCAACACTTATCCATAAGCGACACCCTACTGTCTTCCTTTGCTTCTTATAAATACTGTATATATCATGCACAGATTAGCAGCACTCAGCAAAAAACAAAGACAAAAAAGCTTTCACATCATATTATCACCCTCATCCTTGATGTGTAACAACACACTACCCGCTTGTACCCACTTCCATAGTTCCTTCTTACTATTATTACTCTTATGTCAGTAAAACCAGATGCCTTGGACAGAATAATCTGTTCATCAACACCACTCACAGGAACACTGAAGATCCAAGGTTATCCTTGTTAAATGTTACTTTAATACTAATAAAAATGCCTGAAATAAAATAAGTGTCTGGCTGTGTGCTCTAAATTGGCTGAAGCCAAACAGTGACTTTATAACTGAGCAATGTGTATGGTGCTCACACGTTCTCCTTGTACCTGATTGGGTTTCCTCCTCTGGTTTCTCCTACACTCCAAAGACATTCTGGCAGGGTAATTATTATTATTTATTATACAGGATTTATATTTATTTCAGGTACTTATATAGCGCTGTCAATTTACACATACATTGTACATTCACATCAGTCCTTACCCTCAAGGAGCTTACAATCTAAGGTCCCTAACTCACATTCATATACATATACATACTAGGGACAATTGTACACAGGACCGGATTAACCTACCAGCATGTCTTTAGAGCGTAGGAGGAAACCCACACAGGGAGAATATGCAAACTACAGGCAGATGGTGTCGTGGTTGGGATTATAACCAACCTTTTTGCTGCTAGGTGAAAGTGCTAACCACTACACCACTGTGCTATTATGCCAAAAGTTGGTGCAGAGCCTTACAATATAAAGCAGGGGTCTCAAACTGGTGGCCCTCCAGCTGTTGCGAAACTACAAGTCCCATGAGGCATTGCAAGGCTGACAGTTACAAGCATGACTCCCACGGGCAGAGGCATGATGGGACTTGTAGTTTCCCAACATCTGGAGGGCCGCCAGTTTGAGACCCCTGATATAAAGGGAGACAATACAGTAACAATACAATGCAATACAAGAGGCTTACAATCTAATAGGGAGAGTAATTTGCTCCTTAACCACTTTAGCCCCGGACCATATTGCTGTCCAAAGACCAGAGCACTTTTTGTGATTCGGCACTGCGTCGCTTTAACTGACAATTGCGCGGTCGTGCGACGTGGCTCCCAAACAAAATTGGCGTCCTTTTTTTTCCACAAATAGAGCTTTCTTTTGGCGGTATTTGATCATCTCTGCGGTTTTTATTTTTTGCGCTATAAAAAATAGAGCGACTATTTTGAAAAAAATGCAATATTTTTTACATTTTGCTATTATAAAAATCCCAAAAAAGATATAAAAAAACATTTTTTTTCCTCAGTTTAGGCCGATACGTATTCTTCTACATATTTTTCGTTAAAAAAAAATCGCAATTAGCGTTTATTAATTGGTTTGCGCAAAATTTATAGCGTTTACAAAAAAGGGGGTCGTTTTATGGCATTTTTATTATTATTTTTTTTTTACTAGTAATGGCGGCGATCAGCGTTTTTTTTCCGGTACTACGATATTATGGCGAACACATCGGACACTTTTGACACATTTTTGGGACCATTGGCATTTTTATAGCGATCAATGCTATACAAATGCATTGTATTACTATAAAAATGCCATTGGCAGTGAAGGGGTTAACACTAGGGGGCAAGGAAGGGGTTAAGTGTGTTCCTGGTGTGTTCTAACTGTATGGGGGGGTTGACTCACTAGGGGAAGTCACTGATCTTCTGTCCATACATTGTATGAACAGAAGATCACCGTTTCCCCCGCTGACAGGAACGAAAGGTATGTGTTTACACACATACCTCCCGTTCCCCGCTCTGTAACGAGCAATCGCACCCGCCGGGCATGTGCGCGCGTGACAAGCTGGGCATGTGCGCGCGTGACAAGCTGCTAAAGGGAGGACGTAGAGCTACGTGCTCCCGCGTAGCAGTGCCACCGTCCCACAGTAATATGACCGCGGGCGGTCGACAATCAGTTAAATATACAATAATTCATTAAATATACATTATGTAAAGTTAAGTGTGAATTATTGGTGATATAAAAACACATGCAATTAACAATAAATTAATTTTATATAATTATTTTTTTAAAGGTAGAGCTCTCTTTTGGTGGTATTTAATAACCCTTTTATTATTTTCCCATGTAAATTAAAATAACCCACACATAGTTCCCTTACTTTCTGTTATAAAATATACCTTTTAAGACTAGGTTCACACCTATGCATTATCTAGTGCGTTTTGTGGTTTGCAGTCCATTTAACACAGTTTCCTATGGGACACGTTGACAGCTATGCGTTTTTCAACCGCTGAGTTTTTGGAAAGGGTCAGGGACTTTTTTTTTTCCAGATTTCATTTTGCATTTACTAGACTTATATGAACCCATGGCAAAAACACAAGTGTTGCGTTTTTACATGTGTTTTATATATTTATTTTTTCTTAACAAACTGTGAAAAGTTTTATGTTAAAGTGGATGTAAACCCAAAACCTTTTTTTTTTATGTCAGAATGTAGAGTATAAGATTTCCTATCATCTGTGCCCAGTCTTGCCACACGGAGTTAATCCAGCTCCGATCAATCCTCTTGTATTGTTCATTGAAAATTAACAGACTTCCAGATAAAAACCTGTCTAAATAAAAAGTCTGTTCCTCTCTCCTTGCTTTGAGTGACAGGTGATATATAAGAAGGCCAGTATGGAGGCCTAAGTTTATGGGAGGAGCCCGGAGGGTATTTAAGCAGCCCACTCACACATGCTCTTTGCCGGTTCAGTGTGCTGTACTACACATCACGGGGCCAACTCTTCCCAGCTCACCTCATGTCTGTGAGTCTGCACATTCAATCGTATTCGACACCCTACCGCCCATCCCTTTTTCAGGGCACTTCTCAGGATATCCTTCTTCAATTAACTACCCATTACTTACCTTGGGTATGCCCCCTTTTCTTGGCATACTGACCAGACCACCAAGGCACACTTCAGGTCTATTTATGTTGGAAGTCTTGTCACGTGTTTATGTAATCCACATCACTCTCGGTCAGAGGGTAATGACCATAAACATATCTAGCTTGGACATGTTTATCACATGTTATGTTATGATAAACATAACATAACATATGATAAACATGTCCAAGCTAGATATGTAAATAACCTGTCACTCAATGCAAGGAGAGAGAAACTGACTTTTTATTTAGACAGGTTTTTATCTGGAAGTCTGTTAATTTTCACTGAACAATAAAAAAGGATTGCTCAGAGCTGGATTAACTTTGTGTAGCAAGACTGGGCACAGATCATAGGAAATCTTATACTCTACATTGTGACATAATTTTTTTTTTTTTTTTCGGTTTTAAGGAGCGGCTGCCATGTCCTTAACAACTGACAGCTGAATGTAAAAAAGAAGAAAATAAACATATAGTGTGGGGTCCTCCCCCCCTACAATCCATACCATGACAAAAAAAAAACATTCTACAAAATCCATACCAGAGCCTCCTCCCCACCTGAACCATACCAGGGATGGGAATTGGATGGTGCTTTGGGGTAGGGGAGCACTGCACCTTGTCCCCATGTTAATGTTGACATTTAGCCTGTATGATAACTGTTAATAATATTCACAACACAAATAACATAAAAAACAACAAAACTTTTGATTGCTCACATGACTAGTACAGAAGGGATGGTTATGTGGTGTCAGCCAACAGGGCAGTGGCGACTACGTACCTTTGGCAGAAACCCTTTTCTTTTGTTTCACTATATGTTATAATAAAATGCTTTTACTATCACAATATACTGTGTGTCCACGTTACATTCTACTGAAAAAAATTAAAATGTACATGCCATATTGTGCCTGAACAAGCTATGAACATGCACTCTTACACTTCGTATTATGGAAAATTAAGGTTGTACACCCTTTCCTTAGGGAACCTCGCCCATCCAGATCTCAGAAAGCTTTGCACTGGATAAGAAATGTTCACATAGCTTTTTTTTATTAATGCTTTACATAATGAATGAAGATGAACACTGGTTATGTATTTACTTTTTTAATGCCCTCCTTCATGTGATCCACCCCCCCCAATATCTACATAACCTCCCCACTGGACCTCTGATTTTTGCTTACCTTGTATTTTATTTCATCTTACCTCCTAGGCCCCCTTGCATGCTCACTCCCCAGTTTTTGTCAACCCTGTCATGAATGTAATGCAGCTTTACAAGTGCACATATTTCATCGTCAGGTTGAAAAAAAAAAAGACACAAATCCACCTAGTTTAACCAATAGTGAAAAGAAAGTTTAGAGAAAAATTCCATATTCAGAATCGTATAGCCACAATTGATCCACTGAAAGACACGGTCCAATTTTCTTCACCCAGGTGATGGGGGGGGGGGGGTGGAGTACCTTCCTGTTCCCACAGAGAAAAAGGAATGTGCAACTCGGTGGGGTGCAGTTGTACTCATTTACCCCAGAGCTTGGTAAATAAGGTGAAACTCTGTTGATTTCCATCATCCAATCATGTGCAAGGAAAAATGCAGTTTTTTTCCTCCTTGCCTATGATTGAGTATTCTGTACAGAGTGAAGCTTTACCACGCTCTAGGGTTAATGAGTGGTATTAAACCAAAAAGCAAATATTTATTGTATTGTGGCTTACCAATACTTGGATGTGGTGGCTGCATTAGTTTTCTCTTTAGGCTTTCTTTTATTTATTTTCACCTGGTAAATGAGCCAGTACATCTGTTGTTTTTCCAACAGAATAAGCTGTCTTAGCAGTTAAGAGTGTTGAGGCAAACCATTTAACAACGGCTTACAATGATCAGCTTTTATTTATGTAAAATCTTTATCCCAAAAAAAGAACAAAAAACTGTTGCTGTAACTACTTGTATAACTGCAGTATGAGCTTGAGTTTGTTTTCCATTTGTGCTAGTACATCTAACACTTCAATCCCCCCCCCCCCCCCCCAGATTAATAATGCTGTTGTCTGCTGTGCCTCCTGTGCTCATTTATCCAGTATGGGGGCACTCTAATACAGGCGGTGTATTACTGGCCAAATTGCCAGGTGAATACAGGAGAAAGAAGGGAAGGCTTAAAAAAAGAAAACCAATGCAACCACCACTTCTGATTGGTAAGCTACTGCCCTTTCCTCTAAGCCCCATGCCGAAACACCAGGACCCGCTCACAAGTAAAACCTTTGCAACCCTGGTAGTTCCATCACTGGTGTCAGTTTTGTTTTTTTGTTTTCTTATTTTTTCTTATTGTATTTTATTTTTTTCATTTACAAATTTTGTAGCAGCCCTGTTGGGAAATTTTGGCAAAATATCAAGGGACTAAACATACCTCTAATGTTCCACCATTGATAAAGAGAGTAAAGAATAAATTTTTTAGCAATATATTGAGTTAGTTGTCTTGGCCTCATTAAAATCCCTTCTCTTGCCTATTCTAAATACTTTTATTCTGGGATGAAGGTGTCCTTGATCTATGGGTGTTTGTGACGTGTTCAAATACAGTTTAACCACTTTTCGATGCTTCGTTGTTACGTTGCTTCACCCTGTGGCCACTGGGGGGCGCGTGCGCGCACACACTGCTCACCTCCGGAGCCGAGTGCCCGGCAGGTGCGATCACTCGTGACACTCTTGTTTAAACACACAGATCCTGGTTCTCTCACAGGGAGAAATGACTGATCGTGTGTTCATACAAAGTATGAACAGCGATCTGTCATTTCTCCTAGTCAGTCCCATCCCCCCTTCAGTTAGATCACAGAGAGGGAACACAGTTAACCCCTTGATCGCACCCCTAGTGTTAACTGCTTCCCTGCCAGTGACATTTTTACAGTAATAGGTGCATTTTTATAGCACTGATCGCTGTAAAATTGTCAATGGTCAATGGTCCCAACATTTTTTTTAAAAGTGTCCGCCATAAGGTCGCACTCCCAATAAAAATAAAAAAAAAGAAGATCGCCGTCATTACTAGTAAAAAATAATAAAAATGTCATAATTCTATCCCTTATTTTGTAGACACTTTTGCACAAACCAATCAATATACGCTTATTGTGTTTTTTTTTTATTATTATTTTATTTATTTTACCAAAAATATGTAGAAGAATACATATCAGCCTAAACTGAAAAAAAAAAATTGGGGGGAAAAAAAAAATTGCGATATTTATTATAGCAAAAAGTAAAAGATATTGGCCCAGATTCACAGAGCGATTACGCCTGCGCAACTGGTGTTGCGCGTGCGTAAGTCTAAATGTGCGCGTGCGTTTAGATGCGCGCGATTCAGAAAACGATTTACGCCAGAAAACTACTTTTTTTGTCCGGCGTAATTTCGTTAGACAGACGCATCCGTCCGCGCAAAAATGCGCTAGACACACCATTGATTTGCTAGTCAAATATGCTAATGAGGGAGTTGCGGGGATCCACAAAAAAACGCAGTTGCTGCGCAGGCTACGCGATGTGCGCAACAGCAAAATGTCCTGTCTAAAGTTAGAGCACCTAAAAGCTGGTCTAAATTTTGAAAAAACGTCTACATCTCACAGAAAGCAACACCGTTACTGAGGAGCAGACCACACACACACACGTGTTGCACTACAATTTTACTGCCAACATGCCAGGGGCATCGTCGCTCATAGCTGCACTAGTGAATTTAGATGACCAAAGAAGGAGGAGGGCACAGAGGATGGCACGGAGGATGGCACGGGAGAGGGTATACCGCACACGCATAGACCTCTTTGGCATGAGTGATTCTGAGGTGTATCGCATCTTCAGATTCCCCCCTCATGCCATCCTGGAATTAACCACAACCCTGCAGGAGGACATCACCAGCCCAACACAACGCTCACATCCAGTGCAGCCACTGGTCAAGGTACTGGCAACACTCCATTTCCTTGCCAGTGGCTCTTTTCAGCGTACAAGTGGAGTGGTGGCTGGGATGTCACAATCCTCCATGAGCAGATGTGTGCACCAGGTTGTCCCAGCAATCCTCACACGCTTGGCCAACCTAATCATCAAACCCACCACTGAGGACCTGCGGCTGAAGGCAATGACAGATTTCTACAGAATTGCCAGATTCCCACGCACCATCGGGGCCATTGATTGCACACATGTGGCACTCCAGCCCCCCCATGAGACAGAGCACATGTACCGCAATCGGAAGAATTGGCACTCCATCAACGTACAGGTGATAGTTGATGCCCAAGGACTCATATGGCACGTCCGTGCCAAACACCCCGGATCCACCCATGACAGCTACATCTACAATCAATGCCACATCCGAATGGAATTCTATCAGAACGTGTATGGTAACACCTGGCTGGTTGGTGAGTGACATGGGAGTCAGGCATGACTATCCCCTCCCGTGATGCACACCTCACAAGTGGCACATGCATGACTAACATTCTCCTGTCTTTTCCCTTCCAGGTGACTCTGCATATGCACTGGGACCCCATCTCATGACTCCTATCCGGAACCCCCAAACCCCAGGGGAGGAAAGATACAATCAAGCACACATCAAAACCCGAGCAGTGGTGGAGCGCACCTTTGGCCTCCTGAAGTCACGTTTCCGATGCCTGGATAAGTCTGGGGGTACACTGTTGTATTCCCCAAACTTCGTGTGCCATATCATCGTTGCATGTTGCATGCTGCACAATCTCGCAGTGAGGAAGGGCCTGCAGGTTGAGCTACGTGATGACCTGACCCCCCAACCAGACAATCAACCCCTAACCGAGGATACCCCGTCTTCTGAGGGAAGAGCAGTCAGGAGACAGCTCATATTGGGCATCTTTGCACGTTAAACACACACATTAATCATGGCACAATGAGAATGCATGCATGCACACCACTGTGGTCCCTAGCACACACACCCCACATCCTCATCAAATTGGATTGGCACCAGTCCACCATGCACGACTGGTGAGCAGTAACGCCACGTCAAGGCTCCAATTATGTCACTGTACATTCATACACCATTCACACGGACCTGGGAATCACTTCTCCCTGGTCCTGGGGAACCCTTCTCCACCAAAATTGAGGATGACACCCCTTTTCCAGCAGGAATGTCACCCCCACATTCAAACAGCATGCACAACCCAAAATTTATAAAAAATGTCAGCAAAAAAAATGCCAAAAATGTCAGCCAAAAAAAAATGCCAAAAATGTCAGCCAAAAAAAAAAAAAAAAGGGGGAAAAAAAAATCATTGCCCTCTGCGTGAGCCACGCCTGGGGCGCCCCCGGCCACGGCCCTGGCCCCTCAGGGGAGACTCATGGGGGAGGCCTGGATAGCCTGGGTAAGGGCCCTCACATCCTGCCCAACGCCTGCTGCTGTAGTCTGCAGTTCATTTAGGCAGGTTGTGAAAGCCCGGGAGTGGGAGTCCAGGTTACCCAGCGTATCCTTCATGGAGGACAGGCTCTCCTCCACCCGCCCAAAAGTCTGGCAGAGCTGTCCCAGATGGCGGGTCTGGAGGGCCTGGTCCCTTCGCAGACTGGCGGGCAGGAGATTGGGCGCCCCCCTGGTGCTCTGGGATGACATCCTGCCTCCAGCTGATGGTTGTTGGCGGGGAGAAGGGGAGGCCCTTGTGAGGGGAGCCATGTTGGGGGAGGAGGGGGGGGGCTCCCCCTTAGGGAGGGCAGGCTTCTGCCAGCCAGAGGGGAAGAGTCCGCACAAACCACTCGTCCAGTGCCTGACTCCTCCTCCTCATGATCGTCCTCCTCATGATTATCCTCCTCCTCATGATCGTCCTCCTCCTCATGATCGTCCTCCTCCTCATGATCGTCCTCCGCGGACTGTGGCCTTGTTGGGGGGGCCTCATTAGGCTGCTGTCCTGGGGTTGGAGCGGTCAGGCCAGATGGCCCTGCACCCTCCTGCACATCTGTGGATGACACAAACCATTCACAGGTTGGAGGATCCACACTTGGCACATATTCCCTTTCACCCCCTCCCCCACACATGCTACACACCTGATAGAAAAAAAAACTTACCTGGCACCACGGGGACCGGACTTGTGTCAAAGCCTGGCAGGCCCTCCACTTCATGCCGGTGAAAGGTCAGGGCCACCACATGCTCCGTCGCTGTAAGCCTAATACGGCATGGTGGGCCCCCTCCTGTGCCCCTGGCATGGGCATGCATTGCGGGCAGTTTTTTTTTCACCTGACGCCGGAGATCATTTATTTTTTTGTCAATCCCAGACCGGGTCCGTGTCTCCCCCTCCCCCGATGAATTCACCTGCTCCGTGATCCTATCCAAAATCTCCCTCCTCCTGGCCGGGGTGGTGGTGGCACTCTGCGGGCCGTGGAGAAAACGCCCATACTCGCTAATGGCCCGGGCAAGAATTCTTTTTTCCCCCCACAGTAAAATTCAGCTTTTTCTCTCTGTCATACTTCCAAACAAACTCACTACCAGTCACCAAAAATCAGTCACAAATACAAGCACAACCAATCAGGCAAGAACACACACAAAGAGAAAACGAACACCCAAAAATTACACTAGCACTCAGCAAGAAACAGTCACAAAAAAATAAAAAATAAAAAATAAAGCAAGAAAACTAACGCTCAGAAATATATCAAACAAACAGTCTCTCAAACACTTATCAAAAAACACTTTCACAAATATACCAACAAGCACTTGATCACACAACACTAATCTGACAACTACAAGACACACTGCAACGAACAACAGGAACAAAAGCACTTGGTTAAATGGGAAGGGACACAAAGGGATGTACTTTTGCAATGCAAGTGCGTTTGTGTGTGTCTATTTATGCTGTCTGCTTAGTTCACAACGTTGCCCTAGTCCATTTCCAATTCCACTGATTGCGCCGCTCCTGAGTTGTGAGCATGCGCACAGCGGAGCTGACATGGTCTCCTTCACGCGCGCATGCGCGAGCCGGCCGGCCCTTCATTTGCATGGGGTCACGGCTCATTTCAATGTAACACGCCCACGTCCCTCCCAATTTGTATTACTCCTCCTTACGCCTCAGGAAAAAACCTTACGCTTGCGCAATTTCCTGCGCAAAAGCTACGTGAATCGGGGGATTACGCAGCTAGATGGCGCAAGTCTAACGTAATGGCGGTGCGCTACGCCGGACCGATAATGCGCCGATGTACGCGAATCTGGGCCATTGTGTTTATTTTTATAGGGCAAAAAAACAAACAAAAAAAACGCAGAGGTGATCAAATACCACCAAAAGAAAGCTCTATTTGTGGGAAAAAAAGGATGCAAATTTTATTTGGATACAGCGTTGCACAACCGTGCAATTGTTAGTTACAGCGATGCAGTGCCAAATTGTAAAAAGTGCTCTGGTCAGGAAGGGGGTAAAATCTCCCGGGGGTGAAGCGGTTAATATGCTTTAGTTATGAATGGACAGAGGCAATTATTGTTAAAAAAAAGGAAAGGGCTGGTACATGCCATATTTACAGGCCCTTTGCCCGCTCTCCATCCTGACACATCCCCCGCAGCAGCAAAGAGGGGAGGGGAGAGGGGATACAGCAGAGCTGTAGGGGGCCGGAGGAGCACACATCCCCTTCATTTTCGTCTTGCATTCAGTGGCTGCAGGAGAAAAGTGGAGGCGATTGGTTCCTTTACATTATATGCCGCCCCTCCCATCTAGGTGTCCAGGGGAGCTGCACGGCACCACTGGAGCATGGGGCCAGGTCGCAATTGTGACCCCTGTAGTTACGCCCCTTTACAACATGTTACATTTTTGGTTTTGGATATAATACCTCAGAAAAAAAATATAGTAACAGTTATTGTCAAGTTAATTGATGTATGCCAACACTGCTAAACCTGGTCCAGGCATCTAGGCTTAAAATCGCTGATCAGAAAGGGTATTATATTTTAAAAACCCAGAGCACTTTTAACAGATTGTGTTTTTAACATTTAAATCGACATGTATATTTCTTATTATATCCCTTTGCAACTTGGGAATACATAAGATATATTTATATCCTAAAATATGACAATGATTCAAACTTTATAAACATTAAAACAGATGGAACAAAAAAAAAAAAAAAAAAGACACAGAAGACTGAAAGAAATTCAGGCAGATAACTATAGTGATTAACTGCATGAAGGAATAAGGGAATGCATAGTGTCCCACTTGAGCATTCACATTACAGACAATGGAGAATACATTCTTCAGTCATCTGTTCCTATAGCAACCGGCACAAGAATCCGGCCCTACACACAATGTGGTGCTTACATCCTTGCGGTGACAAAGATTCTCAATTGTATTGCTAATCACTAATATAAATAAAGTTGTATGAGTAAATTACTGATGCTTATGTTGGGAATCCTTACTTTCTAGACTCTTTCACACAAATACATTTTCCTAAATAAATACCTGACCAACAAACATCTTTCATGATTGTGATCGACAAAAAAGTTTCTGAAAAAAAAAAACAAGATACATGTATATATTGAGCTATATATTTTCTATAGAAAAAGTTCATTTTCCAGCAGACAAAAAACATCTTAAACCATATCAAAAAAAAAAGAAAGAAAAGAAACTCACTATGACTCCTTGTACACGGATCACATTGTTTACTCAAGAACTTGCGATGCCTGTGTGCAAGAAGCCAAAAAGAGATGAGTTGTGTATAGGTTGGAAAGGTGCATAGGCCCCATACACACTATTGGATTTTCTGCAGATTTTTGTCTTCGGATTTACCAAAACCATATAAAACCTTAAGAGTTTCAAATTGTATGCAATCAGGTAGGCTCTTGCACTACATGGTTTTGATAAATCTGAAGACAAAAATCTGCAGAAAATCTAATAGTGTCTATGGGGCTTAAGTGTATAGATGAGTACAATTCTTCTTCATTGCCAGTGCTGTAATATGCTCATTAAGGCTCCATGCACACTGAAGCTGATCACCTAAGGGCTCTTTCACACGTCCGTTCAGTTCGTCCGTTTTTTGGACGTCCGTTAACGGACCTCAATGCTTCCCTATGGGTTAGCGTCCGTTAGCGGATGAGCATCCGCTAACGTCCGTTAACATCCGTCTGCGGTAAGCTCCGTTTTTTTGGACGGAAGAAAACCCTATTTTTCTTCCGTCAAAAAAACAGAACGGACGAAAAACGGACGTTAGCGGATGATCCGTTTACCATCCGATCCGCTAACGTCAGTTTTTCATCAAAATATGTAAAAAAAAAAAAAGTTCTAAAAAAAAAAAAACGGATGAAAAAAAAAGATGAAAAACGGACGGAAAACGGAACGGAAACGGATGTAAACGGACGAAAAAACGGAACAACTGAAGGCGGAAAAAACTGATCTAAAAAACTGAACGGACGTGTGAAAGAGCCCTAAAAGCTATAAAAAAAAACGCCAGTAGCTTTGCAGGGAGCCTTGCAACATTTTTTTTGTGTTTTTGCAATAGCTTAAATCAGCGTTTTTCAGTGTAGCTTTTATCAGCTTTTTTGGGCGTGTTTTTGCATTTTTTCCTGCCAAAAACGGCACTTTGAACGCAAATTTCGGGCGTTCAGAAAAAAGCCAATAAACTCCAAAGCTTATTAACACTGAAAAATGCCTAGGTGTGCATGGACACATAGGCTAACATAGAGTTCAGTTTATGGGCTTAAAAAAAATAAAAATAAAAAAAGCCAAAACGCCAATAAACTGCAGTTTATCAGCTTCAGTGTGCATGGTGCCTTATACTCACATAAACATGCTTATATATGACTTCTAGGCAACTTGTAGGCAACTTGTACCCATTGATTTCAATGGAAGTTGCCTCAGAATTCGGATCACTGTCTTAACTGAGGCAACAATACAGGAAGATAACATACATTTCTCAGGAAAACCCCTCCCTCCCACAGAGCTGATTGTTGTCTGATTGGCCACTGTTAAGCCTCCTGTCCTGGAGGCGACTTGAAGTTGCCTTGTACTGTCCTGGAGTGCCTATGTTTTTATTATAAACTGACAAATGGACAAAAAAGTTTTACCATAAGCCCAGGTTCACACTGGGCTGCGGGAGTGAAGCCGTGCGAGTTCAGCTGAACTCGCACAATTTCACTCCCTATTTTGGCCGCGATTTAAGAGACATCTGTGCAGGTTTCTGCACAGATGTCAGATGTCAATGTAAATCGCGGCACGAAATCACAAAAAGTAGTACAGGAACTATTTTTTGAAATCGGTGCAGCGCCACAGATGCGGCATCGCACCGATTAGGAAGGTGTCATTGCCGGCAAATACCGCCGATTTGAGATGCGATTTCACATGTGAAATCGCATCTCAAATCAAACCAAATCGTACCCAGTGTGAACTTGGGCTAATTCTGTTAATTTGTACAGTCCTTTATCATTTAAAAAAGAAACTTGTTTTTTGTTTCCATAATACTTTGTTTTTATACCCTGTAATCCAGAGTGACATGCTGAAGTAATGTTTTAGCTATTTGTAATTGACTGTCATGGCGATAAAATGATTGTAAACCATACAGATTAACTGGAATGTACACCATATACTCAGAGCTAGCACTTTAAGTTATCAGTGCACTATAAATTGTAGGATATACTGTATATATATATATATATATTTTTTTTTTAACATAAACGGAAAAAGCAAACCGGAAATTTCTTGTAAAAAAAAAAAAAAAAGTAGCCTCTAAACTCCTAATGCCTTAGTTGCCCTGTGCTGTCTGCTTCCAGTTATTACAGCCTCCAGCACAGTTGATCCTGTATCACATACCAGGCAGAGCCTGCAAGCTAAAGATCACAGAGAAAAACTGGCAGTTGACTGCAGCTTGTGGACGTCGCCTGACACTTGTTACACAAGAAGTAATTTATGGGGTCAGTTTTGTATTAATTGTTTGCAATGCAGCACATGGTCTGCCTGATGCTATTTTTTTTAGGCTTACAAAAAAAAAAAAAATCACATTCGTTATCCCCCCCCCCCTCCCTTCTCTATATATTAAGAGGTATAATGCTTGTTAAGTCAAAGGTGATGTAATATTCTTCGCTCCCCCATCTCTACTTGAGCTGTGGAATGTGGGCAGGCACTCGATGTTCTCAGGCACAATACAGGACCACTGGTATTATATGCTATGATGGTGGTGAGTAATGAATGAGTAATGAATACTGGAACTGGAAGGGAGAACAAAGGTAATACTTTCTATTACATGCCACTTACACCAAATAAACTTTAGACCCTTTAATTACAGCGGTCCAAATATGATTTTTTTTTTCTAAGCTGACCAGATTTCAGCTATAATTTTTAATAGCATGATTCTCCACTGTTGAATTGTTATAACAATACAGCCTTACTTCCCAGGGAAGCATTACTTACGTCTATTCTTTTTTGCTGTTTTGCAAACACTTTTGTGTCTGAACAACTGTTATTTGCTCTCCTCCTCCCTCAATATCCAGGATCTTGCATACACATTGTGAGGGATTTGCTTGGTAGCGGGTGTGTGTGACCCCCTAGATGGGTTCACTACACGCTGAACTATACAGAAAGGCAGTTGAGGATGGTTGAAAACAAAGGATATGGTTTATTCTTCCATATTGCTGGATACAAGTGCAAGCATCAAAACAGCATAAACAAAACAAAACATAAAATAAACCCTTGCCACTTGGGGCGTCTACCTTCCCAACACAGGAACCTACCTATGGAGTCTGGCACAGCCTACTGCTGGGCAGACACTGCTGATCAGACAGCAGAAAAACAATAGTCTTTTGGATATTTTTTCACACAGAAAAATCAACAACCACCTCACCTCTTCAGAAGACTTTCTGACTGCTCTCCTTAACTCGAAAAGCCTCAGGATGCAGCAATCAGTAGTCATCCTTTGAATAACTTAGAGGCCTTAATTGCCTCATTCTGAACAGCTGAAGTTTTCCAACGCCCTAAACCTTTTTGGCTATTTCTGCAGCCGACACCTAATAGTAATTGGTGAATTGTCTAAACAAGGCAGAAATGTATCTCCCGTCTGTGACAACACCCACAAATTTACCCGACTTCCTGTCACAACATGTATACAGTAAATGCTTGCAAAACACGCTTAGGCCTTTCACACGGTCTGTCCGATCAGGTCCCCCTGTCAGTTTTTCAGGCGGCCCTGATCGGATCCTCCAGTCTCCTCTATGTCACGGCAGACACATGGCCGCTGACACCCACTGCCATCAAATCCAATCCTGCCCACAAAAAATAGATGGATGGTGGTCCTATTTTCCATCTGTCCAGCAGATCAGATGGAAACGGACAGTCGAGGCAGTCTGTTTCTATCCAAGTTCCCCATAGAGGAGAGCGGGACAATCATCATTTTACCAAAAAGTAAGACGTGATTGTAGCCATATTAGTGCAGACAGTACTCAATTTTCTCTACCAAAAAGTAAGGAATTATTTTCAAACATTTCTGAGTGGTTGAATTGAGCATAGGGAGAGCAATCTAATACTACTAAGCAAAGAGGATCCTGGAGTTCAGCTTTAAAAATATTTTGTCCATATCACCAACCATTGTCCAGGTTAAATAACAAGTCAAAAGTGTCACACCAACAGTGATGGAATGCTTTGGATTTCTGGTTATTTTCCATTCTGGATTGGAAGCCAGAATATTTTTCATGAGAATGTAAGCAGCAAACCTTATTGCATTCTTTAGAATGTTCGCAAGTTCAAACACACAAAAATTCACTGTCCTTTAAAACAGCAGCAAAACCAATGTTGATAAAGCACATTGTAATATGTTGTAATTAAGCCTTTGAAAAAGTTAACATGTTGTTCTTGTCACAAAGTGGTTTTACAAAATCCTAAATAAATGCTGTTGCTTTGATTTTAAATCACCTCGCTGCCCAGGGAAGTACTGTATGTTATATTAAAGTGTCTATCAGGGCAAACTTATGTAACACATATCTGAAATATGGTTAGGTTCACATCTGAGCTAGTGTGGAAAGGTGTGTAGAGTAGACGCCAGTGTGAATTTTGACATTAAATTTCGATTTACTTTTAGTTATAGTCTTTTGACTAAATGCAGTTTAAGTTGTATTTTAGCCATCTCAATTGTTTTAGTTGTATTTTAGTAGACTAAATTCTCCAGTACATTTTAGTCAACTAAAATTAAATGGATTTAGTAAAATTTGAATGCATTTTTTTTTTTTAGAATTGCCAAACTGATTAAATACTCCTGGAGTAAAAATCGAATGTTATTATTTATGGTAAGAAGGTATGAACATTACAGACACAGATTTAGCCAGTGCAATATATATAACGTTGTTATACAAGTTTCATAAGCAAATACAAAATATTGCTTTTTGACAAGCAGGAGTACAACTTGAAAAAAAAAAAAAAAAACTGTAAACTCTATTGGCTGTAATGCCATTGCACATATTACCTGAATATATTACCAACATTAACCGCTTGCCGACCAGCCGCCACAGTTTTACGGCGGGAGGTCAGCTCTGCTGGGCGAGATCATGTAGCTATACATCATCTCACCAAGCAACCAATAGGGGCGCGCACAAGCGCCCCTCGCTCGCCCCTGACGCCAACACGTGTGCGCTGGGCGCAATCACCGCCGGGCACCCGCGATCGCTCGTTAAAGAGCGAGAACCGGGAGCTGTGTGTGTAAACACACAACTCCTGGTCCTGTCAGGGGGAGAAATGCCTGATTGTCTGTTCATACAATGTATGAACAGCGATCTGTCATTTCCTCAAGTCAGTCCTACCCCCCCTTCAGTTAGAACACACCCAGGGAACATACTTAACCCCTTCCTCACCCCCTAGTGTTAACCCCTTTCCTGCTAGTGGCATTTTTATAGTAATCAATGCATTTTTATAACACTGATCGCTAAAAAAATGCCAATGGTCCCAAAAATGTGTCAGAAGTGTCTGCCATATTGTTGCAGTTCCGATGAAATCGCTGATCGCCGCAATTACTAGTAAAAAAAATAAAAATATGAATAAAAATGCCATAAAACTATCCCCTATTTTGTAAACGCTATAACTTTTGCGCAAACCAATCAATAAACGCTTATTGCATTTTTTTTTTTTTTATGGAAAATATGTAGAAGAATACGTATCGGCCTTAGCTAAGGAAAACATTTTTTTTTTTTTTATATATTTTTGGGGATATTTATTATAGCAAAAAATATATATTTTTTTTAAATCGTCGCTCTATTTTTGTTTATAGCGCAAAAACTAAAAACCGCAGAGGTGATCAAATACCACCAAAAGAAAGCTCTATTTGTGGGGGGAAAAAAAGGATTTTTAATAAACAGCTTACCTGTAAAATCCTTTTCTTGAAGTACATCACGGGACACAGAGCGCATAGCCATTACACTTGGGTTATATGGGTACCTTCAGGTGTGGACACTGGTGTAATCAATTTCACAGGAAGTTTCCTCCCTATATAACCCCCTCCCACTGGGAGTGCTTCAGTTTTGTAGCAAGCAATCCTCCGAGGTTACACAATGTTCCCCAAAAGAGGGGTGGGAGCTCTGTGTCCCGTGATGTACTTCAAGAAAAGGATTTTACAGGTAAGCTGTTTATTAAAAATCCTTTTTTCTTTATCGTACATCACGGGACACAGAGCGCATAGCCATTACACTTGGGATGTCCTAAAGCAATGCTCTATGAAGGGAGGGAGACCGTAAGGCCAAGAATAGCCAAACCAAAAATTATCAGGAAGTAAAGTAACTCCACCAACAGAGAAAAGGGGGCGTGACCCGGATCAGAGGATTCTATACTGCTGCCCGTAAGACCGCCTGCCCAAATGCTGCGTCCGTACCCTTTGCAACGTCCAACTTATAAAATTTAGTAAACGTATGTACGGAAGACCAGGTTGCCGCCTTGCAAACCTGTGCCATAGAGATCTGATGGTGTGCCGCCCAGGAGGCACTCATGGCCCTTGTAGAATGGGCTTTAACTGATAAGGGAGGTGGAACGCGCTTCAGACCATAGGCCTGAAAAATCAGTTGCTTAATCCACCTAGCCAAGGAAGACTTGGCAGCCGGCTGACCCCTCTTGGCGCCATCCGGAAGAACAAAAAGCACATCTGTTTTCCGAATCTTCTCTGTAGCCTTGAGATAGACCTTAATGGCTCGAACCACGTCCAAAGTATGAAGCAGTCTTTCCTCTCTGGACTGGGGAGTAGGAAAGAAGGATGGTAGGACTAGGTCCTGATTCAAGTGAAAACTGGATATGACCTTAGGAAGGAAAGAAGGTTGAGGCCGCAGAACCACTCTGTCCTTATGCAGAATAAGGTATGGCTCCCTGCATGACAAGGCTGCCAGCTCGGACACCCTTCTGGCCGAAGCCATAGCCACCAAAAAAAACAACTTTCGGGTTAGTAGCACAAGAGGGATTTCTGTCAGAGGTTCAAACGGCTGCCTTTGTAAAGCTGACAAGACCAGATTTAAATTCCAGGGGCAGAGGGGAGCTCTAATAGGGGGATTCACATGCAAGACCCCCTGCAAGAAGGTTTTCATAAGCGAATGGGTGGCCAAGGGTCTTTGAAACCATATTGATAAAGCCGACACCTGCCCCTTTAGAGTACTAAGAGCCAACCCTTTGTCAACGCCAACCTGGAGGAATCGCAAGATCCTGTCAATAAAAAACTTTCGAGGATGCCATTTTTGAGACTCGCACCACTCCACATAGGTTCTCCAGACTCTGTAATAAATATTTCTGGAGACCGGTTTCCTAGCCTGAATCAACGTAGATATGACCTGATCTGAGAGGCCTCTGCCCTTAAGAATTAGGGATTTAGCCGCCAAGCCGTCAAATTTAGCTGCTGTGAAGCAGGGTGGCAGATTGGGCCCTGAGACAGCAGATCTGGGCGCAGGGGGAGCGGCCACGGCGCCCCGACTGACATCTTCACGATGAGTGCGTACCAAGCCCTCCTGGGCCAGGCTGGGGCCACCAGGATCACAGGCCTGCGCTCCACCCTGATCCTCCGTAGAAGGCGGGGAATCATCTGCAGTGGAGGGAATGCATACAGGAGAGAACTGGTGCCAAGGGCAAACCAACGCATCGGTCCCGTAGGCCGAGGGATCCCTGGCTCGGGATATGAATTTGTCCAACTTTTTGTTGGATCTCGTTGCCATAATGTCCACATCTGGGACTCCGAATCTTTGGCAAATCTCTTGGAATACCTGGAGGTGAAGAGACCACTCCCCCGGGAGCAACTGTTGACGACTCAAAAAATCTGCTTGAGAATTGTCTATCCCTGGGAAGAACACCGCCGAGATGCAGGGTACATGGGCTTCGGCCCATGAGAAAATCAGGTTTACTTCTCTTTGGGCTGCTGGGCTCCTCGTGCCCCCCTGGTGGTTTATGTATGCCACCGCCGTGGCGTTGTCGGACTGTATCCTTACTGGCAGACCCTGAAGGGGGAGAGTCCAGGCGATCAGGGCCAGCCGAGCAGCTCTGATCTCCAGGATATTGATGGGAAGCAGTTTTTCTGCCTCCGATAACTGCCCTTGCTGGGTCTGTCCTTCTAGAACTGCCCCCCAACCTGACAGGCTGGCATCCGTGGATACTATCTTCCACGTGATGGGGCAAAAGGATTTCCCCTTTGACAAATTTTGAGGGACCAGCCACCAAAACAGGCTGCGCCGGACCTTCGGGGAGAGCACTAACGGACGATCTAACGCCTGAATGGACTTGTTCCAAGCAGAGAGAATGGCTGCCTGAAGATATCTGGTATGGATCTGGGCGTAGGGTACTGCCTCGAAGGCGGCCACCATCTTCCCCAGCAGTCGCATACATAAGCGAATAGTCGGCCTCTTTTTGCCTAAGATCACTTGAACTGCTTGAGCTATTGATCTGACCTTTGCTTGAGGTAAAATTATCCTCTGGCAGTCTGTATCTAGCCGAAGGCCTAGATATTCCAACTGCTTTGTGGGTTTCAATATCGATTTTTCTAGGTTCACAATCCACCCGAATTCCTCTAGATGCTGAACTGTGCGACCTACTGCCTGATTGAGGCTGGAAGCTGAGCTGTCGATAACCAGAAGATCGTCCAGGTATGCCAAGACCAAAATGCCTTCTGTCCTTAGGACGGCTAGCACCGGGGCTAACACCTTTGTGAATACCCGCGGAGCTGTTGCCAACCCGAAAGGGAGGGCTACGAACTGGTAATGGCGGTGATCTTTAATAAAACGAAGAAACTTGTGATGTGCCGGGTAGATCGGCACGTGCAGATACGCATCCTTTATGTCTATAGATGCTAGAAAGTCGTCTTGATGTAGGCTGGCTGCCACCGAACGTATGGACTCCATACGAAAGGTCTGAATGTTTAGAAAGCGATTTAGGCGTTTGAGGTCTAAGATAGGCCTGACGTCGCCATTGGGCTTTGGTATTATGAAAAGGTTGGAGTAGAATCCCAGACCCCATTCCTGGGTTGGTACTTCTACAATTACTCCTTGGAGCAAGAGACGATCCAATGCTTTTACAAGAGAGGCCCTCTTTAATGGGTCGCTTGGAAGACTTGACCCCTGAAAATGAGGAGGGGGGACTTCCCGAAACTCTAGCTTGTAGCCCGTGGCTACCACGGACATTACCCAAGAGTCGGGAATTCTGGCCTTCCACACTTCGGAGAAAAACCGAAGCCTTCCCCCCACCCAAGAGAGTGGGGGCGCCCCTTCATGAATCTGACTTGAGGACTGGTTTAACCGGCTTGCGAGACCATGGCCTCTTGCCTGCCGTGGCTTGTCCTTGTGGGCGGCTATTAAATGCTGAACGCCCGGGAGGCCGTCGATACTGACGGGAAGTTGAAGGGGCCGAGCCTGCGAAGGCCTGTCGCTTAAACGCGGGCCCACGCGATCTTTTCTTGACAGGCAAGAAAGAACTTTTACCACTTGATATGGTCTGGATATATTTATCTAGGTCTTCACCGAATAGTCTCCCACCATGAAAGGGAAATCCTGCTAAAAGCCTTTTGCAGGGTGCCTCTGCTGACCAGTTTTTCAGCCACAAAAGGCGACGCATATGAACCAACAGCAGAGATAAACGGGACGCCTGTTGAACGGAGTCCTTAATAGCATCTACTGCAAAGCAGAGAGCCCTTGGGAGGTCAGCTAATTCACGAGCTTGCTGAGCCGGTATGTCTCTTAATATCTGTTTAGTCTGATCCTTTAAAGCCTGACAAACGCCAATGGCTGCCACCGCTGGCTGAACCACGGCACCTACTGTGGTAAAAGAAGCCTTCAGTAGGGTCTCCAATTTTTTGTCGACTGGATCTTTAAACATCTGGACATTTTCCACCGGACAGGTCAGGGATTTATTTACGCAGGAAATGGCTGCGTCCACGGTAGGGAGTGCCCATTTCTTTGCAAATTCTTCTTCCATAGGATAGAGAATGGTGAACCTTTTAGGAGGGATAAAAATCCTATCAGGTCAAGCCCAATCCTGAAAAATCACGCTCTCCAGAAGGGGGTGAACCGGGAAAGACGCACCACTCAACGGTGCCTTCAAGGAACCTAAAGAGGATACCGCGGGGGCTAATTGTTCTGACACTGGAAGTTTAAAAGCAGTGCGAACCATATCCGTCAGAGACTGGATCCACAGACTCTCTGCTTGAGAAGCCGAAAAAATTTCATCTATAGTGGAATCTTCAATGTCTGAACCGTCGGGACTCAGGTCCGCTTGATCCCCCTGTGGGTCCAATTCCTCCGAAGAGAGGACCTCTGCATCCGAACACACCGCTCTAGGCGATGGGGATCTAGCCCGTTTGTCACCCGGCAAAGAGCGGGCAATTAAAGCAGTTAACCTTTTCTCTAGCCCACCCAGGGTGGTCGCTAGCATTTCTTCCGTAACATAAACGGGAATGGGTTGATTGGGGGCCGCCTCTGCCCCTAGCACCCTCAATGGCTCCTGCAACATGCTGTTCGGTGGTCTATCTGGTGAGGGTGGGACCACTGGAGCCTGGCCCAAATCCTCTGACCCCGATGGAGACCCCTTTAATTTTTTGGTACCTTTTGCAGCCTTAGCTGGTCCTGATCCCTTGGGAGCCATTGCACAACCTTGAGACACCCCTACAGCCAACACCCAACTGTTGTAGCTAGAAGTGAACCATTAATAAGAACAGGCTATGGTAAAAAAAAAATCTAAATTTTCATACGCCTGAGAAGGCGGCAATACCGAGGAAAGTCCTGTGAGTATTGCCACACCAATGCCCGTTAGCTGGAGCCCAAGGTTGCACCGACTCAGATACTGCCAGATCTAAGGCTGAGTCCCTTTAAGAAAAAAAACCTTTTTTTTTTTTTTTTTCTGGTCAGTGTGGACTAAGTCCAGACCTGAAGATCCACAAACCACCACTGGGTGTCACTGTTAGCCAGAAATGGCTCAGCTGCGCGCTCTATGTCCTCAGCCTCCACTGCTCTCAGGAGGGAATGACCAGCCAGGAAATGCTTTGTTGCTTTGAGACCTGACGCTGCTGGCCCGCCCCCCCCCCCACGCTGAAACCAACATGGAGGAAGCAGAGAGCAGAGGAGAAGCCTGGACCAGCGCTAGCAACCCAACAGACACCAGGTAAGTCACTAATCTTTATTGTAGTGCACACATAGAGGAAGCTGTCCCCATAGGCTTCCTAGGAAACAGGAGTTTTGCCAGCATTTCCTCCCTATAACACGTGGGGCTGCAGTATCATGCTAACAGGCAAGTCTGGGGGGAGTAGCAAAATACATATCTTTAAAAGCATATATATATCTACATGTTATCTGGGTAAACATTAGTACATCCCATCCTGCCTCAAAAGACATAGTGGAGATAGTGGCTGATGCACAAGCATACCATTAGCCAACCCAGAACCCCCAGGGGGATACCTACTGTCGAACCAAGTCCCGCAGGTTCCCTCTTACCTGCTCCACGCCGCAGGGTATTGCAAAATGCAAGAGGCCCAGCCTTCCCCCATCTCCGTGGGTATTGTCTTGGACCTTCAGGGACCGGGGTCCTGTGTTAAGGAACCCACACCCCTGGACCTATATAGCATCCTGGCATCAGTAGCGTTTAGTTCTTAGGAGAGACTAAGGCACTGGAGCCCAGAATCCAGCCCTCCTAGGAGAGGCATTATAGGCAAAACCCCACTCCAGCAGGGCCCGGGTACCGTACACCTTGGCTTTGAAGCACTTCGGACGGATCCGGCTAGCTATCCTGAGTCCCGAGACCTCCGAGGGACAGCTAGACGTGACCAACACCTAAGACACTGGCGAAAAAACTGAAGCACTCCCAGTGGGAGGGGGTTATATAGGGAGGAAACTTCCTGTGAAATTGATTACACCAGCGTCCACACCTGAAGGTACCCATATAACCCAAGTGTAATGGCTATGCGCTCTGTGTCCCGTGATGTACGATAAAGAAAAGGACGCCAGTTTTGTTTGGAAACCACGTCGCATGACTGCGCAATTGTCAGTTAAAGTGATGCAGTGCCGAATTGCAACAAGTGGCCTGGTCTTTGACCAGCAATATGGTCCGGGGCTGAAGTGGTTAAATATATATATATATATATATATATATATATATATATATATATATATATATAAATAAAAATGCGACGGGGGGCAGGGCCGAATGATACAGTGAGCGGCTATGGCTGCTCGCTGTATCACGGGAGCGCGCCTGCAAGGACTCTTGCGGGGAGGAGCAGAGACAGCCGCCAAAGGAATCCCAGAATACGTGGACCGGGGCCACTCTTTGCAAAACGAACTGCACAGTGAAGGCAAGTAGAACATGTTTATTATTTTAAGAAAAAAATATTTTCCTTTAGTAACCCTTTAAGAAAAGCTTTTTTCTTATTTTTTTTCTTTTAGCAACATAGTAGATGCCCCCTACTTATTCTCATATGGTAGTGCAGTGTTAATTTTTACATCAAATTTCAATTTAGTCTTAGTCATAGTCTTTTGAATTAAATGCCATTTTAGTTGTATTTTACTTATCTTAATTGTTTTAGTCGTTTTTTAGTCAACTAAAATAGTATTAATTTAGTTGACTAAAATAGTTTAGTCGTCTAAATTAACACCGGTAATCACAAACCTTACCCAACAGCAAAGTGTGCTGCTGTTTGTGAGATGCGTGGAGGTGTCACTGTCATTAATCCTAATCACAACCCCATGCACTGGATACCGCAGCACGATTTCCCATACTGAGAATTGCACTGTATTATGCAGTTTTGGTGTGGCCGCATTTTTGAAAAGTTGCAGGGAGCATCTCCCTGCATTTTCAGGAGGTACAGCAGCCCATTAAAATGAATAGGCTGCTGTCCTGGAGCAAACACAGCTGCTAGAAACCACATAAATGTGAACCAGGCCAAACATTTCCCCATGTTTTAACTCCTGCAAGTGATTGACAAACAGATTTGCTGTTGACTTAAGTGGTGTCAGCCCTCCCAGTTTTTTATTTATTTTTCTCAATCCACTTATTTTCCCTTCTCCACAACATACTGTAAAGACTAAACACTCATTCACGCTAGGTGGGATGAGCAGCCTTTCCCAGCATAGTCCCACTTTGAATGCAAGGCAAAAAATCTTGTTCCCGCACAATGCCAGTCCACACCACAATATTGAGGTTGTGCTGGTAAAAAGGGTGTCATACAGTACTATTTTCCAGCACAGTGTGGTGCAACACAATCTAACATATTGCAATGCATTGCAGCCAATAAAATCCAATACAAAAGTGTGTGACAATTCACTAATGTTTGCACAAAAAAAAGTAAAAAGTGATGTACCAGAATTGGCACAATGGCACTTTTCCTTCCACCACACACCAGCGACCATGTATTCAGCACAGCTCACATTGTGAATAAGCCCTAATTACTATGTATTTTCAATATACAAGGTAGGCTAATTAGAGGTCATAAGGTTGATTTACTAAAGGCAAATAGGCTGTTAATTTTGTAATTGAATTTTGCCCAGGGCTTAGCCAATGTGGTGAAATTTTACTCTGCAAAGAAAAAAAAATATGCATTTTTTTTCATGCACATGATTGGATGACGAAAGACGGCAGAGCCTCACCACATTCTCTAAACTCTGGGGAATAATCCCATGCAGGGTTCAACATCCCTTACAAAGTAACCAGTCTATGTGCCTTGGGTAAATTATGATCAACAGGGATTTTGTTTGCACTTATCAAGCAGATACAACAAAACTCTTTCAACGGTATATTTAACAGATCAGAGGGCAGCAACAGAAAAGTTAATTGTTAGGGTTTATATACACTTTGAAGTAATACTAAAGTCTCGCTTTTAAATGTTAAAAATAAGAAACATGTTATACTTACCTACTTGTGAAGTGTTTTTGCACAGAGCAGCCCGGATCCCCCTCTTCTCGGGTCCCTCTTAAGTGCTCTTGGCCCCTCCCTCCTGTTAATTGCCCCCACAGCAAGCAACTATGGGGGCACCTGAGCCGAGTCACAGCTCCCTATGTACATTCAGACATGGAGCCACGGGCCAGCCCCACCCCCTTTCTCTCCTTATTGGCTGACTAACTTTGATGGACAGCAGCAGGAGCCAATGGTGCTGCACTGCTCTCTCAGCCAATGAGGAGGGGAGTCCTGGGCAGCCAAGACACTCCTGAAACATCACTGGATCTAGATGGACCTCAGGTAAGTTTTAGGGGGGCTGCTGCACACAGAAGGTTTGTTATCTTCATGCATAGAATGCATGAAGATAAAAAAAAAAAAAATTCTGCCTTTACAACCACTTTAAATGTTTCTTCCAACAGTCTAAAAAATACAGGTACATTAACTAGCTGGTAAGAAAATGGACCTGAGAAATATGGTCAGAATGAAGAAAGCGTCCAACAACAAGGAAAAAGACTGTTTATACAAATGGAAAAGAGAAGAGCAGAAAGAGAGCGAGTCAACTCACAGAAATACCTCCTCATTCCACAGATGTGATTAAATCTCTCATTTCACGACTTTGTCCACCTTTAATGTGACCTATAAACTAAACAAAACAAACTCAACAAACTGAAATCTTTTAGGTTGAGGGAAGTAAAAACAAACAATTAAAATAATATGGTTGCATAAGTATGCACACCCTTAAACTAATACTTTGTTAAAGGGGTTGTAAAGGTTAATTTTTTTTCCTAAATAGCTTCCTTTACCCTAGTGCAGTCCTCCTTCACTTACCTCATCCTTCCATTTTACTTTTAAATGTCCTTATTTCTTCTGAGAAATCCTCACTTCCTGTTCTTCTGTCTGTAACTCAACACCGTAATGCAAGGCTTTCTCCCTGGTGTGGCGTGTCATGCTTGCCCCCTCCCTGGACTACAGGAGATTGAGGACGCTCTCTACATTGCAGAGAGAGAAAGAAGCTGTGTGTTAGTGCTCGCCCTGACTCTCCTGTAGTCCAAGGGAGGGGGCGAGCACGACACTCCACACCAGGGAGTGAAGAACACGGGAGATTGTTGTCACATGTACCACACAGCCAGTACTTGCCAGATATTTATGCAGCTCCTTTAATGTGGCTATAGGCCTCTTGGCAGCCTCCCTGACCAGTTTTCTTCTTATCTTTTCATTAATTTTGGAGGGACGTCCAGTTCTTGGTAATGTGACTGTTGTGCCATATTTTCTCCACAAGATGACTGTCTTCACTGCGTTCCATAATATATCTAATGCCTTGGAAATTCTTTTGTACCCTTCTCCTGACTGATACCTTTTAACAATGAGATCCCTCTGATACTTTGGAAGCTCACTGCGGATCATGGCTTTTGCTAAGAAAATGTCAGGAAAGACCTACCAAAACAGCTGAATTTTATTTGTGGTTTAAATCAGAGGCACTTTAAATGATGGCAGGTGTGTACTGACTCCTATGTAACATGAATTTAAATGCGATTGCTTAAATTTTGAACACAGCTACATCCCCAGTTATAAGAGGGTGTGCACACTTATGGAACTACGTTTAATTCCTTTTATTTTTACTCCCCCCCCCGCCCCTAAAAGATTTCAGTTTTTCAATTGAGTTGTACTGTCTATAGGTCACGTTAACCTCATTGGCGTTTTATACTGTAGGCCTGCAATTCTTAGAAATAACTCACTTAACCACTTAACGCCCGCCTAATTACGCCCACAAAAGGGCTCGGACAGGCAGATAAACGTAAATTTACGTCCCTGCCTACTAGCGGTTCGGGGGTCCGATCGGGACCCCCTCCGCTGCATGCGGCGGGCGGCTTACCTCCGGGAGCGATCCGACTCGAGGGAGCGGCAGTTCGTTTCTGTCTGCCCCTTCGTGATCGCTCCCAGCCAATCCTGTGCGCCGCCGCCGTGTCACTTCCTCTGCCTGTAAAATGTAATCACAGGCAGAAGAAGTGATGCAGCGCTCATCTCGGCGGTATTTTCAAACCGCCGAGATGAGAGAAGAGGCACAGTAAGTCTGCACCAACACTACACTGACACCAGTACACATAGGCACATTAAACCCCTTGTGATCACCCCCCCACCCCCTGTCACACTGTCACTGAATGCAGTGATCATATATGTATGATCACTGCATGTAGTGTCAGTGTGACAGGCAGTTAGTGTTAGGTTCAGGGTAGCCCCCGTACCCCCCCTAATAAAGTTTTAACCCCTTGATCACCGCCCTAGTTAACCCTTTCACTCCCTATTGCCAGTGTCACTAAGCGATCATTTTTGTGATCGCTGTATTAGTGTCACTGTTGCTGTAAGGTAGCTAATTTTTTTTTTATTGCAATTTTTTTTTACTAAAGACATGTGGCTGAATACATTTTGGCCTAAATGTTTGACTAAAATTTAGTTTATTCAATTTTTCTTATAACAAAAAGTAAAAAAATATTGTTTTTTTTTTTTTCAAAAATGTCGCTCTATTTTTGTTTATAGCGCAAAAAATAAAAATCGCAGAGGCAATCAAATACCATCAAAAGAAAGCTCTATTTGTAGGAAGAAAAGGACACAAATGTTGTTTGGGAGCCACGTTGCACGACCGCGCAATTGTTTGTTAAAGCGACGCAGTGCTGAATTGTAAAAACGCCTCTGGGCATTTAGCAGCATATTGGTCCGGGGCTTAAGGGGTTAAAGCCTTTGGGCTTTCATACTGAAGACTGCAGGGCACAATTTTTTCAGGCGGTATAGCAGAGCTACTTTTTAGCGCTAAAGTGTGAAAGGGGCCTTAGAGATGGGCACGATTATATTGAAACAAATAACAAAATCATTCTAGCATAACGAATATAAACAAATTAAATAACTTAACAAGCAAATCCGAAACAACATTTTCTATTGTACCCATCTCTAAAATTCACATCAACATCCTCTGCATGTTCATGTGAAATCATCTAACCCCCCTGCCCCCACACCTTTATTTATTTTATGTTTGCATTACTTCCTTTCTTGTCCACTTCCTAGCACGGACGATGTAGCCCCAGCTGCAGTGATGCCCCCTGTGAAAGAGCTAGGAACCTCCACGCCCAGTTAATGCGCCGGGTGGTGCCACATCTGTGACGTTATGGCGCATGAGCTGGCTAGAGAAGACCAATGGCCGTGCTTGCAGTTTTCGCTATTATGTTACTTCCAAAGTATAAGTGCAATATATGCTTTTAATAAATGCTTGGTTATAACGTACTACAATATGAAATCTCTTCCTCTTTCCACACATGCATGGGATGTGCGTGTTCGAGCTTTGGGGTGCACACCCTAATGTAATAGGCTGTGCACACCTATGTAGAGGCATAATGCAGGCTTAGATAGCAGAGACCTCCATCCCCTTATTTCAGTAAAAAACTTACAGATCAGTAAGTGTTATATAAACAGACCAGGTATGTGGAGAGGGCTTCAAAATGTGCAGCAGATTCTGAGATGAGGTCATAAAAATGTCAAGAAATAAATGCAAACAATTAGCTAAGTCTCTTCTACTATACGTGGTAGACTGCAGCAGCATCTCAATTGGCAACCAAATACTATACTGTAGACTACAGCTTCATAGGTCGCCTTTGAGCATGCAAAAAAAAAAATATATATATATAGATCAATCATTTTTAAAGGGGTTGAAAAGGTTTGTTTATTTTCTAAATACCGTATTTATCGCCCTATAGCGCGCACTGGCGTATAGCGCACACCCCCACCTAGAAGGGAATCCTAAGGAAAAAAAAAAGAAATACTGGCAGTTTACAGTTAGTTACTTACAGTTGTCCAGCGTCCATCTGCGGCCTTCGTGGTGTCCTCCCCGCTTCTCCCGCGCTGCGATCCCCGCTTCCTGCGCTGTGTTTGAACGCCGCCGCCGACATATACCAAGCGCAGTACACTCGGCCACGCTCGGCTCCTCTTGCATAAAAAAGGCTAGGAGGCGGCAGAGGGTGTGACCGCGAGGGGAGCCGAGCCTGGCCAAGTGTACCCGAGTATACTGCGCTCAGTATATGTCGGCGGCGGCTTCAAACACAGCGCGGGAAGCGGAGATTGACGTATATCGCGCACCCACGATTTTCCCCCGATTTTAAAAGGGGAAAAAAGTGTGCGGTATACGCCGATAAATACTGTAGGTTCCTTATAGCTAGTGCATTGTTGGTTCACTTACCTTTTCCTTCCAAATGTTTTTTTTCTTTGTCTGAATTTCTCACTTCCTGTTCCTCCTCAGTAAGCTGTTCTGGCTTCCTGTGTGCCATCTCCCTGTTAATAACACCCATCAGATAGACACCATGGCATGCTTTGTACACTTAGCTCATCAAAAACTTCCCATGAAAAGGACAACTTGGTTATAGTAGCCCCTAGTCGAAGGGCTCATTTACACTCTAACATTCATGTGTGTTGCGTTAAGGCAGCACGTTTATTTTGAATAGGCTGCAAAATGAAAATATCTATATGCAGTACTTATTTCCCAATCCAGCTCACCATAATGCATGAAAGTGAGTTAATGTGCATTGTGGTGGCTGCAGTGCCTGTGCTTGTGCATCAGAGCTGCATTGCATTAGTGTGTTGAAGAGCAACTCAAGCTGAATGGCAGGGGAAAAACAGTCCCGTCGCATCAACGAGGATTCGATGCGTGTACCCGGCGGCCGCAATGTCCGTCAGGTACACGCGATCAGTGGTGACAGAGCAGGGACGTGGAGCTCTGTGTGTAAACACAGAGCTCCACGTCCTGTCAGGGAAAGGAGACAGATGCTGTTTCCCTTGTACATAGGGACACAGCATCGGTCACCTCCCCCAGTCACCCCCCACACAGTTAGAACACACCCAGGCAATACATTTAACCCCTTCCTCACCCCCTAGTGTTAACCCCTTCAATGCCAGTCACATTAATACAGTAATTAGTGCATATTTATAGCACTGGTCGCTGTATAGATGTGAATGGCGCCAAAAATGTGTCAAAAGTGTCCGATGTGTCCGCCGCAATATCGCAGTCCCAATAAAAATCGCAAATCGCCGCCATTACTAGTAAAAAAAAAAAATATTAAAAAAAATCATAATTCTGTCCCCTATTTTGTAGGCGCTATAACTTTTGCGCAAAGCAGTCACTTAGTGTGATTTTTTTTTTTTTTTTTTTTTTTACAAAAATACGTAGAAGAATATGTATCGGCCTTAACTGAGAATTTTTTTTTTTTTTTTTAAATTGGGATATTTATTATAGCAACAAGTAAAAAAATATATATATATATATATATATATATATATATATATATATATATATATATATATATATATATATATATATATATATATATATATATATATATATATATATTTTTTTTTTTTTTTTTTTTTAATTGTCGCTCTTTTTTTGTTTATAACGCAAAAAATAAAAACCGCACAGGCGATCAAATACCACCAAAAGAAAGCTCTATTTGTGGGGAAAAAAAAGAACGCCAATTTTGTCTGGGAGCCACGTCGCACAACCGCGCAATTGTCAGTTAAAGCGACGCAGTGCCGGAAGCTGAAATTTCGCCTGGGCACGAAGGGGGTTTATGTGCCCAGTAAGCAAGTGGTTAAATGGCTTTAGTGTGACTGGAACAACAACACATAGATCTGTGTAACGGCATTGTTGATATGGCACAAGAAAAGTCCAGTGTTATTAGTATTAGGTTTCATGCACACTGCTGCTCCTAAAATGAAATTTTTGGAGCTTTGGGAATTGTTTGCCTAAGCCCCTGAAAACCCCTCAATAAAAGCCTATGTGATAGTGGTGCAACGGATCACCTTTGATCCGTGATCCGAACGGGTCACCTCCTTCAGATCTGCACACACACTGTGTTCCGCGGATTCCCGCTGCGGCCATAACATACTGTACTACTGGGGGTGTCTGTACTACTGCCAGGGTTACTGTCTGTACTACTGGGGTGTCTGTACTGAGAGGGGGGGGGGGGGGACTATAGTTGGTGGGGGGGTGACACCATTTTTTTTTTTGCACCGGGTGACACCAACCCTAGTGACGCCACTGTAGTAGGGGAGATGTGGATATTACTAAGGAGATGGTGATATTACAGTAGGTGAGAATTTTTAATTTTTTTTTTTTGCCGATCCGAAAAATGATCCGATCCGTGACTCTGATCCGAGGAACGATACGAACCGTGAGTTTTTTGATCCGTTGCACCCCTACTATGTGTCCATGCACACATATGCATCTATTTACTAAAGCTGGAGAGTGCAAATTCAGGCTCACTTCTGCATAGAAACCAATTCAGGTTTTAGTGCCAAAGCTTCTAGCTGAGGTTAGAAGCCGTTTGATTTCTGTACAAAAGTGAGGCATAAAAAAACAGCAAACGTGGCTTAATGCTAGATGTGTTTAGCGCTTGTGCGTTAATTCATTTCAATGGCCAGAATAAATTACATTTCTGACCAATGAAAAACCCCCAAACACCAAATGCTGCTAAAATCACCTAAACTGGGTTGAAAAAAACACAGCTGAGTTTTTAAATGCAGATTTTCTCCTGTCTTGAAAAATAGCGTTTACAAAACCTAAACCAGTGTGCATGAACCCTCAGCATCTTTTATCACATTGAGAACAATAAAATAAACATTCCCAAGTCAACTATTTGGTAATATTATTGCCTCAGCACTTAGCTACTGGCTCCTTGCTCTTTCAGTGCTGCTTCCCTGAACTTCTTGTCTCCACAGGAAAGAGTTAACAGTGGACAGGGCAGTCTGGAGTAAGTTTATTAGCTTGGAGAAGGGGGGGGGGGGGGCAGGGGACATGGACAGGGGATGTGTGTTTCTATCGATGTACACAGTGAATGAAGGCACCACTCTAAGGCTCCATTCACCACTTGTATGACTCTGAAGTCACACGACTTTGGAGTGCAACTTTTATAATCCATATTTCCATTGCTGGAGAGGGCTCTAGGGTACAGTGTGCGTTAGCAACCACCAGCTGAAGACTGGGTGAAGGCCACAAGATATTTGGCAGCACACCGCAGATCTTCAAGTTGAGTCCAAACATTTTTCTTATTAAAGCATGATCACATCACAAAAAAAAGAGAGTGCAACATTTCGTAGTCACGCAGGACCCCTGTGTCAGGAAGGCGACGATTCAACTTTGACACAACATTGGATGGGTTCAACACGGATGCGACTCTGCAAAGTTGCACCAACTGCTGCATGTTAAATATTCAGATATGAATTTCATGTAGCTTTTGAGGATCACAATTGAAGTCTATGGCTCTCAAGTTGCATGAAAGTTGGACCAAAGCAACGCATGAACGACTTTAGTCACACATATATGAATGGTTATCATGGAAAAACATGGGGTATGACTTGTCATGTGACTTTAATGTCCAAAGTTGCATCACAAGTCACACAAGTGTAAATAAAGTCTGCGGCTCAGTTCACACATTAGGGCGGGACGTGCGTTTCAGTTATCACATTATTTCCTGCAACCACCGGCAGCCAAATTGCACTGCTCTTGCAAGACATGCAGGGGCTGTTATTTGTTATGAATGGCACTCCCACGCATCTCAGCCCACAGTGCGAACAAAGACACGGGAACCACAGAGAAACCACATGGTCAAAAAGACCATGGGCCAGATTCAGGTAGAGTTAGGCTGGAGTATCAGTGATACTCAGTGATATCAGTCTCACTTTGAGCTGGCGTTTCTGTTTTCTGTAAGCAGAAAACATGAAACGCCGGGTTGGAGTTCCTATACGAGCGGCGTAATTGTATTTCACCGTTGTATCGGAACTGCAAATTTAAAAATGGCGCTCGGGGCGTTCCCGCTGATTAACGCCGGGAATATGTTAATCAGCGAGAATCGGAAATTCACGATCGTTCTCGGGCCCGACGCAATGACTTTCCGACGTTTCCGTAAGCGATACGCGGCACAAAGAAAAACATGACCCCTAGGTGGAGTATCCTATGTTAAGTATAGCCGTCATCGCGCCAATTTTAAAAATGTTCACGTAGTTTGCGTAAAACGTCCGTTAATGGGGATTGACATCATTGACGTTCCCTGACAGAATTTGGAGCATGCGCACTGACAGTCGACGCATGCGCAGTACGTTCGTTGCGACCAATTTGAATAACGCCGGCTCATTTTTGCTACGCCGCCGCAACTTTAGGAGCAAGTGCTATGTGAATAACAGTACTTGCTCCTAAAGTCTCGGCGGAGTAACGTAAATGAGAAACGTTACTCCACATTAAAGATCCGCATACCTACCTGAATCTGGCCCCATGTGGTTTCCCTGCAGCCGTGTTTTTAAAAAGGTGCAAGGACCTTTTTTTGTACATTTCATGTGAAAATTTTATGGGCTGCCATGCCCAAGCATGTAGGACACACTAGTGTGAACCAAGCCCAAGTCCCAGCATACAAGATTGGCTCCATAGGATGCTGCAAGAGTAAGGAACAACCCAGGAAACCTGGGGCAGTGGTCATGGCACCAGCTTAAACCAAAACATAGGCAAGGATTAAAGATAAAGAAACTGCATACTCAGTACATGATTAAATTAAATAAAACAAAAATAAGGTTTAGTGTCACACAAAATAAGTATTTCCCTTTGTATTTCCCTCCAATGAGTTTTAAAGCTTATGAGTACTTGTGTGTGCACAGAATACAATGTTTACAAATATCTGTGTGATCAGACACAACATGATACAATGTCACTGCAGGAAAGACCGCAGTGATTACAGAACTCTATTCATGTATATAAACTTTCACAAGGGGTGTAGAACTACAGTAGGTGACTGGGATATTGTGTCAATCTCGCTCCCTTTCTCGGCGAGATTAAGCACTTGCGAGCCCCATCGCCGGAGCCAGCGCCGAGCTGGCTTGCCACGATGGAGACAAAGCCGTCATAGAAGCGACGGGGATCCGATGCGGATTCCCGCCAATTCTACACGTGGGCGGAGTTTGTTATGAATCCTGAGAAGGAAGTCCCCGCCGGATTTTAAATAAAAATCCGGCATGGGTTCCCCCCTCAGGAGCATAAGGGGCCCTTAGGTCTGGTATGGGTTGTAAGGAGACCCCCCTACGCCGAAAAAACGGCGTGGGGGTCCCCCTACAATCCATACCAGACCCGTATCCAAAGCACGCCGGCCAGGAAGGGAGTGGGGGCGAGCGAGCACCCCCCCTCCTGAGCCGTACTGGGCAGCATGCCCTCAACATGGGGGGGTCAGGTGCTCTGGGGCAGGGGGCGCACTGCGGCCCCCCACCCCAGAGCACCCTGTCCCCATGTTGATGAGGATAGGGCCCCTTCCCGACAACCCTGGCTGTTGGTTGTCAGGGTATGCGGGCGGGAGGCTTATCGGAATCTGGAAGCCCCCTTTAATAAGGGGGCCCCCAGATACCGGCCCCCCACCCTAAGTGAATGAGTATGGGGTACATCGTACCCCTACCCATTCACCTGGAGGCAAAGTGTAAAAATAAACCACACAGGGTATTGAAATATTTTATTAGTTGGCCGCCAGGGGGGGGGGTGTATGATCGCTTTTATAAAAGCGCCCCCCTCCGGCGGGCTTCTGCGGGGGGGATGGGTGCCGCTGTTCTTTGCCGCCGTCTGGTTCTCTTCCGCCGCCGGGCTTGTTTCGACATCTTCGGCGGGGGGAGGGGGGTCTTCTCCCACTCTCCGGGGTCTTCTCCCGCTCTCCGGGGGTCTTCTCCCGCTCTCCGGGGGTCTTCTTCTTCTTCAGGACTCGCCGCCGCTATCTTCGCGTGTTAGCTCAATTACTAGCGGCGGCGAGTCCCCTCTTCTGTGACGTCGTCTTCTTCTTCTTCTCCAGATGTTGACGCAACGCTTCCTTCCGTTGTTATGGCGGGCGCGTGGCTCGCAGCGAGTTATATAGGCCTGTCTTGTGACGTCACAGTCCCATCATGCTCCGGTAGGTACAGAAGAGGGGACTCGCCGCCGCTAGTAATTGAGCTAACACACGAAGATAGCGGCGGCGAGTCATGAAAAAGAAGAAGACACCGGAGAATGGGAGAAGACCCCCGGAGAGCGGAGAAGACCCCCGGAGAGCGGGAGAAGACCCCCGGAGAGTGGGAGAAGACCCCCGGAGAGTGGGAGAAGACCTCCCTCCCCCCGCCGAAGATGTCGAAGGAAGCCCGCCGGGTGGTGGGCGCTTTTATCAAAGCGACCCCCCCGGCGGCGGAAGAGAACCAGGCGGCGGCGAAGAACAGCGGCACCTACCCCCCCCGCAGAAGCCCGCCGGAGGGGGGCGCTTTTATAAAAGCGATCATACACACCCCCCCCCCCCCCGGCGGCCAACTAATAAAATATTTCAATACCCTGTGTGGTTTATTTGTGTTTACACTTTGCCTCCAGGTTGCCTCGCTCGCCCCCACTCCCTTCCTGACCGGCCGGCGTGCTTTGGATACGGGTCTGATATGGATTGTGGGGGGACCCCCAGGCCGTTTTTTCGGCGTAGGGGGGGGGGTCTCCTTACAACCCATACCAGACCTACGGGCCCGTTATGCTCCTGAGGGGGAAACCCATCCCGGATTTGTATTTAAAATCCGGCGGGGACTTCCTTCTCAGGATTCATAACAAACTCCGCCCACGTGTAGAATTGGCGGGAATCCGCGTTGAATCCCCGTCGCTTCTATGACGCACTCGCTGGAATGTGCTTTTACTATTCCAGCGAGTGCGAGATGTCGGCAGCCTGTCGCCGAGAATCAGCCCGATGCTGTCGTGCTAAAAACACATTCTCGGCGGCAGGCACTGTATATGCAATAGACCAGATTTACTAAAACTGCTGTACAGCCGTGGCCAAAGATTTGGAGAATGACACAATTATTAGCCTGCTCTCTGTGTTTTTAGATCTTTTTGTCAGATATTACTGTGGTATACTGGAGTATAACTTCAAGCATTTCATGAATGTCAAAGGCTTTTATTGACAATTACATGATGTTTATGTAAAGAGTCAATATTTGCAGTGTTGACCCTTCTTTTTCCAGATCTCTGCAAATTACCCTGGCATGCCGTCAATAAACTTCTGGGCCACATTCTGACCGGTGGCAGCCCATTCTTTCATATTCAATGCTTGGAGTTTTTCAGAATTTGGTGGGTTTTCTTTGGTTCGCCCACCTCTTGAGGATTGACCACAAATTCTCAATGGAATTAAGGTCTGGGGAGTTTCCTGACCATGGACCTAAAATTTTAATGTTTTGTTCCCCAAGCCACTTAGTTATCACTTTTGCCTTATGGCAAGGTTCTCCATCATGCTGGAAAATGCTCCTCACCAGACTGTTCTTGGATGGTTGGGAGAAGTTGCTCTCGGAGGATGTTTTTGTATCATTCTTAAGGCTGGGTTCACACTTGTGCGGTGAGAATTTCAGCTCTGTAATCTCTCTGCAAAGATAAGAGAAGTGTTCAGCAGATCCATTGCGTTTTAGCTGGTTTTAGCTGCGGATTTGGAGACCTGGGGGAAGTTCCGAGTGAGAGGAGAGTGGGGGAGAAGTGTATTGAGCTGAATGAGAGAAATTCCTGAAGAGAACTGAACACATGTGTGAATCAGCTGCGTACCCATAGAAGATAATGGGACTGAATTCGCACCTGAGCCGCACCGCAAGGCCTCCACAACGCATACGGATTTCTGACAATGCGCAGTGCGAATGCATCGCACATATGTGAACCAGCCTCATTGAAAACAATGTATTTAAAAATGTTCTGCGTATTAGATGCGGTTTAAGCCGCAACCAATTCGCATAGGTGTGAACCCGGCCTTATTCATGGCTGTGTTCTTGGGAAAATCTGTGAGTGAGCCCACTCCCTTGGCTGAGAAGCAACCCCCCACATGAATGGTCTCGGGATGCTTTACTTTCAGCACTACACAGGACTGATGTCACCTTCTCTTCTCCGGATGCCCCAAACAATCGGGAAGGGGATTCATTGGAGAAAATGATTTTACCCCAGTCCTCAGCAGTCCAATCCCTGTATCTTTTGTAGAATATCAGTCTGTCCCGGATGTTTTTCTGGAGAGAAGTGGCTTCTTTGCTGCCCTTCTTTGCCCCATTGTACATGCAGATGTACTCACACCTGTCTGCTGCCATTCCTGAGCAAGCTCTGCATTGGTGGTGCCCCGATCCTAAAGCCAAATCAAATGTAGAAGACGGTCCTGGCGCTTGTTGGACTTTCTTGGGCACCCTGAAGCCTTCTTCACAAATGCAGTGGAAATGTATTTTATGGGATTAAGTTCATTATCATGGCAAAGAGGGCCTTTGCAATTAATTGCAATTCATCTGATCACTCTTCATAACATTCTGGACCAGTGTTTCTCAAACATTTTCAGTCAAGGCACCCTTTAAAATGTTGTACAATCTCGAGGCACCCCATTGCAAAATGTAAAAAATAAAATAAAACAAATAGTTTTATATAAAGCAGCAACATCCTCATACATAAGACACTAAAGATTAAAAGTGACTTATTCTTCCAAAGCAAACACACCTTTGCACACTGGTACAGACTAGTATTCCCATGTTTCTCTTCTCCTTCACTTAGTTAATGTGATCCCAGTGCTGACAGGGAGTGGCAAACAAGGATGCTGTGCAAGTGCTAGGCATCTCCCTTATGACAACATTGGATGTTAGAACTGGGTGCCTGGGGCTAGAAGGTTATAATGGTGTACAATAAAAACCTGTAGCTTTGCGTAACTCGAAGGCAGGCAGTTTTTTTAGGCAATTTTTAGACATTTTTCCAAGGCACCCCTGAAGACACCTGAAGGTACCATAGTTGTAAAAGGCTGTTCTGGAGTATAAGCATATTGACATCATAAAAACTGAGGAAGCAGACTTTGTGAAAATGAATATTTGTGCCTTCTCAAACCTTTTGGCCACAGCTGTACACAGAATCTGGTGCAGCTATGCATAGTAACCAATCATCTTTAGCTTGTTCAATTAAAGGGGTTGTAAAGGTACAATTTTTTTCCCCCTAAATAGCTTCCTTTACCTCAGTGTTGTCCTCCTTCACTTACCTCATCCTTCCATTTTGCTTTTAAATGTCCTTATTTCTTCTGAGAAATCCTCACTTCCTGTTCTTCTGTCTGTAACTCCACACAGTAATGCAAGGCTTTCTTCCTGGTGTGGAGTATCATGCTCGCCCCCTCCCTTGGACTACAGGAGAGTCAGGACGCCCACTAACACACAGCTCCTTTCTCTATCTGCAACGTAGAGAGCGTCCTGACTCTCCAGTAGTCCAAGGGAGGGGGTGAGAACGATACTCCACACCAGGAAGAAAGCCTTGCATTACTGTGTGGAGTTACCTTCCAGAAGAACAGGAAGTGAGGATTTCTCAGAAGAAATAAGGACATTTAAAAGCAAAATGGAAGGATGAGGTTAGTGAAGGAGGACTGCACCAAGGTAAAGGAAGCTATATGCAATACCATAAACAATGAGTGCAATACCATATACAATGAGCGTAGGACCATATACAATGAGCGTAGGACCATATACAATGAGCGTAGGACCATATACAATGAGCGTAGGACCATATACAATGAGCGTAGGACCATATACAATGAGTGCAAGACCATATACAATGAGTGCAAGACCATATACAATGAGTGCAAGACCATATACAATGAGTGCAAGACCATATACAATGAGTGCAAGACCATATACAATGAGCGTAAGACCATATACAATGAGCGTCGGACCATATACAATGAGTGCAGGACCATATAAAATGAGTGCAATACCATATACAATGAGCGTCGGACCATATACAATGAGCGTAGTACCATATACAATGAGTGTAGGGCCATATACAATGAGTGCAAGACCATATACAATGAGTGCAAGACCATATACAATGAGTGCAAGACCATATACAATGAGTGCAAGACCATATACAATGAGTGCATTACCATATACAATGAGAGTAAGACCATATACAATGAGTGCAATACCATATACAATAAGTGCAATACCATATACAATAAGTGCAATACCATATACAATGAGTGCATTACCATATACAATGAGAGTAAGACCATATAAAATGAGAGCAATACAATATACAATGAGCGTCGGACCATATACAATGAGCGTAGTACCATATACAATGAGCGTAGTACCATATACAATGAGTGTAGGGCCATATACAATGAGTGTAGGGCCATATACAATGAGTGCAAGACCATATACAATGAGTGCAAGACCATATAAAATGAGTGCAATACCATATACAATGAGTGCAATACCATATACAATGAGTGCAATACCATATACAATCAGTGTAGGACCATATACAATGAGTGCAAGACCATATAAAATGAGTGCAATACCATATACAATGAGTGCATTACCATATACAATGAGAGTAAGACCATATACAATGAGAGTAAGACCATATACAATCAGTGTAAGACCATATACAATTAGTGTAGACCTATATCTATGTCCATAGAGTATCCCTCTGAGCAGACACGTCACTACCCTGGGTGTATAAGCCCACTCCACATACACACACTCACTCACCATCCCGAGCAGGGAGTAGAGTAGAGCCCCGGCCAGACACATCCATTCACAGGTCCCAGTCAGCGTTCATCCCTGCAGCACTGTGACCCGACTCTCCTCTCCACTGCTCCCAACTTTCCTCCTCATTCCTCCCGGGGATTGGGATGAACGGAGCCTCTCCGAGTGCTGGGCAGCAGTTGATTGGCTGAGTGTAGGAAGAGCTGTCTTGCTATTGGCAGAGGAGGCTGTCAGTCAAGGTGTAGAGGAGTGTGAGCAGAGAACGGGAGGATTTGTGCAGATCGCCCAGTCTCCCCCTACACACACACACACTTGTAATTCAACATCCACACATTCCTCCGGGGTCACCTGACCAGCCCAATGGCTTCTCCCTCCACAGCTGTCATTGGAGGGGCTGTGTGTTCTCTGTATATGAGGGGAGAAGAGGGCATTACACATCTGCTGCTTCACACGGTGATAGCAGCGCAAGACTCTGTCACTTTACTACAGTGTTACCAATGGAGTCACCCCAAATCTCACATTTAACCCCTAATGCCTAAGCCTTTTTCTGACACTTGTTTCTTACAAGTTAAAATTCATATTTTTTGCTAGAAAATTACTTTGAACCCTCCAAATGATATATAGATATGTATCTCTCTCGCTCTATAATATATATTAGCAGAGACCCTAGAGAACAAACTGGTGAATGTTGCAATATTTTATATCACACTGTCACAGCAGTCTTTCAAACACAATTTTATTTAAAGACAAAAAATTGTAAAGTTAGTCTAATTGTTTTGAATAATGTGAAATATGATGTTACGCTGAGTAAATAGATACCCAACATATCACGCTTTAAAATTGCGCACTCTTGTGGAATGGCGACAAACTATGGTACTTGAAAATCTCCATAGACTATGCTTTAAAAATGTCTACAGGTTATCAGTTTAGAGTTGCAGAGGAGGTCTTGTGCTAGAATTATTGCTCTCACGTGTGGTTCGTACACTGTTTACATTTGCCGACGTGACTTACGTAAGTGCATTCACTTAATTTAAAGGAGCCGTAACAGAATTATTATTTTTTTGCCTAAAATTTATGTCTGCAAGGTAGACAGACAGAATAGTGTAATAATTCTATTAACAAACAAGTAAATACCTATTAAATTCCTTCATCTATATCACCTCTGGTGTTCTAGTTTCTGTTCTGTCATTCACTTCCTGGTTTGTGGCGCTCGTTCATGTAAGAACTACATTTCCCCGTATGAATTGCGGCACGCCCAGTAATTCACACCTTCTTGAAGTCTCTAACACGTAGAGAACATCCTACCGCACAGATGTAGTTCCCAGGAGGGGGCGAGCACGTTACTGACCACCACAGTAAAGTCTCCCTTCATGGTGGTGAGTAACAATCAGACAAGCAGGAAGTGAACAGAACAGAGAAGAAATAGAGCAACTTCTGAGCAAAAACGAACAATGAGGAAGTGAAAACAGGAATGTCTGCAGGTAAAGGATGCTTATTATGGGAAAAAAAAATCCTTTACAACCCCTTTTAAGGGATGGCGCACTTTAAAATATATATATATTTATTTTATTTTTACATTGTTCCTTTATTTTATTTTTTCTGAGCCCCTTTATTGCTGTGTCAAGGAATGTAAACATCTCTTGTGACACCAAAAGTCAGTGACAGGTACTTTATGGAGGGATCTGGGATCTATAAGACCACAAATCTCTCCTTTGCACTTAAAAGCATTCAAAGTTTGGCTGTTTTAAATGCTGTATTTTTTATTATTATTATTATTTGGCACCTTTAATTCTCCAGTAAGCTGCAAGTAATGTCATGACATCGTTTCAATGCTAATAGATCCGATACCCAATCGAAGCTTTGACTTCGTTCGGTTCTCCGGTCAGCCGGCACGGATCCCGGATGGTCGCTTGGGCCCCCTGGTGGGACATGAGAGCTTGGACAATCCGCGGAAGTCCCCTCCCACTGCTTGGGATAACAGTCGAGCCGCTGATTAGCTGCATTTGTTGTCATCACAAGAAAGCCGGCCGTCAGCTCTAAAAAAAATGGTACTGTGGTATTGCGTGCAGCAGCATGCATCACCCACAGTACAAACCCTTCAAGCCAAAGGCCACATATTTGCGTTATATCGGCTTAAAGGGGTTAAAGCTAAACCCCAGAAAAAGAAAATGGCTACAGTCACACTAAACAATATCCTTATTCTACAAAAATAATCCACACATCTGCTACTTAAAGCGAAGTTCCACCCAAAAGTGAGACACCTGCTTATATTTAGAGCTGCGCCTTGTCACCCGGACTCGATACAATCAAAAAGAGTCCATATATCAGTCGTGTGGAGATAAACAATCCTTCAAACATGAGAGAAGTAGTAGGTTGGCTCCAAGACAAATCTCCGCTGGTCTTTAATCAGGATGGACATATAAAAAACACCACTGTGCTCGAACTTGGCTTTTCAATGTGGCCCACCACCAGAAGTATAAGCAGCTTACCAGAGGAATGGCTGTAATCAACAGTCGGCTGTAACCCAGCCGCGGCCTTTAGAGAACCCGGGCGTAATGACGTCACCGCACGGGTAGACGTGCGGTGACGTCATTACGTGGGTAGACGTGCGGTGACGTCATTACGTTGGTAGGCGTGCGGTGACGTCATTACGTGGGTAGACGTGCGGTGACGTCATTACGCTCTGGAGGAGGGTCCTTGCTGATCTGTTTGCTGGCCGGCAACTTTGTATTTTATATGCCTGTCTAACTCATCTCCCATGTGAGTATTCTGGTTTTTACTATTTTAAATAAATGTCCCAGCGGGATTACGCTATGTCTGCCTCTATATCATTTACATATGATCTAATTGGTGGAGTTGCTGAGTGGAGCCCCGGTGTAAACACTGCCCTAGGATTTGGGATTCGTCCTGGTTCTCTAAAGGCCGCGGCTGGGTTACAGCCGACTGTTGATTACAGCCATTCCTCTGGTAAGCTGCTTATACTTCTGGTGGTGGGCCACATTGAAAAGCCAAGTTCGAGCACAGTGGTGTTTTTTATATGTCCATCCTGATTAAAGACCAGCGGAGATTTGTCTTGGAGCCAACCTACTACTTCTCTCATGTTTGAAGGATTGTTTATCTCCACACGACTGATATATGGACTCTTTTTGATTGTATCGACTCCGGGTGACAAGGCGCAGCTCTAAATCTTTGTTTTTGTTGTATTTCCCCTTGTGTTTCGGCACAAGAGCTGCCGCCTCCCCCCTATTTTTTATTTTTATTTTTATGTTAGTAACAGACCACACTGGTACTAATTGATTATTTAACTGTGACAAGCGCAATTTTTTCTCTGTATTACACCTGCTTATATGCTTCCTCCCGCCTCCAGTGTCAAACTTGGCACCTTTCAGGGGGGGGGGGGGGGGGGGGGGGGGGGACAGGGACCCATTTATGACAGGTCCCCTTCCCCACTCCCGGGAGCAGGGCAGCAGCTCAATCTCCCAGAAGATCAGCCCCCTCCTCCTTCCCTTGCCGCCGGGCCAATTGGAAAGCCCAGCGCACTTTGAGCATGCGCAGTAGAGAACCAGCGATGGAGCCTAAAGGCTTCACTGCCTGGTTCCCTTACCAGGAATGGCAGCGACTGCACCCAGGAATTCATTTAAAGATCGCCTGGGGTGCCGACATTGCGGGCTCCCTAGACAGGTGAGCACCCTAATATCAAAAGTCAGCAGCTACAGCACATTACATATCCCAAGAGGCTCCAGGAGGTGGGCTAATGTCATACTTAGCTAGACATTGATGGAGACAGGGGGGTGGGGTGTTGACAGACTGTTGTCCTAAAATCTTACCGTTAGTACACTCCTTCTGAGAATTGTTGTCCAACTTTTGGCCAACAAATGTTGGGTGACAGGGTAGTAAATTTTCAGCGGACAACGGCCTGTTGTCTGATTTTTGTATGGTCAGTACACAAATCCGTCACACAAAAGTCGAAAGTACAAAAACGCATGCTCAGAATCAATGCTTACCAAACATGAAATTAGAAGAAGGGGCCCAAAGTGCGGTGCTCAAGAGCTGAAAATCCTTGTACTACATCACTACGTTCGTGTTTGTTGGCCGACAATTGTGTAACGTCTCGATTGGCCTACAATCGTACCATGTGTCGCTTTAGTGTATCTTGAGAGAAGATCTGCTTTTACATGCCGATAGTACCGGTAGGATTATACTAAAACTGGAGCAGACAGCTGTGCATAGTAAACCAATCAGCTTTCAGCTTCAACTTGTTCAATTACCTTGTCCCCACTGGTCAATCACATGTATGCAGTAGTTCACCTTATGCAGAAAATAACCCATGCAGTCAGGGGGCCCCAGAACCAGAAGGGATTACAAAAATTGTGTCATTTTATTGGATACTTGTAGGCGGTTTTTGAAAAAAATATAACACCTGCAAAACCAATTTACATAAACCACAAAATATAACCAACCCATATCTCCCTTATTTGGTGTTACTATAAATGGGTCCCAATTGCTGCGATCATCCAGTGCTCCATACACTACCAATCAAATCTGCAAACCTCACGATTCAATGCAGCAATGTGTAAATACAGTATGCTCACTAACAAACTATTCATTAATAAATCTTGTTTAGTGGAAAAAAATTCCATGGTATATAATACAGTCTCAATTATTTTCAATCCTGTGCTCCACACCAACCTTCTACTGTCAATCACCACGTGTTCTGCACACCTTCACCTCAATCTGCACACCTAGTTGGACTCCTAAAAACTAGGTCATGATAGACCTGAGGGGTATTGTAGTCTGGATTGATGTTAACGCTCAAATGGATAATTATTTTTACTTCATATGCCGATACAACTTCACTGATCTGTATGATTTTATGGACCTTGCAGAATAAAGGGAATGCAGTATGCGGCATCCATCCACACCTTAAAGCGGAGTTCCACCCACATTTTGAACTTCTGCTAATCCCACTCCTCACCCCCTTACATGCCACATTTGGCATGTCATTTTTTGTTGGGGGGGAGTGGGGGCTTCAGGAGGAGTGAGACTTCCTGTCCCACTTCCTGCTTCCGCCGAGGGGCTGGTTAGGCGATTAAGCTTAATCGCCTACAGCAGCCCCTCCCTGTAGGCGATCGCATGGGACACTGACAGGTCCCATGCGATCGCCTGTCCAATCAGTGGCAGGCCGCGCCGGGCGCGCATGCGCAGTGCCGCTCGCGCATGCGCAGTGGGTGCCCAGCCGTGAAGCCGAAGGCTGTCACGTCCGGGTGCCCACAGTTGCGATGAGGACGCCGGCCGGGGAGGGGGGGGGAGAGGAGCGGAGCCCCGGTCGGCGCGTCGCTGGAACGCTGGAGCAGGTAAGTGTCTGTTTATTAAAAGCCAGCAGCTACACTTTTTGTAGCTGCTGACTTTTAATAAACATATACAGTAACTAGGCTGGAACACCCCTTTAAGGCAGGGGTAGGCAACCTAGGCCCTCCAGCTGTTTTGAAACTACAAGTCTCACGAGACATTGCAAGAACTTGACAATCATAGGCATGAATCCAAGAGGCAGAGGCATGGTGGGATTTGTAGTTTCACCACAGCAAAACTTATCTCTGTGTACCAGGTACCCAGATAGCGAGCACTTGTGCTGCAAGTTTGAAAATGACTTGCTAAGCTATTGCTAGGCTTGCCAGACTCCACAATTTTGCTGCACAATTGCAGCAAGTCCACATTACATGACCCCAAATAAACTTTCTTTGCAACCATTCTGCAAGTCTGCTGCAAGTTCTGGTTCAGTTATGTTGTGCAATAGTCATCCCACCACAAGGGGGCACTGTGGTTGAATTGTCATGTTGTAGACTTGCAAAACTCTTGCTGTAGACTCACCACTGCAACTTTGCTCTTGCTGGAGACTTCCCACGTAATTTTGCTACAATTTGAAAAAAGGGTTAACTTGAACTCATGCTTCAAGTGCTCTGCAAGTGTACAACTTGCCTGTGAAAATGTGCAGCAGGTGAATAGACTTACAATTCAACACTGCCACAAAAATGTGGCAAGTTATCTTTGCTATCTGGGTAACATCATCTAAATCATTCGAGTTGTATGGGCATGTGAAAAAAAAAAAAGATCCATTTGGGCTTTAAGATCAATCCAGGCTACAATACCCCCTTAAATGGGAATGCACATCCTAGTTTTTATATGTCAAAACACCAGGTGAAGGTGAGCAGAACATGTGGTGATTCACAGTCGAACATTGGTGCAGAGGACAAGATTGAAAAAAAATTAGGACTGTGTTGTAAGTCATAGAACATTTTTCACTAAAAATATTTATTAATGATGGTTTTAAGGGGGGATATATAAACTCTGCAATGCTGTATAATGAGGTTTGATTTGTAGGCCATTTGGGACTCCCTGGAAGCCTGGCCAAAAAACTCCCAATTAGCATTACCCATGCCCTGCCTTATTGCTAGGACATGAAAACAAATGCTCACTCTCAACATTACAGGAGAAAATCCTAAGGCTGGGTTCACACATATGCGAATTGTGATTTGCACCACATCCAATTCGCAGAATATTTAAAAATAAGTTATTTTCAATGGGTCTGGTTCACATATGTGCGTTGCATCCATAGTCCGCATTGCACAAAAAACTCTGAACTCCCCCCCCCCCTCCTACACATTCCCCCTTCTCCCTGGTCAGCTGACCCGCAGCTACAACAGAGAGGAACTGCTGAATGAATAATTTTTATCTTCGTACAGAAACCAGAGCTGCAATTCACACTGCACATGTGTGAACCCAGCCTAAGCCTAAAGCCTCGTAAACACGATCCAATTGTTGGCCAACCAAACGTCAGATTTTTGTCTTCAGGGTGCGTGCCAGGATCTTCTCTTGCAACGGTACACAACTGTCATGCAACTCTGGAGGAGCTGCAGGAATCCGCAGCTTAGGTGGGAGAATCTGTCCACAGGACAACAATTAGTTATGCTCTCCACAAATCTGCCTTTCTGGAAGAGTGGCAAGTGGAAAGACATTGTTGAAAGAAAGTCATAAGTCCTGTTTGCAGTTTGTGAGAAGCCATGTGGGGGACACACACTTGAGACTAGGGTGGAGGTAGGGTTGCCATGTTATCCCTTTAAAACCAAACACAAATTAATTCCACAGGTTCTGTGGCTGATTAAGGTGGTAATTAAACTCACTTGGTACCTTATCTGCAATAAATTACCCTCAGAACCTGTGGAATTCATACGTGTTCGGGTTTAAAGGGATGAGTTGGCCACCCTAAGTGGGGGTTCCCTTTCCAGCAGGACAATGACCCTAAACATTCAGCCAGAGCTACAATGGAATGGTTTAGAGCAAAGCATATTCATGTGTTAGAATGGCCCAGCCAAAGTCCAGACCTAAATCCAATTAAGAATCTGTGGCAAGACCTGAAAATTACAGTTCCCAGACGCTCTCCATCCAATCTGACAGAGCTTGAGCTATTTTGCAAACAATAGGCAAAAATTTCACTCTCTAGATGTGCAAAGCTGGTAAAGACATCCCCAAAAACGCTTGCAGCTGTAATTGCATAATTTTCCTAAGGACTATACACTGATGCTGGCTATTTTCACCAAAGAAGTAGCAGAATACAGTTTGGCCTAAATTTATGAAGAATGATGATTTGCTAAATTTTATAAACAGAAACAAAAATGTGTTTAGTTTTTTTTCTCCAAAATGTTGTTCATTTTGCAAAAAACAAAAATAAAAACAGCAGTAAATAATTACCACCAAAAGAAAGCTCTATTTGTGTGAAAAAAATACAATACATTTTATATGGGTACAGCAGTGCATGACCGCTGAAAGCTGAAAATCGGCCTGGGCAGGAAGGGGGTACAAGTGCCCAGTATTGAAGTAGTTAAATATGGTGGCTGCATTTTTTTTCCTTTTTGTTTTCACCTAATGATCAGGCCAGTAACACATTTCCTGTCCTTGACTACATACAAAGGGATGTATATACAGGCATAAAGCATACAATTCACCTGTATTTATAACAGGTGGGAGCCCCAGCTGTGATATATTACGATTATATTAATGTATCACCGGTGCTTATATTTACATGCATACAAGCATTGATATATACGTCCATGAGTGTGTCTGTGTATTTAAGAACACCAGCGATTAAATGAGATTGCAGGTGCACCGTGTATTTTATAATACAGTAATAAGGACAAAAGTACACTGCAGCTGAGGCACCTAGGCATTGTAAATGCATCCATAGTTTATGCTGTATGGCCATATACCTGTATATATATCCGTGTGCATGCACCCTTAGGGTGTCTCCACTCTATGGAGAAACATCAGAGCTACCATTGAACAGCAACACTATTAACCTGTGGAAAGGGTAGTGTTAAGCTGGTCATAGACAGGGCTGTCTTAATGAGAGGGCACACTTGGGCACTGCCCAGGGGCCCCAGCTGCATGGGGGGCCCCTGCACTTTTCCCAAAGCAGCTGGTCCTTGAGCCCACACTGGCCTGAAATTGGGGGCCCCATGATGGCACCGAAAGTGATAGATGAAAGGGGGAGGCAGTCTGCCTCCTACCTACTTAATGTCTGTTTACCTGCACTGTTATCATTGCTGTTAAGACGGCCCTGGTCATAGATGGTTAGAATCATGGCTGGTTCAGCATGAACCATCCAAGATTTGAACCATGTATGGGAAGGCTGATTGTACCCAAGTGGATTGATCGATCAACTTGGGTACAACCAGCCTGTCGGATTTGTCATGCAATTATTGTCAGTGTCTATAGCCGCCAGCTATAATCACTGTGTGTCCTCGTGGCCGGAACATCACATGTAAACAAAGACACGACGGCAGGGCCGGACTTACCATTGGGCTTGACTGGGCTAAAGCCCATGGGCCCCGTCCAATAGGGGACCCCTCTAAAAAAAAAAAAAAAAAAAAAATTCTTTTTTTTTTTAGGGTCCGGAGGTCCCCAGGGGCCCGGAGGCCCCCAGGGCCCTGGACAGCAACCCCTACTTTTTTTATTTATTTTTTATAATTTTTTTTATATTATTATTAAATATATATATATATATATATATTTTTTTTATTAAAAGGGCTCAGAGGTCCCCAGGGCCCCATGTGGCAACCCCCCCTTTTTTTATTATTTTTTATAAATGTTCATTTTTTTATTTTTGTTTATATTTTTTTATTAAAAGGCCCAGAGGTCCCCAGGGCCCCTGGATGGCAACCTCCCTTTTTTATGTATTTTTTATAAATGTTTATTTTTTTTATTATTTTTTTTAGGGGTCTGGAGGCCCCCAGGGCCCCGGACAGCAACCTCCACTTTTTTATATTATATATATATATATATATAATTAATTATCATTATTATTATTAAAGGGCCCAGAGGTCTCCAGGGCCCCCGGATGGCAACCCCCCCCCCTTTTTTTATTAAAACATTTAAATTTTCTTTATATTTTTTATAAATGTTTATTTTTTTTATTAAAGGGCCCAGAGGTTTCTTTTTTCTTTTTATTAAAGGGTCCAGAGATCCCCAGGGCACATGATGGCTACCCCCTTTTTTTATATATATATATATATATATATATATATATCTATATATTTCTTCTTTTCTTTGTAAAGGCCCCCCCCCCTGCTTCTCAATTTGCGGCAGCCCCCCCGCTTCTCAATTTCAGACGGCAGCACCCCTCCCCCGGTTCTCTGCTCCAGGGGGCCCATGCCTTAAGCTGTGCAAGGGGCCCCAAAATTCCTGATGGCCCTGCGCATACCTCCCAACACGCACGGATTCTGCGAGACTTTACGCTTCTTCCTGCAGTCCCGCGAAAGGGTTAATTTTCCCGCACTGCAATAGGAGGCAGCATGGAAGCAGGAGGAACCGGAGCGGTGTGTGGAGGACTGTGGCTGCTGAAGGGAAGAAAGCCGACAGCCGGGCTAATGACAGGTGAGAGGCACTCCCCCCTCCGCTGAACAACTGCAAAACCTCCCCCAGGAGGAACCGGAGTGGTGTGGGGATGTCTGCTGAAGGGAAGAGAGCCGACACATTCCGTGCACAGAGGTGAGCCCCCCCCCCCGCTGAACAACTTTAATGCCCCCCCGCTCAACAACCCCCCCGCTCAACAACTTTAATGCCCCCCCGCTCAACAACTTTAATGCCCCCCCGCTCAACAACTTTAATGCCCCCCCGCTCAACAACTTTAATGCCCCCCCGCTCAACAACTTTAATGCCCCCCCGCTCAACAACTTTAATGCCCCCCCCGCTCAACATCTTCAATTCGCCCCCCCCGCTCAACATCTTCAATTCGCCCCCCCCCGCTCAACATCTTCAATTCGCCCCCCCCCCGCTCAACATCTTCAATTCGCCCCCCCCGCTCAAGAACTTCAATGCGAACCCCCCCGCTCAATAACTTCAATGCGAACCCCCCCGCTCAATAACTTTAATGTCCCCCCGTTCAACAACTTTAATGCTCCCCCCGCTCAACAACTTGCACCCCCCGCTCAAGAATTTCAATTGCCCCCCCCCCGCTCAACAACATCAATTCGCCCCCCCCGCTCAACAACTTTAATGCGCACCCCCCCCGCTCAACAACTTTAATGCGCACCCCCCCCCGCTCAACAACTATGATCCCCCCTCGCTCCAGGGGGCCCCTTCAACACTCAAGCCCAGGGGCCCCCACCACCCTAAGTCCTGCCCTGCACGACGGCTATTGTCTTTCCTCTCTTCACACTGAGAGCTTGTAAGGAGAGGAGAGACAATCAACGACAATTCCTCACAGGGGAGACCTGCACAGATAATCATGGCACTGATTATCAGTGCAGCCCCAACAGTGCCAGTCATTGCCCAGCAGTGATGCTAGTTAGTGGCCAGCCGTTTTGCCAATCAGTACCCTTCAGTGATTCCAAACAGTGCTGCCTTTCAGTGCAATGGGGGAGCGGTGTCTTCTTGTGTATGTCCCAGAAGACATCGCCAATTCACGTATCACCGCGTGGCATTCTCAGTAGGGAATCGGGCGGTGAAGCCGCAACGCTTCACTTCCTGATTCCCTCACTAAGGATGGCTGCAGGGCAGCCGAGACCTGAGTGATTGCTCGGCTTTGGCTGCCGTCATCGCGCATTCACAGTAGGGAATCGGGCGGTGAAGCCACAGCGCTTCACTTCCTGATTCCCTCACTGAGGATGGCGGCAGGGCAGCCGAGACCCGAGTGATTGCTCGGCTTCGGCTGCCGTCATCGCAGACACCCTGGACAGGTAAGTGTCCTTATTAAAAGTCTGCAGCTACAGTGTTTGTAGCTGCTGACTTAAATTTATTTATTTTTTTAAAACCGGACCTCCTCTTTAAGGAAAAAATCTAAGAAAAGTATGATTGATGGCAGAGAAATTGGACATTAACAAGGACGTGGTATACACCATTGTCCGCAAAGATTTGGGTAAGTGGAAGATCTGTTCCTGGTTTTTGCCGCACAAGCGGACAGACAAACAGAAAGCAAATCAAATAGAAACCTCTGGAGATTTTATTACCACGTGTCCAGGATTCATCCTTTCTTTGAACCATCTTCTTAGGGAATGAGACCTGGTGCTACCAGTTCCATCTTTAATGCAATTGACAATGGAAGGAATGACGCTCACCGTCTTCCTGACTTCATTCTTTTTCCTCACCAGAAGAGCGTCATGAAAGGTGAGCGTTTTGCGGATGTGGTGGCAATCCAAGAATGTGTGACAGTGGTTCCGCAATCGATTCCTAAAGAGGCCTTTGTTAACAGTTTACCAAAGCTTTATAAACATTGCCAAAAGTGTGTTGTGAGAAGGATGGCGATTATTTTGAAGGCCAATAAAGATAATTTGTTTGTCTTTTCTGTTTTGTTTGCTTTTTGATACCAATTACCAAACTTTTTAGACACATCTCATACACTGCTTTGTTACTCCACATTGCAGTCTGCATTTTGCAGCCCATTCATAAAATGCAGGCCACAGTGTGGAGCATTTGGTCCTAAGGGAGTGCTCTCTCTTCTTTTTCCTCTCTTGTTCATTTATATAGCACTAAACACATTTGTAAAACACAAAACTGAGGCTGCATACACACGATCGGTCAAAACCGATGAAAACGGACTGAAGGTCCAGTTCATCGGTCCAAACCAATCGTGTGTGGGCCCCATCGGTCAGTTATCCTTCGGTCAAAAAAAAAAAGAGAACTTGCTTTAAAATGTAACCGATGGACGCCTAACCGATAGGTCAAAACCGATCGTAAGTATGCAAAAGCATCGTTTAAAAAGCCGCACATGCTCAGAATCAAGTTGACGCATGCTTGGAAGTATTGAACTTAATTTTTTTCATCACGTCGTTGTGTTTTACATCACCGCGTTCTGATACGATCGTTTTTTTAACCGATAGCCATCAGCTTCATCGGATGGACTGATCGTGTGTACGCGGCCTAAGTCTTATAAATCTGCCCTTTTTCTTTTTAAAGCAGTGGAATGGACCCCTAGATTTCTTAAACCTTCACAGACAGAACAGTTTATTTTTATACATCAGTTCTGAGGGCAGTCGGACTTGAGAGTGCTTTTACACTGCCTTGCTGTGGTTTGGTCACTTTGTGGGTGCAGAGCATTGTACCCACAGTTTTCATGCTCATTCCAATAGACTTAATAGATTGGGTGTTTTTGCTGCGTTTTCTGAAAGCACAACAAAGACTTTTGATGCGCTCTCAGAAATTGTGCCAAAAATAGCTAATCTAATAGAAGTCTATGGAGAAATGCAGATGACCCTCCAGTACATTGCACTGCACCCACATTGCCACAAAATACAGGGTCCTGGGTTTAGTAACACTTTAAGTTAGTGACAGCCAGTTGAAGCATACCTATTTTTGACCTGGTGGTGCTATTAATACCGGATGGTAATTTAAAGTGGATGTAAACCCACTCTTATCCTTTCTAAACTACTGCCATAGTGCTGATCTATAAGGATATATATGCATCCTGCATGTATCCTCACCTGTCAAATGTTTCCCCTCAGTCTGTTATAATAACTGAAAAACTGCAGATTCTGTGGTTGGGTCTGTTGTCTGGAGCTCTGTGGGTGGAGTTGTGATATCAGTAGACTCCCTGCCCACCTCTACACTCCCCTTGTCAACATTCATTTTCTCCTGTGTATTCCTTACACTAAATTCTGCTATGATCACTAACATCCAGTCAAAATCCAGAAAAGTAACCACATGACAGAAAAGGAGTGGGGGTGGGATTTAAAAAATAATGCCTGTCTCAGGCTAGTGCTTGAGATACTGTATGTAAATAACCTGTCATTCACAGCAAGGGGGAAGAACGGACAAAAGTTTTCTCCTGTTTGTCCGTTTATCTCACTGAAAAAGAGGATTGCTCAGAGCTGGATTAACTCTTTGTGGCATAACTGGGAAATCTTATATTCTACATTGTGTCAGGAAAAAAAATTGGGTTTACATCTATTTTAAGATGGTGCTCTGCCTCACACTTTCTGTGTGTGCATAATACAGAATTTAGTGAAGCTCAGAGCGTATGACATGTCAAATGGAAGAAAGGTATCTGCTATGACCTCCAAGGATTACAAATAAGTATCAGTGTGAGAGGAAATTCCTGCACTTACTAAAGTAAATGGCAACAATGTATAAAATTAGTCATAAAGATTCCTGCTTTGTAAAAAAAGTAACTAATGAAGTGTAGGGAAATAGAAACAATAGTAGGGGAATGAAACACAGGAGAGATGACCTGCTTGTAGGTCCTGTCAGATGAGTATTCCAATTAAATTGGAAGCGCAATGTTAGTCTATGGACAATACCATTACCAATGAAACGCTTCCAGCGTACCGACACACATAATCAGAGCACAATGGTGGGTCCCAGAGTACTGGTATAACACCCAGATAGCAGGGATAACTCAGGTTCAGCTACATTATAAAACTTCTGAAATGGAGGAGCTATTTTGTTGACTGAACACATTGTAGTCTACTACCGGTAGGCAGTGGCTGGAGAATATATCCAGACAGCAAGGATAGCTTGCCACATATTTGTGGTAATGTTGAATTGTAAGTCTGTTAACTTTCTGCACATTTTCACTGGCAAGATGTACACTTGCAGACACTTTAAGCACAAGTTCTAGTTTTCCAATTTGTAGAAAATTTGCACAGTAAGTCTCTAGCAAGAGCAAAGTTGCAGTGGTGAGTCTACAGCAAGAGCTCTGCAAGTCACAGTGCCCCCTGTGGTGGGATGACTATTGCACAACACAACTGAACCAGAACCTGCAGCAGACTTGCAGAATGGTTGCAAAGAAAGTTGATCTAGTCATGCAATGCAGTTGTGCAACAAACATGTGAAGCCTGGAAAGTCTAGCAAAAGCTTAGCAAGTAATTTTCAAACTTGCAGCACAATTGCTTACTATCTGGGTAGGAGAACCTTAAAGAGGAGGTTCACCCTAAATATAGTCTTTCTCATGTGATCCAGCATACTGGCGTCAGCACCAGTATGCTGTTTTTTTTTTTAATCCCCCACTTACTGTGTAATCTTTATTTTTTTAATTCTTTCCCCCGTGGTGGATGGCGCCTGTATAGCGCGTCACGGCTTCCGAAAATATCCGAATTAGGACTCGGGTATTTCTGGCGCAATACGGCGCCTGCGCACAGACCTAGGAGCCGACGGCGCAGGCGCCGTATTTCTCCGAAATAGGACTCGGAGAAATATGGCGCCGCATTGCACTGGAAAAAGACCAAAATCGGCTATTTTCGGAAGCATTGATGGGCTATACAGGCGCGGCGGAAATAAATAAAAATAAAGATTACACAGTAAGTGGGGGATTTAAAAAAAAAAAAACAGCATACTGGCGCTGACGCCAGTATGCTGGATCACATGGGAAAGACTATATTTAGGGTGAACCTCCGCTTTAAGATCCCCTTCACCTTCATGTGTTACAGTAATGCACGTAAGGCAGTGTGGAATCGTTCATTATGACACCCCAATACACTATTACAGTAGCCAGAAACACATCTGCAATGCAGCACACCACAATGGATAATGTGAAGCGGCCCTAAAGCCAGTAATGTATTTAGGTTTTGTGCTGCCCTAGGCCTGACTAAACGTGTGCATCCCCTAATTTAAATATGACCCACCCCTTTCTGTCAAGGCCCCACCCATTGCTGTTTAAGACCCGCCCCAAAATTTTCAAGTGGGGACACTTGTTCTGAGGGCCTGGGGGGAGGGGCAATGGATTCCCTAAATCTGCATAGATTTCCTCTCACTTCCTCTTCGGCTAGGGAAGGGAAATTTCTGCAATAGGACAGGGATGGTAAAAAATAAACTGACAGGGGCTATAACCCTCCCTTACTCTATCTGAAATGAAAAAAAAAAAAAGTGTTGCCTATAGTTCTACTTTAAGCACAAATTTCTGATAATTTTATGGAGAGGACTAAGAAGATAAAAACATGCCAATGGTGCAGCAGAAAACATACAGCACAGTGAGGAAGGTTTGGGATCCAGGATAATAGGACAGTCAAAATTAGAAGCAGTGCCCCCCCCCCCCCCCAGTTGCGGAATACTGGTCGCCTGCACACCGGAAGTAGTACGGCTGCTTTATGGGAGCGCTAGACTAATTCGCCTCTCAGCCCAGTCCGCCCCATAAGACTGGCGCTACACTAACAGTAACAAGCCGGCGGGGGCTCTTTCCATGCTGCCCCCCTTCAACGTGCTGCCCTAGGCCTGGGCCTTGTTGGCCTAGGCCAGGATACAGCGTTGCCTAAAGCCCATCGCCATATAGGTGTCACACAGAATAGGAAGACAAATAAATCTTTCTGGTAGGGACACAAGTGGCAATTAAATGCTTACAGAAAATGGGGAAGCAGAAATCATTTAAAACTGGAGTTGTAACCCATCTTAAAAATTAAAAAAAAGCAATAAAATGGTTTATCTGGAATTAGTGCTACATAACAGCAGTAATAACATTTTTTAATGCCCATTGCAACTATAGCTTCTCTTTGACAATTTATTTTTTATCAACATGCCTTTTCTTTTAAATTGAATTTGCTTTATTACATACTGTATATATTGATATATCCGGTGTATGCAAACATGTCTAGCTCATTTTAGTATATATTCAAACACTGGCACACACATACCCGAGCTGCAATGAAATGAAACCTTATGTAAACACTATCTTTTTATCCATTAGGAACAGTCTACAAAAGCAGAAAAACAGCTACAGTATGAGCGCCTCCCGTTCATGTGCAGAAGTAAAATTCATGATTGTATCTTTGGCCTGTTCCCACACAGATCTAGAACGATGCAAGTTGTAGCATGCGTAGCGTGGTCATAAATTCTGACAGGAGCCTGGAGCAGTATACCACTTATGTTACAGAACTGCTGAAAACCTATAGACAATAGACAATGACACAATGATGGAAAAAGTAACCTCAGTTTCTACAGGCGTCTATCAGTTTAACTTCTGCTTACAAAAATGATATAGTTACTGTATGTATACTGGTTAACCACTTTAGCCCCGGACTATATTGATGTCCAAAGACCAGAGCACTTTTTGTGATTCGGCACTGCGTCGCTTTAACTGACAATTGCGCGGTCGTGCGACGTGGCTCCCAAACAAAATTGGCGTCCTTTTTTTCCCACAAATAGAGCTTTCTTTTGGTGGTATTTGATCATCTCTGCGGTTTTAATTTTTTGCGCTATAAACAAAAATAGAGCGACAATTTTGAAAAAAAAAATCAATATTTTTTACATTTTGCTATAATAAATATCCCCCAAAAATATATATAAAAAAAACATTTTTTTTCCTCAGTTTAGGCCGATACGTATTTTTCTACATATTTTTAGTTAAAAAAAATCGCAACAAGCGTTTATTGATTGGTTTGCGCAAAAGTTATAGCGTTTACAAAATAGGGGGTCGTTTTATGGCATTTTTATTAATATTTTTTTTTTTACTAGTAATGGCGGCGATCAGCATTTTTTTTCAATACGGCGACATTATGGCGGCCACTTTGGACACTTTTGACACATTTTTGGGGCCATTGGCATTTTTATAGCTATTAATGCTATAAAAATGCATTGTACTACTATAAAAATGCCATTGGCAGTGAAGGGGTTAACATTAGGGGGCAGGTAAGGGGTTAAGTGTGTTCCTGGGTGTGTTCTAACTGTATGGGGGGGGTGGCCTCACTAGGGGAAATCACTGATCTTCTGTTCATACATTGTATGAACAGAAAATCAGCGTTTCCCCCGCTGACAGGAACGAGAGCTATGTGTTTACACACAAAGCTCCCGGTCCCCGCTCTGTAACAAGCAATCGCGGGTGCCCGGCCGGGACTTGGGGGCGAGCGGGGACGCGTGCCCCCTAGCGGCCACTTTAAAGTGGACGTATAGCTACGGGCTCTCGCCCAGCAGTGCCACCGTCCCGCAGTAATATGACGGCGGGTGGTCGGCAAGAAGTAAAAAGAGCACTGCAATAATAAAAATGACTTATGGCCCATACACACGATCCGAATATCAGACGAAAACGATCGTCCGATGATGGATCGTACGATTTTCGGATCGTGTGTACACTACTTTCGACAGCCGATCACGACCGTTCATCCGATTAAATTCGATCGGACAAGCGCAAAAAAAATTCTCGTCCGATGTCCGATTTTCGTTTAGTCAGTACAGCCGTCGTCCGATAATACAATACAAATACATTTCAACACGTGACATCACTTCCGATCGTTTTTTTCTATCGTACGAGAATTTTCTTGAGTTTAAAAACCTATTTTATTTTACTTGCGATTATTAAGCGAAAAAAGTCGTACGATCCGTCGGCCGATATTCGGATCGTGTGTATGGGCCATTAGGCCTTGAAACGTAAATGAGGCCACACAGGCCCAGGGCATTCCAATATTTCTAAAAACATCATTCTTGTTCTGCAGTATTGTATCGAGCAAGGAAGTGTTGGAACCCCTGACATTTTCTTGTTATTGCTGTTTGTGTCACCATTGGGGCAAGTAACCCTTTTTTGTCCTGCTAACCATTTGTTTAAGAAACAAAAGGTGATGGTAAAGCCAAAATTTTATGACTGACACGAGTAAAGAATAGGAGGAGAAATCTTCCAAAGCGGACACCTGTTCCAGTGAAAATGGGGAGAGATCTATTTTACTGAAGATTTTCTCTCACTTGCTGTTGTGTCTCCTGAGCAGTAACTGAAGGTACATCTTCCCAAAAAAAAAAAAAAAGTTTTTAACCATCCCTTACACATCTACAGTGCATTAAATAAGTATTCATACCCATTGAAAATGTCCACATTTTGTCATGTTACAACCAAAAACATAAATGTATTTTATTGGCATAAAGTGGCATATAATTGTGAAGGAAAATTATAAATAGTTTTCAAAATGTTTTACAAATAAATATGTGAAAAGCGTGGCGTGCGGTTTTCAATACTTTGTAGAACCAGGAAGAAAAGGCAGCTGGACGGCCTGCAATTTTCTTATTCACGTGCCGGATACAAAGGTGAACTACAGGTATCAGTAAGCACCCGACCTTGGTGTGAACCATGTAAGCTGATACCTTTAGTTCACCTTTGTATCCGCATACCTCCCAACTTTTTGAGATGGGAATGAGGGACGCCTATCAGCAAAAGTATGCAGGCAACCCTGGCTCTCGGAATTGTCATGTGTTGTTGAGCGGGGGGGTTTGGGGGGGGGGGAGGTGTTCCGCGGATCGGAGTTGTTGAGCGGGGGGGGGGGGGCTGGATTTTTTCGGGACATTATCGCGAAATCCGGGACGATTTGGAGGTATGTATTCAGCACTTGAATAAAGAAATTGCACAGCCCAAGGGCCCCAGATGCACATGGGGGCCCCATCAGGGCTGGTTAGATCTAGAGCGATGCTGCGAAACTGCTAGGGTGGCAAATGGAGATAACTTGGAAGCATGGTGAACCTTCCCAGGAGTGGCCGGCCTACAAAAATGACCCCAAGAGCACGAATTACCATAATTGATGGAACCATGAATTCTGAGCTCTACCAGAAACATGTACCAATGATCCGATTACCGTATGATCGCGCTATTTTGCGTTTGATTTTTGGTTCATGTGTACAGGCCATTAGGATGTTATCTCTGCATTAGCCTAGCCACGCCTGCTGGTGACACACTGTCAGATTTTGTTTACTTGAGTTGTCGTATGTACAAAATCTGCCAACAACTGATAGCATAAGATTCTGCTTAAATAGAGTTAGAGGGGAACACCCTTATTTACAGAACATAGTTGCTGGTAAATTCTGCTGATGTGACAGATCAAATCTATAAAAATCTGTCTGTGGCCAGCTGTACTTCATGCTTCTTGATTCCAAGAAAGTCAAGTTACAGAATTTTTAAGCCTCCTGTCTCACATTATAGTTAGAATGCTGCCACCTTGTGGGTAAACAATAGAATGAATGTTTATATTTTTTCCCCAAAGTTAAAGGCAAAAATTTTCTAGCAGTACTTTGACAATGGTCTATAGCGACAAATGTTAAAACTTCTCTAACATTCCCTGGAAACCAATTTTCCTCTCGGTCCATATTATAAACCTCACTAGCTTTAAACAAAGTTATCCCTTTTCTATAAAGTAGATCTTGTGCTAAAATAAAAAAGTGTGCTTATTTATTGAGGGCTGCCTTTGTCATCTTAAAACACTTAACCAAAATGACAAAAAAACTTGGAGGAAAAAAAACAGTTAGTTAATATACCCCTGTGGTATCTAGGCAAGAGTGAGGTCAACCAGGATCCCAGAAAATGCAGAATAACACAATTCTTATCAGAAGATATTACCACAATGTGCTGTAGCATCATCCTTCTTGTGAAATCCCAGGGAATGCCGAGTAGCCCAAGACCCTAAAACTGAGCTGCAGCATGGTGGCCAAGACCATACAGTGGTTTAACAGGACAGGTTCCACTCAGAACAGGCCTTGCTGTGGTCGACTAAAAAAGTTGTCTGCAAGTGCTCAGTGTCATATCCAGAGGTTGTCTTTGGGTAATAGATGTGTGAGTGCTGCCAGCATTGCTGCAGAGGTTGAAGGGGTGGGGGGGTCAGCCTCTCAGTGCTCAGACCATACGCTGCACACTGCACCAAATTGGTCTGCATGGCTGTCGCCCCAGAAGGAAGCCTCTTCTAAAGATGATGCACAAGAAAGCCTGCAAACAGTTTGCTGAAGACAATCAGACTAAGGACATGTATTACTGGAACAATGTCCTGTGGTATGATGAGACAAAGATAAACCTATTTGGTTCAGGTGGTGTCAAGTGTGTGTGGCGGTAACAGAATGAGGAGTACAAAGACAAGTGTGTCATGGTCTGGTCTGCATGAGTGCTGCCGGCACTGGGGAGCTACAGTTCATTGAGGGAACCATGAATGCCAACGTGTACTGTGACATACTGAAGCAGACCAACATGATAATGACCCTATACACACCTTGCTTTGTGCAACGGTCCAAATCATTTGGTGGAGGGGGATTATGGTGTGGGGCTGTTTTTTTCAGGGGTTGGGCTTGACCCCTTAGTTCCAGTGAAGGTCATTTTTAAGGAACTCTTACGCCGTGTACACACGATTGGTTAAACCGATGAGAACGGTCTGATGGACCGTTTTTCATCGCTCTAAACCGATCGTGTGTGGGCGCCATCGGTTATTTAACCATCGGTTAAAAAAAAGCCAACTTGTTTTAAATTTAAGCGATGGATAACTAACCGATAGCAAAAAAACGATCATTTGTAGGCTTGACCATCGGTTAAAAATCCACGCATGCTCAGAATCAAGTCGACGCATGCTTGGAAGCATTGAACTTAATTTTTTTCAGCACGTCGTTGTGTTTTACGTCACCGCGTTCTGACACGATCGGGTTTTTAACCAATGGTGTGTAAGCGCGACGGACCATCAGTCAGCTTCATCGCTTAACCGATGAAAACTGTCCATCAGACCGTTCTCATCGGATGGACTGATCGTGTGTACACGGCATTAGAGTCTTACCATGACATTTTGGACAATTTCATGCTCCCAACTTTGTGGGAACAGATTGGGGATGGCCTCTTCCTTTTCCCAACATGACTGTGCATCAGTGCACAAAGCAAGGTCCATAAAGACATGGATGAGTGAGTTTGGGGTGGAGGAACTTGACTGACCTGCATAGAGTCCTGACCTCAACCCGCTTATGTGTCTGCTTTTTCTGGCATGACTTAAAGGGGTGTTCCACCCAAATGTAATGTTTCTTAAAAGTCAGCAGCTACAAATAGTGTAGCTGCTGGCTTTTAATAAACATTCACTTACCTTCTCCACGTTCCAGCGACGCGCCGACCGGGGCTCCGCTCCTCTCCCCCCTCCCCGGCCGGCGTCTTCATTCCGACTGTGGGCACCCAGCCGTGACAGCCTTCGGCTTTACGGCCGGGCACCCACTGCGCATGCGCGAGCCACACTGCGCATGCGGCTCGCCGCTGATTGGACAGGCGATCGCCTAGGACCTGTCAGTGTCCTAGGCCATTGCCTACAGGGAGGGGCTGCAATAAGGCGATTAAGCCTAATCGCCTTACCAGCCCCTCGGCGGAAGCAGGAAGTGAGACAGGAAGTCCCACTCTTCCTGAAGCCCCCACTCCCCCCCCCAAAAAAAAATTACATGGCAAATGTGGCATGTAAGGGGGTGTGGAGTGGAACAAGCGGAAGTTCCATTTTCGGGTGGAACTCCGCTTTAACATTTTCCCATAAAGTAATGCTGTCTCATCCAATTCCCAATAGCTATGCATAAAATTGCAATCACAAAATACTGTATAAGCTATTAACAATGATTGAGAAGGTGTGATTGCCAGTTTTTAGTTCCAGTAATGCCCTGTACACACAATCGGAATTACCGATGGCATAAAATCCAATGGAATTTTCCGTCAGAATTCCATTTAAGCTGTCTTGCATACACACTGTCAGACCAAATTACAACCGTCCAAAACGCGGTGACGTAAAACCCTTACGATGAGCAGAGAAAAATGAAGTTCAATGCATGCGTTGACTTGATTCTGAGCATGCATGTTTTTTTTCTCCGTCGGAGTTCTACACAGACGATCCGAATTTCCCAATAGGATTTTTTTCCATCAGAAAAAAATAAAACATGTTCGTTTTCTAAAGTCCAACGAAAAAAGTCAGATGTCAGTCTTTTCCAACAAGGTTTCTTCAGGGGCGCCTTGGCAAAATACCAAAAAATTGCTTCAAAATTATATACAAGCCGGTGGATGAAACCTGCCTAATGTCCAATGGCATCATCAGTTAATATGGAGGATGTCAGTGGCCTGCATAACATGCTTGTTTGACCCTCCCTTGCAGTGGCGGCCCGTCCATAGGGGCGCCGCCCCCCTCCTGTAGGCAAATTATATATATATATATATATATATATATATATATATTTTTTTTGCCCCTTTAAGAAATACACTTAAAAAAAAAAATTCTTTAATGTACTCTGAGCGCCGGCCACCATTGCCCTATGAAACGCCGTGTCACTGCAATCTAGACACGGCGCTTCATTTGCGGGCTTCCAGGCTTCCTATGGGCGCATTGGAAAGAGCTGATATGCTTCCCGTGCCTCTCTATGGGCGCTGGGAGTTTTACTACTGTGACTTCCGGCCATTCGTCTTACAGACGAAAAACCGGAAGTGACGTCACGTGGCACGTTCTCTGAACTTCACACTGCCCGAGCGGAGCGGAGCTGGTAAGGTAAGCCAGCCAACTAGCCAAGTGACTAGGATTCTTTTTTGTATCATTGATCACCCATTAGGTCATCAGCCTTATCCCCATCCATCCACCGTGGAGCCTGTTATTGTAGTTAGACTGCTGGGACTTGTAGTTCTCCATCTTCTCCTGGGGCTCATGGAGAAGATGGAGATAGGAGAACTACAAGTCCCAGCAGGTTATACATACAATAAGGCTCTGAGGTGGATGGGTGTAGATTGCATGCACCTATCAATCCGGGGGGGGGGGGGGCAGGATCAGATAGGAGCCTTATATTATAACCTGCTGGGACTTGTAGTTCCCCATCTTCTCCTGGGCTCAGGTGCATGCCATCCACACCCATCCACTTCAGAGCTTTATTGTATGTATAACCTGCTGGGACGTGTAGTTCTCTATTGTCTCCTGGGGCTCAGGTGCATGCAATCCACCATCTATGGGACTACAAGTCCCAGCAGTGAGAAAAACTGGACAAAGATGGTGGATTGCGTGCACCTGAGCCCCAGGAGATGATGGAGAACTACAAGTCCCAGCAGGTTATAATATAAAGCTCTGAGGTGGATGGATGTCTGGACAGTGACACAGTGGGGACAATTGGCACAGCGGCATGGATGGGAACAGTGGTGACAATTGGCACAGTGACTGCGTTTGATGGAATGTAGCTGTTTCTGCGTTTGATGGCATGGCACAGTAGCTGCGTTTGATGGCATGGCACTGTTTCTGCATTTGATGGCATGGCACTGTGGCTGTGTTTGATGCCATGGCACAGTGACTGCGTTTGATGGCACAGCGGCTGTGTTTGATGGCACAGTGGTGACAATTGATGGCACAGGGGCTGCGTTTGATGGCATGGCACAGGGGCTGCGTTTGATGGCATGGCACAGTGGCTGCATTTGATGGGCACAGTGAGGCTGCGTTTTTTTATTTTCTTTTGCGCCCCCCCAAAAAATTTTGAGCACCAGCCGCCACTGCTCCCTTGCCTCTCTCCATCAGCACTGGGATCATATTGGCTGAGTGATGGAGAAAAACTGAGGAAGAAGATAAACAATTAAATATTAGTCAGTACCAGCGTGCAAAAGTTTATTTGCTTTGGAAGAATAAATCGCCTCCAATGTTGGGAGTCCTGCGTGTATTGATGTTGCTGCATTATGTAAAACTATTAGATATGTTTTTACATCTCAAGATTGTCCATCATTTTAAAGGGTGCCTTTAAAGGTTGTGCTCCTGCGCCCACTATTGACCCACCGCCACTGTACACAATACAAACAATACTGACCTAGAGACATTGTATGTAAAACAAATGACTTACAATAAATATGTATGTCAGCTTTTTTCCCCTACTGGCTGAACACAATGGAGGTGTCTTTTTTTCTACCTGAATAAACAAGGTAACTAGGCAACACTGAGGCCAAATGGTGCCAGACTGTTTATGAATTTGTATTAACTGTTACTGATTGAGATGTTTTATTGCAACTTGTTTAGGGATGAAGACCTTGTTCTGTGTGTAGTTAGATATCAATGTAAGATTGCAGCTTAGTTTCAGTCCTGGAAAGAAGTTAAATGACAAGTATGAGCTATACAAAAAAAACAAAACACTATACACACCAAAGTGGATGCAGCATCAGTTGCGAATCTGGGTCAGGATTTAGTGACTCAAGGGCTGGATGAGTCATTGAGGGTGCCCCCTAGTCTGGGGTGGGGGTGACCTCTGTCCTGGGGCTCGGGTACTGAAAGACTCCCTCTACAACACATGGAGGAAACACTTCCTGGAGGTATGGGAAAAAGGAGAGAGGACAGCAGGAGCAGGTCAGCATGTCTGGGATATCTCTGGAGAGTCACCTGGGTGGGCAGGTAAGTGTCAGTCTAGAAGACTGTGTAGAGAAGTTAGCCTGGAGGGCTAGTGAAAGGGGCAGCTGCAGTGCCAGAAGAGCTTTTGCTAGGATCAGTGACTACAGACAGGAAGTGTTTGGAAAGTGTGAGTTGTGTCACCCTATCTATTCTTCAAGTAGAGGGCTGTGAGTCCCTGCTTGTAATGGTCCTTTGCTATAAAATTACTACAGGGTGACATTATTGGGTTCTGCAAGCAAGTGTGTGCTGGAGGAAGAAGAGGAGCTGTATACGGTGCCTTGAAAAAGTATTCATACCCCTTGAAATTTTCCACATTTTGTCATGTTACAACCAAAAACGTAAATGTATTTCATTGTGATTTTATGTGATAGACCAGGGATCTCCAAAAGTGGCACATAAGTGTGAAGTAAAAGGAAGATGATAAATGGGTTTCAATTTAATTTACAAAAAAAATCTGAAAAGTTGTGGAGAAGTTTAAAGCAGGGTTAGGTTATAAAACAACATCCCAAGCTTTGAACATCTCACGGAGCACAAATCAATCCATCATCTGAAAGTGTATGGCACAACTGCAAACTTAGCAAGACATGGACGTCCGCCGAAACTGACAGGCTGTGCAAGGAGAGCATTAATCAGAGAAGCAGCCAAGAGGCCCATGGTAACTCTGGAGGAGCTGCAAAGATCCACAGCTCAGGTGGGAGAATCAGTCCACTCTATTAGTTGTGCACTCCACAAATCTGGCCTTTATGGAAGAGTGGCAAGAAGAAAGCCATTGTTGAAAGAAAGCCCTAAGAAGTCTAGTTTGCAGTTTACGAGAAGCCATGTGGGGGACACTGCAAACATGTGGAGAAGGTGCTCTGGTCAGATGAGACCAAAATGTAACTTTTTGGCCTAAAAGCAAAAAGCTATGCCTACTGTTAAATAGTGCCAAATACAGGGCAATTTAAGAAGAAAACCTGTAATGCCGCGTACACACGATTGGTTCGTCAGATGAAATAGACCGATGGACCATTTTCATCAGACGAACTGATCGTGTGTGGGCCCCATCGTTTTTTTTTTCCCGTCAGTGAAAAAACGTAGAACCTGTTTTAAAAGCTACCTGAAGCTAGCTGTGATAACTTTAGTACTATTACAGTGACTTACAGCTACAACAGAGATCAACCAGATTTAGCACGTGGACACTTACATTGGCTGGAGCTGGAAAGATGGAACTATTCAAAAATATCCATGCCTAAACTTCAGCTCTAGCCATTCATATCCATTCATTCCATGCAAAATACAGTGGCAAAAAAACTCCAGAGACTGGACTCTTCCCTGCCAGCTCTTTTTGACTGAATAGCCTTAATATGATAGATTACCTTTTATTATCCAACAATAGTAATTGCAATCTCCAAGGACTTTCTTCTGTACTCCTAAGAGAGGTCTCCTATTCAACTCAATGCAGAGCAGATATCCCATCTCCAAACAGAGCCCTCTAGCGTTTGTTTAAAACAAAAATGGATGCAAACAGCACTAATAAATTATACTGGTATTGTTTAACCACCTAAGGATCACCTCCTGCACATATACATTGGCAGAATGGCACGGCTGGGCACAAGCACGTACAGGTACGTCCTGTGCTAGTGCCCAGCCGTGGGTCGCGTGCTGGAGTGCGGCGATCGGTCCCCGGAGCTAAAGAACGGGGAGAGCTGTGTGTAAACACGGCTTCCCCGTTCTTCACTGTGGCGGCGTCATCGATCGTGTGAGCCCTTTTATAGGGATACACAATCAATGACGTCACACCTACAGCCACACCCCCTACAGTTGTAAACACACATTAGGTCACACATAACCCCTATCAGCGCCCCCTTGTGGTAAACTCCCAAACTGCAATTGTCATTTTCACAATAAACAATGCATTTTTTGCTGTGAAAATGACAATGGTCCCAAAAATGTGTAAAAATTGTCCGAAGTATCCGCCATAATGTCGCAGTCACGAAAAAAAAAAAAAATCGCTGATCACCGCCATTAGTAGTAAAAAAATGTGTTTATAAAAATGCAATAAAACTATCCCCTATTTTGTAAATGCTATAATTTTGCGCAAACCAACCAATAAACGCTTATTGCGACTTTTGTTTACCAAAAATAGGTAGAAGAATACGTATCGGCCTAAACCGAGGAAAAATTTTTTTTTTATATATTTTTGGGGGATATTTATTACAGCAAAAAGTAAACAAATATTGCATTTTTTTCAAAATTGTCGCTCTCTATTTCTGTTTATAGCGCAAAAAATACAAACAGCAGAGGTGATCAAATAACACCAAAAGAAAGCTCTATTTGTGGGAAAAAAGGACGCCAATTTTGTTTGGGAGCCACATCGCACGACCGCGCAATTGTCAATTAAAGCGACACAGTGCCGAATCGCAAAACCTGGCCGGGTCCTTTAGCTGCCTAAAGGTCCGGGTCTTAAGTGGTTAAGCTGCAGCAAGACACAGACATGCAGTTATGTTTTAAAGACGACGTTTTGAAGTTGCACTAGTCAGTGACATTATAATTAATTTTATTCTGATGTCAGCTTTGAAAAGTGTATTCAGCATTGGGATGAATCAGTACTTAAAACAGTATTAAACCCAAAAGCAACATTTATTATAGTGCAGCTTACCAATTCTTAGATGTGATGTCTGCATTAGTTTTCTTTTTTTAGGCTTTCTATTTTCATCTGGTTATCCAGCCAGTAAGTGTTCTTTTTCAAAAGAACAAGCTCTCTTCCAGGAGTATCAACTTACAGGGATGCGACAAACAATTTAACACTGTCAGGGGTGCTGTTTGCTGTAACCGATTATAAAGTTTGTCTTCAATTTGTTAGTGTATTTAAATTTACTAGTACATCTAACACTCCTCTCCCCACACACTGACAATGCTGCTGTCTGATGTGTCCTCTGTGTTCCTTCACCAAGAGTGGAGGGAACTCTATCACAGGAGATGTATTACTGCCCAGATCACCATGTAAAAACAGAGGGAAAAAAATAAACAAAAAAGAAAACTAATGATTAGTAACCTGCAATATAATAAATTTTTGGTTTGTATTTATTACAGCTTTAAATATCAATAGACAAAAGAGAGCAAGCCTTCTATTTATAATAATAAGGTCATTAAATGAGAATTATGGGCAAAGCTTTTTTGGGCATACTTCTCCTGTGGGTCACAGGCGTGCCGTTCGTTCTGCAATCCCGTGACCCGTTTTCAGCTGAGAGTGAGCTAAAGCCTGCTGATGGCTGACATCAAAACCAGTCCAGCCCAGAAGCCTGAACTGACAGCTGGCTTAGCCACTCAGTGATCCACTGAGAGGCTGAGCGAGCTGCTTCTGCCCCCTCCTCAGCCCATCGCTCCAGTGAGCACTGGAGGGGCCAAGCAGAGAGCTGGAGACTAACAGTCATGGGCTCTCTGCAGGCTGGGAGCTGAGCGATCAGCGGTGTGGAGGCGGAAGGGGACAGATGCAGTTGGGATTCGTGCTGATGATTTTTTTGTTATTATTATTATTGTACAGGATTTATATAGCGCCAAAAGCTTGTGCAGCGCTTTACAATATAAAGGGAGACAATATAGTAGCAATACAATTTAATAAAAGGGGGTTAGAAGGGATTTTTTTTTGTTTCATATTTCTGAACTTCTTTTTCAACTTTGCACTTGTGACATTTAAACAACAGCAATCATAACATGCAGGATCTTTTTTGTCTGTAAAAGAGGAGCAAAGGAATGTCAATTTACATGTTCCATTGTTCCAGGTTAAAAACCTAGCCCTAGGGTTTGTGGATTATGAGGATTAACTGAATAGGTGTGGCATATTCTACTTAGAACCAGTACTGGATTTTTTTCTGGTGCCAATCCATGGCAGCATACCACATGTACTGTATGCTGTCATGTTGGTGCCAGGAAATCATATTGCCATCTGCCCCTTTAGGAAGCTGGCACCTAATCACAGGTATATAATGTTAAAAAAAGATGCCCGGGTGTGCATTGCACATAAGCCTTGTACACACGATCAGATTTTTCAACGGGAATTGTGTGCTGTTGTCGGAAAATCTGACTGTTTGTATGCTCTGACAACAAATGTTGGATAGCATGCTTTAAAACTTTCTGACAACAAAGTTTCGGAAAAAAAAACAAAGTAAAAACACGCATGCTTCGAACCAACATTAGTGGAAGTTGCCCAAAGGGTGGTGCTAAAGAGCTGAAAAACTATGTATTTTAGTGTTTGTTGGCCGACAAGTCTTTGCCGTTTGTATGCCAGACAAGTTCATGGCCAACGAAAATCTAATCATGTGTACCAGGCTTAACAGACGCATTCACCCTTCTGCAGATTTACACCCTGGTCACACCGATCGTGACATTGAAATGCTGCTACGTCACTTGAAGTAGAAAGATTTCAAAGTAGCATTTCAGTACTACTTCAGATGCGACTTCATGCACAGATGTCTATGCAAGTCCCACCTGAACTTGCAAAATGAAGTGCCTTCATAATCAGTGCGACTCAGACTGAGTCAGAGTTGCATTGATTTGATCACTTCTAATGCAGACAATAGAGTGGGACTTGTCATGCGACTTGAAACTGACAAATTGCATGACAAGTTGCATATGTGTGACTGGGGGCTTAATCATTATGTGTAATAATTGCAGGATGCTTTAGTACAGTTGCAATAAAAAGTATGTGAACCCTTTTGGAATGATATGGATTTCTGCACAAATTGGTCATAAAATGTGATCTGATTTTCATCTAAGTCACAACAATAGACAATCACAGTCTGCTTAAACTAATAACACACAAAGAATTAAATGTTACCATGTTTTTAATGAACACACCATGTAAACATTCACAGTGCAGGTGGAAAAAAGTATGTAAACCCCTAGACTAATGACATCTTCAAGAGCTAACTGTAGATTGGAGGTGTTGGTTACAGCTGCCCTACCCTATAAAAAACACACACCAGTTCTGGGTTTGCTTTTCACAAGAAGCATTGCCTGATGTGAATGATGCCTTGCACAAAAGAGCTCTCAGAAGACCTACGTTTAAGAATTGTTGACTTGCATAAAGCTGGAAAGGGTTATAAAAGTATCTCCAATATTATTGCGATATTGCGGCAGACAGATAGGACACTTTTGACACATTTTTGGGACCAGTGACATTTATACAGTGATCAGAGCTATAAACATGCACTGACTACTGTATAAATGTCACTGGCAGGGAAGGGGTTAACACTAGGGGCAATCAATGAGTTAACTGTGTTCCCTAGGTGTGTTCTAACTGTAGGGGGATGGGACTGACAAGGAGGAGAGAGACAGATCGGTGTTCTCCTCTCCCCTGAGAGAACCAGGAGCTGTGTGTTTAAACACACAGCTCCTGGTTCTTGCTCTGTCACGAGCGAGGCTGGGGAATGGCATCAGCTCCGGCGGCGCACCCCCTAGTGGTCAAAGGCGAACTGACCTAAGGCAACGTCGTTTCGCCCATCCGTGCCATTCTGCTGCAGTAAAACTGTGGCGGCCAGTCAGGAATCGGTTAAAGCACAATAACTACTCTAGCTCCCAGATCACAGAATACAAGATTGGTGACAGGGAGATCTGTGCTATTTTAACGTCAGCCTGCACCTTTATTTCCACAGCCTAGTAAGTCTGCTATGCCTTTTACTGCTTGTATTCATACAGTGCATTGAAAAAGTATTCACACCCCTTGAAATTTTCCACACTTTGTCATGTTGTAACCAACAATTTAAATGTATTTTATTGGGCTTTTATGCAAAGGGGGCTCTAGGCTTGGCGAGGCCCTAGGCCAACCTTATGCCGCGTACACGCGATCACTTTTTGCGATGAAAAAAAAACAAAGTTTTTTTAAAACGTCATTTAAATTGATCGTGTGTGGGCAAAACGTAGTTTTTGTCTTAAAAAAAAAACGACCAAAAAAAAATTCCAACATGCTTGAATTTTTTGTGTCCTTTTTCAAAACGTCGTTTTTTGTGTCATAAAAAGTGATGGTGTGTGGGCAAAACGATGTTAAAAACAACGTTTTTAAAGCCACGCATGCTCAGAAGCAAGTTATGAGACGGAGCTTCAATGGAAAAGAGTGCCGTCGAACGTGGTGTACGTCACCATGCTTTGCTAGAGCTTTTTAGAAAAACGATGGTGTGTACGCAACGTCGTTTTGGAAAATTAAGTTTTAAAAACGTCGTTTTTTTTCATGATTGAAAACGTCGTTTTTTTTTCATCGCAAAAAATGATCGTGTGTACGCGGTGTAACGTTTGGGGGCTATAGCTCAGCAGGGATTGAGTGCTTAAACCGTTGGTTTGAAGAAAAAAAGGTTTTTATTTACAGAAAAGCAAAACAAGGCTTTCTCAGCATGACAGAAAACGATAACATAAAAGTCCGCTTGGCTCCAGCGTCAACAAAAAGTCTGCTTATTTCCAGCACAAAACAGTGAAAGCAAAAGACATACGGTTTGTTGCAAGACAAGTCTTCATCCCCTGCACTCCGCAAGTCCTCACTGTGCAGCTAACAGACTTCCATCTTGTCCTCACAGGTGCACTCTCCAAACTCACTCACCATCTCCAGCACCACTTCCTGCTTTAATGGGTGATTCTCTGTGAGAGTTAACACCATGTGCGCTGGCTCCCAAGGTTTAGGAGTGGAGGCTCCGTCCCACCCAAATAACACTTTGGAGCCTCCAAAATTCCAGGCCCCAAACTACTTTATTAAGATAGAGAAGACTGCGAGCCAGTCCTCTCTGAATTAGCGCCTGCCTGGAACTTTTCACCCACTTTTGGGTGACCCCCTGAACCTTCTACCTCTATTTAAATGGACCATAGTCCAAATAGTGGTGCCGTATAGCACCCGTCCAGGACCCAACCCCGGCGTCCTGTACAGCGGCATTAGACATGAGGCCCCACTAACTCCCATAATGGGAAAAATAATTCAAGCGATAAAAAATAACGGTAAAAATTGCATATATAAAGAGCCTTAAATCCTATGAATTTACAGTTTCTAGAACTCCCTCTAACACATTCTTCTTTAATCAAATAATTATATTACGCGCACACAAAAATAGATAACATTTGTGCAGCTGATACAAGCAATATGTATAAGATATAACAAGAGTCAAAACCATATTTCTCCATTTACATGAAGGTCAGGTTAATATAACCCAACACAGAGTTCCCCCTTACATCAGAGTGTGCAGGATTCCTCCTTACACTGCAAGGAGAAATTTGATGTAAGGGGAAACTCTTATGTAAGGGGGGCTCTGGTGATGAAATCACCTTATATCAGAGTCCACTGCATTCCCCTTTACATCAGCGTTCCCCTTTATGTCATTGACCACAGAGTTCCAACTTGCATTTAAAATGGAAACTCTAATGTGAGGAGGACTCTGGTCACCATAGAACACCTTCCGCAGAGTAAACACACTAAGAAAGGGGGGGCTTACTGATATAATGGTGAACCTTGATATCAGTGCCTCCTTACCTTACTGTATTCACTGCCCCCTACATCAGTGATGCCCCTCAGACTTGCCTCGCTACGCTGTTACTGACCATTCTCCAGGTGCACTGTGCAGGGCTCAGTCAAATGGTCCTCTCTGGGCTCCAGCTTGATGTCTCTCGTTTCATCCTATATTACACTACGAGACAGTGAGAACATGATATAAGAGATGGTCAGAGACTCCAGATTGACCATCTCCTGTAGTATATCTGTAGTCTCTGACCATCTCCTGTAGTATATCTGCAGTCTCTGACCATCTCCTGTAGTATAACTGCAGTCTCTGACCATCTCTTGTATCATGTATGCAGTTTCTGACCATCTCCTGTATCATATCTGCACACTCTCTGACCGTCTTTTGTATCATGTATGCAGTCTCTGACCATCTCCTGTAGTATGAGACTGCATACATGACACAGGATATGGTCAGAGACTGCATACATGATACAGGAGATGGTCAGAGACTGCATATATGATATAGGAGATGGTCAGAGACTGTAGATATACTACAGGAGATGGTCAGAGACTGTAGATGTACTACAGGAGATGGTCAGAGACTGTAGATATACTACAGGAGATGGTCAGAGACTGTAGATGTACTACAGGAGATGGTCAGAGACTGCATACATGATACAAGAGATGGTCATAGACTGCATACATAATACAGGAGATGGTCAGAGACTGCATACATGATACAAGAGATGGTCATAGACTGCATACATGATACAAGAGATGGTCAGAGACTGCATACATGATACAGGAGATGGTCAGAGACTGCATTTATGATACAGGAGATGGTCAGAGACTGCATACATGATACAAGAGATGGTCAGAGACTGCATACATGATACAAGAGATTGTCAGAGACTGCAGACATACTACAGGAGATGGTCAGGGACTTCAGATATACTACAGGAGATGGTTAGAGACTGCATACATGATACAAGAGTTGGTCATAGACTGCATACATGATACAGGAGATGGTCAGAGACTGCAGATATACTACAGGAGATGGTCAGAGACTGCAGATATACTACAGGAGATGGTCAGAGACTGCATACATGATACAAGAGTTGGTCATAGACTGCATACATGATACAGGAGATGGTCAGAGACTGCAGATATACTACAGGAGATGGTCAGAGACTGCAGATATACTACAGGAGATGGTCAGAGACTGCATACATGATACAAGAGATGGTCAGAGACTGCAGACATACTACAGGGGATGGTGGTCAAAGACTGCAGATATACTACAGGAGATGGTCAGAGACTGCATACATGATACAAGAGGTGCATTTGTATTCAGCCCCCTTTACTCTGACACCCCTAACTAAAATCTAATGGAACCAATTGTCTTCAGAAGTCACGTTATTAGTAAATAGAGTCCACCTGTGTGTAATTTAATCTCAGTATAAATACAGCTGTTCTGTGAAGTCCTCAGTGGTTTGTTAGAGAATCTCAGTGAACAAACAGCATCATGAAGGCCAAGGAACACACCAGACAGGTCAGGAATACAGTTGTGGAGAAGTTTAAAGCAGGGTTAGGTTATACAAAATATCCCAAGCTTTTAACATCTCATGGAGCACTGTTCAATCTATCATCTGAAAATGGAAAGGGTATGGCACAACTGCAAACCTTCCAAGACATGGCCATCCACCTAAATTGACAGACCGGGCAAGAAGAGCATTAATCAGAAAAGCAGCCAAGAGGCCCATGGTAACTCTAGAGGAGCTGCTGAGATCCACAGATCAGGTGGGAGAATCTATCCACAGGACAACTATTAGGCGGCGTACACACGACCGAGGTTCTCGCTGGAAACCAGCGAGAACCTCGCTGGAAGCTGCATTCCAGCGAGGACCTCGGCCGTGTGTACGCTTCTGGCTCGCCCTGCCCGTCGGGAATCCCGTCGAGCGAATAGAGAGCACGCTCTCTTTTTGCTCGACGGCCCGCCTGGATGAATGGCTGGTTGCCATTCCCGACGGGCGGGTCGCCGATTTCGAAGGCCGGCAGAGAACCTCGACGGGCGGAACGATGTGTTCTGCCCGTCGAGGTTCTCTGCCGTGTGTACGCGGCCTAAGTCGTGCACTCCACAAATCCGGTCTTAATGGAAGTTTGGCAAGAAGAAAGCCATTGTTGAAAGAAAGACATAAGATGTGCTGTTTTCAGTTTGCCAGAAGTCATGTGGGGGACACAGCAAACATGTGGAAAAAGGTACTCTGGCCAGATGAGACCAACATTTCTTGGCCTAAAGCAAAACGCTATGTGTGGCGGAAAACTAACACTGCACATCACTCTGAACACACCATCACCACTGTGAAACATGAGTTGGGGGATATTTTCTTCAGCGGGGACAGGGAAGCTGTCATAGTTGATGGGAAGATGGATGCAGCCAAATACAGGACAGTCTTAGGCCCCATACACACGAGCAGACCGATTTGAACAAATCTGTCTGCTGGGGACGTATTGGTTTGATCGTGTACACACGATCAAACCAAAATCCCCGCCGGCAGACGGCGCGGTGACGTTGACGCCGCCACGTCACCGCACCAGGAAGTAAATCACTTCCGCGCATGCGTCGAATCCATTCGACGCGTGTGCGAGAAGACATGTCTGCTGGTTAGCGTACTAACCAGCAGACATGTCGGGCGGACGGGTTCCCAGCCGACAGATTTGAAAGCATACTTTCAAATCTGTCGGCTGGCCAAATCCGTCTGCTCGCCCGTACACACGATCGAATCTGTCTGCTGGGACGGTTGGGCCGACCGTTTCCAGCAGATAGATTTGATCGTGTGTACGTGGCCTAAGAAGAAAACTTGTTTGAGTCTGCAAAAGACTTGAACCTGGGGCGAAGGTTCACCTTCCTGCAGGACAACTATCATTAACATACAGCCAGAGCTACAATGGAATGGTTTCAATCAAAGCATACTGTGTTACAAAGGTCCAATCAAAGTTCAGACCTAAATCCAATTGAGAATCTGTGGCAAGACTTGAAAATTGCTGTTCACAGATGCTTTCCATCCAATCTGACAGAGCTTGAGCTATTTTACAAAGAAGAATGGGCAAAAATGGCACTCTCTAGATGTGCAAAGCTGGTAGAGACATCCCCCCAAAACACTTGGTGGGTTGCACCAATACCGTTTTTTTTATCTGTCAGTATGAGCATCGATAATTTTGGTCAAGTACTCACCAGTACCGATGCTTTATATGGCGATTTGCGATACAAAATAAATGGGTTTAAATTGCACTGCAAAGAATCACGTGCGACCTGAACAGGAATGTGGTGTGATTCCTGTCCAAATTGCATGCGATTGCCTCCGCTGCTCCTGTGTGTGTGTATAGAAAGGGAAAAGCACCATTCTAGTGGGCAGTTTATTAAACATTTTAGAAATCACATTGAGTACATAGCTGGTCAAATGCAAAAGCAGCATAGGTGTCCTTTTTCCTGCCGATGATAGAAAATCAGGGTTGCTGGAGGTTATGGATGAGCTCTGGCGTTTTCGCACAGTCCACGTGCAGAGCCCGCCAGGAAGTCTGCACGGCGCTGCGCTAATCACAGGTAGGGAGACATTGTTCTGATGCTCGGCTGCAGAGATCAGTAAATGTCTCCCTGCCTGTGATTAGCACAGCGCCGTGCAGACTTCCTGGCGGGCTCTGCAGTGTGCGAACACGCCGGAGCTCATCCTTAGTGGAGGTGCTCAGAGGGCTGGAGAACTTCGGGGACCCTGTGGATATAGGGCGGAATTGATGTCAGCTTGGGAGTGGACCGCTTATACATCTCCTCCAGCTCTGTGAGCACCTCCAGCGGCCATGATTTTCTATCATCGGCGGGACCAGGACACCTATGCAGATTTTTCATTAGACCAGATATGAAACATTTGACCAGATATCTAACATTTTTAATAAACTGCCACTAGATGGTGCTTTTGCTTTTCTAAACAAACACAGGAGCAGTGGGGGAAATTGCATGTGATTTGGACAGGAATCACACCACATTCCTGCTCAAATCGAATGCGATTCTTTGCAGTGCGATTTGCGGCCATTCATTTTGTATTGATGCAAATCACACCGCAAAGTATTGGCAACATTTTCACTAGTACGAGTGTTATGCATTTTTACAAGTATGAATGCTCATGCATCCCTGCTTTCTGCCAATCGAGAGAACTTACCTACTGATAGAAAGCATGCTTTACTTATTCACTGCCTGGGAGCAGAAGGGCAGTGTTCTTTTTATTCTCTATAAGTAGCAGATGACACTTATGATACAGCTCTCAGAGTTTGGTGCTCTAACAGATGAAATGACCAACTACTAGCCAACGATTCCTGCTCAAACCAATAAAAGGAAAAGCGAGCCACTCTCCATTGGAAAGCCTTGTTCCAATTTAATGAAGTATCCTCGAACCAGGTGTAACAGTCTGTGCATTGGATACTTCAATAAATTGGAACAAGGCTTTTCAATAGAGAGTGACTACTTCTGAAGCGGCCAGCAACTGCTGGGAGCCGGCACCCAGAGATGAAGGAACAGGGAAAGGGATATGTGTGCTTTTAGTACATTAGACAAAGCTTGCTGTCGGAACATGATTTAAAGGAGAAGTATGGGGTTAGGAAAAAACAAAGATCCGTGCTCACACTTCTATGCTGCAGCATCGCTGCAAGGCTGCAGCTGTCCCACGTTGGCTCCAAAACTGAGAGATAAGTGATCACATGACCGTTGATCATTCAGATCTTGGTCTGCTCAGAGCAGACTCCAATGATTATTAGTCACTGCTCTCTTCTCTGCTCCTCAAGCACCGAGCTGGAGAGGGGCTCCAGCTCTCAGCTGCATGCTAATGCTGCGTACACCCAATAGGTTAGTCTCATGAAAACGGTCTGATGCACCGTTTTCATCAGACCAAACCGATCGTGTGTGGGCCCCATCGGTTATTTATCCATAGGTTAAAAAAATAGGAACTTGTTTTAAAATTATCTGATGGATAAAAAACCTATCGAAAAAAAAACGATCGTCTGTGTAAAGATCCACGCATGCTCAGAATCAAGTCGACGCATGCTTGGAAGCATTGAACTTAATTTTTTCAGCACGTTGTCGTGTTTAAGTCACCACGTTCTGACACGATCGTTTTTTTAACCGATGGTGTGTAGGCACGACTGATCATCAGTCAGCTTCATCGGATAACTGATGGAAAAATCCATCAGACCATTTTCAGACTTTTTCTGCCAACATACACAAAACTATGCAGTTTTTCAGCTCTTTAGCGCCACCCTTTTGGCAACTTCTGCTAATGTTGTGCTGTGGTTAGCATTGGTGAAGAGCATGCGTGTTTGTACTTTGGATCTTTTTCCAACAGACTTGTGTACACGCAATTGGATAATCGGTCAAGACATTTGTTTTCAGAAAGTTTAAAAGCATGCTATAAAACATTTGTTGTCGGAAAATCCGACAACAATTGTCCAATGGAGCATACAAAAACGGTCAGAGTTTCTGACAAAACCACGCCATCACACATTTGATGTCGGAAAATCCGATTGTGTGTACGAGGCTTTATGATGATAGAGGACTTGCTGTCCCCAGAATACCTGAGAAAATCTACCTGAAGAACTTTGCAAGTAAACCACTTACTGCACCCACTGTGAAACTGCAATAAACCCAATTCCTGTAGTTGGTTGCCTGCCAGTCACGGTACAATTTAAATCAACTAGTGTGCAAGGGATCTTTTTGCTGCACTAAATCTACAATTAGTGTATGGTCTCCAGTTGCCCCTTGCTATTTATGGTTTCACCACTCAACAACAATCCACTGAGCCGTGTAAAGAACACAAATTTAAAAAGTGTGAGCAGGTGTAAAACAAGCGTGTCATAATTGAGATGTTTACCACTATGAGAAGCAACAAGAACAAGATGTGATTGAAATAAATGCTGTAGAATGGTTATCGCTCATTATGACAATAAAGAAAAAAAAAAACAAATTGTATTATATTGTGTTGACCTTTGTGAAGCAAATAAAGTTGTTGCTATTGATAGCCACATATTGGGAAAGAATTTTCAGAACTTAGAGGAATGAAGTTATTTTTCTGTACTGGATCTTCAAAGGGAATACTGGGTTTTGCTTGATAAGGAAAGTAGAGACCTTACTGAGACTGTTTTGTTTCAAACCTTATGGATTAACTTCAACACCCAGTTGTTTTCAAAGACTGATGTTTTCAATCCTTAGTACAATGCTATACGGATGACATCTCAGTATTATGGCCCAAATCTGGATCTTCACAACATGTAATGTAACACTACTTTAATAAATATTAAAGCGGAGGTTCACCCTCAAACTGAACTTTGTGTCTATCATATCTGCAGCCTTAATAAATCACTGTAGCGTTGTCATTTTTTTTTTAAGATCGGTACCTGTATACAGCATGACTTCCGGGTCTTCTTCCCTGCAGGGAGTGGGCGTGTCACTCCTTTTCCCAGACGGGGAGCTCTGCGCAATGTCTCCTAGGAGTTAGGTCTCAAGATTCTCAGAAGACAATCTGAACCAGCAAGAGGTGTATTCTCGCTCTATCGCGCATCACGTGATACAACGCATCACTGCTTCCAGGAAGTCTTTGCTTGTTGGATTCACACTGCCCACAAGCAAAATGGAAAACCCCAGGATTCATTTTAAAAGTTCATATTTAGGACAAAAACAGAACGGATGCTCGTACAAGCGGCTAACAAGTGAGTGCTACACTACTATGTTTATTACTAAACATTGCACATAGTCAAAAAAAATTGAGAAACCGCTGAACCCCCGCTTTAATTGCTGTTCAAAAGGTGTTTGTATACAACATCCCTATGTCCAAAAAAATCATAAAAACTCCCAAAAACACTGTCCACCCATTTCCATAAATCTTTGGCTTATAAAAAAAAAAAAAAAAAAAAAGAAGAAGAATCAATAGTGCCCAAAAAAAGCCATTCGTGAGCAGTGCAGCACTACCTTTATTTGCTCCTATTATACCTACTATTATTACCACATATGCTTCAGACTATGGGCTTGGTTCACTCCTTTCACTGTGTGCCATGCAGGCCAGGTAGAGGAACCCATTTTTGCTATGGATTCTTTTGGGTATATAGAACACAGAGAGGCAGGGGAAAATTAATTTGCATAGAATAAGAGGCACTAGCACGTGGTTAGGTAATGGAAAAATGGAGAACATACCTTTGGGATTGACAGTTTACCTTGCATATCACACAGCTTACCACATAAAGAAACTGGGGTAACCAGAACATGCAATGCCAGATGTTCAACAAGGCTACTCAATTTTAACACTACACAGAACAATGTAAACTTGATTTGGAAAATGTTACTGCTGATTGTCACAGTTACCTCTACCTGCAGCTCCTAGTACACAGGATGGGGATGTTGAAGATGTTGCATTTAGTGATATGAGTGGAGTTACAACATCTGAGTTCAAAGAAGATGCATGTGTAGTACAAGTACAATAGCAGAATATTCTACAACGTAAATGGCCGAACTCTTGAAATTAACTGAGCCCTGCTCTATGACCTTAATACGGGGTTTGGTATCAACTGTTCATAGCTGATGGCCATTTCATCTGTGGATTTCATTGCTTATTAATACCAGAAACCTTGGGAGAAGTCTTATACAACTAGCACATGACAGTCACCAAGGAACTGTAAGATCAAAGAATATGTGCACTATACTGATGGCCACCCCAAGTACTGGCTGCCATTTAATCTTGAATCAAATTGTCAGTCATTAAAAATCTGCTGTCGCTTACATCCCACCACTCCAGCCAGTGGCAGTTCTGGATTCCGATTAGGAGAAGCTTGTCATTGATATTGTAGGTCTTTTCATAGGGGTATCTGTGGGCTGTTGATAGGATATACCATTAATAGATTATTATAGTAAATGGTCAGAAGTTGCATGGGATTGCAGGATGCATGCTCACAGTATTACAAATACCATTAAAGAAATTATACACAGATCAAAAAAATTGTCTGCAGCACTTTATTGGTTTACAAAAAAAAAATGTTTTCAACGGATTTAATTAAAATGATAACAAATTCAATAAGCATATTCTACTTAGGCTAAGTCAAAGGACTCAAGCCAGATAACAACAAAGTCTTTCAAATACAAGTCCCTGACACAAGCTGACACTTGACCCCAGCACCGTGGCCATTTCAATGCTGGACTGAAGCCCCAAATTAAACAAATCCAAACCCATGTCAGACAGGTGTACTCCATCCTGTCTAAAAAAGCCAGTAATAAAAACTTTCAGATTTTGTTTTTCAAACTTTATCATACTCGAGATGTCTACTAGACTCTTGTTTGGACAGATTTAAGTGAGTTATTCCTAAGAATTACAGGCCTGCAATGTAAAACGCAAAATTCAATGCAAAATAATGGTACTGCTTTCAGTACCTAAAATCTGAAATAATCATACCGCCAGGGAGGTTAAACCTCCCTGACTGCCACCTACCCAACCTTTTAATAACAGCCTAGCCCTTGCTGCCTTCATAGCGGCACCTATACGAAAAGAGTGAGTGGTAAACTTAAAGGAACACTAAAGGTTCATTTTTTATTAGATCAATTGATTGCTGTAAGCTAGAGCATTTAAATATCACTTAACTCGTTTTTCCTTTTGACCTCCAAAATACAGTAATCCAGGTTTGAAAATGCCATTTCCTGTCTCTCCTCTGGTTGCTTTCCATCAGCACCTGAGCTGTTTGGCATGGTGAAAGCAGAATGTGCTCACCCCCTCCCTATGACTACAGCCCTGTGTGAAGATGCTCTCTTATCCCTCTAAGGCATGGAGGCTAAGCCTAATGGGAACCGTAGTTCCCATTAGGCCGTGATGCAGCAAGAATGAACGCGCACCGCCAACCAGGAAGTCAGTGAGAATAACGATTCAGGAGTGATGGAGGTGAATAAAATGGCTCGATTTCAACAGATATCAAACTAGTTATAATGCAAAACATTACTTTTTTACTTTATCAGCTACTGTCAAACTTTAATTTAAGAGGAAAATATTTTTGTCTTTACAACCCCTTTAAAACAATGTAACCCTGCATACCGGCTCAGAGATTTATGAAGGACAGCAGAAAACTGATATTTGGTAAGTGGAAGCTAATCCGAGTGAATCAAAAAATTATATGAAAACATCTAATTGCAAGAAATTGGGAAATTGCTACTAAAGGGCAAATAAAGGCCAAATAAACTGACCAGGGCAGGCATAAAGCTGAACCCAATGGCCCAAACCCAATTGATCTGTCTTTGACCTCCTAATGAAAACCCCAAACAACTGATTTAGAGACAAAGACATCTTTTTTTTTTTTTTTTAAGATATTTTTATTAGGTTTAAGACAAACCAACCAACAGAAAGAAACATTAAAAAAAAAACACGCTTGTAAGCCATTTGCACATAAACTTTGGGGGCAGGCTTGCCTGGGGAAAGCGGACTTCTGTGGCAGGGTCAGGTTAAGTCATAAGCCTACATCCTCATTAGGATACACGCGGACAGTTTCTTGGGGAAGGGCATTGTCATATAAGAACCACCCATGGCCACCAAAATGCATGTAAGCCTCCAAAACTAAATCTTCACATGCTGAAAAAGACCACTACACTTCTCCGGAAACTTCTCTGCTCTATCCTCCTGCCTTCTATCTGATCTAACTGGAAAATCTTTAGCAGAGGGGAGCAAAGACAAAAGCAAAGACAAAATATCAATAAATTCCCCCCTCCAAAGCTTCTCCTTGGTAACTAGGGGTAAATGAACAATTTACAAGAACACACCTCACTTAAACAAGCCTCAGGGACAGAGGTAGACAATACAGGCTAAGTAGAAACCACAGAGGAAGAAGGAACATCAGCAGACAAGGCAGGAGGACTGGACACCATAGCACAAGCAGCAGAGGGAGACCAGACATTACAAGGAGAAAAAGAGACAGAAGCTGCAGGTTGAGAAGAAAAAAAGGCCAAAAATGTGTAATTAACTCAAACTATGCAGACTCATCCATCCCTGTAGCAGGAGCAGCTACAGTACCAGATGCTGCCACTGTGTGGAGGGATCCACCAAAAGCCAGAGATCCAGAGCAGCAGTATTGCTGGGTGCAGGAGCCGCCACTGACAATAGGCGGCCGACAATTTGTAAAGCATATTGCCCGGCAACAGGGACCATGGCCGGGGGCGTGGCCACAGCAGTTGACTGGAATGTGTACAATATTTTTGCCTCCCGGACATCTTTTCTGCACTTAGGCCCGAGCACACTGAGCATTTAGCCCCGGTGCATTAGGCTCTGATGTTAACTGTAGGCAGAGGGCACAGGTGTTCTGTCCACCCTCGCTGCTGGCAACCTGTTAGGCTCTTAAGAGTTTGACAGCTGCTGTGGCTGAATGGTGCACCTAGCTGTATGAACGATTAGGGCAGTTTATGGCCAGGAATCAATGTCTGGAGCACAGACTTCTTGCATTCTGAACGGTCATCCCTGGGTGCACACTGACCTAAAGACCCAGTGTGTATGGGGCATTAGGTGTTCTGTTTTAAAGAAAGTTTAGTCACAGGTGTTTAAATATACTAAAGGGATACTTTTTTTCTGTTTAACAATAACAAACTCTGGGGTTAATATTGTGTCCCCAGACACCAATGCTGGGGGTTATTGCATCCACTGAAACCAATGTTGGAGGTTATTAATGCATCTACTGACACCAATGTTGGAGGTTATTAATGCATCCACCAATTTTGAGGGATAGGAGAAATACATTTCACAAGCTTTAGTCACCGGGGTGGGGGGGTTAATAGTGCCATTGCCAATATTGGTTGCGTTTTTTTTTTTATGGTCACTGACACCAACATTGGAGATTTAATTATTTTATTATCCGTTGACACAAATGCTAAGGGTTATTATTGTAATCACTGACATCAATGTTGGGGGTTATCATTGTGTCCTCTAACACCAATGTTAGGGGTTATTACTGCATCCACTGACATCAATGTTGGAGGTTATTACGGCATCCACTGACACCAATGCTGAGGGTTATTATTGCAATCACTGACACCAATGTTAGGAAGTTATCATCGCCTCCTCTGACACCAATGTTAGAGATTATAACTGCATCCACTGTGGTAGTATGTAAGAGGGGATTAAATCAGTGGTAGATTTTAAACACTGTTTGCAACTCAGGACTCCCCAATACAGTAAACCAAATTTTTGCTCGCTTTGAAGATCAGAACATTTGAAACCCAATGACCTCCAACATTGAGGTCAGTGGAGGCAGTAATAACTCCTAAGGGCTCTTTCACACGTGCGGACCGTTTTTAGATAATTTTTTTATCATCAGTTGATCCGTTTTTCATCCGTTGTCATCCGTTTTTTTATTCGTTTTTTATCCGCTTTTTTTTGGTTAGAAATTTATTGTCGCTCAATTTTTGTTTATAGCGCAAAAAAATAAAAAAACTGCAGAGGTGATCAAATACCACCAAAAGAAAGCTCTACTCGTGGGACTCGTCAATTTTGTTTGGGAGCCATGTCACACAACCATGCAAATGTCAGTTAACGCGACGCAGTGCCGAATCACAAAAAGTGGCCTGGTCTTTGGCCAGCAAAATGGTCTGGGGCTTAAGTGGTTAATAACTTTTGACTTGATATAAGAGTAGGAGTCATGTCACAACTGAGTATAAAAGAGAAGAGAGGAGCCCCTAAGTGTAGCAATATGGTTACATTTAATGAAGGTACAACATTTAGCAACTTATTGCTACACTTGGAGGCGCCTCTCTTCTCTTTTATACTTTGTAGCTCCTGCTGGATTTTGCTTCTAATCCCCTTGTGGAGGCTTCCATTGGTGGATAGACATTTTATAGTAACACAACGTATCACATTACTATAATCTTTTTATATGGACTATAAACGGAAGGACCTATGAATAAATGGTTGTGGAACGAATCATTGGAGTTTCCATTATTTCTTATAGGGAAATTTGCTTTGATACAGAAGTGCTTTGGATTACAAAGCATGTTTCTGGAACAAATTATGCTCGCAATCCAAGGTTTTACTGTATCAGCCTAGCATGCGTTTATGCACTGAGCAAAAAACCCTGGTGCCAATCCTACTGCAAGAGAATATCAACTCTTGGTCTGAGACTGAATGGCTAGAAGTTTTCTGTGGAGCTCTAATATCTGATATGTACAGGTGCATGTATTACCCATATGGACTCTTATTAACAGCTCATCTACCAAGTAGCACTGCTGCTTTCTGTTGAGGAAATATAGCAAACAAATAAAAAAAATGACTGCTCTTTTCCATTACCACCTAAGTTTAAATGCCTGTTTCATCCCCTGGTAGAAGCACTACCAGGGGAGGACTAGGAAACTTTGACCTGAGGGGGGGGGGGGGGGAGAGCAAGCACAATCAATTAGCTCCTTCATGGTAGAGACATCTGTGGGCTTATGAAAAGGTGAGTTTTCCTAAAGGACAGGATTTATTGTAACACACCTTTTTAACTCATTTGACCTCAGCTTCCTTTGTGCCTGCTGGCATTCGGTCAGATTAAATCTCAGAGCCACAAAAGGAAGTTGGCGCTGGAAGACTTTCCACTGCCAGATTCTTTGATTCTTTTTTTTTTTTCCAAGTAACAATTTTTATTGGTAAGAAAGATAAACAGTGCACGGGTCATACTGCCAGAGATACAACAAAAATGTCATTGCAGAACACAGTCCCGCGCAGGGGGGTAGTCACACCATCCCCACCCCGCGTGGGATCAGAAGGGGATCAGGCCAAGGGCCGGCGCATTGTGGATGCTAGGGGGATGGGGAGGCAGGCAGCATGGGTGTTTACTAAATAACAGGCAGGGTAGTGTGGAAGGAACCAGTCCCCCTCACCATTCCCACCCAACCCCCCAGCACGGAAATCCCTGGCATTCTTAAGACATCATAGCTTTAAGTGCAAACATAGTCAAACAGAGTAAAGAAAGAAAAGGAAGAGGATAGTATAGAGAGAGAAGAGGAAAGAACCATAAGAGGGTAATTGTCTCTACGTTACCGTCTCTGCCTCCACCCCCGGGGCGTCCTCCCGCCGATGCCACTCCTCCCAGACCTCATTATGGTCGTCCAGACCGTCGCGCATCCTGGCCGTCATCCTCTCAATCAGTTCTACATCTTTCACCCTAGCATAGAGAGCTTCTTGAGATGGGGGAGTGTTTTTTTTTCCAATTGAGGGCTATTATGCAGCGAGCTGCCGTCAGAATGTGCCTAAGTAATTTTTTATATGGCTTAGGTATTCTAGGCTGAGGTATGCCCAGCAGGAATAATTTGGGGGACAGGGGGACCGGTGTCACAAAAAGAGGGGTAAGCAGTTGTTGTGTAGAATGCCAGAACGGGGTGATAAGAGGGCATGTCCAATAGATGTGGAAGAGGGAGCCCCTGTCCTGATGACAGCGCCAGCAACGATCAGAGACCGAGGGGTATATTTTGTGCAGAACATCCGGGGTTTGGTACCAAAAAAAGAGAACCTTATATGTGTTTTCCTTGTACAGGGTACACATGGAGCTTTTGGCTGCCTGTCTCCAGACGGCCTGCCAGGCCTCCAGCGGGAGCTCCTCCCCCAGCTCCCTCTCCCACCTCAGCATGTATTTATGTTTTCCCCGCACTGGCATGTCATACTCATTCAATATCCACTATATGTCCGAGATCAGTCCTCTACGATGGCGACCCTCGAGGACTATGCGTTCAAATGGGGAGGGTCGGGAAAAGCCGAGGGGCGATAGTTTGGGCGTAGTGTCTGATTTGTAAGTAGCTATAGAACACCCCTTTCGGGAGATCGTATCTTGTTTGGAGTTCCGAAAATGTCTGTAGCTTACGGGACCTCGGGTCAAACAAGTGGCCAAAGTGGAATAAATTCCGTGAGGCCCAGGGCCAGGACATCTGGTGCGTTAAACTATCTGGTAGTTTAGGGTTACAAATGAAGGAGTTCAGCAGGGAAGACTCAGATTTAAGAGCCCTCTCCCGGGCCATCCTGCGCCACAGCCCCCGGAGCAAGGACATCGAGCCCAAGAGACGGGAGGGGTCCACCTCCACGTTTGCATCCCACAGAAGACTATTGGGGTGAGTTGGTGCCAACCACGTTTTCTCTATTTCCGTCCACTTGTTATTTGACCTCTGGGGGAACCATGACACTATCGCTCGTAGCTGCGTGCCTGATAATATCTGACAAGATCGGGAAACGCCAGCCCTCCCTCCCCGTGCGACGCCGTCATGACTGTGCAGGGTACCCTATGCTTTTTATAGTTCCAGACGTAGCGCAGGAGGTCACTTTGAAGCTTGCGTAGTTGGGCATAGGGAACTGGGATGGGGAGCGTCTGAAACAAGTACAGGAGCTTGGGCAGGACAACCATTTTAATGGAGGCGATGCTGCCCAGTAAGGATATGTGATGGGCCTTCCATTTCTGCAGGAGAGCCTGTATTGTACTGAACAGGGGGGAAGTTAGCCCGATACAAGGAACCGAAGGACGGGGTGATCTGAACCCCCAGGTACTGAAGGGAGGTGCTTTCCCACGTATTGGGGAAGTTCAGACGCAGGAGGCGAACCTCGGCGTCCGGAAAGTTGAGGGCTGCGGACTTAGACGCATTGGTTTTGTAACCGGAGAGTTCCCCGTACTCCTCAAGCGGCACGTGAAGATTGGGGAGGGAGATTCTGGGTCGGGTCAGGGTGAGGATGATGTCATCCGCAAATAAGGACACCTTAAATTGCTTGCCCCGCACCGAGATTCCCCAAACATCCGGGTGCCCCCTGATAGTCGCCGCCAGTGGCTCGACACACAGGGCAAAGAGCAAGGGAGATAGCAGGCATCCCTGGCGTGTGCCATTGGTGATCTGGAACGGGGCTGAGGTGGCGAACGGGGTTTTGACTTGGGAGGTGGGGCCCGAGTATAGGTGCCGGACCGCCCGCAGGAAGGGACCTCCGAAACCCATATGTTGGAGGGTGGCCATCATAAATGGCCAGCTCAAGCGATCGAAGGCCTTTTCTGCATCAAGGCTCAGGATCAAGGCCTCCCCCCCTTCCCATTAACCACATCCACCAAGTCGATGACCCTTCTAGTGTTGTCACCGGCCTGGCGGAGGGGGACAAAGCCCACCTGGTCCTTGTGTACCAGGGTAGGAAGGACTCGGTTCAGTCGGGTAGATAGCAATTTCGTAAAAATCTTCAGGTCGGAGTTGAGCAGGGCTATCGGTCTGTAGCTAGCGCAGGAGGCTGGGTCCTTGTCCGGTTTCGGTATGAGAGTCAGAAAAGATCCCTGCATGTCCCCGGGAATCGGGGACTGGTGCAGAAAGGTGTTAAACAGCTTGGTCATGTGGGGGCTTAGCAGGGGGAGAAAGGACTTGTAGTACTCATAGGGCAATCCGTCTGGGCCTGGGGATTTACGGGCAGGAAGGCCCTTCACGGTCTCCGCAAGTTCTTCTGTCGTTATGGGGGCGTTTAGGTCCAGTAGGTCTGCTTCCTGAAGTCGGGGGAGGTCGGCCCTTTCAAGGTATCAGTTCATGTGGGCCATAAGGTCAGGGGAGGGAGGGTCGTGTGGGACCTCTGGTCTATTACATAGGTTGGTGTAAAAGGCTGCAAAGGTGTCTGCTATGTCCTGGGGATGGGTTAGCCGGTCGCCCCCACCCCCCTTCACTTGTGGAGGGGCGGCGGCGAGAGCCCGGTAGGTGAGTTTTCTGGCCAGGAGTGCTTGCGCCTTGTTGCCCTTATCGTAATAAAGTTGCTTGAGTTGGGTGAGCGCCTTCTCCACCCTCCCCAATGCAAATTCCCGAAGTGTCATGCGTACCTGAACTATTTGCTTAAGGAGAGGTGTGGAAGGCTTCCGGAGAAGCTTAGCTTCCAGGTCCCGAAGCCGGTTAACCGCCAGCACCTTCGCAGCATTGGCATCCCTCTTCATGGCCGAAGACAGCGCCAGGCAACGCCCCCTGAGGACCGCTTATGTGCCGCCCACAGTGTGGACAGGGAGACATCTGTGGTATCATTCTCTACAAAGTAGTTCCGCAGTGTTGTCTCCATCTCCGACCTCGAGGGCTCGTGCTGCAGGAGAAACTGGTTGAGCCGCCAGTTATAGGGTCGGCGGAGGGGAGAGCCCAAGTTCAGGGAGAGCGTGATGGGGGCATGGTCAGACCAGGAGATGGGCATGATACTCGCCGACTCTGCAATGTGCAACGTGTTGTTATTGACAAAGAAGTAATCTATGCGGGTATGGGTGCGGTGCGGTGCAGAGTAAAACATATATTGTCGGTCCCCCGGGTGAAGGGCACGCCAAGCATCAAAGAGCGCATGTCTCCTTGTAAGCTGTCGGAACAGTCTAGAGTCCCTTAGGGCTCGGGACTGGGACACCCGGGGATTCACCGCCAGGCGATCCCAGGTCGAAGAGTGGGCTAAGTTAAAGTCCCCTCCAATGACCAGGAAGTCGTGGGACTCCCGGGCGAGGCGAGCGTGCACTCTAGTCAGGAAACGGTGCCGATGGGCGTTTGGGGCGTAGACTACACATAATGTAATGGCCTGCGATTGCCATCGGCCCCGTAGGATGAGGTAATGCCCCTTAGGGTCAACAAAAGGTGGAGGAACAAGTAAAGGGAGCTCCCTTTCTGATTAGAATCGCTACCCCCGCCCTCTTCCGTGTGCTAAAAGCCTGATAGACCTGGGGAAAGAGTCTGGATGCAAACGCGAAGGCGTCCCCCCTATCAAAGTGCGTCTCCTGGACCATTACGATGTCCGCTCCTGACTGCCTAAATTCCCGGAGGGCCAGGTGGCGCTTTTTGTTGGAGTTAAGGCCATGGACGTTAAGTGATAGTATCTCAGCCATTGTCAGGTGAAAGGTGTGTAGGAGGCATACTTATCTGATTAGGCTGGTGAGACGGGCAGATCCGGAGGGGTGGCATCCACACAAGGAGGGCTCGGAGGCAGCATGGGCAGGAGGCAGACTGCGGAAGAGAGGGACGCAGAGCACTAGAAAGAAAAGGAGACAGGAAAATTAGAACAAAAGCAAGAAACACAATAAACATCAAATAGACTCTAGGAGATCGAGGGGTCCTAGGCCTAAATAGTTCCAATCGGACTTCCCAACCGGGGGGCCCACAAGGGTCCCGCTGGGAAGACTCAAGAGGATCCAGATCCAAGGGGGAACTCTCTAGTGGAAAAAAAACAAAACACAGGGGGGGTCCGAGACCTTAGCTCCGACCTAGACAGAAAGGACCAGTCCAGAGCAGCCCGATAAAGGAGCAGTAATAATAAAAAAGAGAAAAAAAAAACAAATAGTTAAGCGGTGGCCTTCGGGGGAAGATTATGTTTTTAAGGCATGTCCATCCTGAGGAAGGAAAAGGAAATAGAGAGCCTGACGTTGGTTATTTCCCAGCCGGGAAAAATGAATCAGGGATGCTGCTGGGCCTGGCAGCGGGGGGACTGCCACCCAGGTGGCGGGCCCCCTGGCTTGGGTCTGGGCTGGCCCGTTCCCCTGGGACGTTTGGATGTGGGGACCTTTTGCCAGATCACTGGTGGGGGGGGGTAGCAACCAGGTCCCATTCCGGCAGTTGGGGGACAGGGATGTCCAGGGCATCACAGAAGGAGTCCAAATCTTCTGGGTAGCGAAGAACTGCCGACTTCCCCTGGTGCATGGCTGTGAGGCTGAAGGGGAACCCCCACCTATAGGGGATATCCCCGTCCTGGAGAGTGCGGAGAAGAGGTTGCAGGAGCCTCCGCTTCTGAAGAGTGATCCAGGACAGGTCAGGACACAGTTGGACCGGAGTGTTATCGAAAACTACGTTGCGGGCAATGCGGGCTCTCTTCTTTGATGGGGTATGATTGTAGGTGGCAGATAACGTCTCTAGGTTTAGAAGCAGGGCCTTTTGGACACAAGGCCCTATGCGCTCTGTCCATGGCAATGTGGTTGTCTGTGGGTTCCCCGAGTAGGTCATTAAATATTACTTTTAGAGTGCTCCGCAGGTTCTCGGAGCCCTCCGCCTCTGGTAGGCCGCGGACGCGGATGTTGTTCCAGCGCCCCCTATTGTCGAGATCTTCCAGGTGGCATTGCATGTCACGGAGCAGGAGCCGGTGATCGGAGTTCTGTAACTGGGTGCGATGTACAGCTAGCTTAGTCTCCTGGATCTCCTCCTAAACAGTTTCCACTCTGTCAGCAAGGTGCCGTAGGCCCGCCTGGATGGTCTGTATCTCTGCCCGACAGGTAGCCTTCACGTCAGCTATCAACTGTTTAAAGTCCTCTTTAGTGGGGATGGCTTGCAGGTATGAGTGCCAGAAAGGTTGCTCCCCAGCGTTAGGGCCCCAGGACGAAAGAGGGGGCTGGGGGCCCGGGTGGGAGGACAGAGCCGGGGTCCCCGGGAGTTGGGTCGCGGGGTGCCCAGACGAAGGGGCCCAGGAGTCAGCCCACAGGATTGCTGGTGCTGCAGAGGGATGTGACTGAGCTCCCATCTGGGAGGCATCCCCAGGAGGGGGGGGGGCCGAGGCTGGGCCACCTGGGCATATGAGGGGGGAGAGTGGCGGGCTGTCTCTCCAGCCCCTGGAACGGTGGCCATGCTAGAGCTTGTAAACCCCTGTGTGGACGTGCTCAATGGAGCCCAATCTGCGGGGAGGTGGATGGAGCCGGATAGGGCCGGAAAGTCCGTCAGATCGTCCGAAGGGGTAGGGGACATGTGGCCCGAGGCTTGCGGCAGCTGATCCGGGAGTGTGCGCAGCAGTTGGGGGAAGGCCTCCACACATTGAGTGTGCTGCGACGGAGGCTGTGTCGCGGCCTTCTCCTCGCCGGGAGCGTGGGTGGACGGGAGGGGTTGATGCTCGGCACTAACTGCACGTTGGAGCCCGTCGAGGCTCGGCGGGGTCTGCGCTGCAGAGGCGGATGCCTGTGGGACCCTTGGCAGCGGCTGTAGGCAGGTGCTGGGCTGGTGCGGTGGCAAGGGCGGCCAGGGATGCAGGGCCTCGGGACCCGGCGCCATCTTACTATGGCCGGCGGGCGGCATGTCCGACCGCATAAAGTAGTCCCTGAAGGACGTGGGTGCCCCTGAAATTGGCTGGGATGTTCCTGTAGCCGAAGAGGAGCGAGTGGTGCGGGTGGTGGACATAGATGGCCACGGATTCCCCTGAATTTTGGCCTAGGAGCTGCGGGCTGGTGGAGAGCTCTCAAGGGAAGCGTCCGTCCAGGTTGGCTTCCGGTCACGCCCCCGATTCTTTATGCCCAAGAAGAGTCACGGACTACAGGTTCTACTCTTACCCATGTCTGAACGGTAAAGTATCTCTACTTAGGGCCACCAGCCAATTATATTTTATTAATTCTGGCCCAGTCCTCCCCTGAGCACTCCAAATGTCACTAATGTATTTTCATACATGAAATTACAGTGCCTGGAAAAAGTATTCATACCACATTGACATTTTCCACATTCTGTCATGTTACAACGGAATGCATAAATGTAACTTTGGAGGAGCTGTGGAGACACGCAGCCCAGGTGAAAGAATCTGTCCACGGGACAACAATAAGGCCGCGTACACATGATCGGTCAAAACCGATGAAAACGGACTGAAGGTCCGTTTCATCGGTCCAAACCGATCACGTGTGGGCCCCATCGGTCAGTTATCCTCCAGTCAAAAAAAAAAAAAGAAGAGAACTTGCTAAAAAATGTAACCGATGGACACCTAACCGATAGGTCAAAACCGATCATTAGTATGCAAAAGCATCAGTTAAAAAGCCGCACATGCTCAGAATCAAGTCGACACATGCTTGGAAGCATTGAACTTTTTTTCAGCACGTTGTTGTGTTTTACGTCACCGCGTTTTGATACGATCATTTTTTTTAACCGATGGTGTGTAGGCACATCAGATTATCAGTCAGCTTCATCGGTTAACCAATGAAAACGGTCCTTCGGATGGACTGATCGTGTGTACGCGGCCTAAGTCATGCACTCCACAACGCTGGCATCATTAGAAGGGTGGCAAAAAGAAAGCCATAAGAAGTCCTGTTTGCAGTTTGCAAGAAGCCATTTGGGGGACACAGAAAACACAAAGAAGGTGCTCTGGTCAGATGAGACAAGACCAAACTTTTTGGCTTAAAAGTAAAACGCTATAAGTTGCAGAAAACCAACACTGCACATCACCCATAACACACCATCCCCACTGTGAAACATTGTGGTGGCAGTATCATGTTGTGGGGATGCTTTTCTTCACCAGTGACAGGAAAGCTGATCAGAGTTGATGGGAAGATGGATGGAGCCAAATACAGGGCAATTTTAGAAGAAAACCTGTAAGGCCACGTACACACGACTAAACAAATCCGGTCGGACAGACCGTTTTCATCGGATATGTCTGCTGGGCTATTTTGGTTTGATCAGTGTACACACGATCAAACCGTTTTCAATCCCCGGACAGATATGTCTGCTGGGCTGACGTTTTGGTTTGACGCCGCCACATGTACACCACGATCAGGAAGTAAAATAATCTTCCGGACAGACATGCGCGGTGTCGAATCCATTTGACGCCGCCATAGGGGAGATTTTTGTCCGCTGGTTAAGCGTAAAATACTTCCACGCATGTGTCGGAATCCATTTGACGGACATAGGGGACGGGTTTTTGTCCAGCAGACAAGTGGTTTAAGCGTACTTTAAAACTTGTCAGCGGACATGTCGGACAGACGGGTTTCCAGCAGACAAGTTTTAAAGCATGCTTTAAAACTTGTCTGCTGGAAAAACCTGTCTGCTCGCCCGTACACACGATCGGATTTGTCTGCTGAAACGGTCCGTCGGACCGGTTTCAGCAGATAAATTCGATCGTGTGTACGCGGCCTTAGAGTCTGCAAAAGACTTGACAGGGGCAGAGGATCACCTTCCAGCAGGACAATGACCCTAAACATACAGCCAGAGCTACATTAGAATGGTTTAAAGCAAAGCATATTTATGTCTTAGAATGGCCCAGTCAAAGTCCAGACCTAAATCCAATTAAGAATCTTTGGCAAGAGTTGAAAATTGCTGTTCACAGACCCTCTATCCAATCTAACAGAGCTTGAGCTATTTTGCAAAGAATAATGGGCAAAAATGTAACTCTAGATGTGCAAAGCTGGTAGAGGACATACCCAAAAAGACTTGCAGCGAAAAGTGGTTCTACAAAGTATTAACTTAGGCTAAATACAAAATGCACGCCACACCTTTCAAATATATAACAAAAAAAAATTGAAAACCATTTAGCATTTTCTTTCCACTTCACAATTATGTGCCACTTTGTGTTGGTCTATCACAAAATCCATATTACTTTTTTGGTTGTATGAATATTTCTTTAAGGCACTGTACATAACATATTGTAAATTCAATCGCACTACACAATTGTGAACAAATTTGACTACTGAATACATATAATTAAGACAAGGGAAAGACTTTATTAACAGCATGGTAAACCAGATTTTATTTTAGAATATTTGTATTAAATATATCGGAAAACCATTACACTGTATAGGATAGTCACAGATGTCAGAATTCATTTATTAAAAAAGAGAAAAAAGTAAATAAATAAATGTATTATATTAATATAATAAACTTTTTAACACTGGAATGGAAGACATTTGAAATTAACAATAAACCTGTTAGAAGTAGGTGCACTATTAAAGACCATTGGTTTTCCATAATATAGAACATAATTAAAAAATATGTATTTTTTATCTAACCTGTCCCCCGACAAGAACCCCCTTAAATATTAAAGTATTGCTTACAATAACAACATTCTTTATTTCGGGTTTCTAGTATGTTCAGAAATGAAAGAGAATGTAACTAGTAAAAAAGGGCAACTTTTTTTAGGCTGGGTTCACATATAAGCATGCAGCGGCTCGCATCAAGATTCCGGTGTCCAGTGTGTCTCCATTCACTGTTTCAGGTCCGATTTCAGACCAAATATTAGGCTAAATTTGGACCGGACACGGGCCGAAAGATGCACAGGGCTCCTGTGCAAATCACACCGGAGCCACTACAGAAATATGTGAACTGGCTCCATAAAGAGACTGTCACAATCTTCTGATGTGTGAATTGGATGCGGGCAATCGGCACTAGTGTGAATCCAGCCTTACATATCTAGATTAAAAATGATTAAACAGTATACACACACTTATTAATATCAACACTTTTTTCAAAATGTTACACAAGATGTTTGACATTAGTCAAGTTGAGAAACATTTCATAAGTGGATGTTAAAAAGAGGCTTTCTAGTGAGTTTTGTGGACTTGTAAGCCCATTATTTCATACCTGAGCCTCAAACAGGGTGTGAGATAAAATTGCAGATTTCAGATAATGCCGACTTCAACATAAGGTGTCCCCATTTTCTTCATCTGATTTTAGTAAACTGATCCATATTGTGCAAGTCAGGACTTTCTGCAACTGACATTTGAAGTGGCTAGTACGTACAGCTAATATATTTCTGTTTGCTTTTGAAAGGTTAATAAACTCGAGAAAGTACATTAAATAAAAGGATAAGTATTTGTTAATGGAGTCATTCACAGAAGTGGGTTTTAAAATTAGAATGCTTCTGTCAAGATTTTGTTACACTAGATTAAAAAAATTATCACACACTGGGTTTCAACAGAGACACAGTGAAAGTGGACTGAAGGGTAGATCTGAAATGAAGGGAAGCTCTGATGATTTTATCCAATCATGTGCAAGCTAAAATGCGGTTTTTCATTTTCCTTGCATGTCCCCCTCAGATCTACAGCGACTGCACTTCCAAGTGCAAATGTAGTGCAAAGTGGATTTGCCTTTAGTAAATAACCCCCACTGTGTGCATTCTTCGAACAGGTCTCTGCAAGAAAACAAATGGTTTCCCCAAGTAAGCCATTTCCACCATAATGTTGGCATCATGCGAGAATAGAAAATGTAAATATGCTGCACATTTCCGCACAGAAAAAATAAAAACACACACACCAAAAGTTGTGGAGTGAACAGGGTACATAGTGAACAAATTGTTTTCTGTGCCCTTGCAGAAACAAATTCGAAAACTCTGCATATGGTGAGGGGATCAGGAAGTGAAGCCTTGCAGCTTCACAGCCTGGTTCCCTACCACGCATGCGCGAGTCACGCTGCATGTTCTGAATGATCCCTGCTGTCTTCAGGGACCTGTGTGTCTCCTAGAAGACAGTGAAGGCCGGACATGGCATAGATCGCTGTGGATACTGCAGCGCTCTTTTGCCGTAAGTGGGAGAAAATACCTGTAATAGGCATGTATCTGCTCCCCCCTGAAAGGTGCCAAATGTGACACCGAAGGGGGGGGGGAGGAACCGGATCAGCAGAAGTTCCATTATTAGCCGAGTTTCAGCACGTGTACCGCGTATGTTCAACAGATGTCATTCTAACGATTGCCTATAAAATGCACAAGCTATATAACAATATATATAAAATAAATAGATGTAGAAAACCATTGTGTCTTTCATTGTCTGTTTCACATTAATATGATAGAAAGGCTTATTTACTAAAGGATTCAAGAATGACCAAAAAGTTACTTCAGTTATCCACATCACGTGCACATAGAATAGATAAACAGGAATTCACTTAGAATAACCAATGTGAATCTTCAATCTTTTTTGCATAAACATTCTCAGCCTCTAGGAAAGGAGCCTCTCTACGTATTATATACTGTAAATATTTGCTAAGGGCTGGGTCACACTGAAATTCCAGTGCAAATCTGCGTGGTGCGTTTTGGCAGCATATGAATTTGAATGGAAAAAGTAGCGATTGCACTACTTTGAAAAACCAAAGTACACCAAATCTGCAGTATCACATTTGATTTGGAGCCCGTAAACGCACTTTGTTCGCGTTGAGGTGCCATTAACAATACATTGGCAACCTCATGCAGATCACAAGGGCACCGTAGAAACGCGGATGGAACACCTTACCAGCACCGCGTCCTGGTGTGAACCAGTCCTAATACTTTTTAAGTAAACCTTCAACTCAATAGCAATACTCTGAAGGAAAAAATAAATAAATCACAGGGCTTTCCTGGAATTAATAAGAATATTTTAATACATTTCATATTAAAATGTCACTAGCGGGTTGTATTGCAAGTCCTTTCCTATTTTTCTTTTAAAATTGATCCTCATGCTTTAGAAATATAGCAGTATTTTAACAAATCGTTAAACAAGCAAAACAAAAGCATTTTGTTCCATTAAACATAATTGAGCTAAAATACTTAAAAGGCAATTTTCTATCATTTGATTCATAATTTTAATCTTCAGGCAAGCCTTACAAGAAAAAGACTTGTGTTGCTAAAAATTGTGTTATTGCTGCAATTTATGTGCTGCGGTCATACATTGAACAGAAAAATTAACTCCAAGAAGCAATAAAAGACAAAAACGATTCTGTATCTATTAATACATTATGGTCTTGTTCATATAAGCAGCAAAATAGGTTGTTGAGAGGGAAAGTTTTATTGTCCTTGATCAAACCCTACACCCCCCCCCCCCTTTAACTGGGTGGGGTTTTTCACGTGCCGCAACAGTGTACAGGTTACAAACACGATTCTGTAGGTTTGTTCTTAAAGTGATACTATGGGTTCAGTTTTTTTTTTAAATAACAAACAAACATGCCATACTTACCTCCACTGTGCAGTTTGTTATGCACAGAGTGGCCCCAATCGTTCTCTTCTGGGGTCACACTGTGGCTCTTGGCTCCTCCCCACAATAGATAACCCTTTCCGGGAAGCTCTCTCCTGAGGGGGGTACCTTGTGGGCATGCTCCCGTGTCATACACTTGGCGGTTATGGTTATGGCGGTTAAAGGAGAGCGACACAGGATCACGCCCACGGAAATTCAGGGCTCAGGTAAGTAAGGGGGGGCAGCAGGCACAGCAAGATGTTTTTCCACTTTAGTGCATAGGATGCATTAAGGTGAAAAAACACAAGGGTTTACACCCCCTTTAAGTTGAATTTGTATGCAAATCAGAACAGGTATTAATTTTTTTTTTAAGTGCAACTCCTGTGCCACTGTTCAGAAGATTTCACCTCACTTTATGTCCCTATGACAATTGGATTTTGAACATTTTGGGTTGTGGAAACAAGGATTGGTGATAAAACCACAGTGGAGACACATTTTTCGTGCGATAACGAAAATAGGTGAATTTCCCTTCCTAGGGGTAGATTTCCTCTCACTTCCTGTTGTCTCCCTTCGTTTCCAAGTTAAATGTATGTAACTCGGGGGCTGCCTGTACTACCAAATGCCATAGAAGCTGGGTAAATAAAGTTCCATATGAAGAGAACATTACTCCTAATGGAAACCAGGTTTCTATATAACCTGTATGTCCACAAAACTAAAAGGTAGAGAGTCCCAGACAGCTGAAACCCTTGTGAAACATCGCTGGATCGAGATGGGCTCAGGTAAGTATTGGAGAGGCAGCTCACACAGAACATTTTTATCTTAATGCATAGAATGAATGAAGATTAAAAAAAACTTCTGCCTTTAGAACCACTTTAAGTCTCCGCCTCCCCCCCCCAATACTTACTCGAGTCCTGTATCAATCCAGAGCTGTGCTCATCTGCAGTGGCTTTCTCCTCTCTGTCACAGGCTTGGCTGAGAGTAGCAGGAGCCATTGGCTTCTGCCCGTCTGCACAAATCCAATAAGCAAAGAGTGAGCGACAAGGCCGAGCTGCTTTGTGCGCGTCAATAGGCGCACAGACTGTCTCGAAATAAAGCCCACATCGCAGAGAAGGAAGAGACTATAGTGCTGGTGGGGTTCAAAGCTGCTTTGTGCAATACCACTGCTCATAACAGATAAGTGTATACTAAAATATAAAAAATAAAATAAAAAGACGTTGCAGCCGCTTTCATTTGGTTGCCCATCTCTGGACTCTCTTATCAATATTATCTTGTATGGGAGGTCTCCAGATATGGACATAGTACTCGAAAGTCCAAACTTTCCCTAGGCATAAGAGAAAGATTTCTACTGTTCTGGGGACAACCCAAAATGTGGGTATTTTTCCTTTATTTTACCTCACAATGATAATAATAAACAGGTGGAATAGAGAGGGTAAATCTTCCTAAACATGGGACGGACACAGACAGCAATAAAAACTGACAGGGGCCCACTGACATGTCCCTCATGTGACAATATCCCCCCCCCCCCCATTTCACCAGGAAAGGGGCTCCAGCTGTTAAGCTGCTTCCTGGGCCAAAACGATGTCAGAAGCTAAAGGGAGGTGGATTCCTGGAAGTTTGGCCGTTAAACGTTAAGGGTTTTGTTTAAGTGAATATAAAAAATTACTAAAATATTGTTTTGAGAAAAAAAAAAAAAAAAAACTGACAGGGGTGCTAAACGACAGAAAGAAAAGGGTTTTGTTTTTAGTTCTACTTTAACTGCCATTGTACCATACAAAAACCTTTTCAGGCACTGTAAACCTTGTGTAATGGCTTTTCTTACATGAAAGTAAACTAGGCTGCTTTGCATAGATAAGGCATGAGCTACAAAGCATTTTAGATCACAACATTGTAGCTGTAGCCTGAAAGTTTAAAATGTGGGAAATTATGCGTCATATTTCACATAAGATCCTGAAGAATTTTAAATAATGACAAATGTCTGAGCTGCCCTTAGCAATCATACTCCTTACGTTCTCTGTAAGGACCCCAAAAGAACAGAGGAAGACAGCTACAAACATCTACTGTAGAAGACAATATTAGGAATAATTTCCTAAATGCATTCAAGCAACTATGTGTCATAACACATGTGTTACAACAAATCAAAGCACATATTATATGGCATCCCATTGTTTTTAATGTATCTAGTTCACATATATTTTGCAATAGGCCATACAGAATACGGTGGTTCAAGTATGTTTTTTCCATCCCTCAATGTACATCAAGGGGCCAATAGAGTTTAATGAAAATGCATGAAAATAGATGATTACCTTGACCCCTCCCAGTACTCTTGGCCTAGACAAATTTGGAAAACGGAAGGCTTTTTCTACACCTTCCTCTATGCTGAGTACATAACCTGAGAAAACGCATTATGAAAACACTTATTGAAAAAACACATGAGAACAAAGGCCAAGGTGATTTTTTTTTTTCCGTTAGTCTATCTTTTTAAAATGAAAATTCTGTCTATGCAGTTATAAATATCTAGGTTGTGTTTATGCACGTGAATACGAATAAAAATGTTTAAAAACACTAAACATAGTAAACGGAGATGCATGAAATAAATACCATATGGCCACACATACATTTTGAATAGCCGATACTAACAATATCATGTTCCATCACAGTACTACAGTAAAACTGTGGTCTTTGTAATATCACGCAAATTTGCTTTGTGGTTTACTACTTATTCTTCTTTAAAGTAACTCCACCACTATTAGCGATCACCTTTGCCTTTGAGGACGCTGGTTCAAAGTTCCAGTCAGCAGGAGTCAACAGCTGGTGGGTCTTTTTGTAGGTCCAATATGGATTTAGAACAAGAGTCACTAAAGCTAAGCCAGTAAAGAAAAACATAATATATGCCAAAGGTACTGAAGTCACCAAGCGATCCCAGTTGTAAAGCAATACCCACCACAGGTGATAAGTAAGGACAATACGGCAGTGGAACATGTGAATCATAAGCCACTGATTTGCCTTCCAAAATAAGGTATGTGACCAGCCCGCCTAGAACCGCAAAGTTTCATAAAGAGAAGAGAATTAAATTAGCACCAAGAATTTCACCTGATTAAACTAAAATAAATATTAATATCATTCATTTGAAAAGTTGGACATGAAATTCATAAAAAAATTTTATTCTAATGAATATCTTGTAATGGTTTGACTATGCAACATAAATGTAAAAAAAAAAAGACATCAAATTTGAACTGAATGAATACAACGCTTCATTTGATTGGATGAGGTGGAGAGGCAGGTGGTTGATGTTACAATCTCTACCTAAGCCAATCAGAGGAAGCTTTGTATTAATACAGAAAATACAAAGCGGTCTATGAATGGCTTAGCGCCGCTCAACTCCGTTTTGTTCTGGGTGTGGAACTGGATGTTCACATCCAACAGCCAAAACACTGGCTGTAGAATCTTTGTAGTTCAGGCTACACACAGTTTATATTGTATATCCAGTGGGCAAATGTATTAGTGTAGGAAATAATTTGTTTGGGTGTGCTTGGCCCAAACAAACGCTTTAAAGTGACAAAAAAGCTGGAGATTGGCTTTATGGCTCAATTCACACACTTGTGCAAATTAATTGACTGCCCTACCACCACATAAGGTATAGTACGTAAAAAAGAAGCATCAGAGCAGCAGCGCTGTTTCATAACACAGATGTGAAAATACAAAACAGACAAAGGAAAATGACTTGCCCTCAATGTGATGTGTTCCTCACATTTCCAATGGCCTCCGTTACCCTGCTGCCTTAATCTTCCTGTGAAGCAGGGGTAAGAGAACTGCAGGAGCTCTGAGAGGCACTCAACTATGCATGAGTTTTATTTAATACCGGACCCTATAAATGGAGGAGCTGGGTGTGATTAGTGCCTGTCAAAGCCCCCTCACTTTTATTAACCCACACTGCAAGATTATGGTGGCAGGGTGAAGGGGCATCAGAGGTGGAAGATTTCTGCTAAATAAAGAACACAGTACATATCATATGGAAGGTAAACAACAGGCTGAACAAAAAACAAACTTACAGATCATTGTACCAACAGAAGCGAGAACACACTGATCAGATGCTGGTTTTCCAACATGCTTCTTCATGAGCGGCTTCTGTCACACAAGGAGCTGTACACACAGGCTGAAAGTTGCACAAATTTTGGCCTGTGTGTATCCAGCCTTAGGCAATGTAACAATCTGAATGTAGTAGAATATCCATTCTCCCTCTGGAAGCTAAAGCCGGCCATAGACAGTTTGAATCCTGCTTCCTGCTGAACTGGCTGAGATTTGAAAAACTTATGGACAGGCTGAAGGTACCCAAGTTGATCGATCAACTTGAGTACAACAAGCCTGCCGGATTTTGCATGCGATTATTGCTCGCAGATGTTATTGCTGCAAGCAATAATCACAGTGTTTTCTGTGAACACAATAGCTCTGCGGGAGGAATTCCTGTTAAAGGAGAAGTCCAGCCTGAGCTCACATGGCTGGGCTTCTTCTAGGGAACACAGGAGTGCAATTTGTTTTGCACGCCTGTGACCAGTTTTCAGCAGAGAGCAGTCTGAAGTCTGCTCTCCGCTGATGTCACAGGAATCAGTCCAAGCACCGTGTCATACCAACAAAGTCTGGATCCGCCAGGTGCCTGAACTGACACCCTTCTCAGCCTCTCAGCGAGATGCTAAGAACCCGAGATGGTCGCTCCCTGCCCCTCCACAGCTCAGCACTCCAGTGAGCGTGGAGGATAAGAGCAGGAGAGCTGCTGATAGACAGTCAGTAGCTCTCCTCTCGGGGAGCTGAGAGAACCGAGCATTTGCAATGCTACACCCACCAATGTAAGTATTATGGGAAAAAAGCCAAACCTATACTTCTACATTAACACTGTCTGTGTTGATGGGGGAATCGTAGCTGCAGGAAAGCAATTTGCTGTCTGTGGCTGGCCTAAGATTCTAATTTAATACAGTATCACTATGCAACACAATGCAGCTGAATAATCTGGAGTGTTCTAGTCCCACGGATGATAGCAAATCATGGCCGCTTGGAGGTATTCACAGGGCTGGAGGAGATGTATTGGTGGTCTGTCCCCAAGATGACATCACTTGCGACCTAAAGCCATAGGGGTCCTGGAGATTTACCACCAGCCCTGTGAGCACCTCCAGTGGCCGTGATTTTCTATCATCTGCGGGACCAGGACACTATGCAGATTTTGCATTTGATCAGATATGTACCCAATGTGAGTGTGATTTTTTTTTATTAAAGCGGAATTCCGGCCACAATATCACTTTTTAAATATAAATACCCCTGTAATACACAAGCTTAATGTATTCTAGTAATGTTAGTCTGTAAACTAAGGTCCGTTTTGTTAGGTTGTTACAGCATTTAGATACTTTATAAAACAGGAATTGACCGGGGCCATCTTAAGTGTGGGAATCAGGAAGTCAGACTGTATGACTTCCTGGATTTCAGCCTTGCTGATCTCGCACATGCTCAGTGCTGCACAAGCAATGTAATAGGTTTCAGGTCAGGTTTCCATAGCAACAGGAGTGTCAGAGGAAGTTGCCGCCCCTTATCTATGCAAATCTCTCCTCCCCTCCTCCTTCCAGGAACCAGGAAATATACGAAATCATTTAAAATTGAGTACTGTCCATGATACTTTTTTTATTTGCACTAACATACAATTTTTCAGGACAAGCTTTCGGGGTGTTACCCCTTCACCCCGAAAGCTTGTCCTGAAAAATTGTATGTTAGTGCAAATAAAAAAAGTATCACGGACAGTACTCAATTTTATCTGTCACAATTGCACTAATACGGCTACAATCACGATCACAGCGCACCGATCACAGCACAACACAACGGTGTGACAGGGGCCAGTGTGGTGTGACAGGGGCCGATGCAGTGTAACAGGGGCCGGTGTGACAGGGGCCCGATGTGACGGGGGTCACGGGGCCGATGCGGTGGGGCCAATGCGGTGTGACAGGGGCCAGTGTGACAGGGGCCAGTGTGACAGGGGCCAGTGTGACAGGGGCCAGTGTGACAGGGGCCGGTGCGGTGTGACAGGGGCCAGTGTAACAGGGGCCGGTGTGACAGGGGCCGGTGCGGTGTAAAGGGGCAGGTGTGCTGTGACAGGGGCCGGTGCAGTGTGACAGGGGCCGGTGCAGTGCGACAGGGGCCGGTGCGACAGGGGCCGGTGCGACAGGGGCCGGTGCGACAGGGGCCGGTGCGACAGGGGCCGGTGCGACAGGGGCCGGTGCGACAGGGGCCGGTGCGGTGCGACAGGGGCCGGTGCGGTGCGACAGGGGCCGGTGCGGTGCGACAGGGGCCGGTGCGGTGCGACAGGGGCCGGTGCGGTGCGACAGGGGCCGGTGCGGTGTGACAGGGGCCGGTGTGACAGGGGCCGGTGTGACAGGGGCTGGTGTGACAGGGGCCGGTGCGACAGGGGCTGGTGTGACAGGGGCCGGTGCGACAGGGGCTGGTGTGACAGGGACCGGTGCGGTGTACAGGGGCCGGTGCGATGTGACAGGGGCCGGTGCGGTGTGACAGGGGCCGGTGCGGTGCGACAGGGGCCGGTGTGACAGGGGCCGGTGCGACAGGGGCCGGTGTGACAGGGGCCGGTGTGACAGGGGCCCATGCGGTGTGACAGGGGCCAGTGTGACAGGGGCTGGTGTGACAGGGACCGGTGCGGTGTACAGGGGCCGGTGCGATAGGGGCCGGTGCGGTGCGACAGGGGCCGGTGCGACAGGGGCCGGTGTGACAGGGGCCGGTGTGACAGGGGCCGGTGTGACAGGGGCCGGTGTGACAGGGGCCGGTGCGGTGTGACAGGGGCTGGTGTGACAGGGGCCGGTGTGACAGGGGCCGGTGTGACAGGGGCCGGTGCGGTGTAAAGGGGCAGGTGTGCGGTGTGACAGGGGCCGGTGCGGTGTGACAGGGGCCGGTGCGGTGTGACAGGGGCCGGTGTGACAGGGGCTGGTGTGACAGGGGCCGGTGCGACAGGGGCCGGTGCGACAGGGGCCGGTGCGACAGGGGCCGGTGCCAAGGCGGTGTGACAGGGGCCGATGCGGTGTAAAGGGGCAGGTGTGCTGTGACAAGGGCCGGTGCGGTGTGACAGGGGCCGGTGCGGTGTGACAGGGGCAGGTGCGGTGTGACAGGGGCCCATGCGGTGTGACAGGGGCCCATGCGGTGTGACAGGGGCCCATGCGGTGTGACAGGGACCGGTGCGGTGTACAGGGACCGGTGCGATGTGACAGGGGCCGGTGCGGTGTGACAGGGGCCGGTGCGGTGCGACAGGGGCCGGTGTGACAGGGGCCGGTGCGACAGGGGCCGGTGTGACAGGGGCCGGTGCAGTGTGACCGGGGCCGGTGCGGTGTGACAGGGGCCAGGGGCCGGTGTGACAGGGGCCGGTGTGACAGGGGCCGGTGCGGTGTAAAGGGGCAGGTGTGCGGTGTGACAGGGGCAGGTGCGGTGTGACAGGGGCCGGTGCGACAGGGGCCGGTGCGACAGGGGCCGGTGCGACAGGGGCCGGTGCGACAGGGGCCGGTGCGACAGGGGCCGGTGCGACAGGGGCCGGTGACAGGGGCCGGTGCCAAGGCGGTGTGACAGGGGCCGATGCGGTGTAAAGGGGCAGGTGTGCTGTGACAAGGGCCGGTGCGGTGTGACAGGGGCCGGTGCGGTGTGACAGGGGCCGCTGCGGTGTGACAGGGGCCGCTGCGGTGTGACAGGGGCCAGTGTGACAGGGACCGGTGCGGTGTACAGGGGCCGGTGCGATGTGACAGGGGCCGGTGCGGTGTGACAGGGGCCGGTGCGGTGCGACAGGGGCCGGTGTGACAGGGGCCGGTGTGACAGGGGCCGGTGTGACAGGGGCCGGTGTGACAGGGGCCGGTGCGGTGTAAAGGGGCAGGTGTGCGGTGTGACAGGGGCCGGTGCGGTGTGACAGGGGCCGGTGCGGTGTGACAGGGGCCGGTGTGACGGGGTCGGTGCGACAGGGGCCGGTGCGACAGGGGCCGGTGCGACAGGGGCCGGTGCGACAGGGGCCGGTGCGACAGGGGCCGGTGCGACAGGGGCCGGTGCGGTGTGACAGGGGCTTGGCCCCCGGCACACTGAAATCGGTCCCTGTCACATGTTCCCAACAGAGAGAGACAGAGACAGGGGTGGGAGAGAGAGGGTCAGTGAGAGAGATGGAGCAGGGTCTGATCAGTGGAAGTGCTCACTTGGAATCGTTCCCAGGGGCTGGCTCACTATATTCAGCAGCTTGTCAGCATGGCTGCTTGTTTTTTATCTTCCCACCCACCTCCCCTTCACAAACGAGCACACAGGAGGGGCGGGACTCAGGAGAGGTGTGAGGCTGCTTGTGACAGACATGCTGGAGGTGGATTGGATGAGCACACAGGAGGGGCGGAACTCGGAAGAAGTGAGCATTTGTTGTGCCTGACACATGATCTCAGAGGGGAGGGATTCAGCTGTGCTGGACATTGTTCACAGAGTGTCAGAGGCAGAGCTAAGAGCCGCGCGGGGGGGAGGGGGGGGGTGAGCGGCGGCGCTGACGACACATAACAGTTGCTCCCAGGAGGCAAAGCAGCAGTGATTGACGGCCTCCGGCCGCGGCGGAGGGAAGACAGCACATGGACAGCACAGTGAGTTTTTAAAAAATAAAAATAAATAGATGCCAATTCGATTTAAGGGGGCAGTATGAAAACGAATGAGATATAGTTGAAAAAGAGGGTGGAGCTCCACTTTAAAGTGTCCACTACATGGCACTTCCCTTTCTATACACACACACACGCAGGAGCATTGTGGGAGGAAAAAAAATTAAAATTGCATGCTATTTGGACAGGAATCGCACCACATTCCTGTTCAATATCGCATGCGATGCTTTGCAGTGCAATTCTCACCCATATATATTAAATTGCAAATCGCACCGCAAAATGTTGGTACTCGGTATCGTTGAGTATTTGACCGAAAGTAAAAAACTGGTATCAGTACAACCCTAGTTTATGGGCTCTTAAGAAATACAGATTAAATGAGGGGGTCACAAAACATTTAAACACCTTTTATCAATGGTTTGTTTTACAATTTAGTGGTGCGCTGCTCCTTTAAAAAATAAAATTTGCAAATGGGTTATTTTTTTAAAGGAGCAGCACACCACTAAATTTTTTAAACACTTTTGGTTTAGCAAGTGTGGGAGTACATTTTTAGGTGATAGCAGAAGTTCCACACACATATACATATTATAGTGGTTGTAAACTCAGGAAAAAAAAACCCTGCAAGACAAAGGCACAATGATCTAGTATGCATACTTACCTTAGGTCAAATCGGTTGCAGTGGTCCCCGCACACTGCTGTGACCGGCGACATGTCTCCCAAAGTTATTTCCCGGTTTGGGGGCTCTGTCGCTGTGAATGGCCAGAGCCGCGATGATGTCACTGCTGTGCATGCGCGCAGGAGCCGCAGGTAACAGCACGACTACTGAAAGCGGAGCTCCACCCAGCAAAACAACATTTTGCCATGATGTTTAAAAAAATAAAAATAAAAAAACCTGAAAAAAAAATAAAATAAAATACTCACCCGAAATAGCTGTTGCTATGCGGAAGTCCGTAATCTGCCTCTTCCACACCGCGGTTTAATGTCTTCTTGTCCTTCTCCTTGTGAATGGGGCGCGCTGCTTTCTGGGAACTGTGTGTGTTCTCAGAGAGCAGCGCGCCCATTCACAAGCCAGCGTGAGACTCACGCAGACGCAGTAGGAAACGGGCAGTGAAGCCGTACGGCTTCACTGCCTGTTTCCCATAGTGTGAATGGCGGCGCGGGACCCGGAGCGATCGTGGGACCGGCATCGGGGGGGGGGGGCCGTCAGCGCGGGCGCCTAGGACAGGTAAGTGTCCTTATTTAAAGTCAGCAGCTACACTGTTAGTAGCTGCTGACTTTAAAAAAAAAATGTTTCGCGGCTGGAGCTCCGCTTGAAGAAACAGCACAAGCGGGCTGTTCCTTCAGTGCGCATGTGCCGATGATGTTGACACATGAATATCTCCTGAACTGTGCAAGTTTAGGAAATATTCATGGTACCTACAGGTAAGCCTTATTATAGGTAAAAGTGGTGTAATTTTAGATTAAGAAAATGTGAAAGTTAACATAGTAGCCCACATGATTAGAGGGTTTACTCATTGCAATTAGTATACTCAGCTCTGAATGTTTACCTTTAGCAGAACCCATGAAACGCAGGTAAAAGGTGTGCTCATTTCAAGCAATAAAGTAACCATGGCCAAATAATGTCCAGCTGTTGTGCAAAAGATCACACCAAAATAGCCCAGAAAAGCAAAAAAGTGGTGGGTAGCCAAAAAAGCATCAAACGTCCAAAACACAAGATTAGAGACATGCAGGGCTATGTTCTCAAACAGGAAGAATCCAGTTGCTGTTAAAATGGTGAACCAAGCCCATCCCCTCTGTGCTGTGATCTTGTCAGATGCAAGCACAGGATCAAAGAGTAACGCAGTGAGTCCTGCAATGATGCACTGTACTCCAAAAACTGCCCGGGTAGCCGCAAGATCCCAAAAGACTTTCTCCCGGGTAGAGAGTCCTCTGTAGGTGGCACAGAGAAGTACTGACACAAGGTGGCAAAAAAGAAAACAACCCAAGTAAACTAGGAAACCGGCAAATATTAGCTTTACGCAAGTGTTCCATGATGAATATTCAAAATCAAAGCTATTCATAGTAGCCAAAGAGGAGCACAGTCCACTTCTCCAGCCAGCACAGTCCACTTCTCCAGCCAGCACAGTCCACTTCTCCAGCCAGCACAGTCCACTTCTCGTGCACAAAGCTTAGGATGATTTTGTAAGTATTTCAACTGCTGTTTGGTATGCAATAAGCATCGTCACCTACAAAAATAAGAAAGAAAAATGAAAGCAAATCAACACCCTATTTTGCTTCTGCTTTAGATTTGCATATGTTATTTTCAGACCATCGATACCTTGGGGTATACCTTGTGAATTATCTAATGCAAAGCATGCACACACAAAAAAAAAGAAGAACAAACCAAGCAAGGTAACAGTTTATATCCAGCAGTGGGAGGAGCAATTCACCATTTGCATTAAACCATTTCTCCGGCAATTTGTTTTGCCAGCCAACTGGCAGAAATCCATGTTCATTTAAAACAATAAAAAGCATTTAAGATATTTGACGTTTGTTTACACAGGTTTAAGTGATGAACTTCAAACAGCTAAGTGCACAGAAGTACTTTTGAAACAGCTTTATCTGCTAAGGAGTTTGTACTTTTGACCAGCCAGTCCAGCCAGATACTTACACAGCCCTGCTACATAGAACCGTTTTGCATTGTAGCCGACACGCCACTGAAGTTTTGAAATGAAAAAAAAAAATGAAAAATTAAGTTTGGTCGCCATAAAGGGAGGTGTACGAAAACTACTCCAGCCTTTGTGGAAGTTTATCAGTACAAATGTGGAGTATGCTAGAGCAGGGTCAGGGGCTATGGGATCTCCTAGAACAGTGATGGTGAACCTTTTGATACATACCCCACTACTCACTTTGTTGCCAGTGGTTTAGACATTAATGGCTGTGTGTGGAGTTATTTTGGAGGGGACAGTAAATTTACACTGTTATACAAGCTGTACACCCACTACTTTAGCAAAGTGAAATTTCTTCAGTGTTGTCACATGAAAAGATATAATAAAATATTTACAGAAATGTGAGGGGTGTACTCAAGTTTGTGAGATACCAGCAGCATTTGTAATACTTCACTATTGTTGTGATACTTTGTTCATGTAATTTTTTTTTACTGTTTTTAGTGAGAGACATGATATCAGATGATGCCAAGTGAGGGAGGGGTTCTTACTTTCCTATTTCCGATTGGTGGATGTTTATTTAAATACGTTGCAGAACTGTATATACTTATCACATCATGCTTGACAAAGGGGTCTAAAGGGGTGTTGAAGATTTACACCAAACCCCTAGGAAATTGGGTGCGATTTGGGCACCAATGCCCCAAAAAGTTGCGTGTATCAAGTGTGGGCTCTGGGTGGAGGCAACAGTGTCCAGGGGACTGCGATGAAAATGTTGGCAAGTATGAAGGATTCACATTTTAGAGCATGTTCGAAAGCCAAATTGCAAGTGAATACAAAATAAAAAATATTGAAAGGAAAAACACTTATGAGTGGACCATGGCAGGGTGTTCACCTTTTAATTTTTTTCTGAAAAGATTATCCAACCCTTTATCTAACAAAACATTTTGCATCAGGAACAGTCGTTTCAGGTCTATAGGGTGTCTCTAGTAAACTTTAGGGGTACAGACATACCCCACTTTTAAGTACACAATGGGGTCTATTTACTAAAGCTTGAAAGGGCACAGTCAGGCTCACTTCTGCATAGAAACCAATGAGCTTGTATTCATTTAAAAATGACACAGAAAAAAAAAACAGAAGAAAAAAAAATGAAAAACATGCAACTATTTCATAGGATAACTGCAGTTCAACGTGTAACAAATATATCATATTTAAAGTTTACTACACTACATGCACCAATTAACCATTAACTGGAAGACAAGACAACAGCTTTGTTTATGTTCCTATAAAACCCCAGGTACAGCACTATAAGTCATTTAACAGGACATTGTGACTTCCATGTGTTAAAGTGGTACGAGGCAGAGAAATACAAGCTCAAACCAATGTAAAAGCAGCTTTTATTTTGAGCTGTAGTATACATGAGCCCTAAGGCCTGATTCACACTTGTGCAGGTTGCAGTTTGCATATATGAGTGCGGGAGGCAGACAAGCAAAGTTTCTTTTTTTGGGTGGAGCTCTGCTTAAATTCATTCTATGCATTAAGGAAAAAAAAAAATAACACTTCTAGATGCAGCTCCCTCTCCCAGCCCCCCATACCTACTGAGCTCCATCCTGATTCAGAAATGTGCATGAGAGCAGCGGCTCTCCAGGGTTTCTCTCACCTTATTGGCACACACAGCAGTGGGAACCGTTGGCTTTTGTTGCTGTAAACCACAGCCAGTGAGTCAATGAGGAGAAAGTGGGGGCAAGCCACTAGGGCTGCACATCTTCACCGGTCCCACGATTCTATGCGATTATGATTATCAAGTCCACAATTCGATTAGATTTCACGATTGCAGCGCAAGTGCGCATGGCTCTCCCCCAAAATACTAAAGGAGATGATCAGAGACTGCAGACTTGGTACAGGAGGTGATCAGAGACTGCGGGCATAGTACAGGAGATGATCAGAGACTGCAGACGTGGTACATGAGATGATCAGAGACTGCGGGCATAGTACAGGAGATGATCAGAGACTGTGGGCATAGTACAGGAGTGGATTTGATCATCGCTGTAGTGATGATCAAGATATCACCCTTACAATCCAGCAATGTACCAGTACGACGCTGGACAGGAAGTGGTTAAAGGGAAGTGGTTGTGGGGCACATGTTTACTGCCCCCCCAAATGCAAGTGTAAAGCAACATCTCACTGCATCTTCACCAGCATTATGAAAATCACACAGGCAGCACAGAGCATGTGTTCGTCATGGATCTGTCAGTGTCAAATGGCTTTTGGGTGCTGACTTTGGCTTTACTGTGCGTTACAAACTTTAACCCAGTACAGCCATAACAAAGTAAGCACCCAACAGCAATATGACACTGTGACAGATCATTACAGAGCACATGTTGACTATGCTGCCTGTGTAAGTATCATAATTCTAAATAAACATACTGTAACTTGCCATGCTGTGTGTAAGCAATACACAGTTAGGATTCTATCCTCTGTGCTCCACTCACCGTGTTCACTGCAGCCACGGTGCCGGGGTTCTTGCTCCCTTGTCAGCCACAGCCTGTTGCCTCATCTCAGTCTCGGCAGTCTGCATATGAGGAGTTGAGGAAGGGAGGCGGAGTGGAGCGCAGCTCTGCAGATTTCCACCATGCTTTCATGTCTCTCCTGGCGTTAGCCCCTCCCGCCTTTCTACTGATCTGATCGTTACAGTCAGTGGGCGGGGCTGACGCCAGGCAAGACGTGAGACGTAAGAGGAGACAGGCGGGCTGGGCAGTTACATGACTTCTACAGACACAAGGCAACGTCTGAACGACGGAGCGCTCTCCCGGGAGGGGCGGGGAAAAACATCGATTTATAAGGTCGCATGCATCGGTGCCGCATCGGGGACACCCGAATCGCGATGCACCGATTAAATTTGACAGCCCTACAAGCCACGCTCTGTGTGTGTGTGAATGGACAATGGCCATTCACAGGTGCGCAGCTCGGGAGGGAGCCTGCTCGAGTGCCCCCATAGCAAGAGGCATGCTATTGGGGGCACTCAGCAGATTGGAGGGGCCAGGACCACCAAAAAAGAAGATGATTAAAAGGGACACTAAAGTCAGGGCTTTTAAAAAAAAAAAAAATAACAAACATGTTATACTTACCTCCACTGTGCAGTTCGTTTTGCACAGAGTGGCCCGGAAAGCTGTCTTCTGGGGTCCCTCGGCGGCTGTCTGGGCTCCTCCTCGCAAAAGCTTTCCCTCTTCATGCGAGGGCGCTCGCATGGAGGAAAGCTTTTGCGAGCGCGCTCCCGTGATACATCGGAGGCCATAGCCGCCGACTGTATCACTCGGCTCCGCCCCCAGCGCGCAGCGTCATGCGCTCTGATTGACAACAGCGCTAGCCAATGGCTGCGCTGCTATCAATCCGCCCAGCCTAGCCAATCAACGGCCAGGCTGGGAACCGAAGAGGACGACGTGGACGTGCCCGGGAGATTTGAACGGTCAGGTAAGTACAACGGGGGCTCGGGGGGGGCCGGTGCTGTGAGATGTTTTTTTACCTTAATGCATAGGATGCATTAAGGTAAAAAAACGTGTACCTTTACAACCCCTTTAAGGCTGCTCTGTGCAAAACCATTACACAAAGCAGTCAAATATAACATATTTGTTATTAAAAAAATGTAACCTTTAGAACCATTTTAAGGGCCCTTTCACATGAGTGTTCAACCTGGATGCATGTGACAGTTTTTTTTGATGGGTCCAGACTGAACCACAAGGTATGTCTATGAGTAGGTGGAAGTAAGTGGACTTGGATTCTTGCATGCACGCTTACATCCATGTCATGAATGTCCTTGTTAGGGTGACAACCCTCTGTTGGAGTTTAACTGTATCCTGTGATGTTACACAGGTTTTCACAGGTTTCCAAAGGAGTCTACATTTTAAAGACCCATCCACAGTTGTCACCATGAAAAAAACCCTCTGGGGTTGATTTACTAAAAGGGAAGAATGCAAAATCCGGTGCAGCTCTGCATGTTAGCATATCAGCTTCTAACTTCAGCTTGTTCAATTAAAGGGGTTTCTTAACCCACGTCTTACTTTATATAATCTGCTCTGTCTAAGAATATGTCCCTGTGTGTGTTGTATAAAAATAAAATAAAAGCCATATATACCTTATTTGTGAGCGCTGATCGAAGGTCACGTGACACACCACAGCTCTCCTCTCCAAGGGAGGAAACAGGAGAGCTGCGGATGACAGAGGCACACAAACTGACCACGGTGTCGGGGCTCAGCAGCCATGATTACTGTGGTCAGTTTACAGAGGGGAGGGTAGAAACTGGCAGGATCAGCCATGTTTTTTAGGCGTTACAGGGGTCCAAATGACACGGCACAAGCACTGTGTCATATAAAATGCTTTAAAGGACCAGGATCCTTTTTTTTGGGGGGGTTAACATACGCTTTAAGCTTTGGCAGTTAACGCCCACTCACATTGGAGCGATTTGACATGTCAAATCGCATGCCAAATTGTGGTCTATCGCTGAGAATTGTCCTCCGGTGGATAGCGCCAGCTCTGTACTGCGCAGGCGCCGCACAGAGCACAACGGACCTCCGAAAATACCTGAAGATGAACACAGATATGACTCATCTGTACACGGCGCATGCGCAATGACCAACACACGCTGCACGCTCCTGATGCTCGCTCCACTCTGCAAGGGGCGGATGTGTTTTACTATTATATCGTGTAAGGGGCGGATGGCTACAGAAAGGGGTTGGAGTGTCTACGCCCATCAATTTAAAATATGGCCTCTTCGCCCTTCATTTGTTTAAACATGGCCCGTAAATACGTGTAGTTTCTTGATAAAACCACCCTAATAATACATCTGCCCCTTGCTGTAGCCATATGCCCCTTACCCGTTAGAATATTTATCCACCCGCCCCTTACCCGTTAGAATATTTATCCACCCGCCCCTTGCAGAGTGGAGCAAGCATAGGGAGCGTGCGGCAACGTCTCTCACAATGTCCTGTTTATTGCGCAGGTGCAAGCTACAGCCGATTTCCTGCTCTTTATGTTCGCCAATGTTTGGCATCTCTGTTTGCTAGGGTGCTGCGCCTGCACAGTCCAGGGCGGACATACGCCAGGGGGTCACATCTCGGCAGAACACCGGTAGCAACACTTTCCCAATGGGTGCGACACCAACATCGTGGCACTGCACCGATTTCCAAAAGTAGTTCCTGCACTACTTTTGGAGACTTTCCGGAGCGATTTTAATAAACATCTGTGCATGAACCCACACAGATGTCTGTCAAATCGCCCCCAAACTCAGATGAACCTGCACAATTTCACTCCCGCATGTCATGCCAGATTTTGCCTGGCCATTTCACATGCACAGATGTCAATGAAACTCACACCCCAAAAAATAAAGAAATCCAGAAACTACTTTTCGAAATCGGTGCAGTGCTGATTAGAACGGTTCCATTGCCGCCAATTTGACATGTCAAAATGCACTAATGTGAACCAGGGCTTAGTGTGAAAGAGGGCTAAATCTGAAAGCTGATTGGTTTCTATGCAGAACTGCAGCAGATTTTGCGCTCTCCAGTTTTAGTAAATAACCCGACTGTGACTAATGCCATGGCTGCAGTGCATGCACTGTAAAGTTCTAGCAGTCATGTAACAGAACATGTGTTCTAATAATACTCATAGTGCCATAATCTGTAAAGCAATCAGATAACAGTGTACACTGTACATAGCACATACCTGAGAAGTAGCGGACTCTCAGCCGTATACAGGCAGCCCTTATCCTGCACTCAGTCTCAGCAGCATCCCATTACAAACACAGCGAGACCACATGACACTGTCTCAGCTATCACCAGCACCAGCCACTTCCTGCTTCTCCAGGAACGTACTATATCACACTGGACAGCGGGGGAGGAGGACCGTACCACTGTGCATTATCTCAGCCTGGCGGGAGGGGAGCACGTGGTGCACTTCTCGCTGCAGATAGAAGAGAAGGCGAATATGAACCTTGTTCTACTTCCCACTGGTCATCACATGTCACGATGTGGGTTGTGGTTCAATGTTTCCTTTTTGTCTTGTTTAGTGTTACACATGTCTACAATGACATTTGTGCTATTGTATTTCTGTATTAGAGTTCATTGTCACATGAGCTGTAGCTCTCTGAGAAGCAATCCTCTAGAGTGGATCACTTTTCAGAAGGCAGCTGAAAGGTAATATGTCATCCCCCTCACTATAAGTTTTAACCCTAAAAAAAAAAAGAAGCAAACCATGCTCAAGCAACATTTGTGGCACAGCACTTGTGTGGTAGGCAGGGCTGGTGCAAGGATTTTTGACACCCTAGTCGAAACCTAATTTTGACGCCCCGACCCTACCCCCTTTGCCCTGCTTATGTATACCCTACCTTTTTAATGACCGCTACTGTTTTGCATGCAAAACTTTGCTAGATCTGCTAATGCAGCCTGATCAGTGGCCATTAAATGCAGCCTCACCAGTGCCCATGAATACAACCTCGCCAGCGCCCAAAAATACAGCCTCACTAATGCCCATCAAATGCAGCATCACCAGTGCCAATTAATGCAGCCTCACCAGCGCCCATCAAATGCAGCCTGACCAGTGCCAATCAATGCAGCCTCCCCAGCGCCAATTAATGCAGCCTCAACAGTGCCCATCAAATGCAGCCTCACCAGCGCCATCAAATGCAGCCTGACCAGTGCCAATCAATGCAGCCTCCCAGCGCCAATTACTGCAGCCTCACCAGCGCCCATTAAATGCAGCCTCACCAGCGCCCATCAAATGCAGCCTCACCAGTGCCCTGCACCTCAGGACTCGTTTACATTACACAACCCTCTGCGCCTCTGGACTCCTTTACATTACACAACTCCTCACCCCACAGCTCTGGACCCCCTGCACATTATCCCCCCAACTCTGGACCCTCTGGACATTACCCCCCCCCCCGGCCACACACACACACACACAGCTTTGAACCCTCTGCACATTACCCCTCCACAGCTTTGGACCCCCACATTTTGCATAGCTCTGCCCGACCATTCCTACCTTACTCTGCACTCTCCTATTCAGAAGATAATGATTGGTTTCTAGAACCAGATAGCAACCAATCACCTGCTACTCCTCCAGCATTTCCTGTCCTATGCCCCACTGTCTCTCGCTCTCCCTCCCGTGCTGCACAAGAGAGAGAGAGACAGTATTTTTTTTTCTCCTGCTCCGGGAGGCGGCTGGTCCTGCAGCGGTACAGTCCACACCCGGCTTGGGCACCCCCGCACCTTGACACAGCTGGGCTCTCCCTAAGGTATCACCATGTAGGTTGGAGGAGTAACTCTAGGGCCACCTTTTACAGTGAAAGTGAATGTAAACCCTCACATATACCCAGTGAAGTGAACAGCCTCAGAGATTAAACAAATCTTCCTACTTAGGTTTTAAGTTTTCCGATCCGACAGACGGAAGGAAAAGTTGGTTTTTCCTCCGTCACACTTTGGCGGATTGGAGCGGGTCGGATGTCAGCGGGCATGTCACCGCTGACATCCGCGACTCCATAGAGGAGCATGAAGCACCCGTTCAGGTCCGCAAAAAAACCTGTCAGGCGGACCTGAACGGACGCTCGGTGTGAAAGAGCCCTAACTCTAAACTGATGAGTTGTGAATGTTTTTAAAGCATCATCTATGAACAGCTTTGGATATTGTACACAATTTTAAGGCTTGACATACAGTAAAGTAAGAATGCTTTAAGAAAAAATGCAATCAATTAACAACCTATAAAGTGTGCAAACAAAAAATAAATAAAATCAAATTATTATTTGGTGTGCCCACTCTTTGCTGTTAAAACAGCATCAGTTACCCTAGGTACACTTGCACAATTTTTAGGGAACTTGGCAGGTAGGTTGTTATAAATGTCTAAGGAACTAGCCACAGTTCTGTGGATGTAGGCTGTCTCGGTTGCTTTAGCCTCTTTATGTAACACCAGACATGCTCAATGATGTTGAGATCAGGGCTCTGTGGGAACCATACTTCATGTGAGCTGAGTCTACACATAGCATACCACACTGTGCTCTGGGTTCGAGCTGAGACTTCCTGTCTCATACCCGGCCAGGACACAGTAGAGTCTAAGGCCGCGTACACACGATGAGACATGTCCGCTCAAACATGTCCGACGGACCGTTTCCAGCGGACATGTCTCATCGGATTTTGGTCCGATGGTGTGTACGCTGAGGATGCGGTGACGTGGCGGTGACGTTGACGCCGCCACGTCACCACTCCAGGAAGTAAAATACTTCCACGCATGTGTCGAATCCAGTTCAGTTATGTCTGCTGGTGAGTGTACTAACCAGCGGACATATCCGACGGACATGTCTCCGGAGGACAAATTTCAAAGCATGCTTTGAAATTTGTCCGCTGGGAAAACATGTCCGCTAGCCCGTACACACGATCGGAGATGTCTGCTGAAGCGGTCCGTCGGACCAGTTTCAGCAGATAAATTTGATCGTGTGTACGCGGCCTAAGGCCTAATGTACATGGGACGCTCAGGCAACCGCTTCTGCTCCGTGAGATGTTCAAAGCTTGGGATGTTTTTTTATAACCTAACCCTGCTTTAAACTTCACCACAACATCATTCCTGACCTGTCTGGTGTGTTCGTTCCCCATCATGATGCTGTTTGTTCACAAGGGTTCTCTAAAAAACCTCTGAGGGCTTCACAAAACAGCTGTATTTACAGGGGATTAAATTACACACAGATGGACTCTATTTACTAATTAAGTGACTTCTGAATGCAATTTGGTTCCACTAGATTTTAGTTAAGGGTATCAGAGTTAGGCCCCTTTCACACTCCCGCAACTTCAAAGTCGCACAATTTTGCCGCAATTTTACTGCGATTTCAGTGTGATTTTCCTGCAATATTGACGTAATTTCAGGGAATGTAACTTGAGGTCTATGCACCTTAAAGCGGTGGTTCACCCTAAAACTACTCTGTCCCATAGCATCCAGCATACTGGCGTCAGCGCCAGTATGCTTCTTTTTTTTTAAATCGCTCTAGTTACTGTTAAATGAAGAATTTTCTTTTCTCTCCACCGCGGGTGAATGCCACGGCTATGTCACGTCACACCTTCCGAAAATAGCCGATTTAGGACTCGGCTGTTTCCGGCGCTATACGGTGCCTGCGCACAGACCTAGGAGCTGACTGTGCAGGCGCCGTATATAGCCAAATCCTATGGCTATAGCGCGTCACGCCCTCCGGAAAAAGCCAAAATAGAACTTGGCTATATATGGCGCCTGCGCAGTCAGCTCCTAGGTCTGTGCACAAGCGCCGTATAGCGCCGGAAAGAGCCGAGTCCTAAATCGGCTATTTTCGGAAGGTGTGGAGAGAAAAGAAAATTCTTCATTTAACAGTAACTAGAGCGATTAAAAAAAAAAAAAAAAAAAAAAAACAGCATACGCCAGTATGCTGGATGCAATGGGACAGAGTAGTTTAAGGCTGGATTCACACCTATGCGAATTGAGTGCGGCTTAAACCGCATTTAATACGCAGAACATTTCTAAATACACTGGCCCAGATTCAGAGAGAATTGGATTCTCGTAGCGTATCAGAAATACACTACGCCGCCGTTTTTTACCTGGCTCTACGTGGAATCCAGGTAGATTTTGTCCAGTAAACGACGGCGGCGTAGTGTATTTCTCCCGTCGCAATCCATCTAGACGAGTAGGGGGCGTGAAGGATTTAAATAAGGCGCATGCTCCGTTCGCAAATTTCCCGCCGTGCATTGCGCGAAATCACGTCGTTACGTCATTCGTTGTTTGAGTAGCGTCGTTTACGGACATTTCTATTCCCGAACGAGTTACGCAAAAAAAAAAATAATAATTTAAATTCGACGCGGGAACGACGGCCATACTTAACATGGGCTACGCACCGTTAGACCAGCAAAAAGCTGGTCTAACAGTACGTAAAAAAAAAAACAGACGTAAGCGACTGCGAAGACCGCTCGTATCTTCGTGGATCGCCGTAAAAACACATTTGCATATCCCGACGCATGAAAACGACGTGAACTCCTCCCAGCGGCCGCAAAAATATCGCAACGTAGATCCGAAGGCTTACGAAGACGTAAGCCTCTCGGATCGAAGCCCGAAGCCGCCATATCATGGTTTGAGGATTCAAACTAGTGATACAGCGCGCGAAATTTATAATTACTCCTGTCTAACACCAGTTAGACAGGCGTAATTGCTTTATGAATCTGGGCCATTGTTTTCAATGAGGCTGGTTCACATATGTGCGATGCATTCACACTGCGCATTGCAGAAAAAACGTGTGCAGATTTTATGCCTTGGGGTGCGGCTCAGGTGCGAATTCAGTCCCATTATCGTCTATGGGTACGCAGCTGATTCGCAGATGTGTTCAGTTCTCTTCAGGAATTTCTCTCATTCAGCTCAATACACTTCTCCCCCACTCTCCTCTCACTCGGAACTTCTCCCAGGTCTCCACATTCGCAGCAAAAACGGAGCTAATCTGCTGAACACTTCCCTTATCTATCTGCAGAGATAAAAGAGCTGAAATACGCACCGCACAAGTGTGAACCCAGCCTTAGGGTGAACCACCACTTTAAAGTCAGACCAAAGTAGTATAGGGACTACTTTAAAGTCGGTGCGACTTGAAGTCGCACAGATATGAATGGTATTGATTGGAAATCATGGGGTACGACTTGCCATGTGACTTTGCAGTCCTAAATCGCAGGAAAAGTCGCACAAGTGTAAAAGGGGCTTAAAGGGGGCTGAATACAAATGCACACTAAACTTTTCAGATATTTATTTGTAAAACACTTTGAAGACCATTTATAATTTTCCTTTCACTTTGTGTTGGGCTATCACATAAATACATTTACATTTTTGGTTGTGACATAACAAAATGTGGAAAATTTCAAGGGGTATGAATACTTTCTCAAGGCACTGTATACGTCTATTAATACATTAGATAGAGTAGATTTTGTCCTATTTACTGCTTGAGACAAACTCCCAAGATTGCGTTCACCAACAAATAGTTAAAAAAAGACATAATTTCTTCTGCATTCATGGATGTGATCTATTAAATCATGTGTGAAATAAAATGGGTGTTGCATACATTCCTAACACTTTTTTTTTTTCCTTTTGAACGCATTTCTTGATAGACACAGAAATTAGAGGTTTCCCAAGGAGGTCTTCTAAACAGAAGAGCAACTAATTTTCTAATACTGGTCCTCCAATATTAGAGGTTTTGAACCCTGATTTGCAAACTTTTATTGTGTACCTTTATAACTGTCAGCTTTCTCTGCTGCTTTGAATTAGATCAGGTGTTTGATATTATGTTATGAATAACTAGGTATCGTTTCTTAAAGCGGAGTTCCAGCCTTTTTATGTTTATTTAAAGTCAGCAGCTACAAAAAGTGTAGCTGCTGACTTTTAATAAACAGACACTTACCTGCTCCACGGTCCAGCGATGCGGCTTCCCTGAGCGTCGCTCCTCCCCCCCTCCGCCGGCGTCTCCATTCACATTGTGGGCACCCGGCCGTAACAGCTTTCGGCTTCACGGCCAGGCACGCACTGCGCATGCGTGAGTCGCACTGCGCGCTAGGAGTGGACAGGCGATCTCCTGGGACCTGTCACGTGTCCCAGGAGATCACCTAGAGGGAGGGGATGCCTAAGGCAAGAGGAGGAGTCATGTAGGCGGCCCGTAGGTGGAAGTAGGAAGTGAGACAGGAAGTCCCACTCCTACCCAACTCCCCACTCCCCCCCCCCAAAAAAAAAAATACATGCCAAATGTGGCATGTAAGGGGGCGAGGAGGGCTTAAAGCGGAAGTTCCACTTTTGGGTGGAACTCTGCTTCAACTTTTCTTAAATTGGCTGTAAAGCCTAAACATTTTTTACTTTAATGCATTCCATGTGTATCACCCCCTCATCCCTCTATACTTGAGCCTGATCTTGATCCAGTGCTGTGCCCAGGTCCAGCTGCTCTCTCCTCTTCCACCCGCTCTCACAGGCTTTGGCCATTGGCTATACTGCAGTCAGTATAATCCTATGACGAGGGAGCAGGGCCAAGCCTTGCTGTCTGTATCTATGGGTTTTGTATTCCCATACAAGTTTACAGGAAAGCAAAATGTGCTTGAAATTCAACTGCAGAACAAATGCACACGTCAATGAATAATAAATGATCTTGGAAGCCTCATAAATCAATCCTATGATCACAAGCCCAAAGTGTATCGTCACAGACTCTTGGGGCTCGTTCACATGAGCTGTGGCCTCTAAAGAGTGATCCACTTTAAGATCACTCTTCACAGCATTTGACAGGTGGTAAGGAGGAGTAGTATCGCCTCTTAACTGCCTGATTTAACCCCACTTGTGCACTGCAACTTGAATGGGCTGTGTTTGGCAGGCACACACCCACTGAAAGCGACAGGGGATATAATTCCTGCTGCGGCCATGGCATGTGTACCCCATTAGCTGCTGCCTCCACAGCTAAAGAGGGTAGTGGTTGGTGGATGGTAAAAGTGGGACTTAACCTCAGGGTTTTACCACCCCACAACCACTACTGTGATTAAGCCAACCCATATTGTTACCTAATAGAAGTCACAGAATAGACTTTTATTTTATCATCATCATTTGTAATAACAACACAAACAATAGTTATATTTGAGAATCCAGTATAAGCGTGCTTGAAAATATATTACAACCAAACCTTACAATGATGGGACTCTGTGCCTCAAAATGGTAAACCACACAATTAAAAATTATCAAAACTTTATTCCAACGTGTTAAAATACCACCAATGTGATCACGTAAAAAATATTTACAAAATTGTGATTGTAGTGGTCACTGTATCAGAAAATGATTGTGTACAAAGCATAGACGCCAGTCAATGTCAGGGTCGATGCGTTTTTTGCGGGATCCCCTGCTTCCTCAGGATGTACTTGAAAAATATACTTTAATGTTCTGGGAGCTGCCCGTCTGCTGGCCATCACCTTCCACAACTTCCTGGAGTCCCTGCATGCTTTGCAGCTTCTCTGCTTCTGTTTACATTCAATTTCTAAGGACTACATGTCCCATGGTACCTTACTGTCTGCAGGGTACCTTACCTCTCAGCCCCTCTATAGTTTAGAAGGCGGGCTCTGTGAAATGTGTGACACAGCAGTGCCTACTCACAGGGTATAGTTTATACATCTCACAGAATTCAAATAAGCAACTGTGTGGGGATCTTCACAAACTAAGTTTACAAACTTCAAGATCATTCGGATTCATAAGAGTAGGCTAGAAATAATTGAAATGCAATGTGGAAATTAATAAATGATTATAAAATTTGGCCATAGACACACTTTAGCAAGAAAGTTTTATATGGTCGAATTTATGTTTGCAATACTATATGCAGGGCTTTATTTCAGGGGGAACTTGGGGGAACTCAGTTCCACCACCTCTGGCTCAGACCCTTTCACCACAATCACTTGTAAACACAGAAGTCTGGTTTCTGTGTTTACAAGTGACAGCTTTGTAACCCCCTGAAATCTGCACTCTGTATTTTATGCAATTCTGGTATTTAATGCCCCTTTAAGACCCTTCTACTGTTTGTGAAATCTGAACGGGTCGTGGTTGAGTTCCTGCACCTATTTTCTGAGAAAAAAAGCTCTGACTATACTGTATGTATAACCTTGATTTTGCATAAAAAAATTATAAACTTCATCGCCAAATCAAATTGTATAGCAAGTAAAGTGTTAAAAAAAAACGTGTTCTAATTTATTGAGTAAAAATGTGGCTCTGCAAGCTCAGTCAGAGAATGTCTGTCAGTTAGCTCTTTTGCCCAGAGGTTATTGACACCTAGGCACCTAGTTAAACTTTAATAACTTCAGTGAGCACCAATAAACGTGGCAATAATTCTATGACTAATTTGCATTCTTATAAAAGCATATTAGGCTTTTATTTGGTATGCTGTTTTAATAAAAATCTATTATTTTAAATGTATACAGACAAATGCTATTTAAAAAAAAAATGTTATGTAAATGTTCTAGCAGTCACGTGAAGATCAGAAGAAGAAGAAGAAGATTTGACCAATATAGAAAATAACCTAACACTATAGGCTAAGAACATTCCACCAGAAAAGGAAGCAATATGGATAAAGAATAACTCCACTTTTGATTAATTCACATTGCAAGTATTTTAACAAACTGTGTTGCAAATTCCTACCTGTTTCTGCTCTGTTGGTGGTTTATTCCATTTTGTGTCTTTAGATACTGATTTTGAATAGGAGTGAATAATTCACTGTAATCAGTTGGTGCACTTTCTATATTCTGATGAGAAAAGCTGCAGTGCCAGAATTCCCTTAGAAGTGATTAATCATTGGGGTGACTGGGGTCCTTGTATACGAGCAATCTGATCAGGTCCGCCTGTCAGTTTTTCAGACAGACCTGATTGAACAGTCCATGCATGCCTATGGATAAACCTGTGTCCGTTTACACCCACCTACCCCTTGGTCTGACCAGACCTACTAAAAAAAAATGGAGGACCACATCCTCTTGCATTTGGGTGGATCGGATTGGAGGCAGCTGTGTGTAAACTTACAGCAGAGTCTGCCACCCATAGAGCAGAGCAGGATCTGTCCATATATGCTATGCATAAACTGAGCGACCACGGACCTGTCATCCACTCCACTCTGATATCAACAGGGGATCTGTGAGTGATTTCCCTGCTCATCGGAATGCAAACCACTCATGAGTCCTGTGAAAGGACCCACTCCTCCTGAAGCCCCCACTCCCCCCCCCCCCAAAAAAAAAATTACATGCGGCATGTAAGGGGGTGAGGAGTGGGATAAGTGGAAGTTCCATTTTTGGGTGGAACTCCGCTTTAAGTACTGTAGTTTGTCATTCCACGAGTGTGAGCAATTTTAAAGCATGACATGTCATGTATCAAATACAGTGTGACATAAAATATTGCAATGATCAACATTTTATTCTCTAGGGTTTTTGCTAAAAAATTATATATAATTTCTGGGGCAGTGGTGTATTTAGGTTTTGTGCTGCCCTAGGCATGGCAGGTCTTTCACCACATAATTTATTTATAACCCACTCCTTCCTGTCAAGGTCACACCTTTTCCATTTTAAGGCTGGCCATACATGTTCAATTTTCTTGTACAATTTTCTTTTAGATTTACCAAAAACCATATGATATGAGGTCAAACTAAACAGCACTTTCAATCGTATGCAATCAGGCAGGTCCTTGCACTACATAGTTGAAGGTAAATCTAAAAAAAATTGTACAGAAAATTGCACAGAAAATTGTACCATGTATGGCCAGCCTTATGCCGCGTACACACGGTCGTTTTCGATGAAAAAAAAACGACGTTTTCTGTGAAGTAAAGAACGACGTTTTTGAAACGTCACTTTTCAAAGACAATTTTGCATACACACCATTGTTTTTTCACAAAAAGCGAGGTTACGTTCACCACTCTTTTCCATTGAAGCTCGCTTCATAACTAGCTTCTGGGCATGCGCGGGTTGAAAAACGTTGTTTTGAACGACATTTTTGCTACACACGGTGACTTTTTGTGAAACAAAAAACGACGTTTTGAAAAACGACACAAAAAATTCAAACATGTTGGAATTTTTTTTGGGTCGTTTTTTTGAAGACAAAAAACGACGTTTTGCCCACACACGATCAATTTAAATGATGTTTTAAAAAACGTCGTTTTTTTTCATCGCAAAAAACGACCGTGTGTTCGCAGCATTAGACCTGCCCTGTCATCTGTAAACCACAACCTTCCTTTTTATTAATAATATAGGATGCGCTGATATTAACTTAATAGTGTAAATCATACAGACAAAACAAATATATCAGGGAGGAACAATCTCCATATGTGTTTAAATACATGTGATTAGTCCTTAATCAAGTGCACAGTGAAGGCAGCAGCACGGATTCCATACAAGGAAAAAACACATAAACGATGCCCTCCTTCACTAAGAGTGTGGATTCCAACTGAGAATCAGGTGATCAGGCACTCGTAGCAGATGAATATGAAAAAAAGGAGAAGAAGAAAAACCTCATTGCACAAACATCGGATAACAGGCGGATAATACGATCCAACAACCATCAGCAAATGCACTCACGGATCCCCGCTTAGTATAAGCATGAAACGCCACTCAGTGCGCTGTCTCCTCAACTCGATCCGATGGACTCGGATACGATCGTAGGCTCCTCCCTACGCGTTACGTCACGGGCACAACCTCCCGGACGACCTATTATAAATGGTATTCAGTCCATTAATTCACGTCTAGGGGAGTATGTGGATAAATATATACAGCCACTAGTGCCCCAAACAAAGGCGTACCTCAGGGACACGAAGCATCTGATACAAATCCTTGAGAGTACTACATTTGAACCTGATTGTGGCTATTTATTAGCCACGGCCGATGTGGCATCACTGTATACTGTGATAAACCACCAGGAAGCCATTGGGGCAACGAAATGGGCACTGAATAACTTTGGTCAGCTCATATCTAAACAGAAACGTTTTATCCTAAGATGTTTGGCTTATGGGCTACAGCACAATTACTTCTGGCACAAATCAGAGTATTATCGACAACTTAATGGCATTGGAATGGGTGCCAAATATGCACCAAGTGTGGCTAATGTTTTCATGTCAGAATGGGAGGAGTCATCTATATATGAGAATATGCCTGAACAGCTCCTACTGTACAGAAGATTTATAGATGATTGTATCATCATCTGGAAAGGTGATGAGAGCTCCCTAATACAATTTTTTGGAAAACTAAATAGTAATCAGAAAAATATTAAACTTACTTATACTATTAGCAACACAACCATTCAGTTCCTTGATCTGGAGATCACTATGGAAAATCAACAGTTGAAAACCAAAACTTACTTTAAGCCGGTCCAGAGAAACAGCTACATACCTGTAGACAGCTGTCACCATGATCCATGGTTAATTAATATACCCAAGGGGCAATTGTTAAGGATCCGAAGAAACTGTTCAGATCCGCAGGTATTTTTGGATCAAGCTAAAATGATCGGAACGAAATTTATTGATAAGGGTTACAATAAGGATTTCATTCAGGAACAAATCACTAAGGTATATGAAACCCCACGCACCTCTTTAGTACAAGATAAAGTAAAACAAAATAGGCTGGAATCTGAATTACCAATTATTTTAAATTATAACATGCAACATAAGCAACTTGAAGCCATTCTAAAAAAGCATTGGCCAATATTAAAAGCGGATAGGCAACTACAGGGAATTTTACCTAGCTATCCAAGGGTGGTATATAGAAGAGCTCCAACTCTAAGGGATCTGGTAGCGAAAAATATCCCTGACCCGCCAATGAGAAATAATTCACTTACCTTCTACCAGGGAAAAGGCTTCTTCCCGTGCAAACGGTGTTTTGCGTGCAGACATACCAATTTTAATGGACAAAAATGTTCTAAATTTATATCCACGGTTACCAAAAAGGAATATGACATAAAGGACCTAATTACCTGTAGGACTGAGGGGGTAGTTTATGTCTTGGAATGCTCCTGTTCGCTTCAGTATATTGGACGGACTAAGCGACCAATGTGGAAGCGTATCAGGGAGCATGTCCAAAATATTCAGAAGGCCTTCCCCAAACATAATGTGTCCCGACATTTTGATGTGTGTCATCATAAAAATCCCAGAGAAATGAAATTTTGGGCCATTGCCAAATACAACCCACATTGGAGAGGCAGTCATAAAATAAGGGAATTGAGCAAATCTGAGTCTCGCTGGATACATGAGATGCAAACTCTATCTCCCAATGGCCTGAATATTGATTTTGATCTTAATTGTTTCATTTCTGATTTTTAGACTTCGTTTATTTGTAATTTTCTAATTATTAATTTTATGTTTATTTTTTATCTTCTTTTGGGTCTTAGTGATGGTCCTATTATTGTTGCTTATTATTAGTGCAGTTTACATGTATCAATAATTATTTATTTTTATTATATATATTTCTAATTGATGTATTCAGTATAATATATGGTTATGTATGCTCAGCTCAGTACCTAGCCACTAGAGGGCGCATTTAGGTATGTGGAATGGAAATCAATAGTGTTTTAATCTTTTTAATTTTTAATTAGATATATGTATTAAAAAGTGTACTACAGCGCTAATTAAAAAATTAATCCCAGGAACACCAAATAAAATGCCAAAAAACACAGCTGCTATCCATGTGGTACCAAATCAAACAGTGAAAAAAATTATTAATAATATAGGATGCGCTGATATTAACTTAATAGTGTAAATCATACAGACAAAACAAATATATCAGGGAGGAACAATCTCCATATGTGTTTAAATACATGTGATTAGTCCTTAATCAAGTGCACAGTGAAGGCAGCAGCACGGATTCCATACAAGGAAAAAACACATTCTAATTGATGTATTCAGTATAATAAGGGAAAATTTATATCAAATACTTACCGTAATTTTCCTTTCCTGATGGACTCCATGGCAGCCTACGTGTGGGTTTAATCCCGCCTCTCATACCTCATAGGACCCTTCTCCCATAAATCTTTGCTCCTAGCCATAGCCAGTGTTCCGTAATATAGCCTACTCCAGCAAGGGAGGGAACTCCTGCTGCCATGGAGTCCATCAGGAAAGGAAAATTACGGTAAGTATTTGATATAAATTTTCCCTTTTCCTGACGGACTCCATGGCAGCCTACGTGTGGGAAATGAATAGCCGAACACACCCGGGTGGGTAATTGCTGGATAAACAGAAAGATTTTAATTGACATCGTCAACAGACAAAACATGTAAACCAAAATTCACCGACGATAAAGAAGCCGGTTCCACACAATAATGCGTCATGAAGGTGTTTAGCGATGACCAAGAGGCCGCTTTGCAAATAACTTCCGGAGAAACATGCCGGGCAGCCGCCCATGAAGTAGACAAGCTCCGAGTCGAATGGGCAGTTACCGCATCAGGAGGAGCCAACCCTTTTGCCTTATAAGCCCCTTGGATGGCTTGGACAATCCAAGCTGCAATAGTTCTGGAGGAAGCACGCATTCCTCTATTCTTTCCATGAAAACAAACAAAAAGATGGTCGGACTGACGAAAAGGAGCTGTAGCCTCCAGATATTGTTTTATGACCTTCCCAACATCCAAAGGATGAATATTAGAGTTCTCAGAGACCCGGAAGGTAGGGAGGACGATTTCTTGATTATCATGAAAAACAGATGAGACCTTCGGATTGGAGCCAAGCATAGGGATCAATACTACGCGGTCTGGGAAGAAAGTGAGGAATGGCTCTTTGGAACCTAGAGCACTAATCTCGGAGACCCTCTTGGCCGATGTTATGGCTACAAGAAAAACTGCTTTAAGGGATAGATCCTTGATCGACAACTGATCTGTGAGACATCTTCCTGAGAAGTAATTCAAAACAAGAGGAAGATCCCATTTGGAGAACCTCGGTTTCCTTTGAGGTCTAAGTCTCATCGCACCTTTAAAGAATTGCCTGACGAGGGGATGTCTAGCCCAGGATATGCCTGTAAAGGCCGAGATAGCTGAGACCTGGACTCTCAATGAGCTAACTGACAGAGGCAGATCAAGACCCGTCTGGAGAAAGCCTAGAACTTCCTGAATCCTTGGATCTTTCGGAGAACAGTCCATGGAAGAGGAGTACTCAGAGAACTTTGCCCAAATTCTTTGATAGACTTTGTTGGTACTTGACCGTCTAGCATTCAACAATGTAGGAATGACATCGCTTGGACATCCTAGTGCTTCCAACCTTCCCCTCTCAAAAACCAGACCATCAGATGTAGATGGGTTGGACATGGGTGAGGGATCATTCCTTGCAACAGGAGATCTGGTCTGGTTGGGAGCGGAATTGGTTCCCGGAAGCTCAGTTGAAACAGCAGTGGAAACCACGGTCTGTTGGGCCAATACGGGATAATCGCCACTATCTCGGCATCCTCCCACCTGAGCCTCGATAGAAAGCGTAGGATGACCGGAGCTGGGGGAAAGGCGTAGGCCTTGCGAAACCTCCAACGATCTGTTAGGGCGTCCACACCGAAGGCTTGGGGACAACGACCTCTCGAGTAAAACTTCTCCATCTTGGAGTTGACCGGAGATGCAAATAGGTCTACTTCCGGAACAACCCCCAGGGACAGGATCCAACTGAAGACTTCGCTGTGAAGAGACCATTCGTTGTTGTTGATGGCGTTCCTTGAGAGGAAATCTGCCTGCAGATTCTGTGCTCCGGGAAGATATACAGCTGTCAAATCTAACAGATGAGTCTGTGCCCAGGACATGATCGGCTCCACTTCCTTCAATAAGGACAGACTGCGGGTGCCTCCCTGTCTCTTGACGTACGATACTGCTGTCGTATTGTCCATCCTTAGAAGGACTGAGGACCCTTTTATTAGATGGAGAAAAGCTTGTAGAGAGCAAAAGGCTGCACGGAGTTCTAGGACATTGGACACTATCTTCCGTGATGGAAAATCCCATTTCCCTTGAGCTACTTCCTTCAGACAGAGAGCTCCCCAGCCACTGTTGCTGGCGTCCGACGTGATCGTGATCCAGGAAGTGGGAGCTAACGAGTGGCAGTTGAGAAGGTTCTTTCGTAGAAGCCACCAAAACAGACTTTCCCGCATGGAGGGGGTTATTCGTATCAGGTGATCCCGAGAACTCGGATTCCATTGTAGGAGAAAACCCTTCTGAAAAGGCCGCATCCTCCATTGTGCCCACCTCACCATGGGAATCGTGGAAACCATGGTGCCTATTATTTTGAGACATTGCGAGACTCTGAGAAAAGGAGACTCCAGGGCAAGGCGAACTCTGTCCCGAACAACTGGGATTTTCTCCAGGGGTAAGGAGATGGAATTCTGGGCTGTGTTGAATTGGGCACCGAGAAAAACTAGATATTGAGTTGGTTCCAGGTGACTCTTTTCTGTGTTTAGAAGCCAACCGAACTCGGTCAGAATGAGTATAACTTGGGCCCGATGTACCAGCAATTGCTCCCTGTTCTGTGAAAGTAACAGCAGGTCGTCCAGGTAATGATGTAAACGAATCCCCTTGGTTCTGATTAAGGCTACGACTGCCAGTAAGAGCTTTGAAAACACCCGCGGCGATGTTGTGAGCCCAAACGGGAGACATGTAAATTGGAGATGAAGACTGCCTATAGCAAACCGAAGGTATTTCTGAAAGTCTGCTGCAACGGGCACATGGAAATAGGCATCTTTTAAGTCTATGGAGACCAGCCAATCGCCTGGCTGAACCGCCTGACGTATTGTGAGAAGTGATTCCATCTTGAATTTTTCCTTTTTTATGAAAGTATTTAGATGTGTCAAGTCTATAACTGGCCTCCAGGAGCCGGTCTTTTTTTGAACCATGAACAAGGGGGAATACATCCCTTGGAATCTTTCGGTTGTTGGTACATGAATGGCGGCGCCCTGGGCCAGGAGGGAGTTGGTGTACAATAGAAGAACTTGACTTTTCTCTACTGAGCTGGGAAGTGCAGTGAGAACAAACTGAAGAACAGGAGGACTGACAAATGTCCAAGAGTGGCCTGAGGATACTGTTTTGACAGTCCAAAAATCTTTTATCGAAGCTGCCCAGACATGCCGGAACTGAAACAGCCGCGCTCCGACTTGTTCCGTCTGAGCAGACCCTATATCAAAAAGACTTAGGGGCGTCACGTCCAGCAGAAGTAACCCCTTTTGTGGATTTTTGAGTAGAAGACTGGCCTCTTCTCCAGTTCTTCCTGAACTCCCGACCAGGCTTGTACCGACGAGCATCTCTTGCACGATCTTGGTCTTGTCTGGAAAAAAATCTCCTCTGCCCAAATGGACGACGATCCTGGGGAAGAAACCCCGACTTACCCCCTGTGGCACGGGTGATGGCGCTATCCAGTTTATTCCCGAAGAGGGAAGAACCTTGAAAGGGGATCCTGCACCATGCCTGTTTTGAGGCAGGATCAGCTATCCAAGGACGTAGCCACAAGGCACGTTTTGCAGTCACAGAGGAAAGCATGACCCGTGCCACTAGGCGAATAATGTCAAGGGATGCCTCTCCCAGAAAGACCGAAGCCATTTTTAATTCATGAATGGGCAAGATCCTGGCTAAGTCTTCAGGGATACTTGCCAAGACTGTGTCCACTTCCCCAGTCCAGGCCTCCATTGCCTTGGACAGGGCTGCAAGGGCTAAGGCTGGTTTACAAGCCATACCCGCGGTAATGTAAATGCGTTTGAGGTCTGTATCAATCTTCCTTTCCAAACCATCTTTAAATGAAACGGTATCCTCCAGGGGAAGGGTGACGTGTTTCACTAATCTCATCACGGCCGCATCGACCAGAGGGGCCGACTCTAGATGTTTCACCTCATCATTCTTAAACGGATACATCTTTGCCACTTTAGAGAGCAAGGAATTTTTCTTTTCTGTGTTAGCCCATTCATCAGTAATAATCTCCCCAAGTTCACCTATAAGGGGAAAGGTAGGGCGTTCCTTCTTAAGCTGCTTGAAATACTTCCTTTGCTTAGACGGCGCTTCAACCGTCTCTTCCCATTTTAAGGCATCTTTTACTGCTTTGACTAGATTTGGGACGAGAGAAAAATCAAAACCAACTGTATCAATAGCACTCTCTGCTTCACTATCCGATGCCTCACTTGGTGGGTGGACAAACTGAGATGGGCCTGGGGCCTCAGAGATATCATGCAGAACCACTGGTGCCGGATCCACAGGAGAGATGACTGCACGGTTGGAATCAGAGACACTCATAGATTCATGGACCACTCTCCTGACTAGGGCTTCCACTTGCTGGTCTGCACCACCTCTTTCTTTTGCAGCCCGGGAATAACATTTATCACAGAAGGATTTATCATCCGGGACTTGGGATCTACACCCCCAGCAAGATCTTCTACCAGAATGACTGGAATGGCGGTAGGAATGGTGTCCAGACGTGGATCTGGACCCCTCTCTATGATGTCTAGAGGGAGATCTCGAACGCCTAGAACTTGACTTTGGAAGTGAATATTGTGGAGCAGTAATCACATTATCTTCGCGTACTGACGTTTGAAGCTCGGACCTAGAAGGGCTAAGGGAAAGAAAAAGAGGTTAATGTGCCTATAAGCACAGAAAACCCATACAAACAGGCAGATGAAAATTATTCACCCTACCTGCAGCGTAAGGGTTGGCCACAGGGGGGCGGTGACACATCCATGGCAGAGGTAAACAGTACTGCAATAACCAAAGTAAGAGAAAACCAGATATAACATAGGGAGACACTAGAGTGCATTTTAAAGTAGAAATAAATTGGATAAAAGGACCTCATACCTCCAGAACCACGCTAGACTGCCTGGCGATCTATGCAATGGGATGTGCCAAAAAAAAAAAAAGTGAGCTGACAGTTTTTAAAGCTGCCGCTCAGCGATGACGTCACCGCGTTCGTGCGCCTGTGCCGTGAACCGCGTGACCCCCGCCGACCTCGCGCGCCTGCGCGATCACGGCGAACTAGACCGTACCGCGCATGCGCAACCAAGCCTCGTTTCAGAACGAGACTCGCACATGCGCAGAACGGCGGGACGCCGCGAGACTGGAACGCAGAAGCGTTCCAGCGGCCATAGCCCCAGCTAGCCTGAAAGAAACACCGGACAGACAACATAAACAAGGCTGCCAACAAAAAAATTTAAAACATACATTACCACCCGAGAAAACGATCTCTTGACCACGCCTGGGAAGAAGAGCACAACCACTCCCGCTGCACGACCTGGGCATAGAAAGAAGGGCCTCCTGCTAATAGCTAGGACGTTTGGCCAAGGTGCTGCTTTGCCTGCCAATGGCTGGATAGAAAGCTCTTCATGGCACCACCACTGCTGCTCTTGTCCATCCCGCTAATAGCCGAGAATGCTGGACTCCAGAAACTGCCAACAACACGTGCATCCACCAGGACTTGATCAAGATACATCTTCTTAAGGTAAGATTACGTAGGTCCTAGGAGGAGGACAAAAAAGGAACACTGGCTATGGCTAGGAGCAAAGATTTATGGGAGAAGGGTCCTATGAGGTATGAGAGGCGGGATTAAACCCACACGTAGGCTGCCATGGAGTCCGTCAGGAAATATGGTTATGTATGCTCAGCTCAGTACCTAGCCACTAGAGGGCGCATTTAGGTATGTGGAATGGAAATCAATAGTGTTTTAATCTTTTTAATTTTTAATTAGATATATGTATTAAAATTTTGTATAAAATTTTGTATATCCGTGTACCTGCATTTGCGCTCACATAGAACCCACTATGTGTAAGTTTTTGTAGCCCCAATGATGTTTGCCTTTCCCTGTTGCTCACTCCGATGACACGCTGACACCGAGGAGGCTATTTAAACATAAGCCATACTCAATCTCCGTAGCAACCCATGAATAAGTCGCGTGCCCGTGACGTAACGCGTAGGGAGGAGCCTACGATCGTATCCGAGTCCATCGGATCGAGTTGAGGAGACAGCGCACTGAGTGGCGTTTCATGCTTATACTAAGCGGGGATCCGTGAGTGCATTTGCTGATGGTTGTTGGATCGTATTATCCGCCTGTTATCCGATGTTTGTGCAATGAGGTTTTTCTTCTTCTCCTTTTTTTCATATTCATCTGCTACGAGTGCCTGATCACCTGATTCTCAGTTGGAATCCACACTCTTAGTGAAGGAGGGCATCGTTTATGTGTTTTTTCCTTGTATGGAATCCGTGCTGCTGCCTTCACTGTGCACTTGATTAAGGACTAATCACATGTATTTAAACACATATGGAGATTGTTCCTCCCTGATATATTTGTTTTGTCTGTATGATTTACACTATTAAGTTAATATCAGCGCATCCTATATTATTAATAATTTTTTTCACTGTTTGATTTGGTACCACATGGATAGCAGCTGTGTTATTTGGCATTTTATTTGGTGTTCCTGGGATTAATTTTTTAATTAGCGCTGTAGTACACTTTTTATTTTTCTATTTCACACAACCTTCCTTTTTAGGCTCCCCTTTTCCTATCAGAGGTCCACCCTTTTCCTCTTTGTACATTTAAAGTGCCTACTTGTATATTTTGTTGTTTTGTATACCATTTCAAATGTTGTATCTATTATTTTCAGTGCCCATCAGTGCAGCCTTATCATTGCCCATCAGTAAAGCCTTATCAATGCTCATAAATACAGTCCCATCAGTGCAGCGTTAGTACATTACCATCAGTGTAGCCTTTTCAATGCCTTTTCAATGCCCATCAGTACAGTCCCATCAGTGTAGCCTCATCATCAGTGCCCAGCAGTACAGCCTTATCAGTGCCCATCAGTAAAGAAAAAAAAACAAGGAAAACTCCAAGCTCACATGCCGACCAGCCCGCGGACAACCAAATTAACTTGTCTAACAGTATGCATTAAAAACAGGGGTTTAGTCTGCACACATTTGCGAAAACATGCATAAGCTACAGGCCCTGCCAAGGCACCCTGGTACAGGGATGGACTGGCCATTGGGACTACAGGGAGTTTCCCCGTGGGCCGATGGCTCAGTGGGCCGGCTTCAGCGACAGCGGACCGCCGCCCCCCTCCGCTCCTTTGTCGCTCACCTCCTCTCCCTTCCCACAGCGCTCACCTGGGGGGGAACAGAGGAGCAGGGGGGGACCAGAGGAGCAGGAGGGACAACAAAGGAGCATGGGGGGGACCAGAAGGAGCACAGGGGAGGGGACAGACAGATTACTCAACAGCTATGGCCTGGGAGTTTCTCACTTCTGCCTAATCTTGTCCCATGGGGGGGACGGGGGACCAAACTGATTCTTTCCCCCGGGTGAAATAATGTCTAACTACCCCACTGGTACTGCCTATAAGAGTACCAGTACCAGCCGTTCTACTCTAATAAAGTACAACGGCTAGTGGCTAGTGAAGGGGGAGAGGGGGTTTGGGTGGCCGGGGGGGCGGGAGTTGTCCGGCTGTCATGGGAGAGACCTGACAAAGTGGGCCAGTCTGGATGAAATCCAGGGCCAAATTGTTGTCCCAGTCCAGCCCTGCCCTGGTATCTGTAGTCCTATCACTAGCTTATGAGTGACTCCACAATGGAAGCATATGCATTCGGATGGATAGATGGAGGGCAGATGGACTGAAGGGATCCCACCCCTTCTTAAAGGTACAGGGACCTTTTTTGCATTATTGTTATATTGGTCAGGCAACACACTGACACCTTGCAGCCATTATGCAATTTGCTTGCTGTTCAGTGTGCCCTGTACCTTTAAGAAGGAGTGGGCTCCCTTCAGTCCATCTGCCCTTCATCTATCTATGTGCTTCCATTGTGAAATTATTCATAAGCTAGTGATAGGACTACAGATACCAGGCTGCCTTGGCGGGGCCTGTAGCTCATGCATGTATTAGGAAATGTGTGCAGACTAAACCCCTATTTTTAACGCATACTGTTAGACAGGTCAATTTGGTTGTCCACCGGTTGGTTGGTAAGTGAGCTTGGATTTTTCCTTGGCTTTTTTTCTATACCGATGGGCACTGATAAGGCCGCACTAATGGAACTGTACTAATGGGCAATTCGGGGGGCAGGAGTATAATTTACAACGTAGCCAATAAAATGCAGTGGTCAGGAATATAATGTACAATACAATATATACAGTGCACGGGCCAGGAGTATAATATACAACTTAGTAAATGCATTGTGGGGATCAGGAGTATAATGAGCAACATAGTATATACAATGCAGAGGTCAGGAGTATAATGAGCAACATAGCATATGTAGTTCAGGGATCAGGACTATAATGTAAAACACAATATACAGTGAAGGGGATAAAAGGATAATATTAGGATATAGTGCAGGGATCAGGAATATAATGTACAACATAGCATATGTAGTTCAGGGATCAGGACTATAATGTAGAACACAATAGACAGTGAAGGGGTTAAAAGGATAATATTAGGATACAGTACAGGAATATAATGTACAACATAGTAAATGCAGTAAAGGATCAGGAGTATAAAATGAAAGCATATACAGTGCAGGGGTCAGGACTATCATGTAGAACATAGCGTATATAGTGCAGGTGTTAGGACTATAATGTGGACATGATATTTAAAGTGCAGGGGTCAGGAGTATTGTGTACAATAGGGTCGATTTACTAAAAGGTGCAGTGGTCAGTAATATTGTGCCCACTACTACTACTTGTCAGTTGGAGAAAATATGCCCCAAAACGTAAAACCCCCTCTTAGCACCCCTGTTTTAGGAATTTTACTCTGTCCAGCAGGGTCAATCTTCTAACAGGCTGATTTTCATACTGTGAATCCCCATATATAGCATGTTCAATGGCAGCGATAGTCCACTCCATATGGGATATTGACATTCTCCACATGGGGAGCAATTCAAGGACAGTGATGGTGGGTGAGACTTTTAACGGGGCGTGCACTTAAAAAATGCTTGTCACCTAAATCCCACACAAGTCCATTGGTACTTGTTCTTCTTTTGAATTGCTTTGTGATCACATTTAAGCCCAGGATTACCAATTTTAGAGCTGATGCCCTCTCATGCTAGGGATGGACTGGCCATTGGGACTACAGGGAGTTTCCCGGTGGGCCGGCTTCAGTGACAGCGAGCCGCTGCCCCCCTCTGCTCCTCAATTAATCCCTTCCCACAGCACTCACCTCCTCTCCCTCCCCACAGCACTCACCGGGGGGGGGGGAACAAAGAAGCAGGGGGAGGACCAGAGGAGCAGGGGGGTGACAGAGGAGCATAGGGGAGGGGACAGACAGCTGACTATACAGCTATGGCCTGGGAGTTTCTCACTTGTGCCTTATCTTGTCCCATTAAGGGGGGGCACCAAATTGATTCTTTGCCCCGGGTAAAATAATGTCTAGCTTCCCAACTGGAACTGCCTATAAGAGTACCAGCACCAGCCGTTCTACTCGAATAAAGTAGAACGGCAAGTAAAGGGGGAAAGGTGGGCTTGGGTGGCCGGGGAGGGGGGGTGTGCAGGAGTTGTCCGGCCCCCATGGGAGAGACCTGTCAAAGTGGGCCAGTCTGGATGAAGTCCAGGGCCAAATTTCTGTCCCAGTCCAGCCTTGTCTCATGCTGCTTAAGTTCTAACGATTCTAACGCTCCAGCTAAGCCAAAACTAATTTTCCCTACCATTTACTGGTGGCAGTGCCTCTGAAGGAATGTAGAAGACTGTTTAAGTGTCCTACCCACTTATCAGTTGGTCCTCTTCCCCCATTAACCATTACAAGAGAACACTTTTGTGTCACCTTTCTATTGACTTTATTAGCAATCTCCGTATTTGTAAGGGCTGTATGGTTTTTTGGTTAATGGTAGCCTGCATTTAAAAGTTGGTAAATGTTTTACCCCTCCATTGCTGCCCTTGGTAACAGTTCTGATGCCTGTCTTTATGCAGGAAATGTTCAGGTTTAATGGCATGCCAATCCACTTAGTTTTCCAACGGTGGGGTCCAATTAACCTTCTGCTTCTGGATAGGTCTCTGTAAATACTTTGATAATCAGCCCCATTATGGATGTAGCGGCCTGCTCCTGTTGGGATGGCGCTGCATTAAATTTAGGGGGAAGTCTGAGGCCTCGTACACACGATCAAATCTGTCTGCTGGAAACGGTCTGCTAGACCGTTTCAGCAGACAGATTTGATCGTGTGTACGGGCAAACAGACGGATTTGGCCACCCGACAGATTTCAAAGCATGCTTTGAAATCTGTCGGCTGGGAATCCATCCGCCCGACATGTCTGCTGGTTAGTACGCTAACCAGCAGACATGTCTTCTCGCACACGCGCCGAATGGTTTCGACGCATGCGCGGAAGTGTTTTACTTCCTGGTGCGGTGACGTGGCGGCGTCAACGTCACCGCCACGTCACCGACACGTCAGCGCGCTGTCTGCTGGCGGGGATTTTGGTTTGCTCGTGTGTACACGCGAGCAAACCAAAATGCCAGCAGACAGATTTGTTCAAATCGGTCGGACAGACCGTTTTGAACAAATCTATTTACTCGTGTGTACGGGGCCTGAGAGTTAGATGACTCAGACATGTATGATTTTGAGCAAATTTTGCCTCTGTTCCAGCCATGTAAAAAATGTAAAAAAAAAAGTGTAAAAAATAAATAAATAAGTAAAATAAAAAATAAATAATAATGATAAAAAAATAAAATGCCCCTGTCCCCCGGTAGCTTGCGCTCAGAAGCGTACGCACACGCAAGTCCCGCCCACATATGTAAACGTCGTTTAAACCACACATGTGAGGTGTCGCCGCGTTCGTTAGAGCATGTACAACAATTCTAGCACTAGACCTCCTCTGTAACTCAAAACTTGTAACCTGTAAAAATGTTAAAGTGCCGCCTATGGAGATTTTTAAGTAACAAAGTTTGGCGCCATTCCATGAGTGTACGCAATTTTAAAGCATGACATGTTAGGTATCTAGTTACTCGGCGTAACATCATCTTTCATATTTTACCAAAAAATTGGGCTAACGTTACTGTTTTGTTATTTTTTAATTTATGAAACCATTTTTCTTTACAAAAAAAAGCCGTTTGAAAAATTATTGCGCAAATACGGTGCAAGATAAAAAGTTGCAATGACCGCCATTTTATTCCCTAGGGTGTCTGCTAAAAAAACATATATAATGTTTGGGAGTTCTGAGTAATTTTCTAGCAAAAGAATGATGATTTGTACATGTAGGAGAGAAGTGCCAGAATAGGCCCGGGAAGGAGGTGGGTTTTAAAGCCCGGTATTGAAGTGGTTAAGCTAGTGCATTGTTGGTTCACTTACGTTTTCCTTCAATTTCCCTTCTAAATGTTTTTTTTCTTTGTCTAAATTTCTCACTTCCTGTTCCTCATCAGTAAGCTGTTCTGGCTGACTAAACACCGCTCGGATGATGGTGACAAGCTTACTGAGGAGAAACAGGAAGTGAGAAATTGTGTTGTTTGCATAAGCATTTCCCACTTCTTCATCACCGTGACACGATCGCTGGTATGCCCGCGGACATCGAGTCCACGGGACCAGGCTGGTGAGAGAGGCCTGTCCAGATGCACTATACCCACTCAGGCTGGAGTGGCGAAATAAAGTTGTTGTAGGAAGCAGGACTGTTTCCATATCCAGTTACATCTGAATTTGCTGTCTTCCATTTTGCTATCCCTTCATCTTCCACAAATTTTCACTATTTTGCCCCATTGGGTAATAAAAGCACAGAAAAAGACATTGGGCCAGATTCACAGAGCCGTAACTCCTGTCTAACTGGTGTTAGACTGGAGTACTTTCAAATTTCGCGCGCCGTATCACTAGTTTGAATCCTCAAACCATGATACGGCGGCGTTGGGCTTCGATCTGACAGGCTTACGTCTTCGTAAGCCTTCGGATCTACGCTGCAATCTTTTTGCGGCCGCTGGGTGGAGTTTGCGTCGTTTTCAGCGTCGGGGTATGCAAATTAGTTTTTTCCAGCGATCCACGAAGTTACGAGCGTCGTTTGTAATCGCTTACGTCATTTTTTTGCTGCGTAAAGTTACACCAGCTATTAGCTGGTGTAATGTTACGCAGCCCATGTTAAGTATGGCCGTCGTTCCCGCGTCGACTTTCAATTTATTTTTTATTTTTTGCGTAAGTCGTCTGGGAATAGAAATGTACGTAAACTACGCTACTCAAACAACGAATGACGTAACGACGTGATTTCGCGCAATGCACGGCGGGAAATTTCTGAACGGAGCATGCGCAGTTCAATCGTCGCGGGAACGCGCCTAATTTAAATGCCTCACGCCCCCTAATCGCGTAGTTTGATTCCGCCGGGAGAAATACACTACGCCGCCGTACCTTACAGGCCAAAATCTCTCTGAATTCCTCGTAGAGCCAGGTAAAATACGGCGGCGTAGCGTATCTCTGATACTCTGCGGGAATCTAATTCTACCTGAATCTGGCCCATTGACTTTACTGCAGCTCTCATCCAGTACCCTAGAGCCTAGACGGCGGAGACACAGAGGTAACGTGACACCCAAAACAAACCAGAAGCTCCTTCGGGGTAGTGCTACATATATATATATATACATCTTTCTGCCTGTCTATGCCATGCTGCCGACATATAGCCCATACCCATGATCCGAAAATCGGATGGCAGATTTTTTATTTTATTTTGCATTCTAGTCACATATGGAAAATGGAGAGGTTACTAAAATGATAAATTCTCATACAAGAGAAAAAAAAAAATCAGACGTGATGTCATGTGTTGTAATGTATTTCTATCGTATTTTTGGACCACAAAAACGTACTGATTAAACGAAAATCGTACAAACTAGTAATAATATCAGATGAACTGTCATGATCCGCTCTTGAAAGCTCTGTACTAACGATCTGATTATCGTACGATCGCTTCGAAAGCGGTGTTTTTCGTCCAATTTTCAGATCGTGTGTACGGGCCATTAGGCTGTGTTGCAGTGTGAATGGAACACATAGGAAACAATTGTTTCTTGCGTGTCTCTGCGGTGACTGACCTTTTACCATGCGGTAAAACATCTGTCGCCGCATATAGTGTAAATTCACCCTTAAAATCCTCATTTTGCAGCATTGTATTGCAGGTCCATCTGACATGTCACAGTCTTTGCAGGGACAGTATCTTAACAAGGGAACTAACAAATACATTGGAGAATGCTGTATCATTTCAGCGTTAACATTTGTCTTTTTTTTTGTGTTCCTTAACTTCACCTTTCATTTCCCTTTTATAGTTTCACTTACAGTATTGTTAACCCTTTGTGAACGTTTCTCTGCTTTAGAATATTACCTACTGTAGGAGTGCTTTTTCTCATGGTACTTATTTTTACTTATGGTCATTTTGAAATCAATAATTTTCAATTCACAAAAAATAATCATTGCAGTGGTATGTCATTTTTAACAGATGGAAATTGCATTCTGGAAAACCTATTAACTCACGATAACATTTATTATTTTTCTACCACATTAAAATAACTAACTTCTCCTGACTTTGGCAATAGGATACTTGGACCAGAATCCGGGTGTTTTTAGGTCCTTTAGACCTAAATTAGCATTTAACCCTTGCTGTAGGGATGTAACCCTTCTACACAGAAGCATTTTTGTTTTCCCCGAAGTTCAGCTTTAACCACTTAAGACCCGGACACTTACGCTGCTAAATGACCCAAGGTGTTTTTACAATTCGGCGCTGCGTCGCTTTAACAGACAATTGCGCGGTCGTGCGACGTGGCTCCCAAACAAAATTTGCGTCCTTTTCTTCCCACAAATAGAGCTTTCTTTCGGTGGTATTTGATCGCCTCTGCGATTTTTATTTTTTGCGCTATAAACTAAAATAGAGCGACAATTTTGAAAAAAATCACTATTTTTTTACTATTTGTTATAAAAAAAATCAAATAAACTAAATTTTAGTAAAACATTTAGGCCAAAATTTATTTAGCCACATGTCTTTAGTAAAAAAAAAAATCGTAATAAAAAAAATAGCTACCTAGCGGGAACAGCGACACTAATACAGCGATCAGAAAAATGATCGCTTAGTGACGCTGGCAATAGGGAGTGAAAGGGTTAACTAGGGCGGTGATCAGGGGGTTAAAACTTTATTAGGGGGGGTGGGGGGGCTATCCTGAACCTAACACTAACTGTTTTTTACAGTGCCTGTCACACTGACACTAAATGCAGTGATTAAATCACTGCATTCAGTGACACTGTGACAGGGGGGTGGGGGGGGCGATCACAAGGGGTTAATATGCCTATGTGAGTGTGTGTCAGTGTTGTGTTGGTGCACACTTACTTGGCATGTCTTCTCTCATCAGCAGCGCTGGGAAACAGCGCTGCGATGAGAGAAATGATCATTTCCTCCTTCCTGTGTAAACACAGGAGGAGGAAGTGACAGGCTGGGAGCGCGCTCCCATTGGCTGGGAGCGATCGCGGGGGGGGCGGAAAACACGGACATCCGCCCGCTCGTCGGCGATCGCTCCCAGAGCCAGGGGGACCGCCGCACGCCGCGCTAAGGCGAGGACGTAAATTTACGCCCTTGTGCCTGTACGAGCCATGTTGTGGACGTACATAGGCGTGCGGGGGTCCTTAACTGGTTAATTGGAACACACAGGGGTTTATTTACTAGAATTGGAGAGTGCAAAATCTATGCAGCTCTGCATAGAAATCAATCAGCTTCTAGGTTTTACTGTCAAAGCTTAATTGAAGAAGTTGAAGTTAGAAGCTGAATGGCTACCATGCACAGCTGTACCAGATTGTTCCAGTTCTAGTAAATCTCCCCCATAGTTATTGCGAGCCTTATGCCTCGTACACACGATCAGATTATCGTACGACGTATCGTTTGCATTTTGTTGCATAAAACTAATAACGAATACAACAATGCAAAATGTGCTCTACGAAAAGTAAGATTTTTGTCGTACCATTCTGGAAAAACCTTCGAGTGTGCGTACCTACGTATCTGAAAATACCGGTATGTCAAATACGTATGACCCTATGTCCTTCTGATTTATTTTTGTGTTTCCAATCTTGTGTGGTCTATCGATTTTTAGCAGACGCATACTGTACTGATTAAAATATTGTCGTATGATGGGCTGTCGTCCGAGCAAAGTTTTTGTGTTTGTTCCTTTGAATTTTGTTGGACGGACTGTCGTGATCGGCTGTACTAAGCTGTATACCAATGATCAGATTATCGAACGATCAGTCCTGAATAATATAGTCCACAGCGATGATATTAAATGAATGACAAAGTTGCATGTAGAATGTATCAAATAAGAAGTCCAATTCCATGCATATCACCCGGTGAAACACAAACACGCATAGGAGTGCCCATCACCGTATTAGGATGTCCCCTTTAACGGAAGGTAAGTACACAAAGCAGTTGGCTGTAACCAAGCCGCGGCCTTTAGCATGCACGTGTGTACCAGGAATGTACCAGGACCAGGATGTACCAGTAAATCAGTTGTATGAGTTAATTCCAGTCACAACAGTCCGTGTTGCCAATATGATATCTCAAAGGGAGGAAGGACACGGACCATAGCGTAATAACGTAAGGAATATTTATATAAAAACAGGTAATGCACTTACATTTAATTAGGTTAAACACAGCATAGATTGTTGCCGGCTGGCAAATACAGAAGCCCATCCTCCTCTGCTACAGTGTGGTGATGTCAGAACGTTGCAACCATACGTGTTTCGTCACAGCATACATTTTCAATGGGGATAGAAAGCAAAAATGGGGATTGAAAACGTCTGCTGTGACGAACCGCGTATGGGTACAATGTTCTGACGTCACCATACTGTAGCAGAGGACGGGCTTCTGTATTTGCCGGCCGGCAACAATCTATTGAATTTTTATATTGGCGCAGCTCTTCAATTTTTAGTATCCCAGTTCAAAGAGGTAGGTATTTAGGCCTCACCTGTGGCCAGATTCAGGTGTAAGGTCCTATAGACAGCTCTCGAGCTGCAGGCAGTTACCAGTTTCTGTGGAATGCTTAGGCCTGTAAACCTTTGTTGGCCTGTAAACCTCTTAGTCAGAATGCTTGAGGACGTCCCAAAAGTTTAAGGCCGCGTACACATGATCAAATCTGTCTGCTGGAAACGATCTGCCAGTGTGTACGGGCAAACAGACGGATTTGGCCACCCGACAGATTTGAAAGCATGCTTTCAAATCTGTCGGCTGGGAACCCATCTGCCCGACATGTCTGCTAGTTAGTAAGCTAATCAGCAGAGATATCTTCTCGCACACGCGTCGAATGGTTTCGGCGCATGCGCGGAAGTGTTTTACTTCCTGGTGCGGTGACGTGGCGGCCTCAACGTCACCGCCACGTCAGCGCGCTGTCTGCCGGCGGGGATTTTGGTTTGATCGTGTATACACGATCAAACCAATACGTCCCCAGCAGACAGATCTGTTCAAATCGGTCTGTCCGACCGATTTGAACAGACAGATTTACTCGTCTGTATGGGGCCTAAGACTTCCCAAGTCCCTCAAAGGATGGTAAAAAACATAGAATTTTGGCATGCACCATAAAATTGTTTTCTTCGGATCCATTGAGCATCGAGGGACAATGGCCCAGATTCACAGAGCGATTACGCCTGTCTAACTGGTGTTAGACAGGAGTAATTTCAAATTTCTCGCGCCGTATCACTAGTTTGAATCCTCAAACCATGATACGGCGGCTTCGGGCTTCGATCTTAGTCTTCGTAAGCCTTCGGATCTACGCTGTGATATTTTTGCGACCGCTGGGAGGAGTCCACGTCGCTTTCAGCGTCGGGATATGCAAATGACTTTTTATGGCGATCCACGAAGATACGAGTGGTCTTCGCAATCGCTTACGTAATTTTTTTTGCTACGTACTGTTAGATCAGCTATTTGCTGGTCTAACGGTGCGTAGCCCATGTTAAGTATGGCCGTCGTTCCCGCGTCGAATTTAATTTAATTTTTTTTTTTTTACGTAACTCGTTCGGGAATTGGAATGTCCGTAAACGATGCTACTCAAACAACGAATGACGTAACGACGTGATTTCGCGCAATACACGGCGGGAAATTTCTGAACGGAGCATGCGCAGGTCGATTGCTGCGGGAACGCGCCTATTTTAAATGCTTCACGCCCCCTACTCACGTAGATGGCTTGCACCGGGAGAAATACACTACGCCGCCGTAGTTTACTGGACAAAATCTACCGGGATTCCACGTAGAGCCAGGTGAAATACGGCGGCGCGGAGAGTATTTCTGATACTCTACGCAAATCTAATTGTATGTGAATCTGGGCCAATGTTTTTACTAATCTGTGTCTATCTTCATGTTCTCTAATACTAATACTAATTTGCTGCAAAAAAAAAAAAGCCATTCTGGGTTGTGGTCACACTTATCTTGTCTTGGGGAATGTAGGTGGCAGTAACCAAAGGTTTTAAAACATTCTGTGTCACTCAATGAACACCAAGAAAATTATTGCATAGTACACAAATCCTATTTCCTTTCTACCGGAACAATGTAAAAATAAAAATAAATTATAATAACGCTGATACATGCTTTAGAAGTAGTGAGAGAAAAGTTTAGGAATTATTCTGGATAATTTCTGAACATACAATTTAGCTTAGCAGTATTTAAAAAAACCAAAACATAAGCAACATTCTTTGTGTATTGACTTTTCAAAAGTATACAAAAATCAATAAAATAATATGATAAATGCTTCTGATGCATATGGTAATGTATTTAAAAAAGTCTGAGCTTCAAAAATTTTAAAAACAAACTTGGTAAATGAATGAAAATATATGCACACTTTATTTTGTGGATTAAAACTACGCGCACACACGATCAGTCCATCCGATGAGAACGGTCCGAAGGACCGTTTTCATCAGTTAACCGATGAAGCTGACTGATGGTCTGATGTGCCTCCACACCATCGGTTAAAAAAACGATTGTGTCAGAACACGGTGACATAAAACACAACGACGTGCTGAAAAAACGAAGTTCAATGCTTCCAAGCATGCGTTGACTTGATTCTGAGCATGCGCGGATTTTTAACCGATGCTTTTGCATACTAACGATCGGTTTTGACCTATCGGTTAGGCGTCCATCGGTCAAATTTTAAAGCAAGTTCTCTTTTTTTTGACTGAAGGATAACTGACCGATTGGGCCCACACACAATCTGTTTGGACCAATGAAAACGGACCTTCAGTCCGTTTTTATCGGTTTTGACCGATCGGGTGTACGTGGCCATAGTTGCGGTAATTTTGCATAATTTTAAAGCATATTACTGTAGTGTAAAATAACTTGCTTTGCTATCAAATTATTGTGTTTTACTGGTTCTACTTTATCTTCTTTGTAGCATTTAAATGCATTCTGTTTTGACTGTCGTAATTACAAATGAAATTAACAGGTAGTGTACATTTTCATTTAGGTGTTGTACTTTAAAATGACTTTGATGGTGGATGACAAGCAATGAGTTACACAACACTTTTACACTGAATTCAAAACAATGCAGGTCTTAGAAACATCATTTTATTGTTTTTAGCTATTAATATATACAATACATAGATAAACATGGCTTTTTGCTGCCCTTGTTGATAGAATGTTACCGGTTTAAAAAGATGTATATATATTGCACTTAAAAATGTAATCCTGTACCGAAAACATTTTACCACCAGCAGTAGACATTATGTATACATTATATATATTATATATTTATATGTTCTTCTATTGGAGAAAAGAAGAAACAAATCATGAATTATACATGTTCATAGAAGTATATTTTTCATACTTTAATAAATACAATATAATTAACTCAGAACATTTGCTTTTCTTACAGGCCCTGTTTTAAATAATAGTGGCTGGTTTATCGATTATAAAGTAAAAACAGGTATCAACAAAATTCTATTCACATGATTAGTTTGAATATCCATGAATGCTTCCAAGCGTTAATGCTGCAATATATGTTCGGAAACGAAACCTCTCTGAATTGCACAGAAGACGCCAATAGACTGATTTAATAACATGGTGCAAATAGCCTATATGTCCCGCAACTTGCTCAGCCTTATTTAATAAGGCAAAGAACAACACACATTAACCCAGAACTACCAATGAGAGCACTTTAACTGATTAGATTTCAGTAAACTGAGATCTGTTGTTGCGGGTTACTATATCGTTGCTATATTTGGCACCCTTACTGCTCTTTGCATTCCCATAAATAAACTAATTAATATACAATCTGTCAGTTGTTCTAATGAAACTTATATTACTATCTGAATACAACAGTTAAGAGCACATCGGTGTACTTTGCACTAAATTGTTAAATAAACTTGTATATTTTTGTGATTTGTAAATACGGCTAATAATATATTCCTAGTAATATGATTGAAAAATCTTGGCAAAGTTCAATAAACTTCAGCTTTTCATGATAATAAATCATACAAATTGTAGCCAACAATGTTGCGGTTAACACAAGTATTGTTTCTTTTTCTGAACAAAAACTACTTTTATTAGACCTGGTTCACACAGGGGCGGCATGACTTTGGGGGCGACTTGGCAAGGCAATCTCAAGACGACTTCAGAGGTGACTTGCAAAATGACTTCTGTATTGAAGTCAATGCAAGTCACCCTGAGTCGCCCCCAAAGTCGTACAAGAACCTTTTTCTAAGTAGGAGTGAATTGAGTCACTCCTATTAGAATGTGTGTAAAAAATGTAGCGCTACATTTTTTACACATTTCCTTCCAATTTTTGTCAAATTGTAGTGTAGCTGCTTATATTTTTACACTGTATTTGTCGTTTTCACTTTGGTTAGTGCAATATTTTTCCATATTTGTACTCCTATTAGAATGGTTCCATTGAATAGAGAGGAGCGCGACTTGTCAGGTGGCTGAGTCGCCTGACGGGTCGCCCCTGTGTGAACCTGCTCTAAATGTTGGTTTTGAAAAATAAATTCCAAAAACAGGTGAAATAGTATCCAAAGATGTCAATGATATAAATCTAAAATCAGAGTGGGTGTGGCAATTCTGAAAAATTATGTAGTGTGTCCAGGCAATAACACTATATTGACAGGCAGAACTTTAAATAAAAGACTCTCTAAACAATCTTTTAAAGAGTAAAATTAGCTCTGTAACACTGAGAGCTCATTTCATATAGGACAGGTTAATATTATGTCACGTTCACACAAAATCTGCAATAAAACCATCAACATCTCTATTTGTTCTGTATTTAAGGTGCTTGGAGGTCTTTTTTTTCTAGTGAATGGCTTTAATTGCAGCCAGTGGCCTATAGGATCCTCATTGCATGAGTTTGCAGTGTTTAAACTTGATACAGTGCTAATATCTTGTATGAATAGGGTATTTTGAACTGCAATTATGAGTTGTATCTATACTAACAAACTGACTAGCAGTGTAATGGATATATTGATCTCAGCCATGAAGAGCTCCAGTCATGCCCGGGTATAGCCACAGGGCCCTATTTTACATACCATGTCAATGCCACAGGCAGGGTTAGTATCTTAGGTTGATTAGCAGCTAATAATGAACACATAATCTGACAATGCTACTACGTCTACCTGTAGTAGATGTATAGGCCTTTACTGCGTAGATGTTAGATAGATATAGGTGAGGGGAGGGGGAATTTACTGAAACTGGTGCCCACAGAATCTGGTGCAGCTACACATAGTAACCAATCAGCTTCTAGGTTTAAAATGTCAACGTTTAATTGAACATGCTGAAGTTGGATGGTGATTGGTTACCAAGGATAGCTACACCAGATTTTGAGTGCACTAGTTTTAGTAAATCCCCTCCCACTGCATAAACTAGTGTCAAATCCTCAGCTCATCTCCTTGTATACAAAGCACAAAAAGTTTTTATTAATAGATTGAACATGTCTGTTTTCACTGCCATAAAAAGCTGATTAATAGCCTTTTGTAAGATAAAAATAATGCTTATAAGCTTGCATGACATTTAATTATTATCATTTTGGCACTCGTTACAATGGGAGAATTGATTAGTAACATCTGGGCTATTCCAGTCCATTAAACTAGTCATTTCATATTCATCGCCCTTCCTTGTTTATTTGCAAAGACTGAAATAATAAATTGTTGTGTCCACCAATTATTGCTACCCGGAAAATTATAGTATTGGAAATAATTATATTTATTGACAGGAATATTACTTTACAAAAAATGTACTACATCTTTTCTGTGGAGTTCTGTCCCCTAAGAAGACAAATTAAAGACATTGCACAATAGTTCAGTCATCATCACCTCTAGAGAAAAGGGCAGAAGAAAATGCTCAGTAAATGCAGAAAGATAGACAGCTAAAGTTGTCCATAGATCTCAAACTTTCTAGTAGAAATAAACCTTGCCTCACCCAGGGGTGTATTTAGGTTTTGTGCTGCCCTAGGCCTGACTAAACTTGTGCACCCCCTAATTTAAATATGACACACCCCTTCCTGTCAAGGCCACACCCCTTGCGGTTTAGGACCCACCCTGAAATTTTCAAGTGGGGACACTAGTTCTGATGGCTTGGGGGGGCAATGGATTCCCTTAATTTGCATAGATATCCTCTCACTTCCTGTTTGACTGTGGGACAGGAAGTGAAGGGAAATCTCTGCAATGGGACAGGGATGGTAAAAAAATTTAAGCGATGCCCCTCACAGTTGCAGAATGCCAACCGCCCACATACTGGAAGCAGTGAGGCCGATTTATGGGGGGCGCTAAACTAATTTGCCTAACAGTGTAGCACAAGCTGACGGGGACACTGTCCGTGCTGCCCCCCTGCAAAGTGCTGCCCTAGGCCTGGGCCTTGTTGGCCTAGGCCAGGATACAGCATTGGCCTCACCTGCTCCCAATATACAAGCCTAAAAATAGGGATTCTCAGATGGTGTGAGGAGAGGACTAAGCCTTCCCTGCAAATCGCTAATAATTTCAGCTGTCTACACCTCTGGATCTATTGGTAGTTTTATTTTCCATGCTTTTTCACTAAGGATGACTTTTGTTTATGCATGGTTTCATTGTATACATTTCTTAGGTTTGTTACCAAATGACTTTAAAGCGGAGGTCCAGCTTAAAAAATAAATAAAAGTCAGCAGCTACAAACACTGTAGCTGCTGACTTTTAATAAGGACACTTACCTGTCCAGGGTGCCCGCGATGTCGGCAGCCGAAGCCGAGCAATCGCACGGGTCTTGGCTGCCCTGCCGCCATCGTCATTGAGGGAATCAGGAATTGAAGCGTTGCGGCTTCACTGCCCGATTTCCCTGCAGCGCATGGCGCTAAGTGATTGGGCGGATGTCTCCTGGGAAACACACAAGGTCCCAGAAGACACTGTTCCTCATTTACCAGGAGGCAGTGTGAGGAGGAGAAGAAAGAAGACCACCGCGGTCAAGGCAGTGGCAGATTAGGAGATCTGCCTAGTAACAGCTACTACTGATAAGTAGCCTTTTTGGCTTTTTTTTTTTAAGGGCAGACCTCCGCTTTAAGACTTGAAATCAGTGGACGGGGCTCCTAATTACACTAATCTTTACTTATGACAAATATAGAAATAATATAAATTGAAATTCCTACTGTTCTGCTCCTTGAAAAGTGGCTTGATAGTTACCCTACACCCCAAAGATGAAGTATCTGGAAATTATATTGAGTGAATTCAGTGGTGGACTGTGATGGCAGAGAGTCCTGCTGCAGAGTTTACAATTGTTCTACCTCCTTTGTAGTTACTGTCTTTATCGGCGTATAACACACACCTTAACTTTAAAAGGGAAGTTTCAGGGAAAAAACTTTCCACAGCCCCCTGTGGATAACACGCAGGCACGGTTTACCCTCTATTTTCAGGGTTAAAAAGTGAGTGTTATACGCCAATAAATACAGTACTTGGTAAAGAGGTTTATTTTATTCTGGACTGCCCACACTGCCAGTACACTTGTATTCATTACAGTAGCAGGGGCTGCAAATAAGGAGCTATACAATCACAGCCTGTGGTGGTATAGACAACTTACTTTACAGGACTCCACTATTATAATGACAATGATGGCACAGAACAAGCATTGTTTTCAAAATTTCCTCATGTCATTTTTTTATAGATATATATATATATATACACACACATATAAGCAGAAATATAATAGATATATACTTTAATTTGTTTTGAACTTATACATTCATTCATTGTATAGTTTTTCTTTCAGTTACACTTTAAGGCGGTTTGGTAATACATCCTTCTGGATATGTCAGATCTGATATGAGAACATTTCCATCTACTGATTTATCTATTCCTGTTTGAGATAACAAGGATCCAAGGTGAAACATGCTTGTTTATGTATACTCCATATACAGTTCATGCTTATTTAAGTATTTTCTTTCTATAAATCTCTTAGTATAAGAAACAATAAGGTTACCATCGCAACCCTAATTTAGCAAGCATATGATAGACTCATTGGGATGCTGACCTATAGATAAAGTGCTTATTGAGGTGAAAAACAAAACAAAAAAACAGATGATAGCATAGGATAATACATTTTAGTTGTTAGTGGTTAACTGTTCTCAGAATACTTTGTAATCCAGAAAATTGTGCACAACACGCCAATAAGACAATAGGTCTCCTTAATACAATAGGTTTTCAATATTTTGTTTGGCACATTCGACTTTATTTTGTATGAGAATTTGTAAACATTAGATAAAAACAATTTTTTTTTAAATTAAATTACTATTTTCTTAGGAATGGTGTATAAAATAAATTAACTGGAGATTTTTTTTTCTTTCTGTAAGCTCTTACTATTAGCTTGATATGTTTCAATGTATCAATGACATTGGATCAATTCAATGATAAATCCAAAAACATTTTACTTATTTTAGGGCTGGAAGTAAAACTAGATTTAATAAATATATGGCCCAAACATTTAATACAAATTAATAAATGAATGTCTTGCATTATGTGTACATTTGTTTCCTGGAGAGTGGTGTTGCCTTTAGCTGCCAGTAGTGGTTTTGGAATAGTTGTTTTAGCCACACTTGTGACTAGACCCCAAGGAAACAGAGGGTTTAAACTGGCTATGTGTGTTTTCCTGCTCACTAATATATTTCTCCAGTGTTGGGGGTCCTCCTTTTATTTATTTTTTAGCAATGCCCTTAACTTTAGAGAAGGACAGAGTGGTACAAGCGTCCTTATGGTCAGATACCAGTACTGGTAAGGAAGTTTAGGGATGCAGCATGTTCTGTAATGGTCCTACAATTAAGAAACCTTGTGCTCAGATTTAAAACTATCAATCATTGATCACTATAGCTGTTCATTAGTATCCTTAAGGTTGCCTCAACATTGTCACAATATAGAAATCTAAGGCTGCTATAGTAGCATTTTGTATTATTTATCAATTTAAATGTATGCTATTATATGTCAGTCAATGAAAAGATAGAATTATTACAAAGCAACGTCATATTTTGTTTAAGAAAAAAATACTTATACCCTGAATATTTAAAATGCAATAGAAATGGAAGTACTCGGTTATATAATACTATGTAACTATATTGTACTTACAGATATTTACAGTAGTCTTTAGTATTTGTGGCACAAGAAAAGCTATTTATCTTACAGATTTGGTAAGGTGCACCTAAATATGTACATGTGCTACAGAGATGCACTTAGTTCATGAAAGCTACATCCAACACAGTTGATTTAGCAAGCCTTGCAGGATTGTGTGTAAAAGTATTATAGCAACCATGTGTAATAAACATATTTTTGTTAATATGAACAGTTTGTTTAAAACACAAGAGTTATGTCATATCACAAATTTTTCCTGTAGAGTGATTGAAGAAACCTGGGGGCATATTTTTTACTTATTATGATGCAGTTGAGTATGCAGTGCTCATTGTCATGAGACAAATACAAAGGGCAGAGAACTGCAGGTTCAACCCTGGAAAGTAAAAGTATACTTGTACTCCCTCCCTGCTCTTTTCTCCATCACAACCAGCATGTATATCCCTAGGCATTAGGGGAAGCAGTAATGTCACTCCCTCTGTCATGTAACAGTGCTTGGACCTAGCGAGTTGCTGCCAATTCCAAGCACTGTCATATGGAATGAGGTCACATGCTCCCCCATACTTGGAAGCACTGGGTATTTTTGATAACTGTGACAGAAGAAGGAATCATAGGTTATCAATGGCAAGGCGAGTATCAGTGGGTCAGGAGGCCCCTTTTTTAAAGCCACTGGGGTCAATTTACTAAAGGCAAATTGACTTTACAAGAGAATGAGGTGAAGCTTGACTGACTTCCATAATCTAATCATGTGCAAATGTACAGGCAAAAGTAATGTTTTTTATTATAATTTTTGCACAGGTATTCTTTAAAAGGTAACTGCTGTCACTAAGCTAAGGGAACATTCACTTTTAAAGTGAACAGCTTATTTGCCTTTAGTAAATAAACCTCTCTGTCCCTTTGCCCTAAATGTGCAAGTTAGTGCTGTCTCTTTTAAAGTATCAGACCACTCAAAAGTAATACTTTAGTTAAAGTGGTTCTAAAGCCTTTTTTTTTAGCACTATACCCCCTCACCCCCCTTATTCATACCTGAGCCCTCATTTGATCCAGTGCTGTGCCCTGGATCCTGTGACAAGGGAGAGAGGGATGGGGCCAAACAGGACTGTCTTAATGCATGGGAACCCCTGGGCACTGCCCAGGGGCTGCAGGTGCATAGGAGGCCCCATGATATTCTTGCATTACATCATACATGCCAACTGTCCTGGATTTCCCAGACCAGTCAAGCATTTTACTAAGCTGTCCCAGGATGGCCGTGTCCTGAGCAGATTCTGGAACCTGTGCCGTGCTTTCCTGATCCCAGTATTGTGCCCTCCTGACCCCCCCTGCATACCTTCTGTCTCCAACCCTGTACTGTGCCCTTTATGTTGATTTGTCTTTGATTTATCAAATGCTTTTTATATTGTTTAAAATCTATTTTATTGAAAAGTACCAGTAAATATATGTTTAATTCTATAACTAATTCTTGAGGGTAAATGCATAAATTGTGACAGGCTGGTAGGGGCCCAGTGCATTACTTTGCCCAGGGGCCCATGATGCTATTAAGAGGGCCCTGGGCCACCTAGCTGTGTTGTTTGTGTCTATAGACAGGCAGTGTGGCTTAGGATCGGGCCTGCAGCTGAGCTATGCAGGAAGCGTTGTCCTATAATCGCAGACCACGAGGTGGTTCAGGGCCATCTGTGCAATTCTTAATTCTTCAATAACCTGTTTGTTATTTAAAAAAAACTATAAAAAAGAGAGTTTAAAACCACCTAAAAGGTGAAGACTGGTTGGCTGAGCAAGCACCTGGCTTATTTTAAATAATGCATGTTCTAACTGCAAGATCCCTCTGGCATAATTACTAATTCACATAAATTGCTGAAATTTTGGAGTCCCCCCTCAGATTTGCATTGTCTGGTATCTCACACTACATTCCTTATTATATTCCCCATTTATGTCTATGGTCGCCTGGGCTTCCAGTGCAAGGGGAACATGCACCAGTGTGCAAAAGCCATAACTCTTCATATTTGTCAAAAACACTGGCTTTGATAGAATGACTTATAATTTTAGCGGTGCTCATCCAACACAGAATTTGCAATGTTTGGAATAGAGAGAGGCAATATGTACATTAAGGTGTTTGACGGTGTAATGCCAAGCTCCCATCTTATAGCCCCTCCATAAATATTTATTTTTTGTAATTGAGAGATGTACTTGCATTCCAAACTGCCAAATTTATTGCAAAGGGAGCAAAATGGCTTTATAAATTAAGGTACTATTATAATTTTGCCTGCAACATTCAATTATTATTATTATTCTCAACTGACTATCTTTGCATGAATGTAAATTCTCCATATGTGCACCTCAACAAACCTGCACAAGAGCACTTAAACGAATATAAACATATGAACAAAGGAATGAGTACATTCACATTTTCCATTAAATCAGCTCTGGTTCTGGGGACAGAAATATTTTAAATACACTAATAATTCCAGTAACAATACATTTTCCAAAGATTGCAAAGTTTGCCCTCTGCAAAACGGTAGAGCCTTTTGTTTGGCCAAACCAAATGCACATAATGTACATTTTTCATTTATACCAAATTAAATAAAACATCCAGCAAACTTTTCTTTAACATTGCTAAAAGATAAGCAAGTTTACATTCAATTGCTTGGATGATTTACATACAGGCATACCCCACTTTTAAGTACACAATTGTGTTTATTTACTAAAGCTGGAAAGCGCAAAATAAGGCTCACTTCTGCACAGGAACCAATGAGCTTTCAGGTTTTATTACCAGGCTTAATTGAACAAGCTGGAGTTAGAAGCTCATTGGTTTATATGTAGAAATGAGCCTGATATTGCGATTTCCAGATTTAGTAAATAAACCCTATTGTGTACTTAAAAGCGGGGTATGCCTGTACTTATTTTCAGTTCTAATATAGTAAAAGCAATTTAAAACGGCACTGGAAATCCAGTTTTGAGTGGAATGCGATGTCAGCGCATCATAAATACACCAGTTTATCCATAAAGTGGTTTGGCTCTGCCTACTGATTTATCTGCTGAAATAAAAGGGCTATTCTTGTCTCTGTACATTAACACCAAAATTTGGTATCAAAGGGTATTTTTTTTCACAAGAAATGGTATTAAAGGGTATTATACTTCATATTTGGGTTGTCAAATCAAAGTTAGTTTTGAAGTAACACTAAGTTAAATTAATACATTTAAATGGAAAGACCTTAAAATGAGAAAAGAGGAACATCTTGGAAGTCAAATTGCACAGCTTGAAAAAGATAACTAAAAAAAGATTAAAAAAAGGAGGCAGATGGTTATGGGGATTTCCATAAAAAAGGTTTATGAAGGCATTTAACCCCTCTTGTTAAAAGATACACAGCATTACTGCTGCTTGCAGGTTACAAATTGGCAATTAAATTGGAAATATTTACAATGAGGGGAAACTTTAACAACTGGAAGGATTACACCGCTTTAGGATTTGGGGCTGACGTAATAAAAAAGGAAAATAAATACAGCCGGTTTACATATGTAGCAGGTAATTTACTATTTTCTTATGTGCTAAATTAAAGGGGTTGTAAAGGTTTGTTTTTTATTTTCTAAATAGGTTCCTTTAACTACTTGCCGACCGCCCGCCGTCATATTACTGCGGGACGGTGGCACTGTTTCGCGAGAGCACGTAGCTCTACGTCCTCTATTTTTCGGCCACTAGGGGGCACGCGCGCGGCGCCCCCGGCCGGCGCACGTGCTCCCCGCACGCCCCCAAGTCACGCGCACGTGCCCAGCGGGTACGATCGCCACCAGGCACCCACGATTGCTCGTTACAGAGCGGGGAACGGGAGGTATGTGTGTAAACACATACCTCTCGTTCCTGTCAGCGGGGGGAAACGCTGATCTTCTGTTCATACAATGTATGAACAGAAGATCAGTGATTTCCCCTAGTGAGTCCACCCCCCCATACAGTTAGAACACAAACAGGAACACACTTAACCTCTTCCCTGCCCCCTAGTGTTAACCCCTTCACTGCCAATGGCATTTTTATAGTAATACAATGCATTTTTATAGCATTAATCGCTATAAAAATGCCAATGGTCCCAAAAATGTGTCAAAAGTGTCCGATGTGTCCGCCATAATATCGCAGTACCGAAAAAAAAACGCTGATCGCCGCCATTACTAGTAAAAAAAAAATATTAATAAAAATGCCATAAAACTACCCCCTTTTTTGTAAACGCTATAAATTTTGTGCTAACCAATCAATAAACGCTAATTGCGATTTTTTTTTACGAAAAATATGTAGAAGAATACGTATCGGCCTAAACTGAGGAAAAAAATGTTTTTTTATATCTTTTTTATTATAGCAAAATGTAAAAAATATTGAATTTTTTTCAAAATAGTCGCTCTATTTTTGTTTATAGCGCAAAAAATAAAAACCGCAGAGATGATCAAATACCACCAAAAGAAAGCTCTATTTGTGGGAAAAAAAGGACACCAATTTTGTTTGGGAGCCAGGTCGCACGACCGCGCAATTGTCAGTTAAAGCGACGCAGTGCCGAATCACAAAAAGTGCTCTGGTCTTTGGACAGCAATATGGTCCGGGGCTAAAGTGGTTAAGCTAGTGCATTGTTGGTTCACTTACCCTTTTCTTTCGATTTCCCTTCTAAAGGTTTTTTTCTTTGTCTGAATTTCTCACTTCCTGTAAGCTTGCCCCCATCACCAGCCAGTACTCTGTAAATATGTCTTATCAATCATTTGTTTTTCACAATGAAAAGTCATTTTGTAAAGAAAAAAGCTGCTCAGCTATTATATTCTCCACTATGGAGTTGTACCTCTTTGGCCAGGACTACCTCCACCTAAGCGTGTGAAGGTTCCAGGTTAAAGGTGATAGCAGGTATGGTTAGTGATCAAAATATTGATCAAAAGAGAGGAGACTGTTAAGGAAATTTGTAGGTTCTGTTTATAATTGTATTCTATTTTGTATGTATTACACACTGCCCTCACTGTGCACATGGCACTAATAATGTTTTCATTACATGTTTGCATTCTTTTAAGTCCTGATTAGAATTAGGCTGCCTATGTTACGTCCCTTGTTACCATAAAAGTACAATTGTAATATTAATGTGATACCTACGTAATAAAAACGTGTATAAAAACCTTCAATTGCCTCATAATAAAGGAGAACGGTTATTTTGAAAGATGCTGAGTGTATCTTTTGTGTCTGTTCCATACTGCAGTAGTTATTCTTAATTTGGAACCACTAATCAATACGAGGATAGGAGTTGCCTATCTATAAAATGTCCATGTCAGGCTGGGTTCACACTACGATTTTCCTGTCCGTCAGCCGCTTACGATTTCAGTTTTGAAAACGTACGGGCCCGTACGGGAAAACGCATACATAGACAATGCATTGCAAATCGTATGCACTCAGATGCATCCGGGTGCGTACGATTTGCTGGCAAAACGTTTTTTAACAGTACGCAAAACCGTGTTCGACCACGGTTTTGAGTCCGTTTTTGAAACCGTATGGCAAACGCATACGTTTTTTTTAAACATTAAAGTCAATGGAAAACGCACATATGTGCGGTTCCATACGTATAAACCGTATGCGTTTTTCGTCTGCGCATGCGCATTTTCAAAACAAGAAAATCTTTATTTATTAAATGACACTAATTCCAAAAACGTATGTGTTTTTTTAATCAAAACCGGATGGAACCGTACGCACTTTTTGAAACCGTATATGTTTTATAAACGCATACGTTTACATACGGATCAATCCGTTTCAGCCGCATACGTTTTTTCATATAAATCGTATGCGGCTGACGGACGGGAAAATCGTAGTGTGAACCCAGCCTTAGTCAGCCAGAACAACTTACTGAGGAGAAACAGGAAGTGAGAAATTCAGACAAAGAATAAAAACATTTCGAAGGGAAATGGAAGGAAAAGGTTAGTGAATCAATAATGCACTAGCTTAAAGGAACCTATTAAGAAAAAAAAAACGTTTACAACCCCTTTAAGATGGCATACAAACATATCTTTCAGATTATATGTGAGCTCTTAATAGCTGGTCAGAAGGTTTTACAATAATCATAATCTAGATGACAAGTGCATGACATCCCAAAGGAACCAAGTTACTAGCAACTAGGGTTGTCCCGATACCACTTTTTTAGGACCGAGTACAAGTACTGATACTTTTTTTCATGTACTTGCCGATACCGAATACCGATACTTATTTTAAATGTCATGTGACAGTTTTCAAACCACAATACAGACTAAGGATATTTTCTTTAGAATTATGAAGAACTCTAACTCAAGACATTATAAAATAATAAAAATTTGTAAAAATGAAAAAAAATGTTTTATTTTCTTGTCACGCAGTAGTAAAAAACTCAAAGAATTTTTACAGAACATGTTGATAAATACAAAAAAAGTATTCTATTTAGGTATCGGGAGCATTTGTGCGAGTACAAGTATTCCCGCAAATACTCGGTATCGGTCCCGATACCGATGCTAGTATCGGTATCTGGACAACCCTACTAGCAACAGTGCATATTCCTGAAGCAGGAGCAGTCTATATCTGTGACAAACGAGCCCTTTATGTGAGGGCCTGGTCAGGTAACAGGTTTGTATGTTTTCAATTTTGTACTGAAGACTCATGTGGACAACCTCCATTTGTTATGAAAAGTGTGGCATCAAAAGAGGGATAATGGGAGTAAGCTGCTAGGAAAATAATCTGACAGGGTAGAAAAAAGTATTCATTATTTTAGGATATGTTTTTGGTAATTGTTTTTACAAAGTAATCATGCAAACCTGTCATCAGAACTTGCCCTCATTAAGCTACACAAAGAAATGGAAGAGCTCTGACAAACAAAATGAAACATACACATAATTACAGTAAATAAAAATAAATCTGAGGTTTCATTGTTCCTATTTCTGTTTTGCACACATTTAAATGGACACATGAATAAAATAAACTGCTACATTCCCCATATTTTATGATTGCATGTCTCTTGCAGCCATTTGCTGAAACAATCAAGTTGTTACAGAATTTTCATAAGGAAAAGAAAAAATAAAATAAAAATAAATTACAGATGTAAATCACACTTCACCATTACTGTACCTTAAATTAACCATTGAAGCAAAATATATTTACCACTGATATTAATGATTCTTAAGTTGCTTACCACATCACAACTGGCATTTTAAAAAGCGAACATTTATATACGTTTTCAAGGATGCCCTTTCAATGTAATAGCAGCTTTGTGTGTTTTTTTTTTTTTTTTTTAGTAAACACACAAAGTTACACAGCAAATGATAAAATTATTTACTCAAAAAAAAAAAGACAAAAAAATGTAAACATAAATATAGGGTCCGTGGAAGGATGTTCTAGTATCCCTTTCATATACTGGGTAATAAAGATCATTCTTTTTTTTTTTTCTTTTTTTTTTTCTTTTTTTTTAAGGCATTCACTTTCTTTCCACCTGTATCCTCCTTGAGTCTTTCTGCATTGAGAATACAAAGCTGGATGGAGAGAGGAGACTGTCCACCCAGTTGACGGTTCCATACCAGATCTTGGGAGCTTGACTGGATGTTGGGTCTTCAGCTTTATTTTTTAAGATCCAAACGATTTGAAATGATACTGGTTGGTAATCTATACAAGAACACATGTGGTTGCATAATGCAACGCAGCAGTGCTTACTGAAGCAGCATCAGTACCTGTTTAAAATAAACTGAAATATCATAAAACAATGCATCCTTACCCCCTGCATGTCTAATGTGTAGCACCTTCTACTTGTAATAGCTAATGCCTCTAGGGAGTGGTGAGATGTACCCATTTAGTTATTCTTGTTCCTAATTATCACATCATTTATAAAAATAGAAATATACAAGAATTGACGCTGGGTTCCATCTTGAGAGGTTTTTCTCGTTGTCCTCTGAGAACATGTTGGAGAATCAGGTCTCAACAAGCCCTATGCATGTAGCTGATTTGAAGTCAGACATGATTTGCAAAACAACACATTTTTTGCAATGAGTTTAGCGAACTCTAAGGAAAAAAATAAAATAAAATAAAAATCCACTGTGTGTGTATGGCACAAAGAGCACAATGACAAGGGCATATTCAGTAGCAGTTGATTCGAATGGTTGGTAATGTGTGCTACAAACTGTACAAGCATGTTGTTTTAAAAAAGATCTAAGTGGTTCTTTGTTCTTAAAGCCTAGTTTGGGCTTCAGGTATATATATTTCAATGCTGTCTGCCCGCTCACTGGCTGAATTTTGTCGAAATGAGGCCGCTCTTTTTGCAGCCATTAGCCGCCTTCTGGCTTCTTGCCTTTGTCTGTCAGGTAGGTCCAGAGACTTTTCTCGAGTGATAGGGAATTTTCCCCTGGAAGGTTTCTTTGGTATTGGAGGTGGGGGTTTCTTGTCATCCTAAAAATATAATCAAATTAGATATTTATAGTTTGAAAATGTAATATATTCACTATTATCTTATGCATATTGATGCTATATTTATATTGTAAATTATATACATAGTGAAACAATAATTTATAAAATGAAGATGATTAAAAGGACTGCTTTCATGAAGGAAAAAAAGTGCAGATCTTCAGTAGCTTGATAACTGTTTCCATGACAGCTGCTATCTCTCTGACTTCAAAAGACAAACACTATACAGAGGGTAAATAAGGGATCTGTTACATATATACAGTATATATTGATATCTATATACTGTATATATATATATATATATATATATATATATATAGGTATATATCTATATCTAGATATAGATATATACACATACAGTACATACATACACTGTGTGGGCCAGATTTGCATACAATCTGCGGCGGCTTAGCGTAAGCCATTTACACTACGCCACCACAACTTAATGGAGCAAGTGCCGTATTCCCAAAGCACTTGCTCCGTAGTTTGCGGCGGCGTAGTGTAAATGGCCCTCCGTATCCCTGTGTAATTCAAAGGGGGCGACTTGTATCTAAATTAAGCGCGCCCCTGCGTCGATCGAACTGCGCATGCACCGGCCGGGAGAAAAGCCCAGTGCGCATGCTCCAGCTCACGTCGGAAAGCGTTGTTGAAACCGACGTCAAAACGACGTGACCATCACTTACGCAATGCCCTATTCGTGAACGACTTAGTAAAACGACGTAACCGACCGAAAAAGACGACGCTGACCGACGCCATACTTAACATGGCAATGACGGAACTTCGTAAACCTACCCCTCATATAGCAGGGGTAGGTTTACGCTTACGGAAACAACGTAAACGACGACGGGGCGGCGTAAAAACGTTCAGGAATCGGTGTATTAGTCTCATTTGCATAGGCAAATGAGAAAACAACGTAAAGGCCACCTAGCGGGCAGAAAAGTAATTACATCTACGATCCGACGGTGTAAGTGTTTTACACCTGTTGGATCTTCACTGTATCTATGTGTAAGTGATTCTAGAAATCACACGCATAGATACCCAGTAAAAAAAACAGAGATACGACGGTGTTTCCTGCGATACACCGTCGTATCTCTTTTGAGAATCTGGCCCTGTGTGTTTACTGCAAATTGCAGTTAATTTTTTAAGAGAGGGAAGGATTTTTTTTTTTGTGTTTGTTGCCCATATGAACTACATTCATATGGTACCATCAATAAAACAGACAAACTATACTACATCACTAAGTAATTCATTGGATATGGACTTGGATATGTAACTTAACTGTAATTGCAAATACACATGCATTTTTATGTTGAAAAAGACAGGTACAATTCAGCGGAATATGAGCTGTGTTGCCAGCTGGATTGTTCCTGCTTGTACCACTGCAACTACCTTTTACCTGTAAACTTGCTGATCTCTCAGTATAGCCCCGCTGTTATGTAAAGCAATACTGCTAACCCTACATTCTGTATTCGAGGGACTCAATATTTACTGCCCACAGATAAACAGCAGTGACAGTATTGGGTAGCTTTGTTCAGCTTGGACTGCACATTTTAAAGAGCAAGAAAAGTACTTTCAAAAATAAATATACATTTTCCACCTCCGAATGCATATTAGCATGTCATTTCTCCTGCTATCTTATCTAACAGTTCCCGTGAGCATAAATTGTTGCAAGCATTTTGTTGCTCCATCTTTCATGCCACTAGAAATCACCAGATAACAGCTGTGAAAACTCAAAGTAAAAAATCCACTTTACATCATCTCGACTGACCTCAGATAACAAAAAAAAAACTGTTCCAGTAAATTGGGAAAGGAGGGATCATGATATCTAAAGAACAATAAAAAATATCGCGCTAAAGGATATGAATAGCTAAAATTGAAAATAAATATGTGTAAATGTGAAAATAATGTTAACTTAATAACCCAAGCAGCAATCTTTAGCTACACGTGGTAGTCATGTAAATACAAGTAGAAAACATTGGAGAAAAAATTGCGCTAGTCATACCATGTGGTGAACAAAGTGTTAAAAAATAATTAAATAAATAACCAAATAATATTAAATATAAGAAATATATTAAACTCTAGGGAAAGAAGGTAAGGAAACCCTTCTAGTGAGACAACAAAAATAAATTGAATTTATGACTGTGTGAAAAAAATAATAATAATAATAAAAAAAAAAAAAAACATTCAGTCCAAAAAAATCTGTGACTTCTTAAACATAATGTCCCCATCAAAGTATCAACTCCATGGATGTATGTTGAAGGGGGGAAAAAGCCAAGATGAAAGGGATTCCACCACCAGTCAGGTTTGGATAGAATAGAAAAGATCCACCAGGAGAGGGGTAGGTAATAAACTCTTACCAGATTCCCAGCTAGTAAAGCATATAGATCCACTCGATCCCAGAAGGGAGGGGGGGGAACTGCAGCACTCCTCTGCATTCAGCTGGTCCTCGTTTTGATAGGTGTGGATCCCAAAACTCCTTTCCAGGTCCTAAGCTGGTTGCACAGCTCCAAAGGATCCAGTTGGAGACCCAGAAAAAAAGGGGGACTCAAATAGTGAAGTACCGTAATTATCCGGGTTTTATTAAAATTGTAAGAGTATACACTAGATGCACTTCATAAGTCCAAAATACAAAGGCATTACATCCAGTCAAAGTAAAACAAAATATAGCAAACAAAACAAACGTGCGCCCGTGCTTACGGGGTCACTTCTGGACACGGTGATGTCAGTGCGTGGCTCCGCCCTGACTAGTTTCGATCAATACGATCGTTCTCAAAGGGCCCTTTGAGAACGATCGTATTGATCGAAACTAGTTAGGGCGGAGCCACGCACTGACATCACCGTGTCCAGAAGTGACCCCGTAAGCACGGACGCACGTTCGTTTTGTTTGCTATATTTTGTTTTACTTTGACTGGATGTAATGCCTTTGTATTTTGGACTTATGAAGTGCATCTAGTGTATACTCTTACAATTTTAATAAAACCCGGATAATTACGGTACTTCACTATTTGAGTCCCCCTTTTTTTCTGGGTCTCCAACTGGATCCTTTGGAGCTGTGCAACCAGCTTAGGACCTGGAAAGGAGTTTTGGGATCCACACCTATCAAAACGAGGACCAGCTGAATGCAGAGGAGTGCTGCAGTTCCCCTCCCCTCCCTTCTGGGATCGAGTGGATCTATATGCTTTACTAGCTGGGAATCTGGTAAGAGTTTATTACCTACCCCTCTCCTGGTGGATCTTTTCTATTCTATCCAAACCTGACTGGTGGTGGAATCCCTTTCATCTTGGCTTTTTCCCCCCTTCAACATACATCCATGGAGTTGATACTTTGATGGGGACATTATGTTTAAGAAGTCACAGATTTTTTTGGAGTGAATGTTTTTTTTTTTTTTTTTTTTTTTATTATTATTATTATTTTCTTCACACAGTCATAAATTCAATTTATTTTTGTTGTCTCACTAGAAGGTTTTCCTTACCTTCTTTCCCTAGAGTTTAATATATTTCTTATATTTAATATTATCATAATATCTATACTGTGTACTAGCAGACTTTAGCTTTAAAAGTCTGTTTTTTAAAGTTGCTATGGCACAGATCACTTTACCTGTGGTCCATTTTTTTTTACAGATCTTAAGCCTTGGAACTATCACAGTACCCAAATGATGCCACCAATCTTGACAAGAGGGTGTAAGTGCACAGATGTTCACATGCTTTTTGTGATTAAAAAGGTATTATGTTAGAAGAAAGAAAAAATATATATAACAACTCTTGATAGATGCTCACATGCCTATTTTACCCTTTAGCTAAGAGGTTGCAAAGGAAAGGGACCTAAGGCTAAAGCAGCACTGTTGGCCATGTTTGGCAAAAATCTGTAATTTGGACTTAAAGTAGCACATCACTATAAACACAAGATGCCACAGCACTTCTTTTTAGTACAGAGGCTTTGACAGCTTTGTTTAAAGCGGTTCTAAAGGCTGAAGTTTTTTTTACCTTAATACATTCTATGCATGAAGGTAAAAAACTTCTCTGTGCAGAACCCCCCCCCCCCCAAACCTTACCTGATCTCCCTCTGATTTAGCAATGTTCACAAAAGCCTTGTCTGTCCCGGGACTTTCTCTTCTCATTGGCTGAGACAGAAGCGGGAGCCCATTGGCTCTGACTGCTGTCAATCACAGCCAGTAACCCAATGAGGAGAGAGTGGGGAGGCGAGGCCGAGTCGTGGCTCTATGTGTCTTAGGCCGCGTACACATGATCAGACCGGTCCGATGAAAATGGCCTGAAGACCAGTTTCATCAGACCAAATTGATCGTGTGTACGGCCCATCGGACCGTTGTCCATCGGATCAAAGTTTTAAAACTTGCTTTAAAATCTGTCCGATGGACACCTTTCTGTCGGACCAAAACAATGGTTAGTACACAAAAGCATCAGACCAAAAACCTGCGCATGCTCAGAATCAAGTCGACGCATGCTTGGAAGCATTGAACTTCATTTTTTCAGCAAGTTGTTGTGTTCTATGTCACCGCGTTCTGGCCTGATGGGATTTTGGACTGATGGTGTGTACGCACATCAGACCATCAGACAACTTCAGCGCTGGTCCGATGAAAACGGTCCGTCGGACCAGTCTCATCGGTTTGGTCTGATCGTGTGCACGTGGCTATTGGGAGGCATAGAGCAGCGGCTTGAGAGCGAGCAGCAGCTTGGAAGCGAGCACGTAGCAGTGCCCCCAGGGCAAGCTGTTTTCTCTGGGGGCTCTGCTGGAGGGGGAGGAACCAAGACATCAGCAGTGGACCCGAAAAGAAGAGGATAGAAGCTGCTCTGTGCAAAACCACTGCGCAGAGCAGGTAGGTAAAACATGTAAAAACAAAGCAAAACAAAAATTAAGCTTTAATACCACTTTAGCATTCCGTACAGCAGTAGATCACTGCTGCCTGTATATAGTATGTATATGTATATCTTAAATATAAATAAAAGTTATCTCCATTGGATGATCTTTATAAAAATCATACCTTTTTCTCAGGAGAATCAATTGTCTTCCAATCATTGGCTTTTAGCTGGTGCAACTTGTCAAACTTCATGCTCACATCTTCAATGGATAACTGCAATAAGTCCCAAAATCCTGCTAAGTCTTGTGATGTTGGCCTGGGCATAGCACTTGGATCCTTATTTTAATAAGACATAATAATAGAATGTTAGCTCAAAACTCAATCTATTATTGTTGCAATAATGCTATATGAAAATCTCTGACTAATACAGCAAATGATCATTGTTTTCTACTATAATCATGTCTATACAAATTATTAAATATTATATTACATCAGAAAATGTGTGCCCATTCATAAAAGGGTTCATTTAGGCAAATTTTGGTCTCAAGTATTATACTGCTGCTCAATCACAGAGTATTTTTGCTGGAAATCCATTATTTAGCATGGTGGGTTCACATGCATTGGGGGGATAGCTGAGATAAATTGGCACCTGATTACCAACCAGGAGGCATAAAGGAAGGAGCAGAGGGCAAATAACCATTGGAAGTAGCAGAGGAGGCAGAGTAGGACCTGACAATTAATGGAAAGAGAGACAAGGTAGAGTGTGAGCAGATTCAATACCAAGGAGAGTGAAAGAATGTAGAAAACAGATGATCGTGAATGACAACTATTTGGGTTCCACTGGAAAAGAATGCAGCAGCAGAGCTGGAAATGGACAGGAGGGTAAAAAAAAAAAAGAAGGCAGATTTTGGACTAGGCATGTATGAAGTTCAATGTCTCCCTCTTTGGAGAAGGTGCACCCTTTTGGAGGGTGTGCTGCAGTTCATACCTTTCTTCTGATGTGTGGTGCAAGTATTTGCACTAGTTATGACACACCTCTGACAGGGTGTGAGACATGGGGGTGGTTCTTTATGGGAATGGACATTGCTTATAATATGTGAGGCCCCTGTATATTTACTAAACGTCAGGAAGAATTTACTATTATTTGGTCACAGGTTGAGTTTCAGTCTACCTTCTTGTATTTTAAAAAGAGAGGATTTTTTCTCCATGAATGAGAATAGCAGAAAGGCAAAACAAGAGGAGCATAGCAAAAAAGGCACCCTCCAGAGCAAAACAAATATGGTGTGGTTTAGACTGTACCAGTAAAAGTGTCGGGTTATGAAGAAATCACATATGAGTGACATATAGTTTTCTAATGTACATGAGATTCATGTGAACATCAGTAACAGTGAATGGAAAGGGTTTTTACCTTTTCAAAACGTTATTTTACTTGGCTGGGGCAGTTACAACCCACTGTTCATACTTCCCAACTGTCATAAATTCCGTGGATGCTGGGATTTTGTGGAAATCCTGAGACAATTGGGTGGTATTAACACTGGCTTGCCCCATCCACTCCACTGCTGCAAGAGTGGGCTAGAACAATGAAGGGATGTACATGATGAATATGTATACTGTGTATGACAAGTTTTTTTTCTTTTAGATACTAATTAATGTATTTGTATGCTTGCCAGAAATCTCTCTTAAGGTTTAGTGATCTTTGCATGCTGTAAAAAAAAAGACAATATTCAATAAAACTTTTTTTATAGTTTTTTTTTTACTAATGTAATTATGCTATATTTCCACTAGATGGCAGTGCCATACTTTTCATTGAACCAATTCTTCACTATACAGTACTATAATACAAATACTGTATATTTGGCACAAATGGTACATATTAAGTTACATTTCCTGACCAAGAAAGTTAAAGTGATGGTAAGCCTTCTTTTTTATTTTTTTTATTTAAAATAACAAACATGTCATACTTACTCCCACTGTGCAGCTTGTTTTGCACAGATTGGCCCCGATCGTCCTCTTTTGGGGTCCATCGGCGGCTCTCGCAGCTGCTCCTCTCATCAGATATGTCATTGGATTTGATTGACAGCAGCAGGAGCCAATGGGCGTGCTGCTATCAATCTATCCAATCAAGAGCCTAGACCTTGTGCAGAGAGGGAGAGCGTGTCTCCGCTAAGGGAAATACGGGGCTCAGGTAAGTAAAACGGGGGGCTGGGGGGCCGGTGACTGCCAGAAGTTTTTTCACCTTAATGCATAGGATGCATTAAGGTGAACAGGGCCGGCGCTACCACTAGGCGAATTAGGCAGCCGCTGACACTGACAGTAGAAGTCCTTACCGCTGCGCAGTCCTGTGGAGGGAGAAGAGGCGCTGGGAGCTTGTAACAACCTCGATCCAGTCAGTGGGTGAATCCATGTGCTCCCCCTCCCCGGCTTCTCCTCTTTTCCCCCACTCTGCGGATCTCCTACCATGTGCAGAGTGCGGGTAATGACTGCCGCCGCCGCTGAGCAGCTCCTTGACCTCCTCTCCTGGATGGACGGCCGTAGTGTGGAAGTCTGGAAGACCTGCCAGAGCAGCCAGCGATCATCGGAGAGGTACTGTGAATGACAGTCCGCTGCCCGACACTGACAGCATCCTGTGACGTCACTGCCTGATCGAGGGTGTCCGAACATCCCTGCTGACCTCACACACAGACTTCCTGTCCCCTGTCATCATCATGCTCCTCGTCACCCCCCTGTTCCTGGCATCCCACCACCCTACCTCTAAAGCCTGTCATAAATGTTATCACCACCCTGTCATCTCCATCCTCCCTGTCACCTCCCTACCACCCACCCCTGACATCTCCATCCTCCCTGTCACTTCCCTGCCACCCACCCCTGTCATCTACATCCTCCCTGTCACCTCCCTGCCACCCACCCCTGTCATCTACATCCTCCCTGTCACCTCCCTACCACCCAACCCTGTCATCTCCATCCTCCCTGTCACTTCCCTGCCACCCACCCCTGTCATCTACATCCTTCCTGTCACCTCCCTGCCACCCACCCCTGTCATCTACATCCTCCCTGTCACCTCCCTGCCACCCACCCCTGTCATCTCCATCCTCCCTGTCACCTCCCTGCCACCCACCCCTGTCATCTCCATCCTCCCTGTCACCTCCATGCCACCCACCCCTGTCATATTCCTACCACCCACCCCTGTCATCTTCCTACCACCCACCCCTGTAATCTTCATCCCCCTGCCAGCTTCCTACCACCAACCCCATTAAATGTACTGGTGCTCAAAACATATTATGGACACAGGGAACATTTTTCTCTTGACAACACAGACAGAAGGACATTCATCCTTCCAGTGAAACCACAAATGAAGGGACTTTTTTATTTCAGTGACACCAAGGAGGGACATTTTTTTTGGGGGGGGGGGGGGGCACATAGCTGGTCTTGCCTAGGGCGCCAAATTGCCTAGCACCGGCCCTGAAGGTGAAAAAACTTTAGCATTTACAACCCCTTTAACAATATTAAGCATTTTTTTAAATCTTAATAGGGCATATACCCAACATATCTCTGTGATCATTTAACCACTTCAGCCCTGGAAGGATTTTCCCCATCGCTAAAACAGACAATTGCATGGTTGTGCAGCACTGTACCCAAACAAACTTGATGTCCTTTTTTACCAACAAATAGAGCTTTCTTTTGGTGGTATTTGATCATCTCTCCGGTTTTTATTTTTTTACGATATAAACAAAAAAAGACCGTCAATTTGGAAAAATATATATATTTTTTACTTTCTGCTATAATCCATATCCAAAAAAATATATATTAAAAAAAACAAATTTATTCATCAGTATAGCATGATATATATTTTTCTACATATTTTTGGTAAGAAAAATCACAATAGGAGTATATAGATTGGTTTGCGCAAAAGTTAACATGTCTACAAAGTACAGGATAGATTTAGGGACTTTACACTTTTTGGGGACCAGTGACATTATTGCATTGATCAGTGCTATAAAAATGTAAAAATTACACTGGCAGGGAATGGGTTAACACAAGGGGACTATCAAGAGGTTAAGTGTATTCCCTAGGTGTGTTCTAACTATAGGGGGGGTGGGCTTACTGGAACATGACAGAGATCTCTGTACCCGATCACTGGGAACAGTAGATCTCTGTCATGTCATCTGTCAAAACGGGGAATCACCTTGTTTACATAGGCAGCTCCCCCATTCTGCCTCTCCTCACCGTGATCACGGGCCACCGACAGACATCAAATCTGCGGGGCACGCATGCACGCGCCCACTATCCTCTCTGCATGTACTGACGTACTGGGGAGCATGATACCTGTGTGTGCGGTGAGACAACACCTGTGTGGCAAGCCTCTTTAACAGGGAGATAGGTGTGGGTCAGCACAAGGCTGCACCTAGCTGATAGCCTGTACGTAGTAAGCGGCCAAGTTGGCAATGATTTATTTTCAACTGTAAATAAACCGCACCTTTGTTTTTTCACCTTCACTTTTGCTGTGCCTAATTTTTGTGTAGTGAACTCTACCAGGGGGTCACACATACCACCGCTGCTGAGCTAACCCCCATACAGAATCCTGTATAATAATAATAATAATAATAATAATAATAATAATGAATAAAATAAATAAAAGACTGAATGAAAATGTGGTGTTAGCTGATTGACATTAAAAATTATGTACGAAGATGTGTGATATGCTTGATATTGTGAATAGATATATGCTAGCATTAATGTCTATATATAAGATTTCCATCTCTCTTCTATTTAATACATGCTGTGCAGAATACTGCATTTAGACAATATTTTTGTATCCTGGAGTTCTGCTTTAATATGCCTTCTCAAGATAAATGTTTTTTCTAATTTATAGAAATTGTATTCATTTAGAAATGATAAATATCTTTTTTTTTTATTATTATTATTATTATTATTATTATTATTATAGCATGACTTCTGTTCTCAGATTCATAAAGAGCTTGGAGAGGTGAGGGTGGAGAAACAGCATAACACTGATCTTTCCAGTAAAAGGCTGTGCAGGGGGTGTGTCAGCACAAGTCTTGGCCGTTGGATTACAGGCATGCTGTTCTCCCAGCACAGTCAGAAAACTGACCATGCTAGAAATGAGAGTACACCTATCCCAGTGTGGTCAGTCTGAAATAGGAAAGTAGGGGGGCTGGTAGGATCAGCAGGTATTTTACACAAAGGAAGAAATACAAAGCAAACAAAATACTTTTTTAAACACAAGTACGTGGTACAACAGACGCATATCAGAAATATGAAATACTGGGATAGCACAATCTTTAACGATAAGATGTTGTGCTTAGTGAACAGTTCATATGTAAAGATGTTTCTGGTTATTTCTAAAAGATTTGACCCTGGGTCACCTCTGTTATAGCATCATGCTAAAGAATTATCACAGGTGTAAGAAAAGTTGATGCAAAATTACATACATAAGTTATTCTTTTTTTTATTTTTTTTTTTGCAGAAGTGACTTACCAGGTTTTGCTGACAAAGCCAATAAAATTGCTGAAACTTCTGTGACATGAGCAGCTGTGCGCTTCCCACTGCACTCCGGATTTTACCTAGATCTAAACACAGAAGCAAAATATAAGTTGATCCTAAAAAAAAAAAAAAAAAAATAGCAAGCGACAGCAGCAATCTTTGATCAATCAAAATATTTAATAATGTTGTCACTGAGAGTGTCTACTTCCCAACAACCAAAATTATATATTGGGTGACCATTAGTGTTGAGCGGAATACGCCATATTCGATTTCGCGTTATTGCGCGAATATATAGAAGAATATTCGCTAATATCGAATATTCGTGATATTTTATCCCAAAAAAATGTTGCGAAATTTCGCTAATGCGAAAATGATTGCGAAATTCTCATAAACTGAGATCATTTCCTGTATTACTAAACTAATATGCACTAAACACGAACTCTACTTAAAAGAAAGGAGAATAAGGGGGCAAAAGAAGGGAGCAATATTCCTATTTCCGAATATTCGAGTTATTCTGATAAAAGGAATATTGCGCGATTTTCTTCTCCGCCCTTCTTTTGCATCAGAGCTAATCAGAATAACTCGAATATTCGGCAAAAGGAATATCGCGCAATATTCCTTTTGCCGAATATTCGAGTTATTCTGATTGGCTCTGATGCAAAAGAAGGGCCGAGTAGCTGATGCGAATTTTCGGCAACATAAAAGAGTCGCATCAGCTACTCGGCCCAGGGTCTCTCTCTAATCATACCAGCAATGCTTTTAGAAGTCGATGGAGATCACTAGCATGTGATCTGTTTTAAAAATAAATTTGAAAAAATACGAATATTCGCCATAGCGAATATTCGCCGCAATATTCGAGTTATTCGCGAATACTCGAATATGCAATATTCGTAGCGAATATTCGCAATGCGAATATTCGTGAGCAACACTAGTGACCATCAAAAAGGTTCCTTTCCCTTTGTCCTGATTAAGACCACTCGGAGAGGGCAGCGATATAACTGGTGGAACAGTAACTTGGTGTATTGCATTAGAAGTCAATGGGTAGGAGAAAACGTGGCTTCTTCAGGAAGATCTTAAACTTTATTTGCAATGGTGTAGTAGCTAAGGGAAAAGTACAACTGTATGCTGTTGGATCCATTCCGCAACCAGTGGAAAATCCTCTGGATGCTATATCTTTGTTTGTGTCATACTCTTTGCAACAAAATGTGCTCTGTCTTCCATGTTGAATGATTCCCAGTTTCATTAAACTCAGAAGAATAAAGTTAGGTGTACACTGAGTTGTTCTTCATTTAACAAGTGGGTTAAAGTGGTTCTAAAGGCAGAAGTTTTTTTTATCTTAATGCATTCTATACATTAGGTTAAAAAAAAAAAAAAAACTCTGGGTGTGGCTTCCCCCTAATGTGGGTCTCATCTCATTACAGCAATGCGCATGAGGGCAACGTCTCTCCTAGGTCTCGCTTTCTCGTCATTGGCTCACACAGCAGCTGTTTATCACAGCCAGTGAGCCAATGAGGAGAGAGCAGGGGGTGAGGGCCACGCTCTGTGTGTGAATAGACAATGTGCTGGAGCATGGCTCGAGAGCCCCCATAGCAAGAGTCTTGCTGTTGATTGCAAGACCACCAGCGGTCCTAAAAAGAAGAGATAATCAGGGCTGCTCTGTATAAAACGATTGCAAAGAGCAGGCAAGTATAACATGTTTATTATTATTTTTTTTTTTTAAATACAACCTTTAGAAACCCTTTGAAAGCAAATACACTCACAGTTCCCTGCATTCACACAACCACTGTAGAAGCAGGGCTCTCTTCTGCTGCACTATTGTATTCTGACAGTGGGACACCCCCACCCCCCCCTCCCCGGTCAGAATAAACTGATTAGTAATGCAGCCATTGAATTTCAATAAGTGTATAACCAGCAAGGAAATATTGTTTTACATACAAATATTAAAGTAGTATTATGGGAGGTAGTTCTGAATAAAACCAGAGACTAACCTTACTTTGCAGAGCATTTATATATAATTTTATGTTTGATTTCTTGATTAGTTTCTTACCGTGGTGTTGGCTGTTATAATGCAGCCTGTAAGTTTGACCAAACTAAATTGGATCTAGCTGCTGCCATAACAAAGATATCTATCTTCAAATAGCCAATGTATATCGGCTTGCGGCGGTCTGGAAGTGGACATTTTTTATGATTTAGCCCTGGTTCACACTGGTGCATTTTGAGATGCGATTTGGCATGTCAAATCGTATGTCAAAACGGCAGATTTAGCCGCAAATTGCTGGCAATGGCACTGTCCTAATCAGCGCGACGCTGCATCTGCGGCATTGCACCGGTTTCAAAAAGTAGTCTCTGTACTACTTTTTGCGATTTCAGCCCATTATTTACATTGACATCTGTGCAGAAACCTGCACAGTTGTCTCTTAAATCGCGGCCGATATCAGGACTGCCAGCGGGAGTGAAATCGTGCGAGTTCAGCTGAACTCGCACGGCTTCACTCCCGCATCCCAGTGTGAACCTGGGCTTAATAAATGTTATGCTTCTATATTCTCTTTTGTAGCTGGATCGTTTTGCCCCTCCTGCAGTTACTTAGGCCGCGTACACACGATCAAATTTATCTGCTAAACCGGTCCGACGGACCATTTCAGCAGGCAAATCTGATTGTGTGTACGGGCGAGCAGACAGGTTTGTCCATCGGACAAATTTCAAAGCATGCTTTGAAATTTGTCCTCTACAAACCTGTCCGTTGGATCTGTCCGCTGGTTAGTACACTAACCAGCAGACAGAACTGTCCGCGCATGCGTCGAATGGATTTGACGCATGCGCGGAAGGATTTCACTTCCTCGTTTGGTCAACGTCACCGCGTTCCCTGGCTGAGGGGATTTTCATCCGATGGTGTGTACACACCATCGGACGAAAATCCGGAGGAGAAATGTCCGCTGGAAACGGTCCGTCGGACATGTTTCAGCGGACATGTCCCTCCGTGTGTATGCGGTCTAAATGACCACTTCAAATCTGTCATTGGTGAAAATTTTTAACATATACAAAAATTTTAAATCGCTTTGATGAAAAGCTAACATTTGTTTGGATGGTAAGCACATAAAACATTATCCCAAGGTAGATGTCAGGAATGCAACAATATTCGATTGTATAAACATTTTTATATTTTGTGTTTATCTTATACAGCCTAAAATATATCAGCAACACTTCTTTTGAGGAAGCCCCTCATCAACGGAACATGTTGACAAAGTAAAATCTGTATAGCGTTTACGAAATATGGACAAAAAGACCTTGTTGTAAAGCATCATATATAACATGATTTTATTATGTTTTTAATTGTAACACAAATAAAGTTGTCATATGGTTTTTTAGAAGAAAAAAAATTGTCTTGTATAATTGCACCTTAAAAATCCTGTACCATTATATGTTAATTTAAACTAATTCTGGGATGTGGTAATATATCAATATCCACCTTCTAGCCAAATTATACGTTTTAAGACATCTTCTCCTGTCACTGACTCTCCTATTTCTAGGTTGGCAAGACAACTATGATACCGGTGGAAAAGACCTCTCTTTTAACAATCCTTAGGAAAGCAGAATCGCTCACCTGCTCCATGTTTGCGATGGCTGGCTCAGCTCAATGTCCAGTTTTAGCCACTATTATTTTGTCAGAAACACTCACCCAGTAGGCTTTATGCCAAGGATGATAAACAGGTCTCCCCACCAAATAGTTCAGGGCCTCATGTGCGTGTGTGCTATGTCCTTAGATGCAGCTCCACTGCTTTCCAAGCTCTCCATCTCAGCTGTGGTAATCCGAGGTGTCCTCTGGCCAGTGGACCAGATGTCAAAGAAAGCCCTGGCTGATTTGCCCCTCCTGGGTGAGCAGCTTTTTGGAGCAACCCTGCACAACATTATTAAGAATCTTATGAGAGGGAAGAGTATATTTTACCTACAATCTAGAAAAGGGGAGTATCCGAGTCACAAGCAGGATCCCTCCTTCTGCACACAAGTGGATTTTTTGTTTACCAGGTTCCTCGGACAAAGGATCCAAGCCCTTTTAGGGTCCTGCAGGTTGTGCACAAGCTCACTAAGCCTGCGTACAAGCCTTTTTTGACATTATGGCTTGCTCCAACCTGTTTTCAGGGTGGAGGGTTGCCTTCGTTGGTTCACGGGTCCGTGAACCTCTCTTCAACCTGATTCTCTGAAGCCCCTTACACACGGCTGAGGTTCTCGGCAGAAACCAGCGAGAACCTCGCTGGGAGCTGCATTCTGCCGAGAACCTCGGCCGTGTGTATGCTCTCCGCGAGCCCCGCCCGTCGGGAAACCCGTCGAGCAAATAGAGAACAGGTTCTCTATTTGCTCGATGGCCCGTCGGGATGAATGGCTAATTGCCTTTCCCGATGGGCGGGTCGCCGATTCTGACAGCCGGCAGAGAACCTCGACAAGCGGAACGATGTGTTCCGCCCGTCGAGGTTCTCTGCCGTGTGTACGGGGCCTTAGGCTACAAAATTGTTTTTCTGCTATCCACCAGACAATTTCTTTCTTTCCAATCTTCTTCTCTCACTGCCTTGTCTGCAGGCTCTTTATTGGGTAGTGCGGTATCTGCATTGCCAGGGCTTGATATCCCCTGTTCTGGACCCAGGAGATTTTGCTCCAACCTGGTTACAGTACCAAAGGAAGGAAGGCCCTGAACTGCTCTGAAATTACAGAAATTCAAGATGGAATCCATCATTTTGGAGTATTTCCTGGCTTCCATCATTTAGGAGTATTTCCTGGCTTCTATAGACACCAAGGATGTATAATTACACATTCCCATCTAAGCCAGGCACCAGCACTTCCTGCACTTTGCAGCTGGCATTTGTATTAGTTTTTTTGCCGTTGCCATTTGGTATAGCCTCTACTCCCTGGAGGGTGACCTTATTTAGGTCGCCCTTCATTAATTCATTTTTTTCTCCCTAAGGATGACCACATTTGGTTCGCTCTACAATTTTGTCTTTTTTCCTGAAGGGTGACCTTATTTGGGTCGCTCTTCATTAATTTTATATATTTTTTGTTAGGGATAATGGTGGCTTCTGTTTTCAGAGGTAGTTTTTTGTTTAGCACGGTCCTACTCTAGACTTCATGAAATATGTTCAGTATTATTTTGTGGAATACTGAAGCCCTGTACACACGATCGGTTTGTCTGATGAAAACAGACCGATGGACCGTTTTCATTGGACAAACCGATTGTGTGTGGGCCCCATCAGTTTGTTTTCCATTGGTGAAAAAAAAATAGAACATGTTCTAAAATTTTCCTATGGATAAAAAACCGACAGAAAAAAACGATTGAATGTGTAGAAGTCCATCGGTCAAAAATTCATGCATGCTCACAATCAAGTCGACGTATGCTCGGAAGCATCAAACTTAATTTTTCTCAGCGCGTCGTAGTGTTTTACATCACCGCGTTGGACACGGTCGGATATTTGACCGATGGTGTGTAGGCAAGACTGATGAAAGTCAGCTTCATCAGATATCTGTCGAAAAAATACATCCGATTACATTCCATCAGATATCTGATCGTGTTGACAGGGCTTAAGAATAATCTCTATAAATATTTGATCAAATTATTCCCATAATATACTGGTATTTATTTGAAAGTGGATTCATCCTATGCCCCCTTTTTTCTGTTCTATTGGCTTTCTGGGCCCATGTGTCAGTGTATAGTATATTTTATTTTTATTCTGACTTCATCAATTATCAATCGGCCTAAATATATGCATTTTATGCATGCCTTTAATTAATGATTTTCATCTATATCAGGTTTTCATGTTCAACCTTGTGCCCTATATATACGTATACACATACATTGATGTACAATAAATCTAAGAATTATATACAAGTTTTCTCTCCATTTGTTTTTAAACTATTTTTGTTTATATGTTTATCTTTTCCATTCTTCATTTTGATGTTTTTAGCAACTATGAAATGATCTTATATAGTGATGTTTTTTCTATTGACTGCTCTCAAGTCACAGGTGTTCCAGATTGGTTTCTGATTTGATACATGCATTTAAATAGCCTGCGCTGAGAGTATTTCAATTGTTGTGAACAAGCAGAGTTTACTTGTGTGAAATGCGTCAACTGTAATCTTTGCAAGTTTGTCTGGCTCATGACAATAAAGAGAACTTCAGTAGCATCCTTTGGATTCAAGTGTGCAATCAATTCTTTTTCTTCTATACCTCTGCTCCCTGGGTGTTTACCAAAGTGCTGGCTCTGGTCCCAGCTTGGCTGAGACAGCTGGGGATTGCCGTTATTTGATCTCTGGATGACCTCCTCCTGCGAATGGAATCTCCCTCTGCACTAATAGACATTGTGACGATCACATGCACATGCTGCAGGAGTTTGGCTGGGCTTTGAAACTTAGGGAGCCATCTCTGACCCTGTCTAGGCATCTGGTATATCTGGGGCTGATCCTTGACTTGGCACAGGCCAAGGTGTTCCTCCCACCAGACAAGCTTCCAAAGTTCTGGACTGCAGATTGGTTTCTGCTGTCCCACAAGTGGTCCCCTCTGCATGCAGGTTCTGAACCTTATGGTGTCTACCTTTGAGGTAGATCCACACAAGGGTCACCTGAATGAGGACATTGTGCTTCTGCCTCTGTGTCTTCGTCCTTCACATCCTATAGGAGGTTGCAGTGCACTCCTTGGATGTGTTGTGGGTGTATCTGTCAGCTACGGCCTCCTTTCAGATGTCTGGTTTTCTTTTTGTGATTGCAGACAGCCCTTGAAAAGGCTTGGCGGTCTCCTCTACCATTATTTCTTAATGGATCAGGCAGATGGTGGTTCATGCCTATACCTTTAAGGACTACTCTCTTCTGTCACGGCACACTCCCCCAGAGCGGTCAGTGCCTCCTGGGTGTTCCGACATAAGACCTCTGTATCTGAAGTTTGCAAGGTAGCTACAGTATCTGGTTGTCTGTGTACACCAAGTTTTACAAAGTAGATGTTTGGGCATCTTCTGGGAGGGTTCTTTCGTTTTGTTGCATGCTCCTTTTCTGTTTGCCCACCCTTTTTGAGGTACTGCTTTGGGACATCCCTACGGTCAAGATTAAGAAGAACTTATTACTCAACGTTAAATCTCTTTCTATAAGTTATTGATGAACACAGAACCCACCCTCTTGGGCCGCGTGTCAGGTTTCATATCAGGCTAGCAGCAGACAACAGTTCAGGTGTGCTAATATGCTTATAGTTCAATAACAAGAGCACATACCATGAGCAGGTCTTGAGAAGCAGGTCAGCGCTGGGACTTGTAGTTCACCACGGATGCAGGGTTGAGATGAGCGGGACAGCTGGCACTTGTAGTTCACTGCTGAAGTAGGTGTTTTGATGAGCAGGAAAGCTGGAACTGTAGTTCACCGCAGGTGTGGATGTTGGTGGTGTTGCTGGTGCTAGTAGTGCACCACTGCAATGGATGTGGTCTAGGCAAGCCGAGTCATACACGGATAATCAGAGTTCGAAAGGTACCAAATCGGAAGCAACAAGCAGGGTCAAACAGTCCGGGTCATACACAAAGTTTACAGATAAACAGGTCAGGCTGGATCTCTCAAGGCAAGCAGAGTAACTCTATCACAAGCACTGATTGGGTGAAGTCACAGGTGTTTTAAAGGAGAGCTGGCCAATCAGTGTTTCCCAGCCAAGGCTGTGTCAGGTGAGTGCGCTGGGTCCTAGAGGGATCCAGTACTGACAGTACCCCCCCCTTCTCGAGGGGTTGCTCCTGCACCCCCAGGCTTACTTGGATATCGAAGATGGAACTTCTTCTTAAGGCGATCAGCATGGAGATCGCGAGCTGGGATCCAGGATCGATCCTCTGGGCCAAAACCTTTCCAATGAACTAGATATTGTAAGGAATTGCGTACTCGTCTGGAGTCAAGAATATATGCCACTTCATATTCCTGGCTATCCGACACATCTACAGGTTCTGGTTCATTTACTTGGAGACTAGTGTTGAGCAGAATATGCCATATTCGATTTCGCGATATATCTCGAATATATAGTCGAATATTCGAGAAATATTCGCTAAATACGAATATTCGTGATATTTTTTGGAAATTAAATTATTGCGAATTTTCGCTATTGCGATTTTTCGCTATTGCGATTTTTCGCTATTGCGATTTTTCGAGAAATGCGGAATGGAGCACTCTGATTGGCTCAGAATATTCGTGATATATTACAATACAAAATAATTGCGAATATTCGGCAAATGCGGAAGGAGCACTCTGATTGGCTCAGAATATTCGTGATATATTACAATATAAAATAATTGCGAATATTCGAGAAATGCGGAAGGAGCACTCTGATTGGCTCAGAATATTCGTGATATATTACAATACACAATAATTGCGAATATTCGAGAAATGCGGAAGGAGCACTCTGATTGGCTCAGAATATTCGTGATATATTACAATATAAAATAATTGCGAATATTCGAGAAATGCGGAATGGAGCACTCTGATTGGCTCAGAATATTCGTGATATATTACAATACAAAATAATTGCGAAATTTCGAGAAATGCGGAATGGAGCACTCTGATTGGCTCAGAATATTTGTGATATATTACAATATAAAATAATCGCGCGATATCGCTATTGCCGAATAATCGCATTGCGATTTTTCGGCAATATAAAATGAGCGCTGCAGCTACTCGGCCCAAGGTCTCTAATCATACCAGCAATGCTTTTAGACGTCGATGGGGATCTCTAGGATGTGATCTGTTCTAAAAAAAAAAATGAAAAAATTCGAATATTCGAAATAGCGAATATTCGCCGCGATATTCGTGTTATTCGCGAATACTCGAATATGCAATATTCGTAGCGAATATTCGCAATGCGAATATTCGTGAGCAACACTATTGGAGACTAGAGTGAACAGGTTTCAATAAAGAAACATGGAAGACATTAGGAATGCGCATGGACGGGGGGAGTTTTAATCTATAGGACACAGGATTAACAATCTCCAAAATCTCATAGGGCCCGATGAATTTTGGGCCAAGTTTCTTGGATGGAACATGCAGGGACAGATTCCTGGATGATAGCCACACTTTGTCACCAACTTTATATCCAGGGGCCTTTGAGCGCCTCTTATCAGCCGTTTTCTTAAAAGCCTGCACCGAACGAGAAATAGCACGATTGACGTCAGACCAGATTTTGGAGAAATTTTCAATCGTGGTGTTGGCATCTGGAACATCCGAGGGTGGAAGATCAAAGGAGCACACACGAGGATGCAACCCGTAAACACAGAAGAAGGGAGAGGTCCCTGTAGAAGAGCTGGCACAATTATTAAAGGCAAACTCTGCCCATGGAAGGCTGTCGACCCACTCCACCTCATCATTGGCCATCAGACAACGTACCATCTTCTCCAGAGTCTGATTAGTTCTTTCTGTTTGGCCATTTGTCTCGGGATGATAGGCTGAAGAATATGATAACTTAATCCCTAGCTGAGAACAAAGGGCCTTCCAAAACTGGGCTATAAACTGAGAGCCGCGGTCTGAGACAATGTTAATTGGTGCCCCATGGAGCCTGAAAACATGTTTAATGAATAAAGATGCCAGATCTCTAGCAGACGGCAGTTTCGGAAGTGGAACAAAGTGGGCCATCTTACTGAACCTGTCTACCACCACCCAGATCGTGGAACATCCCTGGGACGGAGGCAAGTCAGTGATAAAGTCCATAGATAAATGGGTCCAGGGACAAGTAGGTATTGGTAGAGGACGTAGAAGACCGGAGGGCTTAGAGGTACTGCCCTTGCTTCTGGCACAAACCTCACAAGCCTGGACAAAGGCTAGCACATCCTGCCTAATCGATGGCCACCAGAGGTTGCGAGAGATAATCTCATAAGTTTGTCTAAACCCCGGATGCGCTGCAGGCTTTGACGCATGTACCTGCTGCAAAACCTGCAAACGAAGAGCCAAGGGCACAAAAAGCATACCAGAGGGAGTTGAAGGGGGGGGCTTCAGCCTGTGCAGGTAATAAGGCCTCAGAGATGTCAGTCTGGGTGAAAGCCAAAATCCTGTCCTCAGAGATAATGGATTGTGGAGGAAGCGGAGGTGGGGATTCTGATAAAAAACTGCGAGACAAGGCATCGGCCTTAACATTTTTTGGCCCTGGTAAATAAGAAATTGTGAAGTCAAATCTTGAGAAGAACAATGACCACCTGGCCTGACGTGAGTTCAGTCTTTTAGCAGAACGGATGTATTCAAGGTTTTTGTGGTCAGTCAGAACTATGAATGGATAGCGAGCTCCCTCCAGCCAATGTCTCCATTCCTCCAAAGCTAGCTTTATGGCTAACAGTTCTCTGTTGCCTATATCATAGTTGCGCTCTGCTGGGGAATATTTACGGGACAGGAAGGCACAGGGGTGGATGGAAGCAGTTACAGGGTCCTTTTGTGACAGAAGCGCCCCCACCCCTACTTCGGATGCATCTACCTCCACAATAAAAGGCAGCTCAGGAACAGGATGGCGTAGAATTGGTGCAGAGGTAAAGGCTTTCTTCAACTGAGTGAAGGCTGTCTGGGCTTCAGTAGTCCATTTAAACTTAGACTGAGACTTCCTGGTGAGAGAGGTGATGGGATGTGCAATGGTGGCAAAATTCTTAATGAATTTCCGATAGAAATTTGCAAAGCCCAGGAAGCGCTGAACTGCTTTCAGGTCCGAAGGTGATGCCCAGTCTAGGATGGCCTGAATCTTGGCTGGATCCATGGTTAGGCCTGTGTCAGAGATTAGGTAGCCCAGAAAAGGTACTTGTTTGACATGAAATGAACATTTTTCAGGCTTAACAAAAAGGGAATGAGCCTTTAATCGGGCCAACACTGAGCGGACGTGCCTCTGATGCGTTTCAAGATTGGGAGAATATATCAAAATATCATCCAAGTATACAAGCATAAAGCGACCCAACAGATCACGGAAAATGTCATTCATAAAGTTTTGAAAGACAGCTGGTGCATTCCTGAGACCAAAAGGCATGACAAGACACTCGTAGTGGCCATCCTTGGTGTTAAAGTCTGTCTTCCACTCATCTCCTTCACGGATGCGCACTAGATTATAGGCTCCCCTTAGGTCTAGTTTGGAGAAAATCTTTGCTCCCTGGATTTGGGAGAACAACTCTGTGATGAGAGGGAGAGGGTACCGATTGGGAATGGTTATTTTATTTAGACCTCTGTAGTCAACACAAAGTCTTAGACCCCCGTCCTTCTTTGGGACAAAGAAGCAACCTGCGCCTGCGGGAGAAGTAGAGGGACGGATGAAACTTTTAGCTAGGTTTTCCTGGATGTATTCTTGCAAAGCAAGGTTCTCTGGTTCGGACAATGGAAAGACTCTCCCTCGCGGAGGTGTAGTGTCAGGCAAAAGGTCAATGGGACAGTCATAACTGCGATGAGGTGGTAAGGTGTCAGCACTCCCTTTAGAAAACACATCCTGAAAGTCCTTATAACAAAGCGGAATCTGTTCCATTCCCACTTGACAAGCAGCAAGTCGAACAGAGTGCTGGATGCAACTTCCTTTACACTGATTGGACCAAGCCAGAATATTTCCTGTTCGCCAGTCAATTACAGGATTGTGCTTCTGAAGCCAAGGAAGGCCTAGGATCAAAGGAGTGGATGGAGAGTCAATGACAAGACATGAAATCTTCTCCCAGTGCAGGGCCCCCAATTGTAACTGGAAGGGATTGGTGGACTGAAGCACAAGGTCTTGTGAGAGAGGCCGGTTATCCACAGAAATTAGGCGGACTGGGCAATCTAGCGTATGAGTTTCCAGGGACAAGGAGGTTATCAAAGTCTTATCAATAAAATTCTCAGCAGCTCCAGAATCTACCAAGGCCAGCAGTTCATGAGTCCCTGTCCCAAAGTGAATAACACTAGGTAGAAGTATACGACTGTCCCCCTGGGGAGATGAAAGCAGACCTAAGGTGACCTCCCCATAATCACCTAGGTCCGGGAGTTTCCCGGACGTGTAGGGCACGAATGGAGCATGTGACCCCTGAGGCCACAATACAGGCAAAGTCCCATATTACGCCGGCGTGTGTGTTCCTGGGCAGATAGCCGGGTGGAGCCTAGCTGCATAGGTTCTTCCACTGAACTGGCACTGGAGGTTGGATGGTCAGGTGGTAAGGGAGGTATACAGTTTGCCACAGCCATATTTTTTTCTCGCCCCCTCTCTCGCTGACGGCGATCAATTCTAATGGCTAGACACATAGCTTCCTCCAGTGAGGGTGGATAGGAGAAGTTGACCAGAGCATCCTTAATTGCATCTGACAGACCTATTCTGAACTGGCTGCGGAGAGCTGCATCATTCCAGCCAGATTCTGGGGCCCACCTGCGAAACTCTGAGCAGTACATTTCAGCTGTGGTAGTTCCTTGCTTTAAGTTACGCAGGGTTGATTCTGCAGTAGCCATACGATCTGGATCATCGTACAGCAATCCAAGGGCTTCAAAGAAGGCATCTACAGTTAGCAGGGCTGGATGGTTTGGTTCAAGGTTAAAGGCCCAAGCCTGGGGGTCACCCTGTAGAAGAGAGATAATGATCTGAACTCTCTGAGTTTCAGAGCCAGAACAGGATGGCCTTAATTTGAAATATAATTTGCAGCTGTTTTTAAAGTTGCAGAATCCTTTACGGTCGCCAGAAAAACGGTCAGGCAAAGGAATTTTTGGTTCAGATAAAGTTTTTGTAACAGTTGTAGTAGGGGATTGCACCTTGGTGAGCTCTGTGGCCATTTGCTGAACTTGATGGGATAAACGGCAAAGTTCTTGTGCAAACATCTGAGCCTGCTCAGAATCCATGATGGGTTTTCCCTTTTTATGCATGGCTCGTGATAATGTCAGGTTTCATATCAGGCTAGCAGCAGACAACAGTTCAGGTGTGCTAATATGCTTATAGTTCAATAACAAGAGCACATACCATGAGCAGGTCTTGAGAAGCAGGTCAGCGCTGGGACTTGTAGTTCACCACGGATGCAGGGTTGAGATGAGCGGGACAGCTGGCACTTGTAGTTCACTGCTGAAGTAGGTGTTTTGATGAGCAGGAAAGCTGGAACTGTAGTTCACCGCAGGTGTGGATGTTGGTGGTGTTGCTGGTGCTAGTAGTGCACCACTGCAATGGATGTGGTCTAGGCAAGCCGAGTCATACACGGATAATCAGAGTTCGAAAGGTACCAAATCGGAAGCAACAAGCAGGGTCAAACAGTCCGGGTCATACACAAAGTTTACAGATAAACAGGTCAGGCTGGATCTCTCAAGGCAAGCAGAGTAACTCTATCACGAGCACTGATTGGGTGAAGTCACAGGTGTTTTAAAGGAGAGCTGGCCAATCAGTGTTTCCCAGCCAAGGCTGTGTCAGGTGAGTGCGCTGGGTCCTAGAGGGATCCAGTACTGACACCGCGTACACACGGATGGACATATCTGCTGAAATGATCCGACGGACCGTTTCCAGGGGACATGTCTCCCCTGGATTTTGATCCGATGGCGTGTACACACCATCAGATCAAAATCCCCGCCGGCAGACAGCGCGGTGACATGGCGGTGGCTGTAGGGGAGAGGAGAGCATGCTTGACAATGATTGACTGGTAAAGCCTGGAGTGGTAACAACATGCATAGGTTTCTATGTTCAATCTGTTGCTGGCACTCCCTCCTCGCCCCTGCATACACCACTGGCTCACACAGGGGATAACATGACTGCACAGCCTTAAAATAGGTGTTTACATATTTTCTACACCAGTTAGCCATCATAGGCATTAGGAGGGATTTTATAATATTTCAGTTAATGGGAGCTTCATATGTCATATTCACACTTTAATACTTGTTGATCCCAATTGCACAGTGCTGCAACAAGTATTATAGTGTGAATGTGACATATGTAGCTCCCATTAACTGAAATATTATAAAATAACCCTACTGGGTAGTCCTAATCACTGGTGCTGCAAGAAACCTCAACCTCATTGTGCAAAAAAAAAACACAGAACATTTCATATAAAAATTCATCAAATACAATAATTCTAAGATTGCCCTACTGGGTAATAAATCCAAATCTCCAGTGCTGTAAGAACACACACTTGTGCAAATATATAAACAAATTTCATATAACAATCAATAAAAAGCATCTTAAAGACATTGCTATGATTTTTATTGATTATTATATAAAATGATCTTGTGTGTTTTTGCAGCACTGGTGATTTGGATTCACAGAGAGAGAGATATTGGGATCAGAGAAGGTGGAGATAATGGAAAGGGAGGAGCTGAGAGAGGCCTGAGGGGGAGATCAGAGAGACTGCTATCTCTACCTTCCATGCCAGTCTGTCGTCTTGATCAGGGGGTGCTTTGATACTTCCAGCGGCTCCCTGGCAGCTTGCGCCTCCTTGACCATCCTCTGGGTCCCCAATCAGCCTGTTCTCTGGGCCACTTCTCATCTCTTGGGGGAGCGGTGTAAGGGGGGCTAGGTCAAGCAGGAGGCAGCCACGTTGGAACTATTCTGTCCAGTCCCAGATTCACAGGCGGCCAGCCTATCTGTCCTTAACTCGGCCCCACGCTGATTCCCACCATGAGATGCCTCAGTTGCCCGCCCACACTCTAACTACAGCCGGTGTTGCTGAACAACGTGGACTCTCCGGCATCATAAGTTTAACAAGGGTTTTTTATCTCCGTACTAGACAGTCCACACTCGTGACAGCGCCCCCCCTAAATTTTGCGCCCGGGGCGGTGGTCCCCTCTCACTCCCCGCGCTATGCCACTGCCTGAAGGTGAAGATATAATCCTACACTCAATATTAAGAATAACCATTGAAGTGAAAACTCCACCTGTTATTATAGCATACATATTGTATTACAAGCCATTCTGTAACCTAATTCCATTAGCATAAGCTTTCCATTATAATCTTCAGCAGCTATCTGCCTTGGTTCCTCACAACCATGGCACAGACATTTCTTTCTCAGAACTATGTGTATTTTCCTCTAAAGTTTGTTATTTTGTAGTTGAATTATTAGATTTGTCTGGCTGCTGCTTTGCCAATAAACCTGTGATGTGACACTTAACCTCCACCTGCAACATCTCTCTCATTGAAAAGTTCTCACCAGTTCCATTAAGAAGATCACCAACATACTTTTTGCGTGTTCCTAAAAACTTGTTTGTGAATGATTTACACATTCTCTAAATCTCATCACCCACCTTTTTTTAACATGCTTCCCAATGTAAGCAGTTACAAATCACCCCTCAGAATAAAGCCTTCCACACATGGCTTGCTCACTGCTCCATTACACAACCTTTTCTATTGCTCTCATATAATAAAATAAATCCTCTTTTCATTTATTTCAAATCATGTATTTGTGTCCTTGTATCATACTGACTACATATTTACCTGCCTCTTGTGTAGTACACTTGCACAGTATGACAATATAAATATAAGTTATATATAACATTGCATCAAAGTAAACTGAAGTGCTAATAAGTTTAAAAAATAAAGGGGATTAAAATTCATACTTAACGAAATCCAGTAAGCCACATTTTAGGACTAGCAGTGTTATTTTAAATTAAAAATACAAATTTCTTCATATGAATAAAATCACTGCTTTGAAACGCTTTTTTATACCTAAATGTTTAGAATGCGTTTAGCTTCCTCATGAAGCCTAAAGTCGAGGCAGCAGAGACGACATGATTTCCAGCTAGCAAGAACATTGAGGGTGTTTCATGTCATTAGTGACTACAGAGAGTCTATTATTTTTAGGTAGTCAGAACATGTCTGATAGAATTTCAAGAATTTAGACAGCCTTGCAATACTAAGCTTTAAGTATATAAATATAATTAGTGATTATGGCTTTTATTGTATAGATACATACTTAAAAAACGTACACAGAAGCAAGAGTTTTAAAACATTAGTAGGTAAAATATTATTAAAGGGGTTGTAAAGGTTAGTTTTTTATTTTCTAAATAGGTTCCTTTAAGCTAGTGCATTGTTGGTTCACTTACCTTTCCTTCCATTTCCCTTCGAAAAAATGTTTTTCTTTGTTTTCTTTGTCTGCATTTCTCACTTCCTGTTCCTCCTCAGTAAGCTATTCTGGCTGACCCCAGCCTGTCTGTCTGACCCCAGCCAGAATGAAAGGAATAGGGGATTGGCAGCCCCCTTGCCCCCCTTTTCCTCATGGGAAAATGGCGGGAGAGGGGTTTTTAAATTCCTGTATTTAAAACTGCTGCTCAGGTATTTTTTGGCGGGCTCATAGGTCTGAGGGGTTAGGTGACCTCTCTGTGACCCGTAAAAGCCCGCCCAAAAGTTCAGCTGCTGGCTCAGGTGAAAGCCCGCGCAAAAACGGGGTTAAACTAGCTATTTGGCCGGGATTTAGGGCTATATAAAGCAGGTTCCGTTAGGCAGAGCTCAGCCGCTTCAGAGGACAGAAGAACTGTGGTGTTCTCTGAGTCATCTCGCTAAGCAAACAGTGTCCCTGTAAGCCAGAAGATAAGTTTGGTCCGGCAGCTGTTGGAGCAGGCAGGAGAAGGCGGCGGGGACACCTGGATTCAGCATTGCCTTAGCCAACCTCGTTCGTCTGGTCAAGAGGCTCCGGTGGGAGCCGCAACGGTCGTCTCGTCTCCAATCGTTGTCCCCTGCGGTGGAGGAGCATCATTCGGCCAGCATACGGGAGTCCGAACCGGAGGAAGAGGAAGTCCTTGCAGGAGTGTCTGCAGGATGTCCGGGCCGTTGGCGCAGGAAGAGTCCCACCCCCGTCGAAGAGGAGGCGCACTCCGCGCCGTGAGTACTCCCCCTCCCCGCCCCGTGCTCAGCGTTCATACAGAGCAGGTCCTTCTCAGGGCCAGACTACACGTTCCGGAGGCAGACCTAGAGGCGGGGGGTGCGAGGCGGGAAAAGAGGCGGCGCCAGAGGCGCGGCTGTCGGTAGGGTTGTTCTTTCTCCTAACAGGTGCCGTGGAGTCCCCGGGAGCAGCAATACAGGGGCGGCTGTAAGTGTTTCACCCAGAGCCGAAAACCTGGGGAGGAGGTGCGGCATACAGAGCTTCACAGCAACGGTCACAGCCACCTTCTCAGCAGCCTTCTCAGCAACAGGGTGCATCATCTGCCGGGTCAGACACTACAGCCAGGTCCAGTACCGGGTCATCTTCTGTGCCTTTGCCAGGTAATACAGATGGCCAAAATGTTCCTAATACATCTGTTCAGCAGAATACGAGTGATTCATCTGCTGTTCCTTTACTTTCTAATATTGCTGAGCTATTGTCACAGTTAGCTAAGGATTTACATTCTCAGCCACAGGCTAGTGTTCATGTTGTCAATTCTGCTGCTAATGTGTGGTCGCCACCTTGTGGTGTTTTGGATAATTGCAGCTCACTGAATGTTGTTAATTCACAAGGTGTAGAAAGTTCAGGTTATTCTGCTGTGCGCTCTCAGAATCTACCTGAAACTTCTCTGAGAGCTCCGATGCCTTGCGACATTAACCCGTTGGGTTTCCATTTGTCTGCTACGGTTAGGGAAAAGATCTGGCGAGGAGAGTTTATTGATATATTATCATTGCTCCCTTCTGCTAGAGATTTCGTTAACAGGGCAGAGAAAAAAAGATGAGGAAGACAGGCGTAGGCCAATACAAAAATCATTTAACAATTGGTTACAGTCATTTTGTATTTTTGCAGGGATAATCTGTGAGAAATTCCCTGAAAGAAGTCCTGGTTTGTTCCAACATTTGGACATTTTTTTTAGAAGCCTATAGGAATTTTGGGGGAGTTGCATGGTATAATTATGACGAGGCTTTCCATCAAAAATTGTCCGTGCACCCCTCTTTAAAATGGGGGGTGAAAGATGTGGGCCTTTGGCTGAATCTCTTTCTGCCACAAAGGCCGACATTTCCTAGACCCACCATTAGTCCACAAGTTACCAGCACCTCCGGCTACAAGAAAGGATTATGCTTCAATTTTAACGATAGCCAGTGTCGATGGCCTAACTCGTGCAAATATAGGCATGAATGTGCATTCTGTGCTGGCTCTCACTCAGTCTCTAAGTGTTTCAAAAAAATGTCAGCAACAAACCAGTCAGGGGCCTTTTCAAAGGGCAGTCACGCCGGTGATGCTCAAAAATATGCTGCCATGGCTCCAGTTGTACCCAAACCGACTGAGGGCGCAGCTTCTCATTGACGGTTTCAGTGATGGGTTTTTGTTGCCAATTTTTTACGGTCAAGGCTGTAAAGTTGTCAACAATCTCAAATCAGTTAATGAATTTCCCAATGTGGTCCTTGAAAAAATTAATTTGGAAGTTTGTGAAGGTCGGGTAGCAGGTCCATTTTCCTCCCCGCCTTTTGTGAACTTTAGGATTTCACCCTTAGGTATCGTCCCAAAAAAAGAAGCAAATTCATTCAGACTTATTCACCATTTATCTTTCCCCAAGGGCGAATTCCTCAATGATGAGATAGAGGATAGTATGTCTTCTGTGTCATATTCTTCATTTGAGGACGCTCTTGTCAAGTTGAGACTCCTTGGTAGGGGTTCTCTTTTGGCAAAAGCTGGTATTAAGTCCGCTTTTCGCCTGCTGCCTATTAACCCTTTATGTTTCAATCCCTTGGGGTTTCTATTCAACAATTGTTTTTATTTTGATAAATGCCTGCCGATGGGCTGCTCCCTATCATACTTTTATTTTGAGACATTTTCTTCCTTTTTAGAGTGGGTGGTCACGGCTGAATCTGGTTCTGACGCCCTTATTCACTATTTAGACGATTTCCTGTTTCTAGGCTCTCCTAACACTGCTGACTGTGCCCATCTGCTAGATACATTTTTTAGGATCTGTCAACATTTTGGTGGCCCTTTGGCTTTTGATAAGACAGTTTTGCCATCCACATGCCTTGAATTCTTAGGCATCATAATTGATACTGATTTAATGGAATTCAGGCTTCCTGAACTGAAAATAGAAAAAATAAAATGCTTAATTTTATCCTTGATTCGTAAAAAAAAGGCTCTTCTGAAAGATGTACAGTCCCTCTTAGGTTTACTAGCATTTGCAACAAGGATTTTACCTGTAGGCAGAGTCTTTTCAAGAAGACTTTACCTATCCATCTCGGGTTTAAAATCCCCCTTTTCCCATGTACGAATGTCGCATGACATAAAAGAAGACCTTTTGGTATGGATGCAGTTTTTATCCCATTTCAATGGTAGAGCAGTATGGCAGGAGGATTTTGTTTTAGACAAAGACTTTTGTCTTTGCACTGACGCTGCAGGCTCAGTGGGTTTTGCCGCGGTTTGGCGGTCCCACTGGTGTGCAGGACGTTGGTGTTCCTCTTGGCAGGCTAAAGGTCATCTAAAAAATATCGTTTTGCTGGAATTATTCCCAATCTTAGTTGCTATCAAAATTTGGGGAGTTTTCTTTCAAAACAGGAGGATTTTGGTTTGTACGGACAACAAGGGTGTGATGTACGCCATAAATTGTTTATCGTCCAAGTCTCCGCCAGTCATTGTTCTTTTGAGATATATGGTATTCAAATGTCTAAGCTTGAATATTTGGGTGAAAGCAGTACATGTTTTAGGTAAGGACAATGACTTGGCGGATGCTCTATCTCGTTCGCAGATGGAACGCTTTTTCCGGTTGCTCCCAGAAGCGGACAAGGTGGGGACGTTATGTCCACCTTTTCTATGGGATCTGGTCTAAAGCCTATTTCCCAATATATCATTAATTTGATGGCTCCTTCTACCTGGGTGGGATATCAATCCGCCTGGCTTCTATACTTAGGTTTTTTGAGTATGACCAATGAAACAGTTCATTCATTTTCAGAAGACAGGGCTTTGTGTTTTTTACATTTTCTTTTTACCAAGCAATACTCTTGGTCCTACGTGCAAAAAACGTTATCTGGCATTTCGTTTTTTCTTAAGATTAATGGTCTTCCTTCTTTTTTGCATTATTTTTCAGTTAGACAAGCGTTAAAAGGTTACAAAAAATAAAATTTTCTGACGGATACTTGGAAACCTATCACGCCAAAGCTTTTACGTGACATATGCCTATCTACGGAAAAAGTTTGTTTCTCTCATTTTGAGTCGGTGCTTTTTCAAGCAGTTTTCTCATTCATGTTTTTTGCAGCATTAAGGGTGTCTGAACTGGTTGCCATCACTACAACGGATGTTGTTTTCACTGATAGGGCTGTTAGGATTTTAATAGGTAAGTCAAAGACAGACCAGATGGGTAAGGGATCTTGGATATAGCTGAACGCATGGGACTGTTCCTTTATTTGCCCCGTTCGTTTAGTGAGCAATTTCTTTTCAATCAGGCCCATGTGGTTTTCAAAATTCTTTGTCCTTGAATCAGGTCAGCCATTGATGAAATTTCAAATTTCTAGTGTTTTAAAAAAATGTTTAAAGTTTTTGGATTTAGATAAGGCACGTCTTACTTCCCATTCATTCTGGATAGGTGCGGCTACTGAAGCCTCAATGTTAGGGTTAGATATTGACAGGATTAAAAAACTTGGCAGGTGGAAATCTGACAGCTATTTACTTTATGTATGTCCTAACAATTCTCTTTGATCCTTTTAGGGCACTTACGAATTGTCTGGATCATCGGCCATTCATTCGTTTACTGGGCCCATCTGAGAGCACAGAAAAGAAGTTACACGGCTAATTTAGGTTTAGAGGCTGATAAGTTTAAGGTGTACTGGGGTGGAAAACGTGGTATGTTATGGGCCAATCTTAATTCCGAATTATCAATGCTCATGCATCCTTTCCCTCCTCCGGATGTATTAATCATCCATCTTGGGGGAAATGACGTTGGGCAACGGAAAACTTTAGACATCATTTTCAGCATCAGGGACGATCTTCTTAGGTTTCAGCTTCTTTTTCCTAAAACTAGGATAGTAGTTTCAGAGATTGTGCAGAGGTTAGTTTGGCTCCCCCCCTTTCCTAGGCATCCATTGGAGAAGATTAGAAAAATAATAAATAAGTCAGTGTCCAAATTGATTTCTGGTTTAGGAATGTTGTCATTTAGACACACTGAGTTAGAAGGGGGTCACGCTGGACTGTTTAGATTGGACGGCGTTCATTTGTCCGACATCGGTCTTGACATATTTAATGCAGACTTAGGCTCATGTGTGGATTTGGCCGCGTAGTGGGGTGTGCCAGGTGGTTTTCAACCACCTGCCTCGTGGGTAATTTTTTGCAGCCTGAGCTGTGGTGGTTAGGCTTGCTAAAGTTTTATATTTTCACTGCTATCTTATTTATCGTTTACCCAATAGTTATTTATGTATTTATTCTTTTAATTAAATTATTTATTTATTATTTGAAACCAATAAAAAAACATCGGCGGCCTTTAATATCCAATGGTTGTCTGCTGTCAATTCATTTATTTAAATTTAAGGTTATATTTGTTCTTACCGTCTATTTTACCATGAAAGGAATAGGGGATTGGCAGCCCCCTTGCCCCCCTTTTCCTCATGGGAAAATGGCGGGAGAGGGGTTTTTAAATTCCTGTATTTAAAACTGCTGCTCAGGTATTTTTTGGCGGGCTCATAGGTCTGAGGGGTTAGGTGACCTTTCTGTGACCCGTAAAAGCCCGCCCAAAAGTTCAGCTGCTGGCTCAGATGAAAGCCTGCGCAAAAACGGGTTTAAATTAGCTATTTGGGCGGGATTTAGGGCTATATAAAGCAGGTTCCGTTAGGCAGAGCTCAGCCGCTTCAGAGGACAGAAGAACTGTGGTGTTCCCTCGCCCCCTTTTTTTTTTATTGTACTATGTCGCAGATGTTGTTATGTGGTTGGGTCACCTTTGCGTCTTGCGAAGGGGGACAAGCTTTAAGATTTAAGTTTTAATCAAATTCAGATGTAGTGTTAATAAAGGAAAAATGCCGGTTTTCTGTTGAATACCTTGTGTAAGTTGGTTGGGTAATTTTTTGCAGCCTGAGCCGTGGTGGTTAGGCTTGCTAAAGTTTTATATTTTCACTGCTATCTTATTTATCGTTTACCCAATAGTTATTTATGTATTTATTCTTTTAATTAAATTATTTATTTATTATTTGAAACCAATAATAAACATCCGCGGCCTTTAATATCCAATGGTTGTTTGCTGTGAATTCATTTATTTAAATTTAAGGTTATATTTGTTCTTACCGTCTATTTTACCATGGCTCGGATGATGGGGGCACACTTACTGAGGAGAAACAGGAAGTGAGAAATTCAGACAAAGAAAAAAAAAAACATTTAGAAGGGAAATCAAAGGGAAAGCTATGTGGCCCAACAATGCACTGGCTTAAAGGAACCTATTTAGATAATAAAAAAACAAACCTTTACAATGTTAGTAATTTGCTCCCGAGGAGTCCTGGGCCTTAGGTCCTGGGCACAATTTAAGATTAAGTCCTGGCCTTTTGCTGGGCTAAAGCCTGCCAAATGCCAAAGCTTCTACTGCTCATGTAGAAGTGGAATTACGACAGTAATAAGTGTCACAATGGGTGGGGCTTAATCTCAGCATGGAGAAACGTCAGGGCCCACAATATCCTGGGTCTAGGGCTCAATGGGTTTAGTGACACAGACCTATTAAAGACAGGTACCTGTATTGATTATTGATTTATGTATTCATGCATAAAATAGTTTTCGTTCAAATTAAGAAATATTTGTGAGAATATACCATGTTGAATACCTTTTATACTATATTTGAAATAAATGGAATTACGCTATTTATTACTATACATGAGCCCCCTTTACCTGCAATTAAGGAGCCACGGAGAAGGACTACAAAGCCCAGCATCTGAGACATTTACACAAGCGCATTGCAGCTGATAAGTGGGCACACAGGAGGGGAGCACGGACTGTACCAATTTATGTTTACAGCATTTGGCAGTTTAATTAAGAAGATCGCTATTAATGATGGACATTGTGTGGATATTTGATGCATTTAAGTCATGCGTTTGTTCACTTAATAATGTGTTTTATGAAATTTGTTTATTTATATATATATATATATTGTTACTAGCACTAGGATTGATCATTGAGTAGCGCTCTTTACACACATGCATATGATTTAAAGACACTACACAGTAAAGAGCAGCAACCCCATAAATTGTTTATTCATTTAACTTATTTTTACATAATCTTGGCACATATCCTAAGCGTATATAAATTTACATTTGTGAGAGTGCTTTATGCTTTGTAAAACAAATAGCTGTGTAGACTTAATTTTTTAGATAACATCCGTTTTTGTTTGTTTTTTAGACCTAGAGCAAAACAGTTAATAAATGGTTTGTTGTCTTTTCTGAATCACTACATTTTTATTTTATTTTACTATGTGTGACGCATGACTTGGCACCTGTGTAATAAATAATAACAAAGTGTCTTGAAGGAGGAAAAAATTACCTTTAATTAACTATTTAAACATTTTATTTACCCATAACGTCATAAATGTCAATAAAATGTGATTAAAGCAAAATTGTAATGCATTTTCATTTTGTGTTGCTCTAACATTTACACAAAGACAATTTGTGATGTGCAATTCACATTTTTATATTATAACATTGCTTCATATTTAATGTTTGTGAATTATCTTTCTCCCTGCATGTTTTATACAGTGTAGTCAGCATGACACCACTGAGATTCCAAGTAAAAAAAAAAGCCACATAGTCTATTGTTGTTAGTCAGTCAAAGCTGATTTGGACTTGTATTGATAGGGAACAGTAAGGCTGGACGTTACATTATACCATTTTCTTATTCAATTTTCCTTTAGATTTACCAAATCCATATAATATGATGTCAAACCTAATCACTTCTTTCCAATATGTATGCAATCAGGCAGGCCCTTGCCCTACATAGTTGAAGGTAAATCTAAAGGAAATTGAATAAGAACATTGTATGGTATATGGCCAGCCTAAAAGACAATTTTAACTGGTTCCCGACCAGATGCTGCAGTTGGCAGAATGGCTCCCCTGGGCTAGCTGCCGAAACTGTACATCTACCCTTTAAGTCGCGCCCGCAGCATGTGCCCGGAGCCAATGTGAGTGCCCGGTGGGAGCAATGACCACCGGGCACCCGCGATCACTCATGACAGAGCGAGAACTGGGATCTGTGTGTGTGTAAACACAGAGATCCCGGTTCTCTCAGAGGAGAGGAGACAGATCGTGTGTTCATACTAAGTATGAACACCGATCTCTCAACTCCCTTAGTCAGTCCCATCCCCCCCACAGTTAGAACACACCTAGGTAACACAGTTAACTCCTTGATCGCCCCATAGTGTTAACCTCTTCCCTGCCAGTCACATTTATACAGTAATCAGTGCATTTTTATAGTACTGATCGCTGTATAATTGTCATTGGTCCCAAAAATGTGTCAAAAGTGTCCGATGTGTCTGCCACAATATTGAAGTCCTGATAGAAATTGCAGATCCCCGCCATTACTAGTAAAATAATAATAATAATAATAAAAATGCCATAAATCTTTCCCCTATTTTGTGGACTCTATGGGCCAGATTCACAAAGCACTTACTCCGGAGTATCACGAGTTAGGCACGCGTAAGTCTAAAAATGCACACGCTTATCTATGCACCGTATCCCCAAAACGATATACGCCTGAAATCCACATTTTTTAGACCGACGTAATTTGGATAGACCGGCGCAGAGTGCGTGCAAAACTGCACTAGACACACCATTGATTTGCTATGCAAATATGCAAATGCGGGAGTTACGGGGATCCACAAAAGTAAGTTTGTGCGGTGCAGTCTACACGATGTGCTTATCAGCTGCACGGCCAGTCTAAAATTAGACCAAATAAAAGCAGGTTTAAAATTAGACAATCCGTCTACATGTCAGCAAAAGCAACACCATTAGGGCCGAGCTGAGCAGCCACACTTGTAGGACATTAATCTGTATGCCAACATGCCACGGGCATCCTTGCTCATAGCTATACTACTGACTTTAGATGAGCGCAGAAGGAGGAGGGCACGGAGGAGGGCATGGGAGAGGATCTTTGTCAGGTATATGCGTGGGGTGAGCCCAATGGAAAAAGGCCCCCCTTTTGGCTGGAATTAGGGTGCAATTGGAGAGATACCCTGTGTTAATAGGAGGGTAGATGTTGGTTCCTCAGCTTCCACTAATTTCTGTGAAATTGAGTAAAGGTGGATTAATTAGGTCAGGAGCCTGTGCAGGCCAGCAGGCCCAAAGATTGCTAAAGTAAAATGATCCTATGCTGCTATAAGGATGCCAGTTGTGACCGATGCACCCTAAACCATATAAATCAAAGAAAAAAATGTGTCTCTAGAGTCTAATAGGTAGGAATCCCTACTAGTGTGGTTGATTACACTAGTAACCACACTAGTAGGGATTGTTACCTATTAGACTCTAGAGACACATTTTTTTCTTTGTTTTATATGGTTTAGGGTGCATTGGTCACAACTGGCATCCTTATAGCAGCATAGGATCATTTTACTTTAGCAATCTTTGGGCCTGCTGGCCTGCACAGGCTCCTGACCTAATTAATCCACCTTTACTCAATTTCACAGAAATTAGTGGAAGCTGAGGAACCAACATCTACCCTCCTATTAACACAAGGTATCTCTCCAATTGCACCCTAATTCCAGCCAAAAGGGGGGCCTATTACCATTGGGCTCACCCCACGGATATACCCGACAAAGGTATTAATTTAGCAGCGCCATTTCCCTTTCTACTATTTATATTAGCTCCCCACATAGGGATCCTACTGGGAGGCAACAGCTACTTTATTCCCCATAGCGCGGACTCCCCTGTTCTTACACGGGAGAGGATCTGCCCACCGCCACTGGGCAAGGTACTGGCAACACTTCATTTCCTTGCCAGTGGCTCTTTTCACCCTAATGGGTAAATATATATTTTATATACATTTTTTTCTGTTTAGTATATATTTTATAATAATTAATATAATACATATATATATATATATTTTTACTAATATAAATTTACTAATTTTAATATTATTATAATTATCTTATTTAATATTTTATATATATATATACACACCGACACGACACAAAATTGGATGTACTTTTGCAATGGAAGGGCACTTCTCTCGGTCTATTTAAGCACTGTGCATAGCTCACTAAGTCTGACGGGCCTAGTTCCTATCTAACTGATTGTGCCGTGCCTAGTTCTGAGCATGCTCAGAGAGGTGCTGACCATAGTCTGCTTCATGTGCACATGCCCAGTCTGGCCGGCCCTTCATTTGCATGGGGTCACGGCTCATTTCAATGGAACACGCCTACGTCCTTCCCACTTTGAATTACACCGCCTTACGCCTCGGAATTTACATTGCACCGGTGCAAATTTGTCCGAAAATACTACGAGGATACGGTACTTGCGCCTCGAAATTAAGCCAGTCTAACTTAAAGGAGTTGCACTACGCCGGTCCAAAAATGCGCCGATGTACGTGAATCTGGCCCTATAATTTTTGCGCAAACCAATCAATAAATGCTTATTGTGTTTTTTTTTTTTACCAAAAATATGTAGAAGAATACATTGCGGCCTAAACTAAGGAAAAAAACTTTATAAAAAAATGGGATATTTATTATAGCAAAAAATAAAATATATTGGAGGTTATTTACTAAAGTGCAAACTGCAAGTGCAAAGTGCACTTGAAATTGCACTAAAAGTGCACTTGGAAGTGCAGTCGCTGTAGATCTGAGGGGGACATGCAAGGAAAATAAAAAACATTAGTTTGCACATGATTGGATAATAAAATCAGCAGAGCTTCCCCTCATTTCAGATCTACCCCTCAGATTTACAGCAACTGCACTTCTAAGTGCACTTTCAGTGCAATTCCATTGTGTGTTTTTTTTTTCAAAATTGACGTATTCTTTTGTTTATAGCGCAAAGAAGAAAAACCGCAGAGGTGATCAAATACCACCAAAAGAAAGCTCTATTTGTGTGAAAAAAAGGACATCAATTTTGTTTTGGTACACCGTTGCATGACTGCGCAATTGTCAGTTAAGGCAGCGCAGTGCCGTATCGCAAAAAATGACCTGGTCATTCAGCAGCCAAATCTTCTGGGGCTGAAGTGAATAATGCCACACTAATAATCATAAAACCCATATTGTGTATGTAAAGAGCAAATTGTGGCTCCTTATGTTCATGTTTACTTACAAACTACACATTAAAGCGATTGTATACCCGCTAACATAATGAGCTAGTATGCACTGATCTGTCAGTCTGTCTATTGGTCACATTTTTTAAATAAAACAAGTGCACTGTCACTGTAAATGTTGAATAAAAATTATAAATCAATACCAATAATTGAAAAAATGTTTACATTCCATGTACATAATTCATAAAGGTGAAAAATCTATGAAAAATAAATCCTTATTTAATACTTGTCATAGACTATGTGAATCAATACCCATAATTGATAAAGGTGCAAAAGCTATAATTTTCTATACAAATGAATTACTATATATATATAAACATAAAAAAAATCCTCCCTTGCAGTGGAACTGCTCCTGAACTGCAATGGTTACCGTATTTTTCGCTCTATAAGACGCACCTGACCATAAGACGCACATAGGTTTTAGAGGAGGAAAACAGGAAAAAAAATATTCTGAACCAAATGGTCCACTAAACTATTTACCAGTGCCAATGAAATGCAGCCTGACCTGTGCCAAAGAAATCCCTCCCAGCATAAATCCTCACTCTCAGAAAAAAATCCTCCCCCATCTCAAACTTGTGCCGTCTTCTCTCCCTTCCCAGTACAAACTGCCCTACTCCAGCTGCTTCTCCTGTTCTGTAAAAGCAGCCCGCTCTGCTGGGACTTGTAGTGCCTCTGTGGGGGGCTGAGATGTGGCAACCTGCTATGCTGGGACTTGTAGTGCCTCTGTGGGGGGCTGAGATATGGCAACCTGCTATGCTGGGACTTGTAGTGCCTCTGTGGGGGGCTGAGATATGGCAACCTGCTATGCTGGGACTTGTAGTGCCTCTGTGGGGGGCTGAGATATGGCAACCTGCTCTGCTGGGACTTGTAGTGTCCTATACTGTGGGGAAACTGAGGAATCCCCAGTCCCCCCCACAGAGGCACTACAAGTCCCAGCAGAGCACGTTGCCATATCTCAGCCCCCCACAGAGGCACTACAAGTCCCAGCATAGCAGGTTGCCATATCTCAGCCCCCCACAGAGGCACTACAATTCCCAGCAGAGCAGGTTGCCATATCTCAGCCCCCCACAGAGGCACTACAAGTCCCAGCAGAGCAGGTTGCCATATCTCACCCCTCCACAGAGGCACTACAAGTCCCAGCAGAGCAGGTTGCCATATCTCACCCCTCCACAGAGGCACTACAAGTCCCAGCAGAGCAGGCTGTCACCTGTCCTCCAAACACAGCACAGCCTTCCATTCACTCACTCCTTGGCTGCCATAAATTCCTCCCCACTCTCCTCTCACAATAGTGTCCTACCTGAGCCTTGCATGACGAGCTGCATAGTGGGGTTCTGTATTACGAGGCTTCACAAGTTCACAAGGCTTTGTCACCAGGCACCTCCGTGGCTGCAGCCGAGCAAAAAGCTGGGCATCGGCGGAAGCGACAACTGTGCGGGAGGAGGCCGCGGGAACCAGGACTTTGAAGTTCAGGTCGGAGGATTATCGTGCGGGGGGGCGGGGCATTGACGGCGGCGGCGGGGGGCAGTGCCAGATGTTCATTCGGACTATAAGACGCACAGACATTTTCCTCTATATTTTTGAGGGAAAAAAGTGCGTCTAATGGTCCGAAAAATACGGTAAATGCTTATGTATGTCCAGGGTATCAGAAAAATTGGTTTTGCTTACCTGTTGGCAGCAGAACAATAATGTAAATTGTAAGACACTAATTAGGGCGAAGGATTGGCACATGGAAAAAATCTGTTGACTTAGGACTCGTACACACAACCAACAAACTCAACAGAATCCATCAAGAAACTCGGTGGGAGAGCTTTTTTACCGAGAAAAACGGTCGTGTGTATCTTTTTCATCGAGGAAACTATCGAGCAAGTTCTCTTTTTCCTTGACAGGAGTCTCAATTTCCTCGTCGTGTTCCTCGTCGGGCTGGTTTTCGATGAAAAACACGTTGGTGTGTATGCTTAGAAACCCGCGCAACTTCTGTAAAAGTAGCTTTTGTAATGGAAATAGCACATTTGTCACCATGTAACAGACTGAAAAGTGCAAATGTCTCTTACCAAACTTTTACCTAACACGCAGTAACATGAGATTAGCAAAAGCAGCCCCAAGGGTTGTGCCAGTGGAACAAACTTCCCCTGCCGTTGTTGGTGTGAAGTCACCGAGTTTGAGAATGAGGAGATTTTGTCTTGACAGTGTGTACGCAATGACAGCTTGTCAAGTTTCTCCACAAGCCTAACAAAGAACTCGTCGACGAAAACGTTGTGTCTTTTCCGACGCGTTCCTCGGTCGTATGTACGAGGCCTAACACTTTAAATAATACTATTAAAGGGGTTGTAAATGTTTGTTTTTTTATTTTTAAAATAGGTTCCTTTAAGCTAGTGCATTGTTGGTTCACTTACCTTTTCCTTCCATTTCCCTTCTAAATGTTTTTTTTCTTTGTCTGAATTTCTCACTTCCTGTTCCTCCTCAGTAAGCTGTTCTGGCTGACTAACCCCCAGCCAGATGATGGGGGCAAACGTACTGAGGGGAAACAGGAAGTGAGAAATTAAGACAAAGAAAAAAAACATTTAGAAGGGAAATAGAAGGGAAAGGTAAGTGAACCTACAATGCGCTAGCTTAAGGGGACCGATTTAGAAAATAAAAAACAAACCTTTACAACGCCCTTTAAGGACACTGTAAACTAAATGTTAGCAAACACATATGGCAAGGTAAACCAAGTTATACAACCCAATGTCAGTTGTGCTATGCACAGACACATTTTTATGTGTCTCACAAACTAAATTACAGCTCTTAGGAATGTCATGGAACACGGAACATGATGCGGATTTTATGCCCCACAGCTTTGTTCATTAACTTTATAGGCTCTTCTGAAACACAGTTTACATTTTTTTGTAAGAACATTGATTAATGTCCTTATTTAATGTCACAGGCCTATAACTGTCTTGCCAATGACTCCTGTTTCTCGTTTTTCTGATAGATATGTCAGCAGGAGACAAACATTTTCATATTTTACAAGGAGAGGAATGCTATTTACATATGATGTGCTAAAAGACCATTGGAAAATAAACATATTAAATTCTCACTGGGTTTGGGAAATAGATAACCAATGCACAAACCTACACAAACAGGGAAAGTCAGGTTACCATGAAAGTCTGCTTATATACAGGATACTTTTTCAAAACATTTGACATAAGATGCAATAAAACTTAATTGTTCTAAAATAACATTAAACATTTCAGTACCAATACATTTTCAGAATGACCCTAATGAAAGGAAGTAGCATATTTTGTAATGGTATTATGCAACCTGAATAGTTTGGCTTGACCAATGTCTCCCTTGTTTGTTGCTAGACATATTTTGTGTACCTAGCATATTGTGCTCGTCTTTCCATATTTTCAATAAATCTTTTAAAAAGAATTGATACGGTCTTATCCCAACTTTTACAGCGCCTTGAAAAATATTCATACCTCTTGAAATTTTCCACATTTTGTCATGTTACAACCAAAAACGTAAATGTATTTTATTGGGATTTTATGTGATAGACCAGCCATTCTCAACCAGGGTTCCGTGGAACCCTAGGGTTCCTCCAGAGTTGGCTAGGGGTTCCTTGAGCTGTGGCTGATTTAGCTCCTGTTTAATGGTGCCTACATAGTTCTGAGCCAATTCCACTTGGAGGAGCCAGTGGTATTACACCAATGATCTTCATAGTTTTCTGTAAGGCCTTGTACACACGAGGCAATAGATTTGTTCAAAACGGTCTGTCCGACCGATTTGAACAAATCTGTCTGTTTGGATTTTGGCTTGCTCGCGTGTACACACGAGCAAACCAAAATCCCCGCCAGCAGACGGCGCACTGACGTGTCGGTGACGTGGCGGTGACATTGACGCCGCCACGTCACCGCACCAGGAAGTAAAACACTTCCGCGCATGCGCCGAATCCATTCGGTGCCGGTGCGAGACGACATGTCTGCTGGTAAGTGTACTAACCAGCAGACATGTCGGGCGGACGGGTTCCCACCCGATAGATTTCAAAGCATGCTTTGAAATCTGTCGGGTGGCCAAATCCGTCGGCTCGCCCGTCCACACGATCGAATCTGTCTGCTGGGACGGTCTAGCAGACCGTTTCCAGCAGACAGATTTGATCGTGTGTACACGGCCTTAGGGGGGCATTTTTACCTCTACTGTAAAAAAAGGGCATTCTTCTCACTGACCACCAAAGAAAGGGGCATTGTTCCCACTGACCAATAAATAGGTTTTATCAGGGGTCCCCGAGACCTGAAAAATTATTTTTAGGGTTCCCCAGCAGTAAAAAGGTTGAGAAAGGCTGTGATAGACCAACAAAGTGGCACATAATTGTCAAGTGAAAGAAAAATTATAAATGGTTTTAATTTGTTTTACAAATAAATATCTGAAAAGTGTGGCGTGCATTTGTATTCAACCCCTTTACTCTGATTTTCCTAACTAAATTCTAATGGAACCAATTGTTTCAGAAGTCACATAATTAGTAGATAGAGACCGCCTGTGTGTAATTTCTCAGTATAAATACAGCTGTTCTGTGAAGCCCTCAGAGGTTTGTTAGAGAACCTTAGTAAACAAACAGCATCATGGAGGCCACGGAACACACCAGACAGGCTGGGGATAAAGTTGTGGAGAAGTTTAAAGCAGGGTTAGATTATAAAAAAATATCCCAAGATTTGAACATCTCATGGTGCACTGTTCAATCTATCATCTGAAAATGGAAAGAGTATGGCACAACTGCAAACCTACCAAGACATGGCCCTCCACCTAAACTGACAGGCTGTGTAAAGAGCATTTCTTTAGAGAAGCAGCTAAAAGGCCCATGGTAACTCTGGGGGAGCTGCAGAGATCCACAGCTCAGGTGGGAGAACCTGTCCACAGGACAACTATTAGTCTAAATCTGACCTTTATGGAAAGAGTGGCAAGAAGAAAGCCATTGTTGAACGAAAGCCATAAGAAGTCACTTTGTGTTGGTCTATCACATAAAATCCCAATAAAATAAATTTACGTTATGACAAAATTTGGAAAATTTCAAGGTGTATGAATACTTTTTCAAGGCACTGTAGTGACTTTTCAGGCACTTCTTAGGCCGCGTACGCACGATCAAATCTATCTGCTGGAAACGGTCGGCCCGACCGTCCCAGCAGACAGATTCAATCGTGTGTACGGGCGAGCCGATGGATTTGGCCAGCCGACAGATTTGAAAGCATGCTTTCAAATCTGTCGGCTGGGAATCCGTCCGCCCGACATGTCTGCTGGTTAGTAAGCTAACCAGCAGACATGTCTTCTCGCACACGCGTCGAATGGTTTTGACGCATCCGCGGAAGTGTTTTACTTCCTGGTGCGGTGACGTGGCGGCGTCAACGTCACCGCCACGTCCCCGACACCTCAGCACGCTGTCTGCTGGCGGGGATTTTGGTTTGATCGTGTGTACACGCAATCAAACCAAAACGGCAGCAGACAGATTTGATCAAATCGGTCGGCCCGACCAATTTGAACAAATCTATTTGGTCGTGTGTACGCGGCCTTAGGTGCATAAAAAGATACACGAATATATAATCTTCACTAATTCATTAATTTTAATTCAATACAAAATACAAATAAAAAGCCATGAATGAAAGCAAGACTTGTGTCTTTATACATCATCTTTGCACCCAATATCATATTTGTTATTTTAAACACAAATCTGTTAACATGTTTAAAGTGTATATTTCCATGACTAGAAGCCACACCTTGCTTGTATACTCAAAACAGATGCATTACTATGTATATATATTTCATATATTCCTATTTTTTTTTTTAGAATAACTTGCATCCTTAGGAATATAGGATATTAGCTTAGCTTTACATATGATAGCATACATGTATACGCAAACTGTGCATCAAATTCTAACAATTACAGTATATATCAGCGTTACTTACAATAAAAAGTGTTCATTTAAATGTGCATTCACATGTTCCAGATTACAGACATTTTCCTGGGAACCATTAAAGATATATGGAGGCTTTGGTTAAATTTCCACAGAAAATTACAGTCCAAGGAGTATACGTTGTATATTATTTCTTTAAAACCAAGATATCATTTCATATCATATAAGAACTTGCTTGGATACAAGGGATTACCACTAATCCTATATAGTTCCCATCAGTGAGTGTTTTACACCTACACGATGCAGTGGAAAATAATGAAATCTACTTTCAGTTTACTGTAAATCATAGGGGAATAACTCAAACATATCTTGATTCAAAATAAAACAATGATGTCTATATGAGAGTGTAGGAATTAGAGGGATTCTTGTACTTCTGTGGTGGCTTCACTTGGAACTGGAGGTTAGCGAACGACAGTGTTACAAACTGAAATATCTCTAAGTATACTGACATTACTTTAAACTTAAATAAGTTGAGGTTATTCCGCAGTAATTTTAAGTAAGCTGAGTTGTTCTTTTAATTATTTTCCACACATATACGTATTAAAGGTAAATCTCTGTATCCGAGTGCATACTTGAATGATTTGAAAATATCTTGGTTTTAAAAGAATATTATGCAATATTTGATTTGGGTTGCAATTTTCTGTAGATAAGTAGTCAAAACCCCAATACAATATCCCTAATGGTCCATGGGGAGACATGTCTGACTGGGAAAACGTCTACACAATACACATTTAAATGAATAAATAATTACCTTTATTGATAAATACTATATTGTTTGATTGTTAGAATTTGATGTACTGTATTTTCTGGCGTATAGGACTACCTTTTACACTTAAAAAAACTGGCCAAAAAGCAGGGGTCGTCTTATACGCCGGGTCCACTGCTCGGATGCCTGCTGGATGCAAGGGCGGATGCAGAGTCTAGTCTCGGGAGGGGCACTGCCAGAAAATAAGGTGTTGCTTACAGAACTCAATTAGGTGTCCGCTGCAATGTTGCAGTACCGCTAAAAAATCAATGATCGCCGCCATTACTAGTAAAAAATATTTAAATATAAATGCCATAAATCTATCCCATAGTTTGTAGACAATTGTCAGGGACTGCAGACATGGTACAAGAGAGGGTCAGAGAATGCAGACATGGTACAAGAGATGATCAGAGACTGCAGACATGGTACAAGAGATGGTCAGAGACTGCAGACATGGTACAAAAGATGGTCAGAGACTGCAGGCATGGTACAAGAGATGGCCAGAGACTGCAGACATGGTACAAGAGATGGTCAGAGACTGCAGACATGGTACAAGAGATCAATGCAGCCTCATCAGTGCCCATCATTGCAGCCTCACTGTACATATGAATGCAGTGCCACTTTTGTATACAAATGCATTCCCACTTTTGTATATAAATTCAGTCCCACTTTTGTATATAAATGCAGACCCACTTTTTTTTATATAAATGCAGTCCCACTTTTGTATATAAATGCAGTCCCACTTTTGTATATAAATGCAGCCCCACTTTAGTATATAAATGCATCCCCACTTTTGTTATAAATGCAGTCCCACTTTTGTTATAAATGCATCCCCACTTTTGTATATGAATGCAGTCCCACTTTTGTATAAACTGTAAAACGCAGTCCCACTTTTGTATATACATGCAGTCCCACTTTTGTATACAAATACAGACCCACTTTTGTATATAAATGCAGACCCACTTTTGTATATGAATACAGTCCCACTTTTGTATATAAATTCAGTCCCACTTTTGTATATAAATGCAGACCCACTTTTGTCTATGAATGCAATCCCACTTTTGTCTATGAATGCAGGCCCACTTTTGTCTATTAATGCAGGCCCACTTTTGTCTATGAATGCAGGCCCACTTTTGTCTATGAATGCAAACCCACTTTTGTCTATGAATGCAGTCCCACTTGTGTCTATTAATCACACACAGCAGGTATCTCCTCTCCCGACGTGTGTCATGGAACAAACAGGAGCTGTAGGTCTGTGTTTGGCAGGGCAGTGTGCTCTAGCAAGGCCCCCTCCTAGACGGGCTTGTGTGATAGACAAAACACTGATTCAATCAGTGTTCCATCTCCATCTACTATCACGCGAGCAGGTCTAGCACAGGCATCACAGACAAACACAGATCCAGCTCTTACACACAACCAGAGATGCCCGGAGTATATGTGACACACAGAAGAGAGGGTCAGCTACAGCTCAAAGCAGCCTCAGGACAGGCAGCCTACTGGCCCTGGTGATGAGAGAGAGAGAGATAGTGAGAGACTCGGCAGTGGCAGATGCAGGCACCACAAAGCAGTTAAAAAAATTATTAAAAAAAAGCCAATGTGATATGATTGTCTTGGGGGGCAATTTCCCTGTTGCCCCCCCTGGATCCGCTGTTGGCTGGATGTGCGGTAATACCGTATGTAGCTTCGGCTACATACAGTATATTCCTCTTAGCCAATCCTGGTGAGCGATGTATTCAAATTAATACAGAGCCTGCTTGGATTGGAGTAACAACCTCTACATACAGTAGCCTGCTCGGATTGGCTTTGAGAGTCAGAGAGGCGTGGGCTGATGATGTTTCAGCCTCTGCCAATCCAAGCAGGCTTTGTATTCATTAATAGAATACATTGCTCACCGTGATTGGCTCCAGCTCCAGCAAGAAGGAAAAAGAATATGGCTCCAGTAAGAAGAAATATAAAGCGTCGGAAGCCTCAGAAGGGGAGTCATCTTATACGATGAGTACAGGCAAAAAATCTTAAAAAAACAACTGTAAAATTAAGGGGGTCCTCTTATACGCCTGGTCGCCTTATACACCGGCAAATACGGTGTATACTACTGCAGGTACAGCACCTAAATTGATATCCCATTCCTGTGAAATGCCTCAGGGAGATGGGATAATTCTACACTGTAACACATCTGGATTTCAAGGATACAGCTGAGATGTGATTCCTGGACATGGTTTTATATCTTAAAGGCTAAGTACCCCTTTGCAGAAAAAAATATAAATACACATATTGTTGTAAAAGAAAAATGTGCATTTAATATTTTTTCCTACAGGAGCCTGGAAAGCATTGCACCCACAGACATGTCCTTGGGCTTTCAGCTTTATGTTTGAAAGCTGGAGGATATGTGGACTATGTGCATGCTCATCAGCGTCTCAACATCCAACTGAAACTATAAGTCTGTCTGCCATGATGGAAGATGGTTCTTGTAGTTCATTAATTTACAGGAATTTGTAGAGAGATGGTTGACACATTTCACACACAGTTCAATGCCTCCTCATAACCATATGAGGATTCTAGGTGTAAAGCCGTTCAGATTTATTCATTGTATGACGCAGTCGTGATCTGGCACACTTTTATGCAGGATAAGTGGAGACAAGTGAACTTGTCAGAGGCTGAGCAATTCCATAGGTTCTGCGAACGCGAAACATATTGGATTTATTCTCTCGATACTCTTTTACCAGGGGGACTCAACGAGAAACTAGAGGCGTCTACTATATTATAACATTTTCCCACAATATTTACCCTTTTTTCCTTATCATGATGGTTTTCATATAAAATACTTTTCTGTGGGAGGTTCATCCCAATAGTAAGGAAACATGGGGGGTTATTTACTAAGGGCAAATCCACTTTGCACTACAAGTGCAAACTACAAGTGCAACGTGCACTTGAAATTGCACTGAAAGTGCACTTGGAAGTGCAGTCGCTGTAGAAAACTTCCCCTTATTTCAGATATACCCTTTAGATTTAATTTTTATAAATAACCCCCATAGTGTTACTGTTAATATCTAAACATCCAATTTCGCTGCGCCCTTTTTTTTCACCCCTACCCAAAACTCCCCCCTCATTTCCACCCCCTTCCCCTTTCATTCAACCTCCCCAAAAAAACGTCCCCTTCCTTCTCCCTCCTTTTACTCCCAATAGCCCCTTTAAGGTGCAATTATCTTACTACTTTACCTCATCACAAAAAAACATTACATCAGATACCACTATTAGTGCATATAAATTCTATTATCTCATATAGTTATAATAAAAAATCATTGCTTTGCAAAAGGTATATAGGTACTACTGGCCTCTGTGGGATATACACACAGAGTGTAAACATTTTCTTTTATTTAATTTACAATTTATTTACATGCATACATAGTTTTCATAATTTCATGCATCTTCCCATATAATACCCCCCCACCGACGCAAACTATTAATTTTCGTAATAATTAATGTATTTAATCCAAATAAATTAATGCCATAGTGTTATGTAGATTGATTTTATGCTCAAATTTTTTTTTTTATATGTTATTTTTATAGATTTTTTATTGCCTATTCTTATATGGAATTACCTCAAGAACTGAAGTTGATATGTAATGTCATATTAGTTCTGTTAAACCATAGGCGGATAACAGTCTGTTGATATCTATATTATTTTAGCTCTGGGTATTTCATGTTGGAAAGTATGTCACATCCTTTCCACTACTAGATGGCAGTGTTCCAAGGCATATATAAGGCTGTTATAAGCCAAAGTCTCACTAGCTGGACAAAGGAGCGCGCCCTGAGTTCCATCTACCAGAGCGCATGCCCCTAAGCGCCGTTGCAACCTAGCAGTGATGTCATCATGCCCGGTGCTGCGTTCTAGCCCTCACCATCGGCCTGATCCAAGCCTCGGTTTCATCGCTGTGGTCCCAGAGATCCTGCTGGCTAGGATTTCTCCCCCACAGGCAGAAAAAGCAGCTCTTTAGAACGCCACTCTGCAGTGAACGCCACGCCAGTGTGGATGGACTTGTGCCTTACTTCCTTAACCTCCATGTAAGTAGATAATGCACCTGTATTTTATTAACATGTTTACAGTTCTAACCTAGAGGTGCCTGTGTTTCTATTCTCTTATGAGCTCTCATAGTACCCACCACAGCACATTCACATTTTCTTATTCTATATTGGGTTCATGTTTCTGTCTAGTGCTTGTGTAGCAGAATCTCAATGTTACGCTCTGTAGCATATCATATGTAATACATTTTGTCAGTCTGTAGGCGGAATTTCTTCCGTCAAACATTATCTATCAAGTGGGGCTTAATTGTCTTTCCTGCATAAGATAACACTAAGGCTTCTTTGCAAGGGCTTACTGAAAGATTACATACTACATATAATTGAATGAAGTAATTATGTGGATCCAGCAAGAAATCTAAAGCTTTAACACAAATCTAGATATAAATTATTCAAGTGTCAATTCTCACTAAGGGATTAAGTAGCCTGGGACTGTTTATTATAAAACTATCACACAATTACAGATCTCAACATTTCCATAGTATGCTTTGGAATTCTTTAGAAGTTTAATGTTATACCCCCATAGTTTTTGTACATTACAGTGGGAGTAAACTCCCTTGATTGATGTGTACCTATAGGTAAGCCTATAAAAAGGCTTACCTATAGATACAATAAATATATCCTAAATGTGCCCTATTTAGGAGATATTTACTTGACAAGCAGCCAGTGACATCACCGGCGCATGCGCTCTGAAGGAATGGCATACCTGTGCCGTTCCTTCAGAGCCCTGTGCCGTAAACCCATGCACGGTAGTGGCGTCATCACGGCTTGGACATTCATGCCACCAAAACCTGCGAACCCAGGAGACCAGGTGAAGAGGGAAGCGCCTACAATGGTGACAGCACGCTGCAGGAAGGCTTAATTTTTAGGGAGGTCTATTAATGTGCCTGTATGCGCTGCCTGTGGCCCAATTTTTTTATTTTACTTTTGCTGCGGTTTACTACCGTTTTAAGAAGTTCAATGCTAAATAGCTGGCAGTTGGGTACATTTTTAAAGGGAGAAACTAGTGAAACCTATTATAATGGTTTATAATATAAGCTATACATAAACCTGTAATCTTGATATGCAGCACAAACAGGTATAATTTCTTTGGAACAGTATTTATTTTCTGCAGTATTTAGGTACCCCTAACAAGTCCTGTGTTTTTTAATTCCTTATAATATTAGGTGATTTAATTAAAATCCCATGCCTAATCATTACCACGGCTGTTTTATCTTTGGGAAATCCTAAAATCACTAACCTTTGGAGTTTGTTAAGGACTAGAGTTGGGACTTTTATCTAGTTCCATTTTGAGTAGGCTTTCATTCACATCTTCAAAAAATACCAGTGTCCTATTACTGTAATGACATATATGTTGTGCATTGGTAGAGATTTCCATATCATAATAGGTAGAGGTTCAGTTTGGGCCTCAATACATATACTAGGAATTATAGCCTTATTAACCATTAGAACCTAAATTCCATTACTTTCATAGCATCAAACACTAAGGCCGCGTACACACGAGGAGATATGTTCGATGAATCGGTCCGACAGATCGTTTTCATCGGACATATCCCCTGGGAGATTTTGGTTTGATCCGTGTACACACGATCAAACCAAAATCCCCGCCGACAGACAGCTCGGTGACGTGGCGGTGACGTTGACGCCGCCACGTCACCACTCCAGGATGTAAAATACTTCCACGAATCCATTCGGCGCATGCGGGAGATTTTTGTCCGCTGGTTAGGCGTACTAACCAGCGGACATGTCGGACCGACGGGTTTCAGCAGACAGATTTTAAAGTATGCTTTAAAATTTGTCTGCTGGAAAAACCTGTCTGTTCGCCCGTACACACGATCAAATTTGTCTGCTGAAACGGTTCGTTGGCGCTCCCACTAGGCGAACTAGGCAGCCGCCTAGGGCGCACTGCCGCCAGGGAGCGCTGCCACAGCTGCTGGGTCCCCTACAGAAATTCGGTTCCTCCTCAGCCGATAGTGGCTGATGCGGAGTGTAACGGAAGGTGGCTCTATATGGCTGGCTGCATAGTGACTAGGCAGGGAGAAGAAGCAGACAGATCTTCCCCTTCGCCGGACTAAGCCAGGGGTGACCATGCTGATGTCCAGCAGGCAGCAGCAGCCGTGAGTGTCAGCTCTCTGCCCGCCCCGCCTCCCTCCCTGGGTGATGTGCAACCATTGGAGGAGCAGGGCGGGCGGCATTGTGCATAGACACCCAGAATGGATCCACCCAGGCCCAGACTGGCCACACGCTGGGCCGAGGCCACAAAGCCACTTGTCCTGGAGGAGTGAGGAGCCCAAAGCAAAGCTGCTCCTGCAGCTTACCCAGCCTCTCTGCGGCCAGCCGCCGGAGCCCGGGGATGGAACCGTGCGTGACTGGTGATACTAACTTCTGCCGCCTGCTGCCTGACTGTGACATGTGGAGGGAGATGGAAAGAAGTGCTCCAAGGTAGGAACTTGTCAGGTGGTGGGGAAAGCGCTGGGGATGAGGGCTTCCAGTCAGATCTTATCACTGGTGTGTGACCCCCTCCACTTGGCTCCATCCATCCACCTAGCTGTCCACTTTTCTATATTCTCCCTCGCTGCACTTTCTCTCTATTGTCCACCTGGCTGCACTTCCCCTCTATTGTCCACCTGGCTGCATCCCCCCTCTGCTGTCCACCTGGCTGCACCCCCCCCCCTCTGCTGTCCACCTGGCTGCACCCCCCCTCTGCTGTCCACCTGGCTGCACCCCCCTCTGCTGTCCACCTGGCTCCATCTCTCCACCTGGCTGTACCCATATCTCCTCTTCACCTGGCTGCATGCCCCTCTTGTCCACCTGGCCATATCCTCCTTTCACCTGGTTGCACCCACTCATCTCCACCTGGCTGCACCTCCCCTCTCCTCTCCACCTGGCTGCACCTCCCCTCTCCTCTCCTCACCACCTGGATGCACCTCTCCTCTCCTCCCCACCTGGCTGCACCTCTCCTCTCCTCCCCACCTGGCTGCACCTCTCCTCTCCACCTGGCTGCACCTGGCTGCATCTCTCCTCTCCTCTCCACCTGGCTGCACCTCTCCTCTCCACCTGGCTGCACCTCTCCACTCCTCTCCACCTGGCTGCACCTCTCCTCTGCTTTCCAACTGGCTTCACCTCCCCTCTCCTCTTCTCTCCACCTGGCTGCACCTCTCCTATCCACCTGGCTGTATCTGTCCTCTCCTCTCCACCTGGCTCTATCCCTCCACCTACCTGCACCCCCCTCCTGTCCACCTGGCTCTATCCCTTCACCTGGCTGAACCCCTTCTCCACCTGGACCAGTTCTGGTGCTAAAATTGAATTCATTTTGATTTTTTTTTTTGGGGGGGGGGGCGCGAGTAGCTGGTCTCGCCTAGGGCACAGAATAGTCTAGCACCGGCCCTGCTAATAGGTATATTGTGCTGGTCAACCAAAAGCTTAAAACTTGTATTAAAGGGTTGGTTCGCTTTTACCAAAAAACTGCCTCTACAGGTGAGGGGTGTCTGTGAATTAAAGCTTTGATCAAAGTTGAATAATACCTTTGCTATAGGCGTGGGCCATTTATGCACCTCCCAAAGCAGGGGCAAAAAAATCCTGGAGATGGCATCATCGTATCCTGCTGTGATGGTACGTCATTGCTAGGACACTCCCAGCTGATTCCTGAAACCCCCTGTCATGTGCTCTCTCTCTCTCCTGAGCTCTGAGCCTAGTGATGCTGTTACAGAAGAGATAGTGGACCACACATGCATTGGAGTTTGAGAGCATGCTTCTGTGATGGTGGGGTGAGCAGTAATTGTTGGAAGCATCTTAGTAATGTCCTAGCAACAAGGCAGGATGGAATGATGCCATCTCTGGGAGTTTCTTTGGCCAAGTTGGCCAGGGAATTACTATATGTAAATGGCCTACTCCTATAACAAGGACTGTATACAACAACAACAACAACAGATCATTCATCAAAAAAAATAAAACTCTATCCAAAATACCACTGACAAATCAACCTTTCATCTATTGTTTTAAAGTTTTACAATTTGCTGTATGTATGGTCGTGTGTGTGTTTTTGTTTGCGTTTGGCTGGTGTGTTTGGGTGTTATTGGATGTATGGGGGGTTTCCTCGTTTTCTGGTTGGACTTCTATTGGTCCTACAGTTTACTGTTTCTTTAATATTGCTGTTTCTTGCTATTGTGTATCTTGGCTGCCTTGCCGCCTTTTGTTTTGTATATTTCTATGAAAACTTTAAAATAAACACCTTTAAAAAAAAAAAAAGTTTTACAATTTGGAACTTAAGTTCTATTTTTGATGCAAGGAATATGTCATTAGCATTGCATCGAGGCAGAAAATATCAGGTCCTATGTAGCCTACGGTCTTCATAAGGTCACACCTACCATGTTTTAGCTTCAAGCACATAACACCATTTTTATAAAAGAAATTGAGGGACAATATAGGTAAAACCTGCACGCTCTCAAGAGAAAATTCCATGTTTAAACCTCATATATGCCATGGATATTATACTGTGACCTCTTACATGTATGTGGCCAAAAAAGGGATTTGGGCTCCAACCCCATCAGGATTGCTGTCTTTTATGTGACAACACTGCTCTTAGTGGGTGTGGGTGTATAAATGCGATGGGGATATTAGATTGTAGTTTCCCCCAGAAACAGGATCTGATGTTAATGGGATGTTAGATGGCAGCCTTCCCCAAAGGCAGGTTATGATGTGGATGAGATATTAGATAGTAGTCTCCCTCTAGAAGCAGGGTCTTATATGAATCGTGTACCCTGTAAAATGCTGCATAGCATACTAATTTATGAAATGCGGTCATATATATTTGGCTAGTACTGTACAGAATAAGTTCTATTAAAAGCTTTTATGAATGCTTGCATTGGAGGGATTTCAACATTATGACTGTGGAATGATAGTCCAACAGAAAGAAAATTGTAATTTGTATAATGGGATAGAAATACAGTACAGATCCTTACACAGTTCCACATATACTGGCACCAGAGTAAACCATTATTATAAAATCAAACTTTAGTAACTTTTTGCAGTGCAGACAGCTATCTTACCATGATTTCTATATCACATCCTACATCAGTAAGCACTAACTCCTGGTTAAAGCCAAAAAAAGAAAAAGAGGTGAAGTTGCGCTAAAAATAAAAATAAAAGGAAGAAGCAAAAATAATAAGTGATGGCCAAATGGTTATTATACCATGTGCAAAAAAAAGGATATTATGTGAATCTAAAGTCCAAGTGTACTCAAAAGATTACTAAAAATCAAAAGAGTATAAATTGAAGGCTTACCAGAAGCCAGATAAGTACCGCATAGGAGAGAAAGCCTTGATTCAAAAATAGCAGTGGAGCAGCTGATGTCAGGGTGTATTGTAGATATGTGGCAAAGGGAATTAAAACATAGAAATATAGCAGCCGGCCGGCTTACACGAACGCCCGTGTCTCTCGGAACGTGTCGCCACTAGAACGTCAGCACGTTTTTTTAATTCCCTTTGCCACATATCTACAATACACCCTGACATCAGCTGCTCCACTGCTATTTTTGAATCAAGGCTTTCTCTCCTATGCGGTACTTATCTGGCTTCTGGTAAGCCTTCAATTTATTTGGTGACACGGTGGTGGTGTTAATTCAAGTCACTATTTAGGACATCTTTATATATTATTTTTTTAATTATTGCTTTTTAATGTGCTTGTTTGACGTACTTCACTATGTTTATTTATTAACTTCTTTTGGCAATCAACTGCTGATACACCTGGAGCTACCCACAACCTCTCAACCCTTTTTCCTGCTGTATCAACCTACTGTGGACTCTTAAATGCCCTGGCTGGGTTGTAGCTGCAAGCACGTTATGCTTGCCTTCTGGTAAGCCTCCATTGTTTTTCATTTTTACAGTTTTGTAGCGGACTAAACATCTTTCTTTCACACAACTGCCCATCAAGGACACTTTAATGTTTTTTTTGGTTTTTCACCTATACTCTTTTGATTTTTAGTAATCTTTTGAGTACACTTGGACTTTAGATTCACATAATATCCTTTTTTTTTGCACATGGTATAATAACCATTTGGCCATCACTTATTATTTTTGCTTCTTCCTTTTATTTTTATTTTTAGCGCAACTTCACCTCTTTTTCTTGTATCATTTAGTGCATGGGTCTTCAAACTACGGCCCTCCAGTTGTTCAGGAACTACAATTCCCATAATGCCTAGTCATGTCTGTGAATGTCAGTGTGTTACAATGCCTCATGGGATGTGTAGTTCTACAACATCTGGAGGGCCGTAGTTTGAGGATCCCTGATTTAGTGTGTGTGTGTAACACCTAGTGGTTGCTGCTTGTAATTATTGTCATTTTTGTATGTTAAGCGCGGTAATTTCCTTGATATATTTTAAAGCCAAAAAAACCCTACTTGTAAGTGTGTGCATATATAAATAGAGGGGGTTCTTACTTTCTTCAGAAAGGTCATTCTCCTCTGCTTCCCTCTCCATGTCCTTACACCAGTCTTCCATTCTTTTAGTTTCTGCATGGAGCAACTTCATAAACCATGTGCCATCTTGTCGACTAGGAGATATTCGCCCTGAGTCCACTGGTTCATGAGCAGGCTCTAGCCATGGGTCTGGTGGTGGTAAATTTGATGTATCCACTGGGGTCCTATAATCCTCTCTGTAACTAAACAATCCCTGAGTCCGTACCGTTCTTACTGCACCATACTGAGTTGGGGTGCTAGGTTCAGAATGTCTTTGAAATGAAGATCCAAACTGTAGACCTTTATCCTCCATTGTGATGTGACCTGGGAAGCCCTCTAATTCAAGGTCAGCTTGTACAGCTGCAGTCACACTATTCGACCTTTTGAAACGTCCTTGCCTAAACAGATGAAAGCATAGCAAGTTTAATAGATACTTTAGTTTTACATCATTTTTACTACGTCAGCTTAAATTTTCAGAAGTGCAGTAAGTTCTCCTGCTTTGTTCATTGTTAAAGATCTATGTAATTTTCTTTATTTTTGACTATTGAAAGTTTAGAATGAAAATGCAAGTGTCCAAGTAATTCGAGGAACACATTCTCTTACATAACCAGCTTAGGTGTATATGGCAGACATATAGGGCCAGATTCAGGTAGAATTGCCTATCTTTAGGCGGGCGTAGCGTATCTCAGATACACTACACCGATGTAACTCAGAGAGGCAACTACAGTATTCATAAAGCACTTGCACCTAACTTTGCACCGGCCTAACTTAATTTAGTAAGTGGAAGTGGGTGTGTCATTATGCAAATGAATGGTCTAGTGATTTACACCCGGCGTATCTTGAACGGAGCATGCTCAGTACGTTCGTTCCCTTCTGAGCATGCTCACAACTATGCCGGCCCAACTTACAGAGATACGCCGGTCCAACTTACGCCCAGCCGATGCAAAAGTACATCCAGTTTTATTCCCCCCCCCAGGGAAGGTACTTTTGCTGTGAGATGGCTGCTCCTGTTCCCCACAGGCAGAGGAGGAAAAAAAACTTTAACAGGAGATGTCAGTCCTCATAACAGCAATGGAGACTTATGACCAGGGCCGCCATCAGGGGGGTACAGGCAGTACACCTGTAAGGGGCCCGGATGGAAACCCCCCCTTTTTTTTATATATATATATTTTTAATATATTTTTATGTATATTTTTTTGATGGACAAGAAGGCCTGGCTTGCAGTCTCTGCTCTAATTCATTTCAAAGGTGTTCTATCGAGTTGAGGTCAGGACTCTGTGCAGGCCAGTCAAGTTCCTCCACCCCAAACTTGCTCATCCATGTCTTTATGGACCTTGCTTTGTGTCATGGTGAGCAGTCATGTTGGAACAGGAAGGGGCCCTCCCCAAACTGTTTCTACAAAGTTGGGAGCATGAAATTGTCCAAAATGTCTTGGTATGCTGACACCTTAGGTGTTCCCTTCAATGGAACTAAGGGGCCAAGTCCAACTCCTGAAAACAACCCGGCACCATAACCCCCCTTTCATCAAATTATTTGGACCAGTCCACAAAGCAAGGACCATAAAGACATAAATGAGTGAGTTTGGGGTGGAGGAACTGGACTGGCCTGCACAGAGTCCTGACCTCAACACCTTTGGGATGAATTAGAGCTGAGACTGTGAGCCGGGCCTTCTTGTCCAACATCAGTTCCTGACCTCACAAATATACTTCTGGAAGAATAGTCCAACATTCCCATAGACACACCCCTAAACCTTGTGGACGGCCTTCCCAGAAGGGTTGAAGCTTTTATAGCTGCAAGGGTGAGCCAACCCAATATTGAACTCTACAGGCTAAAGGATCGCACACACGATTAAATATTCCAATGGACGTGTTTTGTCGTATAATCAAACCATCTGTACGCTCCATCGGACAAAAGAGCAGAAAAACTACATAGTTTTCGTGAATGTTGGCTGAAAAAGTTCTGCTGTCTGTATGCAGAACAAGTTCACGGCCAGTGCCTTTCGGACAAAAATATATATATAATTATTATTATCATTATTATTATTAAAGGGCCCAGAGGTCCCAGATGGAAAGCCCCCTTTATTTGGTAATTTCTTTTTATATAAAAAAAGGGGGGTGGCCTCCGGACCCCTAAAAAAATAAAAATATAAAAAAGTTTATTTTTTATTTATTTTTAAGGGGGTTCCCATCCGGGCCCCTGGGGACCCCCGGGCCCCTTACAGGTGTACTGCCTGTACCCCCCTGATGGCGGCCCTGGTGGCGGAGGGACCCATTAGTAGTGCTAGGATCACTGCCGCCATGTGTTGTCCTGTAACGGTGCTGCTGAAGCTGCTCTCCAGCTGACTTGAGCAAGTCTGGTGCAAAGTTACCCCTACTTTTATGAGGGGTAACTTTAGGCCGGCCAAACAGCTTAGGCACACCGCGCGTAGCCTGCGCCGAACGAGCCTATGTTCGGGAATTGGCGTTTCTCCCTCATTTGCATATTTGCATAGAAAATCAATGGGTTTGCCAGATGCGTTCGGCATAAATATGCACCTAAGGGGCCAGATTCTCAGAGGCGTTACGACGGAGTATCTCAGATACCCCGTCGTATCGCCTTTTTTTTGTCCTCGTATCTATGCGAGTGATGCTTAGCATCACTTTTGCATAGATACGCTTCTACATCCGACAAGTGTAAAAGCATTACACTTTCGGATCGTAGGTGTAATGACAACTCCGGCCACTAGGTGGCCTTTACGTTGTTTTCGCATTTGCATATGCAAATGAGGTAGTACGCCGATTCTCGATCGCTTTTACGCCGCCCCGTCGTCGCGTACGTAGTTTTTGTTCGCGTAAGGTTACCCCAGCTTCTATGTGGAGTAACCTTACGAAGTACCGTCGGGTCCCGTCGGATGCCATGTTATGTATGGCGTCGGGTCAGCGTCGGCTTTTTCCGTCGCTTACGTCGTTTTACTAACTCGTTCGCGAAAAGGGAGTTGCGTAAATGACGCTCACGTCGTTTTGACGTCGGTTTCAACGACGCTTTCCGACGTGAGCTGGAGCATGCGCACTGGGCTTTTTCCCCGGCCGGCGCATGCGCAGTTCATTCGACGCGGGGGCGCGCTTAATTTAAATACAAGCCGCCCCATTTGAATTGCGCGGGTTTACACTGCGCGATTTACGCGACGCAGGCGAAACCTACGGAGCAAGTGCTTAGAGAATAAAGCACTTGCTCTAGTACGATGCGGCGGCGTAGTGTAACTGGCTTACGCTACGCCGCCGGAATTCTTAGAGAATCTGGCCCAAGATGTGCAGGTGCAGACAAGTTACACCGGTCGGGAGTAGTCTATTTTGGTGCGTATCTAGTTCTGTGGGTACGGTGCATAGATACTCCGGTGCAAATTTACACTTAGGCCTTGCATCTCCATATACCCCGGCGTAACTTCTTTGAGAATCTGGCCCATACTGTATATAGTGATATGGTTTTATTCATACTGCTATTCAAATGTAGTGCCTGGCAGCAGTCCTGACCCCTGCTAAAACAAAATCTCCTCCTTTTTATTGTAAAAGCTGCGGCTGCATCATTGGGGATCGGGGATGTAGAAGCCTATTGGATAGTATTTAGTTCCCCAGTGGGCCCCCTTCCAGGCGAGTGGTCCAGCTGTGGGCAGAACACTGCTAGAACAACATCGGTGCATGCATTGTATGCAACATCAATGCAAAGATGCCTTAGAATGAAAGAGCAATTTGTAAAGGGTATAATGTCATGTTAAATGCCCTCAAGCGCTAAATGTTTCTAACATTTTCTAGAAAGACAACAGGGAAAAGGGGAAAAAAAGGGAAAGGCAAAAGGGAAAAAAAGGTATTTATAATGTTTTATATATTTATACAAACATGTTTTGCCTTTCATTTCCATTTTAAACTGAATGGGTTGTTTTACAAGGTGATCATTTAAAATCACTTTAAACTGAGCAAGCTTCTTTACAGTTTTCTTTTTTTTAAAAATTTAAATTATTTTAAGGCTATATAAACTAACCATGAATCTGACAGAGGTGACATCCAGACCCTCTATCTCCCTCTCTCCACCCCTAAAAAATGTTACCTTTATTTCCAAATTACTTGGTGATTAACAAAGAAATGTGGAAAAAAGGTAACATTTTTCAGGCATTAACCCCCTCAGTGGTATTCCCGAGTCTGGCTCGGGTGGAATTTCAGAACCAAAAGCGGTAACCCAGAGCCAGACTCAGGATCGCCTCGCAGTGTCTACAGGCAGGGAATTACTTTCCTTGTCCCTGGATCCTGCAATGCCGCCCCGCTGTGTGATCGAGCTCGATTCACACAGTGCCTGTGTGCCGCCGAGCTCCATTCCCTGGAACGTCACGGCGCACGGGGGCGGAGATAGACGCCAAATTCAAAAAAGGAAATAAACACAATACATACAGTATACTGTAATCTTATAGATTACAGTACTGTATGAAAAAAATACACACCCCCTTTGTCCCTAGTGGTCTGCCCAGTGTCCTGCATGCACTTTTATATAGTAAAAACTGTTCTTTCTGCCTGGAAACTGGAGATTGTTCATAGCAACCAAAAAGTGTCCCTTTACATCAAAGGTGGTTTTAGAGCAGCTAGAAAACAGCGATAATAAATTATAATCACTTGCGGAATCGAGCGATAGCGAATTCGTCATCAAACAATAAAAGTAATGACAGCGACAATTCTGCAACTGAGCAAATTTCAGTGTTTTGGATTTGATTACATTATTGAATAATTTTTATTATAATTACATTATTATTTGTTATAATTATTTATAGTTATTTATTATATTATGATTTTGTGTTTCAAACTTTATCATACCCGGGATGTCTACTAGACTTTGCTTTGGTCATATTTAAGTGAGTTATTCCTAAGAAATACAGGCCTAAAATATAAAACGCCAAATTTCCATGCAAAATAACTGTACCGCTTTCAGCACCTAAAATCTGAAATAATCATACCGCCAGGGAGGTTAAGAGGTCATACTAATTTTGGACGTTAACATAATAACAGAGTATACTATCATTGGATGTGACAAATCCCAATATACTGTAGTCTGCATGTTGGTGGATTTTTTTAACCTTAGGGATGGTTAACACATTTGAACGGAACTTTGTGGGTTAACAGTATATAAGAATTAGAATTGTGTCCTCATGTGGTAAATAATGAATCCCAGATTTCTGTATAGAAATGGAATCCAATATTAGGTATTAAAGAAAGTGAGAGAAACAGTGACAGAAAATGAAAAAAGGTGCGTGAGAGAGGGGGAAAAAAAGAGAATGCCTAATTTAGTTTAAATTACCTTAAAATAATAATACAAATAATTATAAAATTAAACCTGTAACGAAAGCTTGCTCAGTTTAAAGCGATTGTAAACAATCACCTTGTCAAACAACCCATTCTGTTTAAAATAGAAATGAAAGGCAAAACATTTATGTATAAACATAAAAAAACATAAAAATAAATGATCAAATTCCCTCTGTTCTCAGATGCATAAGAGCTGGGGTTAGGAGAAGCAACAGCACTCTCAGCACACAGAGTTCCCAGCATAGATAGAGAACTGACCATTGTGTGCTCTCCTGCTTGGTGTGGTCAGTTTTTAATAGAAAAGCAGATGGATTGGTAGGAACATCAAAAAGGTAGCAATATAAAGTGAATAGGATACTTTCTCATACAAGTACATGGTACAGCAGGCACCAGTGTTGCCAACCGTCCGTATTTTTACGGACAGTTCATAAAAACGGGAACTTTTTTCCCCCGTTCGTAAATGTCCGTGGTTGCAGGAATGTACCAGTAAAAATAGTCGAGATCGGTTTGGCTTGGAACTGCGCATGGAGATTGGAGGCAGGTGGTGATTGCAGGCAGGGGGTGATGGTGGCTGCGGTGGCACGGCAGATGGGGATGGAGGCAGGGGGCAATAGAGACAGGGGGTGTTAGTGGCAGGGGGTGATTGGAGACAGGGGGTGTTGGTGGCACCGCATAGGGGAATCATGGCACCGCAGAGAGTGGGGGATGGAGACAGAGGTTGTTGGTGGCACTGCAGAGGGGGGTGGAGACAGGGGGTGATTGGGGGCAGCGGGTAAGATTAGAGGCAGGGGGAGATTGGAGGCAGAGGGAGATTGTGGCACCGCAGAGGGGGGTGAAGGCAGAGGGTGTTGGTGGCAAAGGGGGATGGAGGCAGGGGGCCTGGGGGAGATTGGAGGCAGGGGGTGTTAGTGGCAGGGGGTGATTGGAGGCAGGGGGTGATTTGAGGCACCGCATAGGGGGATGGTGACATTGCAGAGGGTGGGGATGGAGACAGGGGTTGTTGATGGCATCGTAGAGGGGGATGGAGGCAGAGGGAGATTGGAGGCAGAGGGAGATGGTTGCACCGCAGGGTGGGTGAAGGCAGGGGGTGTTGGTAGCAGAGGGGGATGGAGGCAGGGGATGATTGGAGGCAGGGGGCCTGGGTGAGATTGGAGGCAGAGGGAGATTGTTGCACCGCAGAGGGGGGTAAAGGCAGGGAGTGTTGGTGGCAGAGGGGGATGGAGGCAGGGGGTGATGTGTCTAAATAAGTTGACTGTATTATATGGAAAATAACAAAAACATTTATTTTTACTTAATATCTACCTTAAATCACATTGCTATTTGCCTAGTGTACTTGTTTGTAGCCTAAATACTGAAATTTGCACCTAAAAAAAGGGATTTTTAATAACAGCTTACCTGTAAAATCCTTTTCTTGGAGTACATCACGGGACACAGAGCGCATAGCCATTACATATGGGTTATATGGAGTACCTTCAGGTGTGGACACTGGTGTAATCAACTTCACAGGAAGTTCCTCCCTATATAACCCCCTCCCACTGAGAGTGCTTTAGTTTTGTAGCAAGCAATTTCTCTGAGGTTACACAATGTTCCCACAAAGAGGGGTGGGAGCTCTGTGTCCCGTGATGTACTCCAAGAAAAGGATTTTACAGGTAAGCTGTTATTAAAAATCCCTTTTTCTTGATCGTACATCACGGGACACAGAGCGCATAGCCATTACATATGGGATGTCCCAAAGCAATGCTCTATGAAGGGAGGGAGACCGTAAGGCAAAAAATAGCCAAACAGAAACTATATCAGGAGGTAAAATAGCTCCACCAACAGAAAAAGGGGGCGTGAACCGGGCCAGAGGATTCTATACTGCTGCCCGTAGGACCGCCTGCCCAAATGCTGCGTCCGCAGCCTTTGTGACGTCCAACTTATAAAATTTAGTAAACGTATGTACGGAAGACCAGGTTGCCGCTTTGCAAACCTGTGCCATAGAGATCTGATGGTGTGCCGCCCAAGAGGCACTCATGGCCCTCGTAGAATGGGCTTTAACTGATAAGGGAGGTGGAACGCGCTTCAGACCATAGGCCTGAAAAATCAGCTGCTTAATCCACCTAGCCAAGGAAGACTTGGCAGCCGGCTGACCCTTCTTGGGGCCATCCGGAAGAATGAAAAGCACATCTGTTTTCCTAATCTTTTCTGTAGCCTTGAGATAAACCCTCATGGCTCGGACCACATCCAAAGTATGAAGCAATCTTTCCTCTCTGGACTGGGGAGTAGGAAAGAAGGATGGTAGGACTAGGTCCTGATTCAAGTGAAAACTGGATATGACCTTAGGAAGGAAAGAAGGCTGAGGCCGCAGAACCACTCTGTCCTTATGCAGAATAAGGTACGGTTCCCTGCAAGACAAGGCTGCCAGCTCGGAGACCCTTCTGGCCGAAGCCATAGCCACCAAGAAAACCAACTTTCGGGTTAGCAGCACAAGAGGGATTTCTGTCAGAGGTTCAAACGGCTGCTTTTGTAAAGCTGACAAGACCAGATTTAAATTCCAGGGGCAGAGGGGAGCTCTAATAGGGGGATTTACATGCAAGACCCCCTGCAAAAAGGTTTTTACAAGCGAATGTGTGGCCAAAGGCCTTTGAAACCATATCGATAAGGCAGACACCTGCCCCTTTAGAGTACTAAGAGCCAACCCCTTGTCAACGCCAACCTGGAGGAATCGCAAGATCCTGTCAATAAAAAACTTGCGAGGATGCCCTCCTTGAGACTCGCACCACTCCACATAGGTTCTCCAGACTCTGTAATAGATATTTCTAGAGACTGGCTTTCTAGCTTGAATTAACGTAGATATGACTTGGGCCGAGAGGCCTCTGCCCTTAAGAATTAGAGATTCAGCCGCCAAGCCATCAAATTTAGCTGCTGTGAAGCAGGGTGGTAGATCGGGCCCTGAGACAGCAGATCTGGGCGCAGGGGGAGTGGCCACGGTGCCCTTACTGACATCCTCACGATGAGTGCGTACCAAGCCCTTCTGGGCCAGGCTGGGGCCACCAGGATCACCGGCCTGCGCTCCACCCTGATCCTTCGTAGAAGGCGGGGAATCATCTGTAGTGGAGGGAACGCATACAGGAGAGAAAACTGGTGCCAGGGGCAAACCAACGCATCGGTCCCGTAGGCCGAGGGGTCCCTGGCTCGGGATACAAATTTGTCCAATTTCTTGTTGAATCTTGTTGCCATGATGTCCACATCGGGAACTCCGAATCTTTGGCAAATCTCTTGGAATACCTGGGGGTGAAGAGACCACTCTCCCGGGAGCAACTGTTGACGACTCAAAAAATCTGCTTGAGAATTGTCTATCCCTGGGATGAACACTGCTGAGATGCAGGGTACATGGGCTTCGGCCCATGCAAAAATTAGGTTTACTTCCCTTTGAGCCGCCAGGCTCTTTGTGCCCCCCTGGTGGTTTATGTATGCCACCGCCGTGGCATTGTCGGACTGTATCCTTACTGGCAGACCCTGCAGGGGGAGAGTCCAGGCGACCAGGGCCAACCGAACAGCTCTGATCTCTAGGACATTGATGGGAAGCAGACTTTCTGCCTCTGACCACTGTCCCTGCTGGGTCCGTTTTCCTAAGATTGCCCCCCAACCTGTTAGGCTGGCATCTGTGGTTACTATTTTCCACGAGATGGGGCAAAAGGTTTTCCCTTTTGATAATTTTTGAGGGATCAGCCACCAGTACAGGCTGTGCCTGACTTCTGGAGAAAGAACTAATGGACGGTCTAATGCCTGTATGGACTTGTTCCAAGCAGAGAGAATAGCTGCTTGCAGAATTCTGGTATGGATCTGGGCGTAGGGCGCTGCTTCGAAGGCGGCCACCATCTTCCCCAGCAGTCGCATGCATAGGCGAATAGTCGGCTTCTTTTTGCCTAAGACTATTTGAATCGTTTGAATCAACGACCTGATCTTCTCTTGAGGTAAAAATACCTTCTGGCATTCTGTATCTAACCGAAAGCCTAGATATTCCAACTGTCTTGTGGGATGTAACCTTGATTTTTCTTGGTTCACAATCCACCCGAACTCTTCTAGATGCCGCACTGTGCGGACTACTGCATGATTGAGGTTGGAAGCTGAACTGTCGATAACCAGGAGATCGTCCAGGTATGCTAGGACCAAGATGCCTTCTGTCCTTAGGACGGCTAGTACCGGGGCTAACACCTTTGTGAATACCCGTGGAGCTGTTGCCAACCCGAAAGGGAGGGCTACGAACTGATAATGACTTTGGTTTATCGTAAAACGAAGAAACTTGTGATGTGCTGGGTAAATTGGCACATGCAGATATGCATCCTTTATGTCTATAGATGCTAGGAAGTCGCCCTGATGCAGGCTGGTTGTCACTGAACGTATGGAGTCCATACGGAAGGTCTGAATCCTTAGAAAGCGATTTAGGCGTTTGAGGTCTAATATAGGCCTGACGTCGCCATTGGGTTTTGGTATAACAAAAAGGTTGGAGTAGAATCCCAGACCCCTTTCTTGGGTTGGTACTTCTACAATTACTCCTTGGAGCAAGAGGCGATCCAACGCCTTTACGAGAGAGGCCCTCTTTAACGGGTCGCTTGGAAGACTTGACCCCTGAAAATGAGGAGGGGGGATTTCTCGAAACTCTAGTTTGTAGCCTGAGGCTACTACGGACCGAACCCAAGAGTCGGGAATTCTGGCCTTCCAGACTTCGGAGAAAAACTGAAGTCTTCCCCCCACCCAAGAGAGTGGGGGCGCCCCTTCATGAATCTGATTTGATGACTGGTTTAGCCGGCTTGCGAGACCAGGGCCTCTTGTTTGCCGCGGCTTGTCCCTGTGGGCGGCTATTAACTGTTGAACGCCCGGGAGGCCGTCGATACTGACGGGAAGTCGAAGGGGCCGAGCCTGCAATGGCCTGTCGTTTAAACGTGGGCCCACGCGGTCTTTTCTTGACCGGTAAGGAAGTACTTTTTCCACTTGATATGGTGTGGATATATTTATCTAGGTCTTCCCCGAATAGTCTTCCCCCATGAAAGGGAAACCCTGCTAGAAGCTTTTTGCAGGGTGCCTCTGCTGACCAGTTCTTTAGCCACAAAAGACGACGCATGTGAACCATCAGTAGAGATAAACGGGATGCCTGTTGGATGGAGTCCTTAATAGCATCTACTGCAAAGCAGAGAGCCCTAGGGAATTCTGCTAATTCATGAGTATGCTGAGCCGGCATGTCCTTCAATATATGCTTTGCCTGATCCTTCAAGGCCTGACAAACACCAATGGCTGCTACTGCTGGCTGAACCATGGCACCTACTGAGGTAAAAGCTGCTTTCAGTAGGGTCTCGAATTTCTTGTCGACCGGATCCTTGAACATATGGACATTTTCAACCGGACAAGTCAGGGATTTATTCACGCAGGAAATGGCTGCGTCCACTGTAGGGAGAGCCCATTTCTTTACATATTCCTCTTCCATAGGGTAGAGAATAGAGAATCTTTTTAGGAGGGACAAAGATTCTATCAGGTCGAGCCCAATCTTGGTAAATCACGTTCCGCAGAAGGGGGTGCATTGGAAAGGATGCACCAGTTAATGGGGCCTTTAAAGATCCCAATGAGGATACCTCCGGGGCTACTAGTTCTGGCACTGGAAGTTTAAAGGCAGTGCGAACCATATCTGTCAAAGACTGGATCCACAGGCCCTCCGCTTGAGAGGCCGAAAAATATTCATCTATAGTGGAATTTTCCCTGTCTGAACCGTCGGGACTTGGGTCTGCCTGATCCCCTTGTGGGTCCCGTTCCTCTGAAGAGGAGACCTCCGCATCTGAAAACCCCACCCTGGGTGAAGGGGATCTAGCCCGCTTGCTACTTGGGCAAGGACGGGAAAACAACGCAGTTAACCTTTTCTCTAGCCCACACATGGTGGCTGCTAGCATTTCTTCCGTCACGTAAACGGGAATGGGTGGATCGGGGGCCGCCTCTGCCCCCAGCACCCCCAATGGCTCTTGTACTATGCCACTCGGTGTCCTGACTGGCGAGGGTGGGGCCGTAGAAGCCTGGCCCAAATCCTCTGACCCCGATGGAGACCCCTTTTGCTTTTTGGTACCTTTAGCAGCCTTGGCTGGTCCAGATCCCTTTGGAGCCATTGTACAACCTTGGGTCACCCCTATAGCCAACACCTGACTGTTGTAGCTAGGAATAACCAATATGAGGGCAGGTATGAGAGAAAATGAAAAAGAACTAATTTCTCTCTTTTTCTTTTATATTTCTCTTTTTTTTTTTTTTTTTCAAAAAAATCTTTTTTACCCGCCTGGGAGGTGGCAATACCGAGGAAGCCTGTGAGTATTGACACACCAATGCCCGTTAGCCGGAGTCCAAGGTAGACTCAGATACTGCTGGATCTAAGGCTGAGTCCCTTTAAGCAAAAAAACCCTTTTTTTTTTTTTTTTTTTTTTTTTTTTTTTTTTTTCTGGTCTATAGTGGACCTAAGTCCTAGACCTGAAGATCCACTAAACCGCCACTAGGTGTCCCTGTGTGGCCAAAAGACCCAGCTGCACGCTCTGTATCCTTTCTTCCTCTGCCTCCAGGAGGGAAAGACCAGCCAGAGAAAAGTTTTTCCTTTATACAGACCCTGACGCTGCTGGCCCGCCCCCCCGACGCACGCCGACGCTATAAAAGGCGGCGTGCACGCGCGCGCGTATGCGCGCGCACACACGCGCGCATGATCGCGCGCACGATCGCGCGCACGATCGCGCGCACCACGCCGAACCCACATGGAGGAAGCAGAGCAGAGGAACAACATGGACCAGCGTTATGCAGCACCAACAGACACCAGGTAAGCACTAATCTTATTGTAGTGCACACACAGCGAGGAAGCTGTCCCCATGGGCTTCCTAAGAAACAGGAGTTTTAACCAGCAATTTCCTCTTTAAAACATGTGGGGTTGCAGTATCAGTGTTAACAGGCAGACCTGGGGTGAGTAGCAAATATATAACTTACACAAGTATACATATATCTACATGTTATCTGGGTAAACATTAGAATCCCATCCTGCCTCAACAGACATAGTGGAGATAGTGGCTGATGCACAAGCATACCATTAGCCAACCCAGAACCCCCAGGGGGATACCTACTGTCGAACCAAGTCCCGCAGGTTCCCTCTTACCTGCTCCACGCCGCAGGGTATTGCAAAATGCAAGAGGCCCAGCCTTCCCCCATCTCCGTGGGTATTGTCTTGGACCTTCAGGGACCGGGGTCCTGTGTTAAGGAACCCACACCCCTGGACCTATATAGCATCCTGGCATCAGTAACTTTTAGTTCTTGGAAGAGACTAAAGCACTGGAGCCCAGAATCCAGCCCTCCAAGGAGAGGCATTATAGGCAAAACCCCACTCCAGCAGGGCCCGGGTACCGTACATCTTGGCTCTGAAGCACTTCGGACGGATCCGGCTAGCTATCCTGGGTCCCGAGACCTCCGAGGGACAGCTAGACGTGACCAACACCTAAGACACTGGCGGAAAAACTAAAGCACTCTCAGTGGGAGGGGGTTATATAGGGAGGAACTTCCTGTGAAGTTGATTACACCAGTGTCCACACCTGAAGGTACTCCATATAACCCATATGTAATGGCTATGCGCTCTGTGTCCCGTGATGTACGATCAAGAAATGTAATTTAGTAACTTTTGTGAAATGGCAGTAAAAACGTGGCTGTGCCAGTAAATTTCGGGTGTTGTGCCAGTAAATTTCAATCTGATAGGTTGGTAACACTGGCAGGCACATATCAGAGATATGAAGTGTTGGGGTAACAAACGCTTTAATACTGAAATATGCCATTATCAAATCAGTTAGGAAAGCTTGGGTTAGTGCAAACTTTACAATATTTTTATTCTTTTTTTTCTCACTGCATTTTTGAATAAACCTATTAGTGTCTAAAGCTACCTGTGTGGGTCATATAACAATAATAAACAACAACCAAAGACTAATGTCGCGTACACACGATCACTTTTTGTTATGTAAAAAAACGTTGTTTTATCTCACGAAACAAAACAACGTTTTTCAAAATTCATTTTTAAAAACGATGTTGCCTACACACCATCGTTTTCTGAAAATGCTTTTGCATTTTCGGTTACATAAGACACTTTCGATGGCACTCTGTTACATTAAAGCTCCCGTCTCATAACTTGCTTCTGAGCATGCGCGGGTTTAAACACGTCGTTTTAAACGTCGTTTTGCCCACACACGATCATTTTTTGTGAAACAAAAGACGACATTCTGAAAAAACGACATAAAAAATTCAAGCATGTTCGAATTTTCTTTTTTTAAGACATAAAACAACGTTTTGCCCACACACGATCATTTTAAATGACGTTTATCAAAAAAAACGACCGTGTGTACGCGGCATAAGGGATAAAATAGCCATCAGAGAATTGTGCAGCATGGTTCATTGTGGATTTTACCTTTTTTCGTCTTCCACTTGTATCCCAACAGAATGATATTCTCTTCCTTTGCTTTCTGTATCTGAATCAGCTGCTTCCACCTAAATCAATAAAGGAGTTGAGAATAACTAGTAAAACGCATTAAGAATTAGTATACTGACATCTTGTGAGTGTGAGAGCTCAGAAAGTATTGTACATGTTCATGCAATATTGACACATCTCAGGTTCAGCTACATTATAAAACATTTGAAATGGAGGAGCTATTTTGTTGACTGAACACAGTGTAGTCTACTAGGCAGTGGCTCGAGAATATACCCAGATAGCAAGAATAACTTACCACAGGTTTGTAAGTCTGTTAACTTGCTGCACATTTTTACTGGCAAGTTGTACACTTGCAGAGTACTTGAAGCACAAGTTCTAGTTAATACTTTTCCAATTTGTAGTGTAGCGGCCTGCTCTTGTTGGGCTGGTGCTGCTTTAAAATTAGAAGGGAGTCTGAGTGTTAGTTGACTCAGACACATATAATTTTGTCGAAATTTGGCTTTTGTTTCAGCCGTGGCTGTGCTGAGAGTGACCACCATTGTTCGCCTGGGGTGTTGTTGCCACCCCAGGCCAAGGGTGGCAGCTGCTAAGTCAGGGTGATATTGGGTGTCTCCCCTCGGCAGCCAATCAGTGGGGGTTGATCATCCCGCTGTGCATGCTGGGATGGGTACTTAATGAACAGATGCCACTGGACCAGGGTCGTTGATCCTTGGTCTGTTGTCCCACCACCTCGTTGCCCTCCTGGCCGGGGGTGCATGCTCATGCAATCCTGGCTCTGGGACCACATTGGTCTGGGGTTGTGATTTGTTAAGTAGGCCCAGTAGTCAGACTGGGTCTACGGTTTCAAGGTGATCCTGTGGTGTCAGTCCTGGAGGGAGGAAGCTGCTTGATAAAGGACCTATCTTGGAGAGGACCAAGCAAGAGGCTGGTATATCGAGAGAGGCCTGGAAACTTCATTGAAGGATGCACTGTGTACTGAGAGGCTTGAATTCTACAGAAATTAATCTGGAGAGATTTGGGTGCTGAATCCTGTGCTAGGGGATTCTGGACCGAAAGTGTCTCCACCCAAAGGAAGTTCTGTGGCAGAGACTGTACTTTGTTCCGTGCGCCATTCCGGCTGCTGGGCCGGTGAGAGGGATCTATCCGCGTGCGCAAGACCCACTCTGGCTAGAGTGGCGATTAAAGCTGTGTTGCTGGAAGCAGGAGTGTTTCCAGATGGAAATTATGCACCTGAACCTATCTACCTGTTTACTCTTCCATCCCTTCAACCACTTCTTCTTTCCTTACCAAGTCTTAGAAAAAGAAGTGTAAAGTGTGGACATTGAACTTTTTCAACTCTCATCTACCACCCTGCACGGCGAGAAGATAGAGGTAACATGCCACCCTAAAATATTCAGCAGCTCCTTCAGGGGTAGTGCTACAGTAGCAAATGTGCATGGCAAGTCTCTAGCAAGAGCAAAGTTGCAGTGGTGAGTCTACAGCAAGAGCTCTGTAACTTACAGTGACCCATGTGGTGGGGTGACTATTGCACAACATAACTTAACCAGAACTTGCAGCAGACTTGCAGAAAGTTGGAAAAGAAAGTTGATCTGGAGTCATGCAATGTGGACTTGCTGCAATTGTGTAACAAACTTGTGAAGCCTAAGTCTTTCTATAAAATATACATACCATAAACAAATTTATACTGATAATCAAAAGAATTCATAAGTACCGTAAATGAATAAAGGGTACCCACGTTGCATCAAATTGGAGGCAATACAAGGGACCCAAATTCATAAAATCTAAATGATAAAAAAACAATATAATGTTGAATGAAGAATATACAAAACACAAACAAATATTGAAAAAATAAAACTGTGTATATAAATATACCTAAGTGCAAAATGTAATAAAAATGTATAAAAATGTATAAGACTATAACGTGATTTAGCAACAACCAATGAATAATTAAAAATTAATATAAAGAAACAATAAAATCATCAATGTTGATTTTATGGAAATGTGGCTGATTTATGTGAGCCGCATGTGTATATGTGAAAATAAAAAACAAATAATATATATAAAAATTACACAGAATTTTTTATAATGAATCAGTGAACATAATACACATGCATACCATATATCAATAAATAGACACAAACATAATGCTAAGGGTGGAGGGGACTTGAGGTATAATGAGAAATAAAAAGCCAATTTTCTAAGACACTATATTGGTGTATAAATAAAACTGTAGCCATAATCCTCAATGGGGATGAGCTAGGACAGGATGTTCACCTTTATGCATTCAAACCACTTAGCAAAGTGGAGCTAAGCCCTTCTATCCTTTACAGCCAAGGAAGCTGCCATCTTAGCCTCTGTCTGATATGCAGCTGCCATGGGGCTGCCCATGTAATCAGTTAGGACACCAGCCATATCACACACAAATAATCACACACAACTGTGACAGTTATCATCCACGGCATGCCTTGCATTTAAAAGTAGGAAACAGTCAAATAGATGTAATTCTGCTTTAGCAATGACAAAATGATCAGCTTTTATTTATGTAAACCCTGCAGGTAACTCTTGCAACAATTGGTGTCAAAGTGCATGCATCTACAGTTGGAAAGAGTCTAAACCAACATAATAAAAAGCTAAAAGAGGAAGTAAAGCCTCTGTAAAGAAAAAAAAATACACCCTGCAAGACAAAGGCATAAAGAGCTAGTATGCATAGCATACTAGCAGGGCCGCCATCAGGAATTTTGGGGCCCCTTACACAGCTTCAGGCATGGGTCCCCTGGAGCAGAGAACCGAGGGGGGGGGGGTGCCGCATGAAATTGAGAAGCAGGGGGGGGGGGGGGGGCAGCTGCCGCGAATTGAGAAGCGGGGGGGCCCTTTACAAAAGAAGAAATAAGGAAAAATATATATAAAAAAGGGGGGGAGCCGCCCGGGGCCCTGGGACCTTTGTGCCCTTTAATAAAAAGAAAAAAAAAATATATATATAATATATATATATTTTTTTAAAAGTGGTTGCCAACTGGGGCCCCGGGGACCTCATTTTTTTTTTTATAAAAGGAAATTACAAAAAAAGGGGGCTTTCCATTCGGGACCTCTGGGCCCTTTAATAAAAAGAAACCTCTGGGCCCTTTAAAAAAAAAAAAAGAAAGAAAGAAAAAAATATATATATAAAAAAGAAATAAACATTTATATATATATATATAAAAAAACCAAGGGGGTTGCCTTCCAGGGCCCTGGGGACCTCTGGGCCCTTTAATAAAAATATAAAAAAAATATATAAACAAAAATAAAAAATACAATTATAAAAAAAGGGGGTTTGACACATCGGGGCCTGGGGACCTCTGAGCCCTTTAATAAAAATACATCTATATATTAAAAAAAAAGAAATAAAATAATATAAAAAAGTAAAAAAAAATTATAAAAAAGGAGGATTGTCATCCGGGGGCCCTGGGGACCTCTGGGCCCTTTAAAAATAATAATATTATATAAATATAAAAATAAAAGAAATAAAAAAATATATAAAAATTATATATTTTTTTATAAAAAAAGGGGGGTTGTCATCTGGGGCCCTGGGGATCTCCAGGTCCCTGTGGACCTCCGGACCTCTAAAAAAATAAAAGAAAAAAATTGGCCCTTTAATAAAAAATAAAAGAAAAATATATTAAAAAAATATATTTTTTTATAAACATTTTTATTTTTTTATAAAAAAATAAATAAAAAAGAGGGGGTTGCCATCTGGGGCCCTGGTGGCCTACGGGCCCCTAGACCCCTAAAAAAATGGCCCTTTAATAAAAAAATAAAATAAAAATATATTCAAAAATATACATATTTTTTTTATAGAAAATAAATAAAAAAAAGGGGGGGTTGCCATCCGGTGCCTTGGTGGCCTCCGGGCCCCTGGGGACCTCCGGACCTCTAAAACAAATTAAATAAAAAAAATTGGCCCTTTAACCACTTAAGACCCGGACCAATACGCTGGTAAATGACCCAAGGTGTTTTTGCGATTCGGCACTGCGTCGCTTTAACAGACAATTGCGCGGTCGTGCGACGTGGCTCCCAAACAAAATTTGCGTCCTTTTCTTCCCACAAATAGAGCTTTCTTTTGGTGGTATTTGATCACCTCTGCGATTTTTATTTTTTGCGCTATATACAAAAATAGAGCGACATTTTTGAAAAAAAAACACTATTTTTTACTTTTTGTTAAAAAAAAATCAAATAAACTAAATTTTAGTCAAACATTTAGGCCAAAATTTATTTAGCCACATGTCTTTAGTAAAAAAAAAAAATCTCAATAAAAAAAAATAGCTACCTAGCGGGAACAGCGACACTAATACAGCGATCAGAAAAATGATCGCTTAGTGACGCTGGCAATAGGGAGTGAAAGGGTTAACTAGGGCGGTGATCAGGGGGTTAAAACTTTATTAGGGGGGGTGGGGGGGCTATCCTGAACCTAACACTAACTGTTTTTTACAGTGCCTGTCACACTGACACTAAATGCAGTGATTAAATCACTGCATTCAGTAACACTGTGACAGGGGGGTGGGGGGGGGCGATCACAAGGGGTTAATATGCCTATGTGAGTGTGTGTCAGTGTTGTGTTGGTGCACACTTACTTGGCATGTCTTCTCTCATCAGCAGCGCTGGGAAACAGCGCTGCGATGAGAGAATACATCATTTCCTCCTTCCTGTGTAAACACAGGAGGAGGAAGTGACAGGCTGGGAGCGCGCTCCCATTGGCTGGGAGCGATCGCGGGGGGGGGGGGCGGAAAACACGGACATCCGCCCGCAGATCCCGGATCGCTCCCAGAGGTAGGGAGACCCCCGCACGCCGCGGAGGGGGTCCCGATGGGACCCCCGAACCGCACTCAGGCGGGGACGTAAATTTACGCCCTTGTGCCTGTACGAGCCATGTTGTGGCCGTATATGTGCGTGCGGGGGTCTTTAAGTGGTTAATAAAAAATAAAAAAATATATATATATATTTTTTTTAGGGTGGTTCCCATCTGGGCCCCTGGGGACCCCCGGGCCCCTTACAGGTGTAATGCCTGTACCCCCCTGATGGCCCTGCATACTAGCTCATTATGAATTACTTATCTGAGATAGAAGCCCCCGCATCGGTCCTCGTTCGCATCCTCTGTTGCCGCCATCTCTCCCGGAGTGACTTCCGGGTATCGCGGCTCCAGCGCTGTGACTGGACGGAGCCGCAATGGCGTCAATCCCACGCATGCGCGGCGGCAGCCGCCACTTACGGCATGATCTCATTACCTGACAGCATGCTCAGTGCACCTGTGCCGTTGTGCACGCATGCGTCATAGACATTGGTGCTGTCTTTTTTGCAAACATCTCCTAAACGTGTAGGAAAAATATTTGCCTGTAGCAATGTGTAGTAAAAGTCAAAAAATGTTCCTGTGGTTGATGACTATATTGTAGTGATTTTTCTATTTACCAAGATCTGTGTCATATTAATGCGTTTCCCTGGCAAAACTGACAACCTGAAGAATTAGTTATTGGCAAGAGGTCTGTCTGGAGTATGTGGTGTTTTCCCATTAGTCCTGCAGATCATAAATTATTTAAGCACATCTAGTGGCTACAAATTAGATTTATGTGTCCGGAATCAAATGATGTAAGGTTTTGTCATTTTTTTTATTAATCTGAACAGCTTGCAGTGACTTGCAGATAAGGGGAAGAAGTCACAAAGGTAAACTGCCTGTTGGAATTGTTCTGCATCTCAAAGACACCACATCATTTGGTGGAGGGAGGATTATGGTGTGGGGTTGTTTTTCAGGGGTTAGGCTTGGCCCCTTATTTCGAGTGAAGGAAACTCTTAAGGCGTCATCAAACCATTTTTTTTTGGAAAACTTTATGCTCCCAACTTTGTGGGAATAGTTTGGGGATGGCCTCTGTCTGTTCCAACATGACTGCGCACCAGTGCACAAACAAGGTCCATAAAGACACGGATCAGCGAATTTGGGGTGGAGGAACTTGACTGGTCTGCACAGAGTCCTGACCTTAACTTGACAGAACAGCTTTGAAATTAAATAGAGTGGAGACTGCGAGCCAAGCCTTTTTGTCCAACATCAGTGCCAACCTCACAAATGCACTCTTTAAAGAATAGTCAAACATTCCCATAGACACACTCCTAAACCTTGTGGACAGTCTTCCCAGAAGTGTTGAAGCTTTTATAGCTGCAAAGGGTGAGCCAACTCAATATTGAACCCTATGAACCAAGACTGGGATACCCTTAAAGTTCATGTAAAGGTAGGCGTCCCAATACTTTTTGACTATAATATTTTTTTTTTTTTCAACAATAGTTTTTATTGAGTTTAACATTTTAAAGATTACACAAGTAGAATGTATACCAGTTTTTTGACAAGAGTGAATAAACAAAGTCGTATACAGCAGTTAAGTCATATTCAATTTTTAGCTAAGTAGCGTGATACAGATATCAGATCAAATGAGGGAGCATGTAGAATTTATCGGACTTACATGGTACAAGGTGACAGCTAAGGTTAGAATCCTGAAGACCCGGGTGCGTTTGCGACCACCGGGTTCACAGCAATAGTGCTGCGTTGGACCAGCTTGTCCATGGGCGCCACGTTTTGTGAGCATCCACCAAGCGTCCCCTGCTAGATGCCAAAGTGAGTTCATAGTTGCAGTGCAAATTAATTAGCTCAATAGTGTTCTCTATCGACGGGGGCTTGGCAGATTTCCAGAGCCTGGTAATGCTCAGCCGAGCTGCCAGGAGGATATTGGTGGCTACGAGGCGCGAGTCAGCGGGTATTTGGTCTATATTGATGTTTAGTAGTGCCATCGATGGTGACGGGAGTATAGGACTGTTAGTGACGTCCGTTAGCATACGAAAGATGGCAGACCAATAATTGGCAATGGACGGGCAAGACCAGAAGATATGTAACATATCTCCCTTAGTGCCGGCGCATCTCCAACATGTGTCAGGGCTGTTTATACCAAACTTAGCTATTTTAGCTGGTGTGAGGTACCAGCGCAGGGAGATTTTTAGTGTGAGTTCCCACAGCGCCGCGTTTCGGGTAGCTTTGTAGATGGACCGAAGTGCAGACTGCCATTGGTCATCAGTGAGAGTTTGGCCCACGTCTATATCCCATTGGAGGTGGGGTTTGGCTTTGGAGAAGACCTGTTTTTGGCGAAAGATAGTATAGAAAAGGGAAATTCCCTTCTTTTTCGAAGGGGAGGTAGTAAGGAATGACCACGTTGAAGGGGGAATAGGATAGCAAGGGTTGGACACCTGGGATAGACAGTGTCTGATTCTAAGGTAGGTAAAGACTTCCGAATGTGCCAGGCAGAATTTAGTTTGTAGCTGAGGGAACGTGAGTAGTGTTTGTCCACTAAATAGGTCTTGGACGTAGGATATACCATTGGCTGTCCAGCGTTTTAAGTCAAGGTCTGTGGTGCAGTGTTGAAGGCAGGTCAAAGGGAGAGGAGGATGGAATGGATGAGGATGGATTTCACCTTGCTGGACCAAAAATTTCCAGGCTGAGGTTGACGCTCTCATCGTGGGAGGGAGTGAGTTGGAGACCAACGTTCCGTGTGGCACACCCAGAATCCAGTCTCGGAGATTGTTATGTGTAACCAATGTGGATTCCAACTGTCCCCACAATGTGAGAGGGGACGGTTGGAACCAGTCTTTAAGCTGAGTAAGAATTGTAGCCCAGTAATACTCTTTGAAGTCTATGGACCCTGCCCCCCCTGCCTGTTTATGTTTGGTGAGCAGTTGCTTTGCGCAGCGAGGTTTCTTGCCTTGCCAAAGCAGTGTGTTCAGGGTAGTTTGTAGGGACTGGAAGTAGGATGCTGGGATAGGGATAGGGAGTGTGCGGAATAGATATAGTAGCTGCGGTAGGTGCATCATCTTAAATGCTGCGAGCCTACCAGACCATGATAGTTCGTGCTTGGCTAGGCCCATAATGTCTTTCTGGAGTTTGTCGAGGAAGGGTTTGAAGTTGCTCCTAAATAAATGTTTGGTGGTGCTTGTCAATCGGATCCCCAGGTAGGAGATCTCGTGTTGTGCCCAGGTAAAGGGAAATTGTGCTTGCAATAGGTTTTTGGAAGTGGCGTCAAGACCCAGGTCTAGAATGTAGGATTTGTTGGCATTTATTTTATAGTATGACACTTCGCTAAACCACTGGAGGGTTTTGTGTGCTTCACGAAGGGATAGCGTTGGGTCAGTTAACATAAGAATGACGTCATCTGCGAACAGACTGATTTTGTGAGAGGTAGAGCCTATTTGAAAACCAGAGATTCGTGGATTCTGCCTGATGTGTTCCGCTAGTGGTTCTATGAGTAGGTTAAAGATCAGCGGCGACATCGGGCAGCCCTGCCTGGTGCCGTTTGTTATGTTGAATGGCTGGGAGATCATGTCGGCTGAGAATACTCGTGCAGATGGGGATGTATAAAGTGCAAGAACAGCGGTGAGTATGTGTCCCTGAAATCCAAACCTCTCAAGCACCCTACGTAGGTAACCCCAGTGAATCCTGTCAAACGCCTTCTCCGCATCCAAGGCTAGGAGCAGAGAAGGCGTTCCACTGGACTCGGCGTAGTGGATAATGTCAATCACCCTCCTCGTGGCGTCCGACGCCTGTCTGCCAGTTGTAAATCCAGATTGGTCCCTATGGATCAATGTGGGCATGATACTGACTAGTCTAGTGGCAATCGTTTTTGCGTATATTTTTAGGTCTAGGTTGAGGAGCGATATTGGGCGAAAGTTTTGGGGTATTATTGGATCTTTACCCGGTTTAGGCAGTGTAACCACCAAAGCTTGTAAAGATTCTGTTGGGAATTTGGAGGAGGCAGCCGCGGTGTTATATACCTCAGCTAGGGTGGGCGCTAAATGTTGGGCGAATTGTTTATAGTATTCCCCAGTAAGTCCGTCTGGGCCAGGGGATTTGCCCAGTGGCAAAGATTTGATGGTTGTCAAAATTTCAGATGTGGAAAAGGGTTCATTCAATCGGGCTAATTGGTCCGCTGAGAGGGATGGGAGAGTGACATGGTTAAGGAAATTGTCTATGTCGGTCTGGGAAGGTTGGTGTGTGTTACGGTCGTTGCGGAGGTTGTATAGGTCTCCATAGTACGTGCTGAAAGCATCTGCTATGTCTTGGGGATTTGTAAGTTTTGCGTTGGTATGTGGATGAAAAAGGTGGTTAATCTTACTTTTGGCTTTCCTGCCTTTGATACGCTGAGCCAGTGCTTTACCCGCTTTATTGGATGTGGAGTAAGTAACTGCTTTCCATTTCCTTTGGTGGTGTTCAAAGGATTGGAGGAGAAGGAGTCTCAGCTCCTGGCGTAGGGAGAGAATGTGAGCGGTCCTAGTCGGGTCCGGAGCGGACTTGTTGAGTCTCTCGGAAGCGTCTATTTGCGATGTAAGAGTGTCTATCTTTAGAGATCTCTGTTTTTTATGAGAGGAGCTTAGTTTGATCAGAATTCCCCTTATGAACGCCTTATGCGCGTTCCACACCACGCCTGGATCGGACACCGAGCCTACATTAGTTTCAAAATATTCTGACAGGTGGTCAGAGATTGTTGGTGAAAAGGAAGGGTGTTGTATGATGTAGTTGTTGGCTCGCCATAAAAATGCGGGCCTAGTTGTAGGGGAATCAGAAATTGTGATGGAGATAGGGGCATGGTCCGACCAGGTCGTGGTATGGATCACAGATGCGCTGACAGATTGCAGGAGCCATTTGTCAGTGAGAAACATGTCAATACGTGAATACGTTTTGTGAAGGGGAGAGAGATGCGTGTAATCACGTTCAGAACCGTGGTAGCACCTCCAAACGTCAAACAGGTCATGTGTGGCCATAAATTGTTTTAGGGGGGACTCCCTGCGTTTCGAGGCAGAGGTGGAGTCTAAAGACATTTCCGGGACTAGATTGAAATCGCCACATACAATCAAGCGTCCCTGCTTGACGGAGTGTACAACTTTCATTACTTTTCGGAGGAAACTGACCTGCCTGACGTTGGGAGCATAAATGCCAGCCAGGGTAAATTTCATATCATTTACAGTACATACAAGAACAACATATCTCCCTTCCGGATCTATTACCACATGGTGCAGGAGGAATTTGACAGTGTCCCTGACCGCTATGAGCACTCCTCTCTTTTTGGAGGAGAAGGGTGCCGCAAAAATGTGGGGAAAGTGCCTGTTGGTACACACAGGTGCACCAGTGCTCATGAGGTGTGTTTCTTGAACACATAGAATGTCGCAGTTCAGGTGTAGAGCGGTCTTCCATAGTGAGTGTCTTTTTGCCGGGTGGTTGAGCCCGTTAGCGTTAAGAGATAGGATCGTGGTCGCCATTGGAGGTCAGGGATCGGGTGGGAATTGGGATAGAGAGTCACTTACAGTTAGAAGAGCCGGGTAGGTTGTTCTGCGTGAGGGAGATGAGGATGTTGCTGAGAGGATCGTTGGTCAAAGATCTGTACCGTGCAAGTCACTGCGCAGGCGATGGAAGTGCTGTAGCAAAAGATCAAATAACAGAAACTAAACAAGCAAAAAAAACTGGTAAGTAACCGGTAGTAACAAGGTATACAGTTCTCAGTGGCGGTGCCACCTAGAGATTCAAGAAGCGGAGTGTAGGGACAAGGTGTCCAACTAAACCGCTGGATGGGGGAACAAGTGTCACAAGGCTAATGCTTCAAAACTAAAGCCCGTAGGCGAGAGAGTCAACTGTAAAAATAAGAAAAAAAGAAAGAAAAGAACAGGTAGAAAGCTGGATGCCAGGGAGAGCATCTGTTGCGTAGATGTAGATAGGAATGCCCGGAATCTTCAGGTCATCTGCTCCGAACCATCCTCCTGGGCAGCGGGGCGGCGGTGAGTGGGTCTGGATCCGCGTTGAGCTTGAGGAGCTGAGGTGTCCTGAGGCAAGTCAGGTAGAATACCCCAAGAGTGGAGCAGTCGCAATCCTTTCTGCAGGTCCTGGATCACATGCGAGGTACCATTCTTCGTCACCAGTAGAGTGGCCGGGTAACGCCATTTGTACTGGACCTTGTTGTTGTGGAGACCCTTGGTGATTGGGCTAAGCTGTCGTCTGAGTTGGAGGGTGTATTTGGAGAGGTCAGGGAAGAGCAGGACCCCCTCGAATGGATGTTGCAGCGACGGTCCCCCTCTGGCGGCTATAAGTAGCTGTTCCTTGATGTGAAAGAAGTGGATTCTCATCAGGACGTCTCTCGGGACCGAGGCAGCTAGGTGTGAGGGCTTAGCGATGCGGTGGATCCTATCAATTATAAGATCCCTAGGCGAGGCATCAGGCAATATTGTGTGCAGAAGTTCCTTAGCATATTTGGGAAGGTCAGCTGGCGGAATGGATTCAGGGACCCCCCTAAGTTTCAGGTTATTTCTCCTGGATCTATCTTCTAAATCGGCCAGCTTGGCCCTCATCCATTTCTGTTCCATCTGTACCTCCTCATAGGTGTCTACCAGTTCATTTACTGTGGTTGTACAATCCCCCATGCTATTTTCCAGGTGTGTGACTCTGCCATCTATCAACTGCAGGTCTGTGGTGAATTTAGAGAGTACTGAGGACAGATCTGTCATTAGGGAGGACTGAAGGGATAACAGCATGTCCTTCAGTGTGGTATCCACCACTGGCTGGCCTGTTGTAGGGAAGGAGGCCATGGATGAGTGCAGGGCCTGGTTCGCCGGGAGTAGGCCGCAAGCCGGGGCCTCGATTTGCGGGGACGTCCGCGGCGCGATGCGATCGGTGCGGAGGCGCGCCTTTGCCGGGCTTCCCGTTATCGGGTTGTCTCCCGTTTTAGGTGGGGGAGGTGAGGAGGGACATAGGGAGTCCTGTGTGCCCAGGATTGGAGTATAGTTGTCCGATCGGGCCCCCAGCGCTGCGGCGCTGCCGGCGCCATCTTGACTAACCTGGCCTGTGTAGTGAAAGAAGGCCGTCAACTTCTGTGGATGGTGGTCGGTCTTCCTCTTCCCAGACATCCTTGGTAAGTGTCTGCTGGGTCTCAGGAGGATCTCAGGAGTGTGGATGGATGGGAACGTCTTCCAAAACGGGCTTCAAGTGCTCCGGTTCTCTCCCTGGCAGACGAGCTCAGGCATTAAGCAGCCATCTCCTTTGCTGGCCAGCCACGCCCCTTTTGACTATAATATTAATGGTAGGTTTATTTTAACAGTGAGAGACAGAATAACAACAAAAATATCCAGAAAAAGGCATTTAAAAAAAGTTATAAATTGATTTGCATTTTAATGATTAAAATAAGTATTTGATCCTCTATCAATCAGTAAGATTTCTGTCTCCCAGGTGTATTCTATACAGGCAATGAGGTGAAAGGGAGTGCTCCTAATCTCAAATTGTTACCTGTATAAAACACACTTGTCCACGGAAGCAATCAATCAATCAGATTCCAATATCTCCATCATGGCCAAGACCAAAGAGCATGGGCATCTGCTGAAATTTTTTCAGGGAGGGGTGCTTCAGCAGCAGCGATACACAGTTGCATTTACCTTTTTTTCAAACGCTAGAGGGGGTTAAACGTGCCCCGCAAGCGACCGAATAGTGCAGCTAAAATGATGGTAAAGTGCTGCTTTTTAGCACCGCTTTACCGATAATACGGCCAGCTGGCAGTGTGAAATAGCTCTTGAGATAATTCAGCTTCACTCCATGCCCATATAAATATAGCCTAGAGAATGTACAGACCCCCCTTTAGCAAAGACGGACCCCCTTCAGCACAGATCCTCCCCTTCAGCACAGACCCATCCATTCAGCAAAGATGGACCCCCTTCAGCACAGACCCCCCATTCTGTACAAACTCCTCCATTCAGCACAGATGGACCCACTCACTCTGCTCGCTGTGCCTGTATGACATGTGGCCCAGGACCGCTCAGACAGCCCGTGGCCACAAAACTCTTCAACACCTTCTCGATTTTCCAAGGGGGGTCAATTGCCCCCCCCCCCTTGTCCTATGGAGCAGACACCCATGCCAAAGAGCTGTCCAAGGATGTCAGGGACAAGATTGTAGACTTACACAAAGTTGGAGTGGGCTACAAGACCATCAGCAAGCAGCTTGGTAAGAGGGTAACAACAGGTGCGATAATTCGCAAATGGAAGAAACATAAAATAATTGTCAATCTCCCTTGGTCATGGGCTCCATACAAGATCTCACTTCGTGGAGTTTCAATGATCATGAAAATGGTGAGGAATCAGCCCAGAACAACACGGGAGAATCTGGTCAATGATCTCAAGGCAGCTGGGACCATAGTCACCAAGAAAACAATTGGTAACACACTATGCCGAGAAGGAATGAAATCCTGCAGCGCCCGCAAGGTGCAGCTGCTTAAGAAAACACATATACAGGCCTGTCTGAAGATTGCTAATGAACATTTGAATGATTCAGAGGAGAACTGGGTGAAAGTGTTGTGGTCATATGAGACCAAAATCTAGCTCTTTGGCATCAACTCAACTCGCTGTGTTTGGAGGAGAAGGAATGCTGCCTATGATGCCAAGAACACCATCCCCACCGTCAAACACGGAGGTGGAAACATTATGCTTTGGGGGTGTTTTCCTGCTAATGGAACAGGACAACTTCACCACATCAAAGGGACAATGGATGGGGCCATGTACTGTCAAATTTTGGGTGAAAACCTCCTTCCATCAACCAGGGCATTGAAAATGGGTCGTAGATGGGTATTCCAGCATGACAATGACACAAAATACATGGTCATGGCAACAAAGGAGTGGCTCAAGAAGAAGCACATTAAGTTCCTGGAGTGACGTCTTTCTGTATTTTGTTGTTGTTATTCTGTTTCTCATGTCTAAAATAAACTTACCATTAACATTATAGACTGATCATTTCTTTGTCAGTGGGCAAACGTACAAAATCAGCAGGGGATCAAATACTATTTTCCCTCACTGTATATATATATATATATATATATATATATATATATATATATATATATATATATATATATATATATATATATATGGCCTGAAAATGGCCTGAAAATAATATGTAAATACAGTGTAATATGCTTTATTTAGTGATTTGTTTTAGTGCAGGCTTCTGCGGAAGTATGTCATTTTGAGGTCATTGCATCAAACAGATTTCAACAAATAGCTAACAGTGTTTCACAAAGTGTCAAATAAATGATTATTAATGAGGTGTGTATGTGATACATTTGAGTTTTTAGAGAGCATCTGACCTACTAAAATCATTATTTATGTTGCAGTGACTTTCATTCACTTAACCTCAAGGAGTTTAATTATTAAGATTAATTACTTAAGCTTCAGAGACTATTTTAGTGATGATTCCTAGTTAAAATTATGTTTTTAGGCTTAATTTTTTTTGTCATAAGCTCTTACATATTGATTTTTCCAAAAATACTAAACTTGGTTATACCAAGTGTACTACACCTCAGGGCAAAGGTATTAGAATTCTGACAGTAACAATTTATCATGAAAATAGCATTCCTTACACTGGCAAATTAAGGCAAAAGACAATGTTATGCTTAAATGGATCATTTAAATGACTGGTTACATACAAATCCCATATATTTAAGCTACCACAAAGCAAAAGGCTTTGCCAAAGTCTAAGGGTATTTAAAGGTCTGGTAGGAAATCTCTGTACGGTGACTGCTTAGGCATAGCTGGTAATCTTTACAGACAGAACAAAAATTTGATTTAAATATTCGTAATGTGTGCTTATGATTTATTTATTTTTTCAAATTTCTTTTTATTGATTTTCTAAAAAAAAAAGAATATTAAAGGGGTCGTAAAGGATTTTTTTTTTTCATAATAAGCATCCTTTACCTGCAGACATTCCTCTTTTCACTTCCTCATTGTTCGTTTTTGCTCAGAAGTTGCTCTATTTCATCTCTGTTCTGTTCACTTCCTGCTTGTCTGATTGTTACTGACCACCGTGAGGGGAGACTTTACTGCAGTGGTCAGTGCCGTGCTCGCCCCCTCCTGGGAACTACATCTGTGCGGCAGGACGCTCTCTACATGTTAGAGACTTCAAGGAGGTGTGAATTACTGGGTGTGCCGTCATGCATACTGGGAAATGTAGTTCTTACATGAACAAGTGCCGAAAAAACAGGAAGTTGAATGAGAGAACAGAAACTAGAACGCCGGAGGTGATATAGATGGAGCAATTTAATAGGTATTTACTTGTTTTTTAACAGAATCATTACACTATTTTGTCTGTCTACCTCGTAGACATTAAATTTAGGCAAAACATTTTTTTCCTTTACAACTCCTTTAAGATTCAGACATTGGAAAACTATTGACTGCAATAAACAATGTTGTTTTACATATCTTATCACATTTCCAAATAATAATCTACTAACAAATGCTTACTATTTTGCATATCTGACCGTGTCATCATCCTTTTATCTTATATTTCTTAAAAATGTGATTTGATTGGTTCCGATTACATTTCAAGTCTTTGAACATTAATAACTACTATTGTATCGTAATAAGTAAAGTATTAAGAGTTAACAGATGAGAGCGTAAGGATTTGCCTACTCTAGGAAAATGTGGCGAATTCTGCGGATGTTTATTTAGTAAGATGCAAGCTCTATATTAAATACAGATGTAAAGAATATTTAAATTTTATGGGTATGCCTTATATCCAGTTATAATGAAATGTTCACTTCTCCTGAAGGTTGGGATCTCCTTTTCTTTTGTGTGCTTATGATTTTATAAGCTTACAATTTTAGTTAAAATGCTCCAGCAAATTCACACACATTTGTGGCACTGCATTTGCCACACATTTACCAAAATCCACTAGATTTATAATGGGGTGAATGTGCCATCAAGTGTTTTTCTTAGCAAACGAGTAGTGTACAATGTAGTCATTTTAGGAAATTTGCCGAAAAGTACAACCATGGAAAATGTGTTGATACCCTTCCACATTTGATTCAACAGAATATTTAAATGATAAAACATAGGGAATGGACAAACATGACAAGACCCTTAACCCAATATTTTGTTGGAAAATCTTTAGGGGCAACCACTACAAATAAGAGATTTTGTAGCTTTTAATGAGACTTCTGTACATGCCAACAAGTAGTTTGGCTCATTCTTCCGTCTCATTTTTGAAAGGTGCTTCTTTCCACAGATGTTTAAAGGGATTTGGATGAGGCCTCTTCAAGATAGTCCAAAGTTTTGTTCTGAGCTATTCTTGGGAGCCTTTAGATGCGTGGTTTGGGTCATTATCCTGTTGAAGAACCGATGTCTTGTGACTGAAACAGAGCTTTCTAATACTGGGCAGTATTTTTTACTCCAGGATTCCTTGATAGCCTTGAAGCCCTGCACAGATTCAAGACATCCTGTGCCAGGCACAGAAAATAAGCTCTAAAAGCTTAATTTTTTTATCTGTGAGCTGATGTGACTTGCCCAAAAACTTCAGTTTTGTCTCAAAAAAAATTCATTCAGGCTTGTTTATGCTTTTCTTTCAAGAGTTTTTTCCTCCTGGGTTTTCTCCCTTTGAGCTCACTGTCGCTCATAAAAGCAATGGATGGTGCGACACTGCCACTGATTCATCTTGACCTTAACTTGCATCTCTTTAACTGGTTGCCGACCGCCCGCCGTCATATTACTGCGGGACGGTGGCACTGCTGGGCGAGAGCACGTAGCTCTACGTCCTATCTTTTTCGGCCACTAGGGGGGGCGCGCGCGCCGCCGGCGGCCCACGCGCCCCCGCACGCCCCTGAGTCCCGCGCGCGTGCCCGGCGGGCGCGATCACCGCCGGGCACGTGCGCGCGTTCGTTACAGAGTGGGGAACGGGAGGTATGTGTGTAAACACATTTCGCTCGTTCCTGTCAGCGGGGGAAACGCTGATCTCCCGTTCATACGATGTATGAACGGAAGATCAGCGATTCCCCCTAGTGAGTCAACCCCCCCATACAGTTAGAACACACCAGGAACATACCTAACCCCTTCCCCACCCCCTAGTGTTAACCCCTTCACTGCCAATGGCATTTTTATAGTAATCCAATGCATTTTTATAGCATTGATCGCTATAAAAATGCCAATGGTCCCAAAAATGTGTCAAAAGTGTCCGATGTGTCCGCCATAATATCGCAGTACCGAAAAAAAATGCTGATCGCCGCCATTACTAGTAAAAAAAAAATATTAATATAAATGCCATAAAACTACCCCCTTTTTTGTAAACGCTATAAATTTTGCGCTAACCAATCAATAAACGCTAATTGCAATTTTTTTAACGAAAAATATGTAGAAGAATACGTATCGGCCTAAACTGAGGGAAAAAATTTTTTTTTTATTTCTTTTTTGGGGATATTTATAGCAAAATGTAAAAAATATTGCATTTTTTTCAAAATAGTCGCTCTATTTTTGTTTATAGCGCAAAAAATAAAAACCGCAGAGATGATCAAATACCACCAAAAGAAAGCTCTATTTGTGGGAAAAAAAGGACGCCAATTTTGTTTGGGAACCACGTCGCACGATCGCACAATTGTCAGTTAAAGCGACGCAGTGCCGAATCACAAAAAGTGCTCTGGTCTTTGGACAGCAATATGGTCCGGGGCTAAAGTAGTTAAAGTTTTCCTTGGCTCTTTGTCTACCATTCTTACTATCATTCTGTTCTATCTGAGGCAACAGCCAGGAAGGTTGTAAACATTCCCATGAACCTGGGACAGGGTTAATATTTGCAACTGTAGTCACAAGAACGTAAAGCTGCTTGGGGTGGTCTTAGATCTTTATCAAATGTTGGTATAAAATTTTCTTTCCCATCTCCTCAGAAAACTCTTGCTTTTCCTTTCTCTGGTCCATGTTCAGTGTGGCGAACACATATAATTATCATACAGCAGTGACGACTTTTCTTCATTTAAATAGGCTGACTGACTACAAGATTTAAGACACGTGTAATACTAATTACACAAAACAGTTAGTTTGAAATATCACTTTGATTTAATTATTTATAATCTGCTCTAATGCCCCGTACACACAATCGTATTTTCCGTTGGAAAAACCTTGGCTGTTTTTTCCAACGGAATTCCGCTCAAGCTTGGCTTGCATACAGATGGTCACACAAAAGTTCTCTGATCGTTGGTCCATCAAGAAGACGGTGCCGGACAACACTACGATGAGCCGAGAAAATTAAATTCAATGCTTCCGAGAATGCGCCAAATTGTTTCCGAGCATGCGTCAGAATTTTGCACGTCGGAATCAGAGGATCGGAATTTTCCAATAGGATTTTTCCCATCGGAAAATTTAAGAACCAGCTCTTAATCTTTTGCTGGTGGAAATTCTGCCAGCAAAAGTCCGATGGAGCATACACACAGTCGGAATTTCCTTTCAAAAGCTCACATCAGACTTTTTCTGGCGGAATTTCCGATTGTGTGTACAGGGCATAAGGGTACCAACAAATCTGTCCAGGCCATTTTAGAATATCTTTGTTGAAAAGGCAATAATTTATCTCTTGTCACACTACATATATGAGGCAACAGCATTGTTGTACTGAACAGGCTTTTACACTATAATCACATAAACTCGGTAAGTAACTTAGAGGACGTTCGGGATCTGTGAGCTGAGGGAGCCCTATGTTTGATTCTGAGCGCTTTTTACCAATTATGTTCATCAGAGGCAATATCAGCCAGTGAATGGGATTGGAGTCTGGTGTGAGGGACCCAAAAGTTAAGCCGCCTGTGTGCACCACTGGTCATCGTTTCAGCCATCTGGAAGCGCTATAAACCAACAACGCGGTCAGAGGACAGCCAGATCATGGAACAACATCCGAGTCAGTGACACCAGCGATCACCGGGAAGCCAGAGTGGATGAACAATATCCCATGCCTGAACATACTACACGTTTGTGACTGTATTCAACTATTGTTTATAATTAAAACTTTTTAAACTGCTGCACTTAGAGGGCACTGTTCTTTTTCCTTCCTATATTCCAGAGTTTTCTTTCCTTTTAAAACTGTTGAGTTGGCAGCCTCTTAAGGACAGCATAACAGCTATCCTTACATGGACTTAATTTTAAGGACTGGTCTTATTGCTCCTTTATAATCCACTCCATTCCCTTTTATATGTAACAACACTGTCATATCCAAAGTGTGCCATTTCACCCCACTGTTTTGTATGTTGTTTTGCTTTTTGTGCCTATCCACTTTGTGATTTGTAAGTTCAAGGTCATTTCTAAATGTTATTACCCCATGCAAGTTTTTTTTTCTTTCCTCTGCTTATTTCTGTATATCCTGAGGGTCTGGAGAATCTGAGAATCTAAGGCTAGGTTCATACTGCTGCAATCTGATTTCAATGCAATTATGTAGTGCTACTTAGATGCTACATGGATGCTACTTGGAAGTTGTATTCATTTTCAATAGGCCATCACACCAGACAGGTCAGGGACAACGTTCTAAAGAAGTTTAAAGCAGAGTTAGGTTATAAAAAAATATTCCAAGCTTTGAACATCTCACGGAGCACTGTTCAATCCATCATCCAAAAATGGAAAGAGTATGGCACAACTGCAAACCTACCAAGACATGGCCACCTAAACTGACAGGCCAGGCAAGGAGAGCATTAATCAGAGTAGCAGCCAAGAGGCCCATGGTAATTTTTAAGGAACTGCAGAGATCCACAGCTCAGGTGGGGGAATCTGTCCACAGGACAACTATTAGTTGTGCACTCCACAAATAAGGCCTTAATGGAAGAGTGGCAAGAAAGCCATTGTTAAAAGAAAGCCATAAGAAGTCCTGCTTGCAGTTTACAAGAAGCCCTTGTGGGGGACACAGAAAACATGTGGAAGAAAGTGCTCTGGTCAGATGAAACCAAAATTTTACTTTGGCCTAAAGGCAAAATGCTATGTGTTGGGCGAAAAACTAGCACTGTACATCACCCTGAACACACAATTTTTTTCAGCAGGACATGGAAGCTTGCCAGAGTTGATGGTGAAGATCGATGGAACCAAATACAGGGCTATCTTAGAAGAAAACTTATTAAAGTCTGGAAAAGACTTGAGACTGGAGGTTCAACTTTCAGCAGGACAACAACCCTAAACATACAGCCAGAGCTACAATGGAATGGTTTAGATTAAAGCATATTCATGTGTTATAATGGCCCAGTTAAAGTCCAGACCTAAATCCAATGAAGAATCTGTGGCAAGACTTTAAAATTGCTGTTCACAGAGAAGAATGGGCAAAAATGTTACTCTCTAGATTTGCAAAGCTGGTAGAGATATCCCCAAAGGTGGTTCTACAAGGTATTGACTCAGGGGGGCTGATTAGAAATGCATGCCATGCTTTTCACATATATATTTGTGAACAATTATAAAACCATTTATCATTTTCTTCCCACTTCACAATTATGTGCCACTTTGTGTTGGCCTATCACATAAAATACATTTACGTTTTTGGTTGTAACATGACAAAATCTCAATGGATATGAATATTTTTTCAAGGCACTGTATATCTGAATAAGATACTATGTTTTGATTTAACTGACCTTACATCTATATAATATGGCTCTGTTTCACACAGGCACTTCTATAACATCTAAGCAGAAAATTCATAGACTGATTCATAGACTGATTCCTTGCTCAGTCAAATCAGAAGAAAAACAGATAAGACCTTTGATGAGAAACAGACCCATATAATCCCTATAGGCAGCTGGATGTTAACAGACTTATCTCTGCCTATATTTCCCACATCTGTTTACAATGCCTGATAACTTATTGAGGTTGATTTACTAAAGGCCAATAGACAGTTGAAACCACCAAGCAACTTATTCACTGCCTCATTATCTCTCGCCTTGACTATTGTAACTCCCTCTTCATTGGCTTACCTCTCTATTCACTCTTCAGTCTACCATGAATGCTGCTGCCAGACTTATCCACCTTATCAACTATTCAGTGTCCACCACTCCTCTCTGCCAATCCCTCCACTGGCTTCCCATTGCCCAACGAATAAAATTCAAAACACTAGCAATAACATAAAAAGTAATTTACAACTCTGCCCTGGGCTACATCACCAATCTTCTCTCTAAATATCACCCAAACTGACCTCTCTCTTCCCAAGACCTTCTGCTCTCTAGCTGCCTTGTTTCCTTCTCCCATGATCGTCTGCGGGAATTCTCCAGAGCCTCTCCCACCCTCCCTTCACTGCCCCAATCTAATCAGCTATCTCCTATGCTGTCCACTTTTAGGTGATCCCTGAAGACTTATCTCTTCAGAGAAGCCTATCCTGCATTCTGCTAATAACCAAATCTTCTATTTCTCCCATCAGTTCATCCTTCACAGTTATTACCTTTTGTTTCACCAGCCCCTACCTATTAAAGTGCTATATAAATTCTCTATAACAATAATAATAATATACTGTGCACTTTGCAAGTGCAGTTGCACCAATTTCCCCCACCGTTTACAGAATGTGGTGAAGCTTTGCTGATTTCCATGATTCAATCATGTGCAAGCAAAAATGCATTTTCTTTTTTAAATTTCCTTGCACCTGATTGGGTATTCTTTATAAAGTGAAGCTTCATCACATTCACTAAGTTCTGGGGAAAATAGGTGCAACTGCACTTGTACAGTCTATTTGCCTTTAGTAAATCAACTTTATTGTGTTTGGTCCAACAAACCTGAATAGACACAGTTATAAACGGATGCACAGCTGCTTATATCCTGGCACTCAAAGCAATACCTTTAACCATGGGGCTAAAATATACTGGTGAAACACCTGTGTGAATTTTTTTTTTATTATTTTAGTCATGACAATATTTAAAAAAGAAACAATCCCTATACATAATCCCTATTTTTAACACTCCTTTGTGTGTGTGAGGAAAAGAAGTGGAAATAGAAGTGAAAATGTTAGTCCTCTACAGCCTGCCAATGTCATCTTTTATTTATTTATCCAAATCTATATCATAATTTAATAATGTGCCATATCTGAATAAATGTCAAATAAAAACTACTTTAGATATTTGTAATACGAAAATTAGCACCACATTTAGTCTGCCATACATAACATTTGCTGAGATAACTGCTTCAATCTGACTGATTGTTGGAGTAATGCAGCACTGGGTAATGACCAGTTCCCTGAAATGCAACATAAGCCTACAAGACACATACATGCATATGTCCAGGCCATGAGGGATATTTCAGGTAATTACATTTTTAATGAAGCAGCTTTATCTTCTAGGTATGAGATTGTTTTCAGCTTACTCGTCAGCAGAAAGCTCCTCACATATGACGTCGATTGCTCAGAAAACATAGCTGCTGACTTATCACGCATTCTTCTTCCTCAGGGCCAGTTATTTTTAACAGTTTCAGAAGCAGCAGAATTTCTGCACAACAAATTGGCTGTTTTCAGACTTCACATACATTACATTCCACAATGTAGAGTAGATGTGTCTGTAGAAAGCAGAAGGCTGCGTTGTCAGAAATTCATAGGTTCCTTATTGATGATCTGAGACTTAAAGATTTTCCATAATCATCCTTTGTTTTTTGTTTCTTTACTCCAAATGTGCATCGGTCAAATGAAAACTGCTATTCGAGTGATTAAAAGAAGCTAAATATTTCAAACTTCTGATTTATTTTATCAACGGGGACTCTTTTGGTGAGATTTTTGACTCAAATTTCTGGGTCTAAACACCTGCTGTGGTTATACAATTACAAGTGCAAGATTTATAAAAACAATAGTTTAAGTACATCCCTATTCTAATCTAGGAAGAAGGTTGTAAACACTGCCATCATTGAGAAGAGCTAGGCAGGCACCTGGGTGGAAGAAGGTGTTAAGGTTTTGATTGGGTTAGAGAATTGGTACGAGGTGGTGGTGATTTCATTTTAAATTATTTTGAAACTTGCCCTTTAAGGTTACATACACACCTGCATTTTTGCCTAATGTGAGAAAAGCTGCAGGGGATCCTGGCAATTAACTGTAGAAGACAGCCCCATTGAAAGCAACAGGGGTGGGAGGCTACTCACTCTCACAGCTAATTGAAACCACTCACAGGTTCATTGCCGAAACTATACTGTTTTTTAGCTCTTCCTATGAGAGCTTGTTTAGTGTCTTGCTCCAGCATGTCTTTTAAAGCTTCCAACTTTCCCATTAGCTCTACCATTATTTCCTTGTCATTTACTTTTTTATGTGTCTGTTCCAGCTCCTGAATTTCCTGTAACAATGATTGTTTTTGGGCTGTCCAGATTTTTTTTCTTCTAGCCCCTTCTGCTATCAATCTTCCCCTCATAAACACCTTATGGGCTTTCCACAGGACAGTTGGTGTAATACCCTCTGTATTGTTCTCTATAAAGAAGAGAGACAGTTCCCCTTCCAAATATTCCACTATGGCCTGATCATATAGAAGTGATTCGTCCAACCTCCAAGATCTTTGCCTCTCCAGAATATCTTTAAGTTCCAAGCTAATCCAACCGGTGCATGATCAGAGAGGGTGATCGATTTCACTTCTGCTTTTATTAGACCTTCTAAATGCTGATGATCTAGGAACACATAATCAATCCTTGAATATGAGGAATGTACCTGGGAGTAATATGTAAAGTCCCTCCCCCTAGGGTGTAGGACTCCATGCCTCTACAAGATGTTTCTGATGTAATTTTTGTTTGACAGACCTCAGATGTTTTCCCTCCGACCGTAGAGAGACAGGCTGTGTATCCAAGCTCGGATCGAAGACAAAATTCAAGTCTCCTGCCAAAATGACTTTTCCTTCTCTAAAATGTTCCAATTTATTCAATACATTTTTTAAAAACAGACTAGGGTGGACATTAGGACAATAGATATTTACTAGTGTATATTCTTTATTAAACAAATATCCCTTTACTAATAAAAACCTTCCTTCGGGGTCTGATTCCATTGCTTTTAACATAAATGGAGTATTCCTATCAAAGCCCACAGCTACCCCCTTTGATCTCTTATTAGAGGAGTACCCGTGAATCCACACTGGAAAGCCTATAGAGTTCAGTCCCGCCCTAGATGAATACTTAGGGTGGGTCTCTTGCAAGAAAACTATATTTGCTGCTAAACCTTTCAATTCCCGCAATATTTGATGGCATGTTCCCGGGTTATTTAGACCTCTGACATTGTGGATAACTATCCTTAAAGGGGGCATTCTTTAATTAAGTGCGGCTTATATTGCAGTACCAAGACCAATTCTTGTATTTTCCAGGATTGACCCTTACAACCAATACAAAACAAAATAACATGACTAAACTACATAACACCACCCCCATGAACCAACCTTCCCCTCCCCCACCCCGAAACCACTCACAGGTAACCACTATGCAGAGCTTACCTGCGATTGATCAGCCCTGGATGCATGCAGTTTAGCTGAAGCCATGATTCTGATATAACAGCTTCTTGTCTAGGATGTATATATACTGTATGTACACTGGACAGGAAGTGGTTACATTTTATCTATAGCTAAAATGTTTCGGATCGAGTTGGAAAGGGTTATATTGCCTGTCTGGTTTTATTTCTATTCAGGGCCTCCAGTTTTGGGGACTACTGACAGGAAGTGAAGAAAAATCTGCAACAGCAAAACAGAAAACAATAAAAAAAAATAGAGAAAGAGATACAAGGAAAAAAAGGCCTACTTTGTCCCAAAGACTCTCAAAGAATACATCTTCTACCAATTAAATAAAATAAAAATGGTTAAATACATCTAAAGATCTATGACAGGCACAATAGAACCATTGTAATTAACCAGAATAAGCATTGCCAACTGCATCGTATTTACTGTGTAGTTATAAAATATGAAGTATACCCATGTAAAAGTCACACATGCACAATGTAACTTAATATACTGCTTATTATTAAAATCTTGATCTTTCCAAATCCAACTCTCGATGTGTCTAAAGGCACATCAAGATCACTTCCCTTTCATAAGCTGCAAAACGAATATTTGGGAAGATATAAAACAAAGGTTATATGAATCTGGGTACTTCGTATAAATCCCATCTCTTCTATCTGCTTAAAGCGTATCTCCGCCGAAAAATCGAATTTTGGATTAATGGCTCTTTAAATGAGTAATAGCACTCCTGTGCTAAACTCACGTTCTCCGTTTTCCACAGCCGCTCCGCTCGTTTTCTGTACAGAATAAGAACTTATATTCCCCACGTCCTCTTGTTGCCATCTTGGCTTTGGGCAGGAAACAGCACACTGGCATGTCACTTCCTGTTTTCGGTGTCGCGCGATGTCTGGGCTAATACAGTGAATTATTATAATTAGGGAGCTCTGAGAAAGGCTCCCAGCATGCAGAGCGAGGGACAGGAAGGAGGAATAACCAGAGAAAAAACCCCTCAGTGTTAAAAAGGTATTGTAACACCAAATTTTTTAAAAATAGTCGATTAGGGATTGTTTTGCAGCGCTATTAATATTAAAGTAAAGTAAATTTCAGGGTGGAGCTCCGCTTTAAATAGTGTAATTATTAATTAATAAACAAAGCACTGTGGAATAGATAAAAAAAATATATAGGTTATCTATATTGAAGCAACAGTTACTATGGCTCCTGTCAGAAGAGAGCGCACATAGGCGTATCTCCCAAGGGCTTTAAACAAGGGTTGTCCCGATACCATTTTTTTAGGACCGAGTACAAGTAAATGTGTCCCCAAATGCAGCCATGTCCCCCCACATATTGCAGCCATGTCCCCCCACATATTGCAGCCATGTCCCCCCACATATATCCAGCCATGTCCCCCACATATATCCAGCCATGTCCCCCCACATATATCCAGCCATGTCCCCCCACATATGCAGCCATGTCCCCCCACATATTGCAGCCATGTCCCCCCACATATTGCAGCCATGTCCCCCCCATATATCCAGCCATGTCCCCCCACATATATCCAGCCATGTTCCCCGCATATATCCAGCCATGTCCCCCCACATATATCCAGCCATGTCCCCCCACATATTGCAGCCATGTCCCCCCATATATCCAGCCATGTCCCCCCACATATATCCAGCCAAGTCCCCCACATATATCCAGCCATGTCCCCCCACATATTGCAGCCATGTGCCCCCACATATATCCAGCCATGTCCCCCCACATATTGCAGCCATGTCCCCCCATATATCCAGCCATGTCCCCCCACATATATCCAGCCATATCCCCCCACATATATCCAGCCATGTCCCCCAATACCTAGACGATGATGTCGATGCCGCCGCCACCGCCGCCGCGTTAATCCCCCTTGCTCGAAATTGGACAGATCCGTCAAATCCAGAGCAAGGGGGAGTGTCTATACGCAGCGCGGCGGGGAACACAACTATTCAAATGAAAGCTGCCTGTAATGATTAATGCGGCAGTGGCTTTGCGGTATGCAGCGGCGACGGCTTTGCGGCGGCGGGGGTTAAGTATTCTACCAGGCATCGGGGGCATTTGCGGGAGTATTCCCGCAAATACTCAGTATCGGTCCCGATACCGATACTGGTATCGGTATCGGGACAACCCTACTTTAAACTATAAAGTCAAAGGGGCTTAAGAATGACATCAAAGTTGTTTAAGCAAGCCAGGCACTTTATTCTCAAAGGGGCATCAAGATCTGGATAGAGGGCAATCATAGAGATTAGTAAGCCATGCAAAAAGCCAACCAAAACCTGGTGTTAATCCACCATACATTCTATTTTGTTTTTGTAGTATCAATTAGATTACCTACCCCATTTGTGGATGGCAGCATGCACTCATTTTTTGGCATTACCGGTGTGATCGCTGTTCTACACTACAGAAGACCTCATAGTGCTGGAAGTGACTGCTTGCTTAATTAGCAATCTGATTCTGAACAATAAGAATGGTAAGATCAAGGTTGAAATTAATTTCTTTCTGGGAATTTGAAGTCATTGTTTAGTAAAAACTAAAAAAAAATGCATGATAGCCACAATACTGTTGATTAATATTAAAATGAAAATGTAAAAGCTTAAAATCACTATGTATTGCATTTCTACACACAAAGGTATACTATGGAGCATCATTGAAGTTTTCTTACTATTTGTGCAGCTTATGTTGTTATTCCTTTGATCCGGCTGAAGCTGGCGCCATCTTTGCCGCTACCTGTCGATTTCATCCACATCTGCACTTCCGCCCTTTCTAGTATGTCCTTGTCAGAATGTGCAACACAAGTGAACCAAGCCTCATTTTTGTGTAAAGTTACCATGGTGACTTAGTTCTGCATGATTGGTCAACAGTCTTGCAGGATTTCAATTTAATGCTGTGAAGTAATGCAAGCAGAGGCATGTAGATGGATGGTTTGATGTCACACTCAGTGTGCCATCAATGGGGATAAAAATGCACAGGCATCAGTGATGTCATTGAAAGAGACAGTAGGTAATATTTCCTAAACTACACAAGTGAAAGCGGGAGAAGCTCCGCTTGTTTGCACCCTTCCTCTTCCATTGCCACATTTGGCAGTTTTTTGGGGGGTGGGTACAGTGGCGGCCCGCCCATATGGGCGCACGGGCGCCGCCCCCCCTCCCGCAGTCACAAAAAAAAAACAAAAAAAAAAACGGGCCCTTTAAGAACTTTTATTCGGCTAAAATGTCATTTTGACATTTTAGCCGAAGTTCTGGCGGCCGTCTATAGAGGGCGCTGCAGCGCCACCCCCTCTCGCAAGTAACACACGTTCAATGCAATGCATTGAACGTGAGTTACTGTTGCCAGCTGCCTGGTCTATTCGTATAACCGGACATGGGACGCCGGTTACCCGAATAGCGGCAGCTGGTTGGCTGAGGAGAACTGCCTATCAAAGCCAGCAGCTCTGATAGGCTTTTCCAGTGCCGTCCTCCGGCTCTCGGAAGTCTATGCTCGGAGCGCAGGCAATCTGCGGTCCTTGCATTAGACTGACGGCCGTTTCAGCCAATCAGGTTCCCGGATTCTGGTTATCTTTCTGATTGGCTGAAGCTTCTCCACGGTGGCAGAAGACATCGAGGGAGGACATGGAAGCATCAGGTAAGTGTTTTTTTTACAGGGAAAGGGGCATCATGGGGCACAGTGGCATCGTGGGGCACAGTGGCAGCATGGGGCACAGTGGCATGGGGCACAGTGGCATCATGGGGCACAGTGGTGACAATTGATGGCACAGTGACTGAATATGATGGCATGGCACAGTGGTGACAATTGATGGCACAGTGACTGAATATGATGGAATGGCACAGTGGTGACAATTGATGGCACAGTGACTGCATCTGATGGCATGGCACAGTGGTGACAATTGATGGCACAGTGGTGGCGTTTGATGGCATGGCACACTGGTGACAATTGATGGCACAGTGACTGCATTTGATGTCATGGCACAGTGGTGACAATTGATGGCACAGTGACTGCATATGATGGCATGGCACAGTGGTGACAATTGATGGCACAGTGGTGGCGTTTGATGGCATGGCACAGTGGTGACAATTGATGGCACAGTGACTGCATTTGATGGCATGGCACAGTGGTGACAATTGATATCACAGTGACTGCATTTGAAGGCATGGCACAGTGGTGACAATTGATGGCACAGTGACTGAATATGATGGCATGGCACAGTGGTGACAATTGATGGCACAGTGACTGCATATGATGGCATAGCACAGTGGTGACAATTGATGGCACAGTGACTGCATTTGATGGCATGGCACAGTGGTGACAATTGATGGCACAGAGTCTGCATATGATGGCATGGCACATTGGTGACAATTGATGGGCACAGTAGCTGCATTTGATGGCATGGCACATTGGTGACAATTGATGGCACAGTGGTGGCGTTTGATGGCATGGCACAGTGGTGACAATTGATGGCACAGTGGTGGTGTTTGATGGCATGGCACAGTGGTGACAATTGATGGCACAGTGACTGCATATGATGGCATGGCACAGTGGTGACAATTGATGGCACAGTTGCTGTGTTGCATGGCACAGTGGTGACAATTGATGGCACAGTGGCTGCATTTGGTGGCATGGCACAGTGGCTGCATTTGGTGGCATGGCACAGTGGCTGCATTTGGTGGCATGGCACAGTGGCTGCATTTGGTGGCATGGCACAGTGGCTGCATGTGATGGGCACAGTGAGGCTGCAATATTTTTTTTTTCGTTTGCGCCCCCCCAAAAATTGTGAGCACCAGCCGCCACTGGGTGGGTATCTGGTTTTGACAGGTACCTGCTCCCACTTCCAGGTAAGATCACTGTGGCAATCTCTGAGCATTTCCAAACCCTCCTCCTCTCCTCTTCTCGAAAACACAAAGGTCCTAGAAGATGGCAGGACCATTCAGAAAGTGCATCGTGACTTGCGCATGTGCAGTAGGAAGCTGGCTGTAAAGCCTGAAGGATTCGCTGCCGGTTTCCCTTACTTACAATGTGGATGCCTGCACCCAAAGCCAATTGATGAATCACCTTGGTGTGCCGACATTGCGGAATACCTGGACAGGTAAGTGTCCGTATATTAAAAATTATCAGCTATAGTATTTGTAAAATACTTTTTAAGTCACTTTATACTGCTTTATATGGTGCAAAGTTGTCCATGTGAGTTTACTTCTACTTAACCTGACTCTGAAACTCCATGCAGCTTTGTTAGATTTAAAAGGGCAGTAAAACCGTTTCTCAACTGCCTTATTTTAGCACCCCCAACTACAAGCATAAAGTAGGCCTAAGTGAGTTTTATATTCATTTAAAGCAAATATTTGAAGTAATGTGGAAAATAAAAGCATGTACTAATACACTGGAAAGTTTTTTTTTTTCCCATTTTTCTATTTTTGTGAATTTATTTTAGATGCATAAGACTAGAGAATTCCAGTTCGACAGTTAGCTTTTGGAATTCAGGTTAGATTGTATTTCTAGATGTATTTATATAAACATTATTATCTTGGATTACACATCTATAAATAGAATTCACAGATAAATGAAATTAGCAGTTAGTGAATTATGGTAAACATCTTCAGCGAAACTGCTGCTGGATTTCAAGATTTGGCAGTGACATTATTACTGCTGAGCTGTTGCTTTTAGTGGGCTTTGCGATAGTGGAAAGGCAATCATGACCATCAAACTCAGCAGTATGCTGTGCAAGTTGTCTGCAGGTTTGGCCCCCTCGCTGTGATGCACGTGACCTGAGAGAAACTTCTATTTCTGTAACCTGTCATCTGTTATAAGTTAGGGAAATGTTATTTTTCATACTTTTGAATTGTGCATGTGTTTAATTTTGCTGGTACTATATCGAGAGACTTAAATCACATAGATGGCCGGTTTCCTTGGAAACATTGCAAATCAGATTAAGATGAACAGTGCAATTTTAGATCTCTTCAAGATCTCATCATTAAATTTCAAGACCAATCTAATTGCAGTGAAAGCTTGCATTCCACCTGTGGAAGTAAATGCAACCACTGACTAAATTTCTATGGTATTCTAAAATGAACAATACTTTCTTATGGGGGACCTTACTGCCAGCCTCCACAATACCGAGGAAAAATTCAGAGAGAAATGGAGGTCTTTCCGGATATTACACTACCACTGATCACAATCTACAGGTAACGTCTTGTGTTCAGGGAGATTGCATGCATCTCTGCATACACCAGACTCTGGGTTGCCCTTCCTGGTCTCTCTTAAGAATACCCCCAAGGAGTGACATCCACACCTCTACGGCCTTGTACAGACGATTAAATCTGTCTGTTCAAATCGGTCCGACCGACCGATTTGAACAGATCTGTCTGCTGGCATTTTGGTTTGCTCGCGTGTACACACGAGCAAACCAAAATCCCCGCCAGCAGACAGCGCGCTGACGTGTCGGTGACGTGGCGGTGACGTTCACGCCGCCACGTCACCGCACCAGGAAGTAAAACACTTCCGCGCATGCGTCGAAATCATTCGGCGCGTGTGCGAGAAGACATGTCTGCTGGTTAGCATACTAACCAGCAGACATGTCGAGCAGACGGGTTCCCAGCCGACAGATTTCAAAGCATGCTTTGAAATCTGTCGGGTGGCCAAATCCGTCTGTTTGCCCGTACACACGTTCGAATCTGTCTGCTGAAACGGTCCAGCAGACAGATTTGATCGTGTGTACGAGGCCTACCTGTTCTACCAGCACCATTTTTCCCCTTGTTTTTTTTTAGCTTCCTTCTAACTTCTTACCTCAAAGGGTATTTGGTACCCATAACCCTTTCCACTCTACTTGCAAGTATACTACAATGTAATTTGGACCCTGAAAATCATTTTATACAAAGTTGCTGATACCTGCTGTCTCGTGGGTACCCTCGTTTGATTCTTTGTAAGCTTGGAATATGTTGACACAACAACAAAATGCCTCAAATAACTTCATGAATGAATGAATGAAAACTTGTATAGCGCGGCACATGCGAACTGAATCGCCTCTGGGCGCTTGTTTGTTCCTGTCTCCTTTGATATCAAAAGAGAAAAGTCTTGACCTTTTTCCTAAATGCTAGGTGGTTCTCCTCCAACCGAATGGTGGTTGGTAAAGCGTTCCATAGTCTGGGACCTTGGATCGCGAATCTTCTTTCTCCTTTGGACTTGAAGTTGGCTTTCGGAACCTGGAGCAGGTTCTGATTCGTGGATCGCAAAACGCGATTGGGATTATGCGCTTTTATTATTTCGCATAAATAAAGGGGGGCATTCCCATAGACACATCTATGCGTAAGACAGAGAGCTTTAAAAGCAATTCTGTCTTTAACTGGCAGCCAATGAAGGGCTCTCAGAGAAGGTGAGATGGATTCCCACGGTTTTTTCCCAGTCACAAGTCTGGCGGCCGTATTCTGAACGACTTGCAGACGAGCGATTTGGTACTTGGGGAGGCCGAGGTAAAGGGCATTTGCATAATCCAGCCTGGAGTTTACAATTGCTCCCACCACGACCGCTAAATCTTCTTTAGGGATGAACGGAGTGAGTCTGCGTAGTAGGCGCAGTAGATGGTGAGATCCGCTGACTACTGACCCTATTTGAGCGTCCATTGTCATAAAGGAGTCAAAAATGACCCCTAGGCTTTTGACTTTGGCGCTAGGGGTGATGATTCTGCCCAAAATAGGCGGGGGGGTCCACGCTGTTGAAAGTTGATTCCTGCGCTTGGCGTGAAACAGAAGAAGTTCTGTTTTTGCTCCATTGAGTTTAAGGTAACTCTTTGTCATCCAGTCCTCTATCAAAGAGAGACATGTCTCTAGATTGAGGTGGTGATCCTGTCTGTTGCAGATACGGAAATACAGTTGCGTATCATCTGCATATGAGTGGTAGAGCAGTTTTTGGCTGCTGATAATCTCAAAAAGAGGACGAAGATATATGTTAAACAGCACTGGTGACAGAGGCGATCCTTGAGGGACTCCGCATGTTACTGTGCGTTTTTCCGACGTAAAAGGTCCTAACTTCACTGTTTGCGATCGGTTTTCCAAAAAAGAGGAGAACCAAGATAAATCGCTTTCTGCGACTCTGGCTACTTCAGCAAGCCGAGTCAGTAACAGTTTGTGGTCTACAGTGTCGAAAGCTGCACTTAGGTCCAACAGAACCAGGAGACAAGATTCTCCTTCGTCTGCGGCCTTGAGAACATCGTCCCATACTTTCAGCAATGCTGTTTCCGTCCCATGTCCGGGACGGAAGCCTGATTGCAATGGGTCAAGTAGCTTGTAGGTATCTAGATGCAGTTGCAGCTGTTGTACCACTACTTTCTCCATTATCTTAGAGAGTACGTTGAGGCTTGTTATGGGACGGCGGTGGAGTGGGTCCTTGGGGTCCAGGGAGGGTTTCTTCAGGATGGGTTGGATTATACCCTCTTTCAACTGTGAGGGCACTATGCCCTCCAAGAAAGACTGGTTGATAAGCTGCGTGATGGGAGGAGCCAGGATGTAGGCGCATTCCTTCAGCAGTTTTGTGGGGATAATGTCATTTGGCGCTGTGCCATTGCGCAGAGTACAAATGACATTCTTGGTGGTCTCGATGGAGATGGGTTCCAGGGTGAACTTACCTGATATCGGAGAATTTCTATGGGTGCTGTGTGAGAGGCTGCGGGGGGGGCTGGGGGGAGAATTGTTTTGCTGAATGCTTTCGCGGATTACCTCGATTTTATTAATGAAGTAATCCGATAGTTCATTGCAAAATTCTTGTGTGTCTGAACTGGGGGCTTCAATGCATCCTGGCTTCATGGTCTGGGTGACCATCTTGAAGAGTTCGCGGGGGCGGTTTAGGGCACCGTTGATAGCCTCCGAAAAATAATTTTTCTTGGCTTGGAAAATTCCTTTGTGGTATTTTCTTGTAGTCGCCTTGTAGATGGATAGGTTTAGCTCTGAAGAACATCTTTTCCAGGCAGATTCTGCCCTTCTGCGTTCTTGCTTCAGTAACGACAGCTGGTTATTAAACCAGCTGCGGTTGTTTTTTCCGGATGCAGGTTCTTCGTTTTGGCGCTACCAAGTCGGCTGACTGTAGCATAGCCGAGTTTATGGCTTCCAATGTTTCAACGGCCGTTTGATGCGGCTGAGTTGTTTCTATCTTTTTCCTTAAAGTCGTTTTGAAGAGTTCCGAGTGGAGCTTCTTCTGACATCTAGTCCAGTGTGTTGTCACTGGACTTGATGTTTTTGTTGTAGGGGGGATGGTGGTAATACTGAATATAATTGCATGGTGGTCTGTCCATGGCAATTTTTCATTTTCCCAAATCTTTATTTCCAGAGCTTGTCTGAAAATAAGATCAAGTGTGTGACCTGAAGCATGTGTGGGCCCACATACTAGTTGCTGCAATCCTAATCCTTCCAGGTGGTCAATACAGGCGTCGGCGTTGGTAATTCAAAACAACTGTCTCTACCACCTAACAATTGTAGCTACTCTTTTTTGTAATTGGCTAGGACAAGAGAATTTAGCAGATATCTTACCATTTGGTATTCCTCTTAATATCTATTATTGTCTGCTGTGGAAAGAACGCAATAAGTAAAGAATTACAAAAAAATTACAAGACCGAGAGTTCTCACCAGGGTTCTATACCATCTACAGAAAAGAAGAAAGAAGCATCAGTAAATCTTTATATGTTTTGCAAAGTTTGAGTTCCTGGAATAGGTCCCTCTCCCATTATCTAAAGGTAAACAGTTAATTAATCAGCTTCTCTGTTTTCAAAGGTTTTACATTGATTTTTAAGGGTTGCAACCCTATTTTTCTCGCTTTGTATATACAATAGTAATTTTTACATTTTTGAATAAGGGATATATCCTTGGAAAAAATCTTTTTCACCCTGAGGTGCTTTTATCTTTCTTCAGGGGTGCCTTGCCAAAATACCTAAAAATTGCCCAAAAATTGTATACAAGACAGTGGTCAGATGAAGTCTCACCATTTAAAATGATGAATGGTTAGTGGACTGGTGGGAGCAGCCAATTGGATTGGAGCCTTAAATTATAATGATATAATGAAAGACTTATATGTTGTGGTTGCATTTTGTAGTGTCACGGATTGACTGCCCTATGTCCATGTATCTGAAACTAGCCTTTCCCTATTTGGCAAGGGGACAGGACAACATCTTGTTTCCAGGTTACACAGTTCCCTATGCAAGGTTCACCATTTCTTCTGCGTTGCATCACAAATGTGTGTGTGTGTGTGTGTGCTTATGTCTGTGTCAGTATACATTACTGTGTAGGTTTAAACTGATGAGCACTAGAATGAGGGACTTAAGGACTGTAGGATGTGTAGTTTCTTCACAGGAAGTGCCAGTTCTCACACTACCGGCAGAACTTATGCATTAACCTGTACAGAGTATGCCAAAGGCCTCAAGTTTTAACACAAACAGAAACTGGTAAAAAAAGAACTGTGAAGATTTACGCTACTGTAAGCTGTGCACACAGGTCAACAAATGACAACATGAAACTACATGATCAACAAACATCTTATTCAGGTATAAAGTGCAGGTAGGTAGGTAGATAGTTTACCATGCCTTTATTGTCTACTAAGGGACTACATGACAGTTCCCATTGAGCATTGTCTACAAAAAAAAAAAAAATCACCTTAGCCATTTATGGAGTCCAGTCAAGAATCCTGGTTAATAAAATACAGTAGCTACATGGTGCTATTATTTATACAGATTCTAACTGTATTTATCGGCAGATTTTCCCCCTTAAGATCAGGGGGAAACCGATAATTAAATGGGAATGGCAAACTTGCTAACCCTAATTAAAAAAAAAACTAAAGAGAACTGACAATGGTTTACAAACATGTATCTAAAAGTAGGTCTGGATCTTATCAAGAACTTAGGAAATATATTTCTCCCCCATATGATAATACTAATACACATTACCCAAAATACTTTTCACACCAAAAAATCTCTTACATAACCTGTACCAAAAAAAAACCCAACTCATAGTACCAAAATTCAGCAAAAGCTTCTTTTTTTTTTTTGCAGTGGAAAATGGTTAGAACCCCTTCATTCTCACTGTGTTGCCATTGTAAATTTACCTTCACTTCCTGTATGGTGAAACCATTGTCACTGTGACAGGAAAAACTAATAGTACCCAAAAATGGTAGTAAACCCAACTTAACCACTTTATTCAAAACTAAAGAAACAAAAAATTGACTGGACATACACTTTAATGGAAACATTCAGGCAGATCAATATGCAGGCTACAACTGTTGCTCTCCTTCTGAAAATACTATTTGTCTAGCAGACTCTGGATTCCATTCTGTCTGTTTCAATGACCTAGAACAATCTTGTATTAAGCACAATAAGAAAGAAGTCATAACTTCTGATCTGCAACATTTTTCCATGTCAGTGAATCAATGAAAGTATTGAAGCCTGAAGGCCGCTATGACAGCTAGCCAGCAATTTTAAGGCTTCATTTCCACTGGCGTTTTTACAGCCACTTTTCTGAGCGTTTTTTACAGCTTAAAAACGCCTGTCCATGCTGGAGCTCAAAAACGTCGCAGCAGCGTTTTTGAGCGCTTTTGAGCGTTTTTTAATGTCTGGCGTTTTTACAGCTCTATCGCTGGAGCTTTAGAACGCACTGGTCCCGCGTTTTTTTTGTAGCTTAAAAACGTCTCAGCCATCTACAGCTCAAAAACGTCATGGTGGGCATGAGGCCATAGACTAACATGGAGAGCTGTTTTTAAGCTGCAAAAAAATGCTCAGAAAAGTGGCTGTAAAAACGCCAGTGGAAATGAGCCCTAAAAGGACAGTTCAATAATGGCAGCCCACCTATTTCCTCAGTTCTTGTTTCCTTTATCTGACTACTTGGAGAGAAAACAAGTTCAGTTGTCTGTTGATCTATACATCAATCGATTATAAAGCCATATATACATCGCTAACCTTAAAGAATTATACATGTCTTGAAATGTGACTTTTATTTTATATTAGCAGATGGTAAGATGCACAGTTTAGTTACTCATTTGTTCTACCTTTTTACTCGATTTGTAATGCCAAATGATCCTATATTATAGTGGTTTATATATTATCCACTTCCCACCCGGTCAATGGACAATTGACGTCTGGGAAGAGGTTGCGAAATCCTGACTGGACGTCTATTGACGTCGATTTCATGCCGACACCCTGCATCTCTGGAGGAGGCTCTTTACCACGTCATCAGCCGTGTCCAATCACGACTGATCATGATGTAAACAGGAAGAGCCGTTGATGGCTCTTCCTTACTTGCGACAGACGTGAGTAGAGGAGTGCCGATCGGCGGCTCTCCTGACAGGGGGGGTTCGCGCTGATTGTTAATTAGCGCAGCCCCCCCTCGGATGCCCACACTGGACCACCAGGGAAGGGCAGAAAAAAAGGGCAAACAAAAGGCAGTAAAAAAAAGAAAAAAAAAGGCAGTAAAAAAAAAAAGATGCCAATCAGTGCCCACAAATGGGCACTGACTGGCAACATAGACCCCTCAGGGTCACACCTCAGTGTCCATCAGTGCCACCCCACAGTGTCCATCAGTGTCACCCCACAGTGTCCATCAGTGCCACCCCACAGTGTCCATCAGTGCCACCCCTCAGTGCCAATCCATGCCCAGTGCCCATCTGTGCCACCCATAAGTACCCATCAGTGCCACCCATGAGTGCCCATCTGTGCCGCCTTTGAGTGCCCAGTGCCGCCTATGAGTGCCCATCAGTGCCACCTATGAGTGCCCATCAGTGCCGCATACCAGCGCTGCCTATCAGTGCCCATCAGTGCCGCTTATCAGTGTCCAACAGTGCCACCTCACAGGTGACCATCAGTGCTGCCTCACTGGTGCCCATCAGTGCCACCTCATTGGTGCCACATCATCGGTGCCCGTAATCGAAGTAAAAAGCGTACTTATTTACCAGAAAAATTAACAGAAAAAAATAAAAACGTTGCTCTTTTTTTAGTTGTTGCGCAAAAAAATTAAATTACCACCAAAAGAAAGCTCTATTTGTGGGGGAAAAAAGGACGCCAATTTTGTTTGGGAACAACGTCGCACGACCATGCAATTTTCAGTTAAAGTGCGACAGCGCTAAAAGCTGAAAATTGGCTTGGGCAGGAAGGTGCGTAAGTGCCTGGTATGGAAGTGGTTAAACAATCATACCATATTTGCATTTCATTTATGAAGGGGGCACACTACGTTGTCCTCACAATTTGGCTGTTCCTATGAGGCAGTAATCAGATTTAATCAAGCAGGCAGAACTACTATCTAATTTTATATGACATATCCCTTTATTTTCATGTGCAAATTCTAATACACAAAATGCTTACTGGCACGGACGATTCTGGCAAGGTTTTATGAAAAGCTCTGCCAACCAAGAACAGTTATACTCTGATAACAATGATAATATTTCATTTTGCGAGTAATAAAACTATTGAAAACTATGTTAGAAAAATGGCCATAATGTAGTTTGATTTGTTTCCCAACTATTGTTTTGTCGGTTGGTGAAAACTTTTATTTCTAGCTGCCAATATACTGTGACTATGGGTACACTGACCTGTACATCCAAAAATAGCTCACAATCTACATGTATTTACCACACAGGGACCTGACTGGCAAACAGGAATGTAAGTAATTTTTTTTTAAGTGCTAGTTAACTCATTTGGCCCTTTAAATGATTCAATTTAATGCGTGAGTGGTAATTGTTAAGCTTTGTTTTTCGCTCTACATTTGTGAAGCTTAAACGTCGCTTCTGTAGAAACTTTACCCTTTGCTTTAACTCATTCCTATTTGTCTTTTTTGTCAGTTAAGCGCTATACAATGCACTAATGACACAGCAAAAAGCAGAGAATGAATGGAAATGTGTCAGTTTTTAGCATGTTTATTTCCCATTCTATGATGCATTTCTAAACGCAGATCACTTGGAGCTGAAATTTAGATTACAGAGAATTTACTCCTCTGGATACAGTACGTGGTACTTAGGGTAAAACAGGTGGCATTCTAAGTTACGTGCAAAAATTTCTTGATTCATGTGAGCAAAGTTCCTGGCAATAAAAGCATAATGCATGATTTTGTGCAATTCGTCTTACTTATCTAGCACCATTTCTTAATTATTTAAGCACAGAGTATTTATATGATACTATTTGCAACCCGTTTAGTCTTGTAGGATTTATTTTTTGTTTCCGAATCAGGCATTCGGGGGAGTTACAGCACAGCATTAGGCACCCACCTACCTTCTAAGCTGACTGTGTGCAATTATGAATGAACAATCAGCACTGCGGAGTTGTGTGATAGAGCTGCTGGCTTCTAGCAAACATGCACAGCGCCCACAGATTTATCAGAAAGCCCAGATAGTGCAGACTGTTCATTCATAAAAGTAAATCTTCTGTCAGCATTGCAGGGCTCTGCCAGCATAGTGGATGTGGACTATTAGCTGGCAGCTCTATCACACAACCTCTCCAGCGCTGACTGTTATTTCATAAAATAAAGCATCAATCAGTACTGCAGGACTGTGTGATAGAGCTGCCAGCTGATAGTAACCATCCTCTGCATCAGCACATACATCACTCTTTATATATTCAGACCACATTGTGCATTTGTCTTCTTGCTAGCAGCAACGGACAAACTGCCTGACCATGTTGCTCAGGAACCAGGGGATAGATCAGAACAAAACCAAATACTTCATGCAATCCCTGAGGCCACGTACACACGATCAGACCAGTCCGATGAAACTGGTCTGAAGACCAGTTTCATCAAACCAAATTGAACTTGTGTCGGGCCCATCAGACCGTTGTCCGTTGGACCAAAGTTTTAAAACTTGCTTTAAAATCTGTCCGATGGACACCTGTCCATCAGACCAAAACGGTGGTTAGTACACAAAAGCATTGGACCAAAAACCCGGGCATGCTCAGAATCAAGTCAACGCATGCTTGGAAGCATTAAACTTAGTTTTTTTAGCACGTCGTTATGTTCTACGTCACCGCATTCTGGCCTGATGGGATTTTGGACTGATGGTGTGTACGCACATCAGACCACTTCAGCGTGGTCCGATGAAAACGGTCCGTTGGACCAGTCTCATCTGACCGGTCCGATCGTGTGTACGCGGCCTAAGGCCTCGTACACACGATCGGACATATCCGATGAAAACGGTCCGTGGACTATTTCCATCGGATATGTCCGATCGGGAGTTTGATCCGATGGCGTGTACACACCATCGGATCAAATTCCCCGCCGCCGGACGGCGCGGTGACGTGGCGGTGACGCGGCGGTGACGTTGACGCCGCCACGTCACCGCACCAGGAAGTTAAACACTTCCGCGCATGCGCCGAATCCATTCGGCGGCGGCGCGGCGGCGGTGGGGGATGACATGTCTGCTGGTAAGTGTACTAACCAGCAGACATGTCGGGCGGACAGATTCCCACCGGATAGATTTCAAAGCATGCTTTGAAATCTGTCGGGTGGAGAAATCTGTCCGCTAGCCCATACACACGAGCGGAGATGTCTGCTGAAACGGTCCATCGGACTGTTTTCAGCGGACATATCCCCTCGTGTGTACGAGGCCTAAGAGATTTAACAAAGATTTGAACTTGTAATGATGCTTCTTTCATTTTAAATCTGAAAGATGATGAAGAGAAAATGTAGCAGGTGGCCCTCAGCACCAACCCATAGTCATATTATTTGTAATTTTACTTGAACAAATCTCAGTGATGTAAGGACAAACTTGTTCAGATCTACTACTAGTGGGTCTGCAGGTGCTCCATTCACATCCTAAATGTTATTTAAAGTATATGGTTTAAGATTACCCCTATCTTTTGTGCCTACTGCAAGGATGCAGGTTGCACTTCTATGAAACAACAATGACTCTGGCATTAGGGGACTGGGGCACAGGTTCGATGTAGGGTGCCCTGTGAGACCAAAAAGCAGCTGTATGGAGCTTCCGCACCAGCAGCGGTGTCGGAATTGGCAATAACAACACTTGCATAAAAAAAAAAAAAACCTGACACAACTAGAAGCGCTGAATCAAAACGCCCATTGAGGGGAAGCAATAAATCGCTAAGCCACTGGAAACAATCTCTAATGATGCCAATGTGGTAAAACACAAATTAGTTTATTAAACAATGATGTGAAATGATGAAAACCAACAAAGTTCTCCTCACATGGGACGGAATGCTGACCGGCATGGAAATTATTTACCATGACAGTACGACAGTACCTTGGCAAGTGGTGAGATGTAAGCCAGCTGTAAGGAGTGGCGCTGCGGCGGTGAACTAGGCTCCTCATGTGCAGAGCAACCTTCACTGTGAGGTTGGTTACATTTATCCTCTCCACCTGGAACTTTAGCATCTTCAAAAGTCAATAGACCCGAGTCCATCCGAAAGTGGAGGGCAATCTTGCATAAAGATTCTCAAGTAACACAATCCTTAATGTTTCTTGCTGTTGCATTGCTTGCCTGCTTATCTTCAACTATTGTGAGAAGTTAGCCCTGTTAACCAGCAAACCTTTATTACCTCCTGATTTGATCATTAAACTGCACCCATCCCCCATCCCTATCAGTATAAATATAAGCATATTTTGGGGGAGGCATTTGCATGGTGCACATTTGCAGCTGGGGCTCTTTCTCAAAGTGGGGCTATTTCTATAAGTGTGAGCACTTCTGACTCTGCACTTTAGCGAATGCACAAAAAATGAACACAAAGAAAATACTTTGAAAACACCACACAGACATCAGGTGACCTTGTTTACCCCTTCAGCTCTATCTCCTTGTAACATGCACCCTCTACCACTCCTTTTGACAACTCTGTCCTCTATCCTTAAACTCTCTCTCCTTCAACCCCCCCCCCCCCCACAGCATATATATATATATATATATATATATATATATATATATATATATATATATATATATCACAGTCACTTCTGTCCTCTCCTTATTACTGCACCCACCAAATCCTGCTAATTCTAAATCCACACATACATAAAATCTCAAGGACACGGGGCATGTTCACTTCCATATTACCTCCCTCACCCTTCTGCTTCTCCTAACCTCTGGAGCTATATCTCCAAACCCAGAGTCTCCATCATTTAACTGTACCCGATGCATCCATCACCCTGCACCCTCTGGCAGCAGCCGCAATCAACACAATTTAGTTCCCATTTCTGTTCTTCCCAAGAACACATGTTGTAAAGCGCTGTGCAAACTGTTGGCGCTATATAAATCTTAACCGTTGCTATTGTTATGTGGGAACCAGACTGCTTTAGTGAGTCAGTACCCTTCTTTAATTGCTCTGTACACTACAATTTGGATCCCTGTGCTTTTATAGATTGTTATCTTGATTTAAATATACCCCTTAAAGTGACTGAGGACATTTCTATTTAGGTCAAACTTAAATTTTCCTGTGCAAAGTACTAGAGTCAATGCAGTGTATATGGTATATATGCTTGTTACTCAGACCCATTCAAAATGTCTGTGTAAGTTTGAACTTACTCTGGTTTCAACAAAATTAATAGAAAAAATTGATACATAGATTATATGCTTACTGTTTTACTTGTCACATGTGTATCCCATTTGTATGCTACATACACATTTCGTGAATAAGTGATATTAATATGTTTCTTCCTTGCTTAGCATTTGTCATGTCCCGGGGTGTATTCGAACCTGGGTCTTCCTGGTCTTAAACCATAGCCTTACCTGATGTGCCACAGAAGAGATCTAGGCCTTGGGAATATCCTTATTGTGTTCAACACACACCTCGGACTCACTAGCTCCACCTGCTGCCAGCTGTGGACAATTCTCATTCTGGACAGCCTTTAAATAGGAAGTGAGGTCATCAATCAGCGCCCGTTTATTTGGATTACTTCCTGGGTGTTTTGTCTTCAGTGACCTGCATTGTATTGAACTCCTGCCTGATATCCTGACTATTCTACAGCCTGCTGATTTTGTACTTTACCGCCAGATCGTGTATGACCTTTGCCTGCCTGACCCTTCTCCGGAATCCGATTGTGAACTATTTGCCTGATCCGTTGCCAACCGTATCTGCCTGACGACGCTTTGCCTGGATCTCCAGCATACCTGTTCCACTTCGGACACTACCTTTTACAGGTACCTTACATAATAAACGGGCCACAATGGCAGTGGACCCTGCTGAGATTGTTAAGGCGATTACACGTCAGGGACAACTGATCGGAGCGCATGAACAGCATCTTTCTTCCCTGGACGCCAAGTTAGATGAACTTTGCACTATGCTTAAATCTTGTTTGCCTGGTTCCTCTGCAACGGTCCAGATGCCGGATCCTACTTCTGCTACGGTCCAACCCGCCTCTTCTGTACCACCAAAACTTCCCTTGCCTGACAAGTTTGGTGGTGATACTGAGGACTGCAGAGGCTTTTTAAATGTTTGCCGTTTGCATTTCCGCAATAACCCTGTGACTTTTAGCACTTCATCTGCCAAAGTGACTTTTGTAATTTCCTTGTTAAAGGGGAAGGCCCTGGCCTGGGTCTCTCCTTATTTGGAACGAAACGATCCTATACTTCAAGATGCTGAGAAATTTCTGGCTTCTCTCCAGACTGTATTTGACAAGCCAGATAGAGCATCTGCAGCTGAGTACTCCCTCTTGGACATACAACAAGGCACCAGATCTGTGGCACAGTATGCTATTGAGTTCCGTACCCTTGCTGCTGAGACTAATTGGGACTCAAGGGCATTACGTGCAGCCTTCCGAAAAGGTCTCACAGATCGCATCAAGGATGAATTAGTCTATAAGGATCTCCCAGAAGACCTTGAGAAATTCATAGAGCTGTGTGTTCGTCTGGATGTTCGGTACCATGAAAGGTGCCAAGAGAGACTTAGAACCCGCAAGTTTCCTAAGCCAGTTTACCGTTTGGCCCCTAACTTCCAAGCACCACCTCAGCCAGAACCTGAAACCTCTGTTGAACCCCAGGCACCTGTGGAACCCATGGATGTGAGCCGTCTCCACCTAACTGAGTCAGAGAAACAAAGGAGGCGTTCATTGGGCCTATGCCTGTACTGTGGACTTAAAGGACATTTAGTATCTGTCTGCCCTTCCCGTCCAGTAAAAGGCAGGGTCTAACCAGTGTTGGAGGAGCTGGCTTAGACCTTACAGGTAGATCCTCCAAGACCAAGATTACTGTTCCGGCTACTATCCATTTACCTTCTAAGCTTGTTTTCTGCGAGGCTTTTGTGGATTCTGGAGCTGCTGGCATATTCTTGGACTACAATTTTGCAAGAAAGAACAACATCCCGTTTGTTCCAAAGTCTAGACCCCTGAATATTACCACCCTGAATGGACAGCCCTTGGGAGATGGCATTGTGAAATTCGAGACTACGACAATCACCCTTCAGGTAGGCCTCCTCCACAAAGAGGAAGTTGTCTTGTCTCTCATTGATTCTCCGCTTCTGCCTATCATCCTTGGTTACCCATGGTTGCAACTTCACAACCCTTCTTTTGATTGGGAAAAGGGAGAACTAACCTCCTGGGGATCGTGCTGTCGCCCTAATTGTTTGTCTCAACCCAAAAGACTTTCTGCTTGCATGTTGGCTCCTGTGACTATTCCTCCTACCTTGCCTCGTGAATACCATGACTTTGCAGATGTATTTTGCAAGCAAAAGGCAGAGGTGTTACCTCCACATCGTCCTTTTGACTGTACAATTAAATTGATTCCCGGAGCACCTCTTCCCAAAGGAAAGACCTACCCCTTGTCTCTGCCTGAACAAAAGTCTATGGAGGAATACGTAAGAGACAACTTGGAAAGAGGTTTTATGCGACCCTCTTCTTCTCCAGTAGGAGCAGGTTTTTTCTTCGTTGAAAAGAAAGATGGGGGCCTTCGACCATGCATAGACTATCGGGGGTTAAATCAAATCACCGTAAAGGACTCCTACCCTTTGCCTCTCATTCTTGAACTGTTTGATGTACTTAAGGGGGCTGTCATCTTCTCCAAGCTAGACCTACGAGGGGCATATAACCTGATTCGAATTAAAGAGGGGGACGAGTGGAAGACAGCATTCAACACTCGTAATGGACACTTTGAATATTTGGTCATGCCATTTGGGTTGTGTAACGCACCTGCTGTCTTTCAACGTTTCATGAATGAAATTTTCCATGATTTCAGCAACCGCTTTGTGATCATCTACTTGGACGACATTTTAATCTTTTCCAAGACTCATCTAGAGCACATCTCGCATGTGAAACAGGTATTACAACGACTTAGAGAAAACCATCTTTATGCAAAAATCGAAAAATGCAGTTTTCATCAAAGCTGTATTCCTTTCCTTGGGTACATCATAAGTGCTGACGGTTTCCAAATGGACCCTCAAAAACTTTCCGCTGTCTTGCAATGGCCCCAACCGACCACTTTAAGAGGACTCCAAAGCTTTTTAGGGTTTGCAAATTACTACAGACGCTTCATTAAAAGTTTTGCCTCCATTGCGGCACCCCTTACTGCCATGACTAAAAAGGGTACAAATTGTAAGGTGTGGTCTTCAGAAGCAAGATCGGCTTTCCAGCGATTAAAGGACACGTTCAGTAAAGCTCCAATTCTTCAGCATCCAAATCCTGATCTCCAGTACATTGTTGAGGTTGATGCCTCTGAGGTTGGAGCAGGTGCCGTACTCTCCCAGAGACAGCCAAAGTCTGGTAGAATCCATCCAGTAGCTTTTTTCTCTAGAAAGTTTTCTCCTGCAGAGATGAATTATGATGTTGGGAATCGAGAACTACTGGCCATCAAATTGGCATTGTCTGAATGGCGACACCTTCTGGAAGGGGCTCCCAAGCCTTTTACTATCCTCACTGACCATAAAAACCTACTGTATCTTCAGACTGCTAGACGTCTGAACTCACGTCAGGCTCGATGGGCTCTGTTTTTCTCCCGTTTTAATTTTGTCCTTTCTTATGTTCCAGGGCATAGAAACAAAAAAGCCGATGCTCTTTCCAGACAGTTCGCTACCTCTGAAGAAGATCAACCAGGCGAGCAGTATATAATCCCACCTCACAAAATTGTTGCGCAGATCTCCACGGCTCTTTCCCAACAGCTACAAGAATCCCAGAATCGTGTTCCCCAGGGCTTGAAGATACCACCAGGTCGCCTGTACGTAGCCCCTAGTCTCAGAAAACCTGTACTCCTCTGGGCACATAATGGCGTGTTATCCGGTCACCCTGGTGTCACCATCACTCTTAAGACCTTGCAACGTCATGTATGGTGGCCTCATATGAAAAAAGATGTTACTGACTATGTGGCTGCCTGCCCAACTTGTGCTGCTAATAAAGTACCCCGCACATTGCCTGCTGGACTGTTACATCCACTTCCGGCACCTCGCCAGCCTTGGACCCATTTGACCATGGACTTCATTGTAGACTTACCCAAGTCCGAGGGCATGACTGCTATATGGGTCACAGTGGATCGCTTTTCCAAAATGTCTCATTTTGTGCCGCTCCCGGGATTACCTACAGCGAAAGCACTGTCCACTCTTTTCCTTTCCCATATTGTAAAACATCATGGCATACCTACCAATGTCGTCTCAGACCGCGGATCCCAGTTCGTTTCCCGATTCTGGAGAGCGTTCTGCAAGAAACTGGGAGTAACGCTCTCGCTCTCTACTTCACATCACCCGCAAACTGATGGTCAAACCGAACGCATGAACCAGACCCTAGAAACCTATCTTCGACATTATGTCAATGCCTTACACTCCAACTGGTCTGAGTACTTGCCTTTAGCTGAGTTCGCCCTAAATTCCCGTTGGCACAGTGCTCTTCATACCACACCATTCTACGCAGCCCTAGGCTATCACCCTCAGACTTTTCCTCTACTTCAGCCTTCTTCTGGTGTACCAGCAGCAGATCAGCGGGTAAAGAATATTCTACTACATTGGAAGAAGATTCGTTCATTACTACAAAAGTCAGCAGGCAAGTACAGACTTTTTTCCGACAGACGAAGACGCCATATACCTCCATATGTGGTGGGGGACAGAGTTTGGCTATCAACCAAGTATGTGAGACTGAAACAACCTTCTACCAAATTGGGCCCTCGATTCATTGGTCCTTACAGGATCATTGCTCGAGTTGGGCCAGTTTCCTATCGCTTAAAATTACCTTCCTCTCTCCGGATACATCCTGTGTTTCACGTTTCCCTCCTCAAAAAAGCTATTTTCAACCGCTACTCCAGATCACAACAGCTACCTCCTCCTGTTCTTGTTGATGGACAAAGTGAGTTTGAAGTCTCCAAGATTCTTGATTCCAGAAGACATGGCCGTGGCCTTCGGTATCTGGTTCATTGGAAGGGATATCCTGTCACAGACCGCTCTTGGGTTCCAGCCAAAGATCTGCATGCCCCTTCTCTTATACGAGACTTCCATGCCTCGTTCCCCACTAAACCCCGCTAGGCCCCCGGAGGGGTCCATTGGGGAGGGGGCCCTGTCATGTCCCGGGGTGTATTCGAACCTGGGTCTTCCTGGTCTTAAACCATAGCCTTACCTGATGTGCCACAGAAGAGATCTAGGCCTTGGGAATATCCTTATTGTGTTCAACACACACCTCGGACTCACTAGCTCCACCTGCTGCCAGCTGTGGACAATTCTCATTCTGGACAGCCTTTAAATAGGAAGTGAGGTCATCAATCAGCGCCCGTTTATTTGGATTACTTCCTGGGTGTTTTGTCTTCAGTGACCTGCATTGTATTGAACTCCTGCCTGATATCCTGACTATTCTACAGCCTGCTGATTTTGTACTTTACCGCCAGATCGTGTATGACCTTTGCCTGCCTGACCCTTCTCCGGAATCCGATTGTGAACTATTTGCCTGATCCGTTGCCAACCGTATCTGCCTGACGACGCTTTGCCTGGATCTCCAGCATACCTGTTCCACTTCGGACACTACCTTTTACAGGTACCTTACAGCATTACTGCTTCCTGGGTCAGCGCCATTCTTACTGGACAATAGTGATGAAGCACATTCACTGCCCAATAATCTGTCTGGAGCTGCCACGCCGCCACGTCACCGCACCAGGAAGTTAAACACTTCCGCGCATGCGCCGAATCCATTCGGCGGCGGCGCGGCGGCGGTGGGGGATGACATGTCTGCTGGTAAGTGTACTAACCAGCAGACATGTCGGGCGGACAGATTCCCACCGGATAGATTTCAAAGCATGCTTTGAAATCTGTCGGGTGGAGAAATCTGTCCGCTAGCCCATACACACGAGCGGAGATGTCTGCTGAAACGGTCCATCGGACTGTTTTCAGCGGACATATCCCCTCGTGTGTACGAGGCCTAAGAGATTTAACAAAGATTTGAACTTGTAATGATGCTTCTTTCATTTTAAATCTGAAAGATGATGAAGAGAAAATGTAGCAGGTGGCCCTCAGCACCAACCCATAGTCATATTATTTGTAATTTTACTTGAACAAATCTCAGTGATGTAAGGACAAACTTGTTCAGATCTACTACTAGTGGGTCTGCAGGTGCTCCATTCACATCCTAAATGTTATTTAAAGTATATGGTTTAAGATTACCCCTATCTTTTGTGCCTACTGCAAGGATGCAGGTTGCACTTCTATGAAACAACAATGACTCTGGCATTAGGGGACTGGGGCACAGGTTCGATGTAGGGTGCCCTGTGAGACCAAAAAGCAGCTGTATGGAGCTTCCGCACCAGCAGCGGTGTCGGAATTGGCAATAACAACACTTGCATAAAAAAAAAAAAACCTGACACAACTAGAAGCGCTGAATCAAAACGCCCATTGAGGGGAAGCAATAAATCGCTAAGCCACTGGAAACAATCTCTAATGATGCCAATGTGGTAAAACACAAATTAGTTTATTAAACAATGATGTGAAATGATGAAAACCAACAAAGTTCTCCTCACATGGGACGGAATGCTGACCGGCATGGAAATTATTTACCATGACAGTACGACAGTACCTTGGCAAGTGGTGAGATGTAAGCCAGCTGTAAGGAGTGGCGCTGCGGCGGTGAACTAGGCTCCTCATGTGCAGAGCAACCTTCACTGTGAGGTTGGTTACATTTATCCTCTCCACCTGGAACTTTAGCATCTTCAAAAGTCAATAGACCCGAGTCCATCCGAAAGTGGAGGGCAATCTTGCATAAAGATTCTCAAGTAACACAATCCTTAATGTTTCTTGCTGTTGCATTGCTTGCCTGCTTATCTTCAACTATTGTGAGAAGTTAGCCCTGTTAACCAGCAAACCTTTATTACCTCCTGATTTGATCATTAAACTGCACCCATCCCCCATCCCTATCAGTATAAATATAAGCATATTTTGGGGGAGGCATTTGCATGGTGCACATTTGCAGCTGGGGCTCTTTCTCAAAGTGGGGCTATTTCTATAAGTGTGAGCACTTCTGACTCTGCACTTTAGCGAATGCACAAAAAATGAACACAAAGAAAATACTTTGAAAACACCACACAGACATCAGGTGACCTTGTTTACCCCTTCAGCTCTATCTCCTTGTAACATGCACCCTCTACCACTCCTTTTGACAACTCTGTCCTCTATCCTTAAACTCTTTCTCCTTCAACCCCCCCCCCCCCCCACAGCATATATATATATATATATATATATATATATATATATATATATATCACAGTCACTTCTGTCCTCTCCTTATTACTGCACCCACCAAATCCTGCTAATTCTAAATCCACACATACATAAAATCTCAAGGACACGGGGCATGTTCACTTCCATATTACCTCCCTCACCCTTCTGCTTCTCCTAACCTCTGGAGCTATATCTCCAAACCCAGAGTCTCCATCATTTAACTGTACCCGATGCATCCATCACCCTGCACCCTCTGGCAGCAGCCGCAATCAACACAATTTAGTTCCCATTTCTGTTCTTCCCAAGAACACATGTTGTAAAGCGCTGTGCAAACTGTTGGCGCTATATAAATCTTAACCGTTGCTATTGTTATGTGGGAACCAGACTGCTTTAGTGAGTCAGTACCCTTCTTTAATTGCTCTGTACACTACAATTTGGATCCCTGTGCTTTTATAGATTGTTATCTTGATTTAAATATACCCCTTAAAGTGACTGAGGACATTTCTATTTAGGTCAAACTTAAATTTTCCTGTGCAAAGTACTAGAGTCAATGCAGTGTATATGGTATATATGCTTGTTACTCAGACCCATTCAAAATGTCTGTGTAAGTTTGAACTTACTCTGGTTTCAACAAAATTAATAGAAAAAATTGATACATAGATTATATGCTTACTGTTTTACTTGTCACATGTGTATCCCATTTGTATGCTACATACACATTTCGTGAATAAGTGATATTAATATGTTTCTTCCTTGCTTAGCATTACTGCTTCCTGGGTCAGCGCCATTCTTACTGGACAATAGTGATGAAGCACATTCACTGCCCAATAATCTGTCTGGAGCTGCCACGCCGCCACGTCACCGCACCAGGAAGTTAAACACTTCCGCGCATGCGCCGAATCCATTCGGCGGCGGCGCGGCGGCGGTGGGGGATGACATGTCTGCTGGTAAGTGTACTAACCAGCAGACATGTCGGGCGGACAGATTCCCACCGGATAGATTTCAAAGCATGCTTTGAAATCTGTCGGGTGGAGAAATCTGTCCGCTAGCCCATACACACGAGCGGAGATGTCTGCTGAAACGGTCCATCGGACTGTTTTCAGCGGACATATCCCCTCGTGTGTACGAGGCCTAAGAGATTTAACAAAGATTTGAACTTGTAATGATGCTTCTTTCATTTTAAATCTGAAAGATGATGAAGAGAAAATGTAGCAGGTGGCCCTCAGCACCAACCCATAGTCATATTATTTGTAATTTTACTTGAACAAATCTCAGTGATGTAAGGACAAACTTGTTCAGATCTACTACTAGTGGGTCTGCAGGTGCTCCATTCACATCCTAAATGTTATTTAAAGTATATGGTTTAAGATTACCCCTATCTTTTGTGCCTACTGCAAGGATGCAGGTTGCACTTCTATGAAACAACAATGACTCTGGCATTAGGGGACTGGGGCACAGGTTCGATGTAGGGTGCCCTGTGAGACCAAAAAGCAGCTGTATGGAGCTTCCGCACCAGCAGCGGTGTCGGAATTGGCAATAACAACACTTGCATAAAAAAAAAAAAACCTGACACAACTAGAAGCGCTGAATCAAAACGCCCATTGAGGGGAAGCAATAAATCGCTAAGCCACTGGAAACAATCTCTAATGATGCCAATGTGGTAAAACACAAATTAGTTTATTAAACAATGATGTGAAATGATGAAAACCAACAAAGTTCTCCTCACATGGGACGGAATGCTGACCGGCATGGAAATTATTTACCATGACAGTACGACAGTACCTTGGCAAGTGGTGAGATGTAAGCCAGCTGTAAGGAGTGGCGCTGCGGCGGTGAACTAGGCTCCTCATGTGCAGAGCAACCTTCACTGTGAGGTTGGTTACATTTATCCTCTCCACCTGGAACTTTAGCATCTTCAAAAGTCAATAGACCCGAGTCCATCCGAAAGTGGAGGGCAATCTTGCATAAAGATTCTCAAGTAACACAATCCTTAATGTTTCTTGCTGTTGCATTGCTTGCCTGCTTATCTTCAACTATTGTGAGAAGTTAGCCCTGTTAACCAGCAAACCTTTATTACCTCCTGATTTGATCATTAAACTGCACCCATCCCCCATCCCTATCAGTATAAATATAAGCATATTTTGGGGAGGCATTTGCATGGTGCACATTTGCAGCTGGGGCTCTTTCTCAAAGTGGGGCTATTTCTATAAGTGTGAGCACTTCTGACTCTGCACTTTAGCGAATGCACAAAAAATGAACACAAAGAAAATACTTTGAAAACACCACACAGACATCAGGTGACCTTGTTTACCCCTTCAGCTCTATCTCCTTGTAACATGCACCCTCTACCACTCCTTTTGACAACTCTGTCCTCTATCCTTAAACTCTTTCTCCTTCAACCCCCCCCCCCCCCACAGCATATATATATATATATATATATATATATATATATATATATATATATATATATATCACAGTCACTTCTGTCCTCTCCTTATTACTGCACCCACCAAATCCTGCTAATTCTAAATCCACACATACATAAAATCTCAAGGACACGGGGCATGTTCACTTCCATATTACCTCCCTCACCCTTCTGCTTCTCCTAACCTCTGGAGCTATATCTCCAAACCCAGAGTCTCCATCATTTAACTGTACCCGATGCATCCATCACCCTGCACCCTCTGGCAGCAGCCGCAATCAACACAATTTAGTTCCCATTTCTGTTCTTCCCAAGAACACATGTTGTAAAGCGCTGTGCAAACTGTTGGCGCTATATAAATCTTAACCGTTGCTATTGTTATGTGGGAACCAGACTGCTTTAGTGAGTCAGTACCCTTCTTTAATTGCTCTGTACACTACAATTTGGATCCCTGTGCTTTTATAGATTGTTATCTTGATTTAAATATACCCCTTAAAGTGACTGAGGACATTTCTATTTAGGTCAAACTTAAATTTTCCTGTGCAAAGTACTAGAGTCAATGCAGTGTATATGGTATATATGCTTGTTACTCAGACCCATTCAAAATGTCTGTGTAAGTTTGAACTTACTCTGGTTTCAACAAAATTAATAGAAAAAATTGATACATAGATTATATGCTTACTGTTTTACTTGTCACATGTGTATCCCATTTGTATGCTACATACACATTTCGTGAATAAGTGATATTAATATGTTTCTTCCTTGCTTAGCATTACTGCTTCCTGGGTCAGCGCCATTCTTACTGGACAATAGTGATGAAGCACATTCACTGCCCAATAATCTGTCTGGAGCTGCCACGCCGCCACGTCACCGCACCAGGAAGTTAAACACTTCCGCGCATGCGCCGAATCCATTCGGCGGCGGCGCGGCGGCGGTGGGGGATGACATGTCTGCTGGTAAGTGTACTAACCAGCAGACATGTCGGGCGGACAGATTCCCACCGGATAGATTTCAAAGCATGCTTTGAAATCTGTCGGGTGGAGAAATCTGTCCGCTAGCCCATACACACGAGCGGAGATGTCTGCTGAAACGGTCCATCGGACTGTTTTCAGCGGACATATCCCCTCGTGTGTACGAGGCCTAAGAGATTTAACAAAGATTTGAACTTGTAATGATGCTTCTTTCATTTTAAATCTGAAAGATGATGAAGAGAAAATGTAGCAGGTGGCCCTCAGCACCAACCCATAGTCATATTATTTGTAATTTTACTTGAACAAATCTCAGTGATGTAAGGACAAACTTGTTCAGATCTACTACTAGTGGGTCTGCAGGTGCTCCATTCACATCCTAAATGTTATTTAAAGTATATGGTTTAAGATTACCCCTATCTTTTGTGCCTACTGCAAGGATGCAGGTTGCACTTCTATGAAACAACAATGACTCTGGCATTAGGGGACTGGGGCACAGGTTCGATGTAGGGTGCCCTGTGAGACCAAAAAGCAGCTGTATGGAGCTTCCGCACCAGCAGCGGTGTCGGAATTGGCAATAACAACACTTGCATAAAAAAAAAAAAAACCTGACACAACTAGAAGCGCTGAATCAAAACGCCCATTGAGGGGAAGCAATAAATCGCTAAGCCACTGGAAACAATCTCTAATGATGCCAATGTGGTAAAACACAAATTAGTTTATTAAACAATGATGTGAAATGATGAAAACCAACAAAGTTCTCCTCACATGGGACGGAATGCTGACCGGCATGGAAATTATTTACCATGACAGTACGACAGTACCTTGGCAAGTGGTGAGATGTAAGCCAGCTGTAAGGAGTGGCGCTGCGGCGGTGAACTAGGCTCCTCATGTGCAGAGCAACCTTCACTGTGAGGTTGGTTACATTTATCCTCTCCACCTGGAACTTTAGCATCTTCAAAAGTCAATAGACCCGAGTCCATCCGAAAGTGGAGGGCAATCTTGCATAAAGATTCTCAAGTAACACAATCCTTAATGTTTCTTGCTGTTGCATTGCTTGCCTGCTTATCTTCAACTATTGTGAGAAGTTAGCCCTGTTAACCAGCAAACCTTTATTACCTCCTGATTTGATCATTAAACTGCACCCATCCCCCATCCCTATCAGTATAAATATAAGCATATTTTGGGGGAGGCATTTGCATGGTGCACATTTGCAGCTGGGGCTCTTTCTCAAAGTGGGGCTATTTCTATAAGTGTGAGCACTTCTGACTCTGCACTTTAGCGAATGCACAAAAAATGAACACAAAGAAAATACTTTGAAAACACCACACAGACATCAGGTGACCTTGTTTACCCCTTCAGCTCTATCTCCTTGTAACATGCACCCTCTACCACTCCTTTTGACAACTCTGTCCTCTATCCTTAAACTCTCTCTCCTTCAACCCCCCCCCCCCACAGCATATATATATATATATATATATATATATATATATATATATATATATATATATATATATATATCACAGTCACTTCTGTCCTCTCCTTATTACTGCACCCACCAAATCCTGCTAATTCTAAATCCACACATACATAAAATCTCAAGGACACGGGGCATGTTCACTTCCATATTACCTCCCTCACCCTTCTGCTTCTCCTAACCTCTGGAGCTATATCTCCAAACCCAGAGTCTCCATCATTTAACTGTACCCGATGCATCCATCACCCTGCACCCTCTGGCAGCAGCCGCAATCAACACAATTTAGTTCCCATTTCTGTTCTTCCCAAGAACACATGTTGTAAAGCGCTGTGCAAACTGTTGGCGCTATATAAATCTTAACCGTTGCTATTGTTATGTGGGAACCAGACTGCTTTAGTGAGTCAGTACCCTTCTTTAATTGCTCTGTACACTACAATTTGGATCCCTGTGCTTTTATAGATTGTTATCTTGATTTAAATATACCCCTTAAAGTGACTGAGGACATTTCTATTTAGGTCAAACTTAAATTTTCCTGTGCAAAGTACTAGAGTCAATGCAGTGTATATGGTATATATGCTTGTTACTCAGACCCATTCAAAATGTCTGTGTAAGTTTGAACTTACTCTGGTTTCAACAAAATTAATAGAAAAAATTGATACATAGATTATATGCTTACTGTTTTACTTGTCACATGTGTATCCCATTTGTATGCTACATACACATTTCGTGAATAAGTGATATTAATATGTTTCTTCCTTGCTTAGCATTACTGCTTCCTGGGTCAGCGCCATTCTTACTGGACAATAGTGATGAAGCACATTCACTGCCCAATAATCTGTCTGGAGCTGGGGAGATGACATGCAAAGCTAAACGGCTGAACCAGAAAGGCGAGTTGCTTAATCTATGGAACTTTTTAAGTAACTAGGCATAATACATTGGGAACAATGTGTGTGAATCATAAAAAAAGGTTTTGCAGAATTACAAATCTTTTGGCAGGCATATCAGATTATAGCACGTGTATAGCCATGAATAAGCACTGATCCAGTGCGAAACGCGTCGGCTGTTCCTTGTTTCTACTGCTGTGACCCTATTTTTGTACATGCTGTCTATTGAATAAAAGACCACCCATCAGGTTTTGGAGTGCGGCTATCCATTTTTCTTTGTCTTTATTTTGCTTAGTGCACCGCCAGCACCCTCGGTATCCTGCACCACCTGTAACCATTTAGTGATCCCACCTGGAGCGGTGACTCCTTTCTCCATATCAGATTATACATACGGGGCCATATTCTCAAAAATTGGCGTATCTGGCGGCGTAGCGTATCATATCGCATTTACACTACGCCTACGCAAATTACTGGAGCAAGTGCCGTATTCTCAAAGCACTTGCTCCGTAATTTTTGGCGGCGTAGCGTAAATGCGGCGTTGTAAGGCCGCGTAATTCAAATAGTGAAGGAGGGGGCGTGCTGTATTTAAATAAAGCGCGCCCCCGCGTCAAACGAAGCGCACATGCGCCGGCCGGGAAAAAAGCCCAGTGCGCATGCTCCAGCTCACATCGTTGAAACCAACGTCAAAACGACGTGATCGTCACTTACGCAATTCCCTATTCGCGAATGACTTAGTAAAACGACATAACCGACGGAAAAAGACGACGCTGACCCGACGCCATACTTAACATGGCAACAACGGAACTTCGGAAACATACCCCTCATATAGCAGGGGTAACCTTACGCGTACGGAAACGACGTAAATGACGACGGGGTGGCGTAAAAACGTTCGGGAATCGGCGTATTAGGCTCATTTGCATAGGCAAATGAGAAAACAACGTAAAGGCCACCTAGCGGCCGGCGTTGTCATTACATCTAAGATCCGACGGTGTAATTGCTTTACACCTGTCAGATCTTTAGTGTATCTATGCGTAAGTGATTCTAAGAATCACTCGCATAGATACCCATTGAAAAAAAATGCAATACGACGGTGTATCTGAGATACACCATCGTATCTCAGCTGAGAATCTGGCCCATGGTATGTATTTCATTGTTATATCTATCTTTGTGCCTGGAGGTTTGCTTTGTTTTGCAATCTAAAAAGTTAAAACTCAAAATGATTGTATTGTACTATAAAGCGTGTGGAAATTTCTGTCAAAGTCAGTTCAAATAAATATACTGTATATGTGCCATCCAGTGGAATAAAATAAGCTTTGCCTGCTGAACTGTGTTTGAAAAATGGACAACTGTGAGAAGCTCTTAGTAATTCCTGAAAGAAAAGATGAATTGTATAATCAAGCTGTACATATTCTACTAGGGGAGCAGCCTTATTTCAGAAACTGATACATTTTAAAGAAGAAAAAAAGGAGTTGCATATAGCACTAAGTTTGCTTTATCTGGGGAAGAAGTTGCAGGATTCTTTAACCTTGGAGTATTAGAAACCTAAGTGTCAAAGCCTATTGGTTCATATTTGTGAAAACTGCCTTGTAGAGTTAAAAGTACATTAGTGTGGCGTGTCATTTCAAAGACGTAGTTACTCACACAGAGTGCATGTAAGTGTAGAGAGTGTTGTGTCTTTGAAGAAACCAGACCAGTGGTTCTGGAGATAATGTGGCAATTGTACAGGACACAGACACAGTATTCATAGACCCTAGATTATAGACCCATACCTTTAGATCAGCGGTCTCCAAACTGCGGCCCGGGGCCGGATGTGGCCCTTTGCTTGCTTTTATCAGGCCTATGGGGCACTATGTCATCCCCTGATACCAACAATGAGGCACAGTTCCCCCAACTGACATCAATGATGGGGCACAACTCCTCCCACCAACACCAACAAAGGAGCACAATTTTACCCAATGACACCAACAATGGGACACAATTCCTCCCAATGACACCAACAATCATGGCCCAATGACACCAATGATGGTGCACAATTCCTCCCAATGATACCAATGATAGAGCACAATTCTTCCCACTGACATCAAAGATGGCACATTGTTTATTCCCACTGATGTTTGGACCTTTTCAAAATGGCCTCAGTCTGACCCCCCCAATGTTCGAGGGACAGTAAACTGGCCCCCTGTTTAGAAAGTTTGGAGACCCCTGCTTTAGATCATTGGACACTTGCAAGCCTTTAAAGGACATGCCCAATGGATGACCCCCCCAATAATTCCTAGGACCTCCTCAAGCAATAAATGAGAAGGATGGGCAACAACTAGGCAAACAGAAACACAGCAAGAGACTCAAACAGGGGTGAAAAAGATACAATGTCAGTGCTGCTGCAAAAAGCTGCATCTGCAGAAGAATGAACATCCACCTGGTAGAACTTTGAAGTATAAACAGAACACCAAGTGACAGCCTTACACACCTGCACTACAGAGGTCTGATGCTGAAATGCAGAGGAAACTCCCACCGATCTGGTGGAATAAGCATGTAAAATTACGGGAGGCAATTTGTCCTTGAGAGTGTAAGCTTTGGCGATCAGACTTCATATCCATCTTGTAATGGTGGATTTGGAAGCAGGGTGTCCCTTGTGAAGTCCTGAGGACAGAAAAAATAGAGAGTCTGTCTGTTTGATCGAAGCTTTGAGATTTTTTTGAGTCCAGCAACTCTAATAAACAAAGTTGTTTTCAGTGCTCAGCTTAAGCAGCCTACTCACAAAGTGAGTCTTCAGAGACTGGGTCACACCAGAGGCTGTGCCCTGGCTCTGGAACCGAAAATCGCACTCTGGCTAGGGCCGCGTACACACGATCGGTCAAAACCGATGAAAACGGACAGAAGGTCAGTTTCATCGGTCCAAACTGATCGTGTGTGGGCCCCATTGGTCAGTTATCCTTCGGTCAAAAAAAAGAGAACTTGCTTTAAAAATTAACCGATGGACGCCTAACCGATAGGTTAAAACCGATCGTTAGTAGGCACGACCATCGGTTAAAAATCCACGCATGCTCAGAATCAAGTCGACGTATGCTTGGAAGAATTGAACTTCATTTTTTTCAGCACGTCGTCATGTTTTACGTCACTGCGTTCTGACACGATCGGTTATTTAACTGATGGTGTGTAGGCACATCAGACCATCGGTCAGCTTCATCGGTTAACCGATGAAAACTGTCCATCGGACCGTTCTCATCGGATGGACCGATCGTGTGTACGCAGCCTAACACAGTGCACAAAGGTCTGGAAAGCATCACAATGCAGAGCCCCATGCCCAAAGGTCACATTTCAGGCATGGCCTGCAATAGTTTCAGTCCAATGAGGTCTGAGTAAGGCTTCCAAAGCTATTTATGTGGATATGACAATTAAGATAGCTGCTAAAAAGACCAGCTCAAGTCAGTTGAGATGTCTTGTTTGAAGAATAAATCTTAAAAACATGTTACGTAAAAATGGTTACACAAGAGTAAAGGCGTCCATCCTCCTAGGACACTAGTAAAAAATTTAGGCATTTTGGAGTACCATACCAGGCTGGTCACTGAGTTTTTGTTTGCCAGTGTTCAAATTCACTATAACGCAACTATCACAATTAGTTATATGTACAATACATTGGTAGCCCTGTCCTCGGTCTGATCCCACACACTGCATACTTGGAAACGGGGTCAGAAAACTTACAACAGTAATCTGCTTCTAAGTGTGTAATCATGTATCATATGTAAAGGCAATAACCATCACACAGGTGCCATATGACCCTCTGATCCATGTGTATGATGAATATGACCCTAAGATTCAACAGATTAAATTAGGTTAAATAGAGAGAGAGATATAAAGCTTTAATATTCTTTAAATTAAGGACAGATTTTATTAATAGCACTTATTAATATTAAGTACAGCTTTAAAGCAAACAATGGAAACCTACCTTCTTAACTGCGCTATATGCTAGGTCATGGATAAAAATTATTTGCAGTGCACTGTAGCTGTAGTGGCGCTTTGCGGGTGGTTTTAACACTTTTCCGGCTGCTAGTGGGGGTTAAAAGTGCCCCACTAGCGGCCGAATAGCGCTGCAAAAATGACGGTACAGCGCAGCTAAAAATAGTGGCACTTTACCGCCGATGCCTCTAACGCCCCAGTGTAAAAGTAGCCTTAGAAAGGCTGCTTGTGCATTGCAATTAGTAACCTCTAAAGATGTGCTTTTCATTAATTTTGCTCATGTACTATTGAGTACATGAAGAACAACTCCCAATGGTTCTGTATTGCTGCACCGCAACCAGAAAACATGTAGGTACCAAGGTAAATGTTTCACTAGTTCAACTGTCACTGGTTTTACCAGAGTCCCAAAATTATGTTGTGTACCCACTTGTACACAGATTGTTGTCAAACTCTTTCACACAACAGTTACCATGGTATAATATCATAGATTATTAGATTTCATTGGGAGTCAAGATCAACAATAAAGAAATGTGACAAAATATTTTTTTAAATAGCTGAAAGAAACTACACACGGACACAATTTAAAACATTTTACATATAAAATATATTCTACCTGTATTCCAATTGAGGAACGCCGCTTTTTAAGGAAGTCATCTGATTTGCCCACTAGAACAGCTTTGTCACTGGTGCTCCGAACAGAACTGCTTTTACTTTCAGAGGCATGACGCTGTGCTGCAGCTGACTCCAAGGCAAGGTTCATGGCCTTATTACTATCCAGGCTGTCTGTGGAATTATAAAGACCCCGGCCATCTAGAGGCCATGGGGACATCCTTTGAGTCCGTTCATGATAGGCATCCTGTGTAGATTCTGTGCTGCTTTGTGCTGTCACTGAGATGAGCGGTTTGGAGGTTGTGCGCGGGGGTACAGGAGGAGGTGTTTTCTTGTAATTTGGGTATGATACCGCTAAAAAAAATAAAAAAAAATAATATACTTTTTTATATGCAGCATTCAAAATTTGTTATTTCATTATTATTTTGCAGTGTCATTTATTTCACCTGTTAATAATAAAAGACTAACAGCACTAATTAATACTTTACCAATGTACAGTAAAGCAATATTAATTTTTCGTTTTATTGAAGTAACATAAACTTTTTATTAGTAAAGGGGTCTGATTAGATATTTACATTGCCTTAAAAAAGTATTGTTTACCCCTTGAAATTTTCCACATTTTGTCATGTTACAACCAAAAGCATAAATGTATTTTATTGGGATTTTATGTGATATACCAACACAAAGTGGCACATAATTGTGACAGGAAAATGATAAATGGTTTTACAAATTGTTTACAAATAAATATGTGAAAAGGGTGGATTGCATTTGTATTCAGCCACCCTGAGCAAATGCTGTGCGTATGTTAGCTCATAGTCTTGAAAGGAAAAGCAAAAGGAAACTGTGAGGCGGCGTACACACGACCGAGGTTCTCGCTAGAAACCAGCGAAAACCTCGCTGGAAGCTGCATTCCAGCGAGAACCTCGGCCGTGTGTACGCTCTCGGCGAGCATCCCGTCGGGAATGCCGTCGAGCAGAAATAGAGAGCATGTTCTCTATTTGCTCGACGGCCCACCTGGATGAATGGCTGGTTGCCATTCCCGACGGGCGGGTCGCCGAATCTGACGGCCGGCAGAGAACCTCGACGGGTGGAACGATGTGTTCTGCCCGTCGAGGTTCTCTGCCGTGTGTACGCGGCTTAAGGCCGTGTACACACGATCAGACATGTCCGATGAAACCAGTCCGACGGACCGGTTTCATCGGACATGTCTGAAGCGGTCTTTTCGTCTGATGTGCGTACACACCATCGGACCAAAATCCCCTTTGGACCAGAACGCGGTGACGTAGAACACACCGACGTGCTGAAAAAAGGTAGTCCAATGCTTCCAAGCATGCGTCGAATGAATTTGATGCATGCATGGGATTTTGGTCCGATGGTTGGGTGTACTAACCATCGAACCTGTCCGACGGCCAGGTTTCCAGCGGACAAGTTTCTAAGCATAATAAAAGAGAAAAAGCAGACTGCGCAAAGGTACAAACAATTAGCAAAGCAGCTGAACACTGAAGGTCAATAGAAATCCTTAAGTGAAGTACATAGAAAAAAGCAGTGCAGCGCTAAAAAACATTTAAAATACAATAATAATAATAATAAAAAATATATATATCAAGTCCAAAAAAATGTATATATATAATGATCAATCGGAATGGTCAAGCTGATTCTTGTGCCTCACTGAGGTGTTCAGATGTAGCAACTCATCAAACACAGCAAACAGGTGTCCTAAATAGAAGTACAAGCCGCTCACCTGAACAAATGGACCTGTGTGTGAGCAGCAGGTCAAATGCGCTGTCCCTCAAAACAGGGGATTAAAGATTCAGCGGTGTCTCCTTAGACGCTCCCTTTCTCCAAACAGCTCCAGGTGATAGATGGTCATCCGAAGCACTCTCTCCCGTGAAATGATGTCATGGAAAAGTATAGAAACGACACATAGTGCTCTCCGTATGATCACAATAACAGTAGTATTTATTATAAAAGAAAAATACTCACAAGCAAAGCACTATATCACTATAGCCCGGGGGGCTTTCATTTGATGTCAGGACAGCCACCTACCTGGTCTTTTATTGTTGTATGCTCATTTCTATGCACTAAGATATAGTGCTTTGCTTGTGAGTATTTTTCTTTTATAATAAATACTACTGTTATTGTGATCATACGGAGAGCACTATGTGTCGTTTCTATACTTTTCCATGACATCATTTCACGGGAGAGAGTGCTTCGGATGACCATCTATCACCTGGAGCTGTTTGGAGAAAGGGAGCGTCTAAGGAGACACCGCTGAATCTTTAATCCCCTGTTTTGAGGGACAGCGCATTTGACCTGCTGCTCACACACAGGTCCATTTGTTCAGGTGAGCGGCTTGTACTTCTATTTAGGACACCTGTTTGCTGTGTTTGATGAGTTGCTACATCTGAACACCTCAGTGAGGCACAAGAATCAGCTTGACCATTCCGATTGATCATTATATATATACATTTTTTTGGACTTGATATATATATTTTTTATTATTATTATTATTGTATTTTAAATGTTTTTTAGCGCTGCACTGCTTTTTTCTAAGTTTCTAAGCATGTTTAGAAACTTTTGTCCGCTGGAAAACTGTCCGATAGACCGTCCACACGATCGAACATGTCCGCTGAAACTGGTCTATGGACCAGTTTTAGCGGACATGTTCGATCGTGTGTACGCGGCCTAATAGTTTTACTTAATTGCAATTTGTTTTACTCTTTTTAGTATTTATGTAAAATCATAATTTTACAAAACACATTTATTACAACATTTGATTTTTTTTTCATTTCAAAGGCCTCTTTTCTCTGGTTGAGTGCGTTTGTTAAATAGATATGGGCCGAACACCACCGTTAGGGAGTTCTGTTGTGAACCCAACAGGGGGTGTTCTAACCCGAACAGAGAACCCAATTGAAGTCTATGGAAGCCGAACAGAAGTGCCCATTTTGATTACTTATATGCAAGTAATTGGCAATAAATGCAGTATGGGGGTCTGGGTATTGCCTCGGGGGACATGTATCAATGCAAATTTTTGCAAGTATTTTAAGGACTTCCACAGAGAAGGGATGTCAATATTATACGCTTCAACCCCTCCAAAGTCCATATCAGAAAAACAAACACGCGGATCAATAACAGAGAGTGCACATGAGGACAGAACATTTTAAGAGACCAGTGTCCTCATACCCCTAGAATAGGAGGAGTAAGTAGAGTGGAATTGATGGCTAAACACATGGGTAGAGAATGAGGATAAATGATCTGGTGACTGAATGAATGAAAAACTTATATAGCGCAGCACATGCAAACTAAATCGCCTCTGGCAAGTGGGTTTCCTGTAAGTAAATTATGGAGGAATCTGCATGCTTAGCAATGTGTAATACTGCCAACTGCAACTTGCAATTAACATGATATTCACATGCAATATTTTATATTCACCTGTTTATGAGGAAATGTACTTGAATTTTTGGTTTTTATAAGAAAGTATATGATAAGGCAATGATAAAGTCAAATTATATTTAAAGAAGCTAGGCTTACTTTATGGTCAATGAACAAACAGAAAACCCCACGCACTTTATAATTTTAGAAGCGCAATCTAGCTCCTCCCTCTGAATTCAGTCACAGAGAATGGGAACAAGTAGAGATGGTGATTCATAAGGCCCAGTGAAAGAGTTGATATAATTGGACAGTCTTTTCACCACATTAAGGTGATATTACTTAGATTGGGACAGACAGAATCTGGATCCACTGTTTATCGTAACCAATCATCTTCTAGCTTCAGCTTGTTCAGTTACATTTTGAAAATGAAAGCTAGAAGCTAATTGGTTACTATGATTCTGTCTGTTCCAGTCTCGGTAAATTCCCAATATTGTTTATGCAGGGACCAGGAGCTTGCACTGAACTAGAGTTTCTACAATGCAGGACTCTCTTTGCGGATTAAAGCGCTTCCAAGCATATTGACAGCTTTGTTAGAAAATGGAAGCTGTGAAAACTATATTAACTATTTCATGAGCAAAAATGCTGCCTCAGTCTTGAAACAAACAAACAAAAAAAAAGAAGTCAATGGTTGCAAAAGTCAAATCGATATCAAACAAACCACTCCAGGTAGGTCTGAAATCTCATATTCATCTACTATGGCCAGGTGCTGGTTTGCTAAAGCATTTCCCACAAACACAGAAAAAAACAGTGTTATAAATTTGAAAGGGCTGAAACTGCACCAAATCAGCCTTTCTTTTTATTACAACAAAGTTTGTATAGTACAAGGAAGATGTCAGAGGGATGCAGCAGAAGAAACAGAGAACTGCAAGATTAGATGGAAAGCTGCAGAATGAAGAGGGGAAGGTGGCTTCAGTGCTGGCTGTAGCCCGCATATAGCAATGTCCATAAATTGTAAATTGGGCCTCTATATGGGATGGACATACTGCCAGCAAAAACAGAAAAAACAATGGGCCAGATTCAGATACAATTAATATTGCGCTGCGTAATCGAAATACTCTACGCTGCCGTATTTCACCAGGCTCTACACCGAATCCTGGTAGATTTTTGCCCGTACGCTACGGCGGCGTAGTCTATTTCTCGCCGCGTAATCGAAATACGCGATTGGGGGGCGTGAAGCATTTAAATTAAGCGCATCCCCGCGGCGATCGAACTGCGCATGCTCCGTTCAGAAATTTCCCGCCGTGCATTGCGCGAAATCACGTCGTTACGTCATTCGTTGTTTGAGTAGCGTCGTTTACGAACATTCCTATTCCCGGACGACTTATGTAAAAAATTATAAAAGACGTCGGAAAACGTAGAAATTTGACGCAGGAACGACGCCCATACTTAACATGGGCTGTCTAATATTAGACCAGCAAAAAGCTGGTATAGTGTTACGTAAAAAAAAGATGACTAAAGGTGCCGTAAAAGATTGCGATTGAAGATCGTAATTTCTGGGATCGCCGGCAAAAGCTCATTAGCATACCCCGACGCGGAAAACGACAGGAAGTCCACACAGTGGCCGCAATTTTATTGCAGCGTAGATCCGAAGGCGTACGAACACGTAATCCAGTCGAATTGAAGCCCGCAGCCGTCTATTCATGGTTTGAGCTTTCCGACTAGCTAAAAAACGCGCGTAATTTGAAATTACTCCAGTCTAACACCAGTTAGACAGGCGTAATCGCTCTGTGAATCTGGCCCAATGTTCTTTTAATATGAAATCAATGCACAGATCTCAACAGAACCCAATGGTCCAAGACGCCCCCCCCCACCTTCCAAAGCAGGATTTTAAGTTCCTGGTATACTTATTTTTGTAATTGAATCATTGGAAGTACAATAATATCAACCCCTGTTTCTTTTGCAGGTTTGCCACTGGAAGTGTATGTTTACATCCTTTTAAATCCGTTTTACTATTAGAATGACACATAGAGAAGTGCACATAAAGAGTCTTGGAAATCCTTCCTATAAGAAATGATCATTAGCTAACTGTGTAATGAAATGAAATATGATTTTTACTTTGGCAGTTATAGAAATTATGAATGGTTTCAAATTAGAAAGAAAAGGCAATCTGAAATAACAATAATTTACTAAATGGACTGTATGGCAATTAGACATATTATATTTTTTTAAACAAAGCACTAAGATTGACTGCACAGTAAGCATTAAGAGAAATTCCATTTTGTTGCTGTAAAAGATGCAAGTCTTCTTAACTGGAAAAATGTACAAGGCTGGCAGCTTCTTATGGTCAAGCAGAAGCAGCCAAATGACTCATTTATTTTGACGTTGTGACTGGCAGCAAGTGATGTATCTCACTACAGTTATTGCAGGCTCTGCATTTTCAATTCTAGCTTACTGAATGCCTTAATGACTTTCTAACACTTTATCAGTTTACTTTGTGCTGAAGACGTCCTAACATGCTCACAAGGTAGATTTCATCACTAATAAGACTGGTAGTACGTTTGCACTGGGGATATAGTAATGCTGTACTGTTGAAAATATTTCCTCATTAATTGTGGTTGTATATTATTCCCAGAATCAGTTCTAATTATCAGCGCCCTCTGCATTTTTTTTGCTTAGAGACAGCGTTTTTATTATGGTTTAAGTGATTTTTTTTTTTATGTCATGGTTGAATATATTTAAAGCTCCAGGCAGATGTGTAAAATAAAAACAAAAAAACAATGCAATTATACAGTATATACATAAAAACAAATCAGAGGTAATGTATCTCTAAAATTTATTGTAAATACTTATATGTATCCTGATAGTAGACTACAGTATTTCCCACAAAAGCACCACTCAGGCGGCGTACACACGAGGGGATATGTCCGCTGAAAACGGTCCGATGGACCGTTTCAGCAGACATCTCCGCTCGTGTGTATGGGCTAGCGGACAAATTTCTCCACCCGACAGATTTCAAAGCAAGCTTTGAAATCTATCCGGTGGAATCTGTCCGCCCGACATGTCTGCTGGTTAGTACACTTACCAGCAGACATGTCGGCCCCCACCGCCGCCGCGCCGCTGCCGAATGGATTCGGCGCATGTGCGGAAGTGTTTTACTTCCTGGTGCGGTGACGTGGCGGTGACGCGGCGGCGTCAACGTCACCGCCGCGTCACCGCGCCGTCCGGCGGCGGGGAATTTGATCCGATGGTGTGTACACGCCATCGGATCAAACTCCCGATCGGACATATCCGATGGAAATGGTCCGCGGACCGTTTTCATCGGATATGTCCGATCGTCTGTACGCCGCCTCAGACTGAGGGGAAAGGGGGCAACACAGAGGAAATTAGGGGCAGTGCACATAAGTTGCCAAGAAACATGCCAAGAGGAGGAAAGAGCAGAAAGAGTGAGCTTTCAAATATCATGTGTGGAATTGTAATCAGTGTTCTTGATCTACCTGTGTTGCTGCTACATTGTAGGTCAAACATTTGACTGTGCTGTTTTGCAGCAGTACCTCGATTACAAAATTAGCTGCACAGAATTGCATTGGAGTACTTGCCTGAAATTCAGTTTTAATTGCACATATGTAGCGCCTATGTACTTTACAGTACTGGTGCTAGTTAAATTTAAGGGTAGATCAGAGTGTAGTTAAACTCTGATCCAGATTGTTAGTAGCAAAATGCGGTCTCTTTCCCAGCAGCCAATCACAAGGGTTTGTCCTTGCTGTGCATGCTGGGAAGGGTATTTATGGGGCAGACACCATTGGTTCTGGTTCTTCTTCATCCAGTGTGGCACCCACCTTTAGGGTGGCCACATCACAGCGCCCCGGGGTTATGGCCTACCTGGCCGGGGCATGTGTGCCACACGGTGTTCCTGGTTCCGGGGCCCTGCTGGCCCGGAGCATCTGAACAGCTACGGGTGAGTGACTGGGTTCCCACTTTGAAGATCCCAAGCTGTACTGCTGTTCGGTGGGGAGTCAGTCTGAGGGGCGCCATTGAGAGGCTGGTGGTCTAAAAGGGCCTGGAAAAACCACTGGGGAACGAGGTATCCGGACACCGAGGGATTGATCACCTGTCGGTCGGTACCTGGGCGACAAGTTGAAGGAGATCCAGATGTAACTCATTTAAGGAAGCCATTCTCCAAGGATCAAACCCAGAGGGGACCTGTGGCAGAGGTATCTTTCTGAGGCACATTGAGAGGGATCTGTGGCAGAGACTTTTTCCCAAGTTCACTGAATTTATTCACTCTTGAGAAGAGGAAATTATGGGTGGGATATGATCAACACATATAAATCCATAAGTGGTCCATGTAGTGAACTTGGTGTTGAGTTATTCACTTTAAGGTCATCAAAGAGAAAAAGAGATTTTAGCCGTGTATACACAATCGGTTTGTCCGATAAAAACAGACCATCGGTGTTAAAAAATAGAACATGTTTTAAATTTTTCCTATGGATAAAAAACTGATAGAAAAATCCGATCGTCTGTGTGGAACTCCTTCGGAGAAAAATCCACGCATTCCACCGCAGTGCTCACAAGCCTCTCACCTTACTGCTGTAAGGTAACGGCATTGGGTCTAGATCACTCTCATGGGGGATCCTTATGCCTCAACTTATCTCTAGGGATCGCTTTGCAAAGGAAGAAGCCCTCGGGATGGAATGGATGGCAATACTTTCTTTACAAGTAGTCCTGGGGTTCCACCTAGTCTCCTCCTTGATGGTGGTATATGAACAAAACGGCCTCCAATGGTGAGATATAGTTTCTCAAATAAATATTATTATAAAAAACAGTATGGTTTTACTTACATTATATTATATACTATTAGCAATACATATAATCCCTGTGCAACAAGCTCATACTCCTACGTCACTTCCGGTTTGTCACCCAATCCCGACGCGTATCGTTACGTACCACTGATACGTGATACGTGACGATACACATCGGGATTGGGCAACAGATAGACTGGAAGTGACCTAGGAGTACGAGCCAGCTGCTCGTGAATTATTTGTCTTGCTAATTGTTTATAATGTGGGTAAAACCACGCTGTTTTTTATTATAAAATTTGTTTGAAAAACTATATCTCACCATTGGAGCCCCTTTTGTTTATATACCACCATCACAGAAGAGACTAGGTGGAGCCCCAGGATTACTTGTAAGGAAGTTTTGCATCTATCCAGTCCCAATGGCTGCATCCATTGCAGAGAGATCCCTAGAATAAGTGGAGGCACAAGGATCCCCCATGAGAGTTATCTACACCCAATGATGTTACCTTACAGCAGTAAGGTGAGAGGCTTGTGAGCACTGAGGTGTCAAACACTTTTAGAAGAGACACCAGTCACTTCTATTCACTGTTTGGAATGTGAAAGAATCAGAGCATTTTATTTTAGCTGCATTGTTGGATTTATATTGTCATCATTGGTACTTTAGTTATTTAATCAGTCACTTTATTGGCACTTGAGTATATGGTTATTATAGAAACAATGAATATATATTTGTCATTTTATTGAAATGTTTCGTTTTATGAAGTATCTTATGCACATTATGTTATTTATTGCATAGTAATACATGATTACATTGACAGCGCAACATCAACACTATTTCTAATACATTTTTTAGACACGGATTTGCTTATTGGTGTTTACGGCAGTCTTATTCACATTTTAATATTTATGTGATAGTGCGGTAGTAACACTTTGTTTTATTTTGCTTACTGCTACCATTTCTATGAGACAGAAGTAGCAGATGGAAGAGCAGGAATACAAGGAGAAGGAGGGGGATAGGGTGCAGCCAGTAAGATTAAGGAGAAAATGTAACAGGTTTTCAGGGAAATGTTTCAACTCTTCCAAGCACCAGAACTGGTACATGGGTAGAGTGAGATTGAGGAAAGTGTTGTTCTCAGTGACATTGAGGTCTTGGTAAATGGGCCGTTTTATGTGCAACACATTGATTTTTTTTCTGGATGATGGCTGCTTCCTCAGTAATGCTTTTAAGAGTTTTTACAACCATAGCATACAGGCCTGCCTGCAGCCAGCACCTCAGCCACATAATCTCAGACTACACTGGGTCCATGGCTGGTGCAGAAACACTTAGAAGTTAATATCCTGTGGACTATGGAATGTTCAGACTGGATCACTGCCTGGACAGTATGCACTGAGGTTTCTGGTTTAATCTGCAGCCAGTGTGCTGTCTGAGAGAACCTCCAGCACAGCAAGAGGTTTTGCTACTGAAAGAGGAATCAGCCTGTCCCCTGACACTATGGGTTGGCCCACTTTCATAAAAATGAACCGGTCGTGCATTGGAAGTGGGTAGAAAATCTCTGCTACTGATGCTGCCAACTATATTTTCAATTGTTTTAAAATTTCAGTGGTTTGTTGCAAGGCAAATCCTGCTTTCTGTCTGTAAGTTTGCCACATATTCTAGTACTCCCCTCGTTTCTTATATTGCAGCCTAACCAAGCTGTGCACATACTGTCCAGCCACTGAGCAATATTTGTGACTATTGTCTCTCAAATAATACACTCTAATTTTTATTGTGAGATAAAACAGGTTTTATACGCTCCTATTTGCTGCCTATTCTGGTGCTTTTGTACTGCCTTGACGTTACCCAACTTCTACTATACATATACCTGAAGTCTACATGTTCTATACTTTGGGAATATTTGGGGTTGAGGAGTGGGAGAGGGTTTGGGGAATGTGGAGTTGTGGTTTTGAAGTGTTCTGTGCACTCTGTTTTGACATTTAATTAAACAAAAAGCTCACAAACTTGAGCCAAGTTAAATGTAAAGGTTAAAAAAAAATTATTACACATCCAAAATATGTGATACCAGAATACGGTATCGCTGACTGTGTAAAAAATTTACTTTTCCTTAAAACCACATACAGTTCAAAGGCATCGCTCAAAAATATAATTTAAAGGACTGGTCTATTTTCCAAGCTGATCAAGACATCCAAGGCCTGAGGGTGGGCCTTCTGAAAGATAAGCTGTCTCTTTATGCAGCTGACACTAAATGATGCTCAGTATTATTTGGAGTCTGCTTTGTGGACCTTTGATTGTTTTCGATGGTTCTCAGGCATTAGAATAAATTAATTGAAATTGAGGCTCTTCCTCATTGATAAATATGTCCACTTATTAGGGATGAGCTCAGTGTGCCATCAGAACTTTCGAACATCGCAAAATTTATAAACCGAATAACGAACTCATTGAAGTCTATGGGACCTGAACTGGAAAAATCAAGTTCCCATTTTAAAGGCTTATATGTAAGTAATTAGGCATACAATGGTTATGGGGGTTTGGATACTCCCCTGGGGGACATGTATCAATGAAGAAAACGTTTGTAAAAAACATAATGTAGTGCCTGGGGTGTCCCCTTAATCTGCCTGTAAAGTGGCACATCTGTACTGTGTATAGAACCTGGAATAATGATATTTATAAAGTCAAAAATATGACATTTTCCCTGCAATTTTCTTTTTTTTTTGTAAACAACGACTTGAGGTGCCAGTCTGTATAATAAATCCACAATTTAATGTGGCAAAACTGAGCTTTGGGTGTTGGAGGCGTCTTCACACCGTAACTCTATGGAGGTACTTTTGATAAAAACAAGAATTAGCCTTGCTGTAAAAAAAAAATAGAAAATTATATGCACCTGCCAAACAGGTGCAGAAAAAATAGCCCTTGTGTGTTAATTGTGCCCATTAAACCTACACCAACAAATTTCTTACAGATAAAATCAACACCCAAAGCTAGGCAGCCTAGACAGTCTTTCAGAGATTCAAGACCCCAAAAGCACTTAATCAGCGACATCAGCATTAAGCTGCTGCTAATCCAGGACTAAGTTATTTTGATAAATGTCAGCCAGTCCACAGAGTCTGTGGACAGACGTGCTCTCTTATCTGTTACAAAACCTCCAGCAGAACTGAATGCCTGTTTGCAAAGCACATATGATAGAGGGCAGCCTAACAGCTCAATTTCATACTGGGCAAGTTCTGGTCAGTTGTCTATTCTCATGACCCAGTAACCCAATGGCTCGTCAACTGGAAAGCTCTCCATGTCTGTTTTTGCTCCTAATCTTCCACCATATGATGCAGATGCTGCCAATGGGATGTGTACAATGCATCACTGAGGTGTCCCCCTTCTCCACCACTCCTCTCTTGACCAACAGAAGCCTCAAAACTATGGGCCAGATTCACAGAGCCCTTACTCGGGTCTATCTCACGTTAGACCAGAGTACTTTCAAATTACGCGCGTCGTATCATTAGTTTGAATCCTCAAACCATGATACGACGGCTTCAGGCTTCAATCCGACTGGCTTACGTGTTCGTACGCCTTCGGATCTACGCTGCAAAAATTTTGCGGCCGCTGGGTGGAGTTCCAGTCGTTTTCCGCGTCGGGGTATGCAAATGACCTTTTTCCGACGATCCACAAAGTTACGATCGTCCTTCGCAATCTCTTACGGCATCTGTAGTCATCTTTTTGCTGCGTAAAGTTATTCCAGCTATTAGCTGGTCTATAGTTAGACAGACCATGTTAAGTATGGCCGTCGTTCCCGCGTCAAGTTTCAATTTTTTAAAAAATTTTTGCGTAAGTCGTCCAGGAATAGGAATGTACGTAAACGACGCTACTAAAACAAAAAAATGACGTAACAACGTTATTTCGCGCAATGCACGGCGGGAAATTTCAGAACGAAGCATGCGCAGTTCGATCGCCGCGGGGACGCACCTAATTTAAATGCTTCACGCCCCCTAATCACGTATTTCGATTCCTCCGCGAGAAATACACTACGCCGCCGTACCTTACGGGCCAAAATCTACCTGAATTTGTCGTAAAGCCAGGTAAAATACGGTGGCGTAGTGTATCTCTGATACTCTGTGCCGATGTAATTGTACCTGAATCTGGCCCAATGTTTTCCATGAGACTACAACCTACCAGGCCGCGTACACACGATCGAATATATCTGCTGAAACTGGTCCAACGGACCGTTTCAGCTGACATATCCGATCGTGTGTACGGGCTAGCGGACATGTTTTCCCAGCGGACAAATTTCACAGCATGCTTTGAAATTTGTCCGCCGGAGACATGTCCGTCGGATATGTCCGCTGGTTAGTACACTAACCAGCGGACAGAAATCTCCACGCATGCGTCGAATGGATTTGACGCATGTGTGGAAGTATTTCACTTCCTGGAGTGGTGACGTGGCGGCGTCAACGTCACCGCGTCCTCAGCCCACACCATCAGACCAAAATCCGATGAGACATGTCCGCTGGAAACGGTCCGTCGGACATGTTTGAGCGGACATGTTTCATCGTGTGTACGCGGCCCCACATAACCTTTCCTTAAGAGATTTCATCTTCTGTTCCCTCTGTGAGGACGGAATTGGTTCCGAGATTTTCCCCTTGTAACGGTGGTCAAGAAGAGTTGCCAACCAATAGTGATCCTTCTCCTTGATGCCACATATTCTCAGGTCCTTTTGCAGGCTTTAAAGAATGAGGTAGCAGAGGCATGAGCAGCATACTCCTCTGGGTCACTGAAGATTACAATATCTGGAACTGCTTTCTCTCAGCCACATACTACTCCCAGTGGTTCTGGGGATAGAAAACCATATGTTAAGAGTTAACAAATAGCTTCCTCTGCTTCAATGTTTACAAAACTGCCACAATCCTTCTTCTCCCTCTCCTTTTGTGTGTTATGTGGTGTTGTAAAAATGGTGCTTGCATAAAGCAGGCCTTGAAAGGAAAGGAAGTCCTCCTCCTCCTCCTGCTGTCCTACCTCAAGTGCCCTGTCCATAATGCCACATAGAGTCTTCTCCAGCAGGAACACAACATGGATTGTGTCACTGATGCATGCATTGTCACAGCTCACCATCCTTGTCTCCTACTCAAATGATAACAGTACAGTGCATGCATTACTTATCAGCAGCCATTGGCGTGGGAAAAAAAAGTCTGAGACAGTCTGAGCCTGTCATTGTGCCATGCTCACACAGGTAATTTTTTTCCATCATTGTCCCGAGATGGAATACATCACTGGAATTTATTTTTTATTTTTTAACCACTTACCTACTGTGCACCTACACCCCCTTCCTGCCCAGACAAAATATAAGCTTCCGGCACTGCGTCGCTTTAACTGACAATTGCGCGGTCGTGCGACGTGGCTCCCAAACAAAATTGGCGTCCTTTTTTTCCCACAAATAGAGCTTTCTTTTGGTGGTATTTGATCACCTCTGCGGTTTTTATTTTTTGTGCTATAAACAAAAATAGAGCGTCAATTTTTAAAAAAATGCAATATTTTTTCCTTTTTGCTATAATAAATAACCCAAAAAATATATAAAAAAAATATTTTTTCCCTCAGTTTAGGCCGATACGTATTCTTCTACATATTTTTGGTAAAAAAAAAAATGCAATAAGCGTTTATCGATTGGTTTGCGCAAAATTTATAGCGTTTACAAAATAGGGGATAGTTTATGGCATTTTTTTTTTTTTTTTTTTTACTATTAATGGCGGCGATCTGCGATATTTTTATTGGGACTGCGACGTTATGGCGGACATTTCGGACACTTTTCTGACATTTTTGGGACCATTTACATTTATACAGTGAACAATGCTATAAATATGCATTGATTACTGTATAAATGTGACTGGCAGTGAAGGGGTTAACCACTAGGGGGCGGGGAAGGGGTTAAATGTGTGTCCTATGAGTGTTCTAACTGTGGGGGGAGGGGGGGGTGACTGGGGGAGGTGACCGATTGTGTCCCTATGTAACAAGGGACACAATCGATCTCCTCTCTCCCTGACAGGGACGTGCAGCTCTGTGTTTACATACAGAGCTCCACGTCCCCGCTCAGTTACTGAGCAATCGCGTGTGCCCGGCGGCGATCGTTGCCGCCGGGCACTCGCACGGGATCCCCGCAGAGCGGCGGGTGCGCGCGCGCGCGCGCCGCCGGCGACGCGCGCGCACGTGCCCGTCCGCGGCTTTAAAGGGACATAAGACGTGATGTCAGGATAATGGAGTCGTCTGCCCGCCGTCATTTGACGGTGGGCAGATGACAAGTGGTTAATAAAGGATTTGTCCCACGCTGACTCTTGTCTTTTTTTAAATTTGTGACACTTTTTTGGGTGAAATGGTAGGGGTACAATGTACCCCGTTACCAATTCACATGGGGGGGCCTGGATCTGGGTCTGGGGTTCCCCTTGTTAAAGGGGGCTTTCAGATTCCAAGAAGTCCCCGCCCCCAGACCCCCACAACCACTGGGCAACGGTTGTGGGGATGAGGCCCTTGTCCCTATTAACATAGGGACAAGGTGCTTTGGGGGTGACTCTAAAGCATCCCCCCATGTTAAGGGCATGTGGCCTGGTACTGTTCAGGATGAGGGCGCTCTCTCGTCGTCCTCCTTTTCTGCGGCCTGCCAGGTTGTGGGCTTGGATAAGGTTCTGGTATGGATTTTTGGTTGTTCGGATGTTTGGCAAACAACGAATAATATGCAGAGTTCGGGTCAAATTCAAAAGCCATGGAACACTGTTAAAGTCTATGGGATACTAACATGAAAAACAAAGTGCTAATTTTAAAGGCTTATATGCAAGTTATTGCCATAAAAAGTGTTTGGGGACCCGGGTCCTGCCCCAGGGGACATGTATCAATGCAGAAATCAGTTATAAAAACTTCAGTTTTTTGGGAGCAGTGATTTAAAGTGAAACAATAAAAATGAAATATAGTATGCCTATAAAGTGGCACATTTTACCGTGTTTAGAATATTACCACAGCAAAATTACATTTCCAAAGGAAAAAAAGTAGCTTAAAACTGATCGTGGCTGTGATAAATTGTCAGGTCTTAGCAATATACATAAAACTGATTAAAAAAAAATGGCATTGGTTCCCACCCCAATTCATTACCAGGCCTCTTGGGCAGGGGCATTGCTAGGTGGCAAAAAGACCAGGGGCTTCAGCCCAAAGCCAGAACCGGGGGGTGGCGCGGCCTACCTGACACACATACCCTGACCTGTGTGTGTGGTATGTCAGTTACACATTCCATGAGATCAGCATGTAAGGAAGCTCTTAGGGACACTAGCATGACCTACATACAGTAAAATGACCTACATACAGTAAAATAACCTACATACACAGACATGACCTACGTGTGACCTACATGCACAGACATGACCTACATGCAGTAATGTGACCTACATGCAAAAACATGAACTACATGCACAGACATGACCTACATGCACAGACATGACCTACATGCAGTAACGTGACCTACATGCACAGATATGACCTACATGCACAATCACTGACCCCCATGCTAATATCTCATTTTCTGTCATGGTGGGGGGAGTCCCCTACCTTGACAGAATAAGAGATATTAGCATGGGGGTCACCAATGCACAGAGTGGCAAGACATACTTTAGTACCGGCTTTGGATAACAGGGATATAACATTTGCTGACATGGTTAATTAAATCACTGACCTACCTCAGCACTGTCAGCAGCCAGCTGGGGTGTGGGATGTGCAGCGCCGGCATGTCCAATGTGCCTGTCAGAGAGATGCATGCAGCCATTTGCCAGAGGAGGTTTAGGAGCCGAGGAGGAGAGCGTGGAGAGCGCCAAACCGAGCACCGAGCAGGGAGTTCAGCAGGGATGTGGCATGGTGCAGCGGGCAGCATTGTAACTCCTGCCTTCTGAGCTTGCAGCGCCTATGATGGACGTCACACGTCCCGCGGTCCCGGGATTGGCGCAGCGGGACGTCCATCATAGGCGCGGCAGGCTCCAGAAGGCGGGACCCGCAATGTCTCTCAGCCACACTCGGCGGCGCATGGCACTCAGCGCTCGGCGGCTGTCATACACAGAATTGTCAGTGCTCGGGGCTATGTAATTAAATACAGCATACATGAGACTCTTGGCTTTTCGGGCATCCATTCGGGGCTCCAGCCTCCCCAGTCCACCCCTAATGATGCCCCTGCTCTTGGGTTTGGTATGAATATTAAGGGGAACCCCAAACCAAAAATTAAAAAAAAAAATTGCGTGGGGTCACCCTAAAATCCATACCAGGCCCTATAGGTCTGGTATGGATATTAAGGAGAACCCTGCACCAAATTTTGGTTTACATTGCTGGAATTTTTATTTTTTTTATTAATAAATGACTTGTCACAAGCTGTCTCTTGTCTTTTTTAACATTGTTGACACTTTTTTTGGGTGAAATGGTAGGGGTACAATCTACCCGTTACCAATTAACATAGTGGGGCAGGATCTGGGGGTCCTCTTGTTAAAGGGGGCTTTCAGATTCTGATAAGCCCCCTGCCTGCAAACCCCCATAACCACCGGGCAAGGGTTGTGGGGATGAGGCCCATGTCCCCATCAACATGGGACAAGGTGCTTTGGGGGTCAGACCCCAAAGCATCCTCCCAATTTTGAGGGCATGTGGCCTGGTACGGTTCAGGAGGAGGGGGGAGCTCTCTCGTCCCCTCTCTTTTCCTGCGGCCTGCCAGGTTGCGTGCTCGGATAAGGGTCTGGTATGGATTTTGGGGGACCCCTATGCCATTTTTTTATTTTGGCGCAGGGTTCCCCTTAATATCCATACCAGACCCAAAGGGTCTGGTAATGGACTGGGGTGGGAACTCAACCTTTTTTTTTTAATCAGTTTTATGTATATTGCTGAGACCCGACAATTCATTACAGCTGCGATCAGATTTAAATGACCTTTGTTCCTTTAGAAATGTAATATTGCTTTGGTGATGCTCTAAACACGCGAAAAATTTGCCACTTTATAGGCATACTATAGACACCCCCCAGGCACAAAATTTAAAGCAATTTTATTTATTGTTCCAAGCATTATTAAAATCACTGCTCCTTAAAAAACTGTTTTTAAAACTTTTTTTGCATTGATACATGTCCCCTGCGGCAGGACCCGGGTCCCCAAAACACTTTTTATAGCATTAACTTGCATATATTAGCCTTTAAAATTTGCACTTTTGGATTTTGATGTTCGTGTCCGATAGACTTTAACTGTGTTCGTCCAATATTTTTGCCTGTTCGCAAGTTCTTGTGCGAACTGAACCGGGGGGTGTTCAGCTCATCCTTAATCCCTAGCTAGCTCCAACACACACTCACAACATGGCTAATTGAAGCCCACCATTAATATATTTTCAGCCATCAAGTCAAAGCTTTGCTGAACCGCAAAACCATGAGATTCAAATGAAACCCAAAATGGCTCTGAACCTCATCCCCGATTATAATACAATTCAGAACTAAACAGACTGCTGTACTGACACTCATTTATTTATTACACGGCAAGAAAACACTCTGTACTTTCTAAAGCAGATAAATATTTCAGAGCTGTACTACAAAATTAATACAAGAATACATTCATAATAAACCATAAACTGATAAAAGCTGAATACATTTATTTGTTTATTTATAAGTCATCAGGTGCAGACTAAAATGAGAGAAATAAGCAAATGTATCAATTTCAAATTTTCAAATTTTTGGCAGTCAAATATGATTTGTTGCAATAATTGTTGTTGTTGAATGACTGATTGTTTGGAACAGTAATCTTATGCTGAGGGTTTGGCACCAACCATCTTATTAAAGGTATAAAATATGGGTGGCAAATTAATGATTTTTTTTTAAATGGCCTCATGAGAAAATGGGAAATATTGCTTCTATCATGGGTCTGTAACCTCTACTGTATTTTTCTTCATGCTGTGCAGTCACTTTACATGCATCTCTGGTAATCAGAGTTCTCTCAAGAACCTATGAAGTGGAATATTCTACCTGGACCAGGTGGCTGTAGTCCCCAGAGAAGCAGGCTATAGTTAACATAATCCAGGCATTGGTCAGGACAGTGATATCAAATTAAAGAGCTCACACAGAGATGTCAATAAGCTAGCAAGGGTTAAAATTTGCTGGGTAGAAACAATGTCAAGGAATAAGACAGAAGCTACATTAGTAAAAAAAAAACAGAGGTCATTGTCTAATCTAACTGGGTCTAAGTAAAACAATTAAAGGGGGATGTGTGGCCAATGTTTATTTTGTGCTGCACTCTGATACACCTGCAGTGCCACATCAAGCTAACACTTGCCAGCCAAAACCATATCATAACTTTGTCAATCTGCAATACCAGTCCCGTGAATGCAAGGACAAGACCCAGCTGCAGAACCTAAGGGAGTACTTTGCTCTGTCAAGAAAGTAGCAAGAACAGGATAGCAGTGGTGTGTTCCCCCAGCCTCCTCCAGGGGTTTATCTGCCCATGCTCAGGGGGACACAGAGGCCCAAAACATCGAGCACCTGGGGTGACCGTTCTCTTTCTGTGTCACCTGTTTCAGCCACTCTTGCCAGAGGCTGTCCAGCTCAATCAAGGCCTAGGGTATCTGACCAATGGCCTAATGACTGAGGTGAGAATGTATAATCATCTAATGACACTAGAGAAATTCAATAACTCCTTTAATGCTCTTCTTACTTGCAACCAGCCAGTGCTTGATACTGCATTGAAAGACAGGTTAGTATCTCTACCGGGTACTATACATTCAGATATGATATCAGTTATATAGTTTATAAGTAGACATGTGCATTCGTTTGAATGCATTTTCGTCCGAAAATCTGTTTTTTAAACGATAACGAAAGCCCAAGAAATGAAAACCGAAAGATCCGACATAAAAATGCTTTATTTTTGTTGCGGTAAAAATTCGATATAGAGAGATTCGACATTATAGGGAAAAGATTTGACATTATGAGGAAAAGATTTGACAGTATAGGGAAAAGATTTGACAGTATAGGGAAAAGATTTGACATTATAGGGAAAAGATTCGACAGTATAGGGAAAAGATTCGACATTATAGGGAAAAGATTCGACATTATAGGGAAAAGATTCGACAAGATAGAAATAATAGATTCGACATTACAGAGATTAGTTTTCGATTTATGAGAAAATAGATTCGACATTATTACTAGTCATACAACATTAGAATTCTTGTAGGCGGAATATTCTAATGGAAATGTACGATTCGATGTAAAGATTCGACGTTCCGTCGAATATTCTTTTGACCATTTGACAGAAACCAAGTATTATTGGATTTTCGGACGAAAGCTATTCCCCAACAAAAAATGAAATAAATCAAAACGATTTTCGGGAGTAACTAAATAAATGTATTTTCCAAACGAAAACGAAAAAACGAAACAAAATATTCCAGTCTGCACATGTCTATTTATAAGGTTGAAAAAGAACACAGGTCTGTGTCCCGTTCAACCTACTTTTTATTTTCTAACAATTCCTAAAGCCCTGTATATTCTGCTTTCCAAGAAAGACATCTACATTTTTTATTTTATTTTTTAAGTTATATACATTCTTAGATAGCACCAGTTCCAGGGTTATTTGTAAATGTTTACTGCTCTAAGGCCTTGTACACACAATCAGTCCATCCGTCGAAGCCGACTGACGGTCTGATGTGTCTACACACCATCGGTTAAAAAAATGATTGTGTCAGAACGTGGTGCCGTAAAACACACGACATGCTGAAAAAAACGAAGTTCAATGCTTCCAAGCATGCGTCGACTTGATTCTGAGCATGTGCGGCCTTTTGACCGATGCCTTTGCATACTAACGATCATTTTTGACCCATCGGTCAGGAGTCCATAGGTTAAATTTTAAAGCAAGTTCTTTGTTTTTGGACCGAAGAACAACTGACCGATGGGGCCTACACACGATCAGTTTGGACTGATGAAACTGAACTTTAGTCCGTTTTCAACGGTTTTGGCTGATCGTGTGTACGCGGCCTAACAGTAAAGAACCATTTTGGCTAGCTAGGGGTTAAACCTCATGTCTTTCTTTCTTCTGATCTCAATATGTGGATGCGTGATTTTGCATGTGTATTTTGGCACCCAAGTACATAACTTTAAATTTCACAATATTGAATGTCATCCGTCATGTAGCTGCCCAACCCCCTATTTTGTCAAATTGTTGTTGTAATATTGCTACACTCTGTGCTGAATTTATCATCAGCAAACACTGAAATTCAGCTTTTAATTACAATCTCTAAATCCTTAATTAACAAATTGATTTGGCCCCAGACAGAACGTTGGGGCTCACAACTCTCTCAGAGAATAAGTCATTTATCACTACACTCTAGACCTGTTCATTTAACCAGTTTCCTATCCATGTACATACAATTTCAACAGACTTTTTTTTTTATAGATTAAATATTTTTGAGGTACGGTATGCTTGAGGCTCGGTTCACATATGAGCTGCATGTGGCTAAGAGCAGGGGTCCAGCGCGTGCTGGTTCATCGTTTCAGACCGAATTTTAGGCTGAATTCGAACATGAAGAGGACCAAAAGATGTTTTTGTGCAAAACTTACTGGACCTAATTCAGAGATATGTAAACCAGGTTCCATAGAAAGCCAGTCAATATTTCCTGCTATTGTGAATTGGATGCGGACATCACGCATCCAATTTGCAATGGTTTGAGAACCCAGCCTGAGGTGATTGTACTAGAAAGGATAGGAAAGATAATCAAAGATTTGGAACCCATCATAACACAGGAGGAAAGGCTAGTTTTCAGGTAACTACCCAAGCTCAGAAATAAACTAATTAGCAGGAAACATCATTCTGATTATGAAGTCACAAATAAAGGAAGCAATCATTGCAACAAACAACACTGCAAACTGTGCAGCCAAATCAAGCCATTAAAAAGTGTAAGGCCTCGTACACACGATCGGACATATCCGATGAAAACGGTCCGCGGACCATTTCCATCGGATATGTCCGATCGGGAGTTTGATCCGATGGCGTGTACACACCATCGGATCAAATTCCCCGCCGCCGGACGGCGCGGTGACGCGGCGGTGACGTTGACGCCGCCACGTCACCGCCACGTCACCACACCAGGAAGTTAAACACTTCCGCGCATGCGCCGAATCCATTCGGCGGCGGTGGGGGATGACATGTCTGCTGGTAAGTGTACTAACCAGCAGACATGTCGGGCGGACAGATTCCCACTGGATAGATTTTAAAGCATGCTTTGAAATCTGTCGGGTGGAGAAATCTGTCCGCTAGCCCATACACACGAGCGGAGATGTCTGCTGAAACGGTCCATCGGACCGTTTTCAGCGGACATATCCCCTCGTGTGTATGAGGCCTAACACATGCAAATGGGACCTTCAATAGCATATAATTATAAAGCTGTACCTCTAGTAATGTTATGTACCATATTCAATGCACAGAAATCCAACATATGATCTTATGTTGGCAATACAGGACAGAGATTACAAACAAGGAGGAGTTTAAACAGACAAATCACTAAAGAGCATAAGAAAAATTATTTCTGCACACCTAAGGAACATCATTTTTTACAACCAGACCACCACTAGGGAAGACATTAATATTTTAGTATATAAAAGAAATAAATATTGCGCATACCCAGTAAACCATAACAAATGACAGCTGCGACTCAAAAATGTTATACAACATATACAATATTTTAGTTCTTAAAGGGAACTTCAAAACTACTCAGGAAAGGAAATAGTTTGAACTAAGAATGATAATTCTATTTGACACAAAAGATAATGGACTAAATGACGACCTCTGTTTTCTAAATCACAATCCAAAAGTCTTATGACCACCCTCACCTCTGTGACTGTTACTCCCCCATCCAGTCTATAGCCCTCTCCCTGCCTCATCGTACAAACTATGCAAGTTAATTAACCTTTGCTGTGTATGTTTGTGTTTTTTCCTCAGAGATTATTATCTTATATAGCATGTGCTAAAACTGTGAGAATTAGTACTGCTTGGACTTCGAAGAAAGCTTGACCTGAAAATTTGGAAATTAGTGTACATAAAAGTTTCACAGACAGTACTCAATTGTTTTTGAGGTATAGTATCAAATGCTTTAGCAAAATGTTGGTAAACTATGTCCAATGGGTTTCCACCATCCAATTTCTTACCTACTTACTCATGGAATGAGAACAGGTTGGTATGACATTTTTTTTTTCATGAATCCATGCTGGTTGTCACTTATGATACATTTATTGCAGACATTTCTGTATATAGTCCCTGGCTATTATGTCAAAAAGTTTACATACTATTCGGCTGACTGGTCTGCAGTTTCCTGGTATACATCTCTTTTTTACCAAAATCCTGGTATACATCTAAATCTTTTGTAAATTGGTGCCACATTTGTTCTTCTGCAATCAGTTCCAGTCAGTGAGGTGTTTCTAAAGATTAGAAATAGCAACTTGACAATATATTAAATGGGTTGTAAAAGGTTTGTTTTAAAAAAAAAAAAAACAAACATGTCATATTTACCTCCTCTGTGCAAGGGTTTTGCCCCCAAAACCTTCTTTACTGGGGATCCTCATCGGTGCTTCTCGCTCCTCCTCTTCTCAAGTGCCCCCTGCGTTCAGTGCCACAGACAGCAGGACTCGGCTCTGCTCCCCCGGCTTCTGTATCACTGCATTTGATTGACAGCAGCAGAAGCCAATGGCTCCTGCTGCTAACAATCTATTCAATGAGGATCCGAGACAGCGACTGGAGCTGCTGTACTTGTCCCCATCGCTGAAATGATCAGGTTCAGGAAAGTAAAAGGGGTGCTCTGGGGGGCTGCTGCACTACAGAAGTTTTTTTACCTTAATGCATAGAATACATTAAGGTTAAAAACCTTGAGGGTTTACAACCCCTTTAAGCTAAATTCTCTAGGTACTTTTGTGTTTAAGCCACCTGGACTCATTGATTTATATTAAGGTTCTTTATACTCTTTTGTACCTGGTTTTCTGTTAGCCACAGAGGTACCTTCTGTGAAAAACCATTAGTATTGCTGTTTAGACCCGCATTCGGCACTCAATATTACTTGGTTCAGACAAATAGGCAAACTGCTTCTTATGGTCATCAATGCAATAAATTGACCCAGACTTTATTCAGAACCCTCAAACAGAAAATACACTTGCAGAAAATACACATGCACAACAATGAACGCTTTTGTATACATATTCTCTGAGGCCGCGTACACACGATCAAATCTATCTGCTGGAAACGGTCGGCCCGACCATCCCAGCAGACAGATTCGATCGTGTGTACGGGCGAGCCGACGGATTTGGCCAGCCGACAGATTTTAAAGCATGCTTTAAAATCTGTCGGCTGGGAATCCGTCCGCCCGATATGTCTGCTGGTTAGTACGCTAACAAGCAGACATATCTTCTCGCACATGCGTCGAATGGATTCGACGCATGCGCGGAAGTAATTTACTTCCTGGTGCGGTGACGTGGCGGCGTCAACGTCACCGCCACGTCACCGCGCTGTCTGCTGGTGAGGATTTTGGTTTGATCGTGTGTACAGAGATCAAACCAAAACGGCCAGACAGATTTGTTTAAATCGGTTGGTCCGACCGATTTGAACAAATCTATTTGCTCGTGTGTACGGGGCCTGAGATGTTCACTCAGTAAAGTTCTTCATATTTAGTTTTTGTTGTTTTAGGTCTAGTTGTGCCTGTAGTCTTGATTTGTGATTACAGCAACCATCTTTCTCATGATTTCAGAATTTCACTCTATTTGAATATACATTCAAGCCTTTAGTTTTTGACAGAGATAGTACATGTAGATGATGGCACTGTGCCTGAATTGTCCATACTGTGGACATTTCGGGCCAGATTCAGGTACATCTGCGCATTATTGGACCGGCGTAGCGAACCGCCTTTACGTTAGACTGGCGCAATGTAGCGGCGCAATCACCATATTCTCGTCGGTTTTACACAGAAATTAGCGCCTGCGCAACGTTATTTCTGAGGCGCAAGGCGGAGTAATACAAATTGATAAGGACGTGGGCGTGTTACATTGAAATGAGCCGTGACCCCATGCAAATGAAGGGCCAGCCGGCTCGCGCATGCGCGCTTGAAGCATACCATGTCAGCACCTCTGTGCGCATGCTCCCAACTCGGGAACAGCGCAATCAGTGAAATTGGAAGTGGACTAGGGCAAAATCATGAACTACGCAGACAGCATAAATAGACAGACAGAAACGCACTTCCTTTGCAAAAGTACATCCCTTTGTATCCCTCCCTATACAGCAAGGTGCTTTTGTTCTGTTGTTAGTTGCGTTGTGATTTGTCTTTGTGACATTTGTGGACTGTGTGATCTAGTGTTTGTTAGAAGATATTTGTAAGTGATTTTTGGTGACTGCTTGTGAGAGTTTTTGGTTGATAGTTTTTTATTCGTTTGTTTTCTTGCTTGATTTTTCCTGCTTGTTTTTGTGAGTGATTTTTCCTGCTTGTTTTTGTGAGTGATTTTTGCTGATTATTTTGTGAGTGATTTTTGCTGATTGATTGGGAGAGAGTTTTTGTATGAGTATGACGGAGAGAAAGAGGAAGTTAAATTTTACTTTGGGGGAGAAACAAATTCTTGCCTGGGCCATTTCCCAATATGGACGTTACCTCCATGGCCCGGAGAGTGCCAACACCACCACGGCTAGAAGGCGTGATATCTTGCAGAACATTACTGACCAGGTGAATGCATCGGGGGGGGGGGGAGACCCGGACACGGTCGGGGATTGAAAAGAAAATCAATGACCTCCGGCGTCTGGTCAGAAAGAAGCTGGCCAAAATGTTAGCACATGCCAGGGGCACAGGAGGGGGCCCACCATGCCCTGTTAGGCTGACAGCGGAGGAGCGTGCGGTGGCCCAGACCTTTCATAGACAACAGGTGGAGGGCCTGCCCGGCTATGACTTAAGTCATGAAGGCGTGATGCAAGGTAAGGTTTTTTTTCCCTATCAGGTGTGTAGCATGTGTGGGGGAGGGGGTGAAAGGGAATATGTGGCAAGTGTGTGGATCCTCCAACCTGTGAATGTTTTGTGTCATCCACAGATGAGCAGGAGGGTGCTGGGCCATCTGGGCTGACCGCACCATCCCAGGGACAACAGCCTGATGAGGACCCCCTGACAAGGCCGGAGTCCTCGGAGGAGGTTGAAGAGGAGGAGGTTGAGGAGGAGGAGTTTGAGGAGGAGGAGGATGTCATGTCAGCCAGTGCATTGGTGTTTTTGGAGGAGTCTTCCTCTCTGGCTGGCAGTAGCCAGTCCTCCATAAGGGCTAGCCCCTCCCACTCCTCCCCCAACAGGGCTCCTCTCCCAAGGGCCTCCCCTTCTCCCCGGCCACAAGCCTTAGCTGGAGGCAGGAAGTCGTCCCAGAAGAGCAGGGGGGGTGGCCGAGCTTCTGCCCGCCAACCTGAGAAGGGACCAGGCCCTTCAGACCCGCCATCTGGGACAGGTCAGCCAGATCTTGGGGCGGATGGAGGAGAGCATGTCCTCCATAAAGGATACGCTTGGGGACCTGGACTGCCACTCCCGGGCTCTTACAAACTGCCTAAACGCACTGCAGACTACAACAGCAGACGTTGGGCAGGATGTGAGGGCCCTCATCCAGGCTATCCAGGCCAACATGGCAACACTAGGTGCTGGCCTGAACAGAATTGCCGTGGCCTTAGAGGGCAGGCCGCCAGGTGGGCAGAGACCAGGGGCTGCTCCTCCTTCCCCGGATTCCCCCCCCTCCCCATGAGTCTCCCCTGAAGAGCAGGGGCCGTGGCCGTGGGCGCCCCAGGCGTGGCTCACGGCAACGGCATTAATTTGATTTTCCCCCCTTTTTTTTTGCTGGACATTTTTTTTTTTTTTTGCTGGACATTTTTTTTTTGTGATGTGAATGTTTTTGGAATGTGGGGGTGATATTCCTGCCGGCAAAGGGGTGTCACCCTCAGTTTTGGTGGAGAAGGGTTCCCCAGGACCAGGGAGAAGTGATTCCCAGGTCCGTGTGAATGGTGTATGAATGTACAGTGACATAATTGGAGCCATGGCGTGGCGTTGCTGCTCACAAGCCCAGCATGGTGGGCTTGTGCTAATCCAATTAGGTGAGGATGTGATGTGTCTGTGCTAGGGACCACAGTTTTGTGCATGCATGCATTCTCATTGTGCCATGATTAATGTGTGTGTTTAACGTGCAAAGATGCCTAATGTGAGCTGTCTCCTGGCTGCTCTTCCCTCAGAAGACGGGGTAACCTCGGTAAGGGGGTCAGGTCATCACGTAGGTCAATCTGCAGGCCCTTTCTCACTGCGAAGTTGTGCAGAATGCAACATGCACCAATGATCTGGCATACGAAGTTGGGGGAATACAACAGGGTCCCCCCAGACTTATCCAGGCATCGGAAACGTGACTTCAGGAGGCCAAAGGTGCACTCCACCACTGCACGTGTTTGGGCGTGGGCTTCATTGTATCTTTCCTCTTCTGGGGTTTGGGGGTTCCGGATAGGAGTCATGAGATGGGGTCCCAGTGCATATGCAGAGTCACCTGTAAGGAAAAACACAGGAGGATGTTAGTCATGCATGTGCCCCTTGTGATGTGTGCATCATGGGGGGGGACAGTCATGCCTGCCACCCATGTCACTCACCAACCAGCCAGGTGTCCCCATACACGTTCTGTTCGAATTCCATTCGGATGGGGCTCTGATTGTATATGTAGCTGTCATGGCTGGATCCGGGGTGTTTGGCACGGACGTGCCATATGAGGCCTTGGGCATCGACTATCACCTGTACGTTGATGGAGTGCCAATGCTTCCGATTGCGGTATATGTGCTCTGTCTCATGGGGGGGCTGGAGTGCCACATGTGTGCAATCAATGGCCCCCACGGTGCGTGGGAATCTGGCAATTCTGTAGAAATCTGTCATTGCCTTCAGCCGCTGCTCCTCAGTGGTTGGTTTGATGATTTGGTTGGCCATGCGTCTGAGGATTGCAGGGACAACCTGGTGCACACATCTGCTCACAGAGGATTGTGACATCCCAGCCACCACTCCACTTGTTCTTTGAAAAGAGCCACTGGCAAGAAAATGTGTTGCCAGGACCTTGACCAGTGGCTGCACTGCATGTGAGCGGTGTGTTGGGCTGGTGATGTCATCCTGCAAGGTTATGGTTAATTCCAGGATGGCATGAGGGGTGAATCTGAAGATGCGATACACCTCAGAATCACTCATGCCAAAGAGGTCTATGCGGGTGCGGTATATCCTCTCCCGTGCCCTCCTCTGTGCCCTCCTCCTTCTTTGCTCGTCTAAAGTCAGTAGTATAGCTATGAGCGAGGATGTCCCTGGCATGTTGGCATACAGATTGTTGGGCAACACGTGTGACTGCTCTGCTCCTCACTAACAGTGTTGCTTTATCTGACATGTAGACGAATTGTCTAATTTTAGACCACCTTTTATATGGTCTAATTTTAGACAGGCCGTGCAGCTGTTGCGCACAGCGCGTAGCGTGCACTGCATCAACGTTCTTTTGTGGATCCCCGTAACTCCCTCATTAGCATATTTAAATAGCAAATCAATGGTGTGTCTAGCGCAGTTTTGCGCGGACGGATGCGCCTGTCTAACGAAATTACGCTAGACAAAAAAAAGTAGATTTCTTGCGTATCTCGTTTTGGGGATGCAGAGTATCGAAACGCATGCGCATAATTAGACTTATGCCGCGCATCTCCTGTTACGCCGGTGAATCTGGCCCTTCATACCTAATGGATGTTTAACCTAATGCTAACTAGAATTCTGTTGGCTCATAACTTATGGCCATGGCCATATCTGGACAATGATATCAGCCAGCGTCCCTTACTTTATGTTTTAGCTGTCAGTTGGGGAATCAATTGAGTCATTGGTTGCTAGGAAGCTGGATGCTTCTGGCTTCATAACAACCCAGAAGCCTTCTGTAGAAAGCTGTCTTGATAATATCATGATCGTCTTGCACAACCAGTATGACAGTTGCAGTAGTAAGAGCTACTTGTATGCCCTATTGTTGGTGGTCAGTGGGAGAACAAATGGCCAGCATCGTGGTTCAGTAAGAAAAAAACAAAATGTTCTGTTGGTGGGAGAAAAATGCCTGGCTTTATTGCAGTGGAAGGAAAAATGTCCAGCTTTATTAGTGAGAAAAAAGGCAAGCATTATAAGACAGTAGAAGAAAATTTACTGATGTTATTGGTCAGTAGGAGGAAAAAAATACAGGACTAAAAATGGACTAAAAAAATTCCCTGTGGCAGTAGAAAGAAAATTATTGGCATTATTGGTCATTGGAATAAAAAACAACATACAGCTTCTTCGGTTAATTGGAAAAAATGGGCTGCACCACTGGTCAGTTAAAAGAAAACTACCTGGTATCATTGGTCAGTGGGAGAAAACATGCCTGGCCCTATTGGTCATTAAGAGAAACAAATGCCCTGATTCCCCAGATAACACATCCCCATTTGATCATCCTTGTATTGTCTTTTTTCAGCCATATTTGTATTCTTGAGTAGTTGCTTTATAATTGTAGAATACTCTTCGAGCCATATCACAGATTCCAAAGTCACAGTTATTGTTTTTATTATAAAACACTACATACTGCCCTTCTGATGTGTATTCCACATTCTGACATACATTCTGAAACTCCACCACCTTTTCGAGAATAAAAATTCCTGTCTACATCTGAAACATCTTTTATGAGATGATTAAAACTTTCGCTTTATCACAACTGGTGAGAAAGACCAGGGCCATTGTTCAATAATGAATATCCTGTAACTGCCGAGAAACAAGGCTAACTACAAAAATGCTAGTTTTAACATATAAAAGGCATTGTTATTTTCATTAAAGAAGATCCATCACCAGAACACAAAGATCCTGTCCACATAGCACTTTTCTCTAGCTAAATCTGTGCAGGGGTTGCTGAGCTGTGGTGTCCCACACTTAGTCCACCCACCCGCCTAGCTATCCAACAACACAGATAAATTGAGATAGGCAGTGCACATAGAGCACGCACACCCCCAACCCTCCTCCTAAGCTGCAGGACAGAACACTGCTGTGCTGTTTAGAGTTGAAAATGTATTTATTGGTAACGTAATAATAAACAATACAAAAAGATACAGAAGGAAACAATAGACAGTGTTACATAAAGGTGACAATCGTGAGTGGACATGTACCTTGAGTCAGCCCAATGGCTATCGCCCATAGCATAACTCATGATGCCTTATAAGAAATAATGTGTATCAACGGTCGTCCTTAGGAGCCAGAGACGACTCCCGTCAAAAGGGTGTCATTGTTTCCGATCAGGGAATATATGGTAAATTCAAAGTAAAAGAAAAAAGAGAAGAGGGGAGCGATCCCAAAAAGGTTGTGGAAAGGAAGAGAGTGGAAAGGAGAGAAGATAGAGCAGGGAAGGGTAGGCGACAGTAGGAAAAGAGCATAGGGGCTGCTGTGTGAACACTTGCGGGGTAGGGTTATCAGGAGGACAGTGGGGGGGGGGGACATCCGGAGGTACATGCCTCGTCCAGCCCAATAGTAGATTCACAGGTTAGGACGATCGTATTGGGAGTGGTAACATATTGGTGAGAGTATCAGAGGCGGAGAAGTGGAGCCAAACAGACCACAGCATCTTGAAATTATCAAAGGTGTCATTGTCAAGGGCCAGCATCTCCTCCATTCTCATGGTACAGTATCATTCATGATCGAGACCCACCGTGATAAGGGGGGTGTGACAGTCGACTTCCAAAATGAGGGTACGAGCTGTCTCGCTGAAGACATAAAAAACCGGAGAAGACTGCTGTGCTGTTTAGAGCTGTCTCCTCTTCTGCTTAGTTTACAAAGTCCAGACATGCAGACTGGGCGCAGAGAAAGAGGAAACTGTCAGGCTGTGTCATGAATGATTGCAGAACAGGGCTTTCATTCACCATAACAAATGCTGGCAATAGAAAATAGCCTAGTAGAGTATATGGATTGTGTTGCTGTCATATTGTGTTTTTGTGAATAAAAGCCCCTTTCACCACACAAGCTGACAGTTTCCACCAACCCCCCTTGAAATGGTTGTAAAGCACAAGGTTTTTACTTTCACGCATTCTAGAGGAAGCAAGGCCTAGTGTTGGCTGTTACTCCCTGAGGGAGTTAATCTGGTAATAAATCTTTAATGCCAGACTTCAGGTCATTCCCCCTACACTCTCCAAAAACCCTTCAAACATCAGACTAGCACATGGCACCTCAGAGCACTGATAGTATAACCCAAACTTCTCTTGTGGCTTTAAGTCATGTGATGCTATGGTCACATGACCAGAAACAGTAAGTGGGGATAAGCCTTTTTCACTCTCCTGTACGTGTGCAGGTCAGATGATCAAATTGGGTGCTGAAATGAGCATTACAGCACCTGTCAACTGGATATAAAGTGGGTCCACTGGATCCTTGGAAATGATTCAAATCCCGAGTCTGTCCCACAGAAATCATGACAGTTAGGAGGTACGCTCTAGGTTTAAATCTGACTGGTTGTTGTTGCTAACAAAAACAGACGCTTTATTTTAAACACTTAATTAGAAGAGCCCAGAGTACTTATAAAAAGATCAGAAACAATACCTATGGGCTGACTATATAATGCATTTGAATGATAAATAAACATTTTATTTTCATTACACAGACACATATTTGTTCTACAAGTGAGTAAACAAATTAATGGCTAGAAGTCATTTTTAAACATGCTTAATTACAACTAAATCAATTAGAGGAAAATGTTGTATAAAATGTTGTATGTATTGATTTCATAGGTCCAAGAGCTAGTAGCTAAATGCTTATTCAGATAAAACATGAAGTATTGATGACATCTTAAATATTAATTACTGAGCTCTTTACTTGCTGCAAGGGGATCATCCCACTTGGTGTTCATCTCGCACCAAACAGAAAGGTGAAATGATCAGGAAATTAATTTGTATTTGAAGTTTTTTAGATTAGCCAAGAGATATTACATTTACTGCACACATACACCATATACTATGGGCCAGATTCAGGTAGAGTTAGGCTGGCGGATCAATGGATCCGCCAGCCTAACTGTCACTTTAAGCCGGCGTTTTTGTTTTCTGTAACCAGAAAACAAGAAACGCCGGGTTGGAGTTCCGATGCGATCGGCGTAATTGAATTTCGCCATCGCATCGTTACTTCAACTTAAAAATGGCGCCGATCTACTCACAAAAACTATATGTTAATGAGCGGAAATCGGCAATTCACAATCTTTTTCGGGCGCGACGCAGTGACTTTACGACGTTTCCGGAAGCGATACGCGTCGTATAGATAAAGCAGTCCCCTAGTGGAATATCCTATGTTAGGTATAGCCGTCGTCATCGCGTTGGAAAAAAAACAAATCGCGTCGTTTGTGTAAAACATTCATGAATGGGGACGTGACGTCATTGACGTTCACTGACAGAACTTGGAGCATGCGCACTGGGATGCATTGACACTCGACGCATGCGCAGTACGTTCGCCGCGGGATCGCGCTTATTTTAAATAATACGCGCCCCGTACCCGCCCAATTTGAATTCCGCCGGCTCATTTGCGATACGCTGCCGCAACTTTAGGAGCAAGTGCTTCATGAATAACAGCACTTGCTCCTAAAATTTCTGCAGCGTAACGTAAATGAGATGCGTTACTCCAGAGCAAAGATGCTCTGATCTACCTGAATCTGGCCCTATATGTAATTAATTTGCCATGAGTAGACCAAAAGCTTGTAGGTGCCCCTGTTTTCTAACAATTGTTTTGCTCAGAATCCCTACTATTCAAGCATACAGAAGTATTACAGGTACACAGAAATTAAGCAAACTGTGTCATTTGAGAGCCAAAACAACTAAAACAAATACATGTTACGTCCAAATTATGACAGCACTTGACTAATTGGATAGATGTTTACAAATAACACTAAGGCCGCGTACACACGAACAAATCTATCTGCTGGAAACGGTAGGCCCGACCGTCCCAGCAGACAAATTCAACCGTGTGTACGGGCGAGCCGATGGATTTGGCCAACCGACAGATTTCAAAGCATGCTTTGAAATCTGTCGGCTGTACGCTAACCAGCAGACATGTCTTCTCGCACACGCGCCGAATGGTTTCGACGCATGCGCGGAAGTGTTTTACTTCCTGGTGCAGTGACGTGGCGGCGTCAACGTCACCGCCACGTCACCGCGCCGTCTGGCGGCGGAGCTTTTGGTTTGATTGTGTGTACACGATCAAACCAATACGTCCCCAGCAGACAGATTTGTTCAAATCGGTCGGCCCGACCGATTTGAACAAATCTGTCTGCTCGTGTGTACGCGGCCTAACACACTAATACATTTTAAGAGTATACCTTTCATATCTGCAGATGTTCTAATCTTGTTATAATTTAGGATGTGCTACTTATACAAAAAAATCAGCGTGTAAAATGCCATCCTTTTACCATAAACCCAAATATATAAATATCTGTATCACTATACCAAAAAATTAAGTAAAAAATCTGATGATCCAAGGTGAAAACATGTGACCATATACATCAATATTTCAAAGGAAATGTCTAGATTCAAGGTCCACATGAAATAAAAGCAAAGATATAAATAAACATTAACATCAAAATAAAAATAATAAAACATTCTTCTTTTAATTATTCTCAATATATTTACTTTTGCACACCAAACAGCGAATCTTCACCAAAAACTGTCCTTCTCAATTTTAAACCATCATCCACCTCTTCGATTATTTCAACTACCGTCCATATGTTACTCCCACCTCAGAATGTAGACCTAAAGAGAATGTAGACCTAAAGCACTTTTCACCTCCACTCCTCCTCTCTTGACCATTCTCAGTGGGAACAGTATTAGATGACTTCACTATACTTTCCCAATTCCACACTTTTAATCACTCCAGAGGTATACACCTTTAAGGAGTGGAGACTTCACTTGGACACATGTTTTTACCTTGGAGCACCTGATTTGTCACTTAATTTGTTTGCTATAGTGATGTAGATATTTATATATTTGGGTTTATGGTAAAAGAATGGTATTTTACACACTGAAATTGTTTTTGTGTGGCATCCTTTATTATAACATGTTCATTGCTTATTGCAGGAGCAGCAATTTCATTTGCATGTATACAGTAGCTATATAACATTTTGGGAAAAGCCGGTAACACAGGGAGTACTATAGCACTTGCTATAGATACTATGCTATCTACATTAATAAAATGTAGACTCAAAATAATTTATGGACAACATAAACTCAATTGGTGTCTACAGTCCTGGAGATAACATGCAAATGCTGATTATTTTCGGTAATGCCAAGGGCTGGTCAAACCCGAGTTACCTATCGTAGTTATGGACCATTAGGAGGGTACAGGAAGAAGGAGAAGACATAAGAATAATTGACACCACAGATAAATGTTATAATCTACATACCAAAAATGCTCTATGACTGAGGACTCATGTGGCCCTCGTGAAGACATCTGAAGGTGTTCTTTAAATATATTTGTATTGACATGTTGTTTATTGAGTATAAAATACATTAAGCTTCTGACCCCTTAGGCCTCGTACACACAAGCAGACAGATTTGTTCAAATCTGTCCGTCCGACAGATTTGAACAAATCTGTCTGCTGGGACTTTGGTTTGCTCGCGTGAACACACGAGCAAACCAAAATCCCCGCCAGCAGAGAGCGCGCTGACGTGTCGGTGACGTGGCGGTGATGTTGACGCCGCCACGTCACCGCACCAGGAAGTAAAACACTTCCGCGCATGCGCCAAATCCATTCGGTGGCGGTGCGGCGGCGATGCGGGACGACATGTCTGCTGGTAAGTGTACTAACCAGCAGACATGTCGGGCGGACGGATTCCCACCCGATAGATTTCAAAGCATGCTTTGAAATCTGTCGGGTGGCCAAATCCGTCGGCTCGGCCGTACACACGATCGAATCTGTCTGCTGAAACGGTCCAGCGGACCGTTTCCAGCGGACAGATTTGATCGTGTGTACGAGGCCTTAGACATAATAAAGTTATCAATATGTTTTTAAATCCACAGGAACTTTAAAATCTATTTGACACATGATCCCCTAAAGTTGTGTTATATTAAAGTGGTTGTAAACCCTCTGGCGGAAGTTACACCTACAGGTAAAAGCCTACATTAAGGCTTACCTATAGGTGCTTTCAATATCTCCGAGACCTACACGGTCTTAGAGATACTTACAATTTCCCTGAGCGACGACTTCAATGGCGTATGCACCGTCTCGAAAGGGCACGCCGTGCCCTTTCAAGAGGGGGCCATGCCGTGAAAAGCAGCTCCAGGAGTAACGTCACACAACTCCGGCCAGTCAGAGAGCCGGAGTTTGCACCCTCCGGAAGAAGAGGGGTGAAAATGGATGCTCGCTGCCAGCCTGGAAGACGGTGACATTGCAGGCTTCTTTTGCAGGTAAGTGTCACATAATGGTCTACTATGCCCATTATGCTTTACCTTTGCAGGGAAAGATAGAGGAAGTAAACCCCATCAGGGGTTAATTAAAACACTATGATTAAACACTAGGAATAGTGTGAAATGCGTCAACTGTCCAGTTTGCTGTGGCTTGTAGTACCGTTTCATTTTATTTTACAAATAAAGGCAACGTTTGTTTGGAGTGCGGCTGTCCTGGGTTTTTCTGTGAAGTGGATTACCTTCAAGACAGTTCCTGCCTGAAGCACCTACCCCACCTCTCTCCGCCCGCGATCAGGTGTGAATGGAGCATAAATATTTCCTAAAGTTATAACGTGTTAATATCGCTTGGCCACTTTAGATGCAAATGAAGAAGAGCAGGGTTCTTTAACAAAAGCCACGTAACACATTGAAGCAACTCTTTCTATAACTTCTTAAAACTAAAAAGCATATATATTAATTATTTTGAATATATTACACAATTTTTAATGTTACATATGATTTTGCAAAAAAGAAAAGAAAGAAAAAAGCGCCTCTAGGTTATCTAGTAAAATTTAATAGCAAATAGGACGTATCCAGCACTTACATAAAATAAGGCAGCGGCAGGAGATGAAAAAGCTGGCAGTCAAGTGTGTACAGGCTGTGGAGAGCATCAGATCAGAGACTTGAAGAGCGCCGAGTATATCACTGCTAAAGGTGGAAGTGCTGACACTTAAAACGGGACAGCAGCTGATGAGGAATGTCCGTGAACCTTTAATGTTCTTAGCTGGATTGCTGGCAAGGAGCGATATTTACGATCTGTGAGCTGTAAGGCTGAAAGGGAAGCAGCTCGTATGCAGAGTCTGTTGGATGGTGACGTCAGGAGGACGGTGGCCGATCAGGGCCAAAAAGAACACAACGCGTTTCAGAGCTAGCGCTGGCTTGTTGAGGAAAACCGCGCGCTCCTTTCTCAAGTGTAGAGGAAAGATGGGATTGGAGAAATTAAGTAGGAGTCATGGGGGGTTCGCCGACCAATAGAAAGCCGCAAAACACGATCAGCTTACGTGTCAGACGGCCGGTGTAAAAAGATAAATAAGAAAAGGTACATACGAACAGAAAGAAAAGGGGAGAACAATATAGGTAGAAAACAAACGTTGTATCAAATATCTAAGATATAAAAAAAGGGGGACTGTAGTAAAAATGAAAATGCAAAGTACAATAGTAAATATCTTTCACTGGGTGGATGTTTCAAATAGCACAATAAAAATGACAACATAGATTGTTAAAATATATGCATGTATACATGAATGAACACATGTACCGACATACATACAAGTTAACATGTAAAATTAACATGTAAAATTAAAAAATCTCACATATACCCTATAATGCATGATGTGGTCATGCAACAAATGAATAAGTGAATAAATAATAGTAATCTCCACGTTAAAGGGAACCTTGGAGATCACCTAAAAAATTGGAAGAAACGGTTATTTGTCAAGTAAAAAGATACTGTTGGAATTGAGATTAGTGGAAGATCGGTTGAAAGAGGAATGTAAACATGACATCTATTATATTAGTTTTAATATTATTTTTATTTTTTGTATGTAACATTTTTTGTTTTCTCAGAGGATGGTATTAACATCTAATTCCTCGTTAAGGCCAAGTGGGGCAAGACAATTTAAAGTAAAAATCCAGAAAGTCTCGCGTTCACATAGTCGCGAGAACCTCTCAGCCTCAGATAGCCTGTGGGGTATTGATTTGATTACCCATACTCGCAGGCTATCAGTGGAGTGATTGTGATGTAAAAGGAAATGGCGTGGTACGCTATGCTCATCACAACTAGCCTCAATGAGGCGTCGATGGGTACCGAAACGTTGTCTAAGAGGATTGATGGTGCGACCCACATATAGTAGGCCACAAGAACATGTAAGGCAATATACCACATGATCGGTGGAACAATTATAGAAATTTTCTAGGTGGTAAGTTTTTTCTCTATGGGTAAAATGTTTTTGGCCATGGGTGACAAATTGGCAAGTTTTGCAATGAGATTTGTTGCATCTGTACATCCCTTTGAGGGGGACTAAACAGATGGAATTTGATATTTTGGGATCTTTTAATTTACTTGGGGCTATTTTATTTTTAAGAGTTGGTGCCCTCCTATAGGTGATTTTTGGCTTGTCACGTAGGGTGGTAACTAAGTATGGATCTTGTTTTAAGATGTTCCAATTCTTGGTTAGTATATCTTCCATTTTTTGTGTTGTTGGTGATATTCAGTTATAAAACGAACAGTGGGTATTTCAGACGTTTTTTTCTGTGTTGAATTTTTTCTCTTACACAGGAAGGTGATGTATGCCTGATCTATTAGGGATTCAGGGTATCCTTTTTCTAGAAATTTTTGTTTAAGATATAGACTTTGATTGATATAGTCACTGCCTTTTGTGCAATTCTGTCTTAGTCTACAGAATTGTCCCTTGGTTATGTGTTTGATCCATATTGGGTGATGGCAGCTGTTATAGTGTAAGTATGAATTGCCAGCAGTGGGTTTTGTGTAGTTTCGTGCAATTACAATATTTTCTTCGTGGCTCAGCTCAAGGTCAAGAAAGGCTAATATGCCTTCATTCCATACAAAAGTAAACGAGAGGCCTAGATTATTGGAATTACAGTGTTCGACAAATTGTTTTACTATGGATAAAGGGCCATCCCAGATGATAACTATATCATCGATATAGCTGCCATAGAATATAATATGCCGTGAGAAGGGGTTATTCTTCCAAATAAATCGATTTTCCCAAAAACCCATTGTTAAATTAGCATATGACGGGGCAAAATTGGCACCCATAGCAGTGCCGTTAGTCTGGAGGTAAAAGTTCCCTTCAAAATAAAAATAATTATGTTCAAGACAGAAGGCTGTCGCTTCTAGGATAAAAGTTATCTGCTTCGTGTTGAGCAGGGGGTCGGATAGAAGAAACTCTTGGACTGCTGCCAAACCTACATTATGAGGGATGGATGTGTATAAAGAATTTACATCAAGGGACAACCACGAATATCCTTCTTGCCAATTGTATGAGGATAAAAGTTGCATTAAATGAATAGAATCTCTTATATAAGAAGGGAGTTGTTGGGCTAGGGGTTGTAAAAAAGAATCGATGTATAACGAAAAACCACTGGAAATACTATCCATGTAGGCAACAATGGGTCTCCCTGGGGGGTGCAGGGAATCTTTGTGTACTTTCGGTAAGTGGTAAAAGTAAGGTGTGCTGTAATATTCTTTTCGTAAGAAGGAGACCTCATCTTTGTTTATTACATGGTCTAATAAAGCTTTTTGGATGAGCATCTCTGATTCCTTACGATAAGAGGGAAGGGGGTCGTTAGTTAATTTTTTATATGTATTAGTGTCTGCCAGTAGTCTTAATGCTTCCGAGACATAGGTGATTCTATCTTGGATTACTATGCCGCCACCTTTGTCAGCTGGCTTAATGATGACATCAGGGTTGTTGAGAAAGCGTTTAAGAGACATTCTTTCTCCAGGGGTCAAATTAGAATTGTATTGTTTATTTTTAGTGGTGGATTGAAGACAAAGTTGTTGAAGTTCGGCAAAAACTACTCTATAGTAGGATTCTAAATAAGGCCCTTTTGATTTGGTAGGGTAAAATAATGATTTGGATTTGAGTGCAGTGTGTTGGATATGAGGAGAGGTTATAAGGTGTTGGGTCAATAGATTAAATTCTATATCAGAATCTTGTTCGTCTGGATCTGGGAACAGTATGCTACTATGAGTAGTATCATGTATAGAGAAATCAAGGCATGTGTCCACAGGACTCAGAAGTGGGAGCAACTGGTCAGTGGGGGAAAGGCTCTCTTTGAGGGATTGCATGTAAAAGAATCTCTTGAGTGTGAGGTTTCTAATGAATTTGTTTAGGTCTTTAAATAGTTGGAAAGAATTGGGTTGTATAGTAGGTGAAAAAGATAGGCCTCTACTTAACAGAGCTGAGTCTTCAGATGAGAGGACATGGGAAGATAAGTTAAACAGTTTTATCGTTTCAGTAGTTTGGCGCTGAAGATGTTGCTTTTTGCGTCCTCCTCTACATCCTCTTCGGTGTACTTTCTTTTTTAGTCGATGTTTGTGATGTGGGCCCTTTTCTAAAAAAGGGGAAAAAGACACTGAGGCTGAAAAGGAAGGTATCTCGTCTATGTCAAAGGGGGCTGGGGAAATATCAATAGGGTTGGCAAGTGTGTTACTAGAATCCGGAGAATTAGATTTAACATTAATGTCAGGCTTGCTAGAACATGATATGGAGGTGTTAGCGACACTATTATTTGAAACATGGGGGGGTTTGGTTATAGGGATGGTTTTGTTATGTAAATCTTTCACTGCATTTTCAATAGATGGTGATACACTGGGACAGGCCGCAAGTTTTTTTCTTTTTTGGGGTCCCTGTGTAAGTCTAACCCTTTGGGGTAACAGGCAAACTGTGGTATACATGGTATCATTACTAGGCATTGGTTTATCTACCTGCAATGGTAAGATGCATGGTAAAACTTTAGAATATGGATCAAGCGACATTAAAGCTGGTATGGTTTTGGTATTTTTCCAAGAAAATATCTTTTTTTGGCGATAGTCGTTAATGTCTCTATGGAATTTGTCCAACTTGTTTTTTTTTCAAAAGACTTTATTGAGAGAAAAAGAGAATAATACAGTACAAGATTCGATAGCAAGTATAGTACATTTTCTTATAAACAGTGTGGTACAACTGCATGGAAATATAATGATGGTTCTAAGCACGTAGCCAGACAGATGTGGACAGTGTGCATAAACTGAGATTGAGTTAATACAGCAAGTGACCCGGCAATCAGTAACAGGATAGCTGGACGGATCACAGTCAAAGGATCTAGCAGAGCTACGAGGTGAAATACATAACAACCAAAATAAAATATAAAATAAAATATAAAATATAAAATAAAACATAAAATAAGGGGGGGTGTGAAAACAATGGGAGGGGGGGGGGGCGCACCAAAATGTAATGCATACGCTGAGCATTCTCGGCGAGTTTAAAGGAGTTAGAGATAATAGGAGAAGGAGCAGTTTGCAAAGTCATCCAGGTCTTTTGTGGACAGTGTCGAACGCATAAAAGCGTACCATCGGGAGTAGAAGCGCGTTTTGGAGGCTTCTTGTTTGAGATCTGTGTTGATTTTGTCCTTGTATAACAAACTAAGAAGCTCCTGCTCAATTTGCAATATAGATGGGCGGCAGGGCGAGATCCAGTTCTTCAGGATGGCTCTTCTGGCAGTTAAGAGACATATCAGGACCCAGTCTTTATAAGGTGGCCGGTTGTCAGGAGACCATGGCAGTAGTTGATCATCCCAGTACCCAAAGATGAGGAGCAAGGGGTCTTTCGGCAGTACCAATAGGGTAATTTTGAAGATATAGGAGATGACTTGGTCCCAGAAAAAGGAGATGTACGAGCACAACCAGAAACGATGGGAGAGAGATGGTCGTGGTTGATGGCAGAGGGGACAATCGGCAGCGCTCGAGCCGTTCTTGTCCGAGATGAAGGGTATGTAGGCGCGATGGATGATCTTTAGTTGGGTTTCCCTCCACGCTTCATTAGGGATGAGCTGATGAATCTTGTTGTAACCCAGTAGGAGTTTGTCCACTATGTCAGGGAATGGAAAGTCTTTGCTCCAATTTGCTGCTGAAGAGGATTTGATCGAGGGGATGGATTTTTGAAGAAAGGGTTTATAAATGTCGGAGATAGCGTAAGAACCGGCTTGGAGGAGTAAATCCGGGAAAGAACCTTGGAATCTCTTACGGTCTTCCCTCCAAGAATCCCGAATGAAGCTGACGCACTGGTTAAAATGGAGAGCATGAGATAGGGGAAGAGAGTAGGATTCTGCGATCGTCGAGAAACTATGGGGACGCCCCGTGTCCAAGTTGCAGAGGGTGGAGAATTTTGTGAGGCCTTTCTGTTCCCAAACATGAAAAAATTTGTAATCCATCCCAGGTGGGAAAAGAGGGTTCCCTTGGATTGTGAGGTATCTGGACATAAAAGGGGAAAGTTTCAAGGTTTTCCTTATTTTCCTCCAGGCTATAGCAGTATCTTTCAACAGGAGGTTGTGCTGGAAGGGTAAAGGGACAGCTTTCCATTTGCAGTGTAGAAGGGCCACCAACGAATAGGGGTGAACCATGGGACTTTCCAGGGCGTAGTTTTAGCAGCGGGATGACTGTGCAATGCAGTCCAAGCCTATCCAGAGTAAGCATGCTAGGTTGTACATTCTAACATTTGGTAGATTTATGCCCCCTTCGCGTCTGGGTAGATGCAGTTTTGCAAAAGCTATGCGTGGTCGCTTGTTCCGCCAGATGAAATTTGAGATGGCCTTATTTAGTGATTGTACGTCCTTGTGCTGTAGAAGCAACGGGACCATCTGAAGCGGGTAAAGTAAGCGAGCAAAGCTGACCATTTTCACTAGATGGCATCTCCCCAGGAGCGAAAGAGGCAGATCCATCCAGCCATCCAGCTCTTGAGATATCTTTTTGATTAGAGGGGGAAAGTTAAGGTGGTATATAGAGGAGGGTAGTTTCCCTAGCTTGATGCCTAAGTAAGTTATGTGCGATTTAGCCGCTGTGAAGGGTGAATTGTGGACCCAGGGTGGATTGGAGTCAGAGCCTATGGGAAGAATTTCACTTTTCCCGTAATTTATGCGGAGACCCGAGCAGAGCCGAAAATCATCGAAGACCGCTTTAATGGTGGACATGTCAGAGGAGGGGTCAGATGTGAATATAAGGACATCGTCCGCAAAGAGGGAAGAGCGTAATTCCTGATTTCCAACACAGATGCCGTGCAGTGGGGCCTTCTGCGTTAGGTACCGGGACAAGGGTTCTAAAGCCAAGTTAAAAAGGAGTGGGGATAAGGGACAGCCTTGCCTCGTGCCCTTGTGGAGGCGGAATTCTTCAGACAGGAGGCCAGCCGCCACCAGTCTGGCCGCGGGGGAGGTGTACATGGCGTTTACAAGATGGTTGAATGAGCCCGTGATCTGCATTTTGGATAGGACTAGCTGGAGCCATTCGAAGCTGACATTATCGAATGCTTTTTCTGCGTCCAGGGTGATGATGGCATGGTCACCTCCTGGGTTGCGCTTAGCATGTTCAAGGACTAACATCACCTTACGAATGTTTAAAGTGGCCGTTCTCCCTTTCACGAAACCGGATTGGGCAGGGTGGATTAGAGAGGGGATAATGGTGGCTAGTCTGGAGGCAATGATTTTGGATAAAATTTTGACGTCTAAATTCAAGAGAGATATGGGACGGTATGAACCCGGTTCCTGGGGATCTTTGCCTTTCTTAGAGAGTAATTTAATAATGGCTTGATTCCCTGTTGGCAAGTAAGGGCCGCCCGACCATATAACATTGTAAACTCTGAGGAGGGAAGGTTCTGCGATAGTGTGGAAAGTTTTGAAGAAAATCCCTGTGAAACCATCGGGGCCTGGGGCTTTAGAGGGAGCTAGGTTTCGGATGGTGTCGGAAATCTCGAGTGGGGAAATAGGAGCGTTGAGAGACTCGAGCTGGGAAAGAGTGATCGTGGGGATGGGGATGCTATCAAGGAAAGCTTGTGCAGCTTTCTTGTCTATGGGGTCCAGTGCATACAATGAGGAGTAGTATTGTAGCATGACTTTATTTATGTCCTTTGGAGCAGTGTGGATGGTGCCTGAGGTGTCCCTAAGGGAAGTTATGTGTGTAGGACGGAACAGGCCTTTACAGAGACGCGCTAGCAGTTCAAAAATGTAGGGGATGGGGAAACATAAAAGCACTCACATGTAGCCGACATCCGAAATAATTGAATCAAAAATAGAAGAATACTACATAGGGTAGTAGAGAGGCGGACTTTTTCAGGCAATCACAAGGACGTAAAAGTTAAGAAAAAAATATTTTAAGTTTAATTACATATCATAAAATCCAAAAACAAAGAATAAAATATACAAAAACAGGGTATACAGAGTATACATGAGCAATATTAGCTTTCATCTCGCCTACGCGTTTCGCCTAGCGGCTTCTTCAGGGCGAGTTTGAGAGAGGGCTGATAGTATATAATTGCTAATTTCATACATCAAAAGAATTGCTATCCATCTGATTATATCGAAGATGAAGAAGTAAGTATCCGTATGGCTTGTAAGAGCTCAATGCGGCAGACAGAGTACACCAAAATACGAAAAAAATCCGGGACTAATCACAGCAGTGAACATGGAACATAGCCAAGGAGGAGTTTGTATCCAATCAAGTAGGCTAGACCAGGTTATAGTGTCCAATATAGGGCAGCCCAGTAAGTCAGGTTATAGTGTCCAATATAGGGCAGCCCAGTAAGTCAGAAGCCTTAGTATAAAACGCTGCTCGTATGTCCCGGGGGTGTGCAGCACAGGCTAAACCCCCCCGGGACATACGAGCAGCGTTTTATACTAAGGCTCCTGACTTACTGGGCTGCCCTATATTGGACACTATAACCTGGTCTAGCCTACTTGATTGGATACAAACTCCTCCTTGGCTATGTTCCATGTTCACTGCTGTGATTAGTCCCGGGTCTGTTTTTGATTTCTGACTTTATTTCAGAATACATTTGTTCATCTTTATATGATGACTCGCTGCCAACCATAGGATATTTTTTTCGTGTATTTTGGTGTACTCTGTCTGCCGCTCTTACAAGCCATACGGATACTTACTTCTTCATCTTCGATATAATCGGATGGATAGCAATTCTTTTGATGTATGAAATTAGCAATTATATACTATCAGCCCTCTCTCAAACTCGCCCTGAAGAAGCCGCTAGGCGAAACGCGTAGGCGAGATGAAAGCTAATATTGCTCATGTATACTCTGTATACCCTGTTTTTGAATATTTTATTCTTTGTTTTTGGATTTTATGATATGTAATTAAACTTAAAATATTTTTTTCTTAACTTTTACGTCCTTGTGATTGCCTGAAAAAGTCCGCCTCTCTACTACCCTATGTAGTATTCTTCTATTTTTGGTACTTTTTGAGAAATTGAGGAATTATATATATAAGTTGAAGATATAGAACACATATATATAGTAATTAAAAATAATAATAATAAAACATTAGTAATTAAATTTTACTAGATAACCTAGAGGCGATTTTTTCTTTCTTTTCTTTTTTTTCATGTATATTGGAGTTGACTTCACTCTTGGAGAAGCAGCCCTGGTTGTCTACAAAAAATCCATTCACCAATTGATTACCTCTTTATAGATCTGGATTTTTGATACGGATTTTATGGACAAAAATAAATGAAACATTATAGACATTGCCGCTAAAGCATTCCCGTACTAGCCAGTTACTCTTTATATATGATTTTCTCATGTTTATTCCTATTGGTGAACACTCTGAGCGCTGTATTTCCGTGTTATTTATGTCTAATTGCTCTGAAGTCCTTTACAGCTGCTAGACTGTATCATTGATTTTACATTATTTAGTGTATTTTATTTTATTCCAATTTATTACTAATGTTTTATTATTATTATTTTTAATTACTATATATACAGTGCAGAAAATAAGTATTTGAACACCCTGCTATTTTGCAAGTTCTCCCACTTGGAAATCATGGAGGGGTCTGAAATTGTCATGGTAGGTGCATGTCCACTGTGAGAGACATAATCAAAAAAAAAAATCCAGAAATCACAATGTATGATTTTTTAACTATTTATTTGTATGATACAGCTGCAAAGAAGTATTTGAACACCTGAGAAAATCAATGTTAATATTTGGTACAGTCGCCTTTGTTTGCAATTACAGAGGTCAAACGTTTCTTGTAGTTTTTCACCAGGTTTGCACACACTGGAGGAGGGATTTTGGCCCACTCCTCCACACAGATCTTCTCTAGATCAGTCAGGTTTCTGGGCTGTCGCTGAGAAACACGGAGTTTGAGCTCCCTCCAAAGATTCTCTATTGGGTTTAGGTCTGGAGACTGGCTAGGCCACGCCAGAACCTTTATATGCTTCTTAGAGAGCCACTCCTTGGTTATCCTGGCTATGTGCTTCGGGTCATTGTCATGTTGGAAGACCCAGCCTCGACCCATCTTCAAAGCTCTAACTGAGGGAGCCCAAAATCTCACAATACATGGCCCCGGTCATCCTCTCCTTAATACAGTGCAGTCGCCCTGTCCCATGTGCAGAAAAACACCCCCAAAGCATGATGCTACCACCCCCATGCTTCACAGTAGGGATGGTGTTCTTAGGATGGTACTCATTCTTCTTTTTCCTCCAAACACGGTTAGTGGAATTATGACCAAAAAGTTCTATTTTGGTCTCATCTGACCACATGACTTTCTCCCATGACTCCTCTGGATCATCCAAATGGTCATTGGCAAACTTAAGACGGGTCTTGACATGTGCTGGTTTAAGCAGGGGAACCTTCCGTGCCATGCATGATTTCAAACCATGACGTCTTAGTGTATTAGCAACAGTAACCTTGGAAACGATGGTCCCAGCTCTTTTCAGGTCATTGACCAGCTCCTCCCGTGTAGTCCTGGGCTGATTTCTCACCTTTCTTAGGATCTTTATGACCCCACGAGGTGAGATTTTGCATGGAGCCCCAGTCCGAGGGAGATTGACAGTCATGTTTAGCTTCTTCCATTTTCTAATGATTGCTCCAACAGTGGACCTTTTTTCACCAAGCTGCTTGGCAATTTCCCCGTAGCCCTTTCCAGCCTTGTGGAGGTGTACAATTGTGTCTCTAGTGTCTTTGGACAGCTCTTTGGTCTTGGCCATGTTAGTAGTTGGATTCTTACTGATTGTATGGGGTGGACAGGTGTCTTTATGCAGCTAATGACCTCAAACAGGTGCATCTAATTTAGGATAATAAATGGAGTGGAGGTGGACATTTTAAAGGCAGACTAACAGGTCTTTGAGGGTCAGAATTCTAGCTGATAGACAGGTGTTCAAATACTTCTTTGCAGCTGTATCATACAAATAAATAGTTAAAAAATCATAAATTGTGATTTCTGGAATTTTTTTTTTGGATTATGTCTCTCACAGTGGACATGCACCTACGATGACAATTTCAGACCCCTCCATGATTTCCAAGTGGGAGAACTTGCAAAATAGCAGGGTGTTCAAATACTTATTTTCCGCACTGTATGTGTTCTATATCTTCAACTTATATATATAATTCCTAAACTAGTTTTTAACCATTCACTGCCTGATATCACATGTACATGTGTGTATATGTGTATACATACATATATGTGTGTGTGTGTGTGTATATATATATATATATATATATATATATATATATATATATGTTTTCTTTCTCTTTTTAAAAAAAAAGTACAGACAAATATAAGTATTGCAATTTCTGGTTCATTCGCCACCCTATAATCAGCTAATCCCCTTCCTTTCCTTCTCTTTTTGTTACTCACTAATTATTTTATCACATAGCTAATTATATTATAATTCTTCCCCCCACACGATGGAATTGATTGATGAGATCGAAATTCCTTAAATATGACATACTTGATTCTTTATATACCAGCTTACCCTTTGATATGTTCTGTACCACCTCCAAGCTTACACGCCCAGATAGATATATACTCTGTGGCAAGTTCAAAAAGCTAGAAAGACTCATCAACTCCACCAATACGCAATGGTGGGACGAATTTTTTCTCAAAAAGTACCTACAATACAAAATTTCTCCTAGGGGCCTTAGAATATTAAAAACTTGTTCCTTCCTAGATTCATCCCATAATTCAGAATGGGAGGGTATTTCAGAATTTTGTACTAACATATTAATAGGGATCCTTATCAGCCAAAGACATATCAAATACGATGAATTAGTACACCAGACACAGATGATCTCATCGGAGATCATATCCTTTCAACAAAAACTCCCCCCCACTTGGTTAGATACTCTCAAAAAGAACACAAAATCCCACGAAAACCTCCTCATTAAAACCAAGTTGGGCAAATTCCATAGAGACATTAACGACTATCGCCAAAAAAAGATATTTTCTTGGAAAAATACCAAAACCATACCAGCCTTAATGTCGCTTGATCCATATTCTAAAGTTTTACCATGCATCTTACCATTGCAGGTAGATAAACCAATGCCTAGTAATGATACCATGTATACCACAGTTTGCCAGTTACCCCAAAGGGTTAGACTTACACAGGGACCCCAAAAAAGAAAAAAACTTGCGGCCTGTCCCAGTGTATCACCATCTATTGAAAATGCAGTGAAAGATTTACATAACAAAACCATCCCTATAACCAAACCCCCCCATGTTTTAAATAATAGTGTCGCTAACACCTCCATATCATGTACTAGCAAGCCTGACATTAATGTTAAATCTAATTCTCCGGATTCTAGTAACACACTTGCCAACCCTATTGATATTTCCCCAGCCCCCTTTGACATTATTGTGGGTGATCTCAACATAGACGAGATACCTTCCTTTTCAGCCTCAGTGTCTTTTTCCCCTTTTTTAGAAAAGGGCCCACATCACAAACATCGACTAAAAAAGAAAGTACACCGAAGAGGATGTAGAGGAGGACGCAAAAAGCAACATCTTCAGTGCCAAACTACTGAAACAATAAAACTGTTTAACTTATCTTCCCATGTCCTCTCATCTGAAGACTCAGCTCTGTTAAGTAGAGGCCTATCTTTTTCACCTACTATACAACCCAATTCTTTTCAACTATTTAAAGACCTAAACAAATTCATTAGAAACCTCACACTCAAGAGATTCTTTTACATGCAATCCCTCAAAGAGAGCCTTTCCCCCACTGACCAGTTGCTCCCAGTTCTGAGTCCTGTGGACACATGCCTTGATTTCTCTATACATGATACTACTCATAGTAGCATACTGTTCCCAGATCCAGACGAACAAGATTCTGATATAGAATTTAATCTATTGACCCAACACCTTATAACCTCTCCTCATATCCAACACACTGCACTCAAATCCAAATCATTATTTTACCCTACCAAATCAAAAGGGCCTTATTTAGAATCCTACTATAGAGTAGTTTTTGCCGAACTTCAACAACTTTGTCTTCAATCCACCACTAAAAATAAACAATACAATTCTAATTTGACCCCTGGAGAAAGAATGTCTCTTAAACGCTTTCTCAACAACCCTGATGTCATCATTAAGCCAGCTGACAAAGGTGGCGGCATAGTAATCCAAGATAGAATCACCTATGTCTCGGAAGCATTAAGACTACTGGCAGACACTAATACATATAAAAAATTAACTAACGACCCCCTTCCCTCTTATCGTAAGGAATCAGAGATGCTCATCCAAAAAGCTTTATTAGACCATGTAATAAACAAAGATGAGGTCTCCTTCTTACGAAAAGAATATTACAGCACACCTTACTTTTACCACTTACCGAAAGTACACAAAGATTCCCTGCACCCCCCAGGGAGACCCATTGTTGCCTCCATGGATAGTATTTCCAGTGGTTTTTTGTTATACATCGATTCTTTTTTACAACCCCTAGCCCAACAACTCCCTTCTTATATAAGAGATTCTATTCATTTAATGCAACTTTTATCCTCATACAATTGGCAAGAAGGATATTCGTGGTTGTCCCTTGATGTAAATTCTTTATACACATCCATCCATCATAATGTAGGTTTGGCAGCAGTCCAAGAGTTTCTTCTATCCGACCCCCTGCTCAACACGAAGCAGATAACTTTTATCCTAGAAGCGACAGCCTTCTGTCTTGAACATAATTATTTTTATTTTGAAGGGAACTTTTACCTCCAGACTAACGGCACTGCTATGGGTGCCAATTTTGCCCCGTCATATGCTAATTTAACAATGGGTTTTTGGGAAAATCGATTTATTTGGAAGAATAACCCCTTCTCACGGCATATTATATTCTATGGCAGCTATATCGATGATATAGTTATCATCTGGGATGGCCCTTTATCCATAGTAAAACAATTTGTCGAACACTGTAATTCCAATAATCTAGGCCTCTCGTTTACTTTTGTATGGAATGAAGGCATATTAGCCTTTCTTGACCTTGAGCTGAGCCACGAAGAAAATATTGTAATTGCACGAAACTACACAAAACCCACTGCTGGCAATTCATACTTACACTATAACAGCTGCCATCACCCAATATGGATCAAACACATAACCAAGGGACAATTCTGTAGACTAAGACAGAATTGCACAAAAGACAGTGACTATATCAATCAAAGTCTATATCTTAAACAAAAATTTCTAGAAAAAGGATACCCTGAATCCCTAATAGATCAGGCATACATCACCTTCCTGTGTAAGAGAAAAAATTCAACACAGAAAAAACCGTCTGAAATACCCACTGTTCGTTTTATAACTGGATATCACCAACAACACAAAAAAATGGAAGATATACTAACCAAGCATTGGAACATCTTAAAACAAGATCCATACTTAGTTACCACCCTACGTGACAAGCCAAAAATCACCTATAGGAGGGCACCAACTCTTAAAAATAAAATAGCCCCAAGTAAATTAAAAGATCCCAAAATATCAAATTCCATCTGTTTGATCCCCCTCAAAGGGATGTACAGATGCAACAAATCTCGTTGCAAAACTTGCCAATTTGTCACCCATGGCCAAAAACATTTTACCCATAGAGAAAAAACTTACCACCTAGAAAATTTCTATAATTGTTCCACCGATCATGTGGTATATTGCCTTACATGTTCTTGTGACCTACTATATGTGGGTCGCACCATCAATCCTCTTAGACAACGTTTCGGTACCCATCGACGCCTCATTGAGGCAAGTTGTGATGAGCATAGCGTATCACGCCATTTCCTTTTACATCACAATCACTCCACTGATAGCCTGCGAGTATGGGTAATCGAATCAATACCCCACAGGCTATCTGAGGCTGAGAGGTTCTCGTGACTATGTGAACGCGAGACTTTCTGGATTTTTACTTTAAATTGTCTTGCCCCACTTGGCCTTAACGAGGAATTAGATGTTAATACCATCCTCTGAGAAAACAAAAAATGTTACATACAAAAAATAAAAATAAAAATAATATTAAAACTAATATAATAGATGTCATGTTTACATTCCTCTTTCAACCAATCTTCCACTAATCTCAATTCCAACAGTATCTTTTTACTTGACAAATAACCGTTTCTTCCAATTTTTTAGGTGATCTCCAAGGTTCCCTTTAACGTGGAGATTACTATTATTTATTCACTTATTCATTTGTTGCATGACCACATCATGCATTATAGGGTATATGTGAGATTTTTTAATTTTACATGTTAATTTTACATGTTAACTTGTATGTATGTCGGTACATGTGTTCATTCATGTATACATGCATATATTTTAACAATCTATGTTGTCATTTTTATTGTGCTATTTGAAACATCCACCCAGTGAAAGATATTTACTATTGTACTTTGCATTTTCATTTTTACTACAGTCCCCCTTTTTTTATATCTTAGATATGTGATACAACGTTTGTTTTCTACCTATATTGTTCTCCCCTTTTCTTTCTGTTCGTATGTACCTTTTCTTATTTATCTTTTTACACCGGCCGTCTGACACGTAAGCTGATCGTGTTTTGCGGCTTTCTATTGGTCGGCGAACCCCCCATGACTCCTACTTAATTTCTCCAATCCCATCTTTCCTCTACACTTGAGAAAGGAGCGCGCGGTTTTCCTCAACAAGCCAGCGCTAGCTCTGAAACGCGTTGCGTGCTTTTTGGCCCTGATCGGCCACCGTCCTCCTGACGTCACCATCCAACAGACTCTGCATACGAGCTGCTTCCCTTTCAGCCTTACAGCTCACAGATCGTAAATATCGCTCCTTGCCAGCAATCCAGCTAAGAACATTAAAGGTTCACGGATATTCCTCATCAGCTGCTGTCCCGTTTTAAGTGTCAGCACTTCCACCTTTAGCAGTGATATACTCGGCACTCTTCAAGTCTCTGATCTGATGCTCTCCACAGCCTGTACACACTTGACTGCCAGCTTTTTCATCTCCTGCCGCTGCCTTATTTTATGTAAGTGCTGGATACGTCCTATTTGCTATTACATTTTACTAGATAACCTAGAGGCGCTTTTTTCTTTCTTTTCTTTTTTTCATGTATATTGGAGTTGACTTCACTCTTGGAGAAGCAGCCCTGGTTGTCTACAAAAAATCCATTCACCAATTGATTACCTCTTTATAGATCTGGATTTTTGATACGGATTTTATGGACAAAAATAAATGAAACATTATAGACATTGCCGCTAAAGCATTCCCGTACTAGCCAGTTACTCTTTATATATGATTTTCTCATGTTTATTCCTATTGGTGAACACTCTGAGCGCTGTATTTCCGTGTTATTTATGATTTTGCAAAGTACATTAAATATATTTGACAGATAGTTGATTAGAGTCAATTAGGTCTCTGCTGTTCATTCTCATGATAATCTTATCACTATGGGAAAAGCGTGACAGTCTCTTCCTGTTCACTGCTATTCCTGTCAGGTAAATTGTAAAAAACCTGTCCAATATGTTGGTTCATTATTTTATGGGCAAAAATTCTGTCTGGTGGATAATTAGTTTGACTGGGTTTTCTCCTAGCTAAGGATCTGACACAAACTTTCATTCATATTGCTAGATAGAAAGTTACAGTATATCTTTACATCCTAGATATCTTGTTAGAATTTCAAGATCTTATGTGTCATTAATTCACACCGTACAAATATACACTGATACCACTTAAACCCTCCATTTATATATTTAACAATTTTTATAACTATTTACCTAATTTTCTTCTCCTGCCTAAAGTGATCTAAAAACTATCAGTTTTACTTGTGGATTAGGTGGTGTAACACAATGTACCTAAAAATGATTTATTTTTAGAGCATAATAGCACTTTCTACTAAGGAAACACAATCCTCTGAAGGATTCTATATATTTGTTTTTTTCCAAGGGGTGTGCTACCAAATATTAAATTGAGGGTGCCAATAATTTATTTTTTAATTGCGAATCTTGACTTTTTTCAATTTCAATTTTGCCCTGCTTCCTCTCAAGTCCCTATCCATTAAGGTTGCAAGGACGCATGGATTCTATCTTTTTTTAGAAGCACATGCTTAGAACCAGAGGCTTTAAGTGGCTTCAAGAAAGGGCGGGCTTGGGGCGCAGAGCACTGCGCCCTGAGCCCGCCCAGTTGTGTGACAATAGCAAATTAATATTTGCTATTGTCTTCCTGCTTCTCCTTCCAGCCAATCAGAAAGTGGGTCTTAAGACCCAATTGGAGAGGAGAAGCAGACTGTAGATATAGTGTGGACATTTGAGTAAATTGTGAAATTATGTGCAAACACCAAGGACAGTGAAGAACAAGAAGTAGTGATAAAATAATATAGAAAAAAAGGGATTTTTAAATACAGCTTACCTGTAAAATCCTTTTCTTGGAGTACATCACGGGACACAGAGCGGCATATTCATTACTATGTGGGTTATATGGAGTACCTTCAGGTGTGGACACTGGCAATCTTCAAACAGGAAGTCCCCTCCCTATATAACCCCCTCCCCTAGAGGGAGTCCCTCAGTTTTGTAGCAAGCAGTATGCCTCCCAAAATGGTCACCCAAAAGAGGGGTGGGAGCTCTGTGTCCCGTGATGTACTCCAAGAAAAGGATTTTACAGGTAAGCTGTATTTAAAAATCCCTTTTTCTTTCTCGTACATCACGGGACACAGAGCGGCATATTCATTACTATGTGGGATGTCCGAAAGCAATGCTTTAATGAGGGGAGGGAGACATCTTCCAAAGAAGGATTCAATTTAGAGATAAACTCAAATCATAATAATTCCAACTTAGTCAAGAAAAAACTTTTTTTTTTTTTTTTTTTTTTTTTTTTTTATAACCAAGGGTGTTTCTGATCCCGAGGATTTCAAACTGCAGCCTGTAGTACTGCCTGTCCAAAGGCAGAATCCGCATTCCTTCTCACGTCTAGTTGATAAAACCTTGTAAACGTGTGGACTGATGACCACGTTGCTGCCTTGCATATCTGAGCCATAGAGATCTGATGATGTGCTGCCCAAGAGGCGCCCATGGCCCTGGTAGAATGGGCCTTTACCGACAACGGAGGAGGCAACCTCTTCAACCCGTAGGCTTGAATGATTAATTGTCTAATCCATCTTGAGATGGTGGATTTTGCAGCTGCCTGCCCCTTCTTGGGGCCATCTGGTAGAACGAATAACACATCTGTTTTCCGGATCTTTTCTGTAGCTTTAAGATAGGCCTTCATGGCCCGGACAATATCCAAGGTATGCAGCAACCCCTCCTTTCTAGATGTAGGTTTTGGAAAGAAGGATGGAAGTACCAAATCCTGGTTTAAGTGAAATTTGGATATAACCTTTGGTAGAAAGGAAGGATGGGGCCGGAGAACTGCCCTGTCCTTATGCAGAACAAGATATGGTTCCTTACACGATAAGGCTGCTAATTCTGACACTCTCCTGGCCGAAACTATGGCGACCAAGAAAACCAATTTTCTTGTCAGTAAGAGTAAAGGAATCTCAGCCAGAGGCTCAAAAGGCTGTTTCTGTAGAGTGGACAGGACAAGATTTAAGTCCCAAGGACAAACTGGTGACTTGACAGGAGGATTAATACGCAAGACCCCCTGTAAGAAGGTCTTTACCAGCGAGTGGGTGGCCAGCGGCCTCTGAAACCACACTGACAGAGCTGAGATCTGTCCTTTGATTGTGCTTAGTGCCAGGCCTTTATCCACTCCTAGCTGGAGAAAACTTAACACCCTATCAATAGTATATTTGCGGCAATTCCATCTTTTGGATTCACACCAGCCTATATAATTCCTCCACACCCTGTAATAAATTACCCTGGAGACCGGCTTTCTAGCCTTAATCAGGGTAGGGATTACCTGCCTAGACAGACCCCTACCCCTGAGAATCAGGGATTCAGCCTCCAGGCCGTCAAATTTAGACGTTGTAATGTAGGGTGGAGGATCGGACCTTGTGAGAGTAGGTCTGGTTGTAGAGGAAGAGTCCAAGGGTCTCCCACTGCCATATTCAGGACTAGCGAGTACCAAGCCCTCCGGGGCCAAGCTGGAGCTATTAGAATGACTGGCTTGTGCTCCACTCTGATCCTGCGCAACAGGCGGGGGAGTAACTGTAGTGGAGGGAATGCATATAGAAGTTTGAATTGATGCCAAGGGCACACCAACGCATCGGTTCCGCAGGCCATAGGATCCCTCGCTCGCGACACGAACCTGTCTAGTTTCTTGTTGAACCTGGATGCCATTATATCTACGTCTGGCGTTCCCCACCTCTGGCAGATTGTCTGAAAGACCTGGGGATGCAGAGACCACTCCCCTGGCAACAGACTCTGGCGACTTAAGAAGTCTGCCTGCAGGTTGTCCACTCCTGGAATGAATATCGCTGAAATGCAGGGTACATGAGCCTCTGCCCATTGAAAAATCAAGTTCACTTCCCTTTGAGCGGCCTGGCTCCTGGTTCCCCCTTGGTGGTTTATGTATGCCACCGCCGTGGCATTGTCTGACTGGATTCTCACCGGGAACCCCTTTAATCTGGAGGTCCACGCCAACAGGGCTAGGCGAGCCGCTCTGATTTCCAAGATATTGATGGAGAGCTGCCTCTCTGCTTTCACCCAAGTTCCCTGGCGGGAGAACCCCTCGAAGACCGCCCCCCAGCCTGCCAGGCTGGCGTCTGTGGTAACTACCTTCCAGACAACAGGGCTGAAGGATCTTCCCTTTAGAAGGTTCTGAGGGTTCAACCACCAGGCCAGGCTTTGTCGGACCCTTGATGATAGCGTCAAAGGGGACTCTAAGGCATGTGCCCTCTTGCCCCAGGCTGCTAAAATGGCTGCCTGTAGGACGCGAGTGTGGATCTGAGCGTAAGGTACTGCCTCGAATGTGGCCACTAGCTTGCCTAGTAATCGCATACACAGGCGAATAGTTGGTCTTCTCTTGTTTATAACCAACTGAACCAACCCCTTGATCGCCTTGATCTTTACAAGGGGCAGGAACACCTTTTGACGTTCCGTGTCTAACCTCATGCCGAGGTATTCCAACTGCTTTGTAGGCTGGAATGCTGACTTTCCCTGGTTTAGGACCCAGCCGAATTCTTCGAGGTACCGAACCGTGAGGTTTACTGCCTTCTGCAGACCCGTCCGTGAATGATCTATAATTAAAAGGTCGTCCAAGTATGCTAGGACTGTGACTCCTTGGATTCTTAAATTGGCCAGAACTGGGGCTAGGATCTTCGTGAATACCCGGGGGGCCGTGGCCAGCCCGAAAGGGAGCGCCCTGAATTGGAAGTGTCGCTGCCCGACCGCGAAGCGTAAAAACCTTTGATGCGACTGACAGATTGGTACATGAAGGTAAGCATCTTTTATGTCTATGGAGGCCAGAAAATCGTTCTTCTGAAGCGCGGCGGCTGCTGACCGGATGGATTCCATCCGGAAGGACCGCACCCTTAGATAACCGTTTAACCTCTTTAGGTCCAAGATTGGCCTGACATCGCCGTTGGGCTTTGGTATGACAAAGAGATTGGAATAGAAACCTAGGCCTTGCTCTTGGGCTGGCACTTCTAAAATTACGTCCTGGCAAAGCAGGTGATCCAAGGCTGCCAGCATTGAGGCCTTCCTTGCTGGATCCCTTGGTAGCCTTGATTCTTGAAAATGAGGCGGAGGATACCTTAGAAATTCCAGTCTGTAACCTGTGGTTACAGATGCCCGGACCCATTTGTCGGGGATCTTGGCTTCCCAAACTTCTGAGAAGAGACGAAGCCTTCCCCCCACCCGTGAGAGTGGGGGCGCCCCTTCATAAGGCAGACTTAGGGGCTGCCTTTGACGGCTTGCGATACCACGGCTTCTTACCCCCAGGGGTTTGTCCCTGCGATCTACTGTTACCGTTGGATCGCGCAGGCGGCCGTCGATACTGCCTGGAATTAGAGGGCCCCGAGACAGGAAAAAGCTGCCTTTTAAATGTAGGAGCCCGGAATGTCTTTTTGACCGGTAAAAGGGTACTCTTGCCATTTGAAATAGTCTGAATATATTTATCCAGATCCTCTCCGAAGAGTCGCCCTCCATGGAAGGGAAATCCTGCCAGAAGCTTTTTGCATGGGGGTTCTGCCGCCCAGTTCTTCAACCATAAGAGCCTTCTCATGTGTACCAAACATAGTGATAAACGAGAAGCCTGCTGGATGGAATCTTTTATAGCATCTACCGCAAAACACAGAACTCTGGGAATGTCAGCAAACTCTTCTGCTTGTTGGGTAGGCATGTCTTTTAACATCTCTTTTGTCTGGTCTTTTAATGCCTGACAAACTCCAATTGCAGCTACCGCTGGCTGCACCACTGCTCCTGCCGTAGCAAAGGATGCTTTTAAAAGTGTTTCTAATCTTTTATCAACCGGATCTCTAAACATATGTATATTTTCCACCGGGCAAGTTAGTGATTTATTCACACATGAGATGGCTGCATCCACTACTGGGAGCTTCCATCTCTTGGAGAATTTTTCCTCCATGGGATAAATGACCGCAAATCTTTTCGGTGGCAGAAAAACCCTGTCCGGCCGTACCCAATCCCGAAAGATCAATTCCTCCAAGAGAGGATGGACCGGAAAAACTGCGTTGCTTAACGGGGCTCTCAAAGAGCCCAGAGAGGATACCGGAGGAACCTGAGGTTCTGGTAATGGCAAGCTAAATGCCGAGCGGACCATGTCCGTCAAAGACTGTACCCACAGTCTTTCTGTCTGGGAGTCTGAAAATGGTTCCTCAGAGGTAGACCCCTCAATCCCTGAACCCTCTTGGTTCAGGTCCAGTTGATCCTCCTGTGATTCTAATTCCTCCGGAGAGAGAATCTCAGCATCTGAGGATACACTGCCTGGTGATGGGGATCTAACCCGTTTCTTACCAGGAATAGCTCTAGCAATCAATGCTGCTATCCTCTCTTCTAGCCCCCCTAGGGATACGGCTAGCATCTCCTCTGTGATAAACACAGGGCTGGGCTGATCCGGGCCAGCCTCCGCACCAGATCCCCCTAATGGCTCATCCAAGGCGCTTCTTAAATTAATAAGCTGCGGGGAAAGAATCGGCATATCAGAATCAGAAAGGGAACCCTTTTGTTTTTTGGTCTTTTTTGTACCCTTTGACCCCGAACCCTTGGAAGCCATAATAAAAAAGATCGAGGGACTCCGCCCACACAACAGACTGTAGTGGCCAGGAGTACAATTCCAGAGTTTAGGGGAAAGTAGATCACTAGTGTCCCCACAAACTGATGGGCCTGTATGTTGGTCTTTTTTTTTTTTTTTTTTTTTTAAATAATTATATATTTTCTATGACCATACATAATGCCCCTAACTTAAGTTTGCCAGCCTCCAACCTGCTGTCAAATAAGGGGGATTCTTTGGCTTAACAATAGACATTGGGACAAAGTCCACATGTACTACCCCTTTTCCGCCACCGGGAGTCACTGTTCTGCCGCCCTGCGTCCTCTCCCACAGACTGAGCCCTGACAAGGCCTGCTGTCTATAACAGCAGAAGGGCGCGCCTGTATGACGCCGCAGGCCCGCCCCCCCCCGCCCTCCTGTCCGGATGGCGCGAAAATTCGTCAATAAGACGCGCGCGTGCACGCGCGCGCGCGCGTACCCGGAAACAGGAAGAACATGGAGGAGCCGCGCTGCTGGAGATCCATGGCGCAGAAACGGCGGCAGATTCAAAAACTCCCGGCCAGGTAGGACTCTTTTAAGGCCCCTAAGGATCCTTTACTAGCCTCTAGGAAGAAACAGCAGGTTAGCTAGCAACACACTTTAGACAGGGGGGCCTAGTAATGGGGGGAGAAAGGGTGTCATCCTGTCTCTAAGACATAGTGATCACAGTTGCCCATGCAGAGCATACTCAGGCTATCCCCCCTTTTAGGTTACCCCGGGGAGCCTGCTGTCGAACCAAGTCCCGCAGGCTCCCCCTTACCTGCTCCATGCTGCAGGATGTTTGACCAGCAAACTGATCCAGTCTTCTCCCATCTCCGTGGGTAGCGTAGTAGACCTTCAGGCCCTGGGGTCCTATGAAGGTACCCACTGTCCTGGACCTATATAGCACCCTGGCAAAACAGGAACCTTATGGTTTTTGCAAACTCCAAGTCCTGGGCCCAGGGTCCAGCCCTCCAAAGAGGAGCATTATAGGCAAAACCCCACGGTTTGGGGCCCGGGTACTGTCCACTTTGGCACTGAGGCTCCTTGGACAGATCCGGTTAGCCCGCCCTTAATCCCAAAGGATGTGGAGCAAAGCTATTCCGTGACCAACACCTAAGACACTGGCGAAAAAACTGAGGGACTCCCTCTAGGGGAGGGGGTTATATAGGGAGGGGACTTCCTGTTTGAAGATTGCCAGTGTCCACACCTGAAGGTACTCCATATAACCCACATAGTAATGAATATGCCGCTCTGTGTCCCGTGATGTACGAGAAAGAAATAAACTATTTGGTGGAGTCTATCAATAAGAATCATGCAATTTTGGAATCTCATTTTAAGTTTGGCAATAGCAAAATAAAGAGCAATACATGTCTGCATTAGAGATCAGCCTGATTTGATATAGAGCAGAAATCATATAAAGCAAGTGCTGAATTTCAGAAAAATGTGAGAAAATCCCACAGTATCATTTTAGAAGTGTTTATTCATAGGACATTTAATATGGGTACCAATAATAGTTGACTTAGAGGCACACAGCTTAATGAACCACCTGACATTTTTAGATGCTGTAAAGAAGATTTACATATTATTTTGACTGTATATTTCCTAAAATGTAAATACATATATGGAATCAGGAGTAAATAAAAAACATGAAAGCTACATTTCAAAGATTACATGTACTGTACGCTTACTGCCCTTGGTTCTGGGCCAATGAAAGTCTGCATCTAAGGCTCTTAACACAGTTTCTAGGTTGATGTTTACACATTTTTTTTTGCCCTGGAATAACAAGTCTTGATAATTACAGCTGATGGCCAGCTGAGAATAGCTCATATCAACCACTGCCTTTGTTTACAACTGAGAAGCCTAAATATGCCAAAAAATTGTCTCCTCAAATTGTCTCCACACCACTTCCCTTTCCTCTGCATCCCACAGCCTCTTTCCTCCTTATCTGCAAATTAATCTCTCTCCCCTATGCTCTTGGTTACAATGCCTACAATCACCCCCATGCAGTATAACCTCTCATCATGCAGCTACATTCTGATCTCTGTCAGGAAAATCCCCCCATATGCTGCCCTAAACCTCATCATTCATCACATCTAACTCACATGCAACATACTATTTCTTTCAGGGTACTCACTTTTAGGACCTTTCATCTCCGTTTCCCCTTCCCATTTTGTAAGTACAAAATGTGTAGCCTCAAGGCCTCTATGAGAAATCTATTGAGTAGTTGTGCACAAACCATAGTTTTCACATGAATAGCTTGGAAGCTATTCTTTTAGCACTGGAAAAAAAGAGGAACTAGGGAGAAAGCAGTCTTGCAGCAAGAGCTCATCAAGCAACTGTACCCCTAGAAAAGGCCTTTGAAAGTGACAATTATTGCATGCTAATTTACATTGTAATATAGCGTTTCTTGTTTGTGTTTGCATAAAGCAGTAATAAAAACATGTTCATATGTCCATATGTATTAAGACTTTTAAAACATTGAATGCAGTTCCTTTGCCTTGCCTTACTTACTTCTATGAGGTATTAATAAAAAGCATATAAAAAAACATGTTACATAAGATAAAAAAGTCTGGTGTGACAATAAAAAGACGATGTCATCAAGCATGTTGCACATTGATTTGACTTATTTAGGTAAAGGAGTTTGTTAAAGAGGAGTTCCACCCTAAATTTTTACATTTTTTTAATCCCCTCCCCTCCCCCTTACATGGCACATTTGGCATGTAATTTTTTTGGGGGGGAGTGGGGGCTTCAGTAGGAGAGGGACTTCCTGTCCCACTTCCTGCTTCCGCCGAGGGGCTGGTTAGGCAATTAAGCCTTAATCGCCTACACCAGCCCCTCCCTGTAGGCGATCACATGGGACACTGACAGGTCCCATGCGATCACATCTCCAATCAGCGGCGAGCCGCGCGCGCATGCGCAGTGCGGCTCGCGCATGCGCAGTGGGTGCCCGGCCATGAAGCCGAAGGCTGTCACGGCTGGGTGCCCACAGTCGAGATGGAGACGCCGGCTGGGGAGGGGGGAAGAGGAGCGGAGCCCCAGTCGGCGCGTCGCTGGAACGCAGGAGCAGGTAAGTGAGTGTTTATTAAAAGCCAGCAGCTACACTTTTTGTAGCTGCTGACTTTTAATAAACACAATTTTGGGCTGGAACACCCCTTTAACATAAATGGAACTATCATACAAGGTGATTCCAAGAGATAGAGACACCCTGAAGATTAAAAGAAGCTACTAAGGCAGTAAAGGAGTTTGTTATACTGATTAAAGGTCCTTCAGACCAGCATACACAGGAACAATTGTTTCTACCAAACTAACAATTTTCATATTTGTCAGAAAGCAAAGCAAAAATTCTGTTGGGACATGTCAAAGTTTTGGTTCGGTGGTAAAGTGTAGAAAATTACAGACAATGATATGAATATTAAATAAAGGACTGACATGGGCAAAGTCTATTCTTTACCTGTTGTTGACCTGGTAGTTGGGGTGGCATTGGAAGATATCATAGCAGGAACACAGTCATCATCCTGGGAATAGCCAGCCTGTATCGCCCTCAAGTAACTGTGGCTTCTTGTTCGAAAACATCCTGGGAGGTCTAAAGCATCCATTGCATGAGAATCAATTTCACTGAACACTGACTCACACACCGACTCATATTGCCCATTAATTTCTGTTTCACTCATCTGGAAGAAGAGGACACATGGAGTTGGTACAGCAAATAACACTGATAAGAATTTCATCCAATTAGAGCTGTAGATATTTTATCAAAGCAACATGGTGATACAATGTATGCTAATTAAAGAAGAATGAAATAAGTGAATACATGTGTTGCAGGAGACCTTGCTTTAGGGCCCTTTCACACGTGCGGACCGTTTTTTAGGTCCGTTTTTTTATCATCAGTTCATCAGTTTTTCATCAGTTTTTCATCTGTTTTTTCATCAGTTTTTCATCCGTTTTTTCATCCGTTTTTTTTTGGTTAGAACTTTTTTTTTATTACATATTTTGATGAAAAACGGACGTTAGCAGATCGGATGTTAAACGGATCGTCCGCTAACGTCCGTTTTTCGTCCGTTCCGTTTTTTTGACGGAAGAAAAATAGGGTTTTATTCCATTCAAAAAAACGGAGCTTGACGGAGACGGACGTTAGCGGATGCATGTGAAAGGACCCATAGGAAAGCATTGCGGTCAAAAAACGGACGTCTAAAAACGGACGAACGGTCCGCACGTGTGAAAGGACCCTAAGGGACAAGGTCCTTAAATATGCTGACTACTGATGAAAAAATGGAAGATGCCTATCAATCACTGTCAGTAAATTATCTGTGTTTAGGGAGAAACTGTTTGTTATTCCTGTGATAAGCCAAAGAAATGTTTTAAGAAATCTCAAATCAGAATTTCCCAATTTCAAAACATACATATAAGGTGTACAGGATTTAAACACAAAAGTCACTGTACAACAATTATGAATTAGGTATTAGACATGTGCATTCGTTTTCGTTAAAATGCATTTTCATCCAAAAAATCATTTTTTTTCGTTATCGTTTTAATAAACGATAACGAAAGCGCAAGAAACGAAAACCGAAAGATCCGACAAAAAATGCTTTTTTTTTCGTTTTCGTTGCGGTAAAAATTGAATATAGAGAGATTCGACATGACGCTGACTGAATACAGAATAGCAATCTGTCTATCGAACCTGATATACACACACATACGGTACTTTTCAACATTATAGAGAAAAGATTCAACATCATAGAGAAAAAATTCAACATCATAGAGAAAAGATTCGACACTATAGAAATAATAGATTCGACATTCGACGGAGAAGATATACTGCACCGCCCATAGACTATAGAAACATCCTAATGTTGGTTGACTATGACTAGTAATAATAATATAATTATTTATTATTATTATTATTATTACTAGGCATACAACATTAGAATTCTTGTAGGCGGAATATTCGACCGGAAATGTACGATTCGGCGTAAAGTTTCGAAGTTCCGTTGAATATTCTTTGACCATTCGACAGAAACCAAGTATTATTGGATTTTCGGACGACAGCTATTCCCCAACGAAAAACAAAATAAATCAAAACGATTTTTGGGAGTAACTAAATAAATTTATTTTCCAGACGAAAACGAAAAAACGAAACAAAATATTCCAGTCTATTAGGTATTATTATTAGAATAGTGCACAGCAGGGGAAAAAAAATCAGGGGATGGCTACTATTGCAGTATTTTACTACATATAATAAAATACATATTATATAATGTTATAGGTAGGGGACAATAATAAAAAAAAATATATATATATATAGCCTATAAGAATCACATAAAGCAAAATCGACAAGTCACACACATTAGTGGCAGATGCGTAACATTTTAATATTAGTCAGTCAGTAGCAATGCATTGAGGAAATTTAAGATAAAACCTGGATATAAAAAATCTTTTAGGTCTTGCTCACAACAAAAAAATAGATATCGCCAAATTACACCCCATTCTACTTATTATAGTTACATTCTGGAATGAACAGCACTGCTTTATAGGACATTTAATCCTTGTAATCTGTTGTTATCTATGTTTTAATTGTAATGCGGCTTTGAAGTCTGATACATTTCTCTGGAGAAGGGAGACTGACATCACATATCATATTAAGCCCCATACACACGATTGGACCTTTGTCCGACCAAAATCACATCGGAATTCCCACAGAATTCCATTGGAGTAAAAGAGGACATGCTCTCTATCTAAACTCCGATAGAATTCATCGGAATTTGCGATGGAGCTACTCTGATGGGGCATACACACGGTCGAAATTTCCGATGGAAAAAGTCTGTCTGACTTTTTCCATCGGAAATTCTGATTGTGTATACTGGGCTTAGTGTACCAGAAACTCTCATCTATGAGCGATCTTATCTATTTGGCTTTTTTTTTTCTTCGGAACAAGGGCAAAATGGACTGCACAGGGCCAGGGATTTGGCTTCAAAACATAATAATGTTTTTTTTTTTTTTTAACATTGAATTTAATTTACAAACTGTGAGTTTATATTAAAGTGTTGGAATATTATTTTTGCATGCAAGGCCTAATTTGAAAAAAAAAAAAAAAGTATATTAAAAAAAAAACTGAAGAACTCTGACACTAGAATAAAATGTGTGCCATTCTACAACACAATCAACTACAGTAGTAAATGGGTGCATTCTTTAATCAAACACAATATTAACATGTGGATTATACTGCAATCAATAATATACGTAGAAAACACATTCATCATAACAGGCTCTGTACTAAAAGAGAAATAAGCAAAACAAATGCATCTGATATGAAGTCACAATCCATGAAAGAATAAGGGAATAGACATAAATGATCAATAAACCTTTACATTAAAGTGATGCACTGACTCCTGAAATGGCAACTTGCCATGCAGGCCTTGATTTTCTTTACAGTTGAATAGCCAAATTCATTATGGCTGATATGCAATTATATTTCTTTGAAGATGTTTCAATAAAAATTTGAATTGATGCTATTCCCTTTTTCATTCCATCAGAGTCCACAAGATGGCAGTTGTTATGTCATAGCACTCCCAGAGAAGAAGAATTCTTATATAAATGATTACTAGCACTATGTTAATAGAATTCAAGATTTGGTCTGTTTTCATGTCAAGGGAAACATGTTCAGCTGATATAGCAATAAATAAAGTACTTCCTACAGGTCAAATCTGTATATTGCATTTAATAAATGTACTAATAAAGTACATTATTGACTCTCTTAGAAAGATTTTCTATTGATCAATATAAAAACATATTATATATGGTATCTTACTATAAGACTTATAAGGCAAGGTATAAGGAAATTGCTGTTTGGTTGATTTGGAGCACTATACATCTATTTTGGTTTAAAACATTATCTTTTACAGCATTTGTTTTTTTTACTTATATATTGGTTGAAAAGACCAAAGATTACAAAATCTTCAAAATCAGGAAGGCAATTTTGAAGGATGCAAAAATATTTGCCATTATCAGGCACAGCTGCATTTGTCCTGTGCTGTCCCTTCTGATTGACCTGCAGGGTGCTATTGTCCACTATGATACATTTACAAGCCATTTACATGGTTAATTGGGGGCACTGCAGGGTAGAAACCCGGGGGTGCACAGTGTTTCCAACCGTCCATATTTTTACAGACAGTTTGTAAAAACGGGCACTTTTTTACCCTGTTCATAAATGTCCGTGGTTGCAGGAATGTGCCAGTAAAAATAGCTGACATCGATTTGGCTTGGAACTGCGCATGGCGATTGGAGGCAGGGGGTGATTGGAGGCAGGGGGTGATGGTGGCTTTGGTGGCACCACAGAGGGGGATGGAGGCAGGGGGCAATGGAGGCAGGTGGAGATTGGAGGCAGGGGAGATTGGAGGCAGGAGGTGTTAGTGGCAGGGGGTGATTGGAGGCAGGGGGTGTTGGTGGCACTGTAGAGGGGGATGGTGGCACAGAGTGTGGGGGATGGAGACAGGGGTTGTTATTGGTACCGCAGAGGGGGTTGGAGGCAGGGATTGATGGAGGCAGGGGGTGATTGGAGGCAGGGGGAGATTGGAGACAGAGGGAGATTGTAGACAGAAGGAGATTGGAGACAGAAGGAGATTGGAGACAGAAGGAGATTGGAGACAGAAGGAGATTGGAGACAGAAGGAGATTGGAGACAGAAGGAAATTGTGGCACCGCAGAGGGGGGTGAAGGCATGGGGTGTTGATGGCAGAGGGGGATGAAGGCAGGGGGTGATGTGACTAAATAATTTGCCCTTATTATATTAGAAAATAACAAAAATATGTTTTTTTACCTTTAATATCTACCTCAAATCACATTGCTATTTGCCTAGCATACTTGTTTGTAGCCTAAATACTGAAATTTGCACCAAAAAATGTAATTTAGTAACTTTTGTGAAATGCCAGTAAAATTGTGGCTGCGCCAGTAAATTTCGGGTGTCGTGGCAGTAAATTTCAATCTGGTAGCTTGGCAACACTGGTGGTGCATACACAAAAATGTGTGAAAAATATTGGAATCCATAACATGACTTCTCCACATTTTCCCCTCCATTGCACCTGTAGCCATGTGAACAATCTGTGTAGGTATCATAAGGGAACATGGATCTGTGGTTTCATTGGCAACTGAGCCTTTCAGGAATCCCACTGAACAACCCTGGCATCATCACACTCAGAGGACGGAGGCTGCACAGACCAAACACCTTTATGAATGTGTGTACAATGAAAAACATTTAGCACAAATAAAGTTGTACGCTTTGCACCATACAGTGGATGAAACAAAGAGGGAGAAACAATGTAATATGGAACGATGATAGGGGACTGGCTGTGATGCATACTTCATACACAGAATTCTGTCATTGCAAAACACCAAGCGCTCTATCCGAGCATGCTGTTACAACAATGAATGCAAATACTAAATAATTAACAAAAAATATGAGGTCCATCAAATCTGGCCTCCATTTTACATTGATGCACAATGAATGTGGCACAATCTTGCCTTAAAACATTTTGATAACACTTAATGTAATGGTAGAACAAGACTATTTGTGTAAAGTGAACATTTTTTATCCATTTCCTTTATAAATTGTATTTTTGGATCCTGATCAAAATTGTACTTTTAGAAAAATTAGACATTGGAGGCATTACTTGCAATAATTGCATTGTTCAGAATTAGCAGTGTATTTTAGTATGATGTATGTAGTCATTGCCTCAGAGAGATGTGCAATAGGCTACGCTGCTTTCACACAGCAGTGAAATAAGATCATCACAGCTGCAGAAAATGAACACAGGTGATGCTCTAGATTTGAAAACAGTGAATTAAAGATTTCTCCTAGCCTGGGAATATACAGGGTACTGCCACCTTGAGCTCAGGATAATCCTTTGAGGTAAAGCATTCTTGAAGACTTTCAATGAGGAAATCCTGTAAAAATAAGAAGAAAACATGTTTTGTTAGTTGCCATTGAAGCTAACGTGCAAATTTTTTTTTTTAAGATCCATTGTTCCAGAATATTCACTTCTTTGGTGATTCTTTGATGATCAAGATTTTTTTTTAATTCCATAAAAAATAATGTGTTTATATTAATGCTACATGTGATTGGTTCAATATCAAGCATCACATATTAGTCCCAGAGTAGTGGTTATAGGCAGCACTGGCATAGAAAGCAAAGTTGGGTTAGTCTATTAGACCAGTGTTCTAGAGGAATGCATACTGGTAATCCTTCCTCTAGGTACCCTTGGAAGCTCAGCAGCTAAAGGCAGACTGAACAGAGGATATAAAGATCAAGATCTATATCTCTGTGCTCTCCTTTTAGTGTCCGTGTTAGAGGCCATGTTCACTCTAATGTTAACTAACATGTTCTAGCTGAGGATCAATTAACCCACCTGGCTATCATGCCCTGGGAGTTACCCATGTAACACAAAGGGGTCAATTCACAAAGAGAAACGTTATTGGTTTTCTTCAGGTGTTAAATTAGCACTCCTTATTTAACGCTAGCAAACATGGTATTCACGAAAGCTATAATCGTTATTTAACATAGTCGTTATGGTTTTCAACTGACTCTTTATCCAAACGTTATGCTAACTACTCAGACGTTATTATTAACATTTGGGACGTTAAAATAACTCTTAAGATCGTTAAATAATGCTGGAGAGATGCATTCTGGGAGCAGAAGGGGAGGAGAACAGCTGCATGTGGAAAAGAGCAGATACAGAGAGAGAGAGACACACAAGCAATACACATGGAGATTGAGCATGTGATGTGCAAAACTTCTAGTGTGTGCTTTTCTAAAGCCATGTGTATTTCCTCATACAGAGAATAAATCATGGGAGATGATAATCGGAATTTAGCTATCACCTGGGTTTCAGAAAAGTCATCCAAAATAGTATGTGAACGGAATACACGTTTATAAATCTGAACAACATTCTAACATGTTCTTCCTCGCCTCTGGATAATTTTAAGTTCAAATAGAGCACGGTTCTAGCTTGCCCAACACTACACTACACTACAAAAATCGCCAAAAGCTTCCTCTAACAACAAAATATCGCCTGGGAAATGTCATAACGCCACCCTGAGGGAGGTGTTAATTTAACGATTGATAACTGTCAAAAAAATCTTTGTGAATTGCACTTCTGTACATATTTAACGATTTGACTCTTTAAAATAACGTTTTGAATCTTTAAAATAACGATTTGACTCTTTAATAAGGATCCACACCTTAAAATATCGGTTCTGTGTAGGGAAACGTTATTTGATGATTTTTCAAAGCGTTAAATCGTTTAGTGAATTGAACTAGCTTCAATAATGTGCAAAATCGTTAAAATAACACTCGCAATCTGAAAATAAAGCTTTGTGAATTGACCCCAAAGACTTGTAGGTACTATTATTTAAGCATGTCGGGTAAAATGTTTGTTGCCACAGCTACAGGAGTAGAGTTTACTATACAACAACATGTTAAATGTGGTAAGTTTTGTAGTTTACCTAATTACTTTTACTTTGTGCAGCCTACAATATGTGGGTTGCACTACATGTACCTTAAAGTGGAAGTAAACTTCCCTTGCTGACTTTTACCTATAGGTAAGCCTATAATAAGGTTTACCTATAGCAGTGTTTCTCAACTCCAGTCCTCAAGGCACACCAACAGGTCAGGTTTTCAGGCTTTCCATTATTTTGCACAGGTGATTTGATCAGTTTCACTGCCTTAGTAATCACCACAGCCATTTCATCTGAGGGAAATCCTGAAAACATGACCTGTTGGTGTGCCTTGAGGACTGGAGTTGAAAAACACTGACCTATAGGTAGTGTAAATATCTTCTAAACGTGCATCGTTTAGGAGATATTTACATTACATACAGCCAGTGACATCGTGACATAATGACACTATGGGGGTTATATACGAAAGGAAAATCCACTTTGCACTACAAGTGCACTTGGAAGTGCACTTAGTGGTGCAGTCGCTGTAGAGCTGAGGGGGATATGCAAGGGAAGTAAAAAACGGTCCCACCCTTTTTTTAAGCTTATTAGAGCCACTGGCTCTAATCACATGCTTAAAAAAAAACAGCCACCCATTGGAATCCATGGTCTGGTGCCCTGTATATAGATCAGGGAGCCAGACACATGGATAGGGGGGCGGCACACATGCGCTCCTAATGGATGGGCCACCACTGATAGAAAGGCTGTCTCACTCCCTAAGAGGAGAGGACAGGTACAGAAGGTTACTGGGGGAGTGTGGCATTGTGGATTTTTGGATTAAACACTATATCACCTCATGGGTTAAACCAGTGGGAATTGGACTTGTATCATCACTAAATTTCCTCTCTTTCCAGTTTCCTCTCTCTCCACTTATTCATATTTTTTGGGTTACACGTATATTTGTTTTATTCTCCTTAGGCCACTTTCACATTGGGGTGGTTTGCAGGCGCAATTGCACTAAAAATAGTGCCTGCAAACCGACCTGAAACAGTTGCTGCTGTTTCTCCAGTGTGAAAACGTCGGGCTTTTAGACTGGAGCGGTGCACTAGCAGGACCGCTCCAAAACTCCTGCTAGCCACATCTTTGAAGCGGTGAAGGAGCGGTGTGTTTACCGCTCCTCCACCGCTCCATCCCAAGGAAAACTGCACTGCTAGCGGCCGAATACCGCCGCAATTCCAACGGTAAAGCGCTTTACCACCACCGCACCTCTCGCCCCAGTATGAAAGGGGCCTTAGTAGTTTTATTATTTGTTTTTGATCATTTTTCTATTTATATTGTTAGTGTCATGTTGTTTGTGAAGATTAGTGACACACACATTGGACCCCTTGCAGGCATTACAGCTTGTTTTTCTTTTGTTATTTATTTGCAATCAGTTAGGATAATTGATGGGTGGAGCCTGTGGTATTTAGTGCTACTATTTATTTTAGACTGGGATCACATTAGTGCGAATTGGATGCGGATTTCACAGCATCCAATTTGCATGACAGGAGATTGTGACAGGCTCTCAATGGAGCCAATTCACACATCACCATGGTGGCTGCGGAGAGAAATGCACTGGAGCCCTGTGCATATTTGGCTCTATTTAGGTCTGAATTTAGGCAATAATTCGGACCTGACTTATCCCTGAAATGGAGAACAGGGATGCACCAGACCCCTCCTGCGAGCCGCATGCAAAGACAGTGTGAACCCAGCCTTAAAGTTCTGTGTCTTAATGTGATTTTGACTAAGGCCTCATAGGTTCCTTAGGCCCTGTACACACGATCAGACATGTCTGATGAGACTTGTCCGATGGACCGTTTTAATCAGACAACTCTGAACTTGTCTGATGTGCGTACACACTATCGGACCAAAATCCAATCAGACCAGAACGCGGTGACATAGAACACAACGACGTGATGAAAAAACAAAGTTCAATGCTTCCAAGCATGCGTCGACTTGATTCTAAGCATGCGCAGGTTTTTGGTCCGATGATTTTGTGTACTAACCATCGAACCTGTCCGATGGACAGGTTTCCATCGGACAGGTTTTCAAGCATGTTTTAAAACTTTGGTCCGCTGGAAAACGGTCTGATAGGCCGTACACGCGGTCGAACATGTCCGCTGAAACTGGTCTGCGGACCAGTTTCAGCGGACATGTTCGATCGTGTGTACGCGGCCTAAGTGTCATTCTAAATGCCCCATTTTGACAAACAGAAATGAAAGGTTTGCGGTAAGTATTTAGACATGACATACGTTATGAATGAGGTGCATAGTTAGCTATAGTCTGCTAAACATTGCAATAAACCAATAATGCTAATTCATCATCTACTTAGTAAAGTTTAAAAGGCCCAGAGTAGAATGTATATACAGTAAGCTACAGCAAATTCCTCTTTTTAAAGCTGAGTTCCAATCAAACCGCTAAATACAGTTTTAATACATATACTGTACGTGAATTGTCATATATGCTCTCATACCAACTAGCACAACACAGCTTTGCAATCTCTGAAAACTCTCTGCAAACTACACTGCAAATAAGCAATACAACTTGGTTAAAACATACCCTAGCCTATAGATAAAAACATTAGGCAGCGGCACATTAATGAAGTCAAGCATCTACTGTGAAGTCCCTTCCTTACACTGGAAGCTAAGTTGTGAGCCTTATGCCGTGTACACACAGTCGTTTTTTGCGATGAAAAAAAAACATCGTTTTTTAAAACGTCATTTAAATTGATCGTGTGTGGGCAAAACGTCGTTTTTTGTCTTCAAAAAAACGAGCAAAAAAAAATTCCAACATGCTTGAATTTTTTGTGTCGTTTTTCAAAACGTTGTTTTTTGTTTCACAAAAAGTCACCGTGTGTAGCAAAAACGTTGTTTAAAATGACGTTTTTCAACCCGCGCATGCCCAGAAGCTAGTTATGAAGCGAGCTTCAATGGAAAAGAGTGGTGAACGTAACCTCGCTTTTTGTGAAAAAAACGATGGTGTGTATGCAACATCGTCTTTGAAAAGTGACGTTTCAAAAACGTCATTTTTTACTTCACAGAAAACGTCGTTTTTTTCATCACAAAAAATGATCGTGTGTACGCGGCATTACATTCGAGAAGTTTTTGAAGAATGCAGAGTTGTGGGTGGGGCAGTGCTAGGTGTAGAGATGAGTGGTGTGGTTGGGGATGTGGGCTCTGTGTCGAGGTGTGTTATGAATGGGGATCTTAGTGCAGAGGTAAGAGCTGTGGATTGGGGCAGGTTCAGAGCTGATAGCTGTGGAACTGGAGGTTTCTGAGTACATAGTTGAGAGCTATAAATGGAGGCTCACTTTGTCCCTTAAATAAAAAAAAGATGGTATATTTGTCTGCTCTGTGCAAGGATATTGTATTGCACTATGCAGCCCTTACCTCTGGAGTCCCCCTACTGGCATTATCCCTCGATCTTCTTGTGCCCCCTCAACAAGCCGGCTGCTGTGGGGGGTACGTGTAAGACACACAGCATGGTTTGGCCATGCCCTCCACTCTCTCCTCACAGAATTTGACTGACAGCAGCAGAAACCTGTGAGACCAGGAAGCGAAAGCAATGGTACTGAAGACGAGCAGCAGCTAGTGGAAGTTTTTTGACCCTAATGCAGAGAATGTATTAATCAGTTTGGCTCCAGAGCAATTTTGTTCATTTTCCACATGCATAAAAAGGTAATAGTTGCAATTTTTTTGATATTTGCACAACTGTTTATTAAATGCAAATTTTCAGGAATAAATATAATAAAATACATTGTAGTGCAAAACCACACCATATAATACCCATTTTTGAATGAATGAATGAATGAAAACTTGTATAGCGCGGCACATGCGAACTGAATCGCCTCTGGGCGCTTGTTGTTCCTGTCTCCTTTGATATCAAAAGAGAAAAGTCTTGACCTTTTTCCTAAATGCTAGGTGGTTCGCCTCCAACCGAATGCTGGTTGGTAAAGCGTTCCATAGTCTGGGACCTTGGATCGCGAATCTTCTTTCTCCTTTGGACTTGAAGTTGGCTTTCGGAACCTGGAGCAGGTTCCGATTCGTGGATCGCAAAACGCGATTGGGATTATGCGCTTTTATTATTTCGCATAAATAAAGGGGGGCATTCCCATGGACACATCTATGCGTAAGACAGAGAGCTTTAAAAGCAATTCTGTCTTTGACTGGCAGCCAATGAAGGGCTCTCAGTGATGGTGAGATGGAGTCCCAGGGTTTTTTCCCAGTCACAAGTCTGGCGGCCGTATTCTGAACGACTTGCAGACGAGCGATTTGGTACTTGGGGAGGCCGAGGTAAAGGGCATTTGCATAATCCAGCCTGGAGTTTACAATTGCTCCCACCACGACCGCTAAATCATCTTTAGGGATGAACGGAGTGAGTCTGCGTAGTAGGCGCAGTAGATGGTGAGATCCGCTGACTACTGACCCTATTTGTGCGTCCATTGTCATAAAGGAGTCAAAAATGACCCCTAGGCTTTTGACTTTGGCGCTAGGGGTGATGAGCTTGCCCAGAATAGGCGGGGGGGTCCACGCTGTTGAAAGTTGATTCCTGCGCTTGGCGTGAAACAGGAGAAGTTCTGTTTTCGCTCCATTGAGTTTAAGATAACTCTTTGTCATCCAGTCCTCTATCAAAGAGAGACATGTCTCTAGATTGAGGTGGTGATCCTGACTGTTGCAGATGCGGAAATACAGTTGCGTGTCATCTGCATATGAGTGGTAGAGCAGTTTTTGGCTGCTGATAATCTCAAAGAGAGGACGAAGATATATGTTAAACAGCACTGGTGACAGAGGCGATCCTTGAGGGACTCCGCATGTTACTGTGCGTTTTTCAGACGTAAAAGGTCCTAACTTCACTGTTTGCGATCGGTTTTCCAGAAAAGAGGAGAACCAAGATAAATCGCCTTCTGCGACTCTGGCTACTTCTGCAAGCCGAGTCAGTAACAGATTGTGGTCTACAGTGTCGAAAGCGGCACTTAGGTCCAACAAAACTAGAAGACAAGATTCTCCTTCGTCTGCGGCCTTGAGAACATCGTCCCATACTTTCAGCAATGCTGTTTCCGTCCCGTGTCCGGGACGGAAGCCTGATTGCAATGGGTCAAGTAGCTTGTAGGTATCTAGATGCTGTTGCAGCTGTTGTACCACTACTTTTTCCATTATCTTTGAGAGTACGTTGAGACTTGTTATGGGACGGCGGTGGAGTGGGTCCTTGGGGTCCAGGGAGGGTTTCTTCATGATGGGTTGGATTATACCCTCTTTCAACTGTGAGGGCACTATGCCCTCCAAGAAAGACTGGTTGATAAGCTACGTGATGGGAGGAGCCAGGATGTAGGCGCATTCCTTCAGCAGTTTTGTGGGGATAATGTCATTTGGCGCTGTGCCATTACGCAAAGCGCCAATGACATTCTTAGTGGTCTCGATGGAGATGGGTTCCAGGGTAAACTTACCTGATATAGGAGAATTACTATGGGTGCTGTGTGAGAGGCTGCAGGGGGGGCTGAGGGGAGAATTGCTTTGCTGAATGCTTTCACGGATTACCTCGATTTTATTAATGAAGTAATCCGATAGTTCATTGCAAAATTCTTGTGTGTCCGAACTGGGGGCTTCAATGCATCCTGGTTTCATGGTCTGGGTGACCATCCTGAAGAGTTCGCGGGGGGCGGTTTTGGGCGCCGTTGATAGCCTCCGAAAAATACTTTTTCTTAGCTTGGAAAATTCCTTTGTGGTATTTTCTTGTAGTCGCCTTGTAGATGGATAGGTTTAGCTCTGAAGAACATCTTTTCCAGGCAGATTTAGCCCTTCTGCGTTCTTGCTTCTTCAGTAACGACAGCTGGTTGTTAAACTGGTTAAAATATAAAAGATGAGGTTGAATGGAGTAAATAGTTACCAAATATTCCATGGCTTAAAATTGCGTGCACCTGCAATATCTCCAAAAATCACAATAGGTGATGCTTTAAAAGCCTTTACAGCTCATCAGTTTAGAATTAACTAGTAGCTCTTGTGCTAGAATTATTGTCCTCACTTTAATGTTCGCAGCGATATGTCACACGTATGGTGCGACTGTGGTTTACATGCACATACACACCCTGGGCTCGCGTTTATGCAGGTGTGCGGGGCTATGGGGGTTTGTGGGAGTTTCCCACGAGAGGGGGCAGGCACCGCACTTCTGGCTGTGTAGAAGTGATTGGCAGCTACGAAGCTGCCACATCACTTTCACTTTGAGAGATGGCTCTACAAAACACTCACAAGCTGATGGCTTCTACTGCAGCCATCAGCTTTTGATTAAAAGTTCACTCTTCATACAGTATCTCACAGAAGTAAGTGCACCCCTCACAGCTGAAAGCTGAAAATTGGCCTGGACAGGAAGTGATAGGGATAGGGTGATAGTGCCCAGTAGGCAAGTGGTAAAAGGCAGTTAATTTTTCCCTGGGTCAAATTTTGTTGTTTATGGGTTATCAATAATTTCCAGTGTGATTTGCACATCTAATGTTCGATAGGTATTTGTTTATCTGTGTTTTATGTACTTTATTCATCATTTTATAGGATCATTTGTCCTAGCCGCCCATCGTTTCTAAATAGGATTCATCCATCACATTTGATAAAATTCACCCATTAGGAGTGAAATACAACACAATTTGCCCATTACATAAGAGTCACCCATCATTTTTAAATTCAACAAGATACGCCAATCAGCAGTCACATACAACATAGAGAGATTTCGATAACATAAGATTCGCCCATCAGCTGCCCTATTACCTGTTGGTTGAATGCTCTTTTAATTAGACTTTAACCCTTTGCCAGGATCCTGCCAGAGACCAATAGAAGGGACTCCTGTTCACTGCATTATTGTAAGTAAGAGTCCTAGTTACCAACTCCTGTTAATCAGTTGTTGACCATAAGCTTTCCATGACAACATAGCAATGTATATATGTGACAGCTGGGCGTTAAAGTGGTGGTTAACCCACTGTGCCATTTTATATATTCCTGTGTGTCTTGTTATGCCAAGTGCTCCTGTCTATGTGTTTTATTAAAAAAATGCTGTCTATACCTGATTTCAGAGCGCCGCTTGTCTCCCCTCTCGATCTGACAGCGAGAGTGGGAGAGGCTAAAATTCTCATGCTGACTTCAGTCAAGATGAGAGGTGGCGAGTAGGAGAGAGCTAGACTGTCATGTGAGTGCAAGGCGGCACTCTGAAATCAGGTATAGACAGCATTTTTTTTATAAACTGACTCTGTCAGAGCAGACAGGCAGGGGGTATGGGACACAGGAGAGGACACAGGAGAGCTGCAGGAGATGGAGACACATAAATTGACCACGTTGTCAGGGCTCAGCAGACATGATAAACTGTGGTCAGTTTACAGGGGGGAGGGCAGAACCTGGCAGGATCAGCCAGATATTTCAGGTGAAGGGTCCAAATTACACAGCACAAGCACTGTACTGTATAACACGCTTTAAAGGAACAGGGTCCATTTTTTCTTCTTTTTTTTTCTGGGTAACAAACGCTTTACGGCCCACCTGTAGTGCTGCTGCATATTTGCATTATGATGTTCCCGCTAAACTACTCTTTTTGTTTGATCATATATGCTGGTAAAATTCATAAGAAAGCTAGTAAGCTAAAAAAATGTACTGACCTCAAGCGCGTTGGCTCAGTGTGTGAGACCTGCATACACAGCACAATATATATATATATATATTAATAATAGGGCAAAGATAGCCAGTGCTCTACCTGACTGACACAGCTGGCCTGGCTAAGCGTACTGACAGCTCTCATGTAGCTCTGGTTCCTTGAACGAAATTTTGGAGAGTTGTAGTTTCCTGATGGGTCCAGGACATGTCCCGCAGGCATTTCACTTGCTGCTTGTAGGTAACTCTGGCTACAAAACACAAAAGACAGTGTTGGAAGATTCTTAATGAGAATATTGGCCAGTTTAGGTATAAAAAGTATTTTTATTTTAATCAATCCTCCTCGTGTCTCAATAACATCTATATCAGATACATTGCTAAATATGACTGCACTGACTCTGAAAATGTAATTTATGTATTCAGCTTAGAAAACAGTGCGCACGCGTGTAGCAGCAATTTTCTTCTTTATTGTTTAGGAAGGCAGGGCGGGGAGAAAGGGAAGATAAATTGCATTTCGTGTTTAGTATACCGGCAAAGCAGTGTGAGCTCAGGTGTGTAGAACTGCACACACTTAATAACCCTGCTTGACAGCTATATTTTTTAATGCAAATGCTAGTATAATTTTATTGAAAAACAATAGTAGCTTATGTTCCTTTCAGCTTACAATACATTTATTAAGTCATTTGACTTCCAGGGGTCAAAATCATGGCCAGCAAAAGGTATGTAAAGTACCATAGAGATAAATCATTTTGCTAGGAAAAGTTGTTTTTGTTGCTGATATAAATAAATGTGCAGATTCAGTTTTTCCTATAAATGTGCATATCATCCTGATATCACTTAAATCCTTTTGTATATGAACAAAGTGACAAAAGGCTGGTTACACAGCACGAAAAGAAGCAAGGAAGCTACTACATACAAAGCACAATTATTAGAGGCTCATTTGGTTCTCTAGTCACCATTGTCTTGTCATATATTTCCTAAACCTCTAAAACATAGCTAATATTTTATACTGGAATCAGAATGCGTGCAGTCACTAGACCACATATTACATCCAGAGAAGTGAAACAACTTCAACCACACCAAGAATAATAAGAACCTGGAAAAGGGATTGCAGTTGTAAAATGCCCACTTCTGGGGAAGGAGCTTAGCTTTACTCCAGGCAAATATGAGGACTGGAGTCATGTCATTCCCAGTAAGGAGATTATGCAACAAAGTCTTGTGCCTACAGGCCCGGATTTCCCACAAGGCCACCAAGGCCAGGCCTCGGGGCGGCAGGGTGCCAAGGGGCGGCAGTGGCATGGAGTCCCCCGACGACCGTAACATACAGTTGAGGGCGGTAAGTTGCTGTGTGGGAGAATTGAGTGGGGGAATCCGCTCACTTGTCGTCAAAATCACTTGTCAAATGTGTGCTGATGTCCCTTCTCCCCTACCCCCACATACCTTTCTCGGCTTGCTCTGCCTTCGGGACTCCTCCGTCCTCCCCCCAGCCGCCAAGTCTGTCTCCTGTCGCTGATGTACACAGTGAGAGGGGTGAGCTGTGCTCTTCCCATCTCAGCTGTGACAGGATTTCTGTTTTGGAGGTGACAGGGTCAATAAATAGAACCTGTCACCTCCAATTGCTATCACACAGGGAATTGTTTTCTCCTGTGTGATAGCAATAAAGTTAAGTGAAAAAAAATGATAAAAAATAATAATAATTAAAAAAGTAAAGAATAAGAAAAATAATATTCAAAATAATAAGAACATTACACAAAAATAAAAACAAGCAAACGAAAAGCTAAACATGAATAAAAATAAAAAAAAGCTAAAAAGTTAAAAAAAGAAACAAAAAAATATTTGAAGTAACCGTGCCGCCACTGTCCCCTCTGGTTGCCATTCTCTGTTGATTTGGGGGGGGGGGGTGCATTGTGGAACCTGGCCTTGGGGCGGCAGGGAGAGAAAATCCGGCCCTGTGTGCTAATCTATAAAAATTTGAATAAAACTAATAGCAGTGCTTCAGAAAAAAAACTGATCACAGAGAACTTTTTAATATGTGAACTGGTTGTAGTGCAGCAATAGATAGAGTGCCTTAAAAAAGTATTCATACCCCTTGAAATTTTCCACATTTTGTCATGCTACAACCAAAAACTTAAATGTATTTAATGCGGTAGACCAACACAAAGTGGCACATAATCATGAAGCGGAAGAAAAAAGATAAATGGTTTACATTTTGTACAAATAAATATGTCAATACTTTGTAGAACCACCTTTTGCTGCAATTACAGCTGCAAGTCTTTTTGGGAATGTCTCTATCAGCTTTGCACATCTAGAGAGTTAAATTGTGGCCCATTCTTCTTTGCATGGGACATTCTAACACATGAATATTCTTTAATCTAAACCATTCCATTGTAGCTTTGGCTGTACGTTTAGGATCAATCCACTGCTGGAAGGTGAACCTCTGCCCCAGTCTTTTGAGGCTCTTAACAGGTTTTCACCTAAGATTGTATTTGGGTCCATCCATCTTCCCATCAAATCTGACTAGCTTTCCTGTCCCTGCCTAAGAAAATCACATGATGCTGCCACCACGTTTCATGGTGGGGATGGTGTGTTCAGGGTGATGTACAGTGTTAGTTTTCCTCCACACATAGGCTTTTAGGCCAAAAAGTTAAATTTTGGTCTCATCTGACCATAGCACTTTCTTCCACGTGTTTCCTGTGTCCCCCCCATTGCTTCTTGCAAACTGCAACTGGGAATTTTAATGGCTTTCTTTTAACAATGGCTTCCTTCTTGCCACTCTTCCATAAAGGCCAGATTTGTGGAGTGCACGACTAATAGTTGTTCTGTGGATAGATTCTCCCACCTGAGCTGTGGATCTCTGCAGAGTTACCATGGGCCTCTTGGCTGCTTATCTGATGAATGCTCTCCTTGTTCACTAAGGTTCTCTAACAGACCTCTGAGAGCTTCACAGAACAGCTGTATTTATACTGAGATTAAATTACACACAGGTGGACTAATTAGGTGACCTCTAAAGGCAATTGGTTCCACTCGATTTCAGTTAGGCCGCGTACACACGATCAGACATGTCCGATGAAAACAGGTCCGACGGACCGTTTTCATCGGATATGTCTGAAGGGATCTTTTGGTCTGATGTGTGTACACACCATCAGACCAAAATCCCCGCGGACCAGAACGCGGGTGACGTAGAACCACGATGTGCTGGAAAAAGGAAGTTCAATGCTTCCACGCATGCGTCGAATCAATTCGACGCATGCACGGGATTTCGGTCCGATGGTTGGGCGTACTAACCATCAGACATGTCCGACGGACAGGTTTCCAGCGGACAAGTTTCTAAGCATGTTTAGAAACTTTTGTCCGCTGGAAACCTGTCCGCTAGGCCATACACACAATCGAACATGTCCGATGAAACTGGTCTGTGGTCTGTGTGTTTGATTGTGTGTACGTGGCCTCAGGTGTAGCAGAGTAAAGGGGGCTAAATACAAATTGACCTACTGAGTGAAGAAGTTTACTGTGACTGATTTGGGAACGGATGGTGGATCTGCTACACAGTTTTAAGGTCTGGGAGAGCTTAGTCTTTAGATGCCCATCTGAAAGGCTTTCTTGTATCAATATGGAAGTTTGATACACGTTGGACGTTTTATATTTATGAAAAAATGTTTTCTTTTTGATGTCACGTATGGGCTATAATTTATATACATAAGTGAATGTTTCAGTCTGGATAGGATTGTATAATAAACCATTTGTCTGAATTTGTTTTATCAATATATGTCACTTTCTGTACATCAATGATATGTATAACGCAACACTTTTTAACTTTCTATAATCATGCACAATGTATAACAAATAGCAATTTAAGACAAAGGGATTTCATCAACGAGCCACTACTGAATGGTAATCGCTCTACAACTATTAAATAGAATAACTTTAAATAATGGCAATAATAGATGGATACATGTGCTGTGTTAAAATAGCATAAATAGAGATGACAAAGCCATCCACAACTCTGCCCCGAGCTACATTACCAATCTTGTCTCCAAACATATGCCAAACCGTCCTCTCCGTCTTCTCAAGACCTCCTACTGTCAAGATCTCATCTTCTCCTCCCATGCTCGTCTCCAGGATTTCTCCAGAGCCTCTCCCAACCTCTGGAACTCGCTATCTCATCCTGTCCGGCTATCCCCTACTCTTGCTACCTTCAGGCGATCCCTGAAAACGCATCTCTTCAGGGAAGCCTATCACGTCTCCAACTAATCTTTTACCACTTCCATCAGCTCATTCCTCACAGTTTAAACCTTTTGTACCACCTGCCCCACCCTATTAGATTGTAAGATCTTCTGAGCAGGGCTCTCTTAATCCTCTTGTAATAATTTATTGTATTACAACTGTATTGTCTCCTTTTTATATTGTAAAGCGCTGCGTAAACTTTTGGTGCTATATAAATCCTGTATAATAATAATAATGACAAAAAGCTGTGTAGGCAGGTTGTTGTTCTGGATGGATAGATTTAAAGTAACTTAGTAACATTAGCTATAGCAGCCCTCAAAACATCCACTCCCCTGCTCGCATTTTGCGAGTGGATTTTGAGCACCGCCATCGGCCTGGGTTTTTACGGGAGCCTTTGTCCCAGCGATCGTAGGGGAAGAGAGAAGAGAGCCGCCGCTGCCTGGCTGATTGGAGCGCTGGGGAACATAACAGCTTTCATTAAGATTGCTGTGTGTTTCCCCGCCGTACAGCATCATATACAGCCCCTCCCCTTGTCTGGGTACTTTGATAGACAGATCACCGTCCAATCCTTGGACGATGATCTGTCTATCAAAATTCCCTCGGACAAGGGGAGGGGCTGTATATGATGCCGCACGGCAGAGAAACATGCAGCTATTTTAATGAAAGCTGTTATGTTCCCCAGCGCTCCAATTAGCCAGGCGGCCGTAGCGGCTCTCCCCTCTCATCCCTATGTTTGCTGGAACACAGGCTGAAACTGGGGGGAGGAACACAGGCTGAAACTGGGGGGAAACACAGGCTGAAACTGGGGGAAACACAGGCTGAAACTGGGGGGGGGACACAGGCTGAAACTTGGGGGGAACACATGCTGAAACTGGGGGGGGATCACAGGCTGAAACTGGGGGGGGGGGGACACAGGCTGAAACTGGGGGGGGGGACACAGGCTGAAACGGGGGGGGGGGACACAGGCTGAAACTGGGGGGGGACACAAGCTGAAACTGGGGGGGGACACAAGCTGAAACTGGGGGGGGACACAAGCTGAAACTGGGGGAAACCCAGGCTGAAACTGGGGGGGGGGGGGGGCACAGGCTGAAACTGGGGGGGACACAGGCTGAAACTGGGGGGGGGACACAGGCTGAAACTGGGAGGGACACAGGCTGAAACTGGGGGGGGACACAGGCTGAAACTGGGGGGGGACACAGGCTGAAACTGGGCGGGGGACACAGGCTGAAACTGGGGGGGGGGGGACACAGGCTGAAACTGGGGGGGGGACACAGGCTGAAACTAGGGGGGTACACAGGCTGAAACTGGGGGGTAACACAGGCTGAAACTGGGGGGGGGGGGGGGGTAACACAGGCTGAAACTGGGGGGGGGGGGGGGTTAACACAGGCTGAAACTGGGGGGGGGGGTGGTAAACAGGCTGAAACTGGGGGGAAGGCTGAAACTGGGGGAGGGACACAGGCTGAAACTGGGGGAGGGACACAGGCTGAAACTGGGGGGAGGGACACAGGCTGAAACTGGGGGGGGGGACACAGGTTGAAACTGGGGCTGGGAGGGGACACAGGCTGAAACTTGGGGGGGACACAGGCTGAAACTGGGGTGCAGCCACTTGTATACATATTACAGGAATTGCAAAGATTCCCCATGAATATATAAGATGAAATGCCAGTGTTCAAGGACGGTTCCACATCTGGTGGAAAGGATAAATATATAGGGCACATCTCAAA